>CM073316.1:1732037-4153263 GCA_037043255.1 Diadegma fenestrale
CATTCCAGCGTGAGCAACTGGCCCAAAAATTGGAAAAACGAAAAAGGGCTCGGCGCTATAGAGTTTACAACGCGGTATTCCGGTTCTTGGCTGCCCGGTAGCTACGGATGGCAAGTTTTGTGCCATCCTCCTTGTACCGATGAGTCTCGCATCGAACTTGATCCCGCCGACGATGTCGTTGTAACCAGATGGCGGAGGTATGAAATTGTTTCCTTAATCGAAAAAATCAAAGAACCTGTCGATGAGCCAGTAGACAAAAAAACCTGCAAACGTTTTCGTTGCGAACCTCGATCTTGTGATGACTCTGAAGTTTTCAACGTTGAGATTCAACGAAAAACATTTTTTCTTCTTGATTATTTATTGAATTTGGAAAATCGTGGCAATTTTTCGAGTCGATTGAGTTTTTTAGTCGCAAGAGAGAATCGTTTCATTGGCTAGACCAAATATTGAGGAAGTTACGCAGCAAAAATAGAATCAATGGACAGAAAAATCGCAAACTTGGCAGAAAGTCAGGAATAATGATGTAAAATTAACTCGTACCAATTTTTGTGAGCTGAGGTGGGTTTTTACGCGAGATATTTGTGAATATTTGACAACCCTTTGACAACCAATTCAACATGGCCTCTTATGGGAAATCACGGAATAGGTTGTACATTATTCTTCATATCTCCGTAATTGATGGATAGATTGAAATGAAAATTAAACATCAGAGAGATTAAATCCTCATAATCATTTACCACGCTTAAAAACGTTCAAAGGTGACTTGTAAGGGGAATGATAAAAACTATGAATAGCACTTGCAGTGGATGTTATTTTTCGGCTCTCCTTAAAACATCGCAACGGCACGTATTCGAGTTTATATGTGCGCGACATTTGAAATTTGACAGATACAATAGCAAGTCAACGAAATGTGACATTGGAAGATCGATTACTACTAAAGTGCTAAATTTAGTCAAATCTTTTTATGACTAGCTCGGTAGCTGCGTAACTTCCGTTTTTAAATAATAATTATTGTGTGCTCTGCTGAAGAAATAACAGAATTTCGTTGCCTTCCAACGATGCAAACTTCAGGATCATATCTTGTGAAACAACAAGAAAAATTTTGGAAATAATTCTTTTTACTATTTTAGTCAATAATTATTCTTTTATTTTCCAACAGGTATTGGTTGTTCGGTGAGAAACAAGATAAGAGATCCATGCTGGATGATCGAGCCAGACCTCCACGAGGCTGGTTCCCACGTTCTTGCGTCAATTGAGGTGATCGCTAATGGAAGCGATTTTTCAGACCTATTCGAAGCTCGATTAGCCAATGAGAATGAGATTCAAATATTTCAAAAATCATTTTTTAACTGCATACGTTTTGCGTGCGTAAACTCAGGTTTCTCACGGGTAATATCGCGAAAGTGCCTATACTGCAATTATTTTTACTTTTATTATCATTTTTAAAACTCAAGATATACAAATAAAAAATTATCTTTACTAGTTGACTCAATAACAGGTCCAAGAATTCTAATTTTTTACAGTGCGTGCGTCTGTGTCGCCGTTGGCCCTGAAAATTCTTAATTTCCATCATTTTCTTCCCTCAAAAGATGAAATTTGATTCATTTTTCGTTTTTATCCGAATAAATCGTCCGTTTCGGACTGCGTCAGAGTTTAAAGCAAAAAAAATCTGAAAATATTTACCAATTTTTATGAAAATCAACAAAGTTGACGCTGCTTCGAAATGAAATTTCAAATTCTTGTACGCCTCTCCGAAACAGGTCTACGTTCGAAAAATGTATGAAATTTTGGAATTAAAAAAAAATGCGCGTCTACAGAGCTTCCGGAGTCTCGAGAGCCGATCGGATTTTTTGAGTATCCCGGTAGCCCCTTTTGTCTGCGAAGACAAAGCCGACATGAACAAACTTATGGGACATTTGAGGGACGAAAAAAAAACTTATCACCAACGTCACATCGGAATCGCCGGACAAGAATTTGAAAATAATATCGCCCGCATTCCCGATGAAATAAGAGTTTTCTTCACCGGTAACTTTATAATATAGTCGCTCATTTGTTTCTCCAAAATCTGTGGGGCGCTACACAACGTTTTTGTTCTTCTTCACATTTCCTTCTCCTCCAAGCCAATACGTTCTACGCGATAAATACGTCAAAATATTCGGGGGAAAAGTCCGACTCGATCGTCCGCAGTTATCGGCAATGGAATGCTCTCGATAAAGCTAGACATACAACCGAATGAACCCCTTCCTGCTCGCAATTCTGTGTCCGATTAATATTGCCGAAAGAACAAATATTTCAAGATCAAATTTTCGTTCTCCTTTTTTATTCCCCTATACTACCATAGATTAGAGAATCAACGAAACAAAAAAAAATCGCTGCCAAATTTAAAATAATCGAGGACGAGATTGCCCAGCTGAATATCGACGCTTTGCGCTCGGCTAAGCGAGAGGCTCAACGGAAAATTCTAGTTCTATAACTCTGAAAGGGAAATTAAATGTAAAAAAAAAATTTGAAGTTCTTCTGATAACCGATTCTCTTGTGCCGTCTTTTATAATTAATTACGCAGTGCCCATTGCGATTCACACTGGGCAAGATCATACTCATATAGAAAAAGTTTACTGTCAGAACTATGATTCCCAGCAACTTGGTTTGCCTGCATCTCAATGTTGTACTATCACATAACGACTTTATTTCAGATTATTTAATAATACTGTGTAAACATTCTTGACACCAAACTAAAAATTTTCACCTATGAACAAAAATTTTCTGACGTTAAGAATTTGAGATATTTAATTTTCCCATCTAAACACGTGGAAATTGAAGTCGCGTTTCGTATATGAGTTGCAGAAAAATATGTTCAGGATTTTTCTTACAAAATGTTGGCTTTATAGCCTTTCTGTCTATCTGCAAAAAAAATCATAAATAATTTTTTTTCGCAACTTTTTTACGAAACGTGACTTCAACTTATACGCGTCTAGTTAGGGAAAACGAAAATTACAAATTAATTATCTCAAATTCTAAAAGTCAAAAAATTTTCCATTTAAGGAAATAGCTGTTAGTTTCTGGTGCCAGGAACGTTCATACAAAATTTCAAAAAAACCCTACATAAAGTCGTTATGTGATAGTCATACTTTAAACGTACGTCACAGTCTGTACGGCAATGTAGAACTCTACGATTTGTACATATATAATGACTATATATACAGTTGCGTCCGAAACAATTGGAACAAAACGATCCTTTTTCACTGCTCCGAAATTTTTCTCATAATTCATTGTCAATTCGGTTATAGCCTCTCTCGAAAACTAAGAAAATTTACTCCAAACTACTCTTAGTTTTTAAACTGTTCAAATTTTGGACGGACCGAAAAAAGTTTGTCCTTTCTCACTTCTTTGGGCCGACGAATGTATATAAGTATGGATTCTTTCATGGCCTGTAATTCCCCCTTCTCCAACAACCAATGGCACGTTAGGCAAACCAACAGCTGTACAGTCATCTGAGTGATGAGTCATCGAGTGCGCCGTCGAATGACTCGAACAAGGCACGGCACTGTAGACAAAATCCAATACCTGTCCAGGTGCAGGCGTCAAGCCGGTCAAGCAACATAACTTTCAAGCGTATCACGACGAGGTGTGTGTAATATTGTGCGATTTGCACCTAATCCTTGAGCATCCAGCCTAAAAAGGTAATGATTGTGTAATAATAAGCATGCTATTGATCTATAGATATCATCATTTCTGAGCGTGCTGAATATACTGAATCAAATTCCTGTGCTCTGAAAATAAATGTCGACCATGTCAGCCATTTTTGATAAAAATGAGTCAGCCAAATTTGATAAAATGAGTTCATTCGACGCGTGCATTTTTTTCGCGTCGATCCACGTGCTCTTAAAAAGAAAATTCAATTTGTTTCGTTCATATTTTCCCCCTGCTGAATATTTTGGAGTACGTCATAATAATATCTTCGAGAACTGATTACAACGAAAAATAATTATATTTAAGAGGTTTTTATTCATCATTAATACTAAAATGTCCCTGTATACATAATGAAAGATCAAATTTGTGGTGTACAAACATCTTGATGGTAAAATACCAATTACTTTTTTTAACTCGTACGTAATTTACGATGAACATAATTTTGCGAGGAATCAAATAACGAATAATAAGTAATATCTCCCAGACCAAATAATAGAACTGTAATGGTTCGATTGCATGAAAGTGTACCAGAAATTTAGAAAAAAATTCAACAGACATAATACATATATTAAATGTTTGACCTTCCCTTGTCTGTAGTTCTGTCATTTTAGGGTCTGTGTAAGGTATTGCAACTGATGTGACATTATAAAAAGCAATGAGTCCGTTATTGTCTGCCGTATTAGAATGCGGTATATAAATTTTCATTTTTTAATAACTAGTAAATTTTCAAACTGTCTCGATATTCTATTATTTTTCGCCGTAGTTATCTAATTGAATGAACGCAAAAAAAAATTTAATCATTTTCATCTTTGTACAAGAAATTTGACTTTACATCCGCAAAATTCTTTTCAGGGCATTCATCTAGCACAATGACGACTAGTCATGATTGCTACGGAAATAGTTTGCTGCGTACAACATTGCAAATGACAACACTCATTTTCACTATACTAATGAACAACAATCTTTCGGAACGGAATGAATTTGATCGAGAGCATTATAAACATGCCAAACACAAAGGTACGCACCGCGCATTCATTAATTCCTCAACTGCTAAGCGTCATCGGTTAGAAATGATTCAATATAAGGATGCAACAATATTTTATTTTCCTCGCGGTTTGTTCTATATTCGCACCAGTGAATTTTTTGATCTTGCTTTGAATAACGATAATAAAAACATACGAAAAAATGCAGCAGCATAATCTAAATAATCTAGAGAAATATTTTATATAGTTTGTCAAAAGAATTGTTGTTGACATACAATGTCCCGAAACTTGAAGAAGTCAACAGAGGAACTGTAATGTTGCAAATTTGTAAACAAATTGTCAAAACTGATTGTGATACATGTCAAATATCACAATCAATTCAACGATGCAAACTTGAATGCTGTTGTAATACGTAGACTAATTTTTTGTAATTATTTTTCCAATCTCTAAACTGCAAGCCGCGAAATACATTTCTCATGTTTTGTGATGTCTTTATTATTGTTGATAGGGTTCAGGTTTTAGGAGGTTAAGTTGGGATAATCGAAAATGCAGAATCAGAATCATCATGGTTACGATAAAACCCGACCGAAGAATGGCACGTTTGTTTGGTTCGCGATTTAAGAATAAGATGCTATGGACGGCTGCATTTCGTGATGAAATACAAGCAAACCGATACCGCATTGGGTCGATTTAGTCACAGGCACTAAAATCGCGAGTACATTTATTGCGACCACGGTCATTGCGACAGTTCGCTGTGAAAATATTCGTAACACACGTAAGTGAAATTACTCACAACAACCAGATACAATAAACAGATCTGTAGTAATTAATCTTGCTGTTATAGTTCTTTTATTTTTACAGAATTTTCGGCCATACTGCCATATTATAGACATTTTTCAATACCAACTTTTGTGACAAAAAGTATCTTTAATAACATGGGAAATTCAGTTGGTAGACAAAGTGGTCGTAAGAAAAATTGGCGGTTATTTAGAGCGCGAACTAATCACAGTTTTATCAAACTGGTGGGTGAGACGTTGCTGCTTGAAACTTTTAATACAAGATATCCATCGCTTTGTAAAATACAAACGCACATCGGAAGAAAACATATAATTGAGGTAATGAATAAGTCATTTACATGATTATAATAAGGAATTAATGTGTATCATACGTAGATTTTATTCCGAAACTACCAAATCTCTGTTGGTAGTTTTTGTTTCTACTGAAGAACAAGGTTAACACGTAGGAATTCGCATGGGAATTAGTGAAGCGGGGAAAACGTGTAACACGATCGTAAATTCTTGAATAAACTTAAATAAAACAGATGTGCAATTTTCTGTACGTCTTGTCATATTTTAGGCGAAATAAACTCTTGCACTATGAATTCGTCTAGCGCGATGGTTGCGTATCTCATTTATTTTACTTGCTTGATTCGAGTTGAAGCGTTCAACGCACGATAAAAGGCACCTTGACTGAACAAAATCAAACAAATTAAAATGAGACCAACTTTTTAACAAGAGGAAATGAAATTTGTATTACAGATCGATTTTTCATTAAGAACAGTGCATACTAGTCGGGTTGATATGTAAAATCGAATTTAACCTGCAAAATATTTTGCATCTCAATCTCATTCTATTACGATTTTAATTGAGTTCAAATTATTTTTTGTGTGAAAAATTGAATTGTTACTTAAATAACAGAATTTTTCTGAGATTTTCTAATACGATCTTTCTAAGAAATTCCAAAACAAAAAGTATTTCATGTTTTTTTCGCATGAAAAAATTTGCCTACTTTTTCCATTGAATTATAACGCTTATGTTTGTTAAAGATTTTTCTCCATAAGTATAATTGAACAGAAGAAATCTTGGATAATTTTCAAAAGAAATATATAATCCAATAATATATTTGTTCATTAGGTCATACTGAAGAAACGTCAAACAGTTTTGGCAAATTTGGCTTTCCACTTCGTTTAATCGAAAAGTTACCTGTGCTTTCGACGAAGGGGTTGTACCAACTGGGAATTACATCCTGCAGTTTTGTCATGGTATATAGAGAACCTGCTAAAGGATATCCGTGGTTTTATCGAGACATTTATGAAGGTGAGGAAGTTTTTTTGTTTGTGCAAAGATTTCCACAATTATTTCAAGAAAATAATGAAATTGATATACAATATCAATTTTTTTTTCCCATGCCCATTATCCAACTTTGAAAAAAATGTAATTAACGAATATATGGTTTTATCTTTCAGGCCAATGGCTGAGGTAGTAAAAAAATCCTCGGTGTCTATACTAAATTATGGAAAAACATAGCAGCGGCTGACGGTGTGACTTACAATTGATGATTACAGGAGACATGAAATACGTTCATTCTCAATCCTTCAGCTCTGCGATCAAAAATTAATAATTCGAGATACTCGATCCGGAAATTTATCAACAAAAAGGTACAAATGATGTTGGGTAAAGGGGGGAACAAATTGATTGCTTCTAATATTCAAAAAATTATGGGGGGAGGGGGGCTGCGTGGGACCAGATTGTAACAGCATAATACAAAAATAGATTGATAGCAAGAATAAGATTTATGCATTGGTTTTGATTTCACTCCAAGAACATATTCTAATAAATTTATACACATCGATTAATTATTCAAAATTGTAATGTTTTACATTTAGATCATATGTAATAGGGAAATGAAATTTCTCTTTCTTGTGAGTCAAAATATTCTATAAATGAACGTAGGACAAGCTGTGTACGAATAATGTAAAATTGATTATTACAATAATTCAATCAGCTCGGTTTCACTTTGCCTATACCGATCGCAATTATCAAAATTTGTTCTTCAAAGGGACAAGAAGATTTGCTGATATAAATTGTAGTTGATGAATTATTTTCATTCAGCAAAATGGAAAAAATAGTTCCAATTCTGTGGTTATGCAGTTATATTATAGTTAAGTTTTTCATCATATAAAAGTTTATATAAATGTTCGACTGCTTTTGCAGCAGTGGTGTGTACGAATGCTGGAATCACAAGTGGACCATCGAAAGTTTATACTTTACGCAAACGTAACAACTCATCACAGACAGTCAAGACTCGGATCACCCTACGCCCTGTAATGAAATAAAAAAGCAAAGATGTCTCAGCTTCCTTCCTCGTCCAGTCAAATATCAAAAAAGGTATGAGTTATTTGTAACAAGAAGTTGTAAATGTAGTTTTCTTAGAGTTTTGAGACGTTATTTTGCATGAAAATAGTTTTGGCAGAAAATCAGCACGAGGTGTTTTGTAAATATCGACCATTAGACTAATAAATAAAAAGACACTTGTTCGTTCTGAATGATAAAAACATGAGTCTCATATACGAAATAAATTGATCACTTAACTGATTTCTGTGATAGCAAAGTCGTTTGAGGATATTGTCAGGAGTCTCCGAATAAAAGTTTCGAAACGGCTCGGTGATAAAATGTAGTGCTGAAAGTAGTTTGACAATGTGATTTTGATTGAAACTATATTTCTTTTTTTAGTTATTTGTTCAGTGATTATTCAATTACACAATATGAAATTTCAAAAATGAAGTTGCCGCGAATGAAATCTTTACAAATAAGTTTTGTGTTTCCATAATTATTTGAACAGCACTAAAAATTGAGAAGTTATTATATGTAGTCTGCGTATTCAAGACTTTCAAAAAATGTATGGCATTCTTTTCTATGTATTTTAATTTCTTTCACCGGCCTAGGTATACGTTTCCATTCGAAGAACATATAAATTTGCGAAAAATGGAGTTCTTTATGACACAAACATGTCCATTCTTTTCACTTGGCTAAGATAGTTATCTCGCTAAAAATCATGTGTCATAGTTTTATTTGCTTCGCATTTTTTATGCCACCCACCCGAATATCCTCGAGAGGATTTCCTCGTGTCGTCTCCTCCTCATATTATTCTCAGGAATTTCCAATAACTGAATCCGCATATGAAGTCCGTTCTTTGGTATCACGTTTTTTCCAATATGAATACGGGTAAATGCCATTCGTAAAAAAATACATTATGAGCACATTTTCGATAAAGCCATATTATATTTCGTTTTTAATCCTTCTGCTCCTTGCTGCTCTCACAGAGAGTGGCTTGTAGACACGCCGATATTAAGTTAGTTGTACTCTCAAAAATTTTAATTATCAGTGATCAAAAATATCACACAAACGATGTATAAATTATGAACTGCATCCTATCGTATATTATTGTTGATGTAAATGACCAGAATGAAACATAGTTTCTCTTTTTAAAGGGACGACCGCCCAGCGTTTCCGACGAACAGATTGTTTTGTTAATCCAGAAGTACATGCAGTACTTTTTAACAAACACTCTCCCGTCCAGTTCTGCGCAAGTGTGGGCAGATATGAGCAAGGACCTTATGGGCAAGTGGAAACCACACTCTGTCTATACGCACGTAAGAGACAACAAAAAAGGACATCTCGATACTGCACGTAAGAATTTGAACATAAATCTCAAATTCGAAAAACCAGTAACCGATATGATCGACTATGAAACATCCGTTGATGAACTATCGGTGGATCCTGCAACGGACGAAAGCTATCACGATAATGAGGACGAAAATGTTGATCCTGACAGCGAGGAATTCGGTCTTGTATTGTCACAAACAGAATGGGACCAAATTAAACCCGATGAGGCTTCTGATTGCCAAACAAGATTGAAACCCCGGGTTTGGGCCAATATCATTTCGAAAGCACTTTGGAATCAGTACAAATTACCTTGTGCGTTTCTCGGAAGATATTCTTATATAAGAAAAGGTTGCTTCGACCACAATTCGAACGATGTCGGCGATTCTCCTGAATTTTATTTGAAATTCGTTGGTTATTGCAAACATACCAAGTGTCGCAACAAAATTGTTGGAGTCGCTCACGAACCACCACTTGACGGAAAACTGACGCTGATCGTAGAAACGCGGGATACCCGTAAATCATACCACGCTCCAGCCAAGAGGCCCTTAAATGGTCCCGAAAGAAAAAACACTGGACGCGAACTGAAACGAAAACTACCGGTCGGACATCGCCAAAAATTACTCGCCGAAAACATGCATTTCGGTGAAAACGAACCAGCGTGGATTCAGAGATCGAACATTTACAGACAAGCCAAAATGGAATACGGTCAGCAAGAACTTGGCATCAAAAAATCCGAGAAAACCGACATGATCACCAACATACGCAGTATGTTGTCAAATCGTCTGCACGACAGCGCTATCCGCGAGATTGGAGCTAAGACGTTTTACGTTTTTTATTGCACTCCGGAACAAGTTTTCATCGAAAAAGAATACTGTCGGGTAATGAAAGGAGCCTCGAAAATTTCCCTGGATGCTACGGGAAGTGTCGTGAAAAAATTTGAAAAACAGCCCGGGCGCAAAACTGGACACATTTTTTTGTACACAGTGACAATTAACTTTGAAGGTAAAACGCTTCCAGTTTATCAAATGCTGTCAGAAAGACACGACGCATCTTTCATTACATTTTGGTTGAATGATTGGATCCGGAGATGTTCGGCGACCATACCCAACGAAGCGGTCTCCGACATGGGGCGTGCGTTGCTGCTCGCCATGGCCGAAGCTTTCAACCGTATGTCCTTAAAAGAATACATCGACGTCGTTTTCAAATGGGCAACGCAAGGCCATGAAGAACCGAGGCCGGTCAACACGTACATCAGAGTGGATGTCGCTCATATAATGGCTGCTGCCGCGAGATGGGAATGCATAAAAGCGTTGCGTCATCCAGCAATAAAAAATTTTTACCTTCGTACGATTGCTCTCATGATTGATTGCCAAACTGTACCAGAGTTCGAGTATGTTTTCCGACTCACTTGCGTCGTTGCTCTGCATCAAAATGTAAATGACAGCGTAATTCTGCGAGGAAAAAAAATATCGGTTCTTGAAGCCAGGAAACTCCTGGAAGATTTGATGTCGGACCGAGAAGACGCAATAAGTAAGCTGGAAACTTCGACGGGGAGCGTTGAATTCGAAGAGGAGGTTCAGAAAACTTTGAACGTGATCGACGAGAACAACAAACATTCAAGTCTGACTCACGAATGGATAAAAGTCTTGATTGAAGAGTCTTCGCCTCGAAAGCAGCAAAGTGACCGCTGCAACGATGTGAATGGATTTTATTTTGCCGAATTCCTGTCCCCGCTCGAGCGATTTGGCAAAGAGTTTCCAATACTCACAGCGGCTTGTCTCCCGGGCTTACAAGATCATGCATCATCGGCATATCAAGAAAGATATTTTGCGGAAATGAGAAAAAAAATATTTGAAGGAATTCCTTTGCCGTGTACGCCTGTGAGGTTTTTGAACGAACATATCGTTGACTTACAGTCCGGATGCAACGAAATAGCGGCAAAATTGAAACACTGCAATCATCGGGAAACAGAATCGCCGTATGAAGTTCCAACGGAAAACGAATATGAACCGGTTCCGAAAAGGCCTGCTCATACCACTCTACGATCACTCGATACAAAATCGGCTCCATTTTCTGAGGAAACTGCTTCAGCTTCATGCTCTATTCTAACTATTGGAGACAAATCATCTGCCTTTCATCTTCTCGGAAGTGATGGTGAATCACTCACACAAAATCCACGCTCAACTTTGGAATCGGCAATTAAGAATTCCGATTTAAAAAGTCCGTTGTTCAACAAAGCTGGAAATGTGGATGATTCCGATTTTATAAGCGACGAAATGTGGAGAGGACTGTGCAATGACGAGAGTTTCATAAAAAAATTCATAGAATTAGAAGAGCAAGAAGAATGCAAGCAACTCGAGAACACTGACCTAGCAGATGCCTTTACTCTTCCGGGCGATAATACCGGGAATATTCATCGGGACGCGTCTTCTATTGGTCCAAAAATTTTCGACACATCCGTATCCCTGGACACATCACTTCACGACCACGACTATTTGGAATCAGCAGTACCTGAAGGAACAGCATCTGAATTTCACAACGGAAAAAAGTCTACAGAAACAACGAGGGATCGAAGCAAGCCGAAGAAAAAGGGTTTTTATTTCGAGCCTGACTTGCACATAAGGTTCCTCAATGAAAACTTCGAAGTCGGAGGTAAAAAAGGTTTTCTGCTGAGAAATGGCAGCAAACTGGGGATAATGAAGATGGACAAAATTGCGGTAGATCTACAACAAACATGCGGATTTGATGCAATTGTGCATGTCTTGCAGTTCGGCGCGATTTACAATCCGAAATATCATCGTGATATCAAGTCGTCCAATAATTCCGCACTTCAATTTATCAATAAGTTCATCGAAAAAGGACCAAACGTACAAATTCTTCAAGAACGTATACGGCTCTTGAACCGATTCTATCCATTATCAAAAGACCCCGAAGCCCCGTCAATCGTACCGTATAAGCTGAATGTGGAAGATTCAATTACAACGATTTGGCAATTCTTGTTTTGTTCTCAAGAACCTACTGAACCAAGTGCAACACAGTTTCCGGAGTGCAATAACCCATCGTGTGTGCAATCCATACCAAAAGATATCGCATACATCGGCGTCAACACAAGAAAAATCAATCATACTGGGATTGGAGGATTACAAGAAGCAGTCTCATTCGTCCCACATTACTATAATGTGACATGCCGACAAAAAAATTGTCACGGAACGGTTACAGAGACGATCCGGCCAAATTTTCATGTATTTATCGACCTAGATACACGAACGAAAAGCAATGCAAATAAAAAGTTGCAATGTCGATTAGCAGACGTTCCGCTTTCACTCGAATTGGCAAAGAATGTTTATCAGTACGTACGATAATATATTGAAATATCCTTTATTTATCTAGTTCCGTTTTTTTGCTCATCCAAAATACATGAATATCTGTTTATTGTTTTCAGGTTGATAGGTGTTATCGAACACATCCCTCAACACTTCATCGCTTATTGCCGGAAACCAACAGGCAAATGGATCAAATGCGACGATATGGAAACTAGTTTCAGTGGATGTCACGAGACGAAAAACGTTACACCAATTGGTGCAATATACATTGCAATCTGAATCTGGTCCTTTGTGATAAAGCTCTTCGAAATAATTCAAACAAGAAAAATTTCATATTTGTAAAATGGTCAACCATGGGTTGCAAATAAGTGGAATTGGCGGGAATTTGAATTTTTATCGAATTTTTTTATTATAAGCACATTGTTTGACAATTTTTTTTTTAACAAACCATACGAGAGAGATTTATACTATCACGTGATACGTAATTTCAATACAGTTGTGTTCAATAAAAAAAAAAAAAATGAAAGCCTCATTTCTCCGGTGCAGTTTTGTTCAATAAAATAAAAAATAAAAGCCTTATTTCTCCGGTGCATTGGGAGTTTGGTCTAGATTCTTGTCCGGCGATTCCGATGTGACGTTGGTGGTAAGTTTTTTTTCGTCCCTCAAATGTCCCAAAAGTTTGTTCATGTCGGCTTTGTCTTCGCAGACAAAAAGGGCTACCGGGATTGCGATAAGATATTATTGTCTCGAGATGTTTCGCGAATTCCTCGTCCATTACGTGAATTTTTAATAATAACAATTATGACGATTTTTTGTCATTTTTTATAGAGGAGCGGAAAAAATGTCTAGAGACTGAAAAGCCTAAAGGACCAGCATTCGCCGATCATTGTTTCACTTTCGATCGAGATCGTTGTCTCTGGACCCAAAATCCTTTCCATCGCGATCAAACACTTTTCGAGCACATGAATCGCTTTTCCGTGAAATTTCGAATTTAGTAAGTTGACAAAAGTTGGTTTGCATCAAAGTTTGTGAAAAACTTGACTCCAAAATGTGAGAACGTCCGCACAAACGAAATTGCAAATCTGATCGGTTTTACACTTACACCTGGACGAGTTAATTGACATTTTCAGAGTGAAATCAAAAATGTCAAGACTGTGATGAACTTGCTGTTGAATTTCGTTCCCTGAAAAAATTCGATCGGCTCTCGAGACTCCGAAAGCTCTGTAGACGCGCATTTTTTTTTTAATTCCAAAATTTCATACATTTTCGAACGTAGACCTGTCGGAGAAGCGTCGAATTTGAAATTTCATTTCGAAGCAGCGTCAACTTTGTTGATTTTCATAAAAATTGGTAAATATTTTCAGATTTTTTTTGCTTTAAACTCTGACGCAGTCCGAAACGACGATTTATTCGGATAAACGAAAAATAAATCAAATAAATAAATATAAATTTTATACAATAAATTTTTAATATACAATAATTTAATATACAATAAATTTTTAGTTTCGTTGTTGAACGATGGAAATCACGTCGAAATTCGTTTCTTGTCGAATCTGCAATTCTGCGACAATATTTTCTATTTTTAATTTATTATTTTTGTAAACCAGTTTCTGGGTTGTTATTCCTCGAAGGACTGAGAAGGATTGTCGATTGCGAGGAGATTGGACGTTTTGGCAGATGGAGATAATAAATGAATGAAACTTATTGAGCTTCTTATTTATTTATATATACTGTTTGTGCTATTTATTGAACAGACAGGGTAACAGACTTTTTAACGTTACACACACGCACACACACCCACACCCACACACACGGACGCGCGCGCGCGAACTGATTTCTCTTTGATTTATAATTTCCTTATAATTTCAGTGTAGCTCAAAAGCACCAACGATGAAATTGTAGGACAAGTTGCAGACCGCGATAATGTTGATGCTCAAGTTCCCATCGTTCGAATGCAACGAGAAATATATTTTTCATTAATTATTTTGATGATTAACGCGATTGTTTCAATTTTTTAAATTCATTCAATTCTTCAATTGTGAAGGAAACATTGTTGACAAATACAACATGAAAATTTTGTGTCCTGCTTGAAAAAATGATGAGTTATCGTTACATTCCAACGATCCAAACTTCAACATCGTTTTTTTATGATACTGAAGTTGGGATCGTTCGAATACAACGAAATCAACGATTGTTGATTTTCATAAAAATTGGTAAATATTTTCAGATTTTTTTTGCTTTAAACTCTGACGCAGTCCGAAACGACGATTTATTCGGATAAACGAAAAAGAAATCAAATTTCATATTTTGAGGGAAGAAAATGATGGAAATTAAGAATTTTCAGGGCCAACGGCGACACAGACGCACGCACTGTAAAAAATTAGAATTCTTGGACCTGTATGTTGAGTCAACTAGTAAAGATAATTTTTTATTTGTGTATCTTCAGTTTTAAAAATGATAATAAAAGTAAAAATAATTGCAGTATAGGCACCTTCGCGATATTACCGAGAGAAACCTGAGTTTACGCACGCAAAACGTATGAGTTAATGATTTTTGAAATATTTGAATCTCATTCTCATTGGCTAATCGAGCTTCGAATAGGTTGAAAAATCGCTTCCATTAGCGATCACCTCAATGACGCAAGAACGTGGGAACCAGCCTCGCGGAGGTCTGGGTCAATCATCCAGCATGGATCTCTTATCTTGTTTTTCACCGAACAAGCAATACCTGTTGGAAAATAAAAGAATAATTATTGACTAAAATAGTAAAAAGAATTATTTCCAAAATTTTTCATGCTGTTTCACAAGATATGATCCTGAAGTTTGCATCGTTGGAAGGCAACGAAATTCTGTTATTTCTTCAGCAGAGCCAATAATTATTATTTAAGGAAGTTACGCAGCTATCGAGCTAGTCATAAAAAGATTTGACTAAATTTGATTTTAGTAGTAATCGATCTTTCAATGTCACATTTCGTCGACTTGCTATTGTGTCTGTCAAATTTCAAATTTCGCGCACATATAAACTCGAATACGTGCCGTTGCGATGTTTTAGGGAGAGCCGAAAAATAAAATCCACTGCAAGTGCTATTCATAGTTTTTATCATTCCCCTTACAAGTCACCTTTGAACGTTTTTAAGCGTGGTAAATGATTATGAGGATTTAATCTCTCTGATGTTTAATTTTCATTTCAATCTATCCATCAATTACGGAGATATGAAGAATAATGTACAACCTATTCCGTGATTTCCCATAAGAGGCCATGTTGAATTGGTTGTCAAGGGTTGTCAAATATTTACAAATATCTCGCGTAAAAACCCACCTCAGCTCACAAAAATTGGTACGAGTTAGTTTTACATCATTATCTGACTTTCTGCCAAGTTTGCGATTTTTCTGTCCATTGATTCTATTTTCTGCGTAACTTCCTTAATATTTGGTGTGGCCAATGAAACGATTCTCTCTTGCGACTAAAAAAACTCAATCGACTCAAAAAATTGCCACGATTTTCCAAATTCAATAAATAATCAAGAGAAAAAATGTTTTTCGTTGAATCTCAACGTTGAAAACTTCAGAGTCATCACAAGATCGAGGTTCGCAACGAAAACGTTTGCAGGTTTTTTTTTCTACTGGCTCATCGACAGGTTCTTTGATTTTTTCGATTAAGGAAACAATTTCATACCTCCGCCATCTGGTTACAACGACATCGTCGGCGGGATCAAGTTCGATGCGAGACTCATCGGTACAAGGAGGATGGCACAAAACTTGCCATCCGTAGCTAACGGGCAGCCAAGAACCGGAATACCGTGTTGTAACTCTATAGCGCCGAGCCCTTTTTCGTTTTTTCAATTTTTGGGCCAGTTGCTCACGCTGGAATGCAGAAAAAACGTGTCGTGAAATGACGAAGATTCGAACTTCGGGAAATTTGAAATTTTCCACAGATCACGATTTTTTTTTCCAAAAACTAACGAAAAATCCAGAACATTTTTTGACTTACCGTCAACGTGTATTGATCGCAACTGTCAATCACTGGCCACACAATACCATCGCCAGTCGCCCGACAATTCCAAGTCAGCACTTGTTTCCCCTTCAGAGTTTTCCGTTGAGCCTCTCGCTTAGCTGAGCGCAAAGCGTCGATATCTTTATTCAGCTGGGCAATCTCGTCCTCGATTATTTTGAATTTGGCAGCGATTTTTTTTTGTTTCGTTGATTCTCTAATCTATGGTAGTATAGGGGAATAAAAAAGGAGAACGAAAATTGATCTTAAATATTTGTTTCGGCAATATTAATCGGACACAGAATTGCGAGCAGGAAAGCGTTCATTCGGTTGTTGTCTAGCTTTATCGAGAGCATTCCATTGCCGATAACTGCGGACGATCGAGTCGACTTTTCCCCCGAATATTTTGACGTATTTATCGCGTAGAACGTATTGGCTTGGTAGAGAAGGAAATGTGAAGAAAAACAAAAACGTTGTGTAGCGCCCCACAGATTTTGGAGAAACAAATGAGCGACGATATTATAAAGTTACCGGTGAAGAAACTCTTGTTTCATCGGGAATGCGGGCGATATTATTTTCAAATTCTTGTCCGGCGATTCCGATGTGACGTTGGTGGTAAGTTTTTTTTTGTCCCTCAAATGGTCACGATTGTGGCAACAGAACGACGAGCCTCGACACAATTCCCCACGTATCCCCTCGCAGAGTTGTCAAATATGCCGAAGTTCACATTGGGTCACAGCAGCGAACGGCTATGACGGCCGCAAAACATACGAGGAAAGTTCGACAGGCGATTAGCGAATTATTCGACAAAAACAAATCAATAACAAACTCCTGTCAATTGACACGAACAGGTTATGGCTGGTACGTCCCGAGACTCCCGAGAGCCGAGAGTGAGAATAGAATATACTGACTACTGAGAAGAGAGATTCGCTGCGTTGACGGAGCCGCGTGAACATAGCCAGATCACACTCCGCAATATTGCGCGCATCGGCCATCGAGTATATACGATATCGACTGAGGGCCGGACTCGGGTCAGAAAATTGATCGACTTAATTATCGCGTTTTTGTAATAAACTATTATTTCGCAAATTATTTTAACCTTGGATACGCCTTTCCCAAATGATTTCCCGTTGATTTGGGCGAAAAAAACTAAATTTCCAATAATTTTCTGCTAACTATACGCTGAACCTATTTTCATTTGTTATTAACAAAATATAATGTCATAAATTATAATAATAGTGGCATTAAATTGCGTAAATAATTCCCTAAATATAACAATAATAAAAAATAATAATTGTTAAATTTATCTGCTAACTATACAGAACTAAATATCTATACAGGTCCGATGTTTAGAGACATAAAAATAATAAAAATGTTAATTTATTAAATCAAACTGCAAGTTTGCGTCGCTTAGCGCGGTCAGTCTTTTCGCGGTAAATTAATAGGTCAAACTCCCGCTATACAGCTGTGGCAAAAGTGTCTGACCTACTTTCGGAAATGGAGCAGGAACAGCGGCTGGCAAAGCTCGCCTCTCATTGGCCCGGACATGGTCGCTTGCCATTGGCTGTCGGATGGTAAATATAGTTGGCGAAACTGGGCTGTGACGACAGGGCTGCGACATCGCCGCGCGCTCTATCGACAGAAAGTGGAACTAGCTTTTGCTGTGCGAAAAGTTAACATGGGCCTCGTGCTTCCATGATGATGTGAATCTTGGTAAATGGGCTTGACATGGTTGACTGTGGGCCCCAGTCTACAAATGTCTTTTCCACTCGACAGGAGTATTTTTTTTTTCGTAATTCGTTTCACAGATAAGTTGCACGAATTTTGGCGACACTCGTGGCGTTTCAAGTAGAATAGAAAGAAAGATAAATCAAAGGCGTCGAGCGTACGTAGGTGCGCGCACGCATGTGTATGAAAAGCGATAAAAATACGGGATAAAAGTAAAGGAAAGGCGGGTTCGATACGTGAAAGTGTAAGGCGCGTGTGGGCGAATGTCGACAAGTTTCCAAAACGTAGGAAGGCGATACGCGTGCGAGGGAACCGCGGGAAAATGCGTAAAATGACGTGAGCAACGTCATGTTTACGAGGCTAATAAAACAAAGGAAGCAATGAATTAACGCAAGAATGAGGAGATCGTTCAATTCTAAAGTTCCGGACACCCGGGCCAACGATTGTCTTGAAATCACGAGAAAATTATACAGGTAGCCAATCCGTCGTTAACGTCCTCGTTATATTTCGCCTAATTCATTATTTTTCTTAACCCCCACGTATTTCTCATGCATGTATCATTTTTTGCCATGATTTTTACTTTCAGGGCCATTACGGACATTGCCAAAAAACTGGACGAACAAAAAGGCTGTGCTCTTAACGTGACAGACATTTTCACACCCACCGGAGAAGTACTGAGAGCAAAACTCAAAGACTATTGCGAAAGATTGATTTTCAAAGATCCCGTCGGGCATGCTTCCAAAACGGAAGAATTACTGTGGAGAAAAGCTTTCTACGACGCCGTTTCCGCGTGTAAAAAACTGCGCAAGGTAAACTGCTTAGAAAATGATTTAATTTGAAACGCGTCTTCGTACATTTGTTCTCGCGAGCCTCTTGCAATTCTGCGTGACCGGAGCACCAGGATTTTAGGCTTGGGTTGGGGCATTTTGGAATAAAACGTCAACATTTTTTGCAGGCAAATGTATGGAACGAGACGGAAAAAGCTTTGTTGTTGTCCCATTTGGCAGTCGGAGTTGGATTTTATCATCATTTGATTTTGAAGTTACAATTGGAATGTGATTTGGATTTATCGGGCGTGATAGATTTCGCATATCCGAGGCAAAAGACAACAAGCCTGTCGAATCAAAAAGGGAAACAATCGCAGAACAGATTACTGTCCGAAGAAGTGAGACAGTGCGCGATAAAGATCATTCATCGGAGTCTCATTTGCCTGGGCGATTTGGCAAGATACAAACTGGAAATTGATCCCAATTGGGATCCGATGATCGCGGCGAGATACTACAAAACGGCTGTCAGTATCGACCCCGAAGTTGGTATGCCTCATAACCAGTTGGGAACGCTGGCGGGAAACAGAAATTACGGGCTCGACGCAGTTTATCATTACACACGCTGCATTCTTTGCACCGAGTCCTTCGAGGGCGCAGAGGGTAATCTAAAGAGAGTGATCGCGGGGCATTCTTACAGCGGGAAAGAAAAATATTCTTTCCAAAAATGCGCTGGACGATTATTTTCCTTGATACAGTTATGGGACAACGCTTCGCCTGATTCCGAGCGCATAAATCACGACTGCCAAGATTTGCTTGTTGAGTTCGAGAAATGTCTGAGCACCGAATTGATAGAGAAAAACGATTTGAAGAGCGTCACCGAGGAAGACAGCATTGAAAATTATCTGCTGAATTGCAAGAGCGAACAAGCTTGTAATTTGACGGACGATATGATTTTCAAAATCGTTGCCATTTGCCTGATGACCGTAGCTAAATTGAAAGCGAAAGAATCTAGCGAAGTTCAAGGTGCTATCGCTTTCACGCTGACGATACTTTCGCAACTTGTGCAAATAACGATCACTCGTTTGCAACAAGCTATCGTTGCTGTCAGCCTGCCCGAATCGATTCTTTTGGAGAATAAAGAAAAATCCGAATCCGATGATAAAAAAGAAAGCGGCGACGCTGAAGAATCAGGCAAATTTTCAAACGACGTACCTGTTGATGTAAACGAGAACGAGGGAACCAAAATTATCACTACAGACAAAAGCAAAATCAACGGTATCGTTAAGAATCGTAGGGAAAAGAAATTTCGCGATAAATCGAAGAATCTCTTGACGAAACTTCGACGACCTCGGAAACGCCTCAACAGCTCGGATTCCGATGCCAGCGACGTAGATGGTACTCGCATCGAATCTTCCAGTGACGAATTAAACTCCGACATCTCGGAAACTGAAGAAGAAGGAGAGGAAGACGACGATTTGAGCGATTCTAACGTCATTTCGGACGACCCTCAATCCGAAGATTTAACCGACGAAGAAATAACCAAGTCCAGGTGATTACTCGTTTGTCAAATTTTTCTTTCCCTTCCGTTAATGTGGAACAACAACAAAATTGATAATATTTAACGCATTGTCTCTTTTTATTAGCGGCTGCGACAACACGACTCTGCAAACGAACGGTCACGATATCGATGCCAATAAGAAAGAGGACTTGGAAAACGAGAGCAGGAACGTTGATACAGTGGAAAACGGCGATAGAGTTGAGAATGAGAATAAAACTAATGGAATGGAAAAACAGAAAAATATGGCCAATTCAGACGGCGAAGTGACGATTACAACGAATAGCAGTTCTCACGAGGACGCGAACAGTGCGGCAGATGCCCTTAGTCATTTGGCACAAACGAAAAAACAATATCTCAGCCCAATAACGCTCATAGAAATTCTCAGTGGAGAGGGTTCTCTCCAATCGATCAAAATTTGTTTCGACTGGTTGCGAGGAAACCCGGAAATATTTAGAATGTTCGCCAAGAGTTCGAGTGCTTCGTTGAAACGCATTGCGACTCTTTTAAATCTTGTGAATCTCGATGAGCTTGATTTACCGTTCGCCGAATGGGATCGCGATTGCGTATTAACTTCGAGCGTTGAAAAATTGCAAGAATCTGTGGAAAAAGTTGCACTTCCGGAAGACATCGACTTACGAGGATTCAAACTCCTCCGTGAGTCCCACGAAACACTCGACTGGCGTCTTCTCCGACACGTGAAAATGTATAAAAATGAAGAAACGCTTTTGCGTGCCAAAAAGATGGTCCAATTCGGTAAATATCTGTGTACGGTCAAAGACTCCGGTGTTAAATATGATGAGGAGAGAAAACTTTTCTACACCACCGATATAAAGAATTCGGTGAAAAAAGATAATCAGAATAAAATCACTGATCGTGATATCGAAAGCGAACATTCGAGGGGCAAATTGATGCGACACATGGGACGATTGTGGCTGAAAGCCGAAGTTCGAGCACTGGAGAGTCGTTTACGATCGAAACTTATTTCACCGTATTTGGTTCCTGATCAAGAAGCCCTCGCCAAACACACGCCTGCTCTCAAACGTTTGGTTTACGCCAAGAAATTTATCGTCATTATTCCCTCTGTTGGTCAGTATTTATTCAACGTTCATAATTACTTTTTAGGCCGCTTTATAAAAATCGAACCGATTTTTCCAAGAGTCTGCGCGCTCGTTCGAATTTTCATATGATGCTGAAGTTTGCAACGTTGGAATGCATCGAAAAATATTTCATTTCGATGAAGATTCGTTCAATTTTCAATGTCATCCAAATTTTTCGAGCTGATATGCTTTTCGAATGGCAAAAATGGATCATTTTATCATCGTAATTACATCCTGTAATTGAATAATTATCTTTTTCAAAGATAAAAATGAATTTCGTTGCATTTCAACGATGCAAACTTCAGAGTCATATTTTCATCAATAATAATAATTGCACTGCCCGTTTCATTTGGTTGCTGAATCATAGCATCAATTTATTTTCGTCTTTTTTACGACCTAGTGTAATTTTGTAATGGCATGGATTTAAAAATATTTTTCAGTCGTTTCCGCTCTGGATGAGATGAAAAAAACGAGCAGCAAAGCACGCGAAGCTACGCGATGGCTGGAAGGTCAACTCCGGAAAGGTTCGAGATTTCTTCGGGCCCAAAGGCCTCACGAGAGGTTGCCCCTGCCGCTCATCAAAGGGCCAAAAACCAAGGACAAGGAAGCGTGGCTTTTCTTTCAAATAATCGAGTGCTGTCATTATTTGACCCAACAGACGAAAGTCGGTCTGAACGGTGACAAAGAACCACCGGTCGTAACGTTGCTCACGGGATTTAGTGCGGAGGAAAGGAAAGCGGCTATTTTCAGTCCGGATGGACTATCAAAAACTGCAGGTAAGATTCTCGAGCTGAGCTCCGTTTTTTTTTTTCTCTTTCGAATGTGATATTTCAATGTTTGAACGTTCGGCCCAATTGACAACTTGTCATTTCAGGTGTAAATCTCGAGCACATCGAGTCGTTTCACACAAAGTGGAAGACTTCGAGCAAGAGCCACGGTTGAAATCCACGAAACGCTCGAGATTGCTCACCGTCTTCTAACAGGTTCACGTGAACGAGCGTCGATAAAGAAACACACACGCTCGCGTGACTAACAAACGCGGGGAACTATCGGGGCACGTTGGTTCCTCGTTCGAGCTTAAAGAGGCTGCATACCCATGAAGGGAAATCAACCATGAAGGCTCACACGAAACATCAAAATGAATATGTTACCATCACGCTCAACACCTTGCGTAATAAACATTTCTCTCCAATAATTTCGTAGACGCTGCACAAATGATTTTAAACTCTTTACCAAATTTCCAGATACTCGATGTTTTTCATTTCGAAATCACACTCACATTTCTTCGTAATGCCTGCTCAGCATTTCTTCCAACTCAATCTATGGATGTCCCTTGCAAAAGAGATGACAGAAAAGTTCAGTCAAAAGTAAAAAGTTCAAACTTCTTCTTTATATTCCTCGTAATTGATAACGACGTGAAAAAACTTTGTGGCAAGTTTCTCTGTAGACGATCAATCCGCTGAACGAGTGCGAGAGAGAGAAAACGATAAAGCAAATAAAAGTTTTTAGATTCATACGCTTCTCGTCGAAAGTGACACTCGAATCGAATAAATCGAATGATTCACGTTGAAACATTGACGCTGGTTGACAGAAATCGATCCCGAAAAATATGTTTTTAATGAAAACACGTTGAATAGAATTCGGCTACATCTCAAAATGTGTGCAGAAGCGGCGAGGATAATTATTGGCTATGCATAAAAATGATAAGACTGTTGGATTTGTCTTCCGATTATTCTTTATTATTGTTGTCACTATATGGTTGAAAATGTTTAATACAAATTTGTCTTTGTGCAGATGAGGATTTGTTTGACATGGCCTAATGAACCAATAAGGAATTTTGTCCAGATGCATCGCTGCTACTTTGAGCCGATAAAAATAAAATTGTTCCCATGACGGAACAATTTTTATACCTTTAGCGTAAGATTAAAATTAGATATTATAACATAGAGAAGCAAAGAGTCCACTTTTGGAACTCATCGGACGGCTTTGACGGCCTCCGACTTCGCAATGATTAATGACGTTGAACGATTAACCACCGAAGCCATAAAGGGTGCGATTTTGACATTTCAACGAATAGACAATGTCCATCGGAGTTACGGTTTTCCTTCTTGCAAAATGCATGTAATGTAATGCCTTCTCGATCACAACCTCCACAAAATGCCGTGCACGGTTTCGGATTGGTTCATAGATCCCCTTGCTCAGCCTTTTGACACCACCACGGCGGGCTAAACGACGAATTTCTGGTATTTTGAGGTTGGTTTGTTTGGTCAATCCTGTTCGCAGTCGAAGGCGTTTTGGCAGATAACTGTCCTCTCCATCTTTTCGTTTTTGTGTGGTTGATTTTGCTGCTGATGAGGAAGTCGGTTGTACTTGGCCGGATTTACGTCTGTCCGTTGCTTTGGCAGCCTTTGGGGCTTCAGCTCGAGCTGCGTCTTGCGATGGTCGTCCAGATCCTGCTCCACTTGCTGCTCCTTCCCCAGATTTTTCTGCTTCTCTGGATTTGCGTTTCTCCGTTACTTTGGCAGCCTGTGGGGCTCCAGCTCGAGGCGTGTCTTGCGATGATCGTCTAGATACTGTGCCTTCTTCGGATCTTTCTGTTTCTCTGGATTTTCGTTTCTCCGTTACTTTGGCAGCCTGTGGGGCTCCAGCTCGAGGCGTGTCTTGCGATGATCGTCTAGATCCTGTGCCTTCTTCGGATCTTTCTGTTTCTCTGGATTTGCGTTTCTCCGTTACTTTGGCAGCCTGTGGGGCTCCAGCTCGAGGCGTGTCTTGCGATGATCGTCTAGATCCTGTGCCTTCTTCGGATCTTTCTGCTTCTCTGGATTTACGTTTCTCCGTTACTTTGGCAGCCTGTGGGGCTCCAGCTCGAGGCGTGTCTTGCGATGATCGTCTAGATCCTGTGCCTTCTTCGGATCTTTCTGTTTCTCTGGATTTGCGTTTCTCCGTTATTTTGGCAGCCTGTGTGACTTCAGCTCGAGTGCCGTCTTGCGATGGTCGTCGAGATCCTGATCTGCTTCTCACTCTTTCACCGGAACTTGCTCTTTCTCTTTGGGAATTCCGTCTAGCTACGACTTCTGATAAAGGTTCGTCCTCGTCCGACGATTCTTCGGCGGTCTGGGTCACATCCGGAGCCGTATGCGTTGGCGATCCTCCGGATGACCGTCTCGGAATAGATTTTCCACGTTTTGACGCTGCTGGAGATTTTCCTCCCCTCGTTCGCGCAGATGATTGTGCCCGTGTCGATGTTCCTGCAGATGTTTCCGGTGATTTCTTTTTTTTTGCCTTCCTTTCTCCTTCCGGTATACCGTAAACTTGCATTATTTTCGTATCTGATTTCCCTCTTGGTTGACGTTTCAATGTTTTCCCGCCACTTGTCCCTGCTCGCGGTGCCTTTTTTCCTATTTTTTTGGATTTTTCTGGTAGTAGTCCCGCAAGTCGTACACCCTTTTTCGACCTCGTGTTTGCCGTTGATGTTATTCTTGTCCTCATGATTCAGCGATTGCGAAATCGATATTCCTTGTACGAACAGAAAGATACTGATTCCAATTGCTAACCGGGCGCCCGAATTTCTTTTGCTACCGCGCCCAAGTTCCTTGGCCACTCGAGAGTGCTCGCTTTATGTTCGATTCGTCTAAGAACGCAATAACTCCTGAGACGTAAATTTGTTTTGTTCAGCTGTCTCAAAGAAATTGAAGCTCATACAAAAAATGAAGCATATACCAAGTGCGAGGCTTCTGATAGCAGCGGCGGAAAAACTTTGATGGAAAATTCACGCAAGATCTATTCGTTGTGGAAAAAGGAAATGATCACTGTTGTCCTTTTTCGTCGATTGAAGAGTAAATAGGAAAGATCACTCGATGTACCGACGATCTCGAAAGTTTCTCGTACGTACGCACTTTTTTCACCCCGATTTTCTCCACTGCACTCTTTTTCTTCCTGATGATCGTCGATTGATTGACACGATTAGAGATTCAATGAATTTCGTTAAGTTTTGTCTATTATTCACACTGTATTCAGGTTTTCTAAGATGAAACTACTTTCGGTGTTATCGATTTTGGTTGACTTGACAAGCAATACCGATGCCCGAGACGAATGTGACTAAAAATCTGTGGAGTCGAGTTTATATAAATGCAAAAAAAAAAACAACAAACGGGTAGCAACTGCCTCCGACTTTTTCAACAATTCGGAGAATGCCACGTGCCGATTTCATTCGTATCGAATAAACGTGCCTTTTCGTAGAGCCGACGTTTCGAAAATAAAAAAGCTTCGCTCAATAGAAAATCGTTGGACGTGATTCTTTCAAGGTCAATGACAAAAACGCTGCATACATTTTTATGTTCTGGGTTGTTTTTCACGCGGGTACATGACTATTTCGGGTCATCTATAAATATAATTGCGGCCTAACGTTTTCGAAGAACTTCATACTTTTATTTGGATCGTCCGCATTTTATTCCAAATAAACAGACTTTCGTACGTCGCATTTTTTTACCCCTACGAAAATATTTTATTTCACCCTCCACATCAGAGGAGGAGCTCACGGAGACCGTCTATTGAGTAGTAACAATGGAAAAGCGAAAAAAAACGATGCTTGGATAACTCTGAGCAAAAATTATTGTATATACTTCGATACAATTATATAAAAATGACATACAACGACTATATTTATTTATATATAATTGTATATAACTCTATACATTCGTATATAAAATCCGATATAAATCAGCTTCAATCAAATTTCGATTCGATCAAATTATATACATGTATATCTGTATATAATGATATATGAACATGGAAATACTATTTTTATAGTGAATTTATAGAATTAGATATATATCATTCAAAATAAATCGAAAATTGATTAATTTTCCTTTCGAACATTCCAGAAAATTATGGGATATGCTTGTTGAATTTGCCGAGGAAATTTTATTGCACCCAGTTTTTTATTTTCCGCAATTTTGAGTTCACCTTTTTCAAGAAATCGTGGAAATACAAAAAATATATATAACGAACGTTCGCCATATTTCTTAGCGCGAGCTAAAACTTTTTTTTTTCGAAATTCAGGCGATGAGAATTTTTTGGAAAAATAAAAGAGTCAAGCGATTACAATTTTTTTATTTTTCAAATACATACAGCATGATGACGAATACGAAAATCCATCACTTATACGGAGAATAAACATTATCGCGATCATGCAGTCACCAGAAACATCTCGAGAATTGAAAAAAAAAGACGAGGAAGAATATGCGAAAAAATGACCATGCTGATGGTCTGAATATTCAAAAAAAAGAATTGTCAACCGGTATTGTTTGTTTTCTTTTAAATTTCCTTTCAGTTCATGGTCCTGTGTAATTGAATCCCTTTCCATTTTTCATCCAATTCAGATATTGGTTGCTCCGTCAGAAATTTCTATTGGGCGGTAACTTTCGCGCGTAATATGACCGATCGCGAGAAGTTGACACCCCAATAGCGCTTTTGCTATTTCTACGTAAACAACCATCCGGCTCATATTTTAGTCATGATATTCAAAACCAACAAACGATTTCGCATCCATTAACGGTAAAGTAATATCATCAAGCATTATAAACAAAAAAGCTAGGCCCCATTGCAGCGCTTTTCAATTCTGCAATGATTTTATCATCTGGGTATACGTTTATCTGTTGAATTTGTTGGAACAATAACGACATGACGACTGAATCGAATAATATCATGAAAACTTGAAAATACAAAAGTCAAAGAGCCAAGTTCACACAGGTTAAATCATTAGAATCAGCAATCTCATTAACCTTTGTAGTTTATGGCGAGAAAGCCAGTGTGACAAACCAGACAAAGATAACCACTGTAGCGTCAACAATTTCAAGTTGGAACGAAACAACATTCAATTGAACGGACGGTAATGAAACGTAATCAAGATCACTGTAATAATAAAACTGCTGATCAATAAAATAATGTAATAAAAAACGGGGGTGTGATTGAGTTGAAAGAGAATTATTGGGTATTGAAAGTTTCCGAAAAATGTGACGGTAGAGGGGGTTGAACGGGGGCAAAGCCAAAAGCAGGCTTACCGCGCCGAATGTTTTTGCCCTATTGTTCGGCAATGTCGTGAGTGAGGAAGGTACAACGTTTTTTTTTTTTGCACTCTTTCGTTCAGTGTTGTCCCGAAGCTTGGAAAAAACATCGTGTTTTTATCAAACAAGGATAATGTTGAAAGTTTCGATCTGTATAAAGTGTCCGCGCTGTGAGAGACGAAGATATCGGTAATAACGGATTAAAGGGTGGTGTGGGACGTTCAAGGGCCCACGGGAGAAACCTTTGTCATGGATATGCAGGCTCCGAATGGTTCGTACTCTATTTTTATTTTTTATTTTTATTTTTTCGTAAACACGTTATTCGAAAAACTTGTGCTATAGTCGAACCTGCACGAGGGCAACGTTGCTCTTCTTTCTTATCCCCGATTCAGCTACCGTCCCATAATTTTCCAATGCTTTCCGAATCCTTTCTATTTTAATCATAATTCGCAAAACTCTAATATTTTCGGCCACACGTAAAGAAGGTTAAATGAGCGAAAGTTTTTTTTGGTGGAGGGGGGAAGGACGCCTGGCGTCGGTTCGAGGAACACGATTCGCTATATTTTCGCGCCCGTCTTTGATCGAAAAATCATATTTCTTTATTGCTGTTTTTGTTTCCCACGCAACTGAAACCCACGCTTCGGAATTTCATCGTATGTCTAACAATACTTTGATTTTTCATTGGAAAAACTGTATTATCGCCCATTTGGTTACCTCCATTTCATTTCCCGGATTACCTCGACGTGAATCGATCACTTTTTTGTTTTTCGTCGCGTTGCATTTTTTCAATTAATCGTAACAATGTTTCCCTGTAGTTCGGAACCTCCCAAGCCATTTTTTTCTTTTATTTTTCTTTCTACTTGAATTCTTCCTGCTAAATCCCAAGATCTGGAGTCATCAAACGCGACTGGGTCAAAGTTTTCCTTCCATGACGTGCTTTTTCAAATCGTCCGTAACCGTACGAAATTTCGTTTCTCTTTATTATTGTTCTCTGTTCCGACGTACATTTTCGTGCCTCATATCGAGATGCCCGGCCGAGCAGCCGACATAAAAGAATTTCTTGCGTTTCTGACACGATCGGTTTCCACAAACTTCCAAGAACAAGACGATCCCAAATGCTGCTTATTATGATTTTCCAGTAGTGGCTTATTATGATTTTGATTTGCAAATCAGGAATGGGTCTTTCTATGAATTCAGTTTACGCGTCCATCCCTGGTATGCCCGAACTAGGGATGGTCTGGATGGGCGATATGATGGTTCACGGAGAACCGACCCATGAACTAATGATGGATCCTCGCCAAGCGGAAAGTCCGTTCTTTACGCATACAACGCATGCTTTTGATGACATGAGAAACCATCAGATCGCGCCTACCACCATGGTCAGATACATGCCTGCCCAGTTTCCCAACGAGTGTTCCGAGCCCGACGAAGCTATGGAAGCGGTCGATGGTCAAGACATGCAACAAGTAAACAGACTATTATAAAAGAATCGTCAATTGTTTATTTCCCATCATTTTACGTCAAAAATGAGGGACTCTGTGCCCAAATATTGAATGACTCTGAAGTTTGCAACGTTGAGATTCAACGAAAAAACATTTTTTCTATTGATTATTTATTGGATTTTGAAAATTGTGGCGATTTTTCGAGTCGATTGAGTTTTTTTGGTCGCAAGAGAGAATCGTTCTATTGGCCGAACCAAATATTCAATAATAATTAATGGCTCTGCTGAAGAAATAACAGAATTTCGTTGCATTCCAACGATGGAAACTTCAGGATTATAAATATTGATGCCATTCAGGAATGATAAATTTTTCGAAATTTGGATCCAAGTTCGAGTTACGTTGCTGGCAAATGAAAAATAAAATTCCTCATTTACAGAGAATCGAAGATAAACATTTGGTTTTATTTTTGACATCATTTTTCATATGAATTTATGAATTTTTTCCAGGAATACGATCCTCAGGTAGGAGATCCGGACATGAGTGAATATCTGACGCTGGAAGATTACATGGGCGACGAGGAGCGAGAGCAAGTGGTTAACAATGCAGCTACGCAAACGACCCAGGACAATAGGAACAGAAAAATCAAGCCGATAAAACATCCTGGGCTAGTATTGAAAACGCCCATCGCTTATCAGCCTCACACCGATTTGAACTTTATTCCCATTCGAAAAGACGGAATAGGTGAGATATTAATCGAAATAAAATGTCGTACTATTTGAGAAACTGTGCTCGATTCAACCAACTTTTGACGCTCTACAGCCGTCTGCGAGAAATGTGGTGCCATTGGAGTGAAACACGCTTTCTA
This sequence comes from Diadegma fenestrale, assembly GCA_037043255.1. Classification (NCBI taxonomy): domain Eukaryota; kingdom Metazoa; phylum Arthropoda; class Insecta; order Hymenoptera; family Ichneumonidae; genus Diadegma; species Diadegma fenestrale. The sequence goes on from CM073316.1 coordinate 1,761,991, forward strand.
CACGAAAGAGCGAAGATTTTGCAGCAGAGCGTGCGCCCGATCTTCGGAACATGCCGCACCTACCGCGGATTCAACTTACAGCCCGTCATATCCGGTCGATCAATCCATTCCGACAAATATTCAACAAATTCCAATTGAAACTAAAGCCCTTTCGGACGATGTGAGTTTACTACATTTTTATTCTATATACATGGAGAAAATATTATATTAAAAATTACTATGTTATTATAGTTTCCTGGTACCATGTCGTCCCTCTAAGAAATTTGAGCAAAAACATAGTAAATTTTCATCTGAAAAAGGGAGAAAAATGTCATAATTTCCGGGATTTCGATAGAAAAATAATGAAAAATTACTATGTTTTTGCTAAAATTTCTCAGACGACTCAGTTCCAGGGAATAACGGTAAATTTTGATGTAATAGTCTCTCCGTGCATAATTATTTACTCTATCCATTGATCATCAGAGAAAACTCGATTTCAATCATTGAAAAAGTGGCAAAACGTACGAGCGTTGCTTAGATACAGAAAATGTACAAAGTAAACAGGCACGACAGCCTTGAAAAGCGAACCTACAAAAAACGTTTGAAACGAAATTAGAGCAAGATTTGAATCTTTTCAAGAAACCGATAAAGGCGGAAGAGTCCGAGTGCCAGGAGTCTGTCGTGATGAAAAAAGAAAAGGAGAAAGTCGTGACGGAAACTGTCATGCCGGAAGATCTTCCGGTCAGACGGAAGAGAACTGCGGAAATGGCAGGATCATACGATTGGACGCCTCAACTAACTGAACCGGGATTTTGCGCAGCTCCGGTGTCGTGTTTCAAACACGTAAGTCTTCCAAAAGTTGACCAAATTTTTGGCTATTGAAGAAAAAACCTTAACAATTCGCTGAGACTTGAATTTTTCTCTATCAAACTCAAAACTGCAATTTTTTTAAAATCCCATACAAAGTTGCATCAAAAATTTCGCATGAAACTTTGTAATAATTCTCAACAACAGTAAAAAAAAGTCGATCGAGGATTTCTAGATGTTTTTCAAACGACGGGCATAGTTTGATACAAAATTTCTCAAGTTATTTGAAAACCATTGTAATGAGAAAAAATTTGAAAAAAACAGGCGCCGATTTCGGAAATATGGGACAATATAACGGTTGGGATGAAAGTTGAAGTCGAGAACACGGACTGTGACGAAGTGTGTGAAGCGTTTCCAGACTCGTTTTGGGTAGCAACTGTATTGAAAATATCTGGTTATCGAGCATTGCTCAGGTACGAAGGTTTTGGACACAATTCAGAAAAGGATTTCTGGGTGTCGTTGTGTTCGAATGACATCCACCCGGTGGGCTGGTGCGCGACGATCGGCAAACCATTAATACCGCCCAACAGTAAGTAACGGAAATATCCACTAAATTTTTCTAGCCTCGAGCTTATCAAGGCCCGAGCGTCGTCAAGAAAAAAGCGATGAAGATCGTTTTGCACTGACAGAAACGCAGAATCATAAAGAATTTGAAAGAAAAAAAATTGTCTGTGCTCGGTAATTTGACTCAACGATGAATGAATTTATTTCACAGCAATCGCAAACAAATACAAAGATTGGAAAGACTTTTTGATGCGACGTTTGACCGGTGCGAGAACATTGCCGACGAATTTTTACAACAAAGTAAACGAGAGTATGAAATCGCGTTTCCGGTGCGGTCTTCATTTAGAAGTAGTGGACAAAAATCGTATATCACAAGTGAAAGTAGCGACGATACAAAAAATCGTTGGGAAGCGTTTGCACGTTAGATATTACGACTCGCCGCCCGAGGACAATGGTTTTTGGTGTCACGAGGATTCGCCGTTGATACATCCGGTCGGTTGGGCCAAAATGGTTGGACAAACGTTGGATGCGTATCCGGAATATATAGAAAGAATAACGCATTCGAAATTGTGCTCCGACGATTCAACCGAGGGGTTATTTCACGTGCCAAAGAATCATCACCAACAATTGGGTTATACCTTCCGAGAAGGAATGAAGATCGAGGCTATCGATCCTTTAAATTTATCCTCCATTTGCGCAGCTACGGTTATGCAAGTTCTCAAAGAAGATTATATTATGATAAGGATCGACAGCTACGACGAAGACGCCAGTGGCGCTGATTGGTTTTGCTACAATGTCGGATCTCCTTGCATATTTCCCATTGGCTTTTGCTCCCAACATGGCTTGCCTCTTACGCCACCCAAAGGTTATGACCCTACAACCTTTACCTGGGAGAGTTATCTCGCTGAAACGAATGCCATACCGGCGCCGGTTCAGCTTTTCAATCGGGTAAATAGCGAATTAAAATTAAATTTAAAAAAAAACACTCACAAATTCTTCATAAACTTGTTCAACTGTTACGTAGTTTTTGCGATTTTGGTGCTTTGCGAGCACCGACTTGGTATGACTCTGAAGTTTGCAACGTTGAGATTCAACGAGAAACATTTTTTCTATTGATTATTTATTGAATTTTGAAAATCGCGGCAATTTTTCGAGTCGATTGAGTTTTTTGGTCGCAAGAGAGAATCGTTTTATTGGCCGGACCAAATATTGAATAATAATTATTGGCTCTGCTGAAGAAATAACAGAATTTCGTTGCATTCCAACGAAGGAAACTTCAGGATCATCGGCTTTTGGTCCTTAACTAGGAGCGATAATTATTTCAGTTAGAAATTTGTAAAAATATGAGTCGTCGTTTATTTTGCAGGAAGTTCCCGCCCATGGATTTATTGAAGGAATGCGGTTAGAGGCCGCTGATTTAATGGACCCGAGATTAGTTTGCGTGGCAACAATAACGAGGGTGATCGGTAGATTATTGCGTGTACATTTTGACGGATGGGAGGACGAGTATGATCAGTGGCTCGATTGCCAAAGCCCCGATATTTATCCTGTCGGGTGGTGTGATCTCGTTGATCACAAATTGGAGGGACCACGTGTGCTCGTCAAAAACACTAGTCCTACCGGTAAGAAAATTTATTTCAACTCCTGAATCGAAATCGACGAGGAATAACTAGCAACAATGACTGGCTATCGTTTATTTATCGAATATGCGTCATAATCGAAATTTATCATTATTCGAACTTTTGCTCGTGGTAAACATGGACAAAAGTGAAAAAAAATTATTTTTAATATTCCAAACGACACTTTCAAACTAATTGACTTTGCAGTTAAAACACCAAGAGGCCTTAAACGTAAAACTAAGCGAAAGTTGAAAAAGGGTGGCAAAATATCTTGCGCGAAGAATATATTGCACCGGCAAAGCGAACGTACGAGTACGACCCGTGAACGGGAACGAGAACCGGAGCCGGCTCAGGGCACGAAAATCGAGAGAGATCGCGATCTCGAGAGCTTGCCTGAGCAAGGGAGCAGAGAGCCGGAAACGGCCCAAGAACCAGCGGGTCCTGATCAAACCTTGCCAAGTCCTACCACAGGCCAAGGTCAATCTTTGAACGAAACACAGAGTGAAATTCAGAGTCCACCTCCGCCCAAGGAGAGAACCGCCACGTCGTACATAAACGTGAGTATCTCCGGAATCAACGATTTCGCAGAAAAATCCAAGAGACTGTTACTTTTTTTCATTGTGAACCGAATTTTTCCACTGTCTTCAGTACCGAATATTTTCGTGAAACATCGAGAAACCAGAAAACTTAATTGAAATTAAATTAAATCGAGTAATTTCCATCGAAAACTCAAACTTGACGATTGTTTTTTGGTTTTCTACGAACAGGTAACAACCGCGAGTGGAAAATACATTCCAAGGTTAGCCGACGGACTGCACAGAAATTCAGAAAACGGTGAGCTGGTTCCAGCGGAATGGAACGTATTCGACGTAGCACAATTTTTGCGGGTTAACGATTGTGCAACATACTGCGACAACTTTAGCAAAAGAAAAGTTGACGGTAAAACATTACTTGTATTGACCAAGGACCAAATAATAGATCTGACGGGTTTCAAGGTCGGGCCATCCTTGAAGATATACGACCTTATTCAACAGTTAAAAATCAAAGTGAATCCGGCTCAGGAAAGATTAAAGTTAGGTATGAAAAAATCGTTATAACGTCAGAGGATCAACAGTTACGTTAGTTAACATGACGATTGGTCATTTCGAAATGTCGAATTACCGCGAAAAACATTGGAATAACGACGAGAAGAATGAAATTAAGCGATTAGGTTAGATCATGGATTTACAGGTAAGGCGTGTGACTACGTATAAGCTTTAGTTTACGATCTGTGTAATAAAACGTTTTAACTTTTTTCTTTTTCTTTCAAGATTTTTTTTTTTTTTTATGCAATAACGTAAATTAGTTTGGGTATACCAGTCAATTGAGAAGAAGGAAACGAACTTTCTGTGGTCGAGAGTGAAAATATTAAAAATTTTCCGATCAAAGCTGAAGTTTTTCCCGCGAGGCTCAAAAGAGTATTCGGCTTTTTCTCTTATTGATAAAAAAAACATTCGTTTCGAACAGTCGAATTGACAAACAGTCATTTCGTACTGTAGAAAATATTCAGATCGATGAATAAAAAACTCTTTTCAATTACTTTTTGGTAAAATTATAAACGGAGAGAAAAACACACACAATTTTCCACATTATTTGGACGAAGCTTCTTGTAAATGTGGAGAACAAAAACTAGTGAAAAAGCGTATGATTCGGATGAATGTCGAAGAGAACACAGTCGCCGACTTTCTTCGTGCGTTCGTCATTAGGGAAAAGGGAGTGATAAGCATTATAAAACGTTGAAAGTGATTTTTTCGATAAATAAATTATCCTTCGTTTCATATTCATCGAATGTTCGTCCATTTTAGCAGAAAAAATAAAAAACAAATAAACCGAGGGATACACAGCACTTAGTAAGAAAACGTACTAATCCATCGAGCTTGATTTTTCGTACATTTATGTGAATCGTGTATTTTAAACGGAAGGAAAACATGCATTTTCCAGATGCCAACCTTGTTCGAATTATTTCTATTAATCTGAATAATAATATTAATATTATTATTATTTTTTAATGCGCATTACTTTTTTCTTGATCTTTTTCAAGAATTGTCCTTGTTTTCAAACACCAATGTATTTATGCGTACGTTACACTCGGGTGCATCTGCATCAACACACACACAAGCACACACATGTACATATATATAATGAAATACGCAAGATGTCATTTAATCGTTGGTACAAAATGTGAGCTCGGGATTTCAAGAGTTGAATTCGAGCCGAAAAGTCTAATTTGGAGAAGAGACGCGTTCTCGCACTTTGTTCAAAGTCGAAGCAGATCCCGAGGAAATTTGTTTCATCTTCAACCGTTCTGGCATTACGTGGGATAAGAGAACGCCCCACAAACGATTTCAATACTGAACAACTGATGAGGGAAAAGCCCGTTGAAAAAGCGAGGGCAGATTTTTCTATTCGGATTCGAGTCTTGAATTTGAGCTTGAATTCTGTACCCTGAAAGGGCATCGTGTATACATATTTTATGAACGCGTGAACTATTTTCAAAGATGACGAAAAAAAACATGCCCGAATCAGTATCTGAAGCGGAAGAAGGTTTTAATTTTCCTTCGACTCGTAATCCTCTGCTTTGAATTTTATGGAAGTGAAGAAAATTTTAATTAAAATTCGTTAAAACCACACTCATTATTTCCGGGTGCGCAAACTCCAAGAACCATTTTTATAATCATCGAATGCTTGATTCGATTGCATTGCAATTTTTTTTCAACGATTATCCATCGAAGCAGTGGAGATTTTCTATCGTTTGAATTTGGATGATGATAAAATAATTGAAAAATAAGAAATGTCGATTTTAAAGCGCTCCTCGGAGAGAACATGGCAATAGAAAAATAATTAAGAAGAAACGACGGTTTTCTTCCTCGAAAGAGATGGAGCGAGCATTGAGCAAGAAATAAACAAAATAGAGAGTATTATGCGTGAGCGGTGTGTTTGTAAATACGAATGAGAAAATTTGAGCGACCTTTTTGATCCTGTATATATAACGGCGCCATTTATCCCATATTAAAATATGAGTAATAATAACAATCATGATAATATTAATAAAAATAATGCCAGGCTTTGCTATCATAGTTTACTGCGAAATTGAAAAATACAAACAACACAAAGATAATTTTTCTTTTTTCTACTATTACGATAGTTTTTTGGGCAAAATCATTTTTTACGATCAGTTGAAAATTGCATATTCGGAATCTATAGTGTGGAATTGGAATTATCTGTACAGCCAACAGATTCTCTATGAATAAATGAAAACCGTTTACATGCACACGAACGAGCAGCCAAAAATTCTGAAAATACCTTTTTTTTTTATTATTTCGGAACTGGGTTCAAAAAAACTTCAGAAATATTCGCTAGACGCACATGTTTCGTTTCAGTGGTCAAGTGACCCTAATATGTTCGAAAATTAAATCCCTAGGCACGAGGACTACGTATTGGAGGAAGGGCTGCGTTCACATCCCCCGGTTTAAGGTCGATAGACGAACAAATTGGTGAATGTTGAGGTGGAAATTATTGTGATTGATTACATTCGTGCAATTATTTGATCGTATTATTGGTTGAAAGAATTTTGTGGCTTTATTTCGTTTAGTTTATCCGATGTCGCGGGATCTAGATCGCGTCGTTTTTAGAGATTTATTCGATGCCCGGAAGTTCCGCTTGGGGCGCTGGTGTTTGATTGTTTCTCATTTATATAATGACAAAAAGGTTTCATTCAAATTGCAGTAATTGAATGATTAAACTTGTAATGATTGATAATTTCATTTATTTTGATTTATTGAAATCTCATTTCCGGATCGTACATAAAACTGACGAGATTACTCGCTGCGTCCGAGAAAGTGAAGCCTCGAAACTTGACGAATTTCTTATGAATCGAAATCACACGGTTTGGAGTAATAAAATTATTAAAGCGAACTCCTTCGGTCTTGTTTCCGTTATCGGCATCGCTGCTACGGTTGCTCGAGCTCCGTGGTAGGGAAATACTGATTGCAGTGATTGCTGATCGGCGACCGAACCGAGGATTGGGGGGGCTGCGCGATAGTAGCGCGAGCGGGGGCCGGTAGAGAAAAAACATTCTGAACAGCGGTCGGCAAATTGACTGCACTACTTGATCGATCGTTGGTATCAATAAAAGAGAATAATAAGATTCAACAAGATGATAAAATGAGCGGAAGGAATAATTTTATTAAATAAGGTCATTCGATAAATGGCAATTTCGATTTTGATGAATACACTCGTTATCAATAATCGATTGCATGGATAAACTTGGCGACGAAATGTCGGTAAGACTGCAACTCGAAACATATCGACGCAGAGACTAAGGTGCGAAATCTTTTCGCGTTTCTCCTTCGTGTTTTTGATCTGAAATAGGAATTTTGAAAAAAATAAATGAAAATATCATCATTTTTTAAATGTAGTGTACAAAAAAATTGAATGCAGAATTTTTACCGGCAGAGAGAAATTTCGAGATGCACGCAAATCGTTGTGGATTTTGGCACAATTTTTACAACGTCTGAAATTGAAATTCAAACAAACTCACAATTTTTCAAGCTTTCTATGCGAAAATATACTTTTGCATTGTATTATTGATGTTTGAGCAGAGAGAAAAATGTTGCGATTGCCGCGGCCCTAGCGGCGGCAGCAGAAACAATGAATTTGAATGTCGAGTCTCGTATTTCTCGACGTGTGTAGAAACGTCTCGGTTTTTGAGAGTTACACGTACGGAAGAGTGAAAAAGTGTACGTGTAGCGATGGAGTGTATGAGGTTGAGTTGAGAGACCGAAGCTGTTATATATAGGATGCGGCGTGGGAAGTAGCGAGAGAGAAGGAGGAGAAGGGGGAGCAGCGTCAGGACAAGCGGCCTGGCGAGGAGCGGCGGGGTGGGAAAAGGGAAGAGTCTGGCGTATATTTTATGGGCGGGGCTTCGGCCAGCTGGCAGATGTTTCCCGCGCGGACCGTACAATTCCTTTAGCGTAAATGTACGCGCAAGGAAAGTAGTCCGCGCAAAAATCGTCAATTTCGCAATCCATACGCAAAATTTGAATAAAAAATGTATTTTCTTGATAAGAATATTGTAAATATAAATTATTGGTAGTTTGAAGATTGGTCGGAGAGTTCGAAAAGTCGTAATAATTGATCAATCGGATAAACGTAAAGGTGTGTGCTGGGGGTCTCGTACGAGGCGAAATCCGCGAAATCTCTCAGGGAAGAATCAACGGCGAATAGTTCCCCCCCCCCCTACTCTTTTGGCGCTCTCTCCCCTACTCGCTTCCCCCTCAAGCGGCGCGTGCGAGCGAGCTGAAGGAAGATAAAGAAAGAGACAGAGAGCGCGAACAGTGGCGCTCAGAGAAAAGTCGAGTCGACACTCGCGTCGCACAGACTGGTCACACCACCGCACGCCGCTGGCACGGACGAGACAGCAACGTGTGCGTATCCGGTGTTATCGCTGATTTCTCACATTCTCAACCTAATACTGCCAATTCGCTACTTTTGAATAATCGGAGTTTCTTCAATACGTGTCTTTTGTGGTGATTTTCGAATCGCGGGGCGTGTGATTTATTTTAGTTATTTGTTCCGGTACGAACGCGCTTCGGCCACCTGTCTCGCGAAACGTGGTTCGTCTTACAGTGAAATAAATACTTGAAAACAAAACAAAAAACGTAAATACACGTGCTTATAGAATCTCTATGAGCGTAAAGCTTGACAAAAGTGATGGTGCATAGTGCGTGAAAGATAAGGAAAGAAAAATTTTGTAATCTCATTCGGTCGATCCACTACATAATCTCGGTCTTGTACTCTTTCCCTTTTTTCCCCTCTTCGCGATCTCTCAGCACGATGATGCTGGAGGTGTACGTGAAACAGATTGTAGAACCGAAATTTCGTACATTCGAGCGATTTCTCGAACGGCACAGTGATCATTGAAGGAAAGAGGAGCAAACCCTCCGAGATTGATTGAAATCGAGTCGCGAGTTGAAACAAGATTGAAAAAAGTGTGAACATTGTGACAGTTGTGTGGATGTTGGAATAATAAAACGGCCATTAAGTTTCATTAATTGCGGAATTTAATGTAATCGCACTCGTCGTGCTTCGTTCTGACGCGTGTGGAACGCGATATTTTTGTCTTTATTTTCATAGTTTAAGAGTTTTCTCCGCGTGCTGTTCCGACATCCAAGAACGACGTGCATCGCTCTCCGGTGTGTCGGTAAAAGTGAATAGTACGTTTGCATCGGCAAGTGTGTGACGCACGTGGTGGGAGAAAGAGGAACTAAAAAAAAAAAAAACGAAGCAGCAGTAGGAAATTGTGAGCGTCCGGTGGGGCACCCCGGACGCATACGGCCCTGGTACCGGCGGCGTAGTAATCCGCGATTTTCTTTCTCTTTCTGACGCTCTTTCTCCCTCGCTCGCCCGCGTCGTCGTGGGGGCCCTCAGCTGTTTCCCGCCAAAGAATATCGCCATTACGAAAACGCGTTCGGCCGTTGTGTGTCCTCGTCGCTCGGGAGAGTCGCGCCCGGTCCCGTGTCTTCGAGCAACTTATCAAATCTCAAACAGCTGAAACGCGCGGCTTGATATTAATCGCCATTACACAACATTGAAATTTTATCGATAAACAATAAACGATTTATTCGTTAATTCAAAGTGCGAAAGGATACTGGTGCATTTCATTTTTAATAAATAAAACAAAAACGATAAGTAAAAAACGTCTTTTCGCCCTTGAAGGGCGAAATTGGCGAAATTTTTGTTATTTTCTCGGAATTTCTCAACGAGTGCGACCGTCGAGTGATTCTCGAAACGCGGCACGCTTTCTCGTGAAAGCGCCGCTGCTCCAAAGATTCAGTTTCTCGCGATCAGATTGAAAAAAAAAACCACGATTGTGCAACAGTGATTTCAATATAAATTTGCGAGAATAACAAAATCATCAGTACTCGAGTGATCGCGGAGTTTATTTTATTTTTCTTCTTACAAGTTAACGCACACGGTAACTCGCGTTCAGTGATTCCGGTCGACGTGTGTTGTTGTTTTTGTTGTTTCGGTGCGCGCATTAAACAATCGTGTCGTAGGTATGTCAGTGTTTGGAAATTGTGACGAAAGGATTCTGATCGAGGAAATCGTCGAAGCCGAGTGCGAAGAACAAGAAACGGAGTTTTGTAGGTAAGCATCGTATACTGTCTTTTTTTTTTTATTCTATTGCAAAATTCTCCATTTTCATCGCGATGTTTCGAGTAATTTTCCATTTTATTAAATCTAATGACTTTTTTTTTATCAACCTCAAACAATTTCTCAAAATTATAAATTTCCAACGCGAAAAAATCGCTCAAAGTGAGAGAGAGAGAGAGGGAGATTCGCGCTGGCAAAATTTTACGTTAGTTTCGCGAGGAGCGAAAGCGATGGCTGGCCGAAACCGGCCGCCATGTGTACGTGCGCGCGTCTCTGTGTGTGTTCTTGGAACGATTCGTGGAAGCCGGTTTTTCTCCGTCCTTTCTCGCTCTCTCTCCCTCTCTCTCCTTTTCTTTCTCCCTGTTTCTCTCTGTCGATGGACGCGCTCAGCCGGCTGCAAATATACGCACATTATCGTTTCCTACGAGATAAAACTCGAAAAGCTTCGGACATTTTTACCAAGCGCCAGTCGCGATTCATGACAAAGAATCTTTCAAAATCCATTCTATCCTTTTCTCATTTTATCAAACGTCAACTCCGCCATTTATTCATTCAAATTTAATTAATAAAAATACATTCAACTTTTTTTTCAAGCCGATACTAATTTTTCGATAATTTATTCAACATTTTATGAGTCCACAAAATCGCCAAGTTGTGTGCACGTGAATAATAATTTATAAATTGTCAATAATAATGATTGAACTCATGGCTTAAAAAAAAATTCAATCAAAACGTTGCGAAAATAATGGCGTTCGTTCTTCATGTTTTATTTTTTTCCTAAAACATTGATTAGACACTTGAAAAAAAAAACTTGGCGATACGTTACGCTAACGTTTTGCGTTTACTTGAAAATCCCGCGCTGGCTCGCCTCCCGCGACCTTGAAACTCCAACGATGCAAAGCAACGCAAAATTTCTCGCAATTTAGGCAGAAAAAGATTTTCTTTATCGCGAAATAGTCAAATTTTGACGTCATTATTTATATGTTCCTTGGAAATGGAAAGAGAATACGATGAATATCGAAATTTATTGTCCAGTAGATCGAGACAGTGGCGTATGCAAATATTGGTAATTTGTGTACGCAAATTCCATACGAACTTGAAGTCAAAACGCGTGGTAGGTATAAATATTGCATCGATGATCGTATTTTTGTCTTCTCTACGACGAATCTCTTGGTATATTAGCAGAATTATTGTAGCGTTACGAATCGATGGCGTCTTGCTATAAAAATGTTTACGTAATTACACAAATTTATTTGTTATTCGTGGCAAGGAAAAGCGTGGGTAAAATTTGTTTCTCTTTTTATTAAATATAAAAAAACATTTGCCCAAGTCCAAGGCTCGTATTAATGATTTAAAAATGTTAAATATTAGTTTTTATTTGATATTACATTCGCACGTATATAGTTAGTCGGGATAACGGCGCGTCAGGCGCCTCGTTTTTTTTCTTGGTTCTCTGCCTCCTGCGTGTTTTTTCGCCTTAGCTCGAGTTCTTTTTCGCATTCTCGTATTCTCGTTGGCTCGGCTCGAGGTTCGAAGGAAATATCTCTCGTCGTAGTAAAGTTTACGCTTCGCTCAGCTGTTTGGAAGCCGGCCGGCGACTCCCAGAACTTGCAACCGCGATCTCTTCCATCTCTCTCTCTCTCTCTTCCTCCCCTTCACTTCCCTCTCTTTGCGTCTCGTCCCTCTCTCCGGCTCGCTCTCTTCTGCGATTCGCTGATTGCGGACCTTGCGGACAGACGGCGCTCGCATATTTTCCACACGTTATTACTTTTCTTTGTGTGCCCATTCCCGTGTGCAACTCATTCGCATGTGTATTTCTTGGCGCGGCGCGTATACGCTTTGGGGTGGGGGTCAGACGAGAGAAACAGAAGAGACTCGATCGGCCGAGCTCGTCGCCGCGTAATTCGACGTTTCCTGCATGCTCGTCCAATTGCCACGGGCGCTTGTCGTCTGATCTCTTTTTTACACACACACACGCGTTCTTGCGTACTCAATATTTTTAATTCTCTAAACTTAGTAAAATAAACAATTGAGACTAAAATTGTCAGTCAGCCTACGACGACATTTTTCTTTACCATTATTTTTATATCTATTCGAGTACAAAGTTAAACCACGAGTATGAGGTTGTTCGAAACGACTGTCGCGCGTACAGAGTTACGTAAAGCCGGCGTTTTGTTGCACAATAATCGACTTCTATAAATAACTTGTGCAGGCTCACGCTACTGCTATAATATAGCACATAAACGAGCGACGAACACCCCACCAACACCGATACGCCACAGAGAAATATAGACGCGAAAGGATTGTGCACTTCTCCCTCTTTCTCTCTCGCTCTCTCCCTCGCTTTCAGTCTCTTGTTTACATCCCATCAACGTGTACGAATGCACGACGATGCACTTCGATCGGTGCACTGCACACCTTTCCCCCACCACCGGCCTGCACATCTGAACCTCGTGATAATCGTACGAACGAAATAATTCATGATTTCGGTTTATATTATCATTCGATTTTCTTATTCATTCAAAATTTTTTTCAAACAAATAACTCCATTGAAATAAGTTTTACTGGACTTTGTACCACGTGTATTCATTTTTTTCTGTGCCGCGTGGTGCAAGTGCACTTGTGTCCTTTTATTTTTTTTATTTACCTTTTTTTATCATCCTTGATATTTTTTCCTCATGCTGGTGGCTTGAGGCTCGAGGAATGTTGTGATGGAAAGAAAAAAATGATGTTCGTTCACTGACGATTAAGTGTCCTATCTATTTATTATGTACATTCGCTCCGGGCAAAGGGTATCGAGCCATTTGTCCTTGGGTATGGAGCGTAAATGAAATTATCGATGCACGCTTCTGCCTATTATTATACCTGCTTTCTACCATTGATGAAACTGCATTTTCGTCTATTTATCTTTAGCATTAATTATGCATTTCATTTCAATTTACAGACTCGAAAAAACAATGATGCTGAAGTTTGCAACGTTGGAATGCATCGAAAAATATTAAATTTTATTGAAGATTCTTTCAATTTTCAATGTCATCCAAATTTCTCGAACCGATATGCTTTTCTAATGGCAAAAATTAATCATTTTATCATCGTAATTACATTCTGCATTTGAATAATTATTTTTGTCAAAGATAAAAATGAATTTCGTTGCGTTCCAACGATGCAAAATTCAGAGTCATAAAAAACAGCCATTTTTCTATGATCCTGAAGTTACCATAGTTGGAATGCAACGAAATTCTATTATTTCTTCAGCAGAGCCGATAATTATTATTCAATATTTGGTCCGGCCAATAAAACGACTCTCTTTTGCGACCAAAAAACCAATCGACCCAAAAAATTGCCAGGATTTTCAAAATTCAATAAAAAATCAATAGAAAAAATGTTTTTCGTTGAATCTCAACGTTGCAAACTTCAGAGTCATAGTTTTTTTAATTTAATTACCGCGTCATTACGTGTCCTTTGTGGTAGGAAAATTATTGAAAAACTGCGCAGTTGTGTCCTCCAATTTATTCAGCAATAATAACAACAAAGGGACGATGGAAAGGGACACGTGAGATTCCCGTTTCATTGATCGATTATTAATGAGTCATTAGCCGGAATCATAGCCACGTGCTTCATTCAGAGTTCAATAAAGTTTGTTAAATGTCAAAAGCCAACTGACGAATGTCATAAGATTTATAAAACATTATTCCACGGTTCAAGGTCATGTTTCGGAAACATCGATTCACATTTTTTGCACTATTTTTCCTTGTGCAGTTTCTGTACTATTGAGGATTGTAATCGTGTGATTAGAATTTATTTGATAAAAGTAGATATTACTGTTGCAATATATTGTAACAATGTAACGTGGCGTCTTGTTGGCTTCGTGCTTTTCCCTAGTACGTTTATAGCTACCGTTTTAGTACGCCCATCGCTGTCATTTACTTATCGGACTGATAAACGAGGAGCAATTTAAAAAAATTATTATCTGATTACCTGCTCATAGATCTTGAACTACTTTGGCATAATGAATTAAATATTTATTGGTATGCTCGTAGCCCAGATTCCATCAATTTTATACGCTGCTCACTGTCCTCGTGCATTCACTCGCCCCATCAGAAATATCGTTCCAACTTTACTCATGAATTACTACACGAAAATAGCTGCAACTTTTTTTCTATTCGGTATCTCGACGAATGACCATTCTCTTCGTTTTTCAATCATATTCCAATTGGCCATTCGCGTTTTTCGACCATGACTCTGAAGTTTCCAACGTTTGGATTCAACGAAAAACATTTTTTCATCGATTATTTATTGAATTTTGAAAATCGTAGCAATTTTTTGATTCGATGGAGCTTTTTCGGCGCAAGAGAGAATCGTTTCATCGGCCGGGCCAAATATTCAATAATAATTATTGGCTCTGCTGAAGAAATAACAGAATTTCGTTGCATTTCAACGATGGAAACTTCAGGATCATTTTTCGACCGTCTGCTCTGTCTCTCTCGTTTATTGACGAGATTTCAAGGTTGCGAAGGGGATAAAAATGCACAATTTTATTGTGAATCTATGACTCTGAAGTTTGCATCGTTGGAATGCAACGAAATTCATTTTTATCTTTGACAAAAATAATTATTCGAATGCAGAATATAATTGCGATGATAAAATTATCCATTTTTGGCATTCGAAAAGCGTATCGGCTCGAAAAATTTGGATGACCTTGAAAATTGAACAAATCTTCAATAAAATTAAATATTTTTCGATGCATTCCAACGTTGCAAACTTCAGCATCATTGTGAATCTTTATTGTGAAAATAACGGAAAAAACATTTCCTCAGTTTGCAATTTTTTCCTAATTTGGATGCTCGAGTTTTCGTGAAATCTCTGCAGAATGAACGACTTAGATTCATCATAACTTATTGCAATGGATGAGATGAGTGGACGTGAGAGATC
Organism: Diadegma fenestrale; assembly: GCA_037043255.1. Lineage (NCBI taxonomy): Eukaryota > Metazoa > Arthropoda > Insecta > Hymenoptera > Ichneumonidae > Diadegma > Diadegma fenestrale. The sequence continues at coordinate 1,777,086 of CM073316.1, forward strand.
AAAAAAAGTTTGTCAACGCTCTGTGGTACTCTATTCATTAATTCAGAGGTTGCTCGCTTCTAGTATATAAATCATGGACAAAGTATATAAACAACACGGTCGTTATGATAAAAGGGTGTGTATAGAGCACATTTTGTCGCGAACTCGTGACTTGACTTTGCGAGAGTTTTAATCTTGGTGTCAGTGGAAAAAGAGAGTATAAAAGGACGTCATCTTATCAGGAGGCTCAATCATCATGATCGTAATTGAGGATGATTGCAGAATCGTATCTTTTACGATGGTGAAAGAATGTCACATATTTATTACGCAATCCACCTGATTTTATTGATTTTCGCAAATTCTTCAAAGTCAGAAAATATTTATTCCTCGGATTCGATTTTATTTCGATAAATTCACATGGAAATGTTGTTGGCACGAAAAACAAAACAGCGTTTCCCCCTTTTCGTTTGTACAAAATAATGCACGCGTTGTAAATTGAAACAAGTTCGCAGAGTCACTCGATCACTGACCATGCACAACACAATTGCGTTTAATCGCTGACACGCAAATACATTGCCACTTGCATATGTTTATTTCGTAGTAGAATTTTTGCTACGTCTTAACCCTGACCTGGCCAAAACTTTTCAACTTTTCATATTCACGTGCGTATCAAGAAAGCTCGTCTTCAAAAGAATAATAAATGGTTCGAGGCTCGTGCGACGATCGATCGTTTAATTACAAATCGTATTTCATATCGTAAAAATAGAATTTTCAAATTCGTTGCATGATGCTGAAGTTTGCAACGTAATTTTATTGATGATTCGTTCAATTTTCAATGTCATCCAAATTTTTCGAGCCAATATGCTTTCCGAATGGCAAAAATGGATCATTTTATCATCGTAATTTGGATAATTATTTTTGTCAAAAATAAAAATGAATTTCGTTGCATTCCAACGATGCAAACTCCAGAGTCATAGTCGCAACAGTTCGATATTAATTGTGGATTAAAGTAATTGAATTTCGGTAAAAACGCCATTACGATCGAACGTTAATCATTTTTTCAAATCCATTTTCAATAATAATAGAATTCTTGAACAATTCATATTTCCGTATAGAATTTTCACCCTCATGCTGTCGACTATGCGGCTTCGAATCCACTTTTATCGATCGATTTTGCAATAGAGGAGAATTTTCCGTAGTCTGGAGAGATTAATAAAGTACGAGCTCGTTGTAACAATGTGTCGAATACTTATTTTGCAATTTGTAGCAACAGTTTCTACGGAGCAGCATTATGTTTGAGTATAAAATAGAGAATAGAAAATGAAGAAAAAAGCGCGTATTCCGTATGATCGGAAGGAAGGAATTGCGCAGTTTATCTTATAGGTTGTTGGTCTTGGCTGTATTTTCTCTCTGTCTTGCTCCAATCTCACTCGTTTTCTGTTGCTCTATAACTATAGAGCGTTGAGGTTACTACGCCTCGCGTGCAACGTCGTCTCCGTCATACATAGTACGCAGCCTGGCCAATGTATGAACGTTGATGCACATACACACACATACACATACACATACACACGTGGATCATATAGTTAGGGCTATAAATATAGTGTGGTAGGACGGAATAACAAAGTATAGGTAGAAAAACAGACCACATTCGTGTACAACATGACGAACAGGAGAGGAGAGAGAAAAAACAGAGTATAGGGAGAGTGAAAGGGTCAGAGAGTGGGAACAGGAGCGAGAGTGAAAAATGAGAGAGGCTACGAGATAGAATGGGAGAGAGAGAGAGCAGGAAAAATGTTACGGCGTATATACCTGGTTTAATTCTAACGTCGACGACGCCGACGTTGTGCATTTGCAAAACCTTATGCACTTCTCAGGCCTCGATCGTCTAGGTATGGGCTTAAAACACCTGCTGCCCGATGCTTTACATTTAACAATCCTGTTAGCTGACGCATGTACGTCTCTCCAACGATCTGCCGGCCTCTCTCTCCTCTATTCGTTTTTTTCTCCTCCCCATTTGTTTGACAAACGCATCGAGACGTCGCTGTTTCATTTATTTATCATATCCAATTGTTTTAGTATATGTGCTGGTCTATTAGTGTGTGTGTGCGTTTGTCAAACACGATACATCGAATGACTAAACGTCTTTCTGATACTGACCACCCTAAAAGCATTTTTCAATCGTATATTCAGCGAGTCGGAATAAACTAATCCAATTTTCAATCATAAAACGTCCGAGCACATATTTTTTTACGGCTTAATCAAACGATGGCGGTTGCTCGAATCTGCATTTTGTCCTTATTTGACAATTTTTATTTTTTACGTCCACTCTCGGTGTTTTACAGAAAAAATAACTGAAATATCCGAATAATTGGAGTAAAAAATTTGGCATTTTTGGCTTCCTCATGAAATGATGACTCTGGAGTTTGCATCGTTGGAATGCAACGAAATTCTTTTTGATCTTTAGCAAAAACATTTATTCAAGTGCAGAATGTAATTAGGATGATAAAATGATCGATTTTTGGCACTCGAAAATTTGGATGACGTTGAAAATTTAATGAACCATCAATAAATTCAAATATTTTTCGTTGCATTCCAACGTTGCAAACTTCAGCATCATCATAAAATGATGAACGAACGTTGGAAAAAACCTAAGTCACGGCCCCTTGGCTGGAATTCCGCACATTTTTCCGTTTCTTTGTAAGAAAAAAAAGAAAACAACACATTTTAGGATATAAAATGTTGCTTCTTGGGTGTTTTTAACACGATAAAATGTTTGAATGGAAATGATGATGGTTTCCTCCCTATTTTCTGTGTAGTTTGATGCTCGTTCAGGCAGGATGCATCACAGCTGGTAATTCCGTGTCCTGGGGTTTCTTATCGCCGAATCGTTATATATAGATATATATTACTTGTCCGTATAGTATTCCTTATCGTTGCCCATACTCGGTTACCCTTCCACATCGACGTTGCTCGAGTTTCTGTTCCCATAGCCGCAACGTTTCTCTAGGCTCTTCGTATTTTCAGTTTATTACTATTATTATTATTGTAAACAATCGTTTTTTACTGTAATGGATTCGCGTGGGGCATCTTGATATACGAAATGAATTTGACCTCATTTAACATTTTTATTGGGAATGAAGATGATTATTTGAATCTTCATGATCCTGAAGTTTGCATCGTTGGAATGCAACGAAATTCTGTCATTTCGTCAGCTGAGCCAATAATTATTATTGAATATTTGGTCCGGCCAATAAAACGATTCTCTCTTGTGACCAAAAAACTCAATCGACTCAAAAAATTGCCACGATTCTCAAAATCCAATAAATAATGAATAGAAAAAATGTTTTTCGTTGAATCTCAACGTTGCAAATTTCAGAGTCATTGAATCTTCTTGATTTTAATAATGAAAAACGATCGAAGAATGTTTGAAAACGTCGTTTATTCTTGATTTTTTCTCTTTTACTATTAATCGTCTCTTCCTTTCTCTTTCTTCTGTGGTCGTTCGATAAGTCTGTGAGCTAAAAATAGCACGAAGGCCAGCTGTTTCATTCGTGCTTCAACTCCTCCCCCTCCCCACTACGTTTCCCATCCCTCGTGATCGTATGGGAGTACATGGGAGTATATAAAGAAACGTGAAAGAGACGAAAATCTGTGTACGCGGAATCAGGATTGATAAAATATTTTTTTTTCCTATCTTCGCATTCGTGACTTTCACTTTGGTTATTCCTCCTGTCGGATCGTGTTTTTTTTCTCTTGATCCTCCCCCCCCCCCATCGTTTCCCCTTCGTCGCTCACTTTCTGTCTTCCTCCTCCTCCTCTTCGTTCCACCCTCGCGTGCAGTACGTGTTCCTCAGCGTATGGACGATTCTCGGCTTCGCTTCCTCTTCGAACCAACCGCATCAGCAGACAACAATGCACTCTTTTATGACCTGTCCTCCTGTGGCTTGATTACTCGGTTCACGCTCCAAAAACTCCCTTGCAATTTTAACCCCGATTCTCATATCCGCCGTTTAATCGCTTTTTTTTTTTTTTAATATTAATAATTTATCGCTGCGTCCAATTATTCTTTATTTTATATTTCATTAAATTGCACATTCTTTCCCCCAATTACGCGCGATGAATTACACTGTTTATTCACGTTGATATTCGGTTTGCATTTTTTTTTTATTTCGTATTTTTTGTTCCGATGAATTTGCTCACTCCATCGCGTTTTGCGCTGAATTTTCTGTGCAAGGAAACACCAGGTAGATCTCTTGAGTAACGCGCTCGGCTCGTCCTCACGTCCTTTTTTCTATACCTGAGCTGAATTCAGACGGTGAAAAGCCTTCGCGCTGTTTGCGCTCTTTTCGTCGCTCACCTTTCTCGTCCAAAGTTCTTTTCGGCTCTCCCCGTTGACCTCGTATTTTTCATACCTGCCGGTAAAATTGTCGGACCTTCCGAAATATTGCCATTCTCCTCAGGTTACCTTCTCTCCACACTCGGGACCAAAAATACTGTAAGAGTTATGAAAAAAAAAAAATGGAGAAATAAAAGTTTTCGTATTATCGTTTTTTTTCTTCTGAATAGAAAAAAATATCCTTTTTTCGTAATACGAGGAATGAATTTTCAAAACAAGTAGATTTCTGTTAATTTATGATGCTGAAGTTTGCAACGTTGGAATGCATCGAAAAATATTTAATTTTATTGAAAATTCGTTCAATTTTCAATGTCATCCAAATTTTTCGAGCCAGTATGCTTTTCGAATGGCAAAAATGGATCATTTTATCATCGTTATTACAATCTGTAATTGAATAATTAATTTATCAAAGATGAAAATGAATTTCGTTGCATTCCAACGATGCAAACTTCAGTCATGTCAATTTTATACGTAAACTTTTGCACATACAGATTATTTTTTCAATATTTTTGGTCGATATCGAATGAGCATTCTTCCGGATCTCAGTTATATGACTAAATTTTAATTAGGTTCATGGCGTTCAATGAAAAATTTATAAATTCCATATTTCCCATCGATCTCTTGGAAACCAAATATTTTTCCCTCTTGCTCGGGGACTCTGGCTGACCGTATTGCACGCCTGATCCTTTGTGCGAATAAACCCGGACGCGAAATTTGTCGTCCATTGAAAAAATGGTCACGTCCGAGGACACGAAAATTTTTCGAGTCGAATAAATCAATAGGAGTAAAAATTCTTTGTCGCATTCGGGAAAAAGACGGGAAAGAAAAGAGCGGGAGAGAGAAAGAGTGAACACGAGCGAAGTGAAAAGCTAGAACGAGAGGCCGAGAAGTGGAAAACGAACTATACTCTAATATATTTCGTTTAAACCCTGTGACACGTGCACACGATCGCACGAGCAAGACAGATGGATATAAATGGAAGACTGAGAGAAAAAATTGAATTAGATGTAGAGCCACGAGCCTCGACTTCGCATTACGTAACCCCGATTCATCGTTCTTCTTCAAATCTATACGAGCCAATCTCTATACAAATTTTCTCACATTTTCCAGCTCATTTCCTGTTCCGAACCGGCCGATCGTTCAAAAAAAAAAAAAAAATGTTAAACTATTCCTCGTCTTCACAAACTCTGCCAATCGATTCTTGAATTCGCGTTGATCTTGAAATTTCAATCAAATTCAATACAACAATGCGAACGAGGCAAGAAATTCGCGATGGTTAAGAATTTCGATGATAAAATTGTTCGTTTTCCGCATTTTTTTTTTCAACGGAGAAAAATAATGAGTAATTTTTTCAAAAAATTATCGTGATTTTCAGAATATAAAAAAAAAATAAGATTTTATCGTACGAATAGACCAGGCCGTTCAATCATTTGCGGTATTTTAGTAAGGAAAGCCGATTTTCCGGTCCGGCCGAGCGAAGAATGGAGAATATGAAAAGAGAAAAAAAAAGGCGAAAGTAGCTGCACGACGTCGACGTTCTTAAATGGAAAAAAAGTAAATTAAAGAAATTCGATTTCGTTTCGTTACTGCTCCATTTTGCTATTTTCCTTCCTTTCTTCTTTTCCTACTCGTGGTCCATCTCTTTTTTCCCCTCCTTTATTCGATCTCTGCAGAAGACAGCTTCGTTCGTCGAACAATTCCCACAGAGAATCGTCAGCCTGATAATGCAAACGTTTTTCTTCCTCTTGCCTTTTACCCCGATGTAAAATTCATTTTTTCGTCCAGCTCTCTCGTCCCTTGATCTTTATCGCTCAAATCCATTTATCGCTTCCATTTAATCAATTGAAATAATTACAATGCGACAAACGTCGCGGTTTCGATCTTATTTTCAAAACGTTTAATCAATTTGTTGTTTTCTTGTTTGAAATTTTACGAGCATGTTTTTCTCTCGTCAGAGAAAAACTCTCGTGGCTTGTAAGTCTAGTCTAAGCTCTTGTGCGGCTGTCAAAGCGGGGGCGTACACCTCGTCGAGAAACACGAGGGTGAAAATCCCTGAGGGTGACTCGAACACGAGCCACATGAAAAACAGAATATACTTATGTGGGGGAATTGACACAAAATCAAACGAATTCTCAAGGCTGAACATTTTTTGTTCGTTTTTTTCTCGGATCAAGAGAGTCTTTTGGAAATGGATAAATCGTTACGATCCTTATTCATAAAAGTTATTTATTCAATAATTTAATTATAATTTACTGCAGTCTCTTTAATCGCTTTACTTCGCGTGTCTCCTTGACACTTGATTTATGAGATTTGGTGTCTTTGATTTATCGTAGTAATTGTGAATAATTTATTTTGTAACATTTTCCGAATTTTTCGTCTTTTTTAATTGACATTAATTTCAATTTAATATTCCGCCGGTCTAGTTTCTTCGCATACATTTTTAGTGCGATATGTTTTTTCTGTCAAGCATCCTGGTGAGTTGTAAATACGATTTATAGCAACGTAACCGAGCAGGGGAAGGGCAACGCAGCTGAAATTTCTTACCCTTTTGTGCAATGCTCAAAAGAGATAAATCGGGCGTGTGTACACACGCCCTACCGATTCTCATCACGCAACACTTATTCACAAAGCCATTTATGTCCACCAGTCCTTATAAGGTCGTAAAAGCCAAAAGCAATTTTTCACAGTTGGAAATAATTGAGCTCACATCAGTTGAAAGCTGTGAAATTTATTACTTTTGTATTTTTCCGATCTATTCGATACTGCGCAGGAGACAAAGACGTCGAATGGGTGATGTGGTCAAAAGTTTTAAAATCAATCACTGTTCAGCTTCAACTCGACGAGTTTCGTTTATGGGAATATCGAATTACTGTCAACGCTAATATTCCGAGTGAGCCAAGTTGACACCAAGATTTATTGTAGGGATACACAAGAGTTTCAAGTGTTTCCAGACCTACAGTTTGAACTACAGTCGCTCTGTGTTGATCCTTCCAAATGTGAATGAAATTCGAGGTACTCAGATCGATAAAACTGCACGGAGAGAATATTATGACTCTGAAGTTTGCATCGTTGGAATGCAACGAAATTCATTTTTATCTTTGAAAAAAATAATTATTCAATTACAGAATGTAATTACGATGATAAAATGATCCATTTTTGCCATTCGAAAAGCATATCGCCTCGAAAAATTTGGATAACATTGAAAATTGAACGAATTTTCAATCAAATTAAATATTTTTCGATGCATTCCAACGTTGCCAACTTCAGCATCATATTACATCAAAATTTACTATGTTATTACAGTTCCCTAGTACCAAGTCGTCCCCCTGAGAAATTTTAGCAAAACATAGTAATTTTCCATTCTCTTTCTAACGAAATCGCGGAAATTGTGACGTTTTTCGCGCTCTTTCAGATGAAAATTTACACGACACTGAAGTTCGCAACATTGGAATCCAACGAAAAATACGATTTTCTATTCATTTTTTGTTCAATTTCAAAAATCATGACAATTTTCATATCGATTTTGTGTTTGGATCCTAAAAAAAGATCGTTTCAGTGTCCTGGCGAAATATCGAATAAAAATTCTCGATAAAGAACAGAATTTCGTTGCATTTCAACGATGCAAACTTCAACATCGTAAATTTACCATGTTTTTGCTAAAATTTCTTGGAGGGACGACATGGTATCAGGGAACTATAATAACATAGTAATTTTTAATGTAATATTCTCTTCGTGTGCTGCGTTTCTGAATAGTTACATCATCTTTAGGTGTACATTATTTTTCGGGTGTTTTCGTACATTTAATTGCTTTTCCGTTGTTCAAATGCGAGGGTATATCATAATGAGGCTTAAGGTGGGACTTGGCAATTATAAAATTGCTCCAGTGCTTGGTGTCCCATAACTTATAGTGGGACAATTTACGGTTGTATGTGTTAGTCAACGATAATTACTAGAAGCAACGAATCCACGTGGTAGTGTAACGAACAGACGAGTGCAAACATAGCGAGAGGAAGAGAGGGCGGGGGAGGGGGGGAAGGAAGAGGGAGGAAAGAGAGAAACATTGGGGCAATTCGCCGGCGGCGAACCTGAACTTCGAAGCTCACGAACGACCACACTACGTGTAGGACCAAGTAAAAGAGAGCCAGCGCAATATATAGAAAGAGGGAGGTAGCGAGAGAGAGAGAGAGAGAGAGAGAGAGGAAGAAAGAGACTCCGCGGTCTGGTGGCCTTGAGATCTCCGTCGCGCGTTCGTTATATAGGGTGACTTGGAAATTATGGTCTTCTTCGTTTCCTCCGTTCTCGTACTCCCATTCCATCATATTTTCTCGATTCGCTAACTTTCGCTTATTTTTTTTTTCCACGCTTTCAATTTTTCTCCTCTAAAAAAGCAAATGTCGAAGAAAACTGATTAAATATTTTATGATTTCGGTGTACATCGTGCGTCGCATAAAATACACTTTGGGTATAATCAAAAATTTCAAGTTCAATTTCGTTGACGCAAATATGGATGTTGATTTTTATTTTTTCTCGTGTTCATGTTCTCGTTTATAATTCCGTTTTTCGCTTATGTGTGTTTTATTATGACTCTGAAGTTTGCAACGTTGAGATTCAACGAAAAACGTTTTTTCTACTGATTATTTACTGAATTTTGAAAATCGTGGCAATTTTTCGAGTCGATTGGGTTTTTTGGTCGCAAGAAAGAATCGTTTTATTAGCCGGATTGAATATTCAATAATAATTATTGGCTGTGCTGAAGAAATAACAGAATTTCGTTGCATTTCAACGATCAAAACTTCAGGATCATGCTTTATTCGAGTTTTAATCATAATTCGATGTTCACGATCGATTATCTGCATATGAGTTTGTAACATAAACGCTATTTACTCGCAGCTCGAAGTTTAATTGAAATAATTTGTTTTTCGCTCTGTTATTGTATCAGCATCAAGTTATTTTGCTCAACTCTGCAAATTCGTATCGAAATGAAGCGGTAAAGACAAGATTTGCCCGAACAAGTTACTCAGTTTTTCAATTATTTTAAAATGGGGCAAAGTTTTAAAAGGAAACTGTTTATCTCTTAAATATATTTAGCGATTTGTTTACTTTTTTTCGCTTTGTTTCGTTTCATGTTTTAATTTTATTTCGATGAACTTTTTAGCAGACTTGGCGCTTTGTGAAAGTCTCCGAGCCAAAGATTTTCCGGCAACTTGAAGCCAAAGCCAAGTATGTGTGCCACGCCTTGGGATAAACTTGAGTCAGGTCATAGACGAAATTAGGAGAGGCGCCTCTGTGCCTAAAATCGGACGGACCGAGAGAGAAAACGGACTGTAAAGAGGCTACGTTTTGTTGAAAAAGTAAGGAGAGAATAAAAAACAAAGAGAAAAAAGAGAATAAGAATAAGCAGCTTAGCTCGTCTCGTCTCGTTAGGAATTCTTAAGTGGGAGTCGTGTTCTCTCTTCTCATTTTTTCTTCCCTCTATCCGTCGCATTTTATCCTTAGCCGTTGTGCTCGAGAGCAAAAAATTGGTCCCCTCATAAATTGTGTTTTTTTTTTTCTTATTTGCCTCTTCTTTTCTTGGCCTCTTTCGGGTTCGACGAGATTCTCAAGCACCACGTGGATATGCGCAAATTTTCGTTCCCCTTTTCTCCGACTCCTCGTTACGATGTATTTATACAGAATTCAAAATTTTTAGAAACAACAAAATGGAATTAAATCAGAGCCGAAGTATCGAAACCGGAGTTGGATTCTGTCCCAACTTTTTTCTGTCTCGGTTCAGTCTTTTTTTTTGCAATTTTTTGCTTCTTTGACGTTGTCAGGCATTTATAGGGAATTCAAAATTTTGCAGTTTCGTTGGCTCATTATATTATTATATGATTCTGAAGTTTGCATCGTTGGAATGCGACGAAATTCATTTTTATCTTTGAAAAAAATTATTATTCAATATCAGAATGTAATTACGATGATAAAATGATTCATTTTTGCCATTCGAAAAGCATATTGGCTCGAAAAATTGGGATGACATTGAAAATTGAACGAATTTTCAATAAAATTCAATATTTTTCGATGCATTCCAACGTTGCGAACTTCAGCATCATTATTATTATTCAATTCTATTACCGATGCATACTATTAATCTTTTTGTATGTTGAGATATGAAAAAATGTGTTCGGCCCATCGGACCAAAATTCTCATCCTCCCGTTCCTTGATCTCTGTTTGTTCAAGAGGCACAACGCGATGTGTACGTATCTATGAATACCGTATATGTATGTGTTTAGATATAACCGTGAAAAACCAACAGGGAGGGGTGCTTGCTCGTGTTTCGCCGGAAATCTAAAAATAGCATTGTTGCAGGAATGAGATAGAAAAAAAGTAGAAAGCTCTCGAATCGATAATATATTCTTCTAGGCCTATGGGGCTCGTTCCATAAGATCCTCTCAGGAGATTCTCATCAATTCGTTGGAATTCGAAAAAAAATGTTTTGTTGTGCAAAAAAGAATGAAATCGTTGAAAAAATATTGGTCGAGGCCCTTCCGAACTTTTTCGAAAGTTACAGACGTTCAAAAATCCGACGAAATCGACATTTCGTTAGGATCGAAAATGTAATAAATCGATCGAATGAAAATAACACGAAAATATAATATTTTTTATCATTGAAATTGCATATTTCTCGGGGCCTCGAACATGAAAAACGATGATTTCGAAGTTTCCACGTTGGAATTGCGTAGAATTTCATATTATTAAGATTACGCGATGGTTCGAGGAATTCGCAAAGCCCTGAAATCGAATCGAAAAAGTTTACGTTGGCAATTGTCGAAAGTTTGAATCGAGAGAAAAAAAATCGTCAAGTATCGAGTTTGGGGAATCGAAATGAGAGCTGCACTTTGCCTTTTAGGTAAAAACGTGGATAAAGTCATGAAAACGTATGTCGTAGGTGGGATGAACGTATCGCAAACGTACAGAATCCTTTTTTATTTTTTTAAATAATTATATTGCGATGCGAGAGGGAGAGAGAGAGAGAGAAATAAACAGCTGATACACTGACAAAGATAGCACAGTCCCCCGCGAGCCGTGTGGTGCGGTCACAAACTCGACTCGGTGAGCTATATGAGCTCTGCGAGAGCCCACGAACTCACCGGTAACAACCAGCTGAGTGGCGCCAGCCATCAGCTGTTGGTGACTCACGCGACCGAGAGCTCGCGCGGGCTATACAGATAGATGACGTTTCTTCCTCCTCCAATGTGAACGTGTGTGTATATTTATTTTCTATACGTATTCACGTCGATGTGTCTGCGTCGATCTATACAGTTCCGTTTGTATGTGTAGACGCGAATTTACATGTTAACATCACGTACAGACGTACATAGTGAGGTTAAGCAGTAGACGTGGATAGGCACATATACGTCGACGAGAAAGACGCCGAGCTGGCGCGTTCCGCTCCACGTTCCGTGCGCGCGCTCTCTCTCAGCATTCTCGCACACTCGCCTCGTCAGGAAAGCCTCTGTCTCTCGTTACAACATCTCATAACGTAACAATCCCTCTCTCACCTCTGTTTTCGTTGTCCACGTATCGAGAATAAACGGTCAACCATTGCTTGGCCTGCATTTCATTATTTGCTCGAGTGTCAATAGCCCTGATGATTTTTAATTGTAACAATTTTGCTCAATCATTTCTAGACATTGTGGCCAATATTTTTTCTCAATTTTTCTAGTTTTTATGGGCTTTGGATTTTTATACTTCCGTTGTGACGTCGAGCTTTTTTTTTTAACCGGATTTCCATGTGATTTTCGATTTTCCCTTTATTTTTATCTTTGTCCTTGAATTTTTCAATAATTGTGCTGCGATTTATTCGAAACCTTGTGCCATATTCGCAAGAAACTTTGGCCGCAATTAGCAGCAATTAATTGATGACGATAAAAATTGATATGCCAGGTGTGAGGCTGATATAAAAGAAAAATTGCATCCAACTTTTATGGGTTCACGATACCTGGATAAATTTTTCTTCTCGGTACGTACGTACTCGCTATTCTAGGCTGTGCTACTGCGAGTGCATGTGTACTCATGCTATAATCGAAATACGTCGCAGACTCCGGCAACTCTATCGCTTACACCCTCTCCTTCCTCCTCCACCCCTGACACCGTGGCCAAGCTTGCGTCGTAGTCTATACACATATACAAGCAAAAATCATTGCCGATGAAATAATTCCCATTAAATAATCGACGACAATTTAAATTCGCATATGCCTCCGTTCGAAAGATTCAAACTTCCTCCATCTCAAACTACCGCTCTCCTATTTTTATATGACTCTGAAGTTTGCAACGTTGGGATTCAACGAAAAACATTTTTTCTATTGATCATTTATTGAATTTTGAAAATCGTGGCGATTTTTCGAGTCGATTGAGTTTTTTGGTCGCAAGAGTTTGCATTCCAACGTATTTTCGTTGCATTCCAACGATGGAAACTTCAGGATCATTATTTTTATTTCAAATTTGTTTTTTTTTTCGTTCTGGCGTATGGAATTCAACGATCGATTGCGTTTGAATTCATGAGATTTGAACTGACTTTGTCAGGTTTTTCATTCTTGGTCGGAGCGATTCCCAATTCGAGTAATCCTTTTTTTTTCTTTCGCCTCTCTTTCTACCTCTGCTTATTCCTCCAGATCGATCTTTACTACCCGGACAGACATAATAAAGAAAGACAATGGTTGAAAAAAAACAGTACAAAGGGTTAAAAACCGTGTCTATCCAACGCGACCTACTTTTCTGTCTTTATTTCTGCTCGCTCTTTATTTTTATCTCTCTTTACTTTTTTTTTTTTTTTTTTTTTTTTTTTTTTTAATTTCTTTTCCGCTCCCTCGCTTTCCCTCACTCTCTCTCTGTTTCTTCCTCGCGTACACACAGACTCGCACTGTTCCTCTTTTTCCTCATTCATTTCCTTCGACAGACGCGGATGTCGAGGCCTCAACGGATGTTCCAGCAGCCCCAGAGAGTATAGCCAAGCTAAACTCTCTGACGTCACATGAGAGACACGAACTCGAGAGTTGAGAGTCGACCGACTGACCGACAAGCTCTACGCTCTAGCACATTGAGCTAGAGCCGAGGCTCGTCGTCAGCAGTCCAGCTGTTTAGTCCACGAGCTTCCGGTTCGCCTTTACCTCCTCCACAAATGTAACACACGTTTTATCCAAACAGACACACACATATGGCTGCGATATGCATCACCCACACCTACAGCCCACTTTATGCTAAATTGATCGGACTCTGACCCTGACCCAGTGCCGAATACAATTTTTTTCAATCATTCATGAGAACCGTTTGCGCTAAAAGAATTGAGTCATTATCTTGCAAAAGCTCGATACTCTATACTTGGCTAAATCAACTTATAGCTCTGTTTTCTCAATCGAAATACACCAAAGGACAGAATAAACGAAAAAAAAAGTTGTGACAGTAATTTATTAAGTTCTTGAGCCACAAACGCTCCACGTTACGTGAGATTAACTTAAAACTTTTGAGTCTTTGGGTTTTGTGAGGTTCATTTGAGTTTGCTGTCGGGAGCCTGGACAAAAAGCAGAAAAATTTTGACCCATGTTTGCAAAATCTAAGAATGTGAAAAATTTAAATCGATAATTTTTCTGAGAATTTTTCAGTCAATAATGACTTTCAATTAGAGCTGAGCGAAGGCAAAAGTTTTGAAGATTTATTGAAATTTGATGGCCTCGGCCCTGACAAATTTTCAGGCTTCTCAGAGCTTCGGACGATGCACTCGAAGACTCGGAAATAATTCGAAAGTTATGCATCGTTATTTATGACGCGTTAGTTATTTTATTATTCGCTTTATTTTGATGATTGTTATTATCAGAGAATCAAAGGCATTTCGCTCCTGCCTTTTGCGCGCTCACCGGACACGAGGAATTGAAAAATTGCTATAATTTCCTTTCATGCTTCCCATTTGCACACACCGGTCCGTTCGTGTGTATCAAACTGTTAATATATATTTGCAATATTATACGGGGAATACATGGGTTCCCATGTATCACGAAAAACGTACGCACGCCTTCCATAATCTAATTATCCCTCGATTCATTGTTATTGGAATCGATGATTAGCTTGATTTTCATTCTATTTTCATTTTGATTTATTTACACGCATATGTATACAGACGTATGTGAGAATTGATTGTTTATCTCGGAAAAAAGAGCTCTTTTATTCAGCATTGACGATATATCGTTGTCTATCCACCCTCGAAGTCTTGCTGGGAGCAAAGATAAATCGTTTTCTGTGTGAACTATTGTCTGTTTGTTTTTGTATGTGCATGCGTGTGGTTCTTGTGGCCTCGTGCATGTGTGCACTTGTACTTTGCCTCGGAATGCTGTTCTCCTTCATCGAGGGCGCATTATCGTTCTCGTTGCAATTGTTTCGCTCGATCGTTTCATTCACAATATGAGGCTTTATTCATCTCTCTGCTGGCAGTCTACTACGGTGGTCTTTTTGAGCAACTGCGAGAGCGTCTCTCGTGAATTAATGCTCGTCCATGAGAAACGAGAGAATCGAAATGATCTTCGAACCGTCGATCGATCGATTTTTTTTGTTCCACTCATTAATTCTTTTTATTTTCATTTTTCAAGTAATTGAATATAAATAAATAATTGAGGCTCGTTTATGATGTTTCGCGCGTGTAGTCAATTTAAAATTCACCTTTTTTCCCCATGTTCTCGTGCTAATTGTCTCGACGTTGAATACATTATTCAAGGTTTTCTGTTGGATGGGAAAATTCATGGCTTTTCTCTCGCGCTTGCTCTCTTCCTTGCCTCCATCTGTGTTTACACTATCAAAGAACGGCCCATGTGACTTCCACATTCCCCCAGTCGTTGCTAGAAATTTCCAAGGGCTCGAAGGGCCAAGAATGGACGAAGGGGCTTGGAAAAATGATGAGAAGGACGGAGAATTTGAAGGTCATACGCTCCTTTCTCGCTGACTCATCGCTCCTCCCACACTCGCGTTCGAGTTTTCTACGTCATATTTTTCTTCCGTCGTTATGCACGTTTTTGCCTCTCTCTCTCTCTCTCTCCTCTTTCTCTTGGACTTTCATTCGCCCGTGGAACGACCAGCTGTTCCTCGAACGCATTCTTTCACTCTCTTTTCTCTCTCCTTTCTCGTCACTCGCTCGAAACGTTTTACACCGAAAAATATACATATAGCAGGATCTTCTACCATTTTCATTCAACAAGATGGATCATAAGCGTTTCGCCCAAAAACGTACAAATAAAGATTGTACACATGTTTTTGTCAGTGCTTTTTCATCCGAACTTCAGTCGACAAAAACACCGAAAACGTAACAACAAAATATTTTTCTATCCATCAATTCAACTCCATTTTAAAAATTACTGAAAACATTTCCTTTTCGTAGTTTTTGTGACGCGAATTTCGCGTCATCGCGATTTTATACCCGGAAAAAATGAGAAAATCGGGCATTTTTTTTGAAATCATGAGTTTTTGAGTCTTCGATATTAATTTTTCAAAATATACACAAATATTTAAAATAATATTTCTTTCAACATCTAACGAGTTCTCGAGTCGTTACTACGAATACGAATGTCGGAACGTGCGATAAGAAATTCTAACGACCATACGATTCGGAACAAACTCGAACTCTCGTTTCTCTTGTTATAATCGACTTATCGATACGCCGATTAAACGTTTCGAGACGCAATTCCATACCGGCTGAGAATCGAGATTGAAACACGCGAAATTTCAATTACAACATTTTTTCTATTTAATTCGAGCCACGGTTTTCATTGAATTTAGAAAAATTTAAATGTATAAAATGGTTTTGAGTTAGGAATGAAGATTTTTTCGTTCGAGGTTCCGTCCGCGGTATGAGCGAATTATTATTATTTTGTACTTGTTTATTTTATAACCGTAGGGGATAATTTTTTCGGGTACTGCATGGCGCCGGAGCTCAGGCTTCATGTAATTAATTATTTAATACGAAATTCGTGGATATTTAGAGCGAAGCAAGCGAGAACTACTTTGCAACAATTTCATCGAGAAATTGGCTCAATGCCAGGTGTGTTAGGACCCTCGAGTTAAACCAACCCTCGAGAAAACTTCGTGACTGCATTTTCTCGTTCTCGCTTCGTATATCCATGTATACACAAATATATAGTTATATATTTTGATGGCCTTCTAATTTTGCAGAGGGTGAGCCAATTATTTATCTTCGAGGCCTCGGGGCAGTGCTCTCTCTCTCCTGTGGGTTGGCAATATGCTCGACGACTCTCAATGAACTCTCATAACTCTAACGATCCGCGCGCGAGGCCAACTTGACGAGGTGTCGAGGAAAACCTCCCGGAAAACTCGCATTTCCAAATTAACCTCCAATATTTCAAAGACCTTTTCATTAAATTTGAAATATTCTATTAGCTAAAAAGCATGTGAATCACCGTCGATTATTTTTTCAATATACATTTTCTACGTTTTCTACAACTTTGAACAATTTCCTTGAATTTTCGGTCACTCAAATATATCGCGATCTCCATCCGAAAATATGATCCTGAAGTTTCCATCATTGAAATGCAACGAAATTCTGTTATTTCTTCCGCAGAGCCAATAATTATTATTGAATATTTGGTCCGGCCAATAAAACGATTGTCTCTTGCGACCAAAAACTCAATCGACTCGAAAAATTGCCACGATTTTCAAAATTCAATAAAAAATCAATAGAAAAAATGTTTTTCGTTGAATCTCAACGTTGCAAACTTCAGAGTCATTCGAAAACGGTGTCCACTGAGGTCGATAAATTGCTTTATCAAAATAACGAGAAATTGGGGCCAATAAAGAAAAACGGAGGGAAATTCTCGCCCCATTTTTCATCGCTGTTACGTAAACAACAAACTGCAGTATATATTGGCAATACGCTTTTATTCTTGAACAATGCCGGGATCTCAAGCACTTTACAATGCAAGTTCGTGTGCCTATGGTTATATGAATGTAGCACATACATAAGCGATAGAATTAAATTGCGTTATTGCGCTAGCGAACTTGCTATTGACGAGGTTGACACGAAACGAAAGAATTCTTATTCGATTCTACCTTCGATCTCTTTTCTTGACTATTTCATTGTCCCGCTCGCCGCCAGGAAAATCAAAAGTTAACGGTGTAGAGGGAGAGAAATAAAACCAACTTGATCTCAATGCGCATTAGGAGTAAAACTCAAAGGACAGAGAAACATTCTCAGCCACTTCATTATACCAATGCCGTTTAATTCTTCAGATAATAACAAATCGGAATAAATCTTGATACAGTCTCAATGACAGAGACACGAAAGTTCATCACAATCATAAAAATCCAGAGTTATTTTTCTCCCAACACTTATAAAAATATTTAAAACAATCTTCAGAGTGGAACAAAAAAAAATTCGGCTGAATTCTTCTCATTTGATCGTTTAGAATGACGAGAAACTGCAACGGAATAGGTCGGACAACGTACAAGTAGCTTCGGGGCTTAAGTTTGAGTTTACTGATAATTTTTCAGATGAGTGACGAAAAAAATTTGTACGTGACACTTCAGACACCCTGTATAGGTAAAACGCGTTTTTCCGTACGCTCGTTCACACGCCCGCGCAAAGTTCAACGCGTCACGTCATTCTCGTAATTCCTCGACGCATACGCATCGAGTTTCCTCTGCGTCTCCCCCCCTTGGCCCTCGCTCTCCCCGCCGTCTTTTTTCTCTCTATACACATAATCGAGAGCTACAATTTTCTGTATTGCACGCGATCGAGCACTCGCCAGTCGTACATACTATGTGTGTATCTCGAACGTGTATGTGCGCATGCACGTATAAAAACAAGCGACGTACACAAGTAACTGATATTTCTCGCTGTGCGTATAGACTCCCACCCACTTTGCCTCGATAGTAAACCGACGTTTTCATGAATGAGAACCGCGCGTTCCTCGCCTATCGCTCGCTGCACTCCCGTTAATCGCATACAATGAGCCCCTTCGACGTATATATACGATCACATTTCTATCACTCTATACCGACGAACCACTAAATTTTTCAAGACTCTTTGTTTACTCATTTTCCAACCTTTACCGCACAAGTTGGCCCTGCTCTGTTTTTTCCTGTGTCGTTGACAATAATTTATTGCTACTCGCATCCCTATTAGAGGTATCGATCAATCGGAACTTTACAAAGTTATTTTTATTCACTATATTTGATTATCCAAACATTTTTTATCTCAAAGTTCTCGCAGGAAAAAAACGAGGAGTAAGAAAAATTTGATCTTTTTATTATCAAAGAGAGAACTCGTGATCTCTTGAAATTTCCCACGATCAAGCAGGCCGCAGCGGTCTTTCTGTTACGTAAGCGAAATTTAACTATACTCGGTAGACGGTCACTGGCTTTCGCGCTCTCCACTCACTCTGGCTTTCTTGAAACATTTTTTTATGAATATCCAACGCATTTTTAACAGAATTTGTTGACATTATTATTATTATTATTATTATTTGACACGGGACATATTTTTTTTCAATTCAGTTGCACTTTGGTGCATTCCAATGCATCGCGCCATAGATGAAAAGTGGAGGGGCCTTAACACACGTAAGATGCGCAGTCTCTCATGCACGCATCGAAAGCTTGAGCTTGTCGAGCTCGGCGAGAAAACCAGCAGCCGTTTTATTGCACGTATCCTCTCCGCGTTTGCTACTGGAATTTTGCCGTTTCCTGTCACCGTTCCTATATATGCAGCTCGCAAACCACACTCGTCCACTCTCGTCTCCCTTTTTCTATTGCTCTCTCCTCCTCTTCACAACACACCGCAAATGCAAATTCATTCGTCATTCCCGTGTATCAACGCAACATCATCCCTAACACGAATCCCTTTCCCCCACCCCTGTTATCAAGTTTCATTACCGATGAGATACGAACGCGTTTTTTTTGTCGATGAGAAACTCAGTTTCTCAACGAGAAAGAAGTGCAGGATCAACGTCAAGATTTTCTGAACGAAAATTTTCTGATGCTGAAGTTTGCGACGTTGAAATGCAACGAAAAATAATGACGTTGAAGTTTGCATCGTTGGAATGCAACGAAATTCTTTTTTTCTTTGACAAAACTGATTATTTGAATGCATAACGCAAGTGCGACGTTAAAACGATCGAAAAATGTGGATAATTTTGAAAATTCATTAAATTATCGATAAAACTTAATCAATTTATTGAATTATCAAAGAATTTCGTTACATTCCAACGTTGCGAACTTCAGATTCATCGAAAAATATTTGAATTTATTGATGATTCGTTCAATTTTCAATGTCATCCAAAATTTTCAAGCCAATATGCTTTTCGGGTGGCAAAAATCGATCATTTCATCATCGTAATTACATTCTGCGCTTAAATAATTATTTTTGCTAAAGATAAAGAAGAATTTCGTTGCATTGCAACGATGCAAACTTCAGAGTCATGAAATCTTGAGGTTTAGCTGAAACGGTAAATTCAATTTGTTTTGTTTACATTCATTGATATGAAACTGTAGGAATTGCAATGATTCGAGGCATTTAATAGAGGAACTAAGTTCGAAGATCACAGGTCGATTGGATTTCTAGGGTTGGGGCTACTGCATTGCAAGTTTTGTTTCAACAGTAGAGAATTTTAGAAGTATTGAAGGCTGTGGCATCCTTTATTTTCGTTATTCAAGGAAGTGTCGATGTTTTTTACTTTTCACATTGACTCGAGGATAAGAATTTAGTTGCATCGTTTTCCTTCCTCACTGCATGGTCGATCGAGTAAGAAAATAATACGAAGGAGTGGTCGAAAGGAATTCCTTCTCGACGTCCGATAAGGTGACGTCCGACCAGACACATGGAATTCGCCTTTTTACCCTTTCTTTACTCTCTTCTTCCTTTCTTATATATATATATGTATATATATATTTTTTCGCTCCATGCACCCTCCTCTTGTAACTCGACTCGCAATTCCCCTAAAAGCTCCACGTACTCCCGTGGCTCTTGCGATAAGACCGGTCACTTACTTTTTTCATTTCGTCCGTCTTTTTTCGCTCTTTTCCTCCTTTTTATCTACACCGCGACACCAAGAATGTTCTTCCCTATATCGACGTACTTGCCAACGATCCTTTTTTCTCTTATCCGTCCATAAATCAAATATCCGCAGTTTTAACTTTCCCGAGAATCTTCACCCTTCATCGTATCTCTTTTTCTTTATTCGCATTACATCGTTCCTTTTTACGTAATTGAAGCCGTACTTTGATCATTTATCGGTACTTTTTCGTTGTGAGACAAAAAAAATGTTACTAAATTAGAAAAAAATCTGTCGCTTAATTCGTTATTATCGACGAATACATTTCGCTTCATTTTTTTCAAGCGGATTTAAAAAGATGTTGGAAATCGATGGATTTTCATTATTTATTGTATACATTTTCAAATGATGCTGAAGTTTGCAACGTTGAAATGCATCGAAAATATTTAATTCTTATAAAATATATTATCGAAAATATTTAATTCCGTTTTGAATGTCAAAAACGGATCATTTTATCATCGTAATTACAATCTGCATTTGAATAATTATTTTTTTCAAAGATAAAAATGAATTTCGTTGCATTCCAACGCTGCAAACTTCAGTCATTGAGAATCTTATGATGCTGAAGTTTGCAACGTTGGAATGCATCGAAAAAAATTTAATTTTATTTCAGATTCGTTCAATTTTCAATGTCATCGAAATTTTTCGAGCCGATATGCTTTTTGAATGGCAAAAATGGATCATTTTATCATCGCAATTACAATCTGCATTTGAATAATTATTTTTTTCAAAGATAAAAATGAATTTCGTTGTATTCCAACGATGTAAACTTCAGAGTCATATTTTCAAGGACAATCGATTGATTACAATTTTGGGTATTTTTGTGTGTGTTTTTTTAGTGGTGGTGAGACGATCGACGAGAACTCAGTCGCAGGTAGTATCGTGTTAGCTGAGGTTACCGATACACAAGAATTACTGGTTTCCGAGCTCATTGTCGACAACAACAGCAGCGGTGACAGTAGCAACGGTACGTTGCGAGACGATAACAATACGAAACACGAAATCGTAAGGGTGATAAGTGAGGATAGCGAGGTTACGATCGGCGCTAATTGCCGTTTGAGCCGACAAAACGGTGGCGTTGCCAGAGTCACGCCCCGAAGCCACATGGAGCAGGAGAAGAGGATGAGGCGAGAAATCGCCAACAGCAACGAGAGGCGACGCATGCAGAGCATTAACGCCGGTTTCCAATCGCTCAGAACACTTTTGCCGCATCACGAGGGCGAGAAACTCTCCAAGGTGAGTCTCTACTCAATGAAACAATAATTATATTATCGGTGACCAATCGCCACTTTAATGAAATTTATTTCGAGCTCTCGAGATCCCCGCTCGATATTTCAATCGTCAATTTTCCTCTCAATCACACGAAACTCCGAATAAAATCCCCTACAGCAGAGCGTTTGAATCCTTTTTTGTTTTTCATCGGTTCACTGCAAAAAGTTATTTGGTACGTGGGCTGACATGCGTACAATTGGCTCTTTTTATGCTGCACCCTCGTACCAAATTAAATGAAAAAGTTAACGCGCATGGACGATCCGCCAAGTTTCCAGGTTTCGGATAAACTTCAGCCTACATGAAACGTTAACACTGCGACCCGACGTAATAATTAGTTCTTCCCTTTCTGTCTTCATCGTTTACGAATGCTTGTTGCTACATTGTAATGCCAAATGTCACGCACCCTAACCGGATATTCGTAATAACATTCGACAATCGCATAGACTCCGGTTTGTGTTCTCTCCTTTTTTTTTTTATGTAATGCGATATTACCAGGTGTACAAAATTATGCATGTCCGGAGAATGATTTTCTTTGATTCAACGTGATTGTAAAAACGTTACATTTTCCTGTCCTCGTATCACGCAATAATGGTACTTGTCGCTTTATTCGATTCCACACATCCGTTTACGATTCAGTTTATCGCGATTCAATTTTTTGTCTTTGTTTTTTTTTTCATTTCATCATTTATTTCATTTTTGTAATCATTTTCGTTATATCTCAATAGGGTTTTCCGTTGTGTGAAAAATTTATTAGTACCGATTAAAACCATGCGCGTAACAATGCATCGAAGTACGCATGGTCGCAATCGCCATTTTCGCACCCACTAGAACGAGAAACAAACAGTCTGAAAAGTCCATCACTTTTTTGAGATTATTTGTTAACTCTTCGCGTTTCATCATGCACTCACAAACTCGGGAAATCCGTGCACGCCATTTCATTCGTCCAAGTGCTAATCGACGAATCAATGTTCATCTGATTATATGAATAAAAATGAAATCGCACTTTACGGTGGCGGACGAGCGGTGCGAAATGATACGTGATACAAAAATTTCAAGTACGTATAACGAGCACACCGTCGCTGCGAATAATAATAATAATAATAATTGAGAACGAATAAAAATCGATCGATCAGTTGATTATTTATTCAAGGTTCGCGTTAATCGCTCTCACCCACATTTTCATCGACACGAATCTTCCTTTCACTCTGTAAAAAATCAGACCTTTCCCTGTATTTTGAGAATTCTCCCTTTGCCGGGGCCGCATAAAACAAAAAAAATCACCATGTCGTTATTTCGCGAAACCACAATGACGTGGTTCCGACAATCGTTCCGACTTTTCTCACTTTCAACATATTTTTTCAGACTTTTTTCAGATGGTCCTGAAGTTTCCATCGTTGGAATGCAACGAAATTCTATTATTTCTTCAGCAGAGCCAATAATTATTATTGAATATTTGGTCCGGCCAATAAAATCGCGACGATTTTCAAAATTCAATAAATAATCAATAGAAAAAATGTTTTCGTTGAATCTCAACGTTGCAAACTTCAGAGTCATCGAGTCTCGATATGAAGGAAAAGCAGCTCGAGTTTTTTTTCCCTCTTAGTTCATTCAATTCGATCGCGCGTCGGTGGTTCGAATGAGGCAGAAAAAAAAACAATACAATAAAATTGAATATAATATATGTGGATTCGATCTTTTGGTATTTTCGGAACGTCATAAATCGGATGGACATACTCGAGTTACTATATATGTCATTGCTCAGAAGGTTTCGAACGCTACGACAATTTGTTCTCATCGCGTGTGTTCGAGGCTTTCATAATTCGTGTCACGTCTCTTGAATTCGCAACACGCGCTACCGTCCACCTCCGGCGGTCCTCCTCGTCGACAGGAAATCGCAAATGTTGTCTTTACATATAGATATTTAAATATACTCGTGAGTGATATATGTGTGTCGAAAAAAGCGTCGTTAATAAACATCAGCGCAGAGAGCAAGAGAGAGAAATGAGAAAAGGATAGAAAGCCAGAAAAAAAACGAAGCAGTAATACACTCGTCCCGATAGTCATCACCTGAATCGCTCTATATATACTCGCGCGAGTATATGATCGACAAGACAACTCTGAAACGTGTGTACTCTCGCCCCATAATTCTCCGTCTGACCTATTTATCTTATGTCCATTTTGGAGTCGATTAAAAAACAACAATGACGGTTGAAATGATTTTTGGTGAAATTAATGATCGATATTGGTAAAGATTGACAGCTGAGCGTAATGTTTGTTTCGTAATGTTTCTACTTTTCTCGGGACAATTATTAATTGTTCATTGTCCCCGTTATTCCTGTTTTTTTTCTTTTGTTTCTCCTGTACGGTTATTTTGGTCCGGAAGTTGTAATTCATCATGATTCCTTCGATCTTAATTCACCGACATTTGTCTGCGGAATGATGGATTAATGCTGATTGAAAGGAACTCGGTTTATTTTATTTGTATCCGCGTATGAATGTGACAGGAAGTTTCGAGGTCACTCATCCATCGTTAAATCGTTAATTTCGGTATCGTAATAACAATCGATCGCAGAATTTATGAAAGAACCATCACGTGCTTGGCTGAGGCGATTTTTTTCTCTGATATCGCGTGGATCGCATTTTTTCTTGGAGTGCACAGATTTTTAAATTCTCTGTTGATTTTTTTTTAAGAAATCGACTCCATCTCTTGAATATGGCGTTTCAAACCCATACTATGCTCGCGTGTACTTTTTTTTATCGAACTCGTGTGCGAAGCAGAATTCTACGCCAAGTTCTCCGCCCTCTGCACACCTTCGATCAAACTCAACTCTCCACCAGCTAGTCAGACCCTTACATATAAACATTTGCGGCATTTACGTATCTAGAGACCGCCATAGAAGACAAATTATAGAGATGCGCGACGTAAAACGCTCATGGCATATCCAGTAATATGGTACGATCTCGTTAACAACCCTGTAATTTTTAACTCCTCGTTTTCGATTAACTTCGTATACGTGGCTCGATCGATATTGCTCGCCAGATCGATCCTCTCGTGTCTGCTCATGAGCAAGTTCCGTCCGTTGTCTTCATTCTTTGTAATTGACTCGTTCGTCCTCCGATACAAATGTTTTTCAACCGAGTCGCCGATTTAGCCAAATTTTCACAAAAATTTTCTGGTCTCGCGCATCCTTCGTTTCATCTGTTGGATTGTTTTCGTTGTTTATTTGTAGATCAATTTTTTTTCGATCCTGAAGTTTCCATCGTTGGAATGCAACGAAATTCTGTTATTTCTTCAGCAGAGCCAATAATTATTATTGGATATTCGGTCCGGCCAATAAAACGATTCTCTTTCGCGACCAAAAAACTCAATCGACTCGAAAAATTGCCACGATTTTCAAAATTCCATAAATAATCAATAGAAAAAATGTTTTTCGTCGAATCTCAACGTTGCAAACTTCAGAGTCATTTTTTCCTGCTGGGATAAAATAAATGCAACTTTTTGAAACGAAAATTCTCAACTGATTGGGAATAATGAATGGGGAATGCGCGAACGATCAATAACGATTAATCGATCGCAGGAATATTCTTGAAATTTATGCTTTGAGACATTTTTTTTTGCGAGACACGTTTCACGTAAAAAATGTCGATCTCGTGGTCACACAGGAGGTAGCGACAATCTCTATATGTATATAGATGAGTATGTACGTACAGGGGGACTATCTCGTAACTCAATATTTCGCGGACCGGTTTTTGGAGCCACATGGTTCGGTTCCCACGCATTTCTCTGGATCTGCTCTCTTCCTCTCTCATTCATTGAGTTGCCTCTCTTCTCCTCACGTTTTTTCTCTTGCTTCCGACTCCCTCTTCTCGCTCTTTTTGTTTTTGTTGGTTTTTTTGTTGTTTTTCATCGTCTCGTTCTTCTTTCTCCGTCTTTGGTTAACGCGAACCTTTGGTCTCGCTCGAGAGAAAGACGTTGGCTCAAACGGGCCTCCTCGGTTCCTCGCCGCCGCGACCGTGTTTCTTCGTCCCTTCCTTTTTCACGCCACAGTTTCTCCGCCTCTCCGGAGACCGAAGGCCAAACTCCTCGCTCCCTGATGATGAATTTTGCGAAGCCGTGGCCTACTAACTTTTTTTTCCATCTTTTTTCTTTCCTTTCAACCCATCCATTGGGCGCATTAGCGAAAAAGAAAAAGATAAAAGAGAAAATGCGAGAGCACGCCGCGCGATAGGCAATGAGACAACTTGTGGAATTGGGATCGACCGCTCCATCCCCTCCCACCATGAATACATTAAAAGAATTCCTGGTATTTTACCTTACGTAATCGACCAAAAAGGATCACATAGCCAATACAAAATTAATTAACATTTGGCTTTAAAAGAAACCGAAACGAAATGAGCACGTGACCGGGACTCATTTATTCCAAGATTTGAAATCCCAGGTATACAAAGTTGTTAATCAAAAGGCAAAAAAATATTTTGCTACTTTTATTTTGACGTCTCCGTCGCAAAAACCAACTCGACGTTATTTTCTTGTTTTTTTTTTTTTTTTTTTATCATGAATTTTGTCATTCTCGAAATGGTGGCAGCTCGAAAAAATTCCGAAAATAGTTTGAGGCCTTTTCAATGAATTTAAACTCAGCGGAAATCAACGTCATCGATCATTTCGAACTAACCATTTCGAGCAATAAAAACTTGTTGCAAATCTCATTTTTCGGAATTGCGATAACTGGGCGACTTCTTGAAAAACTACTTTGGGGAATTACGATCATACTAATCCGTATACGAAACGAGACTTTATTGAGACTGTGGGTGGAAAGAGAATAAGTATTTTTCATGCACGTATAGCAGGAACGGGGACTGTCTATTACGCACGAACGGGTGAACATTCGGCCACGCAGACGCCTCGACCCATTTTCATTCCCACTCGTAAAACCGTACGTCGTACACGCGTACAAATACACGCACCGCCCAACACGTGAAACTTACGCCACGTTGTATTAAAAATAAAACGAGTTTCTCCGTCTCCGTCTCACTAACACTCCAACCTTTGCTGGCTCTTGAATTCGCAGACGGAAGGCGATGGTAAAAATTCATTTTTTTATCTCCCACGAGCATCGATTCATTCCGCGTTTTTCGATTTCCAAACTTTTTAAATCTTGAACGCTCACCCCAAAATCTTGTGTTTTTTTTCCCCCCTCGTTATCGAAATTAATTGAGTTGGTTTTCTATAAATGATAGAAAAATTAAGAATTCGAACAGAATTATTTTTTGGACGAAAGTTTTTATCTCGTTCAAGAGCTCGAATTCAAAGTCCTGAAGAATACTCGAGTTTCCGTGCTCATCAAGATGCACCGTGTTTCGTAACGGTCTGTTAAAAGAAAGAAGAAAAAACGTGAAATAACGTTTGAATAAATTTGAAAAAAAGATTTGCGGATCTTCAAAAGACTGAGAGCACAAAGGCGCCTGGACGCTCGGGTCCACGTGTAAGTAGTTTTCGAGATTCCTCTCGTGGAAAAGCAACCGAGGTATGGGATGAGTAAGGAGAAGAGAGGGAGCGCGAAAGGGAAGAAAGAGACGAAGAAAACGAATGGTATACGTACACTAGAGGGACCTCTCGAGTATGAGCCAGTGAGAAGAGAGTTCGGACTTTCATTCAGTCCTTATCTGCGACCAGTGGGTCTCTCGGCATTGCAAAAGTCCTCCGAGGGTTAAGGAGAGGAAAGATCAGAGAGAGAGAGCGAGAGAAAGAGAGAGATAAAATATTGGTTGTGCTTCTATTCGTCTCTCCGTTCTCTCTGGTCCGCTCGAGTGCCCCGGAATACACAAGAGCCACGAGGGGACCAAAAAGAGACGAGAGAGAGAGCTGTCTCTTATCTCTTCGTCTCTCTCCCACTCGCTCTTCGCTTTCGCGACTATTTTTTCACGGATCCCCTCCTAAAGGGAACACGCTTTGACGGTTGGCCGATTCTCCGAGGGCAATCTCTTTCTCCTTCTCAATCTCTCTCATTCTTTCCCTTACTCCAGTCTCTGTCACTTTCAGTATTCTGCGTCTATTCTGTTAAATTTCTTAATCGTTGAGCGTTTACTTGCGAGTTTTGTGGCTTCCCAGTGAGATTAGCGCGATCTTAACTCAGTTTTGGTAATTTCCACCCAAGCTGGTTGAACTTTTACTTATTTATCCTGGTCGCAGTAACAGTTTTATCGAAATTATTGATATTCGAATACTTGCGCATCGCTAGAGTGCAACGAAAATTATTTCTCCCTATTTCACACTTTTTTTTTACCAGCCTGTTGCTTTTGTTTTTATTTGCTCCACACCTTTGCGTATAATTATTTAAAAAATGTAATTTTCATGCACATAATTTAGTTGCAATTTCGCGGTGATTTTTCCCCGGTAAATGAAAATTAATTTCCGAATGTCGTTGCGTTTTTGTTTATTATTTCGCTCTATTGTGAACATTGCTAATTAACATTATGATTATTATTGTTATTATTGTATTCCACGAGCGTTCTCAGCAGAAACTGGGCCATATAATGAACTCGTCAAATAAAAATGCTTCTTTCCTCCCGGTGTGTTTGTCTTTCTTTTGTTTTTTGACTCATTTGGCAAACAACACGAAAAGGAGTTGAGCGAGATTGGGGGCAAAGGTAAAATGGAGTCCTCGGTGAGAAAGATATGGAAAGGAGGGGGCAGGGAAGAACAAAGCCGAAAAGAGGAAGAAGATATCGTGCTGTGCCTTTTTGTTCTGTAGTATACAACACTCTTGCTCGGACTGCGTTATTCACGCACGCGTTTACTCATATACTGCGGGGTTAGACAAGGACGGCGGGAAACCAGACATCACGTGCTCTCCCGTTGTCCTTCCCTCCTCTCTTTCTACGCCTTCCTCCTTTATATTCATTTTTTTTCTTTTTCAAGGCGTACGTTTTGTTTCGTCCCTTCTCTCTCGTTTATTGCCACTCTTTCTTTTTCTATTTGTCCCTTCCCCCTCTCGCTCCTCCCGTTTATCTGCAGTTTTCGTCCCACTCGGTCGTTCCTTTGCTTCTCCTCCCGCCATGTCTCAAGTTTTGCATTTTAAAACCACACGAGGGCTCCTCCAGGATGCACGCCCATCGACAGTACTACGACGTAGTAAAATGTACACAACTAAAAACCATATCGTCTGCTTGCGGTTGCACGATACCACGTGACGAATCCAATTTATTCACCCCCTCCCCCTTCTTGTCGTCCTCACCAGCCCCTACTATCATGCAACACACGGTGTTTACAACGATCACCTTTTTGGTTCGTTTCGTACTAACGAGCCAGGAATCGATAACGTTTGACACAACTCTGCCCAGATATTCATGTTATGATCGACGTACACTAATCAATTTATCGAGACATTAGTTCACGCTCGTTAACTCGGTTTCAAACAAAGTGGATTTAACAACTCGCTATTTTGATGCATTTTCGCGCTTGACGTTTACTCCGCATCAACAAACTCGTGATATTTAGTTGAAAAAACAAACAAAAAACGAGTAATGGCGTTTGCATCGTTCCGGGGGGACGAAGTGACATTTTTTTTTTCGATCCGATATTTCCGGATTGATGATTATATTTTTCGAGAATTCTAGAAAGACCTGAAAAGTATCGAAATTTCGGAAGAAGCGGAGAGAAATTGGGGCCACATTTCGATAAATATTGTTAGTGAAAAATAATAATAACGATATAGTTTTTAATTTATTACGGCCCGCCGTTTCACCGCGCGTAGGGGAAATTCTTTGGCGAAATAATTCATGCTCGTTGACGCGTTCAAAGGCGCTCGTATATGAGAGAGACTCTAGATGAGGGAATGGGACGTTGCAGTCGTGTTGACCGATTTTGGCGCGAAGAATTTCGCTTTAATATTTCGTACTATACAGAAGGACAAAACATCTGGGTCATCTCTCACTCTCTCTGTCTCTTTCCGGCGTTCTGGCGTTCTTATCATCTCGGGACCTTTGCCCCTCTTTTTTTCGTTGCGTTTAACCATCGTCCCTTTTATACATGAGCCACGCGTTCCTTCACAATTTAAAACCGACGTTATAAAATTTCGTTTCTACTTATATTTTTTCCTTCTCATTCGTCTTGTCCCTCATCGCCGACGCGAGCTTCTCTTACGCCTACCTGCAGCTCCAATGATCCCTTTGTCTCGTTTCTCTCGCCCCCTTCCCTTCAATCTCACCGTGCGGGGCCTCAAACCCCTCACTTTTCCCTTTCTTTCTCCTCTCCTCCGTCGCTCTCTCTCTCTCTCTCTCTCTTTCTCTTCCTCTCGTCTTTTTGTTCGCCCTCCGTTGTGCCGATAAAGGTATCTCACCTTCGCAACACGACTTGCCCCGCTCCTTATTCTTGCTCCCCTCTTTTTCTCTCCGTACACAAAACTCCCGGCGTCCCTTCCGATCTTGCCACGCTTCGTGGATTCGAGCAACCGGGGCCCGTTTTTATCGTTTTTTACTCAAGTTTCACCGCTGACTTTACGACGCCCGTACGGCGTTCTGACGATTCAATTTTGGCGCGAACTCTTCCTCCAGTTTCACCGCTTTCTTTCTTTACCTTTGCCGATTTTTTCCTTCCCTGAACCCAACCCGGTCACGGATAGAAATTCGAGCATTTGAAAACAACAAATTAGGCTTTTCAAGTATTCCAGAGTAGTAAAAATCGATTTTTTCCATTCAAATACGCTTCCGGTTTGAATTTTTTAAACAAACTTTTTTCAAGCACATTATTTTTGTATGTTTAGAGCTTTTTCAACATTTTTACTTCGAATACTCGTGCATAGTTTTTGTTTTTTTTTTTTGTTTTCATTCTCGCAACGATTGGTCTCGTGTTTGAGAATATTGTACTTTGCATATACAGTCACTGTCTGTACCTCGTTTAACTCTCCCCAGGCGTGCTCCTGGACAGAAGGTCGATCGTAATCGTTCGAGACTGTCTGGAGCACGAGAGTATCGTCGCGGGAAAGATGCTGTGTGCTGCAGCTGATATATAAACATATACATATATGTATACTTGTATGTCCGTACATAAAGGCAAACACATATACAGCCGAGGCGACGGAAGTCGTTAAAAAGACGTGTGTTTTTATCGCTGGTGAAAAGACAGTGACTCTCATCGATTTTTCGCGCGATTTAATAGCTCCGAACCGTTTTTACGAGATGCAAATAGCATGGCGTTTTTTTTTTCGTTGTTTCGGACTGTGCGTTTTAGCACGTGGGATTTTCAGCGGTTACGATTTTTTTTTTTGAGTCTCCTTCATACCCACGGATCACTCTTGCAACCCATTTTGAAAAACCAAACGCGTGACCGAATGCTCAATAACTCTTTAGACCGACTGTTGAAAATATAAATCGTTGTTTATCCTAGAAAAGTAATGGATTCAAATAATTGAAAATAACGTGCGCTGCAATCGAGAAAATCACTTTGTTCCGTCCGGTTATTAAACTCTCCTACTCTATTGCCATGGGAAAGTTACTCACGATGCTGAAGTTTGCAACGCTGGAATGCATCGAAAAATATTTAATTTTATTGAAGATTTGTTCAATTTTCAGTGTCGTCCAAATTTTTCGAGCCGATATGCTTTTCGAATGGCAAAAATCGATCATTTTATCATCGTAATTACATTCTGCATTTGAATAATTATTTTTGTCAAAGATAAAAATGAATTTCGTTGCATTCCAACGATGCAAACTTCAGAGTTCTGATTCCGATTCCGTTTCGCGATTTGAAACAATGAAAAAATCGGATACACAATAGTTTGTTAACAAACAACACAAAACGATTTTATTATACTCCAATTCGTAAGTCATTTTTCATTTGGATCCGTGTCTTATTCACCTTTCTTGCTCGTTTTTTTTTTGCGCTGCATCCCTTTTTCTGTTGCTTCTGCTTCTTATCGTTTTTCCAGACGATGTTCATTTCGCTCTTAGTCAAAGTGCAACCGAGTCGTTCCTCCCTTCATCATCGTCGAGAATTTTCTCCAGGCATGCTTGCCTCTCACGGTAGTCTCAGCAGTCGTATTTATAGAACGTGACTCGGTGATTGCAGTGGACAGCTCGAGCATGCCTGAAACTTGCATTCATTCGTGTGTGTTTGTTTACACAAAATAATAAATTTGTGTTTCCCTAGAGAGCTCGTCATTTCGACATTTCCTCTAAAATTAAATAAATTCGACTATTATTTATATTGAAATCCATGAATATTGTAATTTTATTTTATTTCGCATCTGTGGAAAGCACGTCGAATCAATTCTCAATCCTTGATTGGATAAATCGCAACGATCCTTTGCACGAAATCCATAAATTTGATCGATTTTGCAAAGCCATTTATTCCGAAGATTTCAAGCCAATTAATCCAATCCAAATTAATCGCTCTCATCGATGCAATGATTCTGAAGTTTGCAACGTTGAGATTCAACGAAAAACATTTTTTCTATCGATTATTTATTGAATTTTGAAAATCGTGGCAATTTTTTGAGTCCATGGAGTTTTTTGGTCGCAAGAGAGAATCGTTTTATTGGCTGGACCAAATATTCAATAATAATTATTGGCTCTGCTGAAGAAATAACAGAATTTCGTTGCATTCCAACGATGCAAACTTCAGGATCATTTCAATGCATAAGTAATGATCATTGATGTGTTGGGAATATCGCAAGTTTCTCGGGAAGGTAAACAAATGAATAAAAATGCGACTGCAACGTTATCCTCTGGTCTTTTCCGGTTTTAGTACCGCGTGTTACTTGAAAAAATAAAATGTAGATTCATGACGATGTTTTATTAAAGTATGAAATTCCTCACGTGTAATCATAAGGGACCGGTAAAAGATGACAACGACAAACGTCACTCACCTGACACACTCAACCTAATGACGCCATTGTTG
Organism: Diadegma fenestrale; assembly: GCA_037043255.1. Classification (NCBI taxonomy): domain Eukaryota; kingdom Metazoa; phylum Arthropoda; class Insecta; order Hymenoptera; family Ichneumonidae; genus Diadegma; species Diadegma fenestrale. Next base: position 1,809,719 of record CM073316.1, read on the forward strand.
TACTGATACTTGCTTCTGACTTGTGCACCTGCGTCCTATTCAATCCTGAGACTGTATACGAAAGAAGAAGAGGGAGAGAAGGGTGAGCGCGAGAAGGCGCACGGGGCGAGGGGTTTTTGGGGGAATGGAAGGAGGAAAAAATGAGAAAGAGGAATAAGGAAGAACTCGGGAATGCATCTTGAGCCACATCCATAAATATCGCTCAACCTTCTCCCTGGGTTTCGATGTCCATCACTGGAGAAACAGGTGTTGTGTAAGACACACACATTTTAGAAATTACAAATAAATATCGCGGTCTATTCACGGGCGTTTTTTCACCAGCTTTTTGACAATCTGCTCCTCTGCCGTGGAAATTGCTCGGAATTTCCACACCTGTCACGCTAATTCATTAAATAAACATAACATTCTCGCCTCCACGTAACTCCAACTACGTTTAAAGCCCTCGACGGTTTGCACGTCAACGTCCATGCGCTTGCGTATGTTGACACTTAAATCGTCGGGAAGCCACTTTGTGGCGGCCGCGTAATCGTTTCACTCGTTGGTCCTATCATTTATACATTCATTCTAGAAAATACCAAAAGAGAACTCGAGTTATCCTCGAATTTCAAATCCTCCCACTATAAAATACCGTTAATTAATCGTTTTCAAGCGTTTATACGAAGTAATTGTAAATTTTCGAGATTTAGTCGATTATCCTGAACGAGAATGAGGGCAAATATTCTCGATATTCCGATCCTGTTATTGCCTCATTATTCGTTTAACCCTTTCGAATGATGCTGAAGTTTGCAACGTTGGAATGCATCGAAAAATATTTAATTCTATTGGAAATTCGTTCAATTTTCAATGTCATCCAAATTTTTCGAGCCGACATGCGTTTCGAATGGCAAAAATGGATCATTTTATCATCGTTATTACATTCTATAATTGAATAATTATTTTTTTCAAAGATAAAAATGAATTTCGTTGCATTCCAACGATGCAAACTTCAGAGTCCTTTGGACGGAAAATCCGCTGCGGAATATCGCGGAAACGTGAGAGTCGCGCGACGAACGGAAAATAAGAAACGGAATATCCGTATGGCATGACTCTTTGGATCCATTGGCATCGATGATGATGATGAGGATGATAATGCCGTTTGTTGCTGATTAGATTTTACGATAGGAAAAAACGAGATTTGCAGGAAAAAAAATAATAACGACGAGGAAAGAAAACAACAGATTGCTATTTGGTAAACGAGGAGTGTGTAATAGAGCATCATTATGTCTTGTTACACACGCAAAGCGATTCCCTGGCGCCAGTCGAGTCTGACTGCAATCGTGGAGACGCCAGCGGAATGTGGCAAAAGTCCTTTTTCTCCGCGACACCGAATACGTTACGTTACAAGTCACGTTATAGTGCATTTTATTTTTTCTCGCAGTCCTTTTTCTTTCCTTTGTTTTTTAAACTCGCCGCTCGGCGCGTATATACAGGGGGGCCGGACTTTGATTTGCATATGGAATTAATATCGGGAAAATTGTACCGTGCGATCGAAAAACATCGAATCGCGATCAAACATTTATTTCTTTGCCGATCGACAGATTCACCGATTCGAAAGTGTCGTTGATATTTCATATTGATTGGAATCCAATGTTTAATCAAATGATTGATGGCTCGGACACCTTGTATATTAATGTATTGACAAGCTTGTATGTATATTACGGTCCTCGTCTCGAGAGACAGTGATATTTATCCGATAGACCAGATCTAATCGAACGAGGTGGGAAGGACGTAGCTCGGCTGGTTCTGCCTGAAGGACGCCAAAGATCGTTGATCGAAGGATCTCGTTTCACAATATTTCTTCCATCTTTGACATATTTTAATCATTTTGCATCGTTTAATTGCCGGCTGACTCTTGTGCATTGTAAAATGTAGTCGTCAACAAGAATTCCTAGCTGCATCGACGGCTTATTTAACTTTTCATTCCCTGGTTCATGAATTTTTCATCCATTCATTTCTATAACGGTTTTGGAACTTCGCGAATAGAGACTTTTGGGATAAATTAATTTCAGTGATTATTGAATTTTTTATTACTCGAATCCGTTTCATTTTGGCCTCATGAAATTAGTAATTAACTAATTTTGCTATTCAATCGCTTTATTTTCGATGAAACGTGACTTCGTCCGGCTCGATTTGCCCCTCGAGATCGTTCCTGCATAACGGATCTCGATGCATTTTTGATGACGCAAGAAGAAATTGCGTGTATTGGGGTTAAGGCCCCCGGACACTCGTCAGACATCACGCGAATCCTACAAAAAAAAAAATCAATGCAAAAAAGTATTTAGAAAAACGAGAGGAAATTCGCCAAGAGACACGTCACGATTTATTCGTAACATTCCTTGGAAAAACCCGTGGCCAGAATGCGTCGAACGCATGTGTGTAGATAATCAAGTATGTGTAATGAACAACCGTTGATTTTTCCGTCGTTGCAAAATCTTCTCCAATTTCTCTGCTCGTATGACCGTAATACGACGACCAACCTGCTGCTCATATGTCTTCTCTAGAGACTCTCCAAAGCCATTATTTTTCCCTCTTGTTAACAACGTTTTTTTTTGTTCTCTCTCTCTCAATTTCTTTGCTGGTGATTATTTTTATTTTTCTCTTTACTTTTGTTGAGAATTACGGTGAAATATGTGAACTCGACGTTCTTACAAGTCCGCAGCTCGTTGCCTGTACGCAGCACGTATATATAACTAGCCAAATTCCTGCATATGCACGCGCATGTTGTTTATATATCTTTATACGTTCGAGTGTCCCGTTGACCACACGGGAGGCTTATGCAATCGTCACTAGACGTTCGATGGATTATTCGTTACGGTATGCGCATACGACGCTCTCGACATACCTTTCTATACCTTAATTCGCGTAGCAATAACGCGCATATGTTCACTTTTCAAGAAACTATTGCACCAGCCACTGCTAAAATTCATTTCAAGATAAAAAAATGTAAATTACATCCACGAAACTCTCTGATCTTTGAATAAACGAACAATCTCATTCCAATCAATTCGCTTAATTATTCAGTAAATAAATAAATTATTCAATTCAACGAATCTTCGCATTCCATGAATAATGAATGTCGGTTCGATCGATTTATTCAGAGCTTCGATGTCATCTTTGAAATTTCGGTATTTGAGAACTCTAAATGACATTTTAAGATATGCGGAAAGCTTTTGTAATTTGAAACATTTTTTTCCTTCTTCGATCAGTCATTTCAAGCGCAATGAAGGACGAAAAAAGACGTAATGAGTTTTACAAATGGAGGTCGAGTTGAACGACCGTTCTCTGGCTAAGGCTTGCGAGACTGTCGCGCAACTATTCTCCGCTCACTTCGTTGTTGACAAACGAACTGACACAAACATTTATTTATATATCTATATATATTTATATTCCTCCGTATGCCTCGCTTGCAAACCGCAATGTGATCCAGGTCGCGTATATACACATAAGAACCCGATACTCACTCGACACTACGAATTACGATCAATATCGTAAATGTTTGTTAGAAAAATAATGATTGCAGTGTCGCGAGGCAGATCAATCGTTACGTCCGATATACAAAAACAAAAAAAATGAAATAGTAATTCTACGAGCGATCAGCTGACTATTTCTGCGCGTTATTTTTTTTTACTTATATCGCAATGGACGTTTTTCGAAATTGATTCTTTCCGGTTTTTCAATACTTTGGCCAATGAATCACTTTAATGGCAATTATACATTTTTTTCTTCACTGCAACACCGTGTGTCGTTTCAACAAAGTGGGAAATTTCGATGCATCGCTTTTGTCGTTGGTACAAAGTTTGTGGATTTTCAGATGTTTTTTTTTTTTTTTACATTGTCCGGTTGCATTTATTTCTGGAAAAATTCATCCACGTACACGCAGTCGTCGTACAGCCGCGAGGCAACAAATCCCTCTGGCTGCGGGTCAAGGAGTTTATTTATCGAGACTTGAATACCAGTTAGATCCCAAGATTTGTGGTCATTTATAGTGCCCGGGGTGTAAACGCGCTTTTTCACTCTATTTTTTCGTTCCTCGCTTTTTCGATACAGCACGAGATGATTAACGTAAAGTTGATCAATATTTTTTCTCCCCAAATCTTATTCGCCTTTACAACTTTCTTTAAATTTCTCTGCTCGATCATTTAGTTCGGGAGAAAAAAGGATAAATGTTTTCCTGCAAATCAAATTGAATTTCGGTTTATCGATTTTTTGACGATGCTGAAGTTTGCATCGTTGGAATGCAACGAAATTCGGTTGTTTCTTGAGCAGAGCTCGTGATTCTTGTTCAATATTTTGTTAGGACACTAAAAACGATTTTTTTAAGGATTCAAAAACAAAATCAGTACAAAAATTTTCATGGTTTTTGTTATTGAAACAAACAATTCATAGAAAAACGTATTTTTCGTTGCACCTCAACGTTGCAAACTTCAGTGCCATGATTTTTTTCCCCTGTGTCCCATGCCCGAATCCATAATATTAAAAAATTTACCACCATGAGATTTAACGTGGAATAGCCCATGCACTAAAACATCCATCTCTAGCCTTACGACGAAAGTGCATTTGCAATCGCACTCGCAGCGCAATAGAACATTATTTACAATATACATGTATATATATTTATGTAGACTCGTAAATCCCAACATTAATCCGTGGCTATCATGTTTTGTATACGGTTGCATACACGAAAACGTATATATTTGCTCTGCGTGATCTCGAACGCATCGCCCGAAGGCTTGTCTGCAATTTTCTTCGCTATTTTTTACCCGCTTCCATATTTTTTCTCTGCTCCCGATGCTGCTTCGGTATCGCACGATTTATCAATCCTCTTTTTTCATAGTCTTGCCAATTTCCACTATCGGTTATATTATCGATTGAGAGCGAAACGATGACGTCAGAAAATCGGGATTGGGAGCAAGATACGATCGATTAATCGTATACGACGTTCGGAAATACGTATGTACTCTGTACACGCAATGTAATCCGACCATTTACGCGATATGCGAATATATATGCGATTCATTCCGCGCGATCATCACAGACCGCATCGATTGTGCTCGCCATAATCCGACCACCCGATTTTGTATAAACAAACTCAATATTTTTTTCATAATCCATGATCGCAGTGCCAAACATTTTATTTTCCTATAAAATTCATCAAGTTAACCGTAAATGCAACAAAAATATCGATCTTTTCCAACGGAATTGGGTTTTCGGTGAATTCAACGTGGAAATAGCGAAATTCTTTATCAGATTCTCTTCGACTTTGATACCAAAATTTGGGCAGACTCGTTGAAAGCTTTGAGCGCTTCTCAACACATTTCCAAGACTCTAATGTGCATGGCCAGTGTGCATTTTTAGGTGTACACGCGGTTATGTGTGTCGCGAAGACTGCAAGGTGAACGAACTGGAACAGCTCCGTGTAAACCTTCCTCAGCGCAAGAAAAGCTATGAAAACACAGCAGGCCAAATTTCCTTTTATGAGATTCTTTTTTCGAACTTATTCACAATGGATTACGAATTTACTTGAATGGATATACGTCAATGATTATTTTCGTATTTCTATTCGTAGAGGGAGCGATTTTCTCTTTTTTTTAAATAATTTTCGGCCTGCAAAATTTCGATCGCATTCGAATTAAACGTGTGGTGCAGTGTCAATGAAATATATTGGCAGATTGTTTCGCGCAGTTGAAATGTAACGAAGAACGACAAAAGCGTCGAGCATAAAATGTCATGGACGTGTTGGCTGTTTCTGAAAAACAAATCGTTTCGCTTCGAAATTTCTAAAACGAATTTCTCGCAGTGTTTAAATGTCACAATCGTTCGTTTCTCGATTTTGTCGCTGTTTTTTTTTCTTCATACGTTTCATCCGCTTCACACACGTGTTTTTATTTTTGTTGATTTTTAAAAATATACTATTCCTCTCTTTCCCGTAGAGGTTGCTCGACTTATGCTAATCGTTGATTTACTTGCCGCCCACTAATTGAGCAATTGAGTAATTGAATGCCTCTTCGTGTTCACCCTCAGGCTACTTTTATACCCGCCACTTACCCGCAAACTACGTTACTCCTGAGTTTTATATACTTTGTTGGCTTTTGTGCTTAACTGTATAATGCTGTCCCTCGGCGCTCTTCAACTCTTTTTCTTCCGTCTCCCCTCTTCTTCCCTTCTCTCGCTCTTTCTTTCTGTCTTGCTTCCTAGTTAATCCACTCTCGCTAATTACCACGATATTCCTCCAGTGTCGATTTCTTCCGCAGTTTATTATCCATTTTATCCCACTCAATTGATGCGCATTTCATTTTTCGTATGCCACCAAACTCTCAAGATTTCGGTTGCAATTCAATCTTTCAATTATCACTCTCTTCTCGTGTATATTCCTGTACATTCAATTAATAACCATTTGGAATGAGAAAAAATGAACTTGATGAACGTGGATTGAATTTCCATGAACATGGAAAACTTTGGCGGCTTTTTCCCACCGCGGAATTTCACGATATTTTTATTCTCATTGCGATTAATTCAAAAATACGAATTTTCCCTTCATAATGTTTATTCTGGAACTTTTTTTTCAATCTGCACTCATTTATAATCTTGATGGTGACTCCGTATGCCAAGTTTTGGGATTTATTAATCCGACTGGAGCTGAATTCGCAGCAGGCTCGAATTATCTTTCATCGCGCGAGATTCGTCGTCTGGGATTTGATTTTTTTTCGTTTCTATCATTTTTTTTAACGTCTCCGAAACCGTTGTTCATTCAGTATCGTTTTTTTTTTCGTCATCAGTGAATAATTTTGTGTTTTGATGGGTGCGTGCCCCTGTGTCTGTGTGCCTTTGTGTGTCGTATCGCAAAGGTTGTTGTATGAACCCCAGACGATATAGGGAGAAGCCCGTAACGATGTGCTCCACATTCTATAGTGTATCATGTGCACTCGTGTGCACATTTACCCGTTACATTTTTTATCGTGAGATTCCGAGCAAATGTCTCTCCAAGCGTCAGACCCCCTTGGTCGGTGAATATGAGGAGGCGGAGGACCGGGGGAATGCGAAATATACCACAGATTTTATTCGCTTCGAGTCATGTCCGAGATCTTCCCACGAATTTTTCTCATCGTAACGCCAATTGCGATTAAATATTTTCCTACTTTTGATAAACTCCCGCGAGCATAAAATCACACGTCGGTGATTTTTTATTTCGTCCGTTCCGAGTCTTTTATGTATTCAATCTTTATGATGCTGCGAAGTTTGCAATGTTGGAATGCATCGAAACTCATTTAATTTTATTGAAGATTCGTTCAATTTTCAATGCCATCCAAATTTTTCGAGCTGATATGCTTTTCGAATGGCAAAAATGGATCATTTAATCATCGTAATTACATCCTGTAATTAAATAATTATTTTTTTCAAAGATAAAAATGAATTTCGTTGCATTCCAACGCTGCAAACTTCAGAGTCATTCAATCTTTTTGTCCGAATACTTTTTTCCGCGAGTTTAATTCGGGCTGATGACGTTTCAAGGAATATTTCCTCGTCTGGAACGTTGTCGAAGGTCATTGAAAAAATGAATGCAGCAGAGATATGTAGAGAACTAAAAATGAATTTTTTATGTAGAACTTTGAAGGAATATTATTTTTGTCGGCGTTCAATTTCATTGGGTTAAAATTAACGACATTTATGTCGTCGAAAAGTAATCAACGAATCGTTGTAAATATTTAGTAACTCGAATATGTATTTTTTAGTCGCTGGATCACTAATTGGAGCTTTTCATCACCCACCCGAAATTATATACTGCTTGGTCGGTCTCAATCGCCGCACCCGACGACGGATATATTGGATAATAAAATTTAAGGGAAATATTTATACGCGCGTATTTACACATGCACAATAGACCGATATTTCACGTATATACACACGTAACGTCGTGCGTTATTCCAAGAATGACCGCACACGAGCTTTCTCCGTCTCTCCCTTCTTGCCTGTCTGTGATTACATGTTCACTCGTGCATATTTACACGTCCCCGTCATCATCGACGTTGGGGATCCGAGAACGACGTATCAGTCACGAAAACCAACACGCTCATAATACCACCATGCCTAATCAGCTCCGAGATGGTTTTTCATAACCAACTTGGTGCTATCGATCAAAGCCTCTCTCTTGGCAAAGTCGTGAGTCTACATTACATCCGAATACCGAGAAATTATGATATTGCCACGTACGATCTTTTCTAATCGCTTCATTCTTTCTTTTATTGGTTTTTTGTTTTGTTTTTTTAATATTATTCATTTCTTATTTCATCCACTCGATTTTTTCACTCGCGTTTTCTCTCTCCTCGGTCTTCCCTCTCGAGCTCGATTAGCCTCGAGACGGCGACGCGATAACGAGATGAGACAAGGATTTGTGCGAAACGAGCTTCGTGGAAAATAAATATTGCCTCCATTTTCAATTAATTTGATATAATGATGATATCGACGATCGTAATGCTGGTTACGAATTGACAATATTAACAGGGACGACATGATTTCGCGACCATATTTACACATTTCTATGATTTCATATTTATTTCAGCAGCTTCAGCCTCTCGATCAAAAACTTATTTTCGATCGAATGTAATTTTTTGTATTCGTCACGTATGTCGGTTGGAGATTTCGTAGATTTTCGAAAACGTGATATTTCGTTTAAACGTAGAGGTCGCCATTTTTTTCTATGGACGAGACAAAAAACGGTTTTTTGTGTCATTTCGCGGATAGGTGAGCCAAATATTTTAATATATTCAGACACAGGCTGACTCCTTGCGAAGCTAATATATGGATGTTCCTCTCTGTTTTTTATTTCTCTATACATTTCATTTTCTTTCCGTTGGCGCGAAAACTCAATAATGTTGGGAGAGTTTGACGCTCGTTTCTACATCGTGAATGTTACTTACACAGACGCGGTCGCGCTCGATAACCGATTCCCCAATGATTTATGATGATTGCTTACTTCTCGCGCCCGCGACGCCCCCGGTTCTTCTCTCATCTATATAAACTTCTCTCCTATATATACGTGGATATACTCTCTCGTCCACCTCGTCTTCTCCTTCGTTGCTTTTCTTGAAAGACCTCACCAGAAGGCCTCGCTGCCACATCAAGCTGTAAAACACCTGTCGCTCTCGGGTGTGTTCGCTCGCTTTATATGACTTTCTCTCTCTCCTCTCCCCTCTCTCCTTCCCTGTCTCCCTCTTTCTTATTCTTCCAGTCTCTCTCATTCTCTTCTCATCTCTCTCTGTCTGTCTGTCAATCTTCCCCCGTATCACCCCCTCCCCCTTGCCGTGCAAATCAGCCTTTGCCACCTTCTCTATCAGCTGCTAAACCCACGACTTATAACCGCAAGAAAAAAGAACATTTTTCATATGTGTGAGTTACACGAAAAAAAATGACGAACAAATGCGAAAAATTCAAGGTTTTTTTCGTAAAGTTGTGAATATCCAGCTATCGAGCATAAAAGTATGATTCTGAAGTTTGCATCGTTGGAATGCAACAAAATTCATTTTTATCTTTGAAAAAAATAATTATTCAATTACAGAATGTAATTACGATGATAAAATGATTAATTTTTGCCATTCGAAAAGCAAATCGGCTCGAAAAATTTGGATGACATTGAAAATTGAACGAATCTTCAACAAAATTAAATATTTTTCGATGCATTCCAACGTTGCAAACGATTCAGCATCATATAAAAGTAGCAGACAATATAGCGTCGTCTGCATCGTTGTTTATGCCGGAGAATTTCATCTTTTTTCATCCTCATTTCGTAATGAAGAAACAGACGAAGATTGTTATTTTCGTTTTATTTGCATCACACCTTCGTTTCATACTTTCGCACAGAACATCAAGCATATACATATATTTATTGTGTTAATGTATGTATTTTTTTGTTTGCGGTTTTGTGCCTCGATCTCTCGAGGCCCACGACACCTGATTACAAGCGTCCCATTAATTGCAATTAACTCGCGTCTCTTCACTGCGTTCCCGTTTACTTGCTGATTTTGCCTATATATGTATGCATGTGCTTAAACATAATACATATGTACAGAATCGTGACTGCACTGATTGCGTTACGAGCACTAATGCGCATTCGCCCACTCCTTTCTCCTGCTCCCTTGTTCATTCTTTCCTCACACTTTCCAACATTCGTTTAGTAAATGAGCCCAATATATATGTCTATACATCAACACGTGTAAATACATTCGGAGCTTGGACACAAAAGACTCTTCTTAATTACGCTCCGGGCAACACGTGGTCGCGTGCATAGTAAAAAATCATAATAATAATTTCTTTATTCGTAATTCGATCGAACTGGTTCGATGCGTTTGATTAAAAATTAATTCCGCTCGATAGACTCCGTCATTCGGACTTGGACGCAACTTTCAATGTTTTTTTTTTCCATTAGTCCTGCAGGCATTAACGATTTTTCATTACGGAAACAATTGAAGTGAATTTTCTTTGAGAATCTCTCAACGATTTTTTGCATCATGGCTCAACGAGCGAGCAAATCGATATTCGTTTACGTTCGAGTGTGTAGCTTCGCGCAAACATTTTTCCATGCTCTTAATGAAAAATTTATGTGTCTACACGACTATGCACACGAGTGCATTGAAATGCCGGGAATGTGGTCGATTTATATTAATGATGGCATTTATAACGTGATTTCTTTTGAGAAATGGCCAGGTTACAATCTTCCAGACATTTACAACACATTCGTTATTATTATCATGTTTGTTACGATCATTATTATTCCAAGTGTTAATTTACGTGTTGCCGGCACACGCAATTTCATTCATCTTGCCATTTAATACTCACGTGGGTTACTCGCGCCATGATTCATGGAAACGGCGATCTGACGATCACGTTTCTGCCAAGAAAATTCAACAAGTTTTTCGTATGGAATTTTCTCATTCATGAATAATGTCGAAACGTCCATACAAATTAATACGGATAAGCGTGCCCTCGTATGTTTGCGAGGATTGCGAAATCTGCTGCTTCAGAGACACCGAATTTCTCATTATCTTGTGATTATTAGATCGTAATTAGATCGTAAAAGTCTCTTTAGTTCAATGAAAAAGACTTTCAAATGCTCCACATTATCCATTCATTCCGATAGTTTTTCTTACTACAATTTATCAAGTCATTTATGATTTCCTAAGTAGATTGTCTATTGCACAAACTTTTAGCTGTACACACACGTCACGGATTCGTAGTAAATGTCTGTAGAGTTGAGGATAACGCTACGAGACGCTATACGTATACAAAATGTACAATATAAACTGCACTATGTGTTACTACACATACGAGAGAGACGGTATAACGGGCACAAAATGGAAACTTGAATGAAACTCGGCGCAACGCATACACGGAGATTCATACACACGGGCAGGTCGGTGTATACTTGCATATTTAGAAAAATCTATATATAGATGTGAATAACATTCACGTGTACTCTTGTCTGTGATTTCTCGGATGGATAAGGAAAAATGCTGAGCCTCGTGGTGGCAAAGTCGAGTGCACAGCAGGTAGGATCGCCGACCGGAAGAAGACGAATAAAAAGCGAAAAGAAAGATGGGATAGAGAGGGCGAGTGCGGGGGGAAAAGAAGGGCGTTAATGTTCATTTATGACGCGGTTTCGCGATCGTTCACTTGTGTTTGTGTGTGGGTACTCGTTTGTACTCCATGCCGCGGTTATATCCGACAATATCTTTTATTGTAATCCAAGAGAAAACAGCTGATGAACGGGGGGCGTCGTGCATGCAGGCTGCACATACGCATACCGTTCACGATTGCGTGCCTCTTGAATCTTTCGCCATCTCTCTTATCGTTTTTATCGCATCTCTAAATTCATCGCTCATTCTCAACCGTGGATTCGTCTTGATCTCGCAAATTGTTCAGATTATTGCAACATTGTTATTGCCGTTTATACGAAACAGTTGTGTGTGGTTACGGTTTTTTATTTTTCCGGTTTTTTTTGCAAGTTTCCTGAGCGATATACTCGATACGAAAGTTCAATTAGTTGCTTGACATTCCTCATTCGATTTTTCGTTCTGCAAGTCTGGATATTCGCAAATTTTCCAATTTTGATGTTTGACGAGGTGGGATTTTGAAGTTTGCAATGTAACAAAAAAAAATTCGAACGTTGTTGAAGAATATTCTTTTAGCTGTTCGAACGAGCTCTTCCAAATCGTTCCTGCAGAACGATCTATATATCAAGTGGCTCGTTTTACAGCTATAAAAGCAACTCGTGCTCGTAAAACGCGAGAGGAACGAGAGGAAACATAAGCAGTACATTATTTCGAGATAATCGAGAAAACGTCAAGCTGGTCGTTGTACCTCACGTGTCGTCCTTGCATGACTTCTCTCTCTCTCCCCCTTTTTCTTTTGTTCTCCCGTAGAGGGATGGAACATTTTCTCCCTCGATTTCTCTCCTTTGTCTTTCTCTCTCACTCCGATACCTTATTTTTCCGCCATTATGGAGATTCAACGAGCGGAAACTTGGCCAGAACGTGGGAGAGCTACTTATTTTCTATATCGCCTTCTCCCTCTCTCCCTTTTTCTACTCCTTCTCCCTCCTTCCATGTCTCTCGCTTTCTTTCGTCCTTCGACCATTTCTTTTTTCAAACCCTCTTATATACCTCTATTCGCGACAGTATATTGGTCCAAGTGTCTCATAAAATTGTACACGAGCACCTAATCTATACGTAACCCGAGGAATATGTATCGTTAATGGTTACAACAATTTCTATAGCCCTCTCTTCGAGCTATATCAATAATTCGTCTTCTCTGCCCGCCGTAAGCACACACGCACACAGACACATAATAGTTACATGCGTATGTACTTACATCGTTACCTATTTGTTAGTGGCGATATTATTTCACCGGTAATAGTTCTCGTCCTCATCTCGAGTTTTATCTCATGCAGAAGAAACTTTGTTCTCAATTTCTCGAAAATCCAACAATATTTCAATCCCTCTGCACGACGTCGCGATTTCGAAAGAATATGACTCTGAAGTTTGCATCGTTGGAATGCAACGAAATTCATTTTTATCTTTGAAAAAAATAATTATTCAATTACAGAATGTAATTACGATGATAAAATGATCCATTTTTGCCATTCGGAAAGCATATCGGCTCGAAAAATTTGGATGACATTGAAAATTGAACGAATTTTCAATCAAATTAAATATTTTTCGATGCATTCCAACGTTGCGAACTTCAGCATCATTTTTAGATGACTCTGAAGTTTGCATCGTTGGAATGCAACGAAATTCATTTTTATCTTTGAAAAAAATAATTATTCAATTACAGGATGTAATTACGATGATAAAATGATCAATTTTTGCCATTCGAAGAGCATATCGGCTCGAAAAATTTGGATGACATTGAAAATTGAACGAATTTTTAATAACAGTAAATATTGTTCGATGCATTCCAACGTTGCGAACTTCAGCATCATGAAAGGATTTCTTGAAGCCTTCAACTCGCTGCTAATTGCGGACTGAAGCTCCCTGTCGATATAATTAATCATTAGTAGCCGCCATTAAGGTCCTCCACAGTGTAAATATGTTTTTTTTTCGCTCAAACATTGCCACGGACGCTTGTACATGGTCACTCGGTTGAAGTACACGCCAAAGTTTGCAATGGTCCATTGAAAACGAGCAAAGTTATCGCGGAGAGTGCAAACTTCGTCTTGAATCCTGCAAGCTCCAGAACATAATGAGCTCGTGATGTCTTTAGATGTTCGAAGCATTAACGAAGTCCGAGAAGAATCCAAGAGAGATAGAGGGAAAGGCACAATGTTTTGAACTTTGCTTTAATCGGAAATCCAACCACTATCTTTTATCACGATCCCAACATCGCCATGGAACCATTTCTCTCGTTATCCCGTACAACTAACTGTACGAAACTCACCAGTTCACAAGTTCTCGTTTCAACTTTCGATATATTTAGAATAAATACATTAAGGAAGTGGAGCTGAGACCGAACGAGCCAATACAAAGAAGTAGCTGTTTCGAGTGGTGTAGTCGCTTAACGAGCGCACTGTGCTTCACCTCCAAGATCTTACCTCTTCTTCACGATGAATTCATTTAATGCGATCCTCATAAATATCTGCCTGTGAGTTCCAGGAAATCTGTTCTGACGGTATATTTAAAAATTTTCAATCAGTATATCATCAGAATCCCCTCAATAAACTCTCCTGTGAATCCCCGATAGAGGGCTCACTTCGTAGTGCAAGTAAAATTTTTAGTTTCTGTAAATTCTGCCACCAACAGCTGCAAAGTCACATTACGAAAATAGCTTTGCATTTAGTTAAAGGAGCTTTGCAAGTGAAAATGGTAGACAAGAGACTCCGAGATTCGCAAGTGCGATACGCGGTGGCGCTGAAAACGTGTAACTCGAGTCCAACGCTGACGATGTAACACTAGCACGCCAGGCGTATATAGTTACGATCGCTCGTCGCCAGCCAACGGTCTTCGCAATCGGGACAATATATTAAAAAAAAAAAAGTAATAAAACGAAATATATCGTATGAAATGAAACAACAACGAGAAAAGATGAAAATAAACAAAGTCCGGTCACTAGGAACAGACAAATAAAGAACTAGAAATATTACAACGTGAAAATTTGCTGAATCTATCGCGTTTCGTATCTTTAGCAATATTTTATTTTTCCTGCGTTATTTTATTTTTATTTACGGTCTTGTTGACGTTCTGCAGTACCAACATAAATTTATGTTTTTAAATCGGAACTTGAACGAAAAAGTAAACGTATTTCGTTATCGTTTACTGATGTAAAGTTTAGTACCGCGGAAAATAGACTCTCTCATTTTACACGCAATTTCTGTACACTCATCAACATAAATGTCGCGCTTATTCATCGAAGTGATGATAAACGTCAGACCAGTCCTCGAAAAAAGTTATTAATGTCCCTGTGCCACAGGACCGAGGATTCCAACAGGAATTTTACAAAGTTGTTACCAGAAAATCGTTGTTATGCTGAAACGTTGACTCTTACCTCGGCAGGATCCAATGTAACGACAAAAGACAATGGAAAAATATAAATTTTTTGTTATGACGCTCCTTAAGGGTCCGTGAAATGTCGGAGAATCTGAAAATTATGATCCTGAAGTTTCCATCGTTGGAATGCAACGAAATTCTATTATTTCTTCAGCAAATCCAATAATTATTATTCAATATTTGGTCCGGCCAATAAAACGATTCTATCTTGCGAATAAAAAACTCAATCGACTCAAAAAATTGCCAGGATTTTCAAAATTCAATAAATAATCAATAGAAAAAATGTTTTTCATTGAATCTCAACGTTGCAAACTTCAAAGTCATCTGAAAATCATAATGAAACGGATCAAGTGTTGGATTTTGCGATGGAAAAAAAAAAACGGGGGAATGTTTGGAAAGAATGAGAACAAACTGGTGTGTGGCTTGGGTCTCGGCGCGAGAGACATCGCGGAGACAGGCTGACGGACGGAGAGACGAATGAAGGAGGACGGATTCTCTCCTTACAGTGTGTGACGGGAGTAGAGCACACATCAGACTCTTGCACATAGCCAGACAGTGACTGCCGCGCTATTTTCAGGCTCTGCACTGACGTTGCTCTTTCTACTTAACTGCTGTTTCGTGCATCTCCAATATCGCCCAAGCAGCCTCTTTCTTTTTCTTCCTTTTTATCTCTGTTATACTTGTTGTCCTTCTCCTTCGCTTCGTTTCTCGCGTATTCAGTGTGTGCTCCAATATTATTGCCCGCGTCTACTCCGTTCACCCACGTATACGAATCATCGTCTTCTCACGAATGTAGAACGTGTGTACAACCTTATCCTCGTTTCATGCCGCAAGTCTGCATCGCTGGAATGCTACAAAATTTATTCTCCTTCTTACATCCAAAGAATTATGTGCTTATTAAGCTAATTAAGACATTGCAGTGCGAATGTTTCTTTCCAAGTAAAAAGCGTTTAAAAAACAATTTGTTCTAACAATCATTTAATCATCAAAGGGGCACGATACTTTGCAACGTAGCACGCAATTTCTTCGTTCATTCTCGAAATATCGTTCGAAGCGCATTTTATAATCAGCTCGAGGAAGTTAAACCGTTGGATTATACAAAAAGAAGATTTTTATCCGCCGTAAAATGGGAATTTTATTCAGTAAAACAGTTAACGAAAAGAATTAGCAATAAAAATTGTGGCAATTTGAAAATTGGATGAAAGTAGCGTGCGTTGAATTCCTAACGATCCAAACTTCGTCATCAAATCCTTATGATACGGTCTCCGAACTAAATTCTCCCGAGGATTTAAGTGACTATGAACAATTTACTCTGAGGCTTCTCCTTCATCTTCTTATACTTCCTTCCTCCATCTCGCAAATTCTCTGTTTTACTACCCTCGTCTAATCCTCGTTTCACGACGTTTATTATCCATTCGTTTCCATAATCTTACGTCACGAAAGGCAAACATCTTAATTGCGACAAATTATCATAGTTTCCTGCTTACGCTGCCATATATTGACATTTGCATAATTCAAACCAAGCAAACAGAGTCTTTCTTTGCCAATTTACACGCATTCCAGATTGTTTATATTTCGTAAGCCTTTTTGTCCTCCTCTCCAAAAAACGTGTGACCCGTTGGTGACAAAAATGAATTGCTGGAATTTCGAAAAAGTCTGTACACTTGATCGATCATCGTTTGCTCGTTTGCGGGACGCGTGAGTGCATATGAGTTTGTTAGAATCGTTCGAATATGCACCGCACGAATTGCGTCACGATTAGAGCGTAAACCGCGCGCACGCCTCTCATCTGGGCCACTTTTATGAATGAATGCAGCCCGAGAGTGGGTGTGAATACTTGTATAGCCGTGTGCCGCACTCTTTCCTTCTTGTAGCTAATATAAACACATGCAAAAATGCGGAATCTACGATGGAAAGAGAGAGAGACGGAAAGCACAGAGACTTTGCGAGCATGCGTGCGTGACTGTGCGTGAGCAATATGTTGAATTACACGTCAGTCACCTTCAACGATTACATCGCTCTTTCTCGTTACGTCAATATGAAAATAAAACCATTTATAATGGACTTTTCGTATAGACAATAATCGCGATAACGCGTGCCATAAGAATTTTACTGCAAACTTGAATGTTTGAAAAATAACGTTGATTCATTCGCAATGTCACGGAGTTCCTCCAACTCTTTTTACGTTACTTTTCAAGTAAAAAATTAATGACTCTGAAGTTTGCATCGTTAGAATGCAACGAAATTCATTTTTATCTTTGACAAAAATAATTATTCAATTACAGAATGTAATTACGATGATAAAACGATCCATTTTTGCCATTCGAAAAGCATATTGGCTCGAAAAATTTGGATGACATTGAAAATTGAACGAATTTGCAATAGAATTAAATATTTTTCGATGCATTCCAACGTTGCAAACTTCAGCATCATCAAAATTAAGTTTTGTTGGTTTTTTTTCGGTGGATCGTTGTATTGAATAGTGGCCGCAACGATTACGATGTTTCCTTGTCATTGGGGAAGCTCGTAAATGATTTGTGACTCGTGATTCTTCAAATACGTGTAAGATATTTATATTTGTACAGATAATCTGATGTAACGGGCATTAAACTTGGAATGATATTTGCACGAGGCTCCTGAATTTTTTCTCACCAGTTAAAAATTGCGTGTCCCTGCTGCATTTGTGGCTTCATATAAATATACAACGGACAACGTTTTTGCGGTGTATCCTTTTCCATTGAAGGATTAATTGAGATTGCCATTAAGAAGCGGGACGAATGACCCGCTCGTAAATCAATGACGGCCGACGGGCGCGGTAAAGGTCTTAACTGGTGAAGTACGTCCGGTGTACGAGCAAGTAGATGCGAGGAGAAACGACGACGGGATGATCGGAATATACAAGAGCCAGAGACACTCTCTCTCGCGATCTCTTCGTACTCTTTTCTTCGCATCTTTCTCGTCTTCGTTCTGCGATTTCTTTCGTGTACAATGCCACATAAAACTTTTCCTCGCACCAAACTCTCCTCGTAAACGTTTTTTAACCACAAGCCTTATGCAAAACAAACATGAGTTTTTCATCTTTTCCCTTTTTCACTTCTAAAACTTTTCATGCGTTATGTTTGTGTGTGTGTAAAATATTGTACAAGGCAAAAGGTTAGCGCGATATCGTGCTTCATGTTCTTTTTGAGGTTCAACTCCTTTTCGATGTGTCTCTTTTTTCTCCCAGTTTTCTCTCCGATCCACCGGTGCGTGTATGAAAAGCTGAAAAGGCGCGTGTCAATCGCCGTGCATGTTTATTTACGTCCTTATAAATTTCAGCCTTTTGACGTCTCGATTTTTGCCAGTCCCACGACTTTTTCTCCCTCCACATATTTCTCTCTCTCACTCCCACTCGTCGTAGCTCTGCTTTTCTCTGTTCTCTGGAGTGCAGTTAACACCCACGTGGTCACTGAACGTAACCGCGCTCTCGCGTCTCGATCCATTCATGGAATCGCAGCACCCGGTCCAGACTACTATACGCCCACACTCCCAGCAATGTTATTTTTCTCTTTTCTACCTTTCTTCACTCACTTTTCTCTCGTCCTCGATCTCACTTCGCCATGTCACTCTATACATGCTCCAAAACTAATTTTCTCACGGTTGTTATTTTTTATCGCTTGCCGCGCGAGTGACATTTCGAGATCATGGGAAGAAAAAAACCAATTCATGGAGAAATGTAAATGTGAAAATTTATACTTTTTCGGACGTTGCATTTCGCGGCGTTCTGCACACGCTGTTGGCACCAGAATAACTTTCTCCCTGGCCGATTCATCTTCGATTACATTTATGACGGCATGTCATTTAAATATAAAAATCATTTCCTGGTTTTACGATACGTGCGGAGTACGCGCGATCAATTTTTACAGTGGTGGATCGTTAATATCGAGCTAAATTTCATCATGAAATCGTTTCATTTATTTATCCATCTTCCGGAGCCGCAATCAAACAAAATCGATAAAAATGCCATTATTGCCATGTATAATTACAGAAATTCGATGAATATTCAAATGTCGTAAAGAATAAGTTGCATATCCTTCGAGAATAGTAATTCAATTACGCATTTTTTCGTTGACGATATATTTGATTTAACGAAGAAGTATAATTAACGATGCTCTCGTTCCAGCGGCCATTAAAGGTCTGGACACGATGATTCGCAACATTCTCGCGGGCATCTATTAAAAACTGTTCTCGCATCGAACCAACGATGCAAAATGATTTTTCCTCCTTGTTTTTTTCCTTTTTTTATACATTTGTTTATTTTTTTTCTCTGTCGGCTCTCGTTTGGATGGACCATCCACCTCGAGGCGACGTTTCAGAGAGATCGGTCTCGATTAATTAGCGATCCAATTAACGCGACGTGCCATACGATCCTAATCGCTCGGACTGGCCCCCCGATGAATTATTTATCTTCGACGCGCTAATTGGACTCTCTGTGAGTCTTTTTATGTTCGTTTGCCATTTTACCCCTCACTCTTTTCCATTCAAATGTTCTTTCATTCGTAACATTTATTTCGCAAATTTGCCTCATCATTATGATTACTCTAATTATAATCGAATAAATGTCAAAAGGCCATCCAATTTATTTCAGTCCTATTCCAAAAATTTCGTGAAATGTTCCGAAAATGGTTTTCATTTTTTTTTCGGAGAGCCTTTTTCTTCCTCGCATTCTTCGGGCGTACTTTTTACGTATAAATTTGATTCGTATTCCCTATTTTTTACTCCAATATCGTATTATAGTTTTATATTCAACACTCTGCAAGTTTTTCAAGATGGAAAAGTATCGATTAATCGCTCATTGGGTTGATTATCGAATAGAAATAGAATTCACGTGATTTGATACGTATTTTGAACGATGCTGAAGTTTGCATCGTTGGAATGCAACGAAATTCGGTTTTTTCTTGAGCAGAGCTCGTGGAATGCAACGAAATTCATTTTTATCTTTGAAAAAAAAAATTATTCAATTACAGAATGTAATTACGATGATGAAATGATCCATTTTTGGCATTCGACAAGCATATCAGCTCGAAAAATTTGGATGACATTGAAAATTAATCGAATTTCCAATAAAATTGATTATTTTTCGATGCATTCCAACGTTGCAAACTGCAGCATCATGTATTTAGCTCTTTGTTGCTTTTGGGGCATTACGTAGTAATCATCTCGCTGATTGAACTTTTCGCACTCGAGCTTTCGCTCGGGAATATTCAGAGAATGACAATCGTTTTTCTTTCTCTTTCTCTCCTCTGCGCTGCTTTTATTTTTTTCTTCCTTCATCCTTTTGTCCGTCCACTGCCTGTTCTTTACAACTTTGCGACTGTTTTACTCGAGCGTAACGAAAATCGAAGAGAAGGAGAGAAAAATTCTTACGCTCGAGTGGAACAACGTTCGTTTCCCTGGGACTAGTCCCCCGGGGCCTTACATGAGATGGAACAAGGAGGTGGAGGAGGTTAAGACAGAGATGAAGAGTACACACTCGGGTATAAGAGATCTATAAGCGAACGGCATCTCGGACGTGAAGCGAGACGCGAGACGCCTTCTTCACGTATATAATGATATACTTTGTCGGAGGCATTCGTCTCGCCTTTTCCGTTCGGTAGCTCTTTGCCAGTGGTTTTGTTGCCCCCAATCGCCCCCCTTTCCTCCCTCCTACTCTTTTCCCTCACGGACCACCCGTACAACATTGCCAAGTTTTTCCTGCAAATTCCTGCGGTTGAGATACTGCGGGGAGACCGTGTGCTCCAGGGCAACACGAGCCACGGATCTTTCATTCATTAGATTCTCCAATGCGATCGAGCAAATAAAGCAATCATTTTCCACATTCCACAATCGTTTGTTTGTCGAATTTCACTATTTCTTTCATCTCTCGATGCTTGTCGTTCTCATTCTCCCAAGAAAATTCCCAGCCAAGCTTCCGAAATTTCATGATTCTGAAGTTTCCATCGTTGGAATGCAACGAAATTCTGTTATTTCTTCAGCAGAGCCAATGATTATTATTGAATATTTGGTCCGGCCAATAAAACGATTCTCTCTCGCGACCAAAAAACTCAATCGACTCGACAAATCGTCACGATTTTCAAAATTCAATAAATAATCAATAGAAAAAATGTTTTTCGTTGAATCTCAACGTTGCAATCTTCAGAATCATCGAAATTTCTCCATTTCGTAGTTTTTAGACTTTCGAACGTAAATTTTTGCAGCAACTGTACGAACATGACTTTTCTGCGGATAAATACTTAACGGGAAAGAGTCATTATTTCGATTCTCTCACTCGCTAATAACGTGTTATATTCGAGACACACGTGATAGAAATTTTCTTTCAAAAGTTACGTCTGATTTGCGCCTTTGTCCTATTTTACTCCGGCCTTGGCTAGATCGTGCCCGCGTGCAACTTTGCAAGTTCTAAACTTTGTATTAGTTCCATGTAATGCATCTGTTACCAAACTCAGAGAAAGGAAGACCAAGCAGAGAAAGACAAAGTTGAACAATAGACAAAGAGGCGGGAACAACTTGTTTTCCGCGGTGATTCGTCGTCGTCCCATAATAGCGCGATAGCGTAGGCTTCTAAGTCTAAGAATTATACGTGCATGTTAACACATGTACATATATCTGCATAAACGCATATAAAGCGGAAATCAAGGCTCTGTCACAAGTCCCGGATGAGAATTCGAACAATGGGAAAGCTCGTAACAGTGTATAACTCGATATTCGCTTCTGTATAACCAGGGTGACGTCTAACCGTTCGCTATACACTCGTTGACGGGATTGTCCGCGAAATTGTCTGTATGAAAACCATGCAACGTCTCGGAATCGTCGGGGGGCCATTGAATACGAAACATCAGGTGCATTACAGGAGCGAAAGGACGTGGTAAAATGATGAGTTCTATATACAGTAATCGACAATGCTTTCCGACATCTCCGTATGGCTGTCACTTTTGCCTGAAATGGCGATACACCAACCGTTTAACGAGCGAGCCAACGTTCCGCCATATCGAAGAGCATCGTTCGAGACTACCGCTGGACCATTATCTCGCTGGGTTTCGCTAGTCGCGCCGCGCTTTTCCATTATCCCATCGCTATACCTCCACACACGCAAACTGGACTCTTCTCTCTTTCATTCTTTCGCATCACTCCATAGACTCTCTCGTTCATTTCTACGTTGGCTTCTATATCATCCGACGTCCCTTTACCAAGCCTAAGCACGTATTTGCCTGCGTCAATGTGGTTTGATAAAAGACTTATACGGATCGTCAGAATTCCTAGAAAATATGCCGCACAATATACGCTCTTAACGAACGTGCGTCCTCATTTCACTCGCACACATGTACGCAAACCATAGCGTCTTGCCTACTGACACTGAATTATTCGCTACTCGATCCACAATTCTATATAATATTTCTCTTTTACTCCTCCCGATAAAAAAAATTATTATGACTCTGAAGTTTGCATCGTTGGAAAGCAACGAAATGCATTTTTATCTTTGAAAAAAATAATCATTCAATTACAGAATGTAATTACGATGATAAAATGATCCATTTTTGCCATTCGAAAATCATATCGGCTCGAAAAATTTGGATGACATTGAAAATTGAACGAATTTTCAATAAAATTCAATATTTTTCCTTGCATTCCAACGTTGCAAACTTCAGCATCATAATTTTAATCGAATCCAGAGGAATTTACACCTCCGTACATATTTGCATTGATGTATATGACTCTGAAGTTTGCATCGTTGGAATGCAACGAAATCCATTTATATCTTTGAAAAACGTGATTATTCAATTACAGAATGTAATTACGATGATAAAATGATCCATTTTTGCCATTCGAAAAGCATATCGGCTCGAAAAATTTGGATGACATTGAAAATTGAACGAATTTGCAATAAAATTAAATATTTTTCGATGTATTTCAACGTTGCAAACTTCAGCATCATAATTTATCGATGGCCCAAAACTCGAAGAATCATTTTAATTCCAGCCGTTTTTTCCCTTATCTCAACATACAGATCCGTCCACGCGTATCCCAAATACACGCGACTATCCTATATCTGATGCACAAACGTGTTCAGGGTCTTCAAACGAGTCAGACTTCGTCGAATCCCATCGTCGAACCTTCGTTCTCATTCTTTCTCTCCTCATTTTTTGGTGCATTTTTTGCTGTCGTTCACGAGCCGGAAATCACGTGGACACGTAGTATCGGACGATACGTGTAGGATTTTTTGAAGATTTGTTTCTGCGGGTTTTTTTTTATGACACGCAACGATGCAGCTTTTTTTTTGAGGTCATTTGAATGATTTATTTTTTTAATTTCATTACTTCAACCAGTTTCTCATTGAATATCGAAGTGGTTAACGGGCAAACACGCGGAGTCGAGGTTTCGACAACGTGAGCTCGTATCGCGAGTGCAAGTGTGCAATTGTACTATCGGAACAGAGAACACGAGAGAAAATTGTGCCCTCATACAAAACACCTCCGCACTCGAGCGTTTCCCTCTCGCACTTGCATCCTCTTTCTTCCCTTCTCTGTTTCTGTCTTTCTTCGAATGGCTCGCCGTCCTCCTGCTGCCATAATAGTTGTTAAATCCGTGCTACCGCAAATCCTGGGTGCTTTTTGTACGCTCTCGGAAGTGTAACTCAATCCTGGCATTATGGAGGTGAAAAAGTGTGCATTGCAAGATAAATTGCGCGAGAAACTTGAAGCCGGCGAGCAGCATCGAGGGTGTTGAAACTTTTTTCTCGTCACCTTTATCGGATAACAAAAAAACAAGAGAGTTATTGGAAAAAGTTATCGACGATGAATGTATACGGAGCAGGCGAACGTTCAACATTCATTAATTCACTCAATTTTTCATTAATTTTTCCAACACCCAGCCTTGTAGTAATTTCAACCAAGAGTCTTTGCATTTTAATTCACATGCGGAGTTTGTCGTCGTCGTTCAAAATTTATTCTGGTAAAACCTTATTTTACTGTTGTTGTTTTTTTTTCATTCTCAGCGAGTGAAGCAAAGTTCAGGTTGCCTCGATATCTTTCGATTACCCGGGTAATTCGATTCCCGATCACTTCGCCCACGATATACGAACGGGGATAGCCTGTAAAACTTTGTGGCTGATTCTTCCCTTATCGAATTGTGTAGCTGTGTACTGTATGTGTGTTTTTTATACCGACATTTCGTATAAAAAGTCCAAGATTAAGTACAGCTCGGTTGTATAATCCGCGTGTTGAAGTGTCTGCTTATTGCAGTCTGCTGGAGTATCTTGCAGAGTGGAGGGGCAAGGAAGGGATAGCGTGAGTTGCCTGTTCGCATTTCTTTCCTTTTCAGCTGTTTTGCGAGACGCAGTAAGGAAGAGAGCGATGCAGGAAGGTGGGGGGAAGTGGAAGAAAGCTTAGCTGGTTTGAATCGGAAGTTTTGCCGGATCTTTCAACAGCAGAGGCGAAACAGCTCGGGACACATTCTTTCTCGGCAATTTACGGAAACATTCCTATCCCTCTTTCTCTCTTATTCAGTCGCTTCTGCTTGGCCGAGAGGTCGTTTACGACGTAACTTCTCCTCAGATTCTTCCTCTTCCTCTCTCCTTCTCTTTCTCTTTCTCCCTTCGCCTGATATACTCGTACGAGCGAGTAAGAGCGAACAGAGTGTTGAAAAAGAGAACGTATGAAATGAGGAATAAAGAGAGCACGTAGTAAGATAAAAGGAAAACGAAGAGGGAAAAGGAAGCGAGTAGGCCACCGGCGCTTCATTAAAATTGTTACAACGTTTCGGTGCGGATAATACGGTCTCGTGAAGTCCAAGTAGAAATGGCCTTAGCACGTCAGACAGAAAACAACTTGTAAAAAGAGTCTACAAAGTGTAGGAGCTGCGCGTTTTGTTTTCTTTATCTTTTTCTCATTGCTACTTCGTTGCAAGATAATGGAGAGGGTTTAAAGTGAGGCTTTCGGAAGGAGCAAGTCTTGCCGTAACAACGAGAATCCCGGCTCTATATATTTATAGGTATTTAAGGGTACAACCAACAATCGCTGTACTCGACGAATACGAAGTAGATCGAGCTAGAGTAACATGCAACTCCGAGGTACATGCGATCAAACCGACTCGTTGATACACTCGACCATATTGCGTATCGTCTTCACGCAACAACAGCCAGCGTAGTTATTAATATTCAGTAGATCGCTAGGGAATATAGTTCGTGCAGTAGGTAAATATTATCTACGTGTATCCAACCAGTCGTGGGGTTCTAGACGTTCCAACGGTGCTTAATATTCTCGCGTTCGCCCCCGCGGCTCCCAAGTCCTTAAAATATGTCAAATTAAAATGCGGACATGCATTCAATTTTTATTTCAATTTATCACGTTCTCACGTTCTCTCTTTCGACTTTTAGCGAATAGTTTCAATTTTTTCAAAAACTTTTTACCAACGGATGATTTTCATTGAAAAGTTACGACAAGTTTCGATTCATTTTCAAAACGCCAGCTTTAAGGCAATTTGGAATGAATTTGTGGACAAAGCGATCGTCGTAAGTTTCTGATCCCTTTTAAGTGGTTTTCAAACTTGTGCTTCCTCTCTCTCAATCTTCTGTCAACAGGACTGAGCCAATGTATAACTACCTAATATGTGTTTGTACTCTCCAAGTTTACTTTTATGATAATACTCATCTGTTTGTACTTGAAGACATTTCCGCGGAATCGTTGAAACAGACAATTTGGCCAAATGTATGCACGACGTGTCTTTATGCAAATCAGTATTGATATTTGTATTTACAAACAGCTATACAGCCTCTTGGTCGAGAGTCTGAAGATCCTTTCGTGAAATAAAGTTTGTTATAGATATACACGCATACGCGAACCTTGAATGATGCATTGGGTGACTGAAACTACTTCCCATAAGATTCACACACTGCATAAATATCGTGACTGTGTTTATTCGCCTCCGGGCAAATGCAACGGTCTCATAACTCACTCAGACATATTTTGCCAGAGTTAAATATTTTATATACATGCTTATGTGTGGCACATACGTCTTTATTTGAGCTCGAGGAAAGACGTCGACAATCCATCCAGGAAAAAAGAACACCGAGTTGTACCAGCGAAGAGCTTCCCCATAACAGAGACGGAGATAAAGCTCCGGCTTGAGAACTTATCCCTCCGGATCATCCCTTGATTTATCAATCCACTCTCTTTACCCATTGCCCAAAGACTTTTTTCTCTTCTGTGTGATGTCGCCGTTGACGTGGATCATGCTTGACGTTCTTTTATCTCTTTTCTCCTTTTTTGTCACACTTTGAATCTCTCCTTTCGTTCTTCCTCACGCTCGTTCTCTTATTTTCTTGCCCCTTCGTCTCCTCCACAACTTCTCACTCAACCACTATACTTTTCCTCGTACACGGATATAGTCGTTCTCAAGTCCAATAAGGAACTGCCTAGCAGGCACGATCCTGCCGGTTAAGTCTGTAGAGAGTTTCTGTATCAAATTTAGTTGTTTTTTTTTGTGATTGTCTCCCTTACTGGCAACGCCTCCTGTCGCTACCGAAATCAGTTGTTTTTGATGACTCTGAAGTTTGCAACGTCGAGATTCAACGATAAACATTTTTCGAGTCGATTGAGTTTTTTGGTTGCAAGAGAGAATCGTTTCATTGGCCGGACCAATTATTCGACAATAATTATCGGCTCTGGTGAAGAAATAACAGAATTTCGTTGCATTCCAACGATGGAAACTTCAGGATCATCTCGATTTTGGGATTCTGCGATCCGTTGGATGATCGCAGTAGAAAATGCTGACGGAAATTGTGTGCAAACTCGTGTCCGAGATTCTCACAGGAAACTAACAGCTTTGACTTTGAAATTTCCCGCTGAAATAATCGCCGATCAATCGAGCTAATCTACTCAACGATCTTCAATATTTTTTGTATCTCTCCTTTCTCGGAACTGCTGCTGCCACTAATGGCAAGTTTCACCTCGGAATCGTGAATACGTAGGTTAGCGGTAATTTTGATGCAGAGATGCGAGTCTGGCCAAGGTTATTATTCTTTCTCACATCACGAAATGCCGCGATCTCGATACTATTACCCGCTATCGCCCCCGTTCACCAACTCCTGCTGTTGTTTTGTATCACTGCATTGTATATGAGGCTTTTCATCCCACATTTCTCCAACCTTTTTCGAATCCTCCCTCGATCTCGATTCATTTACACATTTCGATGATCCACTTCACAAATTCAAGTGCAAATTTTTCCACGTTTATTACGGAATTCGAAAATCATCATGATAATTACATTTTTACTAATTTTAACTGATTTTTTACTTGCTCGATTTTGATAAATTGTATTATGACTTTGATATCGTTGAGAATTATGATCCTGGAGTTTCCATCGTTGGAATGCAACGAAATTCTGTTATTTTTTCAGCAGAGCCAATAATTATTATTGAATATTTGGTTCGGCCAATAAAACGATTCTCTCTTGCGACCAAAAAACTCAACTGACTCGAAAAATCGCCACGATTTTTAAAATTCAATAAATAATCAATAGAAAAAATGTTTTTCGTTGAATCTCAACGTTGCAAACTTCAGAGTCATTTGAAAATTTATATGACGGTCGACTTTTAATGAAAATCCCCGTGCACACATTGTCTATACACATATTTTGTATTTGTTACATTATCGTAGCTTCTCTGGCGCTTTCCTCCTGGCCACAACTCTCCTTTTGTGCTCGCGGTATACTTTGGTGTCTCATATACACTTGGTATACGAGAGTGTTGATCTGTATCGCGATATTAATGGCGAAAAGGGGTTTGTAAGTCTTTCTATTTTTCTTTCTCTCTCTCTCTCTCTCTCTCTGCCTCCTCCAGTCCAGGATCTGCCGTTACCACCTTAGGATTTTCTACGACGTCTCTATACGTGGTTTATAATTTACTTCACACCACAAACTATTCTTACCATATACATTCATGGTCTATTTACATTGCACTGATCCTTCTACTGTATGCAATTTACTGAAACATTTGCATATTTCACGCAGATCGATGCAATCCATCGAAACACACCTTTCTCACATTTTTTTTTGAGCACGTTCATTTATTTCCGTTCATATTATAATTGATCGTTAAAATTTTTGTTTAACAGACTCGGAATAGTCAAATTTTATGTCTCATTATCGAAATTGTTCCATTTCGTTTTGGCTACTCGTTTCGTAATTGCTAGAAAGGTAATTTGCTATGAAAGTCTCAAGTCCCACTAATGTGTCGACAAAACTGCGAGCCGGTATTGAAAAAAGCGAAATATCTTGCGGTTATTATATTACTCTTATTTATTTCGTGTCGAAAGCCTATTAAGAGATCGTATCGCAAGCTCATCTTGCCTCTCATTTCTGACTTTTGTAATATTGTCACGGGGTCGTTGTCACGACGTTGGAAAGGAGGCGAAAAAGAATGGTGCGTGCCACACACGTGTTTCGCACACGCGGAAGCCTCGCGTGGCTCTTTTTTCTCTTTCTTAGAGCCACGCTCGAACGCTTAGCGTATCTTTTACCGGTCGTACGGGGTTAAAGACCCCGGCACAAAAGTACGACGAATGTACAAGCGTATATATGTCCTAGATAAATATATCGAGAGTGGTGCCTTAACAGAAGGCACCGAGAGCATCCACAGGCTTCAGGATTACTAAATCGTAGGTCACCTCGGAAACATGAATTTTTTTACTTAGTTTTCAAATTTCACACCGAAATTCCACGATTCGAGTTTATTTCCGATACAACGCAGAACATAAGAATTTTCCTGTGGAAACTGTGAGACGTAGGGACCGAAAAGAAGAAAAAGAACGAATACGTGACAAAAACACGGCCGTGACCCAGCCTGGTCAAAGTGAAAACGGTAGCACATTATTATAGCCCATATGGCAGAAAGTTTTGGGGCAATGGCAGGCAAAAGGAGTTTTCGAATCCCATAGCTGCAGAGTGTGACAACGTCAACGACGCTGTTGGCGGAGGAGCGAACTAGGGAACACGACGCTACCCTAAAATTAGCCAGTCCAAATCCAGTCGTGACCTCGGTCCCTACATGACCATTATACACATCTATATCGATCGTTTATAAAGGTCGTCAAACACATTGAACTACGTATCAAATTGGTTTCACGTTCGTTTACTTGGATTCGACCTCAATCGTTGAAACCAAAATAAAAGATCAATTTTTTTCTGTTCGTATAAAAACAAAGGACAATGATCACCGTGCAAATGGAATTAACAGAATCTCGCCAATTGCAATAATATTAAAAATTTCACGAAGTGATGAACATTCGAAAAGGATCTGCGCGACTTTCCCGCCTCTATAACGCCACGATTCGTGAGCAGGGTATATCTTCGGAATTCCGGGTTGTCGTTTCGCATCGGGGTCGAGTCCAGCTGTTTGAAAATTCTGCGCGGTTCTTTCCCTGCTTCCAGCTTTTATTCCCTGGTTGCTGTGTTCCTCGGCGTAAACGGGAGAGTCGGCCCATATATAGTGAAGCGAGGATCAGTTGTTAAGAGAGAAGGAATGAGATGGTTGGCAGCGTCTATTTCGGGGAGCATGCATGAGGAAGAAAAGGAGCCGGCCGGCGTTGATCTGCGCGACAGTGTCCCCGAAACTCGATGGGGCGCGTCGCGACCGGCCGGCGTTGGTAACTCGAGGGGGTGGCTGTCTTGCAAGGAACACATGCAGGAGAATGATAACGAGAGGGGAAGTACGAAAAGCCCGCGCGCGGATGGGGAGGGAGAAAAAGTGTTGATGAAAAGAGAGGAGAGGGGGAAAGTCTGAAAAAATGGAGGGAAGCAAATAAGCCATTCGGATTGTTACGCCGCAAGGTTCGCACTCGATGTCAGGTAGTATGCGCGGAGCGTAGTATTACTACAAGGGTAGTATAGTAAAGTAGAAAAGGACGAGTGTATTCGGGGTTGAGACGCCATCTCATCGTACAGCAGCTGAAACGTGGCTTCTGGGCAACCCTTACGACGCCACTGGTTTCTCCATAGACCGCGCGCGCTGCATGCCGGTCGCTTTCTCCCTCTCTCTTTCTTATTCCCTCCCTCTTTTCCTCTCGCTTTCTCTCTTTGTTGCTCGTACTCACTCGAACACATTCTCCGGCTTTTATCCGATCAATATTGCCATGGCTACGCGGCAAAACGCGGAGAACGACGAGGGTTCAAAGATTGGAGCGCCTCGCGGCGGTGGAGTTACGTATCACAACGCAGGGTGGTTTTAGGCGGGGCAAAGTGCAAACTCGCGGCATCGAACTACCGTACCTTGTCGTATATAGTACACATCCTTATAGTATACGTTTGCGAGGCTTCGTGAAGCGAACCTTGATATATAAACGTGCAAGTTTCCCGATTTTGGTAGCATTTCGATCGATATATTTGGCCCTGAGACAAAATGGCCGCTCGAGGGTTAAAGGGTGGAGGTTAAATTGGAGCCGCTGACAGAAACGGGGCTTCAACTTAGTTACACACACTTTCCGCACTAACGGCCTATAGTAGGCTTATACCTTGGGCCACTATATTTTCCTATCCCTATATATATACACGCTTCTCCTTGTTTCTGTGTGCGTTTGTCTATACATGTGCCCTTGCGTGCGTGTGTGTGAAAACTCCGAGTCGCTTTGGACGTTGAAAAAGTGGAAGGAGACGTGGCGGCCGGCTGGCTGCGCCGTTGCTCGTTCGCTCCCTCAGCCTCGCAAGGGGTTGTGGAGCATTTATACGGGGCGTTTTGCCTCAAATCACAAGTTCGCACAAGCCAATTTTTCAATCCTCCCGAATCCTCTAATGCGGACACCCCTCAACTTTCATATGTAATTCAAACAATGCCCGCCTTAAAAGCTTAATCTGGGAAGCCTCATTTATCAATTACTTCCTCGCAATTCTCCCCCCCCCCCCAGCGGTGAAATACCAGGGGCTTCCGAGTGTACAACCCTCGACGTTATACAGACTCACTCCACTTGGAACGACTGATATGTCTATAGGTCTTCGTGGTTAACGTTTTTCACGACTCAAAGTTCGTTAGAGGCTTTAAAAAAAACGAATCCAGTGCGGAGAAGAGCCACTGCAGCGGCAAAACGTCACTCAATGCGCATGCGCCACTTTCTTTCTCTTTGTCGTTTTCAACGTACTATCAGAATTCATCTCTCTCTTTTTTTCCAGCCGGCTTCTCACTCTCGTATTACACGTACACGCTATAGATGGCACACATCGCGTACTACGATCACAGCCGTTGGACCGAGAGCTTAAAATTCGTCGCCCTCCAATCGCATTTTTTCTCTTTCCTTTCGCTCACCGTTGTACGAGTGTCTGCGTAACCATTTCGAAATATCTTAGAAACTCTTTTAATCAAGTTTTCCTTAATTAGACGACAATCGTTTGCTCAGCTCTCGTTTTTTCTCAATTTTGCAAAATATCAATATGTTTGACTGTTATTGCATTGAGACTAATTTCCCATGGCACTTTATCCTCTTCCGGCAACCTTTTCAGCAGAAAAGCAACAATAATTAATGTCCCGATCAATTCACAATGAATAATGTGTCGAAATATAATTGAAAAAGATTCAATCTTCCAGGTCGGTGAACTCTGGTTTTAAAATAAAATGGAAAACTCGATAAAATGAAAGATTCGGTTTGGATTTTTCGTTTCAGCGAAAATAAATGAAAACGGGCAAGCATCGGAGAATGAGAGAGTAGAAAAGTAATTATCGTACGCTTGATTCACTCGGGTTTTCGTCATTCACTCTTCTTTACGACACACGATACGCATTCTCGTAATACTCAGCGTATACATCATATTCGCATGCATATATCTCTCATGTCGGTGGGACTCGGCCTGGTTTTAATTTCGCTGGTTACCGAACCGCTCTGAGCTCTCTCGTTAATGAAAAATCCGTGTTTAAATCTTGTGCACCTCATTACTACCTCCCTGAGTGGATATGCACGTTGAAATTTCTCTTTGTAAATCTGTATCCGTGTAGATAACGTAGACAACGTCGATTCATTCGTCCCTTATCGAGGTCAAATTTCACGATGATATTAAAACGTGATATTCGTTTATGCATATATGGAGAGAAAATGGAACGCGTTGGAAAAACGGGTTGAATGGACCAAACGAGCATTCGATGCTCGTATAATCTAGACGAAGATTCTCTTTTCGAAATTCGAACCATTTCGTCGAAAAATATTGTGACATAAATAATTGACAGGAATGCACGTAGAATCTTTTTTTACTTTCGTGATTATCTAAATTCGTTAAACTCTCGAAGTCACTCGAATCGAGACCCTCGACCTTTTCAATATTCCTGGCACATTTGCGATGGAGT
Source organism: Diadegma fenestrale (assembly GCA_037043255.1). NCBI lineage: Eukaryota > Metazoa > Arthropoda > Insecta > Hymenoptera > Ichneumonidae > Diadegma > Diadegma fenestrale. The sequence goes on from CM073316.1 coordinate 1,842,149, forward strand.
AATTCTCCAATGGTATTCATTTAAAATGTGGGCACAAGGAGAACGAGCAGGTGGTGGGTTATGATTTTAGCCTGTACGTCACGTGTGTCTTTTGTACGAGGTCTCGCTGCATACGACCGCATGTATCACTTCCAAAATCGATTCCCATCATCATCGTAGTTCTCCACTGTATTTCTACATTATCTCTGCAGTCGTGCTCTGTAAACGTATGAAATATATGTATATTCGTTGTTCCACTTTCAAGGTAGTCTCCTCCACGTCAATGACGACGATTTCTCTCACTCACGAATGGAAAACTTCCCTTCTTCCTCATCGTGCTGCTCTAGAAACCAACCCTTTCTCGTTCCCCGATACTATCGCCGCTACGAGGTAAATGTCACTACGTCGCGATATTGGAAAAAGGTACATCATATGCCACCGCGTTCTCGTGATTGGCTCGAGTGGCCAAAGCTAAAAGACCAAAAGAGCTTCGAATTAAATTTTCAAGCGATATTCCAATTGGTCTGAAATAATTGCTGCAAAAAATAAAGAAGACCATGACTCTGCAGTTTGCAACGTTGGGATTCAACGAAAAACATTTTTTCTGTTGATTATTTATTGAATTTTGAAAATCGTGGCGATTTTCCGAGTCGATTGAGTTTTTTGGTCGCAAGAGAGAATCGTTTCATTGGCCGGACCAAATATTCAATAATAATTATTGGCTCTGCTGAAGATATAACAGAAATTCGTTGCATTCCAACGATGGAAACTTTTCAGGATCATAAAAAGACTTTTCTGAATTCAAAGTAATGCCTTTGAATTTGAAATAATTGCTTTTTAATAACGTAACAACGGCTGGAACTGAGTGTACGTTGTTCAAGGCTCAATTTATTTTGTGCCCTTTTTCAAATAAACGGAACAAGCTGTTGAGAAATACGCAAATAGTTTTCATTTCATAAATGACTGTGCAAATGTTTTTGTAAATCGTGAAGATTTGATGGGCTTTTGAGATTGAAACTTTTTGCATAGAACGACCAATAGATTGAAATGCATTCTAATTGCACGACGTGTATGGATGAGAGACGGTGTGAGAGTGTGTGATAGTAAAAGGAAAGAAAGGAGAGACTAGAAGGGAAATACGTGTCCGCGTGCGAGCCTAAAAGAGAGACGAGCGAAGGGGAAGGGGGCAAGGATAGAAAACCGCGAACCTGACGTGACGCGGTGGCTAGTCGCGAGCTAAACATAGAACTCTTTGCTTGCGGCTGCTGGCCGATGCCTGCGCGTCCACTGCACTTTGTACTCTATTCACTTACCATTCTCTTCTCTTTCACACTTCTCCCAGACTCGCATTACTCCCTCTCTCTCTCGCTCTCCCTCTCCTTTCTTCGTGCTCGCGAATCTCAAGGCTACTATACGAATACATTGCTGCCATATTTGCTCTTCCGTTATCAGAGATTGAACGTATGCATGAGCATTACGACCTTTCGGTTCTGTGACAAAAATTATTTTTCCCATACTTTTCCCCAACCTGGCCTCGCAATTTACGAAAAATATTGTCAATAATAATATCGAGTAATTGAAAATTAATAATTGAGCAACTCGCTGCACTTTCGCAACGGAAACGATGCTGAAGTTTGCATCGTTGGAATGCAACGAAAAATATTTCATTCTATTGAAAATTCGTTCAATTTTTAATGTCGTCCAAATTTTTCGAGCCGATATGCTTTTCGAATAGCAAAAATTGATCATTTTATCATCGTGATTACATTCTGCATTTAAATAATTATTTTTGTCAAAGACTGAAAAGAATTTTGTTGCATTCCAACGATGCAAACTTCAGAGTCGTCAACGGAAAATTCATTGTATTTTTCTTTATTTTCCTGAATCAAGGATCGAAATTACATTGAGATGAGTCTACTTCATTCTTCTAGTTCCACATTTTTTCTTTTCTTCTAAATCCCATTTTAAATGAATATTGAATGTGTAATTAAAGTAATGCGCCACACTGGCAACTCTCTTAATTTTTCACTGCACGTTCGAGCAGTCTCACAAGCTTCAAGATAAAAAAACAATATCGTGACGGAATTTTATAACGATAAAAAAAAAATCAATAATTTCTTGGGAAAAGTCTCATCATCGCCGTCAACGAACAAACAGATAAAATAAAACGTTCGATGTAACACCTCGAGGGTGACGAGGCGATGGTGTACTTAGGCAGTGAATCATTTTTCTCTCGGTGACGTAACATGAATCATCGCGATAGCTATAAAATAATCTGCTTCGATTAATCAGAGGGGAAAGAAATGTATCGATAAAAAAAGCAACGATCGGCATTGAATTCGATTAATTAAATATTTTCTTCATAACCATCGAGCGTTTCGGTATTTTACGAAATGATAAAGTTTCATAATACTCGGTTTACAATATTCCGATGGAAAATTGAGCTTATCGAAGTCTCGAGGTCCTGAAAAGCTTGAAAATAAATGTGGGAAGAATGCCTGTTGGTTTTTTTGTTCTCGCGGTTCTAATTGTCGAATCGTTGACAAGGATTCTTGCGCACTGGACAAAGTTGGGCGAGTTTTTGTTTGCTCGAATTTCCGAGAGCACATCGAGCTTGAAATCAGTGGGACACACCGGAGAGGAAGAAAAATAACAATGCATGAATGCACATGTGCATCAGAGGCAAAGAGAAAGAGAGCATGAAGAAATGCGACGATGAGGAACAAGAGAGAAAAAGAAGGATGGAAAAGTCTGCGGGTATATAAGGAGATAAAAATCCAGTGCTAAACTGGACGATACGCCGAGAGGGTCTTTGGTTCTGTATGAGTGCATCACGATTGTTGCACGTATACATATATATTCGCTGCGTATACTGTATTGCACTCCGGTAGTCTCATTCACGGAACTCCACTACGAGTTTTGCTCCGTTGATGGACGTATCGCGACCGGCAATGCTTCCCCTCTGTTCCTTCTTTCCCGACTACTCGCAAAGCTACGTTCACGGCCGTTGCACCGTGCACGCTGCATCGATGCATTGCCCGCACTTAGCTGCGGATGCACTCGTTGATGATCGTAAAAAAAAGAATGACCAACGCGTATTAAATATATAAATACGTATTCATTAAAAATAATTTAAGCATTGTTGAACTTTGAACTAAATTTCATTGTTCGATATTTCTCGTAACGTCGCGTTCACGTATCGTTAATTAATGCAATAAATTTATGCATATGATCGGCTTTTCCATCACAATTTGCTTGGCATTCGAAAATTATTGAGATCTAACGATTTTTGTTGTTGTTTATGTTTCAGGTAAGCAAGCATTGATGTCACGTTACTTCGCGATTAATAAAGCGGGACATGGTGCATCGGCATTTGGTATAACGACCACGATTTTGGTATGAAAAATCATTCGAATGTTTTGATTTTTAGATCGAAATTATTTCATGTTTCTCTTCAAATGTTATTATTTGTCTCTGTTGATCGATCTATCGCGTTCGATTCTCGTCGGGCGTGGGCGCTGCGTCCCTCCCGTTGGTTTTCATCCCTCACAGGAATTTTCTCGGTGGGAGTAACGAGGGTAGGACTTGTGCGGGTGATTATGGAAGGGCGCGCAGAAACCTTTAGTATATGGTAGACGTTGCGTTGTGTATGAGAGAGAAACAAAAGGAACGGGGAAGAGGAAGCAGGCAAGAGAGTGAGGGAAAATAGTGGTGGGAGGGCTGAGCGAGGGAAGGAAAGCTCGAAGGATGAGATGAGGAGGGCAAAAGCAGGGAGCAAGGAACAGAACATTCTCCGGTGCGATCCGCTGCTGCAGCTTCTCTCGTTCTTTTGCTACCCGCACGAGAGAACCCCAGACGAGAGCATCGATCTGGGCGTCGGCCTCAAGACACACCCTCTTCACCCTCTCCTTCGCCTTCGCTTCCTCTGTGTTTTTATCCCTTCTTCCTCTTTCCCTCGTACCGTCGCCCTTTACGACGCGAGATGCGTTTCCAAAACTCGTGACGTTTCTGCTCCTGTTCTTGCCTCTTCTCTCTCGCTTTGATTTTTCGTTTCCATCGATATGACAGCCGTGAGATCTTCAGCCCCCAAATATTCCCTTTTAAATCTCTTCATTTATTTCTCGCAATTTCCATCATTAAATTCAGTAAACTGTTCAAATGTTTTCATCCCTTCTTGCCTTTTGGGCTTGTTTTCCCATGAGCAAATGATGCTGAAGTTTGCAACGTTGAAATGCATCGAAAAATATTTAATTTTATTCAAGATTCGTTCAATTTTCAATGTCATCCAAATTTTTCGAGCCGATATGCTTTTCGAGTGGCCAAAATGGATCATTTTATCATCGTAATTCAATCCCGTAATTGAATAATTATTTTTTTCAAAGATATGAATGAATTTCGTTGCATTCCAACGATGCAAACTTTAGAGTCATATGAGCAAACTATTTATTTCGACGGAAATCGAATCAAGTTTCTCATAAAATCTACGTTTACCTTCGTGCTCAATGAAAATCACTTTCTCAATTCAATATTGTCCCAGCACGTTTCTCTCCCTTTAACGGTAATGTTCCCGATTGTTTTCCACTTCATTCGGTTTGCCGAAAGCGTGTCTGCGCAAAACGTCGATCCAACCCAGCAAAGTATCTCAATGACAAAGTAACTATAAGCTCGATCATAACCGCCCAAAACTCCTCAGCTGTTCTGCAATGGGCCAGTCAGTCCTCGGCCGAACGACCATCATTCACGCACGGTACGAACCATGCACCGACGAGCGGCACTCGCAGCAGGAAAATGTTCGTGCCCTTATCGGATGGACGATCGCTCGCCATCTTGACCCTATAATTTCCCAGTCAATTTGTTTTTTTAAATTGTCATTATTGCGAAATGTCATTTTTATCCTTTCTAGCGCGAAAAACTCAATTTTTACATTGGAAGTTCGAGAATTTATAAAAATTTTGGAATAGACAACATGACGTTACCGATTTACTTAATTTCAACTTGAAAATACGAAATTATTGAATAACAAAATGCACAACGATTTACCTTCTATTTTTGCCAGCTGGATTCTCATTTTTTTCACTTTTCGATCATAAACGATTTGATACTCTGGTTCTGGCCCTGTCGTCACACGTTCTGTATTCATACGTCGTCCTGTAGAGGGATTTTCTCATTTTTCTCGCTCTCCCAACCCTCGTTCCCCCGGGATTACAAGGGCCACACCGTTTTCGGAATATCAACACGAAAAATATATATTAAACGTCAAACAGTTGGTGGGGCAGGGGAAGCAGATTCGTTTGAAATTAATTCCTATATAGTTCGTGCTCACGCGTCGGAGCTGGACGTCGAAGAGCAATATTTTCCAATATACAATTATTTATAGTGCACAAAGTCATTCAATCATCATTGCGGCTCCTGCTCACGAGACTAGGGCAAGGAACCCTTGGCACATTTCTTTGCCAGTCTCTGTTTTTTCCTCCATAATCATATTTGCTCGAACGATAATAAAAAATGAATATTTTTTGAATCCTGAATTTTCTATCGGAAAAAATCGAACTGAGTAAATGATAAAAATGTTTAATGCATCTTCGACATTCAGTGGACAAAAAAGTGTTTGAAAAAAAAATGAAATCTGCGAGCAAGCCATTAAGAAATACCCGATGGACCATTAAGCTGCAATGTCGATGGTTTCCGGTGCATATCGGAACGCTATAGCAAGATTTTTTCTCAAGATATGCACGCGTACTCGGGTAATTAGTAGAATATTTCATCCCCGGCAGCGGCCGACAAACTACTTTAGCAAACTAGAAACGAAACGCGTGCATTTGTAAGGAGTTGCGTAAACCTCGTTTACAGAGGGGTCAGTTTCTTGTTTCAGCATTAGAGCTCCTTGTCGTCGTTCTGGAATAAAAATTGTGCGTGAAATCAAAAATTAAGTAAAAAGCGAAAGATTCATCTCGTTCCTTTAATTTTCTCTGTGTTGGCCGCATTTTGAACGTCGACTAGACTTTGAAAAGCTCAAACTTTGGGGCATATCTTTTATATGATTGCAAATGAAAATAATGATAGCAACAACTACGGTGATTATGGGACATACAGAGATAATTAATAGCAAAATGTGTTTGTCCTCCTTCGAGGTGATCTCATTATGTGCACGCTTCGTTTGCAATTACGTCACTGATGAGCATGTGCATGCGTTTTTTCGCGCTCTATCTTTCTCCTTTTCTTTTGTTTCTTTTTTTCACCATATCTTTCTCCTATGAGTTAATTACGCAATGCTCGTGTGCGGAGGGCGCAAGGGGGACCGGACTGTTGCAAGAAAGAGGAGAAAACGTTCAACGTTTCGCGCCGCTCCGGGACCTCATGCAACGCTTTATATTCGCGATCAAGATGCTGCTGGAATCTCCGCGTGTGAGATCTTCAAAGATGCAACGTTCCGCGCCTCGGAAAACATCAAGAGACAAAACGTTGGCGCAATAATTTTCTCATTCAGTTTGAAATTAAACACAAAAAACCAATCAACCTCGCATTCGCAATCGAAAATTCTTCCATTTGGTATAGAAATACCAAATACCACTGTGATAAAAAATATTCCGATTCCCTTCCTTGGAGCAAGAAATGAATTAAATTTATTTGTAATTATTGACGACTTATTTAGCCAGTCGAGCCTCATTCGACTGAGTCATCTCTCGTTGAAGTTGAAGCAAACAATTTCCACTGCTAAAACCACAGAGAACGTACTGTTTACTTGGTGAATCAAAAAATAAGGAAATTATAGTTCCCGTTGAAAGTTGAATAAGAAAATGATGAGGTCCCGTCCAATTAATATCGGACCGCAGCGCTCATCGACTTTTCATTCATTAAATATCAATTTCGTTTAAACTTGCATTATTTTTCGTTGAAATTATCAAGTTTCAAATTGCCCATTATAAGAATGATGATTTTTCGATTATCGTGATTGTTTTATACGCGGAAGGCTAATTGTGCGATATCGTTCGTGGGAAAGTTTCGAAAATGAAGCTTCAATTTTTCATTATTACGATATTAACCATTTCCTCGTTTTTTTTTTGCTTGTCACGATAAAACTTGAACAAAAATCAATGAAAAAAATCACCGACTATTTACCATATTTTTTTTTATCTCGTACAGCAACTATCTCGCGAAGCTCGTCCTCGTGTGTCACAGTTAATGAGCATTCCGATAAACTCGCGTGCTTAATCTTTTTCTCTCATTCCTTTTTGTTTTTTTATCTTGCCTCCCGTTTCGTGCATTCAATATGGATCGAGATATCATCCGCTCTGTCTCGTGACGTCCACGATAAATCAAGCTCACTCGAAGAGTGTCAGGTTTGTGTCCCTCGCCAAGAACACGAATCTGTGTTTATACATTTACACACAAATAATAATTATATATACGTAAATTCACGGACGTGTCGGATTGTACCAAAAAATGTGCAGCTGGAGTGGAGAGAATGCGGAGGAGTCCGAACACGCGTCTCGTCATTTTAATGAACCGCGCAAGGATCCGTGAGCTCTCTTTACGCTTTCCCTTACGTGGGCATACTTTATGTCCTCTTTATTGCAGCTAATAGACCTGGATCGTCAGGACAAAATGTTCTTTCGTATCATACTCTCAATTTATGCATTCTCCATTCTTCCGGTCTCGTAAATCCATCAATTTCATTGCCAGAATTATCAACGAATAATTCGTCCAATCTTTCATGCATTTCCAATGCAAATTCAACCGTTTAATTGAGCGATGCCTTTTTTTTCATGATGCTGAAGATTGCAACGTTGGAATGCATCGAAAAATATTTAATTTTATCGAAGATTCGTTCAATTTTCAATGTCATCCAAATTTTTCGAGCCGATATGCTTTTCGAATGGCGAAAATGGATCGTTTTATCATCGTAATTACATTCTGTAAATGAATAATTATTTTTTTCAATGATAAAAATGAATTTCGTTGTATTCCAACGATTCAAACTTCAGAATCATTTTTTTTTCTCGAAATCACAAATTTACAAAAAAATCGCCGTCTCGCTGTCGTAAAAGTTGCGAAGAAAATGTTTTTTCCCCACGACTCTCGACTTTTTTATTATTCGAAATATTCCAACAGAAATTTGTAGATGTATTTATTTTGAGAAAACGAACACAAGATGTAAATTCTCGTCTGGAGAACGAGCGTTGCAGAGAGCGTGTGGAAAAGTAGGGAAACACATCGCGAGTATATGACGCGTACATGACGAACGATCGTAAAGGGTCAAAGTTAGCTTTGCACTAGAGTTTTTAAAATTCCTGTAGAGAGCTCACAAAGCATCGTCGATCGTAAAACCGAGACCTACACGGCGCAAGATTCGTCATAGGTGTACATAATATTAAATACTGACGTGCACGCACGCATTCATGTGCACACGTGTGAAGCTCTCGTGTGAAAAACACACGGGAAAAAAGTGAAAACGTTTTTCTCTTTCTCAATCATGTAGCTCATTTTTTTTTCGTCTGCGTCATATAACGCGCGCGTAATATTTTCTTGCAGGAGAAAAAGTCAGAATATTGTAATAAACTTTATATCGCGTATAGTGGCAAATTTAAAAGTGACGTCGATTGTTGACATGCGCATCGTAAAGTGGAAAGTCGATTTTCGTGCTCTCGAGCTCCTAATTTAATGAAACAATCAATCTCGCTATGGGTCTCTGTGATTTCATTGAAAGAGACTATAATTTCATTTCTCGTGGCAACTGAAATGTTGGAAAGTCGTTTACACGATGCACCGAGCGTGAAAAATCACTCGGTCCTTATTATTAATAAATTAATATACTCGTTAATGAATTTGTTTCGTTTACACCAAATTTTTGCACATCAGCGTTACCGAGTTCGTTACATAAACAGGGGAATACAAACAATGCGTTTTAATACAGCAATTAAAGGAATGAAATGCGTATATGAATGTGGATAGTTGATTTTCATAAGATTGAGAGAGCGAGAGACAGAGAGCCCGAAAGGATTGTACACGAAAAGCGTGCAGTAGGAGAAGCTGCAGCAGCAGTGCAGAGGCAAGTGATACAGATTCTCGTAAACGCAGGATTGGCTGGCGATGGGTTTATGGAACACTTAACGTTCATCGTGTTATCCCGGCGTTTACATCCTCCTTCCCCTGGAACCTCGATCGTTTGTGTAGATATCTATATATTTGGTTGAATGCTTGCTGCACGTATCACTTAAAAGCAAGTCGATTTCCTCGCAATCCCTTTGCTCTCGCTCTCTCTCGTTTTTTCTCTAACTCAACCGATCCATCAGACTATCCATCTTTCTTGTATGTTTTTCACGTAAATTCCTGTCAATATGGCTCTATCTCTAGGGAATTCGTAACCGAGTGAAATTACGCTTCACTCGACCTAGAGGTTATGAGAAGCTGTAAAAATTCGTTTGCATCCTCGATTTATGCCCCCGTGGACCTCTGCATTGCGCGTATTTCTTTCATACAATTTTCCTTTCATTTTCTAAGCTTCTCTTTCAATGAGAATATCAAGAAATTTTACAAGCAATAAGAAAACCAAATTATACGCTCATATAAATATCCGTAATAAACTTATAACTTCATTTCTCGTTCCCAGTAGACTCCCAACACTCGTTTCCTCAATGCGATTTAGCCGAGCAGAGAGAAATCCCACAACGAAAAGCGCGCATCCTCACTAGATTCACTGACTTATATGATGCTGACGTTTGCAACGTTGGAATGCATCGAAAAATAGTTAATTTCATTCAAGATCCGTTCAATTTTCAATGTCATCCAAATTTTTCGAGCCGATGCTTTTCAAATGTCAAAAATCGATCATTTTATCGTCGTAATTGAATCCTGTAATTGAATAATTTTTTTTTTCAAAGATATAATGAATTTCGTTAAAATCGGGCGGTTGCCCCTGAGGACTTTCGGTCTTCGAGCCCTAAAAGACAGAAAAATCAAAAAGAATCCTGACGCAGCTCGCTCACCGTGACAATTCTTTTTTTTCTTTCATTATTTGGAATCGATAGAGTATAATTCGACGATATGTGTTGGTGAGTCTCAAATGGAATGGCTCATGTGCAGCATTCGATACACCGACGACATACGATTTTGGTATAATGTCTATAAACATCAGAATGTCCGTACGTGCGTCTGTGTGCCTGTGTGCATTTGCGGAAAGTCGTAAAAATCGGGTCTATACGCTTGCCATCTACTTGGTAAGTGGAATTCTGGTCACGTACACGTGCACAAAACCGTAAAGGTGCGGACATACAAGAGGCAGATAAAGAGAAAGAGAAAAAGCCAGGGAAGTTAAAATATAGCAATTGCAGGAAGAGAAAAGTAAACGAGTTGGCAGATGACCAAAGACTCGAGGATTTCAAGTTTCCCATACGAAGCAAGAGAATTAGAAGTACGTGAGGATAGACGTAGAAAAAAAGAAATCTCGATCTTATTTTGAAAGTCGGATAAATTTTTTAATGCTTATTGACGTTAAGTGATAAAATTCGATGCGTGGATAAAAAGAAATGCAAAAATTATGTCAAATTTTGGAGCAAAGCTCTCGGGTGAATGAAAGTCGTGAATTTAGTCCGGGATTGCAAGTTTCGTAGGAGATCACGTTTACCAAGAGCTACGTAAAGTCCTCAACGGTTTATTGTATGAAAGCTCACGTTAATGGCCATATGGACTAGAGTCCTGCGCTCCTCGTCGATCATAATTAAGACAGGCAACTCTCGAGACTGTAAATCATACGTATATATGTATATAATACTAAATATATACATATGTTTTGGAACCGAGAGGGTTGAGCTCACGTAAAGACAATTAGAATTAGTCGCGTCGGTAATTATGGCCTCGTCATAAGATACTCCGTCCAATTATTACTGCAATTATTTCGTTCGTGTGTCGTGAGGGCTCATACCGTTTTCTCTCTCTCTCTCTCTCTCTCTCTCTCTCGTCAGCCCTTTCTGCCTGTCCATAACTTTTCGAATGTACCTGTAACTCGCATTAAACTTACACGTCGAGTTTTATCTTCTCCGCGCGACTTTCTTCGATCGATTCGTCGTGTATCAATATAATAATACAGATATATTTATACATGGGCGATAGATATTTATTCCGCGGCTTATGTATACTTTGTCTATATGTAATTATTGTGCTCAACGATTCTTGCGTCGATGCAATCGCGTGTCTATAATTTTCGTCATTCTAATAACATTTTATTCCTATCTCACGTGATTCTTCTTCAGCACACCTCGGAATCTGTCAGGTGAACATTGCGATTGGTTCTCCGAGAATTCAGGCTCTTTTACGTTGAGGCTTGCGCTCGCCTCGGAATTGAAATAAATTGTTGGCTTTGAGTGATTATTTCGTCGATTGTTTTGTCGACGAGAGATTGCAAAAAAGTTATTCCTCATTTACAATAAATATGGAGGTAATTATCATTGAAAACTTTTCGTCAAATACGTTTGTTTGTACTTCAAGTAATTCGTTACATTTTCGGGTATACACCGCGACAATGCCCGCAGGCTTCAATATGTGCTCGAAAATGCTCGCTAAAAGACCGGAAGTCATTCCAGGACGACGCCCTCCTCCACCTCCCTCTCAACATCTCTTTCTGCTCTGTCGTATTCTCTCTTTTACACCGGATGTTCCTCGCTCATAGTCCGCGGGTCTTCGCCTACGCAAAATTTAATTAACGGACAGAGCATCAGCCTCTGATGACCGAAAGAGTCTGGGCGTGTCAATCTGAGAGAAACGAATTTCAATTTTATTTCTTATCGATTGAAATTACTTGAAAATTTGAGTGGCGCGTTACGAAGACCATACAAGGAAAAAATTGATCGAGTTGACGTTGCAGCGGCCCTTTTCCATGATGCTGAAGTTTGCAACGTTGGAATGCATCGAAAAATATTTAATTTTATTGAAGATTCGTTCAATTTTCAATGTCATCCAAATTTTTCGAGCCGATATGCTTTTCGAATGGCAAAAATGGATCATTTTATCATCGTTATTACATCCTGTAATTGAATAATTATTTTTTTCAAAGATAAAAAAAAGAATTTCGTTGCATTCCAACGATGCAAACTTCAGAGTCATCGTTTTTCCCAATATAATTAAATATCTTCACCATTTTCCCAAAAACAACAGTAACATTCGCAAATAAAACCGATGGCAATTCGACAATTGAAAAGGTCGAACGAATTCATGGAACAATTCACATTATGACGCGTGAACAATATACAAACCGAACATCATAACGATACTCGAACGTAAAAAATTCAATGAATTCGACGTTCCAAAAATACTCGCGGAACGTCTAAATATTTATACTTCTGCGGAATGTCGTTGATCGTTGAGGTTGACACGTGATGCACGATGAAATAATTCGAAGGTAAAAAGCACGGAAAATAATTGCAGTCGCAGAGACCACTGAGTAAGTGCTCGTGAAAGAAGAAAAAGGGAGAAAGACAGAGAGAGAGAGAGAGAGAGAAAGGCAAGAAATAAGTTACCTTCATAAATTACGAAATACAATATAAATGCAAATTTAATGCATGGTATTTGTATTTGGTCGCGCGATGGAGTGGTGGCATTATGTTATATATACTCTCAAGAAAGAGTGCTCGAGCACGTCTAACAGTTTTGTATGACTCTCAGTACCAGTTGCCACCCTTGCTTCAATCCCCCCCTTTTTTTACTCTGGTATATTCGTTTTTTACTGCGTCAATGACGGATCTTAGTCTTTTCTTCTGTCCTTCTTCATTTTTTTTGTCTTTTTTAATTGCCTTCTGCTGCGTGATATCTCCGGTGCTTAGTTATTCTGTGCGTACCGTTCACGTTCCTTATTCCTTCACCCCTTTAAGCTCTTTAATTCTCGTGTCAACTCGCTCGAAAGAAATCTTTCCATCATCGTTCTCCCGAATCAAAAATTGCCCGATTGTGTATTATCGAGAAGAATTTATTCTTTTCCGTCCCGCATCATCGTCGATTTTTGTTTTTTTTTTTGCGAACTTTTCTTTGTGCATATTTTGTAATCGAGCGACTACTCTAGCGCCAAGGAATTATTACGGAAAAAGCTCTCTCGTCCGGTGTGTTGGAAAGAATTGAGAAAAAAAATGGTTTGCGTATCCAGAAAATTCAATCAAAAAATAGCTTGAGCGCTGTACATTATGAATAAAGATAAAACGAATAGGAAAATCGGCTGCACTTGGACAAGAGAAAAAACGAGAGGGAGAGCTTACAGCAGCCGTGGTCGTGCCAAGTTTTTCAGTTGTGGGACATTCGTTTAGAATATTCATACGCTTTTTTTGTTCCTCCGTTTTTTTTTATCGGGCCCCCTTCCTCCCACACCTCGTATTTTTATTGTCGGTGTGACTCTAATACGTGACTATGGAGGTCTCTCACTCGCATCTCCCTCCCTCCCTCTCTCTCTCTCTCTTTCTCCTTCCCTCACAATCCAATTTTTTTGCTCGGTAGCTCGCTTCTCCACATAGTGTGTTTTTCTAGCTCGTTTTGGTCGTAAAATAGTGAACATATCTCACGGAGAATTTCCATTTTGCGTGCAGACTCTTCTCCTCTCGAACTTCTCGTCCATTTTCCGGCCAAGCAATCGTCCGAATACATGCGACGATGTGGAATTTACGCAAGTGAAAAACTCCTTTTTTATCTCTGAGACATCTCCCCGCGCGAAGAATCTTGACACAATAAATTCCTATAGATAATCCGTAGATGTAGCAAAGGAATAAAGAGATCTCAGTGTCTCGGAAATGAAGCGAGAAAACCTATGAGAAAAATACATGTGAGCTCTTTTCGAAATTGAAAAATAAAACTTGACGATGAATGGATCAAACTTTTCCAACAAATTTTCGACTTGGTTGCTCCATTTTTTTTCGTTTGTTTTCGATATTTTTATGTACATGCCTCGTAAGTTTTCATGCAGCCCCTCGAACGTAACATTGTTTATTACGACGTTTGATATTTTCCACTCGACATTTTCCAGTACCTATAGTTCGCAGCTCGTTCGTCATTCTCCGTGTATATCGGGCCAAACAATCGTACAAAAGTTGGCATAAAAATATACACGTTCGTGTATATATCTGTTACACGCATAATACATTTACTCTTGGCGTAGTCGAGCTGCTGTGGTTTCATTGCATTTACAAGTTGCATCGCTATATTCATTCTCCGCGGGAACAAGCGGACAGACTTTATTTGTTTCCATATATTTCATATATATCTCTTGCATACCCAGTACGTTTTTTTTCCTCGTTTTTATCTCTGTTTATTCATCTCTGCATCGAAAATCGTCACGAGTCACGTGCTCGTAAAACGATTAAAAGTTTATTTGTTTGTTTTCTCTACATTACAAAAATATCAGACAAGAATTTTATTTAAACTGGACCCGTAGCATAAATGCAGCTGGTTAGTTGGTGGTAAATCTTGAGAATGTAAAGAAAAATTGATTAGCGATTGAATGCAACGAAATTCGTTTTTTATCCTTAGCAAAAATAATAATTCAAGCGCAGAATGTAATTAGGATGATAAAATGATGGATTTTTGCCATCCGAAAAGCACATTGGCTTGAAAATTTAGGATGACATTGAAAATTGAACGAATTATCAATAAAATGAAATATTTTTCGTTGCATTGACGAGTTTTGAGACGCAGTCATAAATTGTACAAGCGACACGAGGGGAAGAAAAAAAATGAGCAACGACTGAGAAATAGGTGGAAGGTAAAACTATCTCGATGTCCTCATGCCCATTGAAATTCTTGACTGGCTGGCCAAAGTGTGACTGAAAGAGTCGACTGGCATAAAGTCTAAAAGCGTCGTTTGCGCGACCGAGAAGACCCGATTCTACGAAAGGCCATATCTTTTCTCACGCACATACACCTGATGGACTGACCTGTGGTAAAATCGACGGTAGAGCAAAGGCGTTCGTGTGCACACGCGGAAGGGACACACTGCGTAATAGTGCGCAACGCTGCGAGAGTCGTAAACTTATACCACACCGTCGTGTGTAAATCGGTTGTTAACGGACAAAGGGGCTCAAACCCGTAGATATTTCCTTCGGAAGTCAATGCCACTTACGACTTTTTGCTTCTCAAGTTTTCAGATGTACTAAGCGGTGCGTATATACAGGGGGTCAGGGGGAAGCCAAGTTTCAGGTGCTTTTACGACTTGGTATTGTCCGCGTTCTCTCGCCTTATGTTTTTCGCTGTGTTCTTTTTGGAACAGCAACATTTTATGTGCCTGTGTGTTCCTTCTCTGCATACAGGCGCTCCCAAAAGTTGCATCCAAGCTCAACAGAGTCCGCGAAACGTGTTTGTCTCAAAGGACAATTGCTTTTGAGGTTTTTGCTCTGGTCCACACAGTCTCTTTTAGATCTTCATCACGACGTTGATATGAACTAAATTCTCATGTACAGCTGCATTGGCTGTTTCATACTTTTCTGTTCACATGATCAACCGCGCGTTGGAGAAGAAAATGCACCAGAAATTGCTCCCCAGGGAACTTTATTACTTTTGACTAGACTTTTGGATCCCCTTGTATTTTATATACACCGGAGCGAAGCGGCGCGATTGCGGTTTTCCTTCGCGTGTCTCCCGGCTTTTCTCGCTTCTCCCATCCACGGCCTACCCTCGTCTTGCTGTGCCTATTTTTTTTGTCTCTATTCTCGTGTGTGCGGTTAGGTATTTGCACGTTTGGGAAACGTTACTCTTCTTTCGAGCATTGCCACACACGAGATAATATGCTCAATGTTAATACCTTGCTGTTGTTATTATTCTTAATGTTTTTATTCGCTGGAAAAACTCACGAGAGACGGCGCGGAGAAAGAACTTTGCGCGGCGCGTTGTTTCAAGGTTTTACTCTTCCGAGTCAATGACTTTTCCTGTACGATCACATGCTGCGGTGAAAATATAAATAGTCGCAAAGCCTCGAGTATTTCGACGCATTATTTGGAGTAAGTTCACGCGAAATAATGTGACTCAATAATTTCGTGTGTTCGTCGACATTGAGATCGCGCGGAAAAAAATTCAGCCGATTAGCAAATTAAATATTCTCCGGGAAAAAAAAGAAACAAAAATTAAAGCGCTATTCTAGCCATTCCTGACATTTTCTAGCGTATTTGAGGTTCGTAATCTTTCGAGCCTCGTGACATGAATCGTCATACATCATCTTGACGATCTTGATTCGTAGAGTGGCTGGCCTCGCATCCAAAATGCGTTAAACGTTTTTTTTTCTTTCTCTCCATTCGCGGACTATAATTACATCAGACAAATATAGATCTTATGGGCATTGAACGAAAGAGGAGATGAATGTTGTATCCATATATTAGGCCCAACACGGAATATTCTCCTTAGTAGCTTAGTGACCTCGAGAGAAAGTCCCTAATGAGTTTTTTCAGGCTCTCGTTCGGTTGTTGAAAACATTGAGCACAACACGATCACGATCATCATCATTAGATTCGCGAAAGTTTCGTTTCGTCGTTTGTGCCACTCTGGTATCAACGGAAATCGGTGAATCGCGCGACAAAGCCAATCTGGCACATTTTTTTCTTTCGATCGCAGCTCGAGCACCAATTATCTTCGAACAATTGGTCGTAATTGAGCAGGAAAATGGTACAGTGACAGGTTGGCATGAATTTTCATTCTACAAATTGGAATCCCGATGAAAATAGACGCACAGTGACAGGAAAAGAGAGCAACGCACAAGGCAAAATGAAGGAAAGTCGAGAAAGAGACGAGACCGCGTATATATCATAACGCCCAGAAATGGAATTTTATGGTCTAGCAGAGTTTGGCAAAGAGAGACTCCGCAAGTTTTCCACTTCTCGGCTCGGATCTTTTGTAGAGTTTTCTAGCTTGTACAAGAGCTCGCGGCCGCACACGCGAGTGTGGGTGATGGTGTGCGGGTTAGGTGTGCAAGCAATGATTCCTCAACTCGTAAAAAGGGAGAAACGTTCGATCGTAAATCAAAAAATCTGCTGGGTACTCGAGTACTCGGATGGCAAACATGTATACTCGTATACATTGTGCCGCAACATATACATATGTAAATATTCAAGTGCCATTTATTTAACGGGAGCATAAAGGTACGTGTATTGAAATTTCGCTAGGTATTCAATGATTACAACATAAAATTTCCAGTAGAAAATCCGTTTTACGATGCAGTGAAAATTTCATTGTGCATTGCGTCAAAAACTTGTCTCCTGATCGAGCCAATCATCCTCGTACTATCGAACGCATTATGGGGAAATTTGACTTGGATGCAAAATTTAATTACAATCATCGAATCGATGCCCGAAATTAACTATTTCATTAAAGTAGCTCATTCCGTTTATTCATCAAACGCCACTCGTTATTGATTATTGAAAATAAATAGAGTGAATACCGATGTAATTATAAAAGCGTGAGTTTTTAATCATTCGCGAACCATTACTCATGAAATAGGCCGCTATACAGCTCATTAATAATTATGTTCTCGTCTATCATGCTTCGGCTGATGCGCTTACGCCGCAGCAATGTTGAAGAATTCATGACCCTTAAGGAGGTTCACAGGTGGTACAGGGGGTTCACGGGGTCGCCGAGATATCGAGTTGTCGAAAAGCGTGACAAGGATGCCTGGCTCTCCAGCCACATCAGGCCTGTAGAAAGATTCGCGAGAGGTCAACGAGAGATGAGTTTAGATCGTGTGCTAGAATTCTCACACACACATACACTTTGGAAGCATAGAGATCGAGCGATCCAGACTGCACCGATGCAGCATACAAGTTCACATCTCATATAAAATATATTTCTAGGCACTGATACAACGTAGGATTGTGGCGAAGCGTTTAGACTCGAAATAGAGACAAAACGGAACAAACAAGCATTTGAGATTCAAGATATAGATTCTTCGCTGTTCACTTGATGCTCGACATCGAAAACGCTCAATCGTCAATCCTTGCACCAAGCTTAAGCCAAAATAAACCTTTCAATTCGTTTGAAATTTCAACTGTACACGTGAAGGTGCAGAATCACATGCATGGCGAAAATTTGTGAAATCACGATGTGACAATGATTGATGCTCAATAAATGAGAGCAGGCTGGAGATTGGGCAAAAAACTATGGAAAACGTTTTGTTCGTCGTCTTATTTTGATTCTCGAGAAATTCTCGTCAACCACGTGCAATCATCCGAGTATTCTAAGAGCTGATCGGTCACGAGGACTGAATAATTTTGCAATTTTAAAACTTTCTACAAATGCGATTTACTAAAAGATTCTCGTGTATATGGGCGAACGTCAACTTGTACATCGTCATGGATTTTAATGCACACGTTATATGCATTTGTGAATCCTGTCCTTCTAATCGACTTACATCTACTTCAATATTTATCGGAATACATTAACGTGCATTTTTTTTAAGGATTATTATGATTTTCATCAAGATATTATTATTATTAGCATTAATATTCTTCTTGTGGCGCAATTCATCAATGTATACATCGTGCTGCTACAAAATAGTAATCGACGCACGGAGATGCAATGCCATAAATGTCTAAATGCTCACTGAAGTCTTACCTGATGCCAGCATCCAATAACATTCTGGAGTGTGTGCATCTCGCTCTCTCGACAATTTATTCAATGAATTAGATACGAGAATTGATTTCAGTCTCGAACATGTTTTGCGTGCGAAATCCTGTCAACAGAAAAATCACTTATCAGTTTCGACATTTCCCCTGACTCTGAAGTTTGCAACGTTAAGATTCAACGAAAAACATTTTTTCTATTGATTATTTATTGAATTTTGAAAATCGTGGCGGTTTTTCGAGTCGATTGAGTTTTTTGTTCGCAAGAGAGAATCGTTTTATTGGCCAGACCAAATATTGAATAATAATTATTGGCTCTGCTGAAGAAATAACAGAATTTCGTTGCATTCCAACGATGGAAACTTCAGGATCATAATTTTCCCTTGCATTAGGTTTTTACTACAAAGTTTTCATCTTCGCAGATTAACAAATACCAAGAGAAAGAGAAAGAGTTGAAATGAATAAACGTTTTTGCTTTTTCTATCAACGGTTATGAAGTCTTGAGAGTACGCCATGATTATTGCGAACACAGAAGACTGTAAATTTCGGTTTCATTTCCGAGGCACAGAAGCAGCCAACGTTTTGAATTTCCTGACATTTCATGGTGTCCTGAAATCTCATTTGGTTCTCCGACCATATTACTCCTCTCTCTACGTTTTTTTCCCGTCGTCCCAAAAATAACTTAATAGATATGCACTTCGTTCTCCGATAAACCTGTCTAACGTAACTAATGTGCAGTCTCCTATAGGTGAATTGAAATTAGCAAAGATCGCGAGGAACGATCGATAGATCTGGCAGAAGTCCTTCTCGGTACATAAAGTATGTACGCGCGCACATATCGAGGACTGAATAATTTTGCAATTAGAATTTTTGTCTCCTCTGTTAAGGTAGACCATAAATCGTTTATATACGCAATGTATTTTAACATATGGAGCGTTCCGTGTTGAGTGACCCAATTTCCTTTTTCTCTCATCGCGTGAATACAGTTGGATATTACTTTGTTGTATTTCGTGAATGGTACGAGGACGGTCATTAACATTGCAATGTAAAAAATTACATTCGTAAATTTCCACGTATATGCGAGCAGAAACGACGGACTTTAGACTCGCGATTGTTTTTTCCCCGTTGTGTGCAATTGCATTAGCAAAAAAAAAAAAAGAAAAAATATAGACACAAAATTATTCTTATCTAAATCTTTACAGCGTCGTGGTTGCGAGTAAATTGTTTCGCTTGTCGCGATTCTCTTGATTTAGCAACAAAAATGCATAAATAAATAAGTGATGGAAAAAAAACAGACATACTTCATGCATCTCGCGTCGTAGTCCCTCTCCGCGTGCATATCTCGTTCCATTGGCTCTCGGTAAATCGAGTCTGCTTCGAATCGGCAAGCGCAGAAATCTTTCGGATCTTATACTCGCATATGTAGCCGGCTTCTCCCGCGCGGAATCTTTTGCTAATACGGTCGCTCACATGTGCGCATATATAGCGTTATGTCATACGTTCTCGCAAACATAAACTTGTAATGACTCGGGAGGCATTCAGGGAGGATAAAAAGTAACATTACCTTTCTCTTTACTCAACACGTATTTATATTGTGAATGATACACCGGGCACTCGCGAATTATCTTTCATTATTGATCTTTTCTCATTTACGTTCCGTTTTTTTTCTTTGTTGACTGGAAAACTCAATTTTTTTCTTCTAAAACTCATCGGCTCTGAAATTCGTATGGGATTTGAGTTGACGTGGTTCCATTGAGCGTGAAGACTCTCTCATTTTCATTGACAGGAGAAAGAGCGACGGTTGCAAGTTTCAAAAGTGGATTTTTTTCGCAGCGTCCGATCGTTCGCAATGAATTAGATTTTCGGATATTCGAAGGGATGGGACGGATGACCGATGACGTTAAGAATCTCATTAACGCTGAAATGATTTTTTACTTATTTGAACGTATCAGTGAGCACAGAAATCATTTATGCAGTAATACGACAATGACTCATACCGGGTCGCACTGTGTATTATACGCAGTCGACTGGTCTGAGCGTCATCGTTGTCGTCGTCGTCGTCGTCGTCGTCGTCATATCACGTAAAGAATTGATGGGTTTGTTGGCATCGCGGACTTTCGTCATCTGTTTTTCTCTCTCCTCTCTCACTGCCTTTTTCATGAGACACACATATTTGTATATGTGTTGCAGCATCCGAAGAACAACGTTGTGTTCTTACATAAATAAATCTACGTGTATATAACAGAGAAAACGATTATCGGGCATTCGACCGCGATCCTTGGATTCATTCCAGCCTCTGTTCGCGTGGATACCTCAAACTCTTGATCTCTCTCTTTCTCACGTTTCGTTCGACACTCTCGCGGTCGTCAACACTCGGTTAGTTACTCGTTATTAACTGTCCGATCATTACGACACGTGCCGCTTCGCAAGACTGTGTGCTTGACGGTTAGTCCTTCGTTTTTTTTCGACACTTTTACCCTCGTCAACGTTTTTTCGTCTCTTCGACATTTCCACTCGTCGTAAACTTTGCCCAGGATATTAAACACCGTTACTCCAATATGCATATTCAGCTCACTCGGTTTTTGCTCCAGACTTTATTATGCGAAGGGCTTTACTATTTGAGAATTTAACAACGTCGTTGTTCATATCAAAGTGGGCTAAGCCGATCGATAGAACTTGACAGGCAAGTTTTATCTCTTGAAGATTTGTATTCATATTAATTCTGATTGGGCTTGATGATTATTTCATACGCGTCAACAAAGGCGTGTATTCCCAATTGTGCTGAGATAATTTTAATCTCATTAAAATACCTGTCGTTCGAATTATATTCGTTTTGTCGCGCTGCATACGATAATCTGCCTGGACATTCTCCAAGTCCACGCAGAGAGGACTTATGGGGACGGATGCTGATGCTCGTGTGCGGTGGCTGTTGAAAAACCGTTCGTGAGAGTAGTGCAGACCTTGCCTTATGCGGTATGGCGCCATTCGGCCAAGAGAACTCTCGGCCATTTACCCCTTTCGGTGTATTCATATTTACACGTGCCTGCCTTTCGCGCTCGGCTCTATATTTCTGTATCTACGTTTGTATATTCCGTTTTCAAGTCAAGTACAATTCGGAATCGTTATGGAGGTTAATCTCTCAACTAATTAATCTACAAATGTTGGATATATATATTATTGAACAACCTGTTGGTCAATTCACGTGTTGAGTCATTCAAATTGATGGCGTACCGAACTATATTCACGTATGTAATAATAACTATCAATTTTTAGTCCTATTGAACGTTATAGAGTCGTGTATTGAGCATTGAACGATTGTCGTCCTGAGCCATCTTCTTTATTATCCTGAAGTTTCCATCGTTGGAATGCAACGAAATTCTATTATTTCTTAAGCAGAGCCAATAATTATTATTGAATATTTGGTCCGGCCAATAAAACGATTCTCTCCTGCGACCAAAAAACCAATCGACTTAAAAAATTGCCAGGATTTTCAAAATTCAATAAATAATCAATAGAAAAAATGTTTTTCGTTGAATCTCAATGTTGCAAACTTCAGAGTCATCCTTGTTTTTTTTTCCAAGTCGTTACCACATGTTCACTGTGATTCGATGTTAATCAATCAAAAAATTTGCTGCACGATATCACTTACGAATTAGCTCGCTATGCTCGGCCAAAAAAAAAGCACGCACTGTTGTTTGTCCTATTTTTTATGATCGCGATAAGATTACACGCTCTTGTGAATGTTTGAAATGCATGTGACGTCGAGGCCTCTAGTCATCCGCAGAGATTCGTTTGGGGAATTTCCAGTTACATTATTATTTCACCTCACGCTCGAAATCCATTCTACAATCTCGTGTTTCGTGATTCGGTACTTGCCTAATCAACTTTATCCATAATCCCCGGGGTCTTGTTGCATGGAATTTCGCACCGAGGGCGCAGGACTTTTGTGAATATATATACATTATGTATATGCACGGAAATTCCGGTCTGCCCTGGTAACGTTATGACGAGACTATCAGATTGTATACACCCACCGCGATGGAAAATGTGTGTCGCGAGTGCGCATTGACGACGCTTTATTTCTACGCGCTCTGAGGGACCTTGCGAATTGTCTGAATTATCTCTCGTCGTTGTCGTTATTTCGTTAACCCGAACGAACTGAAACCAAAGGAAAACAGAAAAAAATGAAAAAAATACGAGAGAAGAAATAATAAGTTGAGATATCGCAGACGTTGACATAACAATGACTCGCTTGAGACCGGACTTGGCGTACGTCTCGATTATCACGAATCACCTCCAGACGCAACAACGCCCCCCCTTTGCTTCATGCTTTAATCATTAAGGATTCCTGACTCAGACATTTTATCATTCTGATCCGAAAAATGCAGAATGAGTTTTCACGCGGAGACTGTATCGCCGCGGCCAAATGGCCAACTGTCGATAGTTTTTCAATAAAATTATTCACACTGTAATCAATCTTCGTTAATGTTGATTTTTAGCTTGGGCGACGGAGTTAATCAACTTTTCTCTTTTTTTTTTGTTTTACTTCATTACTTTGCCGATTGCTTCTTCCTTTCACCACGCGCCCTCTTTTTCTTCACAATTTTTTCAGCTACTACTTAATATCCTTGCACCCGCGAGACTCCTCCGTACTCGATCCTCCTCTCGTTCTCTCTCTTTCTGTCTGTTTTTTTTTTTTTCATTCTTTCCTCTTTTTTGCCTCGTTCTACGGTGCAACAGTGAGTGCGCGAGATCAGCACGTTGCATTCCATAGCCACTCTCGGAGTGGAAGGACCCCGTCAAGGTGAGCCGGTCATCGTGCGGCGCGTGAATGCTGTTTCGCCAAGAGAATTTCGCTCGCCCGCGAAACCAACCAATAATTCTCATATAAATCTCAACTCGCGCTCCTTTCGTATTTGACGAATTATACAAAATCATCAATCATCTCCAGTCGATTCGAACATCTTTAACACATTCCCAACGTCCTCCCTCTGTCGTGACGTTTCTCCAGGCGATCATTTCCAAGTGGTTTCAACTCTTGGTCCAAAAATTCGGTGCTCGACCGTTTGCAATAAATCTCAGCAGTTTCAGCCCGACACTTGATTCAAATAGAGAATTTTCATCAGTCTAATAATAATAATAAGCCAATAATCATAACGTGTCTCTTTGAAACTTTTACACAGTTAGTCACAGGCTGTCGGTGCTAATAGTCCGGTTGAGCGTAAAAGAGGAGCCGCCGCGGCCGCTCTCGCGGCGCTAAGTGGCAAAAGTACGTACTCGAGACATAGGCGCACTCCCGTAGCCATCGGGAGAATCGGTGAGATCGCGAATGCGAGTTATATATATTGCCTACGGGTAAAGACATGGCAGAGAATAGCCGATGGGTCGATTTCACGTTTGGTGGCCACGTCCGAGCCCACCCGGTAAAGGAAATAGAGAAAAGTTTGCTAATTATGCGACGTGTAGGTGCTAAAATCACCTTTTGACATGTTAAGTCATTTATTTTTCTCTTCGCACGCAAAGTTCCAGGGAATTCGCTGCTATGGCATTTGAATTTTCACGGTTTTCCGCCCGAATTGAAATTTCTACTCATCACTTTATTTCTCCGGGCAAGTTTTCGTTCATTATATCGAAAATATCGCCGATTTCATGCACATTTATAAAATTCAGAGTTCGAATTTCCTGGATTCCTCCGTAAATCTTTTGGTTGTTCAACGACAATTAAAAAAATGATCCTGAAGTTTGCATCGTTGTAATGCAACGAAATTCTGTTATTTCTTCAGCAGAGCCAATAATTATCATTCAATATTTGGTCCGGCCAATAAAACGATTCTCTCTTGTGACCAAAAAACTCAATCGACTCGAAAAATTGCCACGATTTTCAAAATTCAATGAATAATCAGTGTGCGAAAACAGTGTGCGAGGTGGAAAAATGCATGATGGGAAAGAGAATTGTGAAATAATCTCGTATTAATAGATATAAAAATGGTAATTCAATCCGCCTTGGGTTCGAATATATCGAGTGTAACATATATCTATTAGGCCATAAAGAGCAAGATGTGCCACGCCCGACATTGTTGGCAGAGAGACCTTTAGTGGTTGGTGCGATCGCGGGCGACATCCTCTTTTCCCGATCTCTTTTTCAATCTTTCTCCGTTGAGGAACGTCTTACCTGTATAATTCACCGGATTATTTTCTCCTCTCTCCGTGTGTAGTAAACCACACGGTCTCTTTTCTTCGCTGCTTCTCTTGCTCTCTCTTTCGCCCTCGCTGGCTTTTCTCTTTCTCTTGTTCTCATGTTCATCGGGGCGGTTATTACGACCTCGTAAATATGTCGCTGTCAAGTTCATATCCCCGCGAAGCTGCACAAGAGCCGTGATACCGATCACGGAATAATGCGAGGGAGTGTGCTTCGTGAATTACAAACAAACAAAAAATGAATAAATAAATAAAGGCGAATACAAGAAGAATAAAAAACTTAGGCCATCAAGAGAAAAATAAAAATGGCTGACGCGGTTGGTGGTTTTGCCTAGCGGCAGATATACGAACGAGGAAGCGCGCGGTTAAGGAGGTTTTGTGAGAAGAGCCTCTCTCTTTTTCCCTTCACGAGAACAAGTTGAGCCGGTCAATTCCATCCTTTGTACATAGTTATCAAGAGCTTGGTGTTAATTCGGACCACACACATCATTTAAACCACCTCTTTTCTACTGTCTTTACTCCCATGCATTCGTTTAGCAAACAACGAATAAAAAGAGGCGCTCATGCGTATGTTAAGGGGTAGAATGAATTTTATCATGCTTTGCACGCTTCAAGGAAATGCATCGAAAGAGGCGGACGAGGGGGAGGAGTGCGAGAAGAAGAAGAAGAAGATTCGCAGGTGGCCTCCGCCGCGAGTGATGAATGCAACCACCAGCAATTTTCTTCTTCGACTTCAATAACTTGCATTCGAGGCAAAACAACAAAAAAACACTCAAATATTCTGATCTCCCTTTTCGATGTCCCGCGTATTGTCCTATATCGAGAATTTTTTCCAAACGACCAGAAATTACATGCGGCCGCAAAAATCAGGCATTTTTTTCCCTTTTTCTTTTGTGATTCGCGAAGAAGGTTGAAATTGAATTTCCAACGAGCCCGGAGAGCTTGTAAATGCTGTTATATAATACCATTTGTGATCCATTATGAAATCCCAGAGCGATATGATGATAGGACGAATCAGGAGCGGAGATCAGGAGGCACGTTTGTAAAAGGGTCAACGTGCGATGCTCACTCGAGAGTTCCATCCAAACCTTCATCTCGCTCTGCACTCGAGGCCTCTTTATGTTGCGCTCGCAAGAGGGAGAGAGTCGGAAAGCAAAGGCTTTTTGATGAATGAGCGCCACAGGTTTCATATACATAGTAGAACGATTCGTTCATTCTCACTAATGAATGATAACGGTCATCGCCCGGCCGGGTATACACATCACCGTTTTACACAGCTGTAATTACTTACGCGCGGCTACGATTTATCCTCGCGTTCGATCGCAGCAAAAAGAAAAACACATGCAACTGCATTTTCCGTTCTTCCGCTATGCAATGACAAACAATGAAAGCCAACGATTCTAAGATACAGATTTGTTTCGATTTTTTAATTGTAACAACAGAGTGAAATAAATAAAAGCCCTTTCGAGGCATTGAGAATTTGATCACGACGTATAATCGTCGTTTCCATATGACATGCACGTCTCCTGCCTGCAGATCCTCCGTACTCGTGCCTCTTTCTTTTTCTATCAATCAAACGTGAATTATACACAGCCTTCGGCCATAATGTCTATACATTTATGGATCTTCGTCAAAGTATTCAATTGCGATTTCTCCGTGCGTACAGTCGTTAGGAAATGTGCTATACAGGGTGATTCAGAAAGACTTGCTGTCCGGGTATCCTCGGTTCCGGGACGGTATCAGGAGCAATCCTACTTAACGGTTTTTCAAAATTCACAACAGGTTTTAAATGGCAAGCAATAGAATTTTGGATTTTTAAGCCAATGAGAAGGTCGCTGGCGGCCATGATGTGCGACGCCTCACTGCCGTCTGACATAGGGGCTAAGACGGGGCTCTCGCTCACATTCACAGCAGAAACGTTTGTCGATTCTTTCGGCGGCAATGTCACACGACTCGACTTTTGCGCGAGAAACATGAAACTGTCGAGTGACGTTAGCAATGTGTCACGACGAATGTTTTGACTGTTTTGACAGATTGAAAGCGGTTGGAAATGCGAACATCAGCTGACGTGATCGCACAATGATGATTTTTTTCCCGATAAAGTCGTTTGTTTGATGAAACCGAAGCGAAAATTCTCGCAGTCATCTTAATCTTAATAAAATCGATAACACCCATATTTCGTACCAATGACATTCTTAACGACTTTTTTATTCATGCAATTCAGAGATGAAAATCCTGAAAATTCATAATTTTTTTTGAAAAAAGTTCCCCTCGACGAAGCCGTTTATTTCACAAAAACGCACCAAAAATTATTGCAGATGTCTTAATCCCTCGCCGGGATAAGATTTTTGGCATATTGGTTAATTGCAACGATTTTGAGCGAAAAAAGACGTTATTTATCAATTTCGAAACGAAAATTGATCGTCTTCGATCCACCACACGAAAATGATGACTTTTTTTCGACAACGTGTCGTTTTTAGCCAAAACGAAGCGGGAAATTGTGCCATCGTCTCGATCTCTCGTCGGGATAAGATTTTTTGCATTTTACTACGCATTGCAGGGAAAATAACGCTTTTCCGTGCAACGTGAGACGATAATTTGTCGTCATGGATTGACCAATGGACGGTTCTATTGTGTTTCCTGAAATCATGAAAATTCGATCTACGTTGGATCTAAAACTGGTTGAATTCTTTTAACCGCTCACCGAGGTGCGATTATTGGTTCATTGCGACGATTTTGAGGGGAAAAAGACGTTATTTATCAATTTCGTAACGGAAATTGAATGTCTTCGATCCACCATACGAAAATGATGACTTTTTTTTCGACAACGTGTGTCGTTTTTAGCCAAAAAGAAGCGGGAAATTGTGCCATCGTCTCGATCCCTCGCCGGGAAAAGATTTTTGGCATTTTATTGCGCACTGCATGGAAAACAACGCTTTTCCGTGCACCGTGAGACGGTAATTCGTCGTCACGGATTGACCAATCGACAGTTCTGTTTTTTCTCCTGAAAGCATGATTATTCGATCTACGTTGGATCTCAAACGCGTTGCATTCTTTTAATCGCTCACCGAGGTGCGATTATTGGTTCATTGCCACGATTTTGAGAGAAAAAAGACGTTATTGATCAAATTCGTAACGAAAATTGATTGTCTTCGATCCACCACACGAAAATGATGACTTTTTTTTCGACAACACACGTGTTTAGCCAAAACGAAGCGGGAAATTGTGCCCTGTTTCCTGAAATCATGAAAATTCGATCTACATTGGATCTCAAACTGGTTGCATTCTTTTAATCGCTCACCGAGGCGCGATTATTGGGTAATTGCAACGATTTTGAGCGAAAAAAGACCTTTTTCCAATTTTGAAACGGAAATTGATCCTCTTCGATCCACCGCACGAAAATGATGACTTTTTTTTTCGACAACGTGTCGTTTTTAGCCAAAACGAAGCGGGAAATTGTGCCCTCTTTCCTGAAATCATGAAAATTCGATCTACGTTAGATCTCGAACTCGTTGCCTTCTTTTAATCGCTCAGCGAGGCGTGATTGTTGGTTAATTGTCGCGATTTTGAGGGAAAAAAGACGTTATTTATCAATTTCGGAACGGAAATTGATCGTTTTCGATCCACCACACCAAAATGATGACTTCTTTTTCGACAACGTGTCGTGTTTAGCCAAAACGAAGCGGGAAATTGTGCCCTCTTTCCTGAAATCATGAAAATTCGATCTACGTTAGATCTCGAACTCGTTGCCTTCTTTTAATCGCTCAGCGAGGCGTGATTGTTGGTTAATTGCCACGATTTTGAGGGAAAAAAGACGTTATTTATCAATTTCGGAGCGAAAATTGATCGTCTTCGATCCAGCACACGAAAATGATGACTTTTTTTCGACAACGTGTCGTTTTTAGCCAAAACGAAGCGGGAAATTGTGCCCTGTTTCCTGAAATCATGAAAATTCTATCTACGTTGGATCTCAAACTCGTTGCCTTCTTTTAATCGCTCAGCGAGGCGTGATTGTTGGTTAATTGTCGCGATTTTGAGGGAAAAAAGACGTTATTTATCAATTTCGGAGCGAAAATTGATCGTCTTCGATCCAGCACACGAAAATGATGACTTTTTTTCGACAACGTGTCGTTTTTAGCCAAAACGAAGCGGGAAATTGTGCCCTCTTTCCTGAAATCATGAAAATTCGATCTACGTTAGATCTCGAACTCGTTGCCTTCTTTTAATCGCTCAGCGAGGCGTGATTGTTGGTTAATTGTCGCGATTTTGAGGGAAAAAAGACGTTATTTATCAATTTCGGAACGGAAATTGATCGTTTTCGATCCACCACACCAAAATGATGACTTTTTTTTCGACAACGTGTCGATTTTAGCCAAAACGAAGCGGGAAATTGTGCCCTGTTTCCTGAAATCATGAAAATTCGATCTACGTTAGATCTCGAACTCGTTGCCTTCTTTTAATTGCTCAGCGAGGCGTGATTGTTGGTTAATTGTCGCGATTTTGAGGGAAAACAGACGTTATTTATCAATTTCGGAACGAAAATTGATCGTTTTCGATCCACCACACCAAAATGATGACTTTTTTTTCGACAACGTGTCGTTTTTAGCCAAAACGAAGCGGGAAATTGTGCCCTGTTTCCTGAAATCATGAAAATTCGATCTACGTTGGATCTCAAACTCGTTGCCTTCTTTTAATCGCTCAGCGAGGCGTGATTGTTGGTTAATTGCCACGATTTTGAGGGAAAAAAGACGTTATTTATCAATTTCGGAGCGAAAATTGATCGTCTTCGATCCAGCACACCAAAATGATGACTTTTTTCGACAACGTGTCGTTTTTAGCCAAAACGAAGCGGGAAATTGTGCCCTCTTTCCTGAAATCATGAAAATTCGATCTACGTTAGATCTCGAATTCGTTGCCTTCTTTTAATCGCTCAGCGAGGCGTGATTGTTGGTTAATTGCCACGATTTTGAGGGAAAAAAGACGTTATTTATCAATTTCGGAGCGAAAATTGATCGTTTTCGATCCACCACACCAAAATGATGACTTTTTTTTCGACAACGTGTCGTTTTTAGCCAAAACGAAGCGGGAAATTGTGCCCTGTTTCCTGAAATCATGAAAATTCGATCTACGTTGGATCTCAAACTCGTTGCCTTCTTTTAATCGCTCAGCGAGGCGTGATTGTTGGTTAATTGCCACGATTTTGAGGGAAAAAAGACGTTATTTATCAATTTCGGAGCGAAAATTGATCGTCTTCGATCCAGCACACGAAAATGATGACTTTTTTTCGACAACGTGTCGTTTTTAGCCAAAACGAAGCGGGAAATTGTCCCCTGTTTCCTGAAATCATGAAAATTCGATCTACGTTAGATCTCGAACTCGTTGCCTTCTTTTAATCGCTCAGCGAGGCGTGATTGTTGGCATTTAATTGCCACGATTTTGAGGGAAAAAAGACGTTATTTATCAATTTCGGAGCGAAAATTGATCGTCTTCGATCCAGCACACGAAAATGATGACTTTTTTTCGACAACGTGTCGTTTTTAGCCAAAACGAAGCGGGAAATTGTCCCCTGTTTCCTGAAATCATGAAAATTCGATCTACGTTAGATCTCGAACTCGTTGCCTTCTTTTAATCGCTCAGCGAGGCGTGATTGTTGGTTAATTGCCACGATTTTGAGGGAAAAAAGACGTTATTTATAAATTTTGGAGCGAAAATTGATCGTCTTCGATCCAGCACACGAAAATGATGACTTTTTTTCGACAACGTGTCGTTTTTAGCCAAAACGAAGCGGGAAATTGTGCCCTCTTTCCTGAAATCATGAAAATTCAATCTACGTTAGATCTCGAACTCGTTGCCTTCTTTTAATCGCTCAGCGAGGCGTGATTGTTGGTTAATTGTCGCGATTTTTAGGGAAAAAAGACGTTATTTATCAATTTCGGAGCGAAAATTGATCGTCTTCGATCCAGCACACGAAAAAGATGACTTTTTTTCCGACAACGTGTCGTTTTTAGCCAAAACGAAGCGGGAAATTGTGCCCTCTTTCCTGAAATCATGAAAATTCGATCTACGTTAGATCTCGAACTCGTTGCCTTCTTTTAATCGCTCAGCGAGGCGTGATTGTTGGTTAATTGTCGCGATTTTGAGGGAAAAAAGACGTTATTTATCAATTTCGGAACGAAAATTGATCGTCTTCGATCCACCACACCAAAATGATGACTTTTTTTTCGACAACGTGTCGTTTTTAGCCAAAAAGAAGCGAAAAACTGTGCCATCGTCTCGATCTCTCGCCGGGATAAGATTTTTGTGCATTTTTCTACGCATTGCATGGAAAACAACGCTTTTCCGTGCACCGTGAGACGATAACTCGTCGTCACGGATTGACCAATCGACAGTTCTATTCTGTTTCCTGAAATCATGAAAATTCGATCAACATTCGATCGCAAACTCGTTGCATTCTTTTAATCGCTCAGCGAGGCGCGATTATCGGTTGATTGCAACGATTTTGAGCGAAAAAAGACCTTTTTTTTTCCAATTCTGAAACGAAAATTGATCGTCTTCGATCCAGCACACGAAAATGATGACTTTTTTTTCGACAACGTGTCGGTTTAGCCAAATCGAAGCGAAAAATCGTACCATCGTCCCAGAGTCTCGAAAGTCGCACATGATCATTTGCAGCTTACGACGATTTACATGAAAAGGAGAAAGTTTACTTATAACTTTTTTTATAAAGTAATAAGTAATATGAAATGTTATAAGTAATAAGTGAATTTCGAAACGCACATTTATCATCATTGATTGAACGCGTCACGAAAAAAATGAAGGCTACGTTGGTAGGTTATGCAACTCAAATAAATGAGGATCGAATCAACAACTGTCAGAAGCCTCTGAATATTCGCCTTGCCTCCGTGTCCTCTGAAAAAAAAAACTCATTTTGTGCTAATTTCCAATTATTAATAAAATAATATTGTTTTGTCCGTGTGTGCTATTGTTTCATTATTTGCTTACGTGTTTGTTCATATTTCAATTCAGTGTTATAATAATTTATCGTTTTTTCCACTCTTATTAATTTTTTGCGTGTCAATTTCTGTCATTTATTTTTTCTCTTGTGTGTCGTGTGTATTTGATTCATTCATTCCGTATTTAATTTTCCGTCTCAATTCCCTTTATATTTCATTTCTTTTATTGTGTGCTATTTTTACGTTTCAATTTTTAATTTTTTTCGGTTTACAAATATTATTTCAATAATTCGAAATGGCACATTACGAGCCGCGAGAATACGCCCAGATGGTGCAAAAGTATATCGAGTCGGGGTATGTCGGTGCGCGGGCGGAGGAGGCGTATCGCGAGGCGTTCGGCAACGCACGATGTCCTGACGCCAGAACGATCATGAGCGCGTACCGTCGGTTCTGCGAAACGGGCACGGCATTGCCGAATAAACAAAATTGTGGTGCTCCGAGGACCGCGCGAACTGCGGAAGTGGAGGAAAGAATCCTCGAGGAGTTCGCAGCTGACCCCACGACCAGTATTCGCAGTGTTGCGAGGCGGCTACGGTCATCGTATGGCACGGTGCAGCGAACGTTGAAGGCAGAGAAAAAGCACGCCTTTCATTACACGCGAGTCCAGGCCTTACAGCCGGAAGATTTTCCGGCAAGGCTGCATTTTTGTCGTTTCCTCATTCGAAAAGAAAATGAGGATCCAGGATTCGTCCACAGAATAATTTATTCCGACGAATCGAGTTTCGGAAGAGATGGTACGTGGAATTGTCACAATTTCCATGTATGGAGCGGGAAGGAGGACAATCCACAAGCCACTGTTGTTCGGAACCACCAACAGCGATTTCCGTCTTTGAATCTTTGGGCCGGAATATACAACGATAAATTGGTAAGTAAATAACCAATAAAAACTTTCGAAAAACGAAAAAAAAACAAAAGGATTATCGATTTTATATTTTTATCTTTCAAAATTCCAGTCGAAATTTAAGTTTTATCGAACAAAGTCGATATTTTGTTGAACACGGTGAACTAAATATTTTTGGATAATTCCGAAGTATTCATCATTTTGACAATATTTTTCATTTCCAACGGAACTGTCGACAAAATTTAGGATTGAAATGAGAAAAAATTTACTCTGGGAAGAGACTTTCTAGAATATTTCTTGCTGTGACACAAAATTTTTGTGATTTAAAAAAAACGGTTTAGTCGACGTACCCAACAAAATATCGATCTTTTCCAACAAAATTTTCTTTCCAGTGGCATCATTTTACACTGAATTATGAAAAATTCTGTCCCTCTCCTCTCACGCTTCAGACCAGATCCTTCCCCTTTTCTTCCACCCTCGTTTTCTTTCCATATTTGCAGATTGGTCCATTTCATTTTGACGGGAACCTCACGTCGGAGAGGTATTGCGAATTTCTTCGGCGGTGCCTTAGGAGATTATGCATCCGCGCAGGGATGACGTTGGATGAATTCAACGGGGCTCATTTTCAACAGGATGGGGCGCCTGCACATACCAGCAGGCAATCACAGAATATGCTGCGCGAAATATTTGGCGAACGTGTGATCGGACGAGGTGGCGTCGAGGATTGGCCTCCGCGATCCCCGGACTTGAATCCTTTGGATTTCTTCCTCTGGGGCCACGTCAAATCCATGGTCTACCGGGAACCCGTTGCAGATCAGGCAGACTTGGAGGCTCGCATTGAAGCAGCGCTGCAATCGGTCACTCCAGAAATGTATCGGAGTTGCGGTGCGAGTCTTTTGCGACGTGCTCGGCTTTGTGTCGAGATGGCGGGGGGCCATTTCGAGCACCTCCTTTAATTAAAAAACATTGGAAAATAAAGAAAATTTCGAGACAAGGATTCGAACAATACTTTGCTGTTTTTAATTTACTTGTCCAGAATGTCCTTCACCGTCTCTAATACAATTCCTGTATTTCCATTTCATTTATCGAACCTCAATTAACGCATATAGAGATAAATTATCACGTGTACGCTCTTCGGAAATTGGCTGCAAATATCACAAACAACTGCGTCAACGTTTTGCTGGAGATTTCACCGAGTAACGATTTAATTACGTTCAATAATTATTACGGCTGGAAAAAGTTGTCGAAAGATTTCAAATTTATCACGTGCTCGTGAGATATTGAGCGGTTTTTCCGATCGACTAATTGGGTGGGGCCTGCAGCTCCTAATTCATCGTTAAATTAATTAGTAACTTGAAAAATATGATTTTTAGAAAAAAATTGCGTTTTTTTTTCGAGCATCGGTCCTGGGGAAATTTTTTTTGAGAATCGAGGTCAAATATTTCTCGAAAACAATTGTGATGGAATGAACATTAAGCTACCACGTTACGTGTCGCGCTTCTCAAATGCGAAACAGGAAAAAAAAGTGTTTCGAGTCTTGAAAAGTCCAAGAATTGTGCGATTTGTATACGATAAATACAATTGCATATTACATATAAATACAATATTTGTATACGTAAAATTTAAAACGCTCAACCGATAGTTCCCAAATTCAATACCAACCTTCCTATTATGATACTCTAATTATAAAAAAAAAATTAGCAATAAATCTTGAAATTTGCGAAAGTTAGAGCGTCGACATCCTTTTTTTTTTAATTACAAAATGCTTCAGAATTTGAAATGTTCTAACGATCCCGCCAAAATTTTCAGCAAACGAAGAGCTGGTATCGATTAACATCTGTGCAGAACAAGAGCCATGTTGCTCAAACCGTTGTCACAGACGATGATTCGCGCATGACTCTTGCCTTAAATTGAGCTCCACAAAGTATTTTTGAAGGGAAAAAATCAGCATTTCATTCGCATGGAGAAAGAATAAAAATTCTTCGCGACAAATCCATGTTGAAACTTTGATTTTTTCCAACTCGTGATCAAAAGTTGAAAATTGAATTCTTTCGATCGATGTAAATTGAGACATTTGGCGCGTGTTTTCTCTTCTTTTCAGCGTATCGAACCGAATAGCTGGAAAAAAAATCATAAAATATACGATTTTTACTCGGAGAAGAGCGATTTTCGTTTGGAAATTGTCGAAAAATCGTCATTTTCAAGCGAAAATCATGCTCGTGAGCAAAAAATCATATCTCGATGAAAAATTGAGATAGAGACATGACTTTGGGCTTGAATTGAGCTCCACAGAGTCTAGTCGCAGCGAAAAAATCAGCATTTGATTCTCATCGAGCCAAGAAGATAAATTCTCGGCGACAACTTCATGCTAAGATATTGATTTTTTCCAACTCGATGTAAAAAGTCGAAAATTCAATTCTCGCGATAAATTGAAACTTTGGCGCGTGTTTCCTCTTTGTTTCAGCGTATCGAAACGAGGGGCTGGAAAAAAAATCATAAAATATACGGTTTTTACTCGAAGAAGAGCGATTTTCGCTTGAAAATTGTCGAAAAATCGTCATTTTCAAGCCAAAATCATGCTCGTGAGCAAAAAATCATATCTCGATGAAAAATTGAGATAGAGACATGACTCTGGGCTTGAATTGAGCTCCACAGAGTCTAGTTGCAGCGAAAAAATCAGCATTTTATTCTCATCGAGGCAAGGAAGATAAATTCTTGGCGACAACTTCATGCAAAAATATTGATTTTTTCCAACTCGATGTAAAAAGTCGAAAATTGAATTCTCGCGCTAAATTGAGACTTTGGCGTGTGTTTTCTCTTCGTTTCAGCGTATCGAACCGAGTGGCTGGAAAAAAAATCATAAAATATACGATTTTTACTCGGAGAAGAGCGATTTTCGTTTGAAAATTGTCGAAAAATCGTCATTTTCAAGCAAAAATCATGCTCGTGAGTAAAAAATCATATCTCGATGAAAAATTGAGATAGAGACATGACTCTGGGCTTGAATTGAGCTCCACAGAGTCTAGTTGCAGCGAAAAAATCAGCATTTGATTCTCATCGAGCCAAGGAAGATAAATTCTCGGCGACAACTTCATGCTAAGATATTGCATTTTTTCCAACTCGATGTAAAAAGTCGAAAATTCAATTCTCGCGATAAATTGAAACTTTGGCGCGTGTTTCCTCTTTGTTTCAGCGTATCGAAACGAGGGGCTGGAAAAAAAATCATAAAATATACGGTTTTTACTCGAAGAAGAGCGATTTTCGCTTGAAAATTGTCGAAAAATCGTCATTTTCAAGCCAAAATCATGCTCGTGAGCAAAAAATCATATCTCGATGAAAAATTGAGATAGAGACATGACTCTGGGCTTGAATTGAGCTCCACAGAGTCTAGTTGCAGCGAAAAAATCAGCATTTCATTCTCATCGAGGCAAGAAGATAAATTCTTGGCGACAACTTCATGCAAAAATATTGATTTTTTCCAACTCGATGTAAAAAGTCGAAAATTGAATTCTCGCGCTAAATTGAGACTTTGGCGTGTGTTTTCTCTTCGTTTCAGCGTATCGAACCGAGTGGCTGGAAAAAAAATCATAAAATATACGATTTTTACTCGGAGAAGAGCGATTTTCGTTTGAAAATTGTCGAAAAATCGTCATTTTCAAGCAAAAATCATGCTCGTGAGTAAAAAATCATATCTCGATGAAAAATTGAGATAGAGACATGACTCTGGGCTTGAATTGAGCTCCACAGAGTCTAGTTGCAGCGAAAAAATCAGCATTTGATTCTCATCGAGCCAAGAAGATAAATTCTCGGCGACAACTTCATGCTAAGATATTGATTTTTTCCAACTCGATGTAAAAAGTCGAAAATTCAATTCTCGCGATAAGTTGAAACTTTGGCGCGTGTTTCCTCTTTGTTTCAGCGTATCGAAACGAGGGGCTGGAAAAAAAATCATAAAATATACGGTTTTTACTCGAAGAAGAGCGATTTTCGCTTGAAAATTGTCGAAAAATCGTCATTTTCAAGCCAAAATCATGCTCGTGAGCAAAAAATCATATCTCGATGAAAAATTGAGATAGAGACATGACTCTGGGCTTGAATTGAGCTCCACAGAGTCTAGTTGCAGCGAAAAAATCAGCATTTCATTCTCATCGAGGCAAGGAAGATAAATTCTTGGCGACAACTTCATGCAAAAATATTGATTTTTTCCAACTCGATGTAAAAAGTCGAAAATTGAATTCTCGCGCTAAATTGAGACTTTGGCGTGTGTTTTCTCTTCGTTTCAGCGTATCGAACCGAGTGGCTGGAAAAAAAATCATAAAATATACGATTTTTACTCGGAGAAGAGCGATTTTCGTTTGAAAATTGTCGAAAAATCGTCATTTTCAAGCAAAAATCATGCTCGTGAGTAAAAAATCATATCTCGATGAAAAATTGAGATAGAGACATGACTCTGGGCTTGAATTGAGCTCCACAGAGTCTAGTTGCAGCGGAAAAATCAGCATTTCATTCTCATCGAGGCAAGAAGATAAATTCTTGGCGACAACTTCATGCAAAAATATTGATTTTTTCCAACTCGATGTAAAAAGTCGAAAATTGAATTCTCGCGCTAAATTGAGACTTTGGCGCGTGTTTTCTCTTCTTTTCAGCGTATCGAACCGAGTGGCTGGAAAAAAAATCATAAAATATACGTTTTTTACTCGGAGAAGAGCGATTTTCGTTTGAAAATTGTCGAAAAATCGTCATTTTCAAGCAAAAATCATGCTCGTGAGTAAAAAATCATATCTCGATGAAAAATTGAGATAGAGACATGACTCTGGGCTTGAATTGAGCTCCACAGAGTCTAGTTGCAGCGAAAAAATCAGCATTTGATTCTCATCGAGCCAAGAAGATAAATTCTCGGCGACAACTTCATGCTAAGATATTGATTTTTTCCAACTCGATGTAAAAAGTCGAAAATTCAATTCTCGCGATAAATTGAAACTTTGGCGCGTGTTTCCTCTTTGTTTCAGCGTATCGAAACGAGGGGCTGGAAAAAAAATCATAAAATATACGGTTTTTACTCGAAGAAGAGCGATTTTCGCTTGAAAATTGTCGAAAAATCGTCATTTTCAAGCAAAAATCATGCTCGTGAGTAAAAAATCATATCTCGATGAAAAATTGAGATAGAGACATGACTCTGGGCTTGAATTGAGCTCCACAGAGTCTAGTTGCAGCGAAAAAATCAGCATTTCATTCTCATCGAGGCAAGAAGATAAATTCTTGGCGACAACTTCATGCAAAAATATTGATTTTTTCCAACTCGATGTAAAAAGTCGAAAATTGAATTCTCGCGCTAAATTGAGACTTTGGCGCGTGTTTCCTCTTTGTTTCAGCGTATCGAAACGAGGGGCTGGAAAAAAAATCATAAAATATACGGTTTTTACTCGAAGAAGAGCGATTTTCGCTTGAAAATTGTCGAAAAATCGTCATTTTCAAGCCAAAATCATGCTCGTGAGCAAAAAATCATATCTCGATGAAAAATTGAGATAGAGACATGACTCTGGGCTTGAATTGAGCTCCACAGAGTCTAGTTGCAGCGAAAAAATCAGCATTTCATTCTCATCGAGGCAAGAAGATAAATTCTTGGCGACAACTTCATGCAAAAATATTGATTTTTTCCAACTCGATGTAAAAAGTCGAAAATTGAATTCTCGCGCTAAATTGAGACTTTGGCGTGTGTTTTCTCTTCGTTTCAGCGTATCGAACCGAGTGGCTGGAAAAAAAATCATAAAATATACGATTTTTACTCGGAGAAGAGCGATTTTCGTTTGAAAATTGTCGAAACAATCGGCATCGTGATTTCGCGTTGCTCGATCACGATGCCGACTTTTCGAAAGCAATGCCACACGAGATTATAAAACAAATGAAAGCTTTGTGTTCCTTCACTACGGAATTGTCATCCCAAAGACTCATTTTCAGTCTTAACATTCATTCACAAAAATGGTGCGCAGGAGACATTATACCGATTTATTCAAAAATCCTCATCAATTGGGAAAGCTCATCGCGTGTCTCGGCCTGGAAAAATATTCTTTGCAATTGAAAGCAAAAAAAGTGTTGCCTCGTCGGATTGTTCGGGAAATTTGTGATTCAGTTTTCAAGGGAGCGTATTACAAGCACCGTGCCGAGTACGTCCGGAGTTTTGTGAGGAATAACCGTTTGCCAATAATAGCATTTATCGGAAACACTGGACTGAACGCGTAAGTATTATTATTGTTATCTGTAATAATTACTAGCTTTGTCTTTGGAGGTTAAATACGTTTTTTTTTTCATTATCAAAAGTACAGACTTACACAAAAAAAATGTCTTGTCAAAATTGCAAAAATTGAAGCGTAGAGAAGATTTTTCGGAAATTTTCGAAAAACTCAGATTTCCGTAAAATTCGAAAAATCATCAAATTTGAACCGTTCAACCGATATTTCCGAAATTCTTTTCTTTGGATCAATTATCCCCCCCCCCCTCCCTTGCCCGTTCATTTTTTTCGTTTTTTAATGCAGAATCACGTGAGCCTGGGGAAATTTTGCTCGAAGTGAAAAAAATTAGTCAAAAATACGATGAAATGATAAAAAAAAGGGAGAACGAAAGGTAAAAGGGCGCCAGAGAGAAGGGAGAAATCTCCTCGGGACTTTTTTGAAGGATTGGCGGAGAGTCTGGCCGCGATTTTTTAAGGGATTGACCAGTGGTTTCGACGGATCTTTTTTAAGGGATAAAGTCAGAGTCCCATTGAGATTTTTTTAAGGGATTAACGAAGAGTCTTGAGGGGATTTTTTTTAAAGGGTTCACCAACGATCTTAACGAGAGTTTTTAAGGGATAAAGGAATAATCTTGCCGGGACTTTTCTGAGGGATTGGCCAACTGTTTGGACCGGATTTTTTAAGGGGTTGACCGGGGTTCTCGACGCAAGTTTTTTGACCTTGGAACGGTAGCCTTATTTGATTCAACCTATTCTGGTAACATGGGGTCATACATGACCCCAATTTTGATAGATTCTCATCTCTTTGGTAAAATTCAACGAAAAAAGTCCAACTTAGACTCATTCTTATCGTTTTTTAATGCAGAACTACGTGAGCCTGGGGCAGTATTTTGCTCGGAGTTAAAAATCTAGTAAAAAATGCGATGGAGCGATAAGAAAACGGGAGAACGAAGCGAGAAATCTCGCCGGGACTTTTTTGGGGGATTGGTAAAGAGTCTAGACGGGATTTTTTTAAAAGGGTTGACCAATGATCTCAATGGAAGTGTTTCAGGGATTAAGCAGGAATCTTGCCAGGACTTTTTTAAGGGATGGGCCAAGAATCTGAACGGGATTATTTTTATATTTCAAAAGTATTTTTCCACAATTCTTACGAATGGCAGAAATTTGTTGCTTTTGCAAAATTAAAATTCGTGAAAATGGATGATAATAATGAAAATCGATGAAAAATCATGGAAATCGATAGAATTAATGAAATTCGATGAAAATTAATAAAAAAACTAATAAAAATCGATAAAATTTATGAAAATCAATAAAAAATTAGTAAATACTGATAAAAATCGAGAAAAATAATGCTAAGTTATTAAATTTCATTACAATACATGGAAATAAACTAAAGTAATTAAAAGTTAAAGTATGGACTTATCCACAATCTCTTGTGGAAATTGCAAAAATTGAAGCGTTTAGACGATTTTTCGAAGATTTGCGAAAAACTCAGATGTCCGTGAAATTCGAAAAATCATAAAACTTGAACCATTCAACCGATAATTCAAAAATTCAATACGAACCTTTCTATTAAGTTACTGTATTTATAACATGCAAAAATAGTAAAAAATCTTGAAATTTGCGGAAATTAGAGCGTCAACGCCCCTTTTTGGGAATTTTCACAATGCCGTAGGATTAGTATTTCTTGAGCTATTCCACGTAAATCTCAGACAACGAAGAGCCTGTATAGATTTAAATCTGTATTAAACGGAACACAGTAACACACGCACGCACGCACACACACACACGCACACGCACACGCACGCGCGCGCGCACACACACACACACACACACACACACACACACACACACACACACACACACATTTTTCGTATTTTTTGGGACATTTTAAGCAAATTGACATTGAAAACTGGAAAACGACGATTTCACCGTCACATAGCTGTCTCTATGAGGGAGCAAAAAAATAATAATTCTCCTTTTCCAGCGAGGATCCGTATGAAAACGTTGCCAGGCGGTTCCAGGCCTTTATCGACGAATGGGATGCTGCAGGCAAATCAAAGTCGGGAAAAGAGCCACGGTAAGCAAATGCATAAAAATTCACCGATGAAGACGATGTTGAAGTTTGCATCGTTGAAATGCAACAAAGTTCTGTTTTTTTTTCCTTCAGCGGTGCTAATGATTCTCATTAAAGTACTTTGTCAGGATAAGATAACGGTCTTTTTTCAAAATCGGTACGAAACATGTCATGGTTTTTGAAATTGATCGAACAATCAATCGAAAAACGTGTTTGCCATTGGGTCCAAACGATGCAAACTTCAGTGTCACCAATTTACTAGGTGCTTTACAATACGATGATTCCTTACGCCTCAGTAACGTTAGAGAAGTTATAATTTTCACATTTTTTCACATTATAGGCCCCTCAAGTTTTCGAGAGAAGTCGGAGGGCATGCCGAAAGAGTGGATGCTGGCGGCGCGCCAGGAAGTGGAGAAGAAGAAGGAGGGGACGCAGAAGAGGGAGGAGAAGGAGAAGGACAAGAAGCGGGAATGATGGAAGAAGAAGTTGAGGACCGGGAACGTGAGGCCAGTTCGACAGCGGGTGTTGAGGATCAGGGAGACAAGGAGGGAATGGTGGATGATCAGGGAACCGAGGGAGGAAGTGAGCAAGAAGGGAGAGAGGAGATAAACAAGGAATGTGGGGCTCAGGAACGGGAAGACAAGGTACTTGAAAATGAGTTAAACTGCGCCCTTTGCAAGTGATTGCAGGAGGCGCTTCACGCACTATACCTTCCGTTGATTACGAATATCTGTTAATACGGAACGAATGTTTGAATAGATGGACCGGAACGACAAAAATATTGCAGCGCCGGAGAAGAAGAGGAGGAAGAGGAGATCACCGGAAGAGATGGCGATGGAAGAATATCGTGCATTTTGTAGCCCACGATACATGAGGGTCGCATTGAATAAATAGTTTTTTCGATTTTTACGTCTGATGAGATCATTTTGCGTTATTTGCGGTTAACATCTCCATCTCCGTTTCTGCATCTCCGTTTCTGCACTCCATTAACCGATGGATGCAATCTTGGCGCGGGCTGAACAACGGTTCCGATGCTAATGACCTCTGAATTTGAATCGCCATTTCCTGCGATTAGTTTTCGAATTCAGACGTCATTAGCATCGTAACCGTTGTTCAGCCCACGCCAAGATTGCATCCATCAGCTAATGGAGTGCAGAAACAGAGATGCGACTAGGTTTGAACGTGGGTTAAGCAAATTTTGCACTCCGAGTGCGAAGATGCTCACCCTGCATGCGAAACGATGACTCGTTCGAGACTATCCAAACATATCGAGCTGCACTTTCTTTACTGTTGTATGGACCGCGTGCAGCACACATCACTAGGTTGATCGATCTCAACCGGATCGAGTGAATCGCTTTTCAATGTGGGTTAGACCCTGAAATATCGCACTTTAAAAAGTTTTAACCTATTACCGAATTTGAACTGGGGGTGATTGGTTTAAACTGTTTAGGCTGCAATATTTCGGGGTCTAACCCACATTGAAAAGCGATTCACTCGATCCGGTTGAGATCGATCAACCGAATGATGTGTGCTGCACGCGGTCCATACAACAGTAAAGAAAGTGCAGCTCGATATGTTTGGATAGTCTCGAACGAGTCATCGTTTCGCATGCAGGGTGAGCATCTTCGCACTCGGAGTGCAAAATTTGCTTAACCCACGTTCAAACCTAGTCGCATCTCTGTTTCTGCACTCCATTAGCTGATGGATGCAATCTTGGCGCGGGCTGAACAACGGTTACGATGCTGATGACCTCTGAATTTAAATCGCCATTTCCTGCGATTCGTTTTCGAATTCAGACGTCATTAGCATCGTAACCGTTGTTCAGCCCGCGCCAAGATTGCATCCATCAGCTAATAGAGTGCAGAAACAGAGATGCGACTAGGTTTGAACGTGGGTTAAGCAAATTCTGTACTCCGAGTGCGAAAATGCTCACCCTGCATGCGAAACGTAAACTTGTTTTAGACTATCCAAACTTTTCGAGCTGCACTTTTTTCGCTGTTGTATGGACCGCGTACAGGACGCACCATTCGGTTGATCGATCTCAGCCGGATCGAGGGAATCGCTTTTCAATGTGGGTTAGACCCCGAAATATCGCACTTTAAAAAGTTTTAACCTATGACCGAATTTGAACTGGGGGTGATTGGTTTAAACTTTTTAGGCTGCAATATTTCGGGGTCTAACCCACATTGAAAAGCGATTCACTCGATCCGGTTGAGATCGATCAACCGAATGATGTGTGCTGCACGCGGTGCATACAACAGTAAAGAAAGTGCAGCTCGATATGTTTGGATAGTCTCGAACGATTCATCGTTTCGCATGCAGGGTGAGCATCTTCGCACTCGGAGTGCAAAATTTGCTTAACCCACGTTCAAACCTAGTCGCATCTCTGTTTCTGCACTCCATTAGCTGATGGATACAATCTTGGCGCGGGCTGAACAACGGTTACGATGCTAATGACGTCTGAATTTGAAAACGAATCGCAGGAAATGGCGATTTAAATTCAGAGGTCATCAGCATCGGAACCGTTGTTTAGCCCGCGCCAAGATTGCATCCATCGGTTATTGGGGTTCAGAAACAGAGATGCAACTAGGTTTGAACGTGGGTTAAGCAAATTCTGCACTCCGAGTGCGAAGATGCTCACCCTGCATGCGAATCGTAAACTTGTTTTAGACTATCCAAACTTTTCGAGCTGCACTTTCTTCGCTGCTGTATGGACCGCGTACAGCACTCACCTTTCGGTTGTTTGATCTCAGCTTCATCGAATGAATCGCTTTGCAATGTGGGTTAGACTCAGAAATATTGCACTTTAAAAAGTTCTAACCAATTACCGAATTTGAACTGGGGGTGATTGGTTGAAACTTTTTACGCTGCAATATTTCGGGGTCTAACCCACATTGAAAAGCGATTCACTCGATCCGGCTGAGATCGATCAACCGAATGGTGCGTCCTGTACGCGGTCCATACAACAGTAAAGAAAATGCAGCTCGAAATGTTTGGATAGTCTCGAACGAGTCATCGTTTCGCATGCAGGGTGAGCATCTTCGCACTCGGAGTGCAAAATTTGCTTAACCCACGTTCAAACCCAGTCGCATCTCCGTTTCTGCACTCCATTAACCGATGGATGCAATCTTGGCGCGGGCTAAACAACGGTTCCGATGCTGATGACCTCTGAATTTAAATCGCCATTTCCTGCGATTCGTTTTCGAATTCAGACGTCATTAGCATCGTAACCGTTGTTCAGCCCGCGCCAAGATTGCATCCATCAGCTAATAGAGTGCAGAAACAGAGATGCGACTAGGTTTGAACGTGGGTTAAGCAAATTCTGTACTCCGAGTGCGAAAATGCTCACCCTGCATGCGAAACGATGAACTTGTTTTAGACTATCCAAACTTTTCGAGCTGCACTTTTTTCGCTGTTGTATGGACCGCGTACAGGACGCACCATTCGGTTGATCGATCTCAGCCGGATCGAGTGAATCGCTTTTCAATGTGGGTTAGACCCTGAAATATCGCACTTTAAAAAGTTTTAACCTATTACCGAATTTGAACTGGGGGTGATTGGTTTAAACTTTTTAGGCTGCAATATTTCGGGGTCTAACCCACATTGAAAAGCGATTCACTCGATCCGGTTGAGATCGATCAACCGAATGGTG
The DNA here is from genome assembly GCA_037043255.1 of Diadegma fenestrale. Lineage (NCBI taxonomy): Eukaryota > Metazoa > Arthropoda > Insecta > Hymenoptera > Ichneumonidae > Diadegma > Diadegma fenestrale. The sequence goes on from CM073316.1 coordinate 1,886,710, forward strand.
CGTCCTGTACGCGGTCCATACAACAGCGAAAAAAGTGCAGCTCGAAAAGTTTGGATAGTCTAAAACAAGTTTACGTTTCGCATGCAGGGTGAGCATTTTCGCACTCGGAGTGCAGAATTTGCTTAACCCACGTTCAAACCTAGTCGCATCTCTGTTCCTGCACTCCATTAGCTGATGGATGCAATCTTGACGCGGGCTGAACAACGGTTACGATGCTAATGACGTCTGAATTTCCTGCGATTCGTTTTTGAATTCAGACGTCATTAGCATCGTAAAAGTTGTTAAGCCCGCGCCAAGATTGCATCCATCGGTTATTGGGGTTCAGAAACAGAGATGCCACTAGGTTTGAACGTGGGTTAAGCAAATTTTGCACTCCGAGTGCGAAGATGCTCACCCTGCATGCGAAACGATGACTCGTTCGAGACTATCCAAACATTTCAAGCCGCACTTTCTTCACTGTTGTATGGACCGCGTACAGCATACACCATTCGGTCAATCGATCTCAGCCGGATCGAGTGAATCGCTTTTTAATGTGGGTTAGACCCCGAAATATTGCAGTCTAAAAAGTTTACACCAATCACCCCCAGTTCAAATTCGGTAATTGGTTAAAACTCTTTAGGCTGCAATAATTCGGTGTCTAACCCACATTGAAAAGCGATTCACTATATCCGGCTGAGATCGATCAACCAAATGGTGGCATGCTGGACGCGGTCCATACAACAGTGAAGAAAGTGCAGCTCGAAACAATCGGATAGTCTCGAACGAGTTCACGTATCGCATGCAGGGTGAGCATCTTCGCTCTCGGAGTGCAGAACTTGCTTAACCCACGTTCAAACTCAGTCGCATCTCTGTTTCTGCACTCCATTAACCGGTGGATGCAATCTTGGCGCGGGCTAAACAACTTTTACGATGCTAATGACGTCTGAATTTCCTGCGATTCGTTTTCAAATTCAGACGTCATTAGCATCGTAAAAGTTGTCAAGCCAGCGCCAAGATTGCATCCATCGGTTATTGGGGTTCAGAAACAGAGATGCAACTAGGTTTGAACGTGGGTTAAGCAAATTTTGCACTCCGAGAGCGAAGATGCTCACCCTGCATGCGATACGTAAACGCGTTCGAGACTATCCGAACGTTTCGAGCTGCAATTTCTTCACTGTTGTATGGACCGCGTACAGCATGCCACCATTCGGTTGATGGATCTCAGCCGGATCGAGTGAATCGCTTTTCAATGTGGGTTACACCCCGAAATATTGCACTCTAAAAAGTTTCGACCAATTAACCCGAATTTGAACTGGGGGTAATTGGTTAAAACTCTTTAGGCTGCAATAATTCGGTGTCTAACCCACATTGAAAAGCGATTCACTATATCCGGCTGAGATCGATCAACCAAATGGTGGCATGCTGGACGCGGTCCATACAACAGTGAAGAAAGTGCAGCTCGAAACAATCGGATAGTCTCGAACGAGTTCACGTATCGCATGCAGGGTGAGCATCGTCGCTCTCGGAGTGCAGAATTTGCTTAACCCACGTTCAAACTCAGTCGCATCTCTGTTTCTGCACTCCATTAACCGGTGGATGCAATCTTGGCGCGGGCTAAACAACTTTTACGATGCTAATGACGTCTGAATTTCCTGCGATTCGTTTTCAAATTCAGACGTCATTAGCATCGTAAAAGTTGTCAAGCCCGCGCCAAGATTGCATCCATCGGTTATTGGGGTTCAGAAACAGAGATGCAACTAGGTTTGAACGTGGGTTAAGCAAATTTTGCACTCCGAGAGCGAAGATGCTCACCCTGCATGCGATACGTAAACGCGTTCGAGACTATCCGAACGTTTCGAGCTGCAATTTCTTCACTGTTGTATGGACCGCGTACAGCATGCCACCATTCGGTTGATGGATCTCAGCCGGATCGAGTGAATCGCTTTTCAATGTGGGTTACACCCCGAAATATTGCACTCTAAAAAGTTTCGACCAATTACCGAATTTGAACTGGGGGTAATTGGTTAAAACTCTTTAGGCTGCAATAATTCGGTGTCTAACCCACATTGAAAAGCGATTCACTATATCCGGCTGAGATCGATCAACCAAATGGTGGCATGCTGGACGCGGTCCATACAACAGTGAAGAAAGTGCAGCTCGAAACAATCGGATAGTCTCGAACGAGTTCACGTATCGCATGCAGGGTGAGCATCTTCGCTCTCGGAGTGCAGAATTTGCTTAACCCACGTTCAAACTCAGTCGCATCTCTGTTTCTGCACTCCATTAACCGGTGGATGCAATCTTGGCGCGGGCTAAACAACTTTTACGATGCTAATGACGTCTGAATTTCCTGCGATTCGTTTTCAAATTCAGACGTCATTAGCATCGTAAAAGTTGTCAAGCCCGCGCCAAGATTGCATCCATCGGTTATTGGGGTTCAGAAACAGAGATGCAACTAGGTTTGAACGTGGGTTAAGCAAATTTTGCACTCCGAGAGCGAAGATGCTCACCCTGCATGCGATACGTAAACGCGTTCGAGACTATCCGAACGTTTCGAGCTGCAATTTCTTCACTGTTGTATGGACCGCGTACAGCATGCCACCATTCGGTTGATGGATCTCAGCCGGATCGAGTGAATCGCTTTTCAATGTGGGTTACACCCCGAAATATTGCACTCTAAAAAGTTTCGACCAATTACCGAATTTGAACTGGGGGTAATTGGTTAAAACTCTTTAGGCTGCAATAATTCGGTGTCTAACCCACATTGAAAAGCGATTCACTATATCCGGCTGAGATCGATCAACCAAATGGTGGCATGCTGGACGCGGTCCATACAACAGTGAAGAAAGTGCAGCTCGAAACAATCGGATAGTCTCGAACGAGTTCACGTATCGCATGCAGGGTGAGCATCTTCGCTCTCGGAGTGCAGAATTTGCTTAACCCACGTTCAAACTCAGTCGCATCTCTGTTTCTGCACTCCATTAACCGGTGGATGCAATCTTGGCGCGGGCTAAACAACTTTTACGATGCTAATGACGTCTGAATTTTCTGCGATTCGTTTTCAAATTCAGACGTCATTAGCATCGTAAAAGTTGTCAAGCCCGCGCCAAGATTGCATCCATCGGTTATTGGGGTTCAGAAACAGAGATGCAACTAGGTTTGAACGTGGGTTAAGCAAATTTTGCACTCCGAGAGCGAAGATGCTCACCCTGCATGCGATACGTAAACGCGTTCGAGACTATCCGAACGTTTCGAGCTGCAATTTCTTCACTGTTGTATGGACCGCGTACAGCATGCCACCATTCGGTTGATGGATCTCAGCCGGATCGAGTGAATCGCTTTTCAATGTGGGTTACACCCCGAAATATTGCACTCTAAAAAGTTTTGACCAATTACCGAATTTGAACTGGGGGTAATTGGTTAAAACTCTTTAGGCTGCAATTATTCGGTGTCTAACCCACATTGAAAAGCGATTCACTATATCCGGCTGAGATCGATCAACCAAATGGTGGCATGCTGGACGCGGTCCATACAACAGTGAAGAAAGTGCAGCTCGAAACAATCGGATAGTCTCGAACGAGTTCACGTATCGCATGCAGGGTGAGCATCTTCGCTCTCGGAGTGCAGAATTTGCTTAACCCACGTTCAAACTCAGTCGCATCTCTGTTTCTGCACTCCATTAACCGGTGGATGCAATCTTGGCGCGGGCTAAACAACTTTTACGATGCTAATGACGTCTGAATTTCCTGCGATTCGTTTTCAAATTCAGACGTCATTAGCATCGTAAAAGTTGTCAAGCCCGCGCCAAGATTGCATCCATCGGTTATTGGGGTTCAGAAACAGAGATACAACTAGGTTTGAACGTGGGTTAAGCAAATTTTGCACTCCGAGAGCGAAGATGCTCACCCTGCATGCGATACGTAAACGCGTTCGAGACTATCCGAACGTTTCGAGCTGCAATTTCTTCACTGTTGTATGGACCGCGTACAGCATGCCACCATTCGGTTGATGGATCTCAGCCGGATCGAGTGAATCGCTTTTCAATGTGGGTTACACCCCGAAATATTGCACTCTAAAAAGTTTTGACCAATTACCGAATTTGAACTGGGGGTAATTGGTTAAAACTCTTTAGGCTGCAATTATTCGGTGTCTAACCCACATTGAAAAGCGATTCACTATATCCGGCTGAGATCGATCAACCAAATGGTGGCATGCTGGACGCGGTCCATACAACAGTGAAGAAAGTGCAGCTCGAAACAATCGGATAGTCTCGAACGAGTTCACGTATCGCATGCAGGGTGAGCATCTTCGCTGTCGGAGTGCAGAATTTGCTTAACCCACGTTCAAACTCAGTCGCATCTCTGTTTCTGCACTCCATTAACCGGTGGATGCAATCTTGGCGCGGGCTAAACAACTTTTACGATGCTAATGACGTCTGAATTTCCTGCGATTCGTTTTCAAATTCAGACGTCATTAGCATCGTAAAAGTTGTCAAGCCCGCGCCAAGATTGCATCCATCGGTTATTGGGGTTCAGAAACAGAGATACAACTAGGTTTGAACGTGGGTTAAGCAAATTTTGCACTCCGAGAGCGAAGATGCTCACCCTGCATGCGATACGTAAACGCGTTCGAGACTATCCGAACGTTTCGAGCTGCAATTTCTTCACTGTTGTATGGACCGCGTACAGCATGCCACCATTCGGTTGATGGATCTCAGCCGGATCGAGTGAATCGCTTTTCAATGTGGGTTACACCCCGAAATATTGCACTCTAAAAAGTTTTGACCAATTACCGAATTTGAACTGGGGGTAATTGGTTAAAACTCTTTAGGCTGCAATAATTCGGTGTCTAACCCACATTGAAAAGCGATTCACTATATCCGGCTGAGATCCATCAACCGAATGGTGGCATGCTGTACGCGGTCCATACAACAGTGAAGAAATTGCAGCTCGAAACGTTCGGATAGTCTCGAACGCGTTTACGTATCGCATGCAGGGTGAGCATCTTCGCTCTCGGAGTGCAAAATTTGCTTAACCCACGTTCAAACCTAGTTGTATCTCTGTTTCTGAACCCCAATAACCGATGGATGCAATCTTGGCGCGGGCTTGACAACTTTTACGATGCTAATGACGTCTGAATTTGAAAACGAATCGCAGGAAATTCAGCCGTCATTAGCATCGTAAAAGTTGTTTAGCCCGCGCCAAGATTGCATCCACCGGTTAATGGAGTGCAGAAACAGAGATGCGACTGAGTTTGAACGTGGGTTAAGCAAATTCTGCACTCCGAGAGCGAAGATGCTCACCCTGCATGCGATACGTGAACTCGTTCGAGACTATCCGATTGTTTCGAGCTGCACTTTCTTCACTGTTGTATGGACCGCGTCCAGCATGCCACCATTTGGTTGATCGATCTCAGCCGGATATAGTGAATCGCTTTTCAATGTGGGTTAGACACCGAATTATTGCAGCCTAAAGAGTTTTAACCAATTACCCCCAGTTCAAATTCGGTAATTGGTCAAAACTTTTTAGAGTGCAATATTTCGGGGTGTAACCCACATTGAAAAGCGATTCACTCGATCCGGCTGAGATCCATCAACCGAATGGTGGCATGCTGTACGCGGTCCATACAACAGTGAAGAAATTGCAGCTCGAAACGTTCGGATAGTCTCGAACGCGTTTACGTATCGCATGCAGGGTGAGCATCTTCGCTCTCGGAGTGCAAAATTTGCTTAACCCACGTTCAAACCTAGTTGCATCTCTGTTTCTGAACCCCAATAACCGATGGATGCAATCTTGGCGCGGGCTTGACAACTTTTACGATGCTAATGACGTCTGAATTTGAAAACGAATCGCAGGAAATTCAGACGTCATTAGCATCGTAAAAGTTGTTTAGCCCGCGCCAAGATTGCATCCACCGGTTAATGGAGTGCAGAAACAGAGATGCGACTGAGTTTGAACGTGGGTTAAGCAAATTCTGCACTCCGAGAGCGAAGATGCTCACCCTGCATGCGATACGTGAACTCGTTCGAGACTATCCGATTGTTTCGAGCTGCACTTTCTTCACTGTTGTATGGACCGCGTCCAGCATGCCACCATTTGGTTGATCGATCTCAGCCGGATATAGTGAATCGCTTTTCAATGTGGGTTAGACACCGAATTATTGCAGCCTAAAGAGTTTTAACCAATTACCCCCAGTTCAAATTCGGTAATTGGTCAAAACTTTTTAGAGTGCAATATTTCGGGGTGTAACCCACATTGAAAAGCGATTCACTATATCCGGCTGAGATCGATCAACCAAATGGTGGCATGCTGTACGCGGTCCATACAACAGTGAAGAAAGTGCAGCTCGAAACGATCGGATAGTCTCGAACGAGTTCACGTATCGCATGCAGGGTGAGCATCTTCGCTCTCGGAGTGCAGAATTTGCTTAACCCACGTTCAAACTCAGTCGCATCTCTGTTTCTGCACTCCATTAACCGGTGGATGCAATCTTGGCGCGGGCTAAACAACTTTTACGATGCTAATGACGTCTGAATTTCCTGCGATTCGTTTTCAAATTCAGACGTCATTAGCATCGTAAAAGTTGTCAAGCCCGCGCCAAGATTGCATCCATCGGTTATTGGGGTTCAGAAACAGAGATGCAACTAGGTTTGAACGTGGGTTGAGCAAATTTTGCACTCCGAGAGCGAAGATGCTCACCCTGCATGCGATACGTAAACGCGTTCAAGACTATCCGAACGTTTCGAGCTGCAATTTCTTCACTGTTGTATGGACCGCGTACAGCATCCCACCATTCGGTTGATGGATCTCAGCCGGATCGAGTGAATCGCTTTTCAATGTGGGTTACACCCCGAAATATTGCACTCTAAAAAGTTTTGACCAATTACCGAATTTGAACTGGGGGTAATTGGTTAAAACTCTTTAGGCTGCAATAATTCGTTGTCTAACCCACATTGAAAAGCGATTTACTCGATCGGGCTGACATCGATCAACCGAATGGTGTGTGCTGCACGCGGTCCATACAACAGTGAAGAAAGTGCGGCTCGAAATGTTGGGATAGTCTCGAACAAGTTTACGTTTCCTATGCAGGGCGACCATCTTGGCACTCGAACGTCAGAATTCGCTTAACCCACGTTCAAACCTAGTCGCATCACTGTTTCTGCACTCCATCAACCGATTGATGCAATCTTGGCGCGGGCTGAACAACGGTTACGATGCTGATACGTCTGAATTTGAAAACGAATCGTGGGAAAATCAGACGTCTTTACCATCGTAACCGTTGTTTAGCCCGCGCCAAGACTGCATCCATCGGTTAATGGAGTGCAGACACAGAGATGCGACTAGGTTTGAACATGGGTTAAGCGAATTCTGATGTCCGAGTGCCAAGATGCTCACCGTGCATGCGAAACGTAAACTTGTTCGAGACTATCCCAACATTTCGAGCTGCACTTTCTTCACTGTTGTATGGACCGCGTGCAGCACACACCATTTGGTTGATCGATGTCAGCCGGATCGAGTGAATCGCCTTTCAATGTGGGTTAGACACCGAAATATTGCACCCTAAAAAGTTTTAACTAATCGCCCCCAGTTTAAATTCGGTAATTGGTAAAAACTTTTTAGAGTGCAACATTTCGGGGTCTAACCGACATTGAAAAGCGATTTACTCGATCGGGCTGACATCGATCAACCAAATGGTGTGTGCTGCACGCGGTCCATACAACAGTGAAGAAAGTGCAGCTCGAAATGTTCAGATAGTCAAACAAGTTTACGTTTCGCATGCACGGTGAGCATCTTGGCACTCGGACATCAGAATTCGCTTAACCCATGTTCAAACCTAGTCGCATCTCTGTGTCTGCACTCCATTAACCGATGGATGCAGTCTTGGCGCGGGCTAAACAACGGTTACGATGGTAAAGACGTCTGATTTTCCTACGATTCGTTTTCAAATTCAGACGTATCAGCATCCTATTGCAGGGTGACCATCTTGGCACTCGGACATCAGAATTTGCTTAACCCACGTTCAAACCTAGTCGCATCTCTGTTTCTGCACTCCATTAACCGATGGATGCAGTCTTGGCGCGGGCTAAACAACGGTTACGATGGTAATGACGTCTGATTTTCCTACGATTTGTTTTCAAATTCAGACGTATCAGCATCGTAACCGTTGTTCAGCCCGCGCCAAGATTGCATCCATCGGTTAATGGAGTGCAGAAACAGAGATGCGACTAGGTTTGAACGTGGGTTAAGCAAATTCTGATGTCCGAGTGCCAAGATGCTCACCCTGCATGCGAAACGTAAACTCGTTCGACTATCTGAAGATTTCGAGCCGCACTTTCTTCACTGTTGTATGGACCGCGTGCAGCACACACCATTCGATTGATCGATGTCAGCCGGATCGAGTGAATCGCTTTTCAATGTGGGTTAGACCCCGAAATATTGCACTCTAAAAAGTTTTGACCAATTACCGAATTTGAACTGGGGGCGATTGGTCTAACCCACTAATGTGGGTGTTTGGATACTTTGAGATCCAATGTAGATCGAATTTTCATGATTTCAGCAAAAAAACAGAACTGTCGATTGGTCAATCCGTGACGACGAATTACTGTCTCACGGTGCACGGAAAAGCGTTGTTTTTCATGCAGTACGCATAAAAATGCCAAAAATCTTATCCCGGCGAGGGATCGAGACGATGGCTCAATTTTCCGCTTCGTTTTGGCTAAAATCGACACGTTGTCGAAAAAAAAGTCATCATTTTGGTGTGGTGGATCGAAAACGATCAATTTCCGTTCCGAAATTGATAAATAACGTCTTTTTTCCCTCAAAATCGCGACAATTAACCAACAATCACGCCTCGCTGAGCGATTAAAAGAAGGCAACGAGTTCGAGATCTAACGTAGATCGAATTTTCATGATTTCAGGAAAGAGGGCACAATTTCCCGCTTCGTTTTGGCTAAAAACGACACGTTGTCGAAAAAAGTCATCATTTTCGTGTGCTGGATCGAAGACGATCAATTTTCGCTCCGAAATTGATAAATAACGTCTTTTTTCCCTCAAAATCGCGACAATTAACCAACAATCACGCCTCGCTGAGCGATTAAAAGAAGGCAACGAGTTTGAGATCCAACGTAGATAGAATTTTCATGATTTCAGGAAACAGGGCACAATTTCCCGCTTCGTTTTGGCTAAAAACGACACGTTGTCGAAAAAAAGTCATCATTTTCGTGTGCTGGATCGAAGACGATCAATTTTCGCTCCGAAATTGATAAATAACGTCTTTTTTCCCTCAAAATCGTGGCAATTAACCAACAATCACGCCTCGCTGAGCGATTAAAAGAAGGCAACGAGTTCGAGATCTAACGTAGATCGAATTTTCATGATTTCAGGAAAGAGGGCACAATTTCCCGCTTCGTTTTGGCTAAACACGACACGTTGTCGAAAAAGAAGTCATCATTTTGGTGTGGTGGATCGAAAACGATCAATTTCCGTTCCGAAATTGATAAATAACGTCTTTTTTCCCTCAAAATCGCGACAATTAACCAACAATCACGCCTCGCTGAGCGATTAAAAGAAGGCAACGAGTTCGAGATCTAACGTAGATCGAATTTTCATGATTTCAGGAAAGAGGGCACAATTTCCCGCTTCGTTTTGGCTAAAAACGACACGTTGTCGAAAAAAAAAGTCATCATTTTCGTGCGGTGGATCGAAGAGGATCAATTTCCGTTTCAAAATTGGAAAAAGGTCTTTTTTCGCTCAAAATCGTTGCAATTACCCAATAATCGCGCCTCGGTGAGCGATTAAAAGAATGCAACCAGTTTGAGATCCAATGTAGATCGAATTTTCATGATTTCAGGAAACAGGGCACAATTTCCCGCTTCGTTTTGGCTAAACACGTGTGTTGTCGAAAAAAAAGTCATCATTTTCGTGTGGTGGATCGAAGACAATCAATTTTCGTTACGAATTTGATCAATAACGTCTTTTTTCTCTCAAAATCGTGGCAATGAACCAATAATCGCACCTCGGTGAGCGATTAAAAGAATGCAACGCGTTTGAGATCCAACGTAGATCGAATAATCATGCTTTCAGGAGAAAAAACAGAACTGTCGATTGGTCAATCCGTGACGACGAATTACCGTCTCACGGTGCACGGAAAAGCGTTGTTTTCCATGCAGTGCGCAATAAAATGCCAAAAATCTTTTCCCGGCGAGGGATCGAGACGATGGCACAATTTCCCGCTTCTTTTTGGCTAAAAACGACACACGTTGTCGAAAAAAAAGTCATCATTTTCGTATGGTGGATCGAAGACATTCAATTTCCGTTACGAAATTGATAAATAACGTCTTTTTCCCCTCAAAATCGTCGCAATGAACCAATAATCGCACCTCGGTGAGCGGTTAAAAGAATTCAACCAGTTTTAGATCCAACGTAGATCGAATTTTCATGATTTCAGGAAACACAATAGAACCGTCCATTGGTCAATCCATGACGACAAATTATCGTCTCACGTTGCACGGAAAAGCGTTATTTTCCCTGCAATGCGTAGTAAAATGCAAAAAATCTTATCCCGACGAGAGATCGAGACGATGGCACAATTTCCCGCTTCGTTTTGGCTAAAAACGACACGTTGTCGAAAAAAAGTCATCATTTTCGTGTGGTGGATCGAAGACGATCAATTTTCGTTTCGAAATTGATAAATAACGTCTTTTTTCGCTCAAAATCGTTGCAATTAACCAATATGCCAAAAATCTTATCCCGGCGAGGGATTAAGACATCTGCAATAATTTTTGGTGCGTTTTTGTGAAATAAACGGCTTCGTCGAGGGGAACTTTTTTCAAAAAAAATTATGAATTTTCAGGATTTTCATCTCTGAATTGCATGAATAAAAAAGTCGTTAAGAATGTCATTGGTACGAAATATGGGTGTTATCGATTTTATTAAGATTAAGATGACTGCGAGAATTTTCGCTTCGGTTTCATCAAACAAACGACTTTATCGGGAAAAAAATCATCATTGTGCGATCACGTCAGCTGATGTTCGCATTTCCAACCGCTTTCAATCTGTCAAAACAGTCAAAACATTCGTCGTGACACATTGCTAACGTCACTCGACAGTTTCATGTTTCTCGCGCAAAAGTCGAGTCGTGTGACATTGCCGCCGAAAGAATCGACAAACGTTTCTGCTGTGAATGTGAGCGAGAGCCCCGTCTTAGCCCCTATGTCAGACGGCAGTGAGGCGTCGCACATCATGGCCGCCAGCGACCTTCTCATTGGCTTAAAAATCCAAAATTCTATTGCTTGCCATTTAAAACCTGTTGTGAATTTTGAAAAACCGTTAAGTAGGATTGCTCCTGATACCGTCCCGGAACCGAGGATACCCGGACAGCAAGTCTTTCTGAATCACCCTGTATACGATGATAAAAAATGATAAATAAAAAAGGCGAGGGATAATGAGAATAGCAACGAAACGAATGGAAAAAGCGACATCGATGCAACTTTCTTCTTGTCGCGGCGGCGGGTGACGTCGAATAAAACGACGCGACTTTCGATACGTGTACCTTCAGGACGACATTTAACTCGGTGGAGAAAAAAATTTCTATATTCCCGTTTTGTGTTACATAGTCGACGATCCGGATTTATTCATATGTATATAGATTTATGTTGAATCGGTATATTATCAGCGGGAGAAACGCAACAAAGTAGCAGCGGTCGAGCAACAGCCACAAGACCGCGACGTTGATCGCCAAGATATCTTTACCCACGATTTACCGTCCTACTCTACTAAAACGTGTCCCTTATTTTTCTCACCCGTAATTTATATCGACACTGGACACACACACACGAATTTCTCTTTATACGATTTATAGTTACGTGTCTTTCGAATCAGATTGGGACACGAACGGATTGAGTTTCCGCGACCATTTCGATGCAATAATGTTTACACACAACATTATGTTTTAAACATAACGGACAAAAATTTCACTTGCCTTTACATTTTGTTCCGATAGCCATGAAATTGCTTTCTACTTGATTGACATTTCTCTCTTTTGAAAGTGCAAATATTTGTTTGAGAATAATAATTTTAAAAAAATTGTCAAGACATTGGAAAATCCGAGTAAGCTTGACCCTAATTTGAGCTGCGTAAAAAAAAGGTGACGATTTAGTCTTTCGTTTTTTCTCTGCTTCTTTCGTTTCACCTCATTGCCGAGATCGGTACGACGACTTCGATCTTTTAATTGGCAACTGTCTGGTTGATATTTCCCGTCGCATTAAGACTCTTCTGGAATATAAAGGGAATAGAAGGAGTAAACCCGGGGAACGTGAGGAATGAGAGGCAGACTTTGCCCGAGGCAAAAGACTTAGTCTAGGCTACTTGAGTCTGACTGCTCCAGACTGAAGTCGTTCTCGTGTCTCTTAAAAAGAGAAAGAGCAAGAACGAAAGAAACATCTCGGGATTTCCAAGATTCTACGAGGATAAAGAATATGCGGCATGTCTCTATTAACGGGATTTCTAGACACAGGTGGAGTCTGTACATTGTGAAACTGTTCCGTTTCCGCATCGTCCCAGGATCACGTTGACCTAGTCCAGACTCCAGAGAAAACCGGATGAAATAATCTTTACGCTCTTTTTCTCAGTCTCTTCCACAACAATAACAAAAACCGACTTAATATATTCCAATTAAGAAAATCATCGTGATCCCAGTCCGTTCATGCTTTATAATTGAGGATAAATAACTATTTTTCCTTGGTCTCTTAGAAAGCTGATCGGATCGGATTTCGTATTAGTTCATTGATCCATTACTCCCCAGCGCGATGCTAATCAACCTTTTATTTCTCTCCAATCATATATCATAAATTCACCAAGAAATTCTCAGCTCATAGAAAAATAAAGAAAAAACGTCGAAATGACCAAGATTTTTCAAACCTTTTTCTCTCGCGATGCTCTGCAGTTTTGTAATTGTCTTCACCAACCACTCGAGATGATCCTGAAGTTTGCATTGTTGGAATGCAACGAAATTCTGTTATTTCTTCGGCAGAGCGAATAATTATTATTGAATATTTAGTCCAGCCAATAAAACGATTCTCTCTTGCGACCAAAAAACTCAATGGACTCGAAAAATCGCCACGATTTTCCAATTTCCATAAATAATCAATAGAAAAAATGTTTTTCGTTGATTCTGAACGTTGCAAACTTGAGAGTCATCCACTCAAGACTTGTAGTGACGTTTTGAAGAACGGCAGTGACGTCACGGGGAGAAAACTGTTGTGAGCGCCCTGTAGAAAAAAAAAAAGAATGAAATGAAAAAATATTAATGAATTTTGGTTAATAACTCTGTGTTTTCTGGTACGAGATACATTCTGCGGTAGAGAGTAGACAAACGATATAACCAAGAGTGGATATGAAGCACGCTTTAAACACCCTGGGCATAATAATCACGTTCATATATATTCTCGACTTGACACTGGAGAAAATCTTCCGGCTGGTCTCTTCTGCGATCATTCCGCAAGAGATTTTCTCGTCGGTTTAGACACGCTCGATCGACCTTAAGGAGGAAGTTGGTCGAGATCCTTACGCGCCTACGCGCGCATAGCACTCCGAGTACTCTTTTAAAAGGACCGCCTTTCTGTGTCCCTTTGGGCATCGCGCGCCAACGTACACGCACCTTTATATACATATATATGTATACGTTTGACGCATATAACAAACTATAAACTATATAGTAAACGTGTCGTTACGATCTCTTGTCTAGCCTCTTTTTCTCGCCGCCAAGCGGAACGAATATTACTCTTCTGTCGAGGACTCTCTCGCTCTCTCTCACTTCGCCGTCTTTCTTTCAACGATCACGACCGAGATGACATAGACGAAACGACGTTGGCGTCGTTTGCTCTCCTTACTTTTATAGAGATACGTATAATCCCAGGCATCTCTCCCTCATGATAGAGAGAATCATCTCTTCGCGTACATATAGTAAAATGCCCGCGGGCTAACGATCCCTCGAGAAGACAGAGTTTGCAATACTTGGTTGATCGTTCTCGAGCATACTCTTTCTCTCTTTCACCGCTCTCGTCGAGACATTCAACATCGAACAACGATAAATGTACACTCGTGAACGAGACCCTGACAATCCGTAAATGCTTTTACCATTTGTTATATTAATACTCTGTCAATTCTACATTTTTCATCCCCTCATTCCAATTTATTCTTCATCATCTTTTGTCCAACTGTAAGAGAGGAAAAAAATTATTCACATTCGCATTTGCAGATCAAACTCTAATAGTGGACAAAATTCCTGCGTCATTTTCTTAATTTGGTCATGCGTAGAATTTCGTGTCACTGATGTGTAAAGAAAAAACGTTTCCTATATTTTAGTTTGCTCGATTTTTCTTCTAAACTAAAGTGGATTGCTTTTAAATTGGAGAAAAAACTGTGTAATGCAAATGAATTGCTTTCCACTACGCTGTTATGAGAATTAATTTTTCGATGAAAAAACATTTGCAATTAATTTAGAAAGCTTTTACGGATTCTGGGCTCTGATGCATCATTCATTTGGCAGCAACAATCGTTTAAATAGAGTTTTGCATTCCGACAGATATTTCTACAAACATACACAGCCCATATATATATATATACCGATCTCTGGTTCGCAGCTCCCGTTGCTGGAGATCACGAGAGACACGTTTGTCTAACACTCCCACAGGCAGTTTTCTAAAGCTCCACGATCTTAGTTCTACCACCCAACTACCTCTTTCTTCTCTATTATAGTTGCGCATATCTGCCTCGTAGATCCGCATACCTTATCCCGTGAACCTTGACTATTTCATGTTACGCCTTTCGAACTTGTATACTTATAGCTATATGTATATAAAATGGACCAACCTGCCTCTCTCGGACGCCGAGACTATCTTTAGCTCTCTTCCCAACTCCTTTTAATCTCCCGTTTTATCCTCGCAGTCTATATAACACGAATAAATACGTCTTTTCAAGAGTAAACAGAAATAATCCTGCCCCGGGTTTTTGCCGAACGGAATTTCATTCTGGCAATGACTCGGCTTGAGAATATTGTTGCGCATGCGTATTTTTATTCGTGTGTTATCGAAACTGCGTACGAGATTCCGTAAACGTTCTGAATCCGCTTGGAAATTCGCTGTTAAGCTTCGCGCGCACTTTCGAAATCTCTCCGTGACATTTTTATCAGGTTAACCTTTGCTTAAACGTCAATTTCACGCCGGTCTCCCTCTCTCGTATATTTTATTTGAAAAGAGCAACAGGATCCTTTCGTTGCCAACTAGACTCGTGCTTAATTGAATCTTAGTCTGCAGAAGATTTCTGTTCGTTCCATTCCAAATCGTTTATGCAAGGCAAAAAGTTAATAAAAATGAAATAAATAACAAATTTAAAAAATTACAATATACAGAGAAATTCTCTGCGGACGAAACATTTTTTCTATTGATTATTTATTGAATTTTGGAAATCGTGCCAATTTTTTGAGTCCATTGAGTTTTTTCGTCGCAAGAGAGAAACGTTTTATGGCCCAGATCAAATAGTGAATAATAATTATTGGCTCTGCTCGAGAAATAACACAATTTCGTTGCATTCCAACGATGCAAACTTCAGGATCATTCGTAATGATAATTTGCCGCAATGGCAGATTCAAGATTGCAGTAACGAGCGCGAGACTATCCTTCGGCGTTACATATTTATCGTTTCAACATTAATTCGTACGATTTCTCTCAAAGTTGCCATTCCATTATTATTCCTATACGTTTGCACTATTCTTGTTAGGGAATATTTCTATTATTCCGTAATAATAATGATAATAATAATTTTTATTATTATTTTATAATTAGATTTTTTGATCGATTGTCCGAGAAATTCTGAGCGTTCATATGTTTGCGAGTACTCGATTGTTTGCTGGAGCTGCTCGAGCGAATACGTTCGCACATTTCTATCGAGAGGGAGAAGACCTTGCGTTCGTGTGTCTCCAAGTGTACGTTTGTATGTTTTTCTGTGTGTGTGTGTGCGTGTGTAGACTTGGCGGTGAACGGTTGAATTACTGGAAATTCCAATGGTTCTTGCTTGGAGAGATTGGAAAAGCTATCGGTCAACCGGGTGCCAGAGGATACGAAACCTCGCGACATTCTTAGAAAAGCAGTTGGCGTTTCAACCTTGTCGTTGAATAGCGATCGCCATCAGAAAGAACGACAAACGGCAACGCGAGGACAACGACGATCACTAGAGCTCCTTTACAATATTATATACTCTCTGGGTGTCTGGGCATCGGTGCACTAGTCACATCGCGCGTCACCACGCTCGCGGTAACGTACTTGACAAGAATGCGGTTTCACCTGGGTTGCCGTTTTTCCTAACGGTCAACGACCGTCGCCACAAATTCTTTGAGATGTTTTCTTCTTTTTCTTTTCTCGTATCTTTTTGCCATGTATTTTATCCTTGGTCGGATTAATCTGACTTTACTATATCGTTAACGTAATTTCTTGATGATGCTGAAGTTTGCAACGTTGGAATGCATCGAAAAATATTGAATTTTATTGAAAATTCGTTCAATTTTCAATGTCATCCAAATTTTTCGAGCCGATATGCTTTTCGAGTGGCAAAAATGGATCATTTTATCATCGTAATTACATCCTGTAATTGAATAATTATTTTTTTCAAAGATAAAAATGAATTTCGTTGCATTCCAACGATGCAAACTTCAGAGTCATATTTCTTGGGACATTTTTAATTAATTTTCACACAGATTTGCGTATTTGATTGTCGATTTTTCCTTCATATAATTTTTCATAGTATTTTTTTTTAAAAAAGGATAAAAATTTGTTTATGGATTCGTGTTTTAAGATTGAAAAGAGATTTTCATTTTTTTTTCGTCTCCGTCGGTACGTTTTTTTATTAGGTAGAGTTGCAATTTTTACGAAGCTTCTCTCAAGAAGAAATGAAGGGGTAGTAAAAAAAAATGTGTCCGTAATAAGAAAGTAAAGCTTTCGAGTCCAGCATAAAAGAGACGAAAGTTAAACCTCGGCAGCTTAAAGAAGCTTTTCGCGGTAGCCAAGCCGGGGCGGGGTTAATATTACGCGTTTATTACAGAATAGAATGTAGTGCCTTATCGAGCAACTTTATTGGAGCGTTATCGTTATCCAAGCGATTCTCGTTCATTCTCGCCTTTTCTCTCCCTATCTGCGTCTCCGCTTTTTTCCATCTCTCTTTTCGTTTTTTCTCGTTTTTTTGCCTTCCCAGGTTGCATACTTTTTCTCCGTAACCAGCTAAAAGAGCCGATAAACGCGTGTGCACGGTTCGAACAAAAATTCAACTTTTAACGATAGCAGATAAAATCGAAATTACAGAATCTTGGTAAGAAAAGAGAAGAAAAAACGGAGCAGCGCGAACGAGTCGTGATCGTAAAATAACATTTTTCTCCAGTCCAGCCCCGTGCATTGGTTCCAGGATAACGGTATTGAAAAAAATGGCCAATGACGTGATTGCCCACAAAATTTGGTCGAATGTTCATCTCATTTTGTTCTTTCAACCCAATATGCCGAAAATGGTTCATTTTTTTCCCCCAAAAATGTCCACGTTGGGAATAAAAGTCGTAGAAAATCTCCGTGCAGTTACTCGGAAAGTTTTCTTCTTTTTTTTCACTTGTCTCAATCGTGGCTTCCTTGCTTCGTTCACCGCGAGGTTAAGCGTGTATTATCATCTTGGGATTATATCGCGCCGAGAGGATAACACATGAAAAATACAAAAGTTCATGGAAAAGTTGGAAATCGGAAAATAAAGTCTTGCTAAAAGTTTCCCAACGACGATATAATCCCCGTTTTCCTGAAAATACATATTAATGGCTGAAGCAAGAGAGTACCGATTACATTGACCGATAAAAGTGTAAAGCGTTGACTGTACTGAAAATAAAAATTGTCGGATAAACTTGTACGGAATCCGTTTCTCCACCATTTCCTTCGGTTTATGGACATAATAAATACGGCTCTATATTTTTTTTATACATTTGCCCTAAAGCGTCGAGATGCACACTTTGTTTTACTGTACACTTGAAAAATCCCCTTAAAATCAGAAAATCTGTACAAAGTTTGCACTTTTCACTCTGCCCGGAGAGAACAAACGTCCAATAAAAAATGAACGTAGTTAATTCTTCTTTCCATAATTGCAACGAATTCAAATTCGATAGTTTTTCAGTGCAGCTCGTGAAAGAACGATTTTTTTCCCCCGAATCTGACTGGATAATTCGTTTTTCATAATTGAAACATAATCAGAATGAATTACAGTGAAAAATTGATTCAAATGTCGAGCCATGCGAATCGCGCTGAATTTTCCACAGGTCAAAGCTTAAGAACAATTGGCTATTTCGTAAACTGACAATTACTCGAGCGTTTATCAATTTATCGTACGCGGTACGTGCGGATATTTGTATACGTGTATGGGACAACGATGGTTAAGGTTGAAATATCGTACATGTGTGACAGTGTCTAGCGGTACCAGGCTCCGGGATCGGTGCGTTTGCCACTCGTCTCGTTCTCGCTTCACGCCGTATGTCGTATAAACGTCGTTTTGTCGTTCAAACGATTTACTAACCGACAGGAAGTTAACCAGAACCAGCCAGAGCCCTATAATCACGAAATAAATGGATGGACTATTCGTTTTTTTTTAATGAAAAACTCCTTTAAATCATGATCCTGAAGTTTCTATCGTTGGATTGCAACGAAATTTTATTATTTCTTCAGCAGAGCCAATTATTATTAATCAATATTTGGTCCGGCCAATAAAACGATTCTCTCTTGGTACCAAAAAACTCAATCGACTCAAAAAATTGGCAGGATTTTCAAAATTCAATAAAGAATCAATAGAAAAAATGTTTTTCGTTGCATCTCAACGTTGCAAACTTCAGAGTCATATTAAATCCCGTTGATCGTTGATTAATTAAAACTGAATGCTTATAGTGTTGCCGCGAATTGCATAATTAAGAGCGGAAATAATTTCGAGATTGTTATAAAAAGATATTGTTATTTTTTTAACGTTAATATTGTTATAAAATATAAAGTGTAGAATTTAATGAGTTTAAAAATAAATGTCAGAAGGAGTTTAAATGCGGCCTGTAGCTATTTGCTGATGTTTGAGCTCAGATAAATTTCGCAGTGTCAGCTGTCGTGTTACGTAGGCGAGGCTGCATATGCATCGAAAATAGGTGTAACAGAAGGAGCAACGGAGAAAATCAAGTACAGTTTACAGGACAAAGTGCGGAACGTACATAAAGAGAGGGTGAGGAAAGGGGAGGGGGTGAAGAAAGAAAAACAAACACAGACAGAGAGAAACGTGAGTCTAGCCTCGGGTCGAGACCGGAGACCGTTGATACGCCCAGGCGGAAGGACAACCAACGTAGATTTTCGTAGACAATGACGCCTATGCACTCTCTTTCTCTCTTTCTCTCTCGCTCCTTCCCATTTCCTTTCTCCCTTTCTTTCTCCTCTACTCTTTCTACTGTTATATATTATCGTCTCCTCAGTTCTACTTTGTGTGTTGCACTTTCAAGCCCACTACGTTAGGACGTCTGTTGGCATCTCTTGCGACAGTCTGACTTCCGGGTGTTCGCCATGCGATACCCCCGCACAACTTCCGTCGACTCTCCATCTCACGCAGGAGACACACTTCATCCGTCTTATTCCCTCTCTCCAACTTCTTCTCCATGCATCGTGCGCTTTTTTTTTCCTATTTTGCTCTTCCAATTTTTCCTCCTGCTTTCGGGCTTCGTTCCAAACCCTGTCTCTTCCCTTTTCTGCCAATTTTACGAGGCAAACTTCTCCCTCGGATTTCCCGTTGTAATGTCTCTTTTAACATTATATTTCCGTCCGCAAAATCCTCCAATACTTTTCTACCATTTGTTGTCGCTATTTGTAGAATATTACGATTCCAATTAATTCCCTACCCTTGAATTTCGATTCATTCGCAACATTTATAACTTTTCGATTGAATGCAGAGTCGACTTTGATATGAACGAGTAAGAAGCGAAGAAAATCGTGAAAATCACCCACGAAAAATGGTCTTTATGGATTTTTTTATGATGCTGAAGTTTGCAACGTTGGAATGCAACGAAAAATATTGAATTTTATTGAAGATTCGTGCAATCTTCAATGTCATTAAAAATTTTCGAGCCTAATGCTTTTCGAATGACAAAAATGGATCATTTTATCATCGTAATTACATTCTGCATTTGAATAATTATTTTTGTCAAAGATAAAAATGAATGTCGTTGCATTCCAACGATGCAAACGTCAGAGTCATATTTTTTTTCTTAAAGTTCGATCGTTCGTCGCTTGCGCATGAAAGTTTAGGCAAGTTTCAAAAAGTAGCACGGATGTTTCAGTGAGAGGAGTATTCGTATGTAAAATGACTGTTTTTAGAGTGATGAGGTTAATTTTGTGGAATATTAATGAAATAAATATAAAAGACGATGTTTGTGAGAACGTGATTGGTTTAGTGTGAGGTGAATGAAAATTGGAGATTGAGAAAACGAGGCATCTCCGTTTGTGTTGAATGTGTGCATAAATATGGCGCAGGTTGCATAAGAGCACTACCCGGCTACGGGGTTCACAGCCCCTTGTGCACGATGGCCATCGCCCTCTCTCTGCATACAGCCGCAGCAGCTGACGCGGTGACGTCACGGCTTGCGTGGGTCGGCGTCCCGACGCCGGTCCACGGTCGATATTCTCCACTCGCCCGGGCGACGCTTTTTCCTCCTCCACTTCCTCATCCTCGCAGCAGCGATCCTCCTCCTTTTCTTCCTCGCTCCTTTGTCGTTATTTTCTCGTTGTCTCTGTCGCTCTCTCGCTCTCTGTCTCTCTTCCCCTCATGGGACCTCTTCTACTTCCGCTACCCTCCTTTTTCCCTCTTCTCTTCTTCTCATTCGCCAGGACGATGACGTCACCGGAGGCGATGCCCGCAACGACGCCGAGCGCTACCGGAACTTGCCACCTCTACTGAAAAGAGGGAGGGCTCAAACAAGAGGGTTCACGAGAGAGCCAAATAACCTCCATCCATTTCGCTTTTCCGGGTCCATATCCGCGAGTTCGTCCACCCCGGCGCTCGACAATTCTGCGTTCCATTTATTTTCATTTATCCTTCTCTTAATTTAACCCCGAAACACCGCGAGATGCGAATACCAAATTTCCTTTTTCTGTAAATATACTTTTCTTCCTCAACCCCGTGCATCAAATTGATTTCCGGTTTATTGCATCCGTTCCAGCGCATTTGTTTAGTTGCAATTGTTGCTAGTCTTGTTATCACACAAGATAAATCAAACATTAGCATGATTTTCACCGAGACGAGCGCAGTGCCATTTTGAAAATGAACAAATTGTTTAAATTACAAACCCAAACAATGACTGCCAAATAACGAAAATTATTACCAATCGAAAATACACGAAAATGATGCACAAACGATAATCATCGCTGTGTAAAATTAACGAGATTACTTGTTAATTACACTAATTACGTAAAATCACGTAATCACCGACTTCATGTGGCCTTGTTATTCATGATTGTCGCGCAGTAATAATAAATTCAGCGCGAACGAATAATAATAATGGTAAAATTATGAATACATCATTAATAATCTGCGATTATGATCATCATCGGTTGTTAATTGTTGGTTTTTTCTCATTTATGTTACAGGTAAGATTCGCAACACATTTTCCATCCATTTTCCTTAAGCTCTTTTGCTCCTCATGGGTGAGTCATGATCTGTTTGTAATTTTCATGGTAAACTAAAGTTTCCAATTGGGCCTTGCGATATTGAGACTGGAAGAGCAATCTCAACTCATGTTAAAAGACCTTTTATCTACCGTGGTCGTACAAAGGACTCTCAACTGAGAACAAGAGAGATGCACTGTCAACTCAGTTCATTTATGATGTGTATAATTTATCTGTATATATGTGTATATATGTGTAAGGAGGGACGAGAGAAAACGCCCCGAGATGACACGATGAAAAGCTTCCATCATCCTTGTTCCGTAAATATATGTTGAGTCTGGTTCATCTCTGCTCCTCCTATTCATACCCACGAAGACACCGCTGTCATGATCTTTCCCCATTACCATTTTTTTTTCGCTCACCACCTCCGTAAGATCGTGTCATACGTCGAGAATGTAAAACAACGTACATAATAACCCTCTGGAGTAAATCTCGGTCTCTAAAAATATAAAAATGGCGTGAGTAACATCGTTTTATTTATCAAGTTCGATTTATCAAAATTAGCATTCACGATTCGAGGTGGTCGTGGCAATTTAAACGTTAATCCGATTCCGAACAGAATGAAAAAGAATGCGCAGAGATTTTTCAAGGTTTTGTGTCCGTAAAAATCGTAAGAGATTTTTCACACCGCGTTATGAATGGCGAAACATGAATATGCAAGGAAATTTGTAAGAGTCTTTTTACTCTGATAAATCAGAATGAAATATCCGAAATAATTTTCCATATTAAATCGATTGATAGACGTATATAGGGAAGGATATAAAACCTTGAGCTTCTGAGAGACTCTGGAAAAGTTTAACCACCGACTAGATATATTCGGTTTCTCCAACTTTCAAAGCTTTTTCTCATTCCCCATTTTTTTCTTCGTATATATCCCGTTGAATCTCGTCTCGTAAAAGCTTTGGATTGTGAAGAGCGGGTAGAACATTCGCGCGGGTTCTCTCGCGCGTTTCCCGCCCGCTCGCTCGACTCGGCTCATTTCAGTCAGCTGGGCTGACAGGGCGTTGCCCCGTTTGCTCTCATCCCTCTTTCTCCCTCTTCCCTCTCGCTCGCTGCATGTCCCTCTCTCTGGCTTGGGATTGCCACTGCACCATTCATTACCGAGCTGCAGGCGTGCAGCCGACGACCTAGCTCTACCCCACACTGTAGCAGCCGACGACGACCCTCTCCCTCGCTCCCTTTTTCTTTCTCTTTCTCTCGCCACCCCCTCTATGGCCTCTTTCTCCTTCGGAGCGTCCCCTGACGGGAGAAACTCGTCGACTGTTTCCACTACGGTTCCCCGTTTACTATATCCCTCAATCCCACTCGACCACCTCCACTCCCACCTTTACTACTTCCACTACTACTACTACTACTACTACTATTACTCTACTCTGCTGGTTCGAGAGCTCGGAGCTTGTAACACTCGAGACTCCTGAGAGTTGTAAGTAGTGTACGCGCGGCTGTAGTACGCTGCACTAGTAACGTAGTATTCGCCGCCAGTAATGCTCGCCCACAGACGCGATTTGATGCCCCACTCTCTTTCTTCTCCCACCGAGTCTCTCCCGAGAGTTCACAGATATATATGAGAAAGATGGATCTCCGAGATGTCGCTGACTCTCGTTATATTCGCACCGGCACAGCGTGCCGGTTGTAACACTGTCGTTCACGACTGTGCCATAACCCATCTTTTTTTTTATCCTTTACCATCTTCCCCTCCTTCCTCATTTTCATCCACGTTTCCCTCATTTTTTTTATATCCGACGACCTAACGAAATAGACGCTCCCGAATGACGTCCGAATAAAAGTTTTTTCCTTTATTTTACGTACGAAAAACGCCTCGTTTATTGACTAGAATTTGGGGAAAAAATTTAATAAGGAATGTTTCAAGTCGAAAAATTTAGCCATCAAGTTGAGACTCTAGTTGGGCCATCGCCGGTCAATTTTCTATCCTCAAAGTTTCAATTATTAATTTTATTACTTTTCACATTTCTTTTAATGTTTCTATTATGAAACGGCCCACACCACTTCCGGCTAACGCCTACGCAGTCTCTTCATTATCGACGAATCTTCGATTCCTTCGGTGACGCAGTCGCACTCCAACCCGGAGTACCATTTCTTTCTTTTCTCCTCGCATCTTCCTTCTCTTTCGCATACATTCATCCGCGGTCCTCTCGATTTTATATGCTGACGGTGATTCCAGACACGAACGACAGAGCGAGAGAGAGAGACAGAGAATGAAGGACTTTGAAAGATCTTTCATTCGAGGACTATTGAGAAAAGGAGACAGCGATTGATTCGCTCTGAATGGCTGGAAGGTATAGGCAGGCAAAAAAAACAACCGATGAGAAAAAAACGTAAATGAGAGAAAGGCATGGAAGGATTCAAAGGCTTTTTAACGGCCGACGTTCCCCCGTGCCCTCTTCATCAGAAATCGCGAAATTTTAATAGCTCCGACTGTTTTATACCCAATTTTCGGACCTTTTTTTATCGCCCGCGAAAGAAATAGCTTGGAGGTTATAAAACAATGTTTACTCAACAGACCTTATTTTATAGCTCGCACAATTTATTTGGGCTTCCGTGTCTCTGACGATTAACGAATCTACACTGGCGAGTTAATTGGGTCACGCAATTTTTGTGAAACCTTCATACATAATTGTTCGTTTAATTTAACGACGAAAAAATTCAAATCTCGGAATAACCGCGCAAGATTTTATCGCGAAATTGTGTCTGACTGAGTTGTCATTATTTTTATTTTTCACTATCCGATGTTTCGAAAAATCGTGCAAAAGGTGAATAATTCGCGGCAATGATTATTTCTCGCCGATTTTATCGCAAGTTGGCTGAATTCCGTTTATTTTTTAAATCCAATATTTGTTTTGTTAATTTATCGAATACGTTCGTGCCCGATGAAAAATTGATGTAAAAAAAACTCCAAAACGTAACCTGAAATGACTGATAAAAATGTTCACATTTATGTGCGTCTCGATGTGATTGTTTTCATTGGGAAGGTGAATAGTTTGATAATTCGTAATTACCGTAAGCAATGAATATTTGAGACGTCTGTTTAGTGGCTGATAATAGCAGGAAAGATCTATTTGGAGAGACGGCTTTGGAGCAGCAGATTGTACGACAGTGCCCATGGGCTTCGTGTATAAACGGGTTAATAATCAATAGCGCATAGCAATTTTCTCGATACAAATTGCCCCATCCCAGAGGTTGCAGGAGCTGAGGTTTTCCTCACCTCATCCGCGTATATAAGTAGTAGGAATAAGGAATTGAGAAGTCGCGCTCGATATAACGACGAGGAAGACTATAGACCTCGGTATGGCCTTGTGTGTATCATAGACCTCGTCACTAACTCCCTCGATCGATACTTATCGAGATGGCCGTAATTACGAGAGAGATTGGTCAGCTCTATCGCAAACCGATCATCATTGTGCACTCTGTGTCCTCGGTTACTCTCTCGTAAAGTGCACAATCGCAATGTGTGTAAATCTCCAAGATTTGACCTTTTCCAATTAATCTTCCTTGGCCCTTTTCGTATTATTCTCCCCGTCATTCATCCCCCATTTATATTTTATCGACACTGATTACCCATCAGCTGTCGATCGAATCAGATAACACAAAAATGACACGACGATTTTTTTGACAGAAATCAATGAGCGTCAGCCAGTTTTTCATCGAATTTTAGAACAGACAAAAGGCAGCGAGCTGGCTACAAAAGTAGCACGAAATTTCCACTTAAAATCCGGCTCATTCGGTACAAAACCGATTTTTTTTTTAAGTTCTATAAATATTAGCATTTGCTTCTGTGATTTTCGGAGCATGATCCCATCTAGATCGTGGAAAGCCCTCTCGACCTTTAAAACACTTTTCACTTGCTTTATTTATTTTTAAACTCGACTTTTGTTCGTTTTTATCAGTCTAGTCTTATAGACCAGGTGTGGTGTACGTCGGGGGTGTCACGCGATCAAAATTGCTGGCCCGTTGCCGCTCAAACTGCTGTAATAACGCATATACAATGTGGCGCATAACCTACCGCTGACACGCTCCATTAATTCGACAATATCTTTTCGCCGTTACGATCCACAGCTGGCTATTTCGTCTATTATGGGCTAGCCAGAAAAACTCAAAGATATGCAGCCAACACGGGGATAATTTTTTTCATTTTTCTGGGCTCACTGATCGTTAAATAATCCTCGCACATTCCTTTTTATACACGATGCTGAGGTTTGCGACGTTGGAATGCAACGAAAAATATTTTATTGTTGATTCGTTCAATTTTCACTGTCATTCAAATTTTTCGAGTCGATATGTTTGCCGGTGGCAAAAATCGATCTCTTTATCATCGTAATTGAATTCTCCATTGAAATAAATATTTTTGCCAAATATAAAAAAGAATTTCGTTGCATTCCAATGATGCAAACTTGAGAATCATTTTCATACAATTTCACGTGCAACAAAGCGTTCTTTTCGCACTAGTAAAAACGGAATTCCCCTTGTCACAAACATCTTCATAATCACGTGATATTTTTTCCTCAATTATCTATAAATAGAAGGTGAAAAATATCGATGAAAATTTATCGTTTTGTTTACGCCAGAAAATTATACATCTCAGAAAATATTCCCACGGGCAAAAAGATTTTTCTCTCAAGAATTAAAAAAAAGACATATATTTTTTCTCGTAGCAGCCAATTAACCCCTTCGAGCTCTCGCGAAGTGTGCACGAATTTCTCGCGCTCACTGTTATTGAAAGGCACACCTCGCGTCGGGGAATGCTAATGCAATTTGACGCCCTGACTTTTGTCCGTTCAGAGTTCCTTGTTTGTGTTTCTCCAAAGTTATTATACGTGTCACTTGGTCGATCAAATATTTCGGAAAATTCATAACGATGGAGCAAACAGATTCGTACGATATTCGTGGAAATGTTCAAACCGTAGGCTGAAACTTTGAAGTATGCAAAAAAATATGAATAATGATGAAAGTTCAGAGTTAAAATGGCTGTTCATCGATCGGGATGCATTTAATGACTCTGAAGTTTGCATCGTTGGAATGCAACGAAATTCATTTTTATCTTTGACAAAAATAATTATTCAAATGCATAAATGATCCATTTTTGCCATTCGAGAAGCATATTGGCTCGAAAAATTTGGATGACACTGAAAATTGAACGAAACTTCAATAAAATTAAATATTTTTCGATACATTCCAACGTTGCAAACTTCAGCGTTATTGCATTTACGATAGTGCATCAAAGTGCAAGGATCGGTCGAGCGGATATAGAGATAGAAAGGCGCGAGTTGTTGTCGGATGGAACATGCGTTGTTTCTCAGACACAGAGAGACTGGAATGAAAACTGTTCACGGTTTCCAGTTCTGAAAACCAACTCGTGTTACTCCTCCGTCTTTATTTTCTTTCTCTCAACTGATATTCTCGCCTCGTCCACCTTCGTTCTTCTCCGTCACTCGGTGCCTTTTCTCTGTTCCTTTTGCACGTTTTTTATCTCGCTCTTTGGTTGATTATATACCTGCTTATACATGTGCATTAACACATACATCGGTGGCTTGGTTAGGTCGAAAAAACAAAGCGAGAGAAAAAGAAAGATCGTAGTAATTTCTCGGAAGCAAAAGAACAATTGGAATGCGCGCGCGTAACGAGAGTACAAACACTTGAACGACATTCCATCTCGAAATAATAGCAGAAAAATTATAAAAATTTGTGTATTGTTCCATCGCACGCTTTATGCTCGTTCTCTCCTTCGATCGCAAGTTTTCAATTTCATTCTTGGATCGAGAAGGCAGAGAGAAACAACACCGGTACATAAAATAAATATTGCATTCAAGATTCTTCAGCGCGAGGGTACGATGTTGATTTAAGCTTTTGTTATGATTTTTAACGAGAAAAAAAAAACACCATGTGAAATTTTGCACGCGATCTGAACGAGTCTAGAGTAAATAAAAAGCATATTGCCACATTAATAAACTCTTGAAATTGTGATGAAAATCAAATTTTCATCTGATTTATTGCAAAAAAGAAAACTTATTGCGAAATATTTGGCCGCGTACGGTTCACGCCATTTCACACATTTTTTCGAGGCATTCTACTCAAATACCGAAAGAGTGAGCATTTTGGCCGAAAAGTGGTTCCATTTGATGTGGAATAACGCACATATGCGGTTGCTTGTAAGCAGCCCTCGTAAACAAGCCACTTTCGTCTCGTCGAGCTTCTGCATGTTATCTTGACTACGCTTCCTTTACTGGTGAGAGAAACCGCCATATATGAGTCTCAGTAACATTGGACACGAGCGCGTAAACACGCTCTACGTGCATGAATGCACATTGTGTCTTAAGCCCGTGACTCTGACGTTGTTCCACGAGCAATAGCAACACCAACACGCTATATGTATGCCTGAATACCCCCGAGAATGTACACAAGTTAATGATTACTATTATACTTCACTCCATACGGGCTACGAGATCATCACCACTGCTTTTTCTTCCCTTGTTTTTCAAATTTCTGAAGAACCCCGAGTAAACTTCACAGCTGTAACAATCCTTTGAAATTCTAAGCGAACATTTTCCTGGTTTTTTTTTGGCAACCATGACGCGTTTGTCAAAAAACCGTATTGTTTTTCTCGTGTCACGTTCGTCTTGCGTTTAATTCCAATATTTCAGAGATTTTATAAAGAAAATAAAACAAAATTGATCGCTACGTTGCTCGGAATGAACTCGCAGTTGACAGAATCGAAAAATCTCCTTGTGTTCATTATTTTTCGTTGAAAGTAGCAGTAAAGCAACGATAGTGATAGCGTGTCATGGTGATGTCTACGGAACGTTGTGCATTGAGTCTTATGAATAAAAAAGTAGGGAAATATATGAGACCTAGATGGGAGATGAATAAGAAATGTGCTCCTTAGTTTCTGATTCGCATTGGGAATGCTCGATGATTGGCAACTCGATTGCTGTCTGCGCGCGTCTGATTTATAACGGACGTTACTACTTCCTTGTATAGAGGCTCTGAGCTGCACATTCGTATAATTATTGTAAGGATGACGAAGCGAGTGCAAGGCACGGGTGCTTGATTATTCATTTCTCGGAGTCTCCGGCGTTGAACTAACCCGTAACCCTTCATAGCTTGTTCCACCGTGTCTAAGTATCAATACGCATTTACGATGATACATGTACACGGAGGATTGTGCACACATAATTGTTGGAAAAAGATATATATTTTTTTTTTTTTTCGTTATCCTCCAACAAGTGGTCGATGCTTTATCATTTTGTCTCCTACGTAGAGCCGAGTACGCGTTATAACTCAAGGCTTATGTTTACATGTGTCTTATTTCTGACGTTCAACCACGTCGTCGATGTTTTTAAAGTCTCCTCTCGTTCTTTCGTCTCCTTCATTTCGTCCTTGCATCTCTCCATAAATCTACCTCGTCTTGGCAATTTTTCCTTCATTCCTTCCACACCCGCCGCCTCTTAGCTCTTTCTCCCTCAGTATTTTCTGCGCTTCTCCCGAGCAAGTTTCTCTCGAGGCTTCGAGTAATGCCTGGCGAAGCCCCATCAAACACGTCGTGG
Organism: Diadegma fenestrale; assembly: GCA_037043255.1. Lineage (NCBI taxonomy): Eukaryota > Metazoa > Arthropoda > Insecta > Hymenoptera > Ichneumonidae > Diadegma > Diadegma fenestrale. The sequence goes on from CM073316.1 coordinate 1,916,008, forward strand.
ATAAATTACAGCGAATTTTCCGTGGTATTTTCACATTAACGCGCGCGTGGAGAGAGCTTAGTGACTCTCGCGTAGACTTCTCGTTTTCACTCTCTTCATTCTCTCTTTCTCTCTTGCTCCCGCTTCTACCTCGTGCTCTCCTATCCTTCCGCGCATCTTTCCATGCGATTCTCTAAGCTTCCGCAGCCAGAGTGTCATACGGAAGGGATCCCCGCCCGGACGGAATGAAATTCTAGGATGACATTCTGGGCATATGAGGAATAAACGTCGAGTAAAAGAGAGCCATTTAAGAGCAAGATTAAAAAAAGTAAGAGTTTAAAGGGCAAACGAAAGCAAATTGGCGATAAACAGCCAGTGCGACAAAAAATGGTATGAAGCTCGGGGTGAGAAAATGGAGAGAGAGAGAGAAAAATATAAGGAAGAAAAGAAGCATGTTGAAGAGTGTGGAAAGAGCAAAGAGCCAAGAGTTCGAGCGCGTGCGGCAATGGAATGACAAATAGTGGTTGAATCTTTAATCTTCACCGAACACGGGATATTAAACTTCTTGAGGGTCCCGCCGCCTTCCTCCCGTCGTCGTCGTTTTCCTCTCGCTTCCTTCTTCTTTTTCATCCCTTCGTAAGCTATTCTGAATATATCAACGCTGCAAAATGGACCTGAAGTTTTGAGCGACTTCGACCTTTGAGTGTACCACCAAGACCAAAATACTTCCTCACTTTTACCTCCCCGCCCTCTTTTCCTCTTTCTTGGCAAATTCTCAACGATATCGGCTCTGACGTCCCACGACTTTTCGACCCATAAATATGACCGAAAAAAAATAAGAATCAGGCATGATGTACTAGCCAAGTAAAACGAAGCTCCTTTCCTCGCTATTTTCTCTTCACTTTGCATCTTTTTCCTTGTTACAATGTTCAATGATTTTCCCATCTTCAGGTCCACTTTGTCATCTCATCTTTTCGATCCATTTGTGCGCCTTGTATTCCGAACGTAAATCACAAGCGATTTTTCTCGCCCCATTTTCCGTTTCAAAAGCATGACTCTGAAGTTTGCATCGTTGGAATGCAACGAAATTCATTTTTATCTTTGAAAAAAATAATTATTTAATTACACAATGTAATTACGATGATAAAATGATCCATTTTTGCCATTCGAAAAGCATATCGGCTCGAAAAATTTCGATGACATTGATAATTGAACGAAATTTCAATAAAATTAAACATTTCTCGATGCATTCCAACGTTGCAAACTTCAGCATCATTTAAAAACCATTTCCATTCGTTGTCTGTTGTTAAATTTCCCTGATAATGATCATTTCCCAATAAAATTTAGAAACACGTTTAATAAAAGCTCTCGATTTTTATTTGCGTGAAATGTATGAAATTGGCAGACTCGGCGAGTAAAAATGTTTCTGTGTTTCACCACGTCAAGAGTCTCTAAAAAACATGGCTTGAAAACCAATATTGAATACTGTTCAGTGACCATACAAATGGTTAGTTCATCTCATTGTTGAAACAACCATTTTGTTCGCCTCGCAGCCAAGCTTGAAGCTTCTCGCTACCTCTATTTTCTCACTCAATTTTTGTGAGCCTTTTTCATTACGTTTTTTTTTCTCGTTTTGTCTCTCTCCTACAATTTTACTCCCCCCGTATCACCTCTTTTTCTTCATGAGAGGACGGAAAACGAGCATACAGAGTCGCGTGCGGCAGATGAGAGTTTTATTTCCCCAGTCGTTCGGATTCCATTATTCTTGCACACAAGCCAAGAACCTTTCAATGAAACCCATGCACACAAGGCCATTTGGTGCATCCACAAACACGAAGATTGTCCGCCCATATTCTCCAGACATTTTTATCATATAAAGCTTTTCATTTATGATCGGGCATATACGTCTCTTATGTACCAGCAGATTATTAAAGTTCATGTGCCTTTTGCATTATAATATGACGAAAAAAAGTTAAACCCACTGATTCTTTGTGTCATTCGGTATTGAAAAGATCTTTGCATTAAAATTGACGAACTTTATCATTGCCAAATTGTAATAGAAGTCTCATTTTTTTCTCTTGACAAATAAACAAACGGATAAATCGTAATAAATGACGCGGAGTATTCTTTGCGATGGCGTATTGAGAGATTAAAAAAAAAAAAAAATGGCAACCATGACTCACTGTTCGATCGACTTGACCTGGATTACCCTGCATACTGTAATCTGGTACTTTGCCAATATAAACGAGATCGTAAGCGCGTACAATGTGATACATTTGTGTGGGCTGACCCCCATGATTTCTCTTGTTCAGGACAATCAGTTATACGCAGAACGATGTTACGCTACGCCCACCATGGAATCTCAAAGTCTCTCACCAACAATGACTTATATTCGAGATTAAGCTTTGTGCCTCTCCATAAAGAATTTATATATAGAGGTCTAGCCCGTTGTTTGGATCTACTGTGCGATTATCTTCGATCGTGAAACACACATGGGTGTGTCTGACTCTCTTTCACTCAAGTCTGATTATTTATTTACCTCCAAATTACGTTCGATTTATTCGTGACGTGTAACAAAAATCTCTCATGAAAAATCAAATTTTTCATAACTCTAAAGTTTGCAACGTTGAGATTCAACGAAAAACATTTTTTCTATTGATTATTTATTGAATTTTGAAAATCCTGCCAATCGTTTTATTGGCCGGACCGAATATTAAATAATAAATGGCTCTGCTGAAGAAATAATAGAATTTCGTTGCATTCTAACGATGGAAACTTCAGGATCATAAATTTGTTTCATTTGAAACCCAAATTTGCGTGTAATTTGCATCAGTAATGAAAAAAAACGGTGAAAAATCAAATTCGAAACTGCTTGTCCAGTTTATTGAAAAGAACGATTGTGAAAGATCGATTGCAGTGATTTGTAAAGAGACTACACCTCAAGATCGTATGAAGTGGAAGAAGACACACGTAACTGACTGAATAACAGTGTTTTTACCTCTTGTCGACATTTTCAGTGATAGTTTCTTTATCTCATTTATTTATGTCTCGCTTCCTCGCTTTCCGTCTCATTGTCCTTGTCCTCCATGTATACCAACAGTCAAGGTCATGATCACGACGGGTTGTCGTGACGCTCGACTCGATGGTGAATCTCGCAGACTCCATCGAAGATCAGAGAGTATCATCTGGTATTCTCTACTGCTAGACCATAAACGGTCACGTGCTTGCCTGATCGTCAAAGTGGTATTCCCCCTTTCTACTTTTATGGCTATATATCTATAGAATATCACTCGATACTAGCGCGTCGCGTGTCTCCGGTACTTTTTGCTCACTCGTTTTAATACTTTACGGATAAAATTTATGCAAATTTCGGATTTTATTTCAATTTATTTTAATCAAAGTTTCAATTCAATTCGTCTAGGATGCTGAATGATTCTTTTTATCAGGCCGTTGATGTGCTGAACGTGAAATATATTTGTATAGCTAAAGCTTCGTGGAAAAACTTGAATTTTTCTACTGCATCTGATACACTGGGTCAATATGACCCGGCACATTGCCCGACTCGATGATCCTGAAGTTTCCATCGTTGGAGTGCAACGAAATTCTGTTGCAATTTAATATTTGGTCCGGCCAATAAAACGATTCTCTCTTGCGACCAAAAAACTCAATCGACTCAAAAAATTGGCACGATTTGAAAAATTCAATAAATAATCAATAGAAAAAATGTTTTTCGTTGAATCTCAACGCTGCAAACTTCAGAGTCATCCTGACTTGTATGTTTGCTCGATCAGGAGAACGCTTGAAACGTAAAGTGTGAAAAATATAAAATTCAATTGTTTGAAGGGCATTATTGGCTTTTGGTGTAACTCGCTGATGAATTCTTATCCTCGTATTTTTCCAACGTAATCTCCATTCTTCTGGCATTTCTTTCAAGACTTCCGGTTCAGAATGCATTTCGCTTTCTTACACCCAAATGCGATAGGGATGAAAAAGAGGCGAGAAGATAAAGCAGCGTTTCAATTGTTATTTAAGATCCTTGGAAGACCTTTGGCTTTCCTTTTCTCCGCGGCTTTCTGCTTCCCGACACTCGTCGAATTCACTCTTGAGTACGCTTATCTCCTGACCCACTTGTCGCACTCGGATGACTTCGCACTCGGGCATATCGCACCCCTTGAGTCTCTCGATGCGATCCCATCCCCCCATAGTGTCTCAATCCTATCTTTTCGAACGGGATGAAAGGTATGAAACGTTCGGATAACCACCGGACCGAAGTCAAATATAGAATTTTTTTTCCTATCGAACTTTTCGAATGAAAGGAAGAAAAATTTCTTTTGCATGAATGAATAGGCATACGAAAATATAGGACGAAAATGTCGATATTGATAAAAAATATAACTCGACGTACATCGCGAAATGTTTCGATTATTCTAAAACCAAAATGCACCCAAAAGTCAGCGATTTCCATCAAGAAATTCGAAGCACGCTTGAAACAGAAAAAAAAAGTCAAGAAACCACCTAATTACAATCAAGCCCGAGCTGTACAATTAAAGTGTCAACTCGAACAATAACTTGCCGGTTCTCGCGCTGGAAAAAAGGTCCAAACAAAGTTGCAGTTGCCTCTGTAGAGGGCAAAGTTAAAGAGAAGGAAGAAAAAAAAATCAGAACAATTGATAACCACATGCTACCAGGTGGAGTCGACGGTTCTTGGCGGTGGCAAGAAACTTAATTACTGAAACAATTAAATGGCGGCCGTATATCACGTCGAGAAACAGAGGGAGGACGATATGGGCTGGGCAGATTTTCGCATCGTCTTAAATACACATAACCGCGCGTCTACACATATATTCACGTATTAACACGCGACATAGAAAGTGGCAAGTGGTAAGAGCAATAAGTAATACAACCCCGGGCAGCGACTACTCGAAGTAGTTGGAAAACAAGACTATGGGGAGGAAGGGGCGAGAGAAACGGACGATATAATTGAAAGCATATCTTATCTGTAGAATAATTATTCCTCTCGGTAGTTTATATAGTAGCACGTTCGTGGACAGCGATGAGATGTGCATTACAGTCTCTCAGGCCGTTTCCTAAACGTATACACGTGTATATTTGTTACACAAAGTCTCGACAGTTGCTTTTCTGCATCCCCTCAAGCTTCGCTCGTATTATACCAACAACTATATATATATCTATACGTGTCGTCATAGACACTGTGTCCTGTTGCTCTTATTCCCGCGACGTAATATATTCTTCGAGCTTCTCCTCCTTCCAATTTATTCGCAACGAGAAGAGTCTAATGACCAAGAGTACGCTTAAACCTCGTCAAAGTTATGATGAATTATGCATTTATGCAAATTACTCAAATACCCATGCGAAACCAATCTCGATCGGAAATCCTGACTCAAGTATCAACGATACTGATCTTCCTCATGAACATCGAAATTCCCGAAATAATTTTCCATCATTTGTGACAAATGTTCACTTTGTTGAATAAAACCTTAATTAACATTTCCCATCATAACGTTTTTCACAAGCCAAAAACACTCTGGAAATATTTTCATGATGCTGAAGATTGCAACGTTGGAATGCAACGAAAATATTTGATTTTTTTCATGATTCGTTCAATTTTCAATGTTATCCAAATTTTTCGAGCTGATATGCTTTTCGAATGGCAAAAATGGATCATTTTATCATCGTAATTACATTCTGCATTTGAATAATTATTTTTGTCAGAGATAAAAATGAAGTTCGTTGCATTCCAACGATGCAAACTTCAGAGTCATATATTTCCCACATTCCATGATTTGAGCTTTCAAAATATTTGTCAGCTGACAAATTTCTAACTGATCGACATTTTTTATATTTCTACGATTTCATGAAATTAATTTTACGTACAATAATGAATTCTCTGCGTATGGGAAGAAAAAAGATTCGATCTCGTCTATTCATAAGCGTGGATTTAGCAGCGATATGTATACCTCGCGCGTATTATTGTCAAATATGAAAGTCATATCTTGGATATAGAATTTTTCGTGTCTATACTCGACGATTCCGGATCAGTATTGCACGTCGACGAGACGCGTCTCTCTCGTTTTATTCGTTGACGCATAGAGCCCTGAAACTCTCCTCGACTGGAGAGAGTATTGTCCCCGAGTACAGCATCCAGTACGTTCAATCGCGTTCGCACGTATACACATACATACGTATATTTATATATAAATGTGTACTAGGGTAGAAGATCTAGAATGTGGCTGGATAAACGAGAGCGACTCATTCCTCGCTGTATTTTCTCCTTCTCTCCCAATCTCCAATCGCGACGATATACAATTGTATTTCGTGTTTTGGCAAGGTGTCCAACTTTGTACGAATGAACAAGAACAAGATAAAGAGATAGAGAGAGAAGAGGATAAAGACGAGAAAATTCGTACGTTCAACTCGAAACGAACTTGAGCTATAGGTTGTTCGTGTAGATGGGATGAGTTTTAAGGGCAAGACTCTCCTCGAGTTCGGACTCTGCCAAATCTCTCTTATACAGCCTGATACCCGATTAGAATGGTGGGTAGTTCGTTAGCCCATGTTCACTTTGCCAGCCACTTGAAACTAAGTATATATATATATATATGGATAACGAACAAACCGAGAAAACAAAAGGGCTCAGACTCTTCTTCACGTGTCCAATTGTGCGGATTCACCAACTTTCATTCGTCAGCATTTATTCACATGCACAGCTTTTTGCTTCATCTCTATTCCATGTTGCAAAAGACAAATATATGCCTCAAGTTTTTCGATGGACCTGTACATTTACCAGCTTTCGGTTAACCGCACAATAACCGTTTCTTCCAAACTCCGAGTCCCAGGTGTTATTCCCGCCACTTTTTTTTTGGCTTCTCCTTTCTTTATCTCTTTTATGGCCTCTCTTTCCCTCTCTCTCTCTGTTCACCACCTCAAACGACCCTCTGCCGATAGCTGCGAAGCTAAATCTTCGAGTTTGCTAAATTTAGTCATTGCATTTCGGATTTCAATGGAATTTGAACGGTCCAAAGTTAAAATTTGAGTGGTTGAATGTTTTTTTCAAATTTTTTCCCATTGTGTCGAAAAATTTGGCATGTTAAAATTTTTTTTGTTACGAGTCGAATGAAAATTTAAAACAGGCAGAGAAACGATGGGAGAATTCCAAGTGGCTAAGAAGAGAAGTTCTAGTTCTACGAAGTGTATTTTCGTTTTAACCAATGCGAAAATACAACAGCTTTGCGGTAAACTCCCGCGCTTTAAAGTCTTGTGTGTGTAGAGAGGCGACGAAACGCACGAGAAGTTGTAACCGCGCGCGCAATCTATAGGGTGTCTGTAAATTAAATGCCACGCCACACAAACGTTTTGGAATCCGTAGCAAAGTGACAATAATATTTTAATTTTCGCGAGACATTTCGATATTTCGATAAAAATAAAAATGTGAGGAAAATTTCATCAAATTATTTTGAGCTTTGAGCAAACTTTTTCCCGTTAGTGTTACTCGTCATTTTTTTTTCTGTATTCATAGATTTTCATTTTGAGATGCAAGAACTTGTTTCAAACTGTTTCATGATTGAAGAAATAAAAATAAAATATTGAAAGCATGTCATTTCGTGCACGGCCACAAGTTTTCAAAGTTTCCACTCATCTATATACATATATCTACGATGTGTTTATACAAAATAGTATCTATAGTGCACTTTGACGTGCGTCGACGATACTGTTGCGATACCGACAACGACGACGACGACGTTTGTCTGGCGCCGAGACGCCTGACCCGCGCAACATATATAACGTGACGAACTCGCGGACTCGCGACCGATTTATACCACGCGCGCGTTTTGTTCTCCCGGCGCCTCAGCCTATACATATATACAAGCGTTTCTCCCCTTTCCACTATACGAACATCAAGATTTTCTCATACGTTTGTCCCACTGCAAAACTACACGTTAATTCTGGCTCACCGAGCCAAGAAAGCCGCCACAATAATCGCTATTCCCGGACTCTAACCTTTTCTAAACATATACTTTGTTATACACTTTGAAATAATTCAGACGGAAATTCGCAGCTGAAAACCAAATTTTCCGGTGAAAAATTAAAAAAAAAATAAATAAAAACCCGTTTCTCGTGTGTCATTATTTACGAGAAAATCTGATTTATGGTCTTGTCTGTATTTTTAATTTGATATCTCGCCTGAATACTAGAAAATTGATGATCCTGAAGTTTGCATCGTTGAAATGCAACGAAATTCTGTTATTTTCTTCACCAGAGCCAATAATTATTATTCAACATTCGGTCCAGCCGATAAAACGATTCTCTCTTGCGACGAAAAAACTCAATCGACTCAAAAAATTGCGGCGATTTCAAAAATTCAATAAATAATCGATGAAAAAATGTTTTTCGTTGAATCTCAACGTTGCAAACTTCAGAGTCATAGAAAATTCCAATTTTTTTGGATGACACATTTGCGAACTATAGGATCGTTCGAATTTATTTATTTTATGGATATGATAATTAATTACATTTCCGCGTTAATAAAATTAGTAGCATTACGTTTCATAGATCGATCAGTATTTTTTCTACGTGCCTTTTTCAGTCGCTCCTCTTCTTTGTTACTTGCCTTTACATATGCGTCTCGGAGCCTATATATATCTATGCGAGATTACCTCGGAGGCTTTACTGCCCAATATGTTACGCCGCTATAACGTCGAATTACTGGCGCTACAACTATTTTCTCGCTTCGTTCCTTCTCTCTCTTTTTCTTTTACCATAGAACATTCCTTACATCGGATGTATTACAAGTTGACGTGTTTCACGTCGGCGTAGCGCGTATTACGAACGACTCCTAAAAATGCTAATTTAATGTTTCCACTAAAAATTCGGTGCGACGAAAACTTGAAACGGAGCAAGGAAACGTTTTACTTGAATTATATTTCATTTTCAAAGAGCCTACAAAAGTAAAGACAGTTGATTTATGGGAATTTGCAAATGGTGACTGAATTGTTTGGAATTTTGAAAATAATTATCGAAAAGATGCCAAATTTGTACACCGTTTAAATAAATTTTTTTATGCCTTAATTAAATGGCGGACGGAAAAACACTCACGTAATCGCCGCATGATCGAATTTCTCATTTCTCATCCATTTGAGGCGATGGGTTCAACATAAAACTTGCGAAACGAGGCTGAGGAACGTAAAAGGGGAAAAGAAGTCACAAAAATAAACGGGGTTACCATATCGCTCTCTGTCTCTCTCTCTCTCTCTCTCTCTCTCTCTCTCTCTCTCTCTCTCTCTCTCTCTCGTATTTTCAAGAGACAGAGCTCTGAATCACGATTCGCATCCGTTCGTTTCATCAAAACGTGACTACGTATAATGGGATAACGGAATACAATTTTACAACCTATTCTGCCACCTCCCCCTCTCTCGCCTGCTCTGGCAAGTCGTAAAATGTCCAAGTGATTAGTAAAAATGTTGATATCACGATGCAATTAGTTGCCAATTTGTGTGGAGAATGCCAAGCGGAATATTTCATTAAATAATGATCTAAAACCGTTATTAATTTCAATGACCGGATCTTCGCTGTTAATAATTTATTTATTTTCGATATTTCATTATTCACGATCGCGTTATTTAACTTTTCATAATCGGAAAACGACTAGAGGCATGACCTTAAAGTTCTAACGGTTACAAAGAAGCGGAAGAAATGAAATAATTGTTGTAAAAAGTGTCGAATAGAATGTAAAAGTTTCAAGCACGAATTTTCTCGACCGACGATAAATAAGAAAGATGATATTGGCAAAAATGGCTCGGGCTTTGGTTGGCAAGGGCCTTCTTTGTGGCCTGGCTGCAGCCCTTGGCGCATCGGCTTGGTCCGGCCGGTCTTTGGAATGCCGACCGCAATAAGAAGAGCGCGATTCGACTCCTGTCAGGAGGGCACAAGGGCCGGAAAGCCGTGGAGAAGGGAATAAAGACGAAGATGAAGGGAAAGAGGGAAGAATAAGGGAGAGAGAGGGGAAAAGAAATAAAGGAAAAGAGTGAGAAAGAATATTGGAAGGTTCTCGCGAAGGGGAGCCAAGAGATGGGAGGTCTCGTGGGTAAGAGCAGGGCAAGAGCAAAGGATGAGAGAAAGAATGAGAGGAATGGGAAGAAGGAAAGAGTGCAATAGACTATGGACACCGCGCCCTGATAGACCGCTGTAGTAAGTGGTAGTAACCAGTTGTGGAATGCCGCACCACGACGTCCGTTTATACTAGCACAAAGTAACTATATATAGATTTTGAGAAGAGCTGAAGAAGATGAGAGATAGAAATAAGGAGAACTCGTAAGCTACCATATACCGGCACAAAGTCGAGAGCCCATGGATTCCCGATTCCCCCTGTTCCTCTTTCTTCACCTACGTGCGAATTTCTCCTTCGCCTCTTTCTCCTCTTCGTCGTCTTCTTCATCTCCCGCATTCGTATTTCTTCCATCACGAACACAAAACGAGCCCGGGCAATTCTTCATCCGCCATTTCGAAGCTCCGTAACTCTTCGTATGAAATTTGCGGGTGGCGCTTTATCGAAGGAATTCCCAACTCCACCGCGTGTCATAACCAAGATTTCTTCTTACAAACTCGCCATTACCACGCTCCCATCGTATTTTTACTACGTTTACCCTCGTTTTTTTATGTCTTTTCATCTTTCACCAAAAGCCAGCACTGATCGTTAGTGAGCAAACTCGTAAAATCCAATGAAACCGCGTCGCAGCTTTGTTATTGCCAAGATTTCTTTGACGGCGCAACCTTCTCATACATGCGGATGAAAGAAAATTCTCTGATGGCTCACACAAAAACAAAAACTATCCAACTTTTAACTTATGAACGACGACATTGTTTTCCAGCTTTTTACCACAATTTGTCAAACTTAATTGCCCGGATCTCGAATGCTCTTGGACTCTCAAAAAAAAACGTTACGACACAAAGTACTAAACCCATTTATCTGCGAGTGCGTCATCCAAGGGGCTTCTGATCACTCTCTATCTCAACATTTCATAAAATGTATATACATACGAATTTGTATTTTTTAAGATGTCACTACGCTTCGTCTTGGCGTTAATCTTTTTAGTTTCCCTTCGCGCACTGTTACCCTCCAATTTATCCGTTCTAAGAAAATAATGTCAAGGCACCAGCCGGTCCATTAGGGCAAAAATGATGGAACAGCTGGGAAAAAAATGAAATGACTGACAAGCAATAACCGAAAATAATTAATGACTCTGAAGTTTGCAACGTTGAGAGTCAACGAAAAACGTTTTTGGGTCGCAAGAGGGAATCGTTTTATTGGCCGGACCAAATATTCAATAATAATTATTGGCTCTGCTGAAGAAATAACAGAATTTCGTTGCATTCCAACGAAGGAAACTTCAGGATCATAAATAATTATTCCCCAGGAAGGTCAAAGCGTCATTGCTTGGAAAACCGAAAAATTTCAATGATTGTTTCCACGAAAAATAAACTTTATGAACTTGTAATTAGTGTATTAATCAAGTTGGCAAGGATCCAATACATCGTTCGCAATGTTATGGCATCCAGAATAGGACATTTTTTTATCCTCTCGAGAACAAAGTTTTTGGACCACTCAAGCGAATGAATTGTATAAACTTTTGGTCCAATAATCGACGAGGGGGTTATCAGTGTGGAGCCGAGAAGAGGCCGGATGAAGAAAAAAGTAACATTGATTGGCACACTTGTAGGTCCCTCATTCCTTTTGCGGCAAGATTCTGATGCCGCACCAAAATGGGGCAGGCGTCGTTGTCGTCGTCGTCGCCGTCTCCGCGGCGGTAATTTCGCGGACACCGAACTTATTTGATGACGAAAAAAAAGCTCGTACTTTTCGGAGTTTTTTTTCTCTCTCTCCCTTTCGTTTTTTTTTCTCATCGCCCGTGCGTCCAGGACACACTCTTCCCCATGGTCCTTTTTACAGCTCATCGCCCTTGTTTTTTTTTCTTTATTACTTTGGGTTTTGTACGTTTGTAAAGGGTGTCGCGATATTCAGTCGCGCGTTCGCAGAAAAATGCACTGAATTCTATTTTTTTTCGTATCTCACGTTTTCGTCTCGCGCTTTTATCTTCGGATTCTGCGGATAAAGTTTCAAGACACCCTTTATGTCATTTTTTGAGCTGTTACAACACTAACGCACTCGCGCAACGTTATCCTCGCTCCCCGGTATATATAATAGCGACTATAGAGCCTCGTCTCTTGAGGGAGAAGAAGAGCGGCTTGAGAGAGGGGAAAATCTCGAATTGGTCGAGCCAGGGGGGAATAGAAGCGTCGACCTTGGCCCGGACCCGGGACTTTTGCGAAACGATATTAACGAGAATTCGGCACGTGCGTCGTAACTTTTCTCGAGCAGATCGCGGCCATCGAACGTGACGACTATCTCTTTCTTATCTTTTATCGTCCACGCGGATGCTGGCTCTGAGCAGGACCTTCTGTTTATGGAAAAAGTAACATTTACAGGCATCATGAAATCATTCAATGAGCCAAACCGTTGTGACTTTGGCCGCATCGAAGAAATTCCAAAAGACATTTTTATAAATGTTTGCAAATTCAGCAATTCCACGTTCATTCGTATTTTTCCGTATTTTATTTCCATTGGCACAATGTTTTCTTTTTTCCTCATTTTACCCTTTTTCTACATGATTTATTTCGTTCCTCGGCGGAATTTATGACCCAGTCTCATTATATAACTCGATTTATTTTTCATTTCTATTGGATTGAAGGAATTTCTATGGGGTAAACAAAAATATTCATTTATTTGCGCCTCGTGTCGCTCTTTCTCTCTTTCTTGTTCATTCCCTTTCGCGTCTCGAGTTCTCTGCAATAATAATAGAATTTGCACGCCAAAAAAAAAAAAAACATTTCGACCGAGCATCCGGTCTTCTATTCTGCGATGTTATTGTTTGTTCCATTCCATCTTTCGTTCGCCTCCCGTTTTTATTTCCTCCTTCTGTCTGCATCTCTTTCTCAAAGGAGAAGAATTTTTTTGGCATTTTTGTTATTCAACTGAAATCTCGCCCTGGCTATTATTCGACAAACTCGCTCCTTCCGTTAACTCGATCCCACGGATTTTTCTGATTTCTGTGGTATTTTGTAAATCGCTTTATTCGTATTCAAGCATGGGAGATAAAAAAAAAAAACTAAAAAATGCATAAACTCTCGTTTTCATTTCTGCCAGCATTTTCTTGCGGAGTCTTGTATTATTTTCGCAATTAACAAACTTTTTAATTTAATAACGCGTCGTTACGTCATCGAAAAATCTGTCAGAAATGTCAAAAGTGGAGAGATCGTGATATCATCTCGCTTTTCTGTTTAATGAACAAACGGATGTTGAATTATTGGCGAACCCACGTGAGCGGAAAAGGAATCGCGATTTATGGTCTTGTGATCAAATTTGTAGTCATTGTACAGACGACAAAGTCCGTGCCCCTTTCTCCCACGCGAATAAATTTGTCAATGATATAAAAATAGAAACGATCATGACTCAGACTAATAAAACAAAAAACGAAATCGGTCCCGAATATTGTGGATTTTATAGTCATCGGTGATGAAATATTGCGAGTCATATTCTTGGTGAAGCTTTATCAAGAGTCGAAGAAAAGGCGTACAAAAGAAACGATCGACGCGCGACAATTTTCCTTCCGTTGATTCTGTTTTTTTTTTACGAAAAAAAAAAAATGCAGCAGATGTCGAAAGTTGGATATATCGTGAAGAAGAGCCAAGGGAGAAAATTTGCTCGTTGTTTTTTGGCGATGCTGTGGCAAAGTTGAAAAAGACGAAAGGAAGAGAAAGATATAAGTGGAGAAAGAGAGGAGAGGAGGAGAGAAGTCACCAGAGAGGAAGCAAAACGTTAAAGAGATGGGGGGGCATCTGGTCTGTTCGTCGACCACCTGTCTCTCTCTCCCCTGGCTTTGGCAGGTGCAAACCGCGTCTATGGCCTCGCCGTTCTTGCCTCTTTCCCTGCGCGCTGTTCAATAACATCGTCAGCAGCATCAACAACAGCAGTAAAACGAGGATACAGTAATACCGGAATATGAGCCTTTCTCTTTCTATCTTGGGTGTACCTTGTCCGCATCCTCTTCATCCCTTTCCCCCACCCTTGCCCTTGGATCGGGATACACTCTCGTATCAATTAACCCTTTTGTTTTCCATCCACTCCCGTTCTCCCTGGGCCTCGAGGTCATACTTGTTTACTACGTCGTGCCAAGTTTTACGCACGATACTCGATACACGCTTTTATAAAAGCCCGCACAATATCCCATCCCCGCCTTAATTATATATCTATATAAAGCATTATATAAAAGTATATACAACATATATATATATATATCCACCTATTTATAGCCTGATTATGTGTCTTTATGTACTCACGTCCCCATGTACATACATTAACTTATCTTGTCCGACGTCGAACCAAATGTTTTCTCAATCGAGATTCTCTACATTCTGATAAACCTATAAACCGCAGATTTTTTTCCAATTTTTCTCTTCACTTCTGACGTTATTTGACAGGGATGTTGCTTCATCCTTTTATTGGGTAAAAATATATTTTCGAAAACGACGAGTCCTGTTTCCCGATTTTCGGAGCAAATTTTCCTTTGGCTTCATTTCCCCTGTTTTTTTTCTACTTTTCCTTGACGATATCGCGAAACTCCGACTGGGAGTGAAACGAGAAAAATTTCAAGTCCATAATTGTCGATATTGCGCGACGATAACCTTGATTTCCGATAAATCTGAGTTTGCCTCTTTATTGTGACCGAAATATCGTCATAATCAAAGTCTCCACTGTTTGTATATGATATAGCAGTTTTGTGTACCATCTACGGTGTATTGTGATCAATAAACAACCCTCGGAACTGATCCAGGATGAAAAGGGTGTTCGGTGAACCGAGTTGACTCCTCGTTCTCGTGTAAACAGGAAGTTGATCTTCCTCTGCCGATTGCATGAGCATATTGATGTCTATCACATTGTGTAAACGGACCCGGCCGATAATGTACGACGTTCAATCCCCCAGTAGACATAACAGTTGGCCAAAAATAGTCATGAGGAAGCAAATAAGCGAAAATTTCATATTTTTTCTCCGATGAATCAAACGTTCAAATTTTGTTTCACAATTTTGTTTTTTTAAACACTAATTCAATGATTTTCTTTTCATTTTTCACAGGCTGCGATATTGCAACAAACAGCTGAATACATTTATCAGTTGGAGCAAGAAAAGACTCAACTTTTGTCACAAAATTGCCAGCTGAAGAGACTGGTCAATCAACACGAAGGAGGCGATGTTCCAATAAAGAAACGCAAGGCTGAGACTCAGGGTGAGAATTTTTTACGACTTGAATAGGCCGAAATTTCATTCAATTATCTCATTGGGAAAAAAAACAATTTCTTCAAAGTGCATTTTGCGCTAAAGTATATGCGAATAATTGCATAGGAAATTTATAATTTCGGTGGTTGCGTTTTATTTATTGAATTTGCAAAAAAATCGTTTCGCGCACGTTTTTCTTTTTCGGTGCCGTGTTATCCTTGGAGAAAAAAGCCTCGAGGGTCGGAAAAAAATGCAGAGTATCGTGTTTTTGGGGCTTCGAGTGTTGCTGCTCGTATTGTCATTATTGTTATTACTATTATTATTATCATTTCGTATAAAGAAACCATTTTAGAAGCTTCCTCCTCTCGGCCGCTATAATTGGTGAATTCTCGCTCTGGGAGCGAAGATTCGACACGCAATGGTTGTTTGGGGAAAAAGAGAAAGAAATAATACGAGGCAAAAATACGTTTCGACATATAAAAATAAGAAAGTTAAAAATTAGAGTGCAACAGCCAGAGGCAATTATTCATGGCAATTCGGTAAGCGCGTATATGAACGCATTTTATTTTGTTATGCACTTTTGCGCGGAGCGTTGACCAGAGTCAATTGATGAAAGCGAACGAGAGTTCATAAACTCGCTTCGAAAACTACGTTTTCGTCCATTCTTCCATTTCGGAATGATCCCCGTAATTACGTAATTATCGTTCCCTCCTATTCCGGGGCTTCAACCCTGCCGTCAGCGATTCCGAAGACGCGTATTTACGCGCGGCGAGCGCGAGAAAACTCTTGTGTTTTCATCGTTGCCAGTTACAGAATAAAAAGTATGGAATCTTCTTAAATTAGCGAGAAAAGAAGAAAGAAAATGATTTTTTTCTTCTTTAAATTACTTTACACTCGAGTTTAGTTAGCGGAACGCGGCCTGCAATTTTTTCAGGCAAAACCAATTTTAATGCACCTAATTTTTCCCTTCATTTCGTCATTTATATGTAGATATAAATTTTTTACAACACTGAAAAAATATTAATTAAAATATTAACACGAAAATCAATATATAAATGTCAATTTTATTGATTTATATTTCGTGTGGGGTTAATTTGGCAAAAATGTCTGTATCGAGCTTTATAAAAAGAATAACGATGCCGATAATTGATGAGATTGATATTCTTAATAATGAAAATTTAATCAATTTGGTTAAACGTAAGAAAATTGTTTATTTTGCTTGACAGGAGTTGTGGTGAGTTTGCCGATGCACGTTAACGAGAGCGGCGACGAGGGTCTTGGCAGCATGTCCCCAGAGCCGATGTCCGTAATCACAGTCTCGACGGAGGGACATGCTGTAATTAGCAACAACAACGGTACGAGCACCAGCGACGTTGCCGAGCTCAGAAGACAGTTGGAGAGGGAACGTCAACAGAGGCTTCTCATCGAGAAACAGATGAGAGCTATACAGACACAATTGTATCCGGAAAGATTTCGGGACAATCAGCTCATCGCTTATCAACCACACGAGGTAAATAATCGTTTCACTAATTTCAACGAGTTTTCAACTCATGAACCTCAACCTCTCTGACAATTCGACAATTTCTTCATTATGACTCTCAAGATTGCATCGTTGGAATGCAACGAAATTCATTTCTATCTGTGAAAAAAATAATTATTCTATTACAGAATGTAATTACGATGATAAAATGATCCGTTTTTGCCATTCGAAAAGCATATCGGCTCGAAAAATTTGGATGACATTGAAAATTGAACGAATCTTCAATAAAATTAAATATTTTTCGATGCATTTCAACGTTGCAAACTTCAGCATAATTCTTCAGTTGCCTCAATCTTTTTCTTCACTCTTTTTTCTTTATTGAAATTTTTTATATAAAAAGAAATTCAGAGTTATTTTCCGTGATTCTGTGACTTGAAAATTGAACGAATCTTCAATAAAATTAAATATTTTTCGATGCATTCCACCGTTGCAAACTTCAGCTTCATTTGTCTCAATCTTTTTCTTCATTTTTTTTTGTTTATTCAAATTTTTTATATAAAAAGAAATTTAGAGTTATTTTCCGGAATTCTGTGATTTAAAACCAAATTTTCCGTTTTTTTTTCTCTCAAAAACGTGTTAAAATTTTGGTATTTGAATATATTTATTAACGAGAGTTTTTAAACAGGTGATCGAGCACACGGACAACGTGATGGCTCAAGAGACCGAAGAGGCGGTGGCGGCACTTCAAGTAGTATCGGTAGTGAGTTTACCGCCAGTGGGTTCAACACAGACGGTAGAAACGTCGAATCCTGATCCATGTTCGCCACCCCTTTCGCCGCAAACAGCTGAAATTGTATCGGAAGATCTTAAAGAAGAGGAGACCGCACCGGAGAGTCCAAAAATCGTAGCATTCACAACGAGTCAAGTATTTGCGAGTGCGATCGAAGAAACGAATTCGGTTGGTTCGTTTTCGCCACCAAGAGTGGCATACGCGAGCACAACGACTCCCGAGTTCAAGGCAGAATTCAAGAACACAACCTCCGCGGCGCAATTCATAAGCGCGAGTCCAACAAGACCTTTTTCGCCACCAGCTGAGCCGCAGAGATTACCCAGTGTACTCGAAGCCGCGATCAAGGCGGAGCCCAAGGTCGAGGTGGAAAGGTACGTCCCATCGATGGATTATTAATCTTTTACGTTGAGAATATTTAAAAAATTCTTTTTCCACCAGAATTTTCGTTTTCCGAGTGATTTTTTTTTCCTTTTTTTCCATTTTTCTCAAGTAAATTTTTTATTTCTTCCGTTCGGTTATTCTCAATTTTCTAAGCTCAATAAATAATTAAAAATCCTGCATTTGATTCTGTAGAAAAAAAAATCCGAGCTCTTGGACTCGTTGGTAAAAAAAAGACTTTTTTGTTGTTGTTTTTATGACAATTGACAATGTTATTTTTGTCTCGATACAGATTGCCCTCGCCAGCGAATTCTCTGGACGATGGAACGCCACAAGCGAGGCTTTATCTGGCAAACACATCGCGACAAAATCTGGAGACGATTGTCGAGGCGATACGGCATCTCGAAGGCGATCATTTATTCAGTGACGAGCCGGCGCAGGACGTGCCACTTGCCCTAACGAACAAACAAGCGATAGTCGGTGCGGCGGCAACGATGACAACGTCGTCGAATCAATCGATAACAACAACCGGTACAATAACAACGACGAAGCAGCGGCTACGACATGCCGAAGTTAATAATCTCTTACAATTTCACACGCAACAACAAACTCAACAACGGCCTGGTGTTATTGTTGTTAAACACTCGTGATCATTCTCGTCTCAATGATCCCAAATCATCAGGATCACAACATCATAAAAATTATATTAAAATAAGGAGAACAAGAAGAAGAAAATGAAGAAATAGAAGGCGAAGAAGAAAAACACACAAGCTTCGACAACACTATTATTATATGCACTCACAGAATACGATCCCAGTAAATTTTTCTTTCATTTGTTTTGTTTTTTTTTTTCTTTTTTTTTTCATTTTTTAAGAAGAAAAAGAGAAACCGACTAAAAGTGTGATTTACATATAAAAAAACCTTGTATGTAGAAACCGAAAGACTCGCTTTTCATTAGCGCCAACATTTTTCTCTTTCTCCCTCATGCGCCCTTGCTCTTGCTCTACCTCAATTTCGTTCGACCGGATTTGAAGAGAAAAACTTTCTCGTCTAGGCATTGAAACGCCTGATAATTGAAATTCAAACTCGAATGAAGATGCTTCGAGGACTGCCAGCGTGTCGCAATTATTTGGGCAAAAAGATGAAAATAATTACGTGAATTGTAATTAATGTTTTTCCGAAGAAACAGAACGCAAAAAACAATTTTTCTAAAGTTCAATCAAGCTCGTAGGAATGTGGTTTTTTTTTTCATTTTCCTCTCCCCCAAACGTGTAACATGAGCTGTGGTAGCGAAAGCGAGCGAGGATTGTTTTGCAATATTGAATTTGTAAAGAGTGAAAAATTGAAAGGAAGAGAGCAAGGGAAGAAAACAAAAAGCGTTTATTTGAATCAAGTGTCGCTACGATTTGAAATAAATGTTCTTAGCAGTTAAGGTTTGCGTGTGCGAAAGCGCGCCATGTATTATACAACATAATTACGATTTTTCTTTAATTTTCTTCCACTTTATTAATCTAGTAAGTTTTCGTTTTGCCCCAGCCTCGGAGCCCCTGACCCCAATTTTTTTACCGATTGTTACACAAAAACTTGACGACGAGAAAAGAGAAAATGTTATTGTAAGTTTCTCATTGTTCACCGTGTCATTATCGAATGTTGCGGTGAAAGAAAAAAAAACAAAAAAAAACCATAAAAAAAGAAAAAAAAATCAAAATACAATAAATGCTTAATATTTGACACACATTAATGAAGCGAATTTATTCGTGACAACTTTTTTCCATTATTTTTCGAAAAAAAACGAAAAAAAAAAAAAAACCGAGGACACCAGAGGCGACGATCGGCTCGTCGTGTTTCCCCTGCATTTTCCCTCTGCTCCCAATCCTCGAAGCGATTCATCCATATTTATCCCAAGTTTGAACCAACTCTTTTATTTTCTTACTATTTTTTTCGTTTAATCTGTGCCAAATATCGAGTATCGAGACTTTTGTTCCTTCATAGACGTAGGTGAGTGTTTGTGGAGAACGGTTGCGCGATCGGTCGGTTTCAAAGACGTCTAGAATCTAACCCATTATGAGCCTCGTGAAATCTTTGTCAACGCTCCATTTTATCTTCATTTTAAAAAATGATTGAAAAGCGATCTGATCCGACAGATTTAATTGAATTTTCAAAAATCACCAATGATCCACGAAACTAAAAAAAAACGGGCTGACCTGACATGAGATTTCTTTTTTCCTTTTTCGTGTACGCGTTCTCAATGCTCTCGAGCGTTTCATCCATATGAGACACACGAAAAATCACTGATAATACATAAACCCGATTGACATGGACAGATATTTGAGCCACTGTTCCGTTTCCAATTAATTATTATTAATCATCATCATCGTCACATCATTATCATCATCATTATTACTATTATTATCATTAATTATTATTATATTATTATTATTATTGCTATTATTATCAATTAAAATGCATTGAATATAAATGATATAATTATTCACATAATTTTTACGATGACGAAGTTTGTTCGTTGCATAGAAAGAAAACGAACGAATACATATAAATATATATATGTATATGTACTTTTTACGTATATATATTTATAAATTCGATAAATTAAGAAGGTAAAATACTTGATCGAAATAACCGACGAAAAAACAACTATTTTTTAAGTATCCTGAGCGTGTGAGAATATGTGAGAGACAAAAGAAACAATGTTTTGGATGGTGAGTGAATTTTCAAATATTAATTGACGAGAGTTTAGTATTCGAAAATATTGTATATTGGGATTAGGCGAAATATGCTGGGTACATAAATATTGACGCATGGCCAACGTGCTGTGGGCAAGATTTCTGGATTTGTCATTATAATTGTTGGCGTTGAAATTCGACTTTTCTGGTCAAAGAACTGCATCTTGACTCTGCGTATGATTTAGAAATTAATGGAACTGATTCGTCACCGGGAAATTTTTATATTTTGGGAATTTGGAATGAAAATAATTCAATTTTTTTCGTTATTTCTTCCTAAATTGGAATTAATATGGACGATTCACTTTTTTTCTCTAAATTGTACGTTGGGTTTGGTGCAGATAAAAAATTTGATTGCAATCTCTTGAATTATTTGCGAGCAAAACGACCGAGTAGTTGAAACGGCGAGACCGAAATTATCTTCAAATTAAATTCGACGATTTGTAGAAACTTTTATTCTCGACGATCAATCTTGCAGAATCATTCTCGTAGTCATCGCGCAAATTATTAATGACAAGAAAGGAAAGAGATAAAAAATGTTATGGCGACGCAAACAAACCCGTAAAATTTAATCAGCCACGTGACAGCGTGTTATTTAACAAGTAAATGAGAAAATATTGTTGTAGAATAGGTGTCGAAAAAATTCTCGTGCGACACTCAACGCAAGTACGAGAGACCGCGGTTTGGGTTTTCTCATAAGCTCCTGAACAACGTGTACGAGAGAAAAAGTCTTGAAAGTATCACGAACCTACGAGAAATATACAAAACAAATCCCAATTCTTTTTCTATCGGTAAAATGACAACAACAATAAGACAACAAATCAAGATTTTACATTCGCATGCAAAAACGCGACCTTTTTTACTTTTGTACCAAAAGTAGTTGATTCGAGTGTTCGTCCAAGATTTAACAAAGTTCCAGATCCGGAATACCGTTCCATAATTAATGGCACTGAAGTTCGCAACGTTGGAGTCCATCGAAAAATTTCTTTTCTATTCATTTTTTGTTCAATTTGAAAAATCATGAAGATTTTCGAACCAATTTTGTGTTTGGATGCTAAAAAAAGATTCCTCTCTTGTCCGGACGGAATATTGAATGAGAATTATGAGATTTGTTTAAGAAAAAAGAAAATTTCGTTGCATTCCAACGATGGAAACTTCAACATCGTCCATAATTATCGTTCCCGAAAGTCTATAAATTTATAAAGACTCATTGAACAACGAGAAGGATGTCGGAATTTTTCCTTCAACTTTTGCGACTTTTAATACCGTTCGTTCATGTTTTTTTGGATTTTTGAAAGAGTGTATTCAAAGTGGAAAAAAAGGCATTCTCTCTCGTACACTGCAGGGTATAAATACGAGTCGCGGTCTTCCCATACAAATGTATACGAAAAATGTAAATAAAAGAAGGGATGCGCAGAGGATATAAAGAAAATTCCAAATTTTCGAGTAATCTGTTAACGATATTTGGAGATGAGATAAAATTACCGCGTGGTAATTGTTTTTAAAAATGCTCGCTGAAGCCAAACACGGAAAAAAGCAAGAAATTGTAAAATTCTCATCTTGATTTTCATCGACCAGCCTTGTTTTTGGATCGTCAAACAATTTTTTCGCGAGGCGCAAGTGAAAAAAAAACCCGCTGAATTATTGTTTTCTCCCAACAGCCTGGAACGTTATTTATTTTGGAAAGATTTTATTTTTAGAAAGAAACAATATTTCAAACGAGATTTTTCTTTTTAGCGACGCGATTTGACTGTAAATTACGTTTTTCCGTATTACTGAATTCGCGTGTAAAAAAATATGTCGTTGTGAAGAAAATACAAACAACAAGGTTAATCGACTTAAGCTCTCTCAGTTGTCTCCGGGCGAGTGATTTTTGAAACCTCGTACAAAGCTTTTCCCGCTTTTTTTTTGGGTTCTACAAGGTAATTTTCGGCAGGAGTAAAAGTCACATTCGAGATCCGGATGCAGGGAGTAACAGCTAGAGAAAAAAACGTGACAACAACTTTTTTTTTTAAAGCTTTCATACGATTTTAACATTCGATCAGAAAACGAGCCAAAACTTGTTGCCACGTTTTTGCCCTCAACTGCATATCCTTGCACGAGAGAAAGAAAAATTCATGCACCGACGAGAGTTGGAATACAAGGAAAAACAAAAAGCGAGAGAAAAAATTACGAGTTGCAAATTTTTGTAAACAGGCCGTGATCGTAAGGGTTACGAGGGAACAACAGTACCAGAAAATTAAAAATTAAGTGCGTAATCGTAAGTCGACGATAAGGTAGCAGCTGAAAGAGCGAGAAAAAAATTAACAACAAATATTGGGCACAAATGTGACCCTTTGATTTTTCCCGAGAAACTCATGACGACGGAGCAATATTTCTTAACAATAAATCATAAACAAAGATCAACGTGAAAACAGCATTTTTCTTCGCGCAAGCATCAATTTCTTTACCAGACAAAGCGACAAATAATAAAAAAAACATTAAAGCCAATTGTCGAGACTTCCGAATTCGATGATCGCAGGAAAATAAGCAAAGAGTGAGAATTCAAAGGACACTTTGCGCTCAGTCCCATTATAATAAGTGAAAATAAATGAAAACAACACTGAAAATGTTTATAGTAGTAAGTGAACAGTTTTAGAGAAAAAGTTAGCGAATGTAATTGAGAAATAGAGCGAGCGCGATTGACCTAGGAATTAAACAAATTGTAACAACAAAAAATTTACGTAAAAGAAACGAGAAACGAGTATGAGAAAAAAAAGCAAACAAATTGAAAAAAAAAAACACAAAAAAAACATTAGAAAATGTGGGAAAGAAGTAAGAAAGATTGTAGGAAAAAGCAAATTCCGGCATACCGATCGGTAACAGAACTGAGTAGCGTTTATAAGGTCCAGGGCGTGTACGAACATTTGAGACATGTGCGAAAGGAAAAAATTAGCATATTATACAAATAGTTGGTATATATGTAAATTTTAATTTAATAGAACAGTGAGAAAGATTTTTCGCAAAGTAAACGCAATGCAATTCCTCAAATAAACATTTTCCCTTATTCTTAAAGGGCTGAATTGTGACATTCGAATATGAAAAGTCGCAACTTCGCATCGTACCCGTTATATAAACATTACCGTAATAATCTACACCCGGAATGAATTAGTTTTATATTGAAAATCGAGAGTTAAACAATGATGATCGAGTCACGATTGAACTGATTGATCCCAAAATTTCATTTGGTAATAAAAACTTTGAAGTACTAATTACTGGGCTTTTTTTTTGTCGAAATATTCGAAACCCAACTGTTCCGCCTCAGATTTCTCGTTCAAAGAAGAAAGAATGGTACATAAATTCCTGAAATTCGAATCATTTCATGCAAAAACTGTACAAAACATTTTTTTTTTATATCGAAACAAAAACTTTTTCTGTCTACGAATGTGGAAAACGATTATTAGCTCGTAATGCCCAGAAAGTCTTTCTCGTTTTGTATTACATTGCCTCCTTAATCGTTCATCAGTCATTGACATCAAACTTTGTTCACGCTCGACCGAGACCGCACCTCGTCACCTCAATTAATTTAGCATACAAATGCGTTGCACGAATTTGCGTCCATTATCGAATGTACACCGTAAAAGAAAAAAAAATCGAGCAAGTGTCTTTTTTTTCTTTATATTTCGAAACCATATGGGCGCGATGGTGTTTCGATTAAAAATCATAATTTTGTTTTTGTTCAATCACATCGAATCTCTCATTTTTTCAAGCGAGTGGATGACAAGTGAAAATTACTTTCCGGTGACTGAAAAACAAGCCAACAACGGTTAATGTGAAAAAAGTTTTGCATCGAGAGCTCAAACGCACGCGATTACAAATAAACAGTTATTGTTTAATAAAAAGTTCCTTAAAACGATTCGCGTTGGCATCGTTGAGTAAAGAAATGACGAAGAAAAAACAAAACGAAAAAAATAGTAATACAAAAGCAAAAAACCGCCACAAACACGAAAGAACAGACTGCCATTTGAAACACGATGAATGTGAATGTTTGTACTAAAATGCGAAAAAACAAATCAAGAAAAAAAAACGTAAGAAGGAGGGAAAATTGAGAAAAAAAAGTTGTCGAGTTTGTGAGAAATTTTTCAAGGGCTTTCCCGTAATGTTTACTTCGTGCTCTTCGTTTAATAATTATTTTCTCACAATATCGTCAATTCATTCGGCAATATAATTCGAAGAAAAAACAATGTTTTATCGACCGAGTTAAGAGAGAACGAAAGAGTGCAAGGGAAGCAAGCATTTTTAAAAGAGACGAGAAAAAGGCGAGGGAGAAAAAGAAGGCGATGGCACGTAGTGTCAGAAATCGTGAATTTTCTAGTAAAACGTATAAATGCGATACAAATGATAGAATCGAAGCTCATAAGCCGTTTTCTATGCGAGTGAACTTTTAGGATTTAAGGAAAAAAAATTGAAAAAGCACGTGTGTCCTATTAAATAATGTAATGAGAAAAAAAGGGATGAAATCGTAGAGAAGCTGCGAGTGTAAGAGCGAAGAGAGTAAACAAAAAGTTAATAGTGTTAAAATTGGTGGAAGAATGTGTGAAGCGCGTGTGTTTCTTGATGCGGGTGATTATCCAAGAATTATCGTCGTCGTCGTTTTTCCAAATCATCATCAAATCGCACGCTCGATAAAAATAATATTCCAAAAGAAAAAAACAAAACTTAACGTCGAAAAAAAAACACTTCAAATTCTTTCGGTAATATTTCAAGAATAAAGTTATTGAAAAACAAAAGAAAAAATACCCAAATATTAAAAAATTACTCAAACGAAGGCCATTGGATTTTGGACGCTGAGCGTTCAATTTCCAGGAAGGAAGAAAGGCAATGGAACGAAATGATTGCGCGATGTGGGTAAGAGGACTTTGCGAATCTTATTTTTTCTAAGAAAACGAATAAAAATAATTTATTTATTAAAAAAAAAAAAGAACACACAGACACACAGACTAATTAGATTTGCAGTAATTGACGAAACGCAAAGTTCTCTTCAAAGTTCTAGTAAATAGAGCCGGAAGAAAAGAAAACATGATTCTCTGTGATGATATTTATACAACTTGATTATATTGTATTAATTACGATTATATTTACACATATAATATGTCCGATACGTTAAATTTACAACTATTAGTGTGTCATCGTTTTTTTCCCTTCGTTTTCTTTGCTGCTAACGAATTATTTCTCGTCGTATATAGTTTTGATGGTAATGTAAAGTTTCGTCAAATTTTAAATACATCGCACACTCGAGGCGAATTATTTGGCAAATCGCGATGTTTCCAAACACTCGGAGAATTATGAAGAGGAAAGAACGGGAAGGAGAATAAACAACCAGGAACAAACAGTATAATAATAATAATAATAATAATAATAATTAATAATAATATTAATAATAATTATTATAATGATAACATAGTTTCTCGTAGTATAGTGAGGAAAGAGAAAAGGAAGTGAGAGAGAGAGAGCATGAGAGGAAGAGTTTTTATTTTTCTCAAGTAAATCGCCCAGGAATTAGTGGGAAAGTCGAACGAGTCGAGATAAAGTTAAAGCACGGGAATTAGTGTTTAAATAAAAGAAAGAAAAAAGAGAATAATAGAGTCTATGAGATAAATTGATGAATCGGAGATTCAGAACGTGGCACGAACGTTATTCGGCCCTCCTTTTAATTCGTAAGTAGACAAGAATTAGTAAATCTATCGTTCATCTCGAGCGAGTCGTTCGATTTTCCTGCTCCATGTTGATCGTATCGATTCTTCGATTAACAAGCAAAATGGCAAGATTTTCGAAGCGAAGAATTAACACGGAACGAAAAGAAAACACAAACGAGGCAAGTTCTTCCTGAGGAAAGCTCGCGGTTGCAAGTAATTCGAGGATTGATCGTCGATGGTGAAGCGTTGCTTCAATCGATACGATCATTCTCTGCCCCCGGAGCTCCAATGTCTTCCGAACCCAAAATGGGAGAAAGAAAAGACGTGGGCGGTGCGAAAACGAAAAGGAACGAAGAGAAAATCGCACGAATTTATTCAAGTGTGTTCGAGGCTTCATAAAAGAAAATGTACCATTGAATTGTCAACTCGAAAAAGATTCAAAGAAATTCTGTTCATTGGTCATTGGACTAAAAAACTCACGAGTTTAATATTTAGAGGTCGACACTGGCATTCATGCACGAAAGAATAAAAAAGCCATAGGCAGGTCTTTGTTGCAGAAGAAAAGTAAAAACAAAGTTGCTTGTCCCGTTAATTCGAATCGAGCTAAATTTATGGTAAACGAAAAATCATCAACACGAATTAATTCAGTGTATGAAGCCAAATCGACAACTAGAGAATTGAGCCTCGATTCGAAAGTATTCAAGGCGATCGGGAACGAGAAAGAAATAAAAAAAGAGCGAGCAAAGAAAGCGAAAAGTGAATAAATGGAGGTTTCCATACTATTTGCATATTGATTTATTGTTATACAGCAATATGCATTAAACACAACATTAACGAGAAAGAATAAGCAACAAATAACAAGAATGAAAAATAAAAGTATGAAAAATCTCAATAGGATGAATATTGCAAGATCTTGCAGAACAATTAGTATGATTGTGTGGGTGTGGATGTTGAGAGGGTTTATGAATTATCAATAAACATCATTTGGTAGGGATGGTAAGGAAAAATCCCTCGGAATGTTTGTTCAAGAGTGTATGACAATTTCTCGCTGAAACACTTGACGAGCGTTTGAATTTTCACGGTGTTTTCTACGTGCTGTTGAGAGGTAATCGCAAATTATAAGCCTATTATGTAATTAAATATGAAGAAGAAAAAAAAAACAACAACAACAACATGAGATAAGAAAAAAAAGTCATTTTATCACTCTTTGGGACATGCGATAAACTCACGTGTATAGATTACCACACTACGATACGTTTATTGTATATTGATGAAAAAAACAAATGAAGGAAAAAAAACCACAAATCCCAACAAGAAAAAAAGAAGAAAACAAAACAAATACGAGAAAAAAAAATATAATAGATTATTTTACTTTCCTTTTTCTACACGTTTTGTATATTTCCAGTAATTATTAAAGAAAAAAAAGAAAAACAAATGTGACGAAAAAAAAAACAAACCATATGATACGAGCGAGATAGAAAGTGGCGTGTAATTACGATCGGTAATCATTATCATTAATTATCAATTTAATATTTACAATACAGATTTGTTATAAGCGCTAGAAAAAAAAGATATATACATATATATATGTGTATATAGATATATATACATGTATATATATTATACATAATAATTATTTTGTATGATTCACCGTAAACGATGCGACCTGGGCCACAAGAATGCGTCGATTTTTATCTCCCTTTGCTTCTTCATTAATCGTCAATATTTGGTTATGTTTTGTTTTTTTGTGTGTTTGTTATTGTTTGATTAAAAAACCCAGGCACATCGAACGCTAGTCAATCGGGAGATCTGACCCGCTTGTTCAATTTTCTATTTTTCAATCAATTATGTTTGAATTATAAATAATTCGTGATGAGGTTTGTTTTATACTTTCTGTTGATCTAATTTTAACGGGTCTCTCGTTGATGTTTCTGGGCCTATATCGTTAACGTCGATCCAAAAGGAAAAAAGAGTAAATAAATGGAAGAAAAAAACAACTGTGAAACAGGTGGCATCGTTCCCGAGTAGCATTATCGTCGTGAAAAAAGTTGACAAAACGAAGAGAATAAAAAACAATGAAACGTAGTAGTTGAGCCTCGCGGGAATAAAAATAAACACGAAAATGTTGGCGTTCGTTTGCGATACAATGCGCGGCTTGGTTTCGTAGAGACCAAAAGTGACAGCAAATAAAAGAACGGGAGGGGCGAGAGAGAGAGAGAAAAGCGAGACGCGGGTTCGCGCCAAGAGAAGTACAAATTATTTAAAAGATGAAAAAATGCAAGAAAAATGAGATTAAAAAACGAATGATGAAGATGAATGCGAAATAATCAATCAACGGTGTGCGAAGATAAAAAAAAAAAAGTTGCGACAATGTGAAAGAGGTGTAAACGTCTGATTTGATTCCCTTCGCTTTTTATTATTAATCATAATTAAATTATAGCATCGCTTGTAAAACCAATTCGAAATACCTTGAATATGAAAACAAATGAAAATAATAATAATACAATAAACAACGTTATTTGGTGATACTGTTATTAAAAAACCCACCGACTTTCGCGAAAATGCATTTTTACTACTTTACGTTTTCAATGAATAAGGAAAACTTTTAAAAAAATCTTTCAACTACATAAAAAACTGCAAATTCTAGCTGAGAACTCCAAAAAAATTTCGGTCACGTTTTCAAAGAACACATTTCAACATTTTTTTTTTTGCTATCAACCTTGCTAGTTGAATTGTTCAATCGTTTTCGATTTCTTCGACAAATTTGAGAAATCATTTGAGAGCGTTAGCCCCTGAATTTGCTATATGAACCGATGGAAAGTTTACTGAACCCAGGCAACCCAACAGCAGAGACTCGTCGTACTTTTTACCATGCGTTGCATATCTGGATAGCGACGTTTGCCGGTTGTTGGTATTGGCGGCCGCGGCTATACCGATTTCGGTAAATCAGCATAACACGTGACACCCTAGCACCGATGCTTCGAATTTTGCTTTTACAAAATTCAAGTTTTCGAGTCGACGACGAGTCATTTTAAGGAAATGTAAACGTTTGTTACATGAGCCTTTCGTTCTAGAATGAGATCGATGCGAAATCGACGCTGTTTGCAGCGCGGACAAAGAGCAATATTTATATACAAGATGCTACCGCGTCTCTAAATAGAAAATGATCGACGACGTCTGTCGAAAACGCGCGCCGCTGTTTTTATACAACTAAATCGTATCGAACTCGTTATGTTATCTGCGAAATTAACGATTTGAAATATAACACGTGATTTTTCTCATGAAAGCGAAACTAAAAAGGGAGAAATCATTACCGCGCGAACACACGCCTACAATATGCCATGCCAAAATTAAAAAAGAATATATATATATAACGCATATGCGAAATTGTTTCTTTACTCACTTTTCGATGTCTCGTTGGTCGCGAGTAGTGTAAGTTGGATCCATCTCTGCTACACGAAACTCACTTAATCACTTTTCATGCACTCATTTTTCATAATTGAAAAGATAGAATTCAAAAACGTTTTGTATATCAATTCCAGACACAGTGTGACACAGTTGTTTTTTTAATCACTTGTTATTTGGGAGCTAATGCTCCGATCTTTTTTTTCGCGAACGTACACCATAATTTTTACTTGCAAAAACGCGTCTAGCTCTTTAGATCGTTGTTTTATATCATTTAGTTGCAGACGGATTAAAAAATTTATCACTCTTCAATAAATAATAACAAAATCAATATTATCCATTATTATTGCGTAATGTTTATTCACTGATTCAATATAAATCTTCAGTATGAATATTCATAATCTTATTTTTATTTGATTGAAGAATAAATTGAACACCCGGCACGATTATTTAGTTCGCCGTTTTATTCACTGAAGATCGAGTAGAATTCTCTCATTTTCAGCATTTCGTTCACAGTCAGAAGCTGCGCGTCGACGAACGATAAAATGACGCATCGAGCTGGCCAACTGACGCACACATAGCACTCTCCACGCGGGCCGGCGCCTGGCGCCCAACTGAATATTCTGATAAGAGCTCTGTCCCCCGTCCGCTCGCCCCTCTCTACTGCGGCGCCAGCGACCAGCTCGCCCCTCCCGAGCAGCGCACCAGTCCGGCCTTCTCCCCCCCTTCGCCCGCTGCAGAGAATGTAAACAAACCGAATGAGAACGCATAGAACGCGAACAAAACAAACGATTTACACCAAATATAAACCTACTCCAAAATATTCAATAAAAAATATTTAAAATAAATGCCAGCAGGAATCGATTGATAAAATTTCATTCGTTTCATATTCCATTGCCTCAGTAACTTGTCCACCAATATTCTCGCAATTTTTTCGCAAGTACGCGACGTTACTATTTTTGGTCCGCGTGATTAACACCGCGCGGGTCTCCTTTACCCTTTTTTTTGTCTCGTTTGTCACAATCACGAGCTATCGACAAACACTCATTAAGAATTAAAAAAAAAAGCAAAAGTCATGGTTCTCGGGCCAATTTTATAGCTGTCCAATTATATACGCGATCGATAAAAAAAATGTCTCTATTACCGGCTTGAGAAGAAGACGTCAGCGCCATGAGCCAGAGAAGGTAATTATTTATTAACTTCATCCCTCCCCCACCCCCTTCGGTATGTGATCCCTACGCACACACGGAAAACGACAAAAGACTAGGTTTCCTATGGACGTTTAGAACTCGTTGCTATCTGGAGCCATTGTCAAAGGGAGATTGCTAGCTGTCAGCAGATAAACAAGCATTGGAAGCAAATCCAAACAAAAAAACGTTAAATAGCAGGGATTTGCTGGAGAGGAGAGAAAATAAAGCGTAGTATATCAGCGACGAATCAAACAAGTGCGCGAGACAAAAGTAAAACACACAGGAGAGCTCAGGTATGACAGTTGTTTCAATACGACGAAATGGCCAAATGAAATTTTTGTACACTCTCTCCACATATTCTCAAGTGCAGTATCATTATTGTAACTGTCACAAACACGTTTAAACTCTCATTAAAATAAATGTTAAAAAACATTTCATTCTGTGTGTTCCATTTATAGACGATGTTTACAAACTGGTGAAACGATAAATAAAAAGAAAATCGTTAAGAGAACGCAAAACGAGTTGCTAAAAGTCGCAACCAACATATGTTTCTAAACAATTTTTTTTCCATCGCGAGAAATCACAGTTCTCGACACATTACTCCGCCGGCCCTTCACCTTCGACGTATCGCAAGCCACCATCTCTGAGACCCTTTGTTCAAATGTCCAGATCTTTTTTGTAAGATAATTTCGTTTTCTTTCTTTTTCCTTTCAGTCATTAACCATTTTTTCATTTATTTTGCCTCTGCGCACTTGGAAACTTTGGTTTTTGTCTTATTCTTTTTTCACTTTTTTTTTTCTCTGGACGTTTTACCGTCTAATCGTTTTTTTTCCCTTATTACCAACTTTATCATCAGCGATATAACCGGCATGGCGTCGAGCTCCGTCAGTCAGGAGGACTTTGACAACGACTTTGAATTCACCTCCAGACGATCCAGAATTCGAACTGCAAGGGTTCGCATCGGACCCCCTAGAGCCGGCGACGTCACTTCCATCAGTTATCAAAGTCAGTCCCATATTGTCTACTCTTTTATAATCCTTGTCATCAAACTTTTCAGACTATCAATGAAAAAAAACGTCCGACAAATTTTTTGACTTCGAATGACATTTAAACTCACGAAACACAAATAGACAAAGAAACGAGTCAATTTTTTCCACTCAAGTCTCTCAACAATACTTTGCGTGATGTTTTTCTGGTATTAAACGTTTTATTCTTTATCGCAGAAAATACTGGCGATCCAGAGGAATCTCAAGGCATTTGCGAACCCACTTCTACCACCGTTTTACCCTCGGACCATGAAAATCAGCAAAACAAACCGGTCATAAGAAAACTGGAAAAAAGACCGACCGGAAGGTGAAATAGTTTTTTATACATTTTGTTATAAAACTTTCGTACCACGAATGCAATGTTCAGAAAGTCGAAAACAAAAGTGGCAGTTGGAAAAGAATTGAAATTTGGACAATGTTGGATTATTTGCGAGAAATTTTTGTAGTTTTTTCTTTTGAGCTTTCAGCCAAACTTACTCGCAGTTTTTGCTGAATAATGAATATAATGTTTTTTTTTTTTTTTCTATGTATCTTTTAGAGTCTCGAGCGTTGTATCTTGTCTGCATAGGCCAACGCACATAAACAAAGGCAAGCAGCAAAGGGACAGAAGGAAATTGAGAGAGAAACGTCGCAGCACAGGAGTCGTTCATTTGCCATCGACTGAGGTATTTGTCAAAAGCTTCAACTTTTCCCGCATCATTTGTATGTTTTGATAAGAAAAAATACAGCATGACGACATGGCTTTCGTGAAAAAAAATGTAACATTGTGCGCAATGCTTCAGCGGATTTAGCGTTTCTCTTGAAGTTCATTTTAGAATGAAAAATCCAGTTCGGTCACAGCCAAAGTGGAATTTTATCAAAACACGTGATTTTTGTGAGAAAATTCTTGCGTGGGCCAAAACTTTAGTATCTCCGGTTAGTGATAGGCTGTTGATGATATTATCGAGCTTTTCATAACTAATTTTAGTCGGACCGATTCGTGTCGAAACCGGGAAGAGACTCAAAAAATAATTTTACTTTTCCTATTTTTCATTTTTCTTTGACAAACCGATGAACAGAATTCTCATTAGATTTTGCGTACAAAACGTCCATATTTTCCAAATATTTGCTCCAGCTTTTTGAAATGCGTAAAAAAATCTTTTTTTTTCTTCAAGATTTCATTTCATCCGACTTTTGATTGTGACTCAAAAGATTAAAATCGTGATTCATCTTCGAGCACAATTTTTATGGATTTTTCACTAGTCACCTCTAAGCTAGAAACTGTTTTAGTTCTAAGTCGATGGGCACGAGTCATAACACGTATTTCTTTCTGATAAATCGTCATTATTACTCTCAAATTCCATCAATAACTGCGACTCATATCACCTTACACAGAAACGTTGATTAATTTATAAGTTCGAGTCACCGATGGGAAAATTCAATTATTGTTCAAGTGATTCGTTAACTTTGCGACGACTTTTTTCAAGGAAACAGGTTTATTGCTAATTTTATTTTCGCACGGAAATATTTCTATTGAAATTTTTTAATTTTTCGGAGTGGAGATTAACAAAAACTCATAAAATTAATGATTTATGTTTAATGTTTAGTTTCTATGCACCGATGTTGACACACTAGGTCCGATTGACCCGAGCCATTTTTCAGCCTGGTCCAAGTAACGGTTTCGTGTTCTCCAGTTTTTTTTCCATAATAACCGACCCTGAAGTTTGCAACGTTGAGATTCAACGAAAAACATTTATTGTATTGATTATTTATTGAATTTTGGAAATCCTGGCAATTTTTTGAGTCGATTGAGTTTTTTGGTCGCAAGAGAGAATCGTTTTATTGGCCGGACCAAATATTGAATAATAATTATTGGCTCTGCTGAAGAAATAATAGAATTTCGTTGCATTCCAACGATGCAAACTTCAGGATCATGATGAAATATGCTCCGGGTCAAATTGATCCAGTGTGTGTCAAAAGAGGCGAAATACATTTTGAACGCATAATCGAAGAAACCCATCGCTGAATGAGCCTTTTGAATTTTTTTGCTCATTCAGTCGAACTTGACTTGTTGTATAAATATCGAGAAAATGCCGGATATGTCGGTGTATGTCTAACGTGATGTCTGTTACTGATTTTGGAAATGTCAGAGTACAGGCGGTAGTACTGGCGAGGATGAGGAGGAACTAGGTGGAACAGGTCTTGAAACAAAGCACAATACGCCACAATATGAGTTCCTCGATCACGAGCTCATTGAAGTAAGTTTTAAATAACAAATTCAAAGTAGATGATAAATAAACTCGCGATATATTTAATTGGCTTTACAGGTACGAGGTGATTAGGCCATTTCTCCATGAAATTCTCCTTCTTTCTCTTTATTTTTAATATCAATTTTTTCCTCGCTTCGCCTAACAAAAGTTTGCGTGGTTGCGCATTATTCATGATGCTGAAGTTTGCAACGTTGGAATGCATCGAAAAATATTTAATTTTATTGCAGATTCGTTCAATTTTTAATCTCATTCACATTTTTCGAGGCGATATGCTTTTCGAATGGCAAAAATGGATCATTTTATCATCGTAATTACCATTCTGTAATTGAATAATTATTTTTTTCAAAGATAAAAATGAATTTCGTTGCATTCCAACGAAGCAAACTTTAGGGTCATGCATTATTCGATGGAAATTTATCATCATAGAATATTTAGCTAACAAACTCCATAGATTTATTGCAATCGATTTCGTTTCCAAAATTTTGCACACACAGATCATTTAAGGCTGTGACGATTTTGTGTTTCAGGAACGAGCAGCCAAAGTTTACACGCAGAGACGTAACAAAAGGTAAGTTTTTGCAATGTCTTGATTAGATTTAGAGTCCATATAGGGATGTTGCTTTAATTTCTAAATCAAGTTCCTTCGGAAACGGAGGCTAAGGAAGTAATTCTTTTGTTTTGTTACTTTAATCTTCTCAGCCATTCTGACCTCGAAGCTGACGATGAAGAGTTTGATTCTTTGAATCAATCGGACGGCGTCAATCAATCGGATTCTGGTAATCACGCGCCTCGGTTGACATCCGCAGCTACACCGAGGCCCAGAGTTCCAACACCTACTGGCGACAATGCGCACGAGGTAAATCCCTCTCATTTTTTCTTCGCCCTATTGAAATTTAGTCGCGCTTCAGGATCGTCTAGCAAAAATTTTCGGTGAACAACGTCGCAGGAAATGAATTTCTCTCGCTTGAAAATATTTTTAAAAATATACATTTTCCTCACTTTGTCGCATTTACAAATAACTTTGACGAAGCCGTAAATTATTCATTTGCAGTTGATCGAACGTACTCAGGAGGAAAATCGAAGACTCTTGGCACTTTTGGAAGATCAGGATCACAAAATAATGGCACTAGAAGCGCAGCTGGTTCAACAACAGCATGAAATGACGATCGAGCGTGACAGATTACGCGAAGAGAATGCAGCCCTCATTAGGGCTATGGCAGCTCTCACAAGTGACTGAATTTTCGAATGTTTTTTCTTTCTTTTAATAACTTAAACTCGCCCCAAAAACTTACAATGAGCCCGTTCATTATCGCGTTAAGCAATTGTCTTTCCACGATTGACAAACAAAATTTGACAAACGCTCCTCAATAACTTTAGATAATAATTTTTAATGACAAACAAAAATATTCACTTAGATTTTCGCTTATCGATAGTACTGTTTTTTTCTCTATCGAGAAACATCACAATAATCGTAATCTTTGCGCTTATGAGAATTTTTCCAACGTCGCCGCAGACGTCAGAAAATCCATTTATTCTTTTCTCTCTGATTTCAATCGAATGTAGAGCATCTCGCTAGTGAGAAACGAACGATATAATAGCAACAGTTTCTACTGTCAGTAACGAGTTTAAATTCATCCTGACTTTTGTAGTTTTCACCATTCGGAACATGTGAAACGATGCATAATTTAAATATATCCAATTAGCGTATAAAGACTCGGACAAAAAGAAACAAACAAATTGGCTTGTGCGATCGAGAAGATGCGAAAGTCCCAGAAACTTGAGGATTTCGCTTCTATTTAAACTCCTCGGAGAATACGCAAGAGATTTTTTTCCCCCGTACTCATCGACGAGCAGTCTCAGTCAATTCCAGAACCGTCAACTGGTTTTCCTTGCAAATATTAGTACGGGAATGTGTACAAAAACAAAGATTTTGATTTTACAAAATTTCACGTACCTCGAGCTTGGAATTATTTCCATAGACTTTCCTATTTTAGGGCCTCTTGCTGTGACTTGCACAATTTCAACGAGGCTGTTGATCTTCGCAAGTAGTTGATTTTTATGGCTTTTAGAAAAACCATGTAGCGACATCTTCGAAAAAAAACTATATATTAATTACAGAGATCTTTTCGTAATGGGGCTTGCAGTAACTTGTGATTTTTCCATTATTTGCGTGATGAAAAAAAAAAACACCATACGAGAATAACAACGCTACGGGGAAAATGATGCAAAGTTGTGATTACGACGATTAATATCGCGGAGGAAAAATAATATCTATTTACGTATTTCGAATAGCAGGCATGTGCACAATCAATCGTAAGTTTTTTGATTTGTCGACTATAAGTGATAAATAAAGAATTTCGTCATGAAAAATATCGCCACGATTCTTAATTGTCACTTTTTCAGAGAGAAACACGATCATTCCTTTAGTTTTTATTCAATTTTTGTTCTCCCTCACAAATCAGAATCACAACGAGCAATGTTAAGAATCAAAAAATTGTTTCTGCGACCTACATTTCAGTGCCTTTCGAGTTTTTATTAATAATTTGAAAATCTCAAGGAATTATTGTTCCGAAACTCTTGCCTTGCTCGGAAAATATATTAACAAGCATTTGCTCGTGGATTTGCTAAATCAATTCCACAGATATCGCTCCTCAACGAGCTGCATACATTTCACATTCTACTTCGAAAGTCCTGAGGGACCTTCTCGGTGGAAAAGTCAAAGAAATCGAGATTCACCTTAACGAACTGTCAGATTTCGGTTTGAAGAAACGCGAGTTAATTTTTTTTGATTTATTGGAAAAATTTGAAGGAGTTTTTGTGTATTTTTCATTATTTTATTTATTTATAAAATAATTAAATGAATTTTCATATAATACAATACTTGCGCTTTCACACTTGCGCGTTAAATTCATACGATACGTTTTGTTTAATCCTTTTGTTGTTTTTTATGTACTCTTATGATCCACTACAACGTATAACGTAACTGATGCGACTAAATAATAATTCTACGTCTATTCTACAAAATCGTTGGGATTCGATCGTATAGATTCATGTTCATATATATCTGTTTAATATTTCTGTCATCCGGACCTGTCAATATCCACGAAAGTCATTTCACCAGCTTTGAAAGAATCGGGTAAGATCCATAGTTCATTTTTTTCCGACCACACACACTTTTTCCACGTTATCATTTTCAGTTTTTCTCCTCGATGCATCAAGCGGGACTATAGATTTTTGAAGGTTTTTGTCAGTCGTTTGGTCGGAAAAAATGTTGCTGCACAGTTTTTCTTGCAGAGTCTCGATGTTTCATGAAAAATAACAGTTGAGTGACGTTTTTCTTTTTCCATTGGAACCAAAAAAAAAACGTATATCTGCTTCTCATTCATCTCTCTCGTGTGCACGCCAGACCATCGTAAAATCTGTGCGGACCTTTTTGGAGACAGGTTTATATATATATATGTACACACGCTAATTAATGGGCATCTTTCCTCTTTGCAGAAAGCAGGCGATGCAACAGGTACTAACACTTGTCATCCTATCTCTCGGTTCTGATCGCATGTTTTTGTTTTTCAATCTTTTCCAACTACTGAAACTTGTTGCCGAGACAGAAATGTTTATCTTTGACATTAAAAATCATTTTCTCTCGTAAATTATTGTCAATTATTTAATGAAGCGCGATGTAGTAATTTTTTCCTGTTATCCATCATTAAAAAACCCGTTTCGATGACGCATCGTTGAAAATTATTCTTCATAATTCGTTTCGATGTGGCTTTATTTATTCCCTCAATGAGAAATTGAACTTTCGAGGGCTGTTTCGTTATTGAGTTCGTGAAAAATATCAACGTGTCTAGTAAAATGGTGGCGCTTCGAAGATAA
This sequence comes from Diadegma fenestrale, assembly GCA_037043255.1. Lineage (NCBI taxonomy): Eukaryota > Metazoa > Arthropoda > Insecta > Hymenoptera > Ichneumonidae > Diadegma > Diadegma fenestrale. Next base: position 1,954,164 of record CM073316.1, read on the forward strand.
AATAATTATAAACAAATTGTAAAAAAAACATGATTTTTATTTCGATGCAACGATAGACATTTCTGCTCGATAATATCCTCGCGTATTTTTGTTGCAAAAACGTAGTTATCTCTAAATCTTTCCTTATCATTATCAATAATTTTTGACGTTCGACCTTTACTATTTGAATTGATTTCTTCATTCCCTCCGCATTCTCGATGTATTTCTCTATTTACATTTTTTTTTTTATTCGCGCTTAAACATTGTACATTATTATTGTTTGCTTGTTTGTTTGTTTTTTTTTATACAGGATATACAAAATAATCGCGATATTGTTTGTTGAACAGCAGCGTATCGAAGCTGCTGACGATATTAGGCGAGCAACAGCGAGCATAATTAGTAAATCTTATTTATTTTTATTGTTTTTGTTCTCTCGCTATACGTATCCATTTCATTCGTCATAAATAATGCATACACTCACTCTCGAAATCGAGCTTTATAGATCATTGTACAGTTGTTTCATTTCGTTGTTATTATAATATTAATTGTTTCTTTGCAAATTAATATTTGCAGCATTAATGCAAAGGCGACCAAGTTCTGATATGTTTCATGTTTCGAGATAATTAAGGCGGAATCGGATAACCAGAGATCCAGGAGATCTCTTTGTGCATAACGAGAAAATAATTCGACTTTCGATCATCCTTTCTTTTCTTATCGTGGTATTTTAATCGAAAAGATAAATTACTCTCATTATCACGGTATTCATTATTGTCGCGATCATCGACTCGTTTCGAGTTATCATTATCGTACGCTATAGGCCGTGTTTTTTCGTTCTTTTGTTTTTCTTTCATATATATATTCATCGAAATTACAACTAGAGAGTGAGAAGAAAGAGAAAACGGGATATTTTTCTTATTTCATGAACAGGTCGTTCGTGAGGAAATTCAAATAACGGACCAGGCGAGAATTTTCATTCAAGTACAATAAATTCATTAAAAATCGGTCCAAATAAATAATTAACGGTTAATCGAGTTTTATTTCGATAAATATTTATCCCTGATGCTTCCTTTTTTTAAACTAATTCTCGTATATTTGCATAAAAGCACACTGTCGTTTCGAAACAATATTGAACGAATTTTCTGGCAGGTCTTTTTTCGAATTGAAAAAAAAAACAAAACACGAATTCCTCTCGAAAAAGGTTTTAAATAAGATTTCAGTCGTTTCAAAACAGATCGAAAGTTAAGGTTCGGGACTCAGGAGCTTATTGAAATGTGTATTTTTTCGATTTCGCGTCGATTTTGTGACACGAGAGAATTTTTTTGTTTTCCTAGCCAAATTGCTAGTTTTTGAAATTGGCCAAATCTTTGAAAACTTGTTTTCTGAAATCCTTCACCTTAGCAGTCGTAGCTCGTTCTTTTTTTTCTTTATCGCGAATTCATAAATAAGTTTCAGTGTTTCGTATGTTTTGAAATGTCCGAGGCACGAGAACTCACGGTTCATTTGTTTTTACGTCCTAACAAACATTCAATATTTATTAACTATTTGTAAAGTCATACACATGCACGTTAACATGTATATAAATATTTCCCATTTTCTCGAGCGATACATTTTCGATATCCATTCCGAAGGATTCCTAAATGTGTGTAATCAAAAGATTTAAAGACACAGATTTACGAATACACTTGATGTGGCGATATCGACGTTTCGTCATTTGACTTGCCAACTGCTTTTTTTTTTGTTTAATTTCAACCACAATTATATCTCAAACACGTATCGTATTATCCCAACAAAAAAAAACGACTAGATCACGATGCTTGGACCTTCAACGTCAGATCCTTAAATGCTAAGGAGGGGGGCCGTGTTTGCGAGGGGAAAAACTTAAGGACTAAGAAAAAAAAATGTTTTTAGTAAAATCTAACGATACATTGATTAAACATCGTAATCGTACGTGACGAGATGATTTTCCACAGAGCGCACAACAGCTTTTCTTCTTTTTTCGATGTTTCCTCGAAAGTACAAAGGAATACGAGAAAAAGACGTTTCATGGGCGCATTTTTTTGTTTTTTTTATTAATGTAAGGATCACGTTTCGATTTCAAGGTTGTGAAATCGACACATCGCTTCACCTGGATTCTCCTTTTACTCACATGCTTCCGACATTGAATTAACTTCTGCATGGGTCAAATCGAGAGTGAAGAATCAGGGCGAAATGAACGAGTGTGTGTTGTGCTTCACTTAGGAAACGAATCGATTTGCAACGTGTCCCAACGTTTTTCATCGACAGGCCCGAACTTTTGTGTTTCTTTTTCTTTTCATCGATATATTTTTTTTCAACTTGTTCGTCTCATGATCTCTTGATGTTGCCTCGAAAGCCTCTCCACTTTTTCTCGGTAAATTCGTAATTCGCACGATTAATCATAAGTACACCTGAAAAACTCAATTCCTCACAGTTTCATCTGTTTGCTTGAAATTCTCCTTAGGATTTATCCTTTTGCTTGTTCGCAGGACAATTTTCTCGTTTCGTCATCGAAGAGGAACAAAGTGCGGAATTGCCTGCAGTTTATCGTATTTATTCGCGTTACCTCTTGCTCGGTATCCCTGCGTCGTTGTATAGTAACTTAAGTTTCGTTTCTTTATTTCTTCGTAGACACGAGCTCGAGGCTGGACTCGAAAAAGCCCGTGAATTTTGTTGCCTGTTTTTTTCGTAGTCTCGTCGAGGATAATTTTTATTTTCATCTTGCTTTTGTTTATTTTAAACGGTTTTTCTTTGCTATAAGACTCGAATAAACTTTCTTCTTCGTGTATTTATTCGTATTTATGTTCGTATATATATTCTTCTCTTAATAGGATATGTATAGCTTTTCGTATGTCACGATTTCGATGAAAATGATTGGCTGCAACGTTTACGACGTTTACGACGCCCGTGGCGCCGTTTCTGCGAATCTCAGACGCTACAACCGGAAGTAACTTCCTCGCTGTTCGACTGATGACTCCATCTGCACTGATGACAGTTTTTTGGCTCTTCCTGGACTGGTGGCACACCGCCCGTTGCCCTTAAACCCTGCTCCAGCTCCAGCAATTGTCCCATGAAGTTCAAATTCGGACTTATTATCGGTCGAGCATTCTTCACCAGCTTGTAAGCTTCGATCATCGACAGACCCTTGTGTCTCATTATGTAGGCAATTGCTATTGTTGCACTCCGCGATACACCTGCCTGACAGTGCACCAATACGCTGCTGCCTGATTTTCGGGCTTCCTCTGTGACAAGAAACAAGAAAAAAACATCGTCATTAATTTAAATATTCAATGAATTTCCGATTCTCTCACATTCATGAACCTTTCTTATTTTGTTATTAAAATTTCTTTTATTACATGTCGATAATTTTTGAATTATGACCAAGATTTGGATTATCGTAATTTATAGAGATGGTAAAAATTCATTATCATCAAAAATGAATGGCGCATTGTAAGATAATTTTTAATTAACGTAATTTCAGTAATCGAGAACAATTTTTTCTCGTAGTTGGAGCGCATGATGGATTAAGAGATTATTCCCTTAATTAACTTCGAGGAAAGAGTATGAAGAAACGTATTTATATGATGTTGAAGAGAATTTCAATGTTCTCGTTAAAAATAATTCGAGTGGCAAAAGAAAAGGAGGGAGAGCAAGTAACGAGAGAATAATAATAATTCCTTTACGAGGCTCGTTCAATTGCCCGCTATGACGACAATGCGGGAATGGCCTTAACACAATCGATTCGCGTCACAGCTACGTTAGCCTTCTTTGAACCTTCACTAAGAAAGAGAGCGAGAGATCGCGATATGTTGAGTGAGGGATCGGTGACCATGAACCCAAGTTTCGCATCATCATACAAAACGATCGGAGTTACCCCAATAACGGTCTTGTTGCCTGATTCACATTCCCAGCTTCAATCAAATTATCTCTCTGAGTCGCTATCAATAAATATACACAGCAATTTTTAACCAGAGAAAAAGTAAACAAAATCGAGTATCTTATCACCAAAATTTGTGAATATTCGTGATAAACTTATGAAATAAAATGACTCAACGTTGGGATTCAACGAAAAACATTTTTTCTATTGGTTATTTATTGAATTTTGGAAATCCTGGCAATTTTTCGAGTCGATTGAGTTTTTTGGTCGCAAGAGAGAATCATTTTATTGGCCGGACCAATTATTCAATAATAATTATTGGCTCTGCTGAAGAAATAATAGAATTTCGTTGCATTCCAACGATGGAAACTTCAGGATCATTGAAATAAATCCTGGTTCGCTCCAAAACCTCACAATCAAAATTACAATAAAGAAAACTCAAATTCAAATTTCCCACCGAGATTTGCTCGAAAATTGGATAGAAATTCAAAAAAATCATTCCCACTCGAAAGATAATCATTTTTTAGCTTTTTATAAAGCCTTTTGGTTCCGAAATGAATAAAGAATCCGACAAAATTTGCCTTCAGAGGAAAATTGAGGTTTGTTGTTGAACGTAAAGAGCTCAGATGTTCTTTCGAGTGGCCAGGGTGTAAAACAAATTTAGTCACGACTACTATGTTGGACCAGATCAATCCTGGAGAAGATTCCCCTCGCGCGCACATAATCGGACGCATTTCGTTGTGACTGACAAACAAACCAGTAGTGTAACCCAAACAGACTATTAAATTACGTAATCTGATGAAGGAGCGGAGTGGGAGGGGATGAAAAAGGAAGGAAGAGGGGGGGGGGGGGGTTTGTTAGAGAGGGCGGCCTAATCGTATCAGAAATGAGTCACACTTTGTGTCGTTCTCTGCTGGGCCACCACTGCACGTTCGTGTTCAAAAGGCCTCGATCTCATTCGTAGACATCAGCTTAATATAAAAGTGCCCACAGGGCACACCGGATTTTTAAATTTCCCTCTTAATGGAAAAATGTTGAAGCTCAAAATGAGTAAAACTCGATAAACAGACAGTCGTTGTTTTCATTTAAATTCTGTTTCATTCGTTGCTGATTAGCAACAATAAAAAAAATTGTTTGAATCGAGCAGATAAAAAATCAGTGACATCTCGCACGTCATTGGCAGTTTTTTTTGACTCATTGAGCAATTCTGTTTACCAATAAAACTTATTGATTCGATCGGTTATTTATCGCGTTATGTGCGTGGCGCCTGCTACGTAATTTTACTTGTTCAATCAGCGCAAGCTGGGGGAATCGACTGAACCGTTAAAGATAGAGATTATCATGAATCGATTGATCTTGGCGTTCGAGGCATTCACTATAGTCATCGAAAGGAAAAACGTATCCCGAAAAGCGAAACGAAAGCTTGTTGGAAAGTTGAATTTTCTTTAATTAATGACAAATCCTAATCAATCAGAGAAATTCTCTTGTACTTGGAATTTTTGTGGAAAAATCTAATGACGTTCGAAACGTCTGGACGCAGTTTATTTTTCCTGCCTACAAAACACGTTACGAGGGGCATCAAAAGTGAATCAACGCCCCTCCGCAAGTATTTATACGATTTATTTATCCTCCTATATTTTCTTTATATCCGTTTATATACTTTTTCTATGCACATGTGTACCTTGAACACTGTGTAATCGAAAGATTGGGGAGCTCTGCGCCATTCGCCGGAAAAGTAAGGGTTGCCTTCGAGAGGTTTTCCCGTTTCCCTGCTCGTTCGCCTAACGTTCTTTGTACACACACAAACACTATGGATCTGTACGTGTGGTTCGAGTATCTACACGTGTGTTTCGATGTTTTGTGGTATAGAGTAACGCACTCATGGATGGCATACACTTGCGAGACCCCGAGCATCTGGCATGAGTCAGAGCTGTGCGTCCAGAATGGGAAAAAATCAGACGAAGATGGATAGAGCGTGGCTAACGAGAGGGAGAGAGAGAGAGAGAAAGACCAAAGTGAGAGTGTACTCTAGGGATCGCAGTTTCTCGGAGGCTGCGAGTTTACAGTTGGACCCAAAGCGTCAAACACAGAGGGGTGGCTCGATGAATTCACGGTAGACACCCTTAAAGCTTATATACGGGTACCCTGCCGGATGAAGGGCCTCGGGAATGAGAAGAATTCCACAATATAAATCGTCAAAAACTATTTTTTCGAATTCTAGAGAAGAAAAGCAGCTGCGACGATGTTTTTTTAAATTGTTTTCTGTATTTATGCAATGCTCTTCGCATCCCCCAATCAAACGAGTGTTTTCGAGCAGGCTGGTCAAAGTTTTCATTAGATTCCAACGTTCCATTATTTCGAATCGTCAATCGGTCATGATTAATGACATTAATGAATGAAGCCAATGCGGAAAAACGGGGATATACAGTTTATTATCCAAAATAACTGTAAGTTGATATAAACGAATGTTGGAAACGTAAAAATCGTGCGTGCGAAGGACATTGTCGACGTGGGCGATGAGTCAATGGGTTTGCAGAGGTGTATTCCAAGCGGCGATAAGACGCGAGAGATACGAGCGCGCGGGAAATACGAGAAGGTCGAGCGCAACAAAAAAAGTAGAGTGAAACTGTAAAACTGTAAAGAAAATTCCAATTTTTTCATTTGACAGATTCAAAGACAGTGAATTGGCCATAAAAATTTAATTTTCTGGCTAAAAAGAATAAAACTAACGAACTTGCCATCGCATCAAGAAAACACGATAATTGTGGCTCCGTAATTTGGAGCGCGTAACGGAAAACGCGCTTCTGTAACCGGAGATTAATTGGATCGAAAATGTGGGGGAAAGAAAAAATTGCAACAGTAATAACCGAACAAGAATAATACGAGTTTATACGCCGTTGGTTCGCGTAGTTTGACGACGCAGTTCGGTATAACGGAAACGGGGTATAACCAGCCGTATCCGGTGGACCATTCACTCCTGTATACATGGGAGTATATATACACATTGAGAAGCAACAGCAGCAGTGGCAGTGGTACAAGACGAAAGGCTTCCATTCATGAAAGCATGAGTCAGAGACACGCTGCGTGTGTGCTACTCTGTGCAACGGTGAACGGGGGAACGTCCCTGTGTCCGAGCAAAGAGCTCGAACCGTCCTCGTTTCCCCCCTGCTCGTTCTATAAACGATACTAACTCAAACTTTTCAAGTATTTTTACTCTCCTTCAAAATAATTGAAACTCAAAGTCCCAATTTCGTGAAATAACCTTCGCTCAGAAGCAAAGACCAAAATATACAAATTCTCGAGTAAATTAATCAATTTCATTAGTCGACACTTTGACTTCAGTGCAATGGATTTGATTTCAAGAAAATTGATATAATTCATTGAGCTATCTCTGTTGAAATAGCGGAAAAAACTGGAGATCGATGCGTGTCCATTCACCTCATGGGATTTCGTGTACGAAGCCTCGGACTTGAATTATTAAGTTTATGCGGACGGTCTCCCCAGCTCGGGACTTCCTAATCATAAAAACATGTATGGCTTGTCAACGTGAGAAACATTTCGATGGTGAAGGATATCGGGACAACCCCAAGCTGCACTGGTGTGTGAAAAAGTGCGTGTGGGGTACGAGCATCCTGAATAAGGGGAGCCCCCTTTCTCGCGGCACTTTCTCTCTGCCTTACTGCCTCGATCTCAGCCAAATGTGCAACTGGTGGAATTCCGCCGGCCCGCAACCGTTTCCCTTCGCCAACAATGGGGTACGTTATAGAATCTAGTCCGTGTTCACATAACAATGTGTAAATGTATTACGGAGCAGAAGAGTCTTGCTTCCCTTTCCCCATAATCAACGAATGAATTATCAGAAATTTTGACGTCGCTTTAAAATTCGTATCAAAGCCTTTCTGATTCAACGATTTTTTACGTTTCTCAAAATTGATACGCAGATTCTTCGAGCTGGCGAGGCGACAATGATGACTCTGAAGTTAGCAACGTTGAGATTCAACGAAAAACATTTTTTCTATTGATTATTTATTGAATTTTGAAAATCGTGGCGGTTTTTCGAGTCAATTGAGTTTTTTGGTCGCAAGAGAGAATCGTTTTATTGGCCGGACCAAATATTCAATAATAATTATTGACTCTGATGGAGAAATAACAGAATTTCGTTGCATTCCAACGATGAAAACTTCAGGATCATGCGACAATGACAATCTTCGAGATTCATTGTATCCAGCACAATTGACTTATTTATATCCACAATGGTTTCCGATTGCGATAATAATAAGGGAGACAAGAAAAGAGAGGAAGCTGCACGGATACGGGCTATTAAGTTGTACCCCAAGTGTGGAGAGACGACGGAAAAGTATAGTTGATAGAGCAAAGAGAATGAGGGGGGAATCTTTGAATGGTTCGTAAAGAAAAAATGAAAGAAAAATAAAAGTCTTGGTATTACTCATCGCTGCAGGGGTCGGTGTCTCTTGTACCTACTTTCGAGAATATATATAAACGCATCTATATATATTTACATATGTTTTTGTACCGCCTGTATTCACGGATGTATAGACATACTTGGAATTGGAATGACTGCAAATTTATCTGTGGCAGACTTCAGAGGAAATGGCTATACATTCAGTAATGCGAAAACGAGACAGCGTGCCGATCGACGAGAAATAAATTGCTCCGAACGCGTGCAAAGCGTATGCGGCGCGAGCGTTAATTCACATCTACGCCAAATTATGAAATTCAATTTATGGATTGGACACTTCGGAGATAAACGTTTACCCGGAATCTACTTCACAGCATTCGCAAATTTAATATAAATTAGAAAATGAAAATCAAACAAAAAACGATTCATTCATTCGCCTCGGCTCGATAGAATATGATGCTGAAGTGTGCAACGTTGGAATGCATCTAAAAATATTTAATTTTATCGGGAATTCGTTCAATTTTCAATGTCATCCAAGATTTTCGAGCCAATATGCTTTTTGAATGGCAAAAATGGATCATTTTATCATCGTAATTACATTCTGTACTTGAATAATTATTTTTTTCAATGATAAAAATGAATTTCGTTGCATTCCAACGATGCAAACTTCAGAGTTATGATAGAATTCGGGAAAATTGAATTCTATTCGATTTCGATTTGATGGATCAATGAAATTTATGACTCTGAAGTAACAATTATGACTCTGAAGTCACAACGTGAAGTTGCAACGTTGAGATTCAACGAAAAACATTTTTTCTATTGATTATTTATTGAATTTTGAAATTTGTGGCAATTTTTTGAGTCGATGGAGTTTTTTGGTCGAAAGAGAGAATCGTTTTATTGGCCAGACCAAATATTCAATAATAATTATTGGCTCTATTGAAAAAATAACAGAATTTCGTTGCATTCCAACGATGCAAACTTCAGGATCATATGAAATTTGAATGAATACAACAAGAGTGAAGGGATAAAGAAATGTTAAAATTTGCTTACCGATAAAGTCAAATGCCTCTTCGAAGTACTGCTTAAGATTCTGATGTCCAGAATCCGATGCTGGTATCTGTCGATAAGTGATGCCCCGTTCTTCGTGGTATCCGGGAAGTTGTGAGGTGACGTTTAAAACACGGGTGGCTCCTAATCCTCGTAGAAGTTGAAGATCGGCAGCGTCACGTCCGTTGCCGAGATACAAAAACGGTAGAACCCTCGATGCGGGATGATTGTCAATGTCAGCTGGTTGGGGGGTTGGTGGACTCATGTTACTGAGTACCGGACAACCGGGACCCGGACTTGGGCAACCGCTCACCGCCGAGTCACTCGAACTGGTGGTTCCACCACCAGGTGGCAAAAGCGTATCCTCGCAGAGATCGCGATGCCGCCTGTGAAACTCTTTGTGTCCACCTGCGCAATTAAATAAAAAATACTCAATCATTTTCATGCGCGATCGATAATCTGGAAAATCCACAAAGATGTTGTAGATTTTTGAAAAATGTTTTTGAAATATCAATCGGGAACGCGCCATGGAGGAAAATTTGATGGAATTCAATTAGTAATATGCTCGACGAGGGGCTTTTAATTCAACCGCAAGTAATTCACAATCAACGATTTATGAGAGCGAAATATAACGGATGACCAATTTTTAGCGGAAAGGGTGTGACTGCAGAGCTTCCGGATATTATTATATTCCGTACGAGTTGTCCGAATGGCGAGCAATAAACACGCATCATTGCTCCTTCGGTTAAAACAGCTTAGAAATATATTCATGAAGCAAGGATGCTTCTCTGTAAATGGGCAGTGATCTGGTACACAAATCTCGACTCGTTTATTTTTTATTAGCTCCGATCGATGCGGAAGGAAAGGCACGAAGATACGACGAGATTGAAATGAAAAAAAAATTGTCTTGGGGCACCAGGAAGTTCGGGAAACGTTGTTGTTGTCCTCGAGAAACGAGTCGAGGGGAACAACATGATTCACACCAAACGATTCTCGAGAGTGTACATTGTCGCGGCTCGTGTTGCTTTTGCCTCTGTAGCACACGGTGGTAATGTTTGCCGTTGCTGAGTCATCGACAGTATCGCGAGAAACGACTCGTGACAATCGACAAATGCACTGATACCAACATATGTATAAGCCACATGAACTATTCTTCAAATATCACAATGGTGCATTCCCCATACAATAGAGTATCGATTGTCATAACAACCTCGTTTTTTATGACTCTGAAGTTTGCAACGTTGAAATTCATCGAAAAACATTTTTTCTATTGATTATTTACTGAATTTTGAAAATCGTCGCCATTTTTTGAGTTGATTGAGTTTTTTGGTCGCAAGAGAGAATCGTTTTATTGGCCGGACCAAATATTCAATAATAATTATTGGCTCTGCTGAAGAAATAACAGATTTTCGTTGCATTCCAACGATCGAAACTTCAGGATCATCGTTTTTTTTTTTAATAACATAATTCCTGCACTTTTCGCTTCACATGATAATTTCTTGTCGAATATGAAGTTAACAAACGATAAACAAAACGAATTTTGTAACCACTGAACGAGCTTGATTAGTTCTGAGTTTCGTAATGCAAGGATGCATCGTTTGCATTCAACTGATTAATCGATTTACGACGAGAAGTGTTGACGTTCAAGATTCTTTCGATCGAACGTAACCCGAGATATTAAATGATTACAATAATTATATGCGATGTAAAGAATGAATTTTATCTAATTGAAACTAATTTTTGGGTCATTAGCTCTCGCACGGAGCTTGCGGGAGTCAGCGATCGCGCTAGATTCTGTAAAGGAAATATTTCCGAGTATTTCAAGCGATATTTCTAAATTTAGTTCAAAGAAACGTATTTTGAATTCTGGTTCTAAAAAAGTATACGATTTTGAGAACGGAAGAAATGTGGAGATGAAAATGATGTATTTGTAGCCGATGTCCAATAGACGAAGAAAATCTCTAGGCCATATATAAATATACAAAATATGTGAGTGTGTGTGTGTTGTGTGCGATGAAGTAAGAAAATGTGGGCTAAAAGTGTCTTCCTCTCCTGACCTGCAGCGTGCAAGAGGCTGCTAAGGCCTGGCTGGGTCGCCGATGAGTCACAGCATCAGAACATTTTCTCGCTCTCTCTTCTTTTCCTCCTCCTCTTCTTGTGCCTCTCTCATGCTCTCTATATATCTGTTTTCATTTCGCCTGTGTAACGACGTTTTCCTAGGTCTTCCCAGCCAGCTCGCCGACCAGAAAAACGACGAGGAAGAACATGAAGAAGAAGAAGAGGAGGAGAAGGTGGACTGGTCAGAGCCACGTATTTATGTATCTTGGTCCATTCTCCACCACTTGTACGAGGCTGCGTCCGAGAAAGACTCTCGGAAACATCAACGGTCTCGTTTTATATCTGCGTAAATTTCTCTCTTTTCTCAATCCCTTTCTGTTTTTCATTTTACATTCATTTTCTCCGCCTCTCTCGTTCGCTGCATCTATTAGCGTGGGTTGCTTCTGAACTTTTTTCTTGTTTCCAAGTTTTCCTTCTTTTTTTTACCGTGTATTTTCGCACCTTGTTCGCGCCGGGTGAGTGGCCCCGCGCGGATTTGTTCGATTTTACTCACGACGCATGTGAATATTTACGTCAGTCTACACACGTGCAGTCGATCGTTACACAAAGATGTACGATCTATGATGATCATATTTATATACATCGCAGACTATAGGTTTAATAAATAGAATCAATAATAAAGAGAATTGTAATGATGAATATGTATATCGAAGAGTTAATATTTCTTAATTAATTTACACGTTCATCTTTAAGGGTATTTGTGTGTAGAAGTGGGCAAAACTCGACAAACCCGATCAGACGTACTCGTTCTGCAACTATCAGTGAATTATGTGGACATTAAGTCGATTGAGAGTGTAGGATTGACGCCGGTTACAAAAACTAAAATGTGGCGAGGATGAAAATCTCATGAAACGAGATAATGCTCGACGTTTGAACTCGTTTTCATCGGGAAAGAATAAACAGCTATGGAGCTTGAGTATATTTGATCAATCGGCTGGTGCTCATTTTATTGAGACAAGTGGATCGAGAGTATAAAATAAAGGGAACATGTGAGAACAAACTGGACTATATTGATTGAGACTTGAGATTGTAATATTGTAATGACTCTGAAGTTTGCAACGTTGAGATTCAACGAAAAACATTTTTTCTATTGATTATTTATTGAATCTTGAAAATTGTGGCAATTTTTCGAGTCGATTGAGTTTTTTGGTCGCAAGACAGAATCGTTTTATTAACCGGACCAAATATTGAATAATAATTGTTGAGGACCATAATATTGTGTCATTTTATACGATTTCGAATCAATTACGATACCTCCAGGCTAATTAATTGGAAGAAATTTATTTATAGAGAAGTTTGGAGTTATCGGAAAGATTAAAATGCCATTGCATGAATAGAAAGTTTCTCTTTAATTTCAAAGAAGAAAAACGTAATATTCAGATATATTTTGTCGTGCGAATGGAAAATCCTTTTCAATCCTTTTCAATCTGTTCGTCAACAGCCTGAACTAATTAAACTGTTAAACTGATATAGATGAGTGAAGATTTTAACACTATGGGGAATTGGTCAACTTGATGGTTCACACATTCATGCAAAGTGACTGCGAAACATACACACGATGGCATCACGAGATGAATTTCTCGAGTCAGCTCGACGCTTCTTTCCATCGCACTCAGGTTCGAATCTCACAGCACATCGCCCGTAAGAATCACCCAGAACTCTCTAGAGACATCTCGAGAGAATTCCTACATTCATTCCAATCGTAAAACTCTTGGAAATCTTTGTTCCAACGAGAGAATGAGAAAAACGTGAAAAATTATTTCACCGGCTCACAGTTTCGCATACAATTTTAAGAACAACAATATAAACGAACCCTTATCACGTTTAGTAGTTGTTTACATTCATTTCGTATTGAAGAAAAGCGTTTGGCATTGATTTTCTTGCATGTAAGAGAATCTTTTAGGGCAGAGCGAATCCAGAACGTGAAAAAATTGCGACCATTCGAATGATTCGTCATTTCTATAGTAATCATTACTTTATGTTCGTGTTTATGGTTTTTAAAGTGAATATTCCAATTTTCCGTGGAAATAGAATTCTTTCAAGTTTTTGGAGCAGTGAAATGGCCTCATTATTAGGAATCAAGGCTGAAGTTGCATCGCAAGACGGTTTTACGCGATTGAGATTCCTCGCAATCCCTCGGATCGACGTTCTGTCTTGGTACAGATTTAATTTCACAACACGTGGGCATGGTCGTTGCGAGTAGTTAGATCGGAAAAAATGAGTCATCTCGCAGGAAAGGAAAGAAGAGAACGAGACAGGGGATGCATTGTCAGACTCGGAGGGATTAAAAAAGAGACGAGATCCTCTCTCCCCCACCTCGATGACATCACTTGAGTTCAAGCCATCGATACATTGTTATTGTAATGTGATTTTTTTAAATCCCAAACAAATCCCACACGCCTCGAGTCTACGATAGTTTAGAATTCCCATTGACTCATTCACTTCTGCCTAACAATTCCTGGAATTCGGATGTTTGTACGAATTTTTTCCCCTCATCAAAACGCAGCCACATACTTGGCATTGAGATTCATTGAAAGAACCGGAACTCATGAACTTTCGTGCATAAATTGAGAAAAAAAAAAGTTGCATTGCATCCTCCAAGTCTTGGTGAATGTTTATCAAGAAATTGAATAAAATTTCATCGAGAGAAATTCAAATCGATGACTCTGAAGTTTGCATCGTTGGAATGCAACGAAATTCATTTTTATCTTTGAAAAAAATGATTATTCAATTACAGAATGTAATTATGATGATAAAATGATCAATTTTTGCCATTCGAAAAGCATATCGGCTCGAAAAATTTGGATGACATTGAAAATTGAACGAATTTTCAATAAAATTCAATATTTTTCGATGCATTCCAACGTTGCAAACTTCGGCATCATTCAAATCGTTCCCTCGACACGTTTGTCTCGATTGATCATAGTGAAAAATTACGCAATGTGCGAGAAGAATGAAGGTGAGTCTAGACCACGTAATATAGCTCCGTAGATATGAGAATTTGTATGGGAAAAAAAAGCATATCCTGGTGCGAAGATCGACACCGGGATAGGGGAAAGAGAGTTTGTAAACTCTCTTGAGGAAACTGGATATACATTGAGTCATCTGCCTCCCCAGGCTTTTCCATACATCGTGGCACGTACAATCACGAAGCAGAGAAGATGAGTAAAGTTCGTAGTACGGAAGAATTTTGTGTCATACCATGGAATTTCCATGGAATGAAAAAGGACAAAATAGTCGTTTCCGGTTCTGGTAGATTTTGTCGAAAGCTTGCCCAAAAAATACGAACCGAGAAATAAAATTTTTTAAATGGTAAATAAAAATTTTTAAATACCATTGTTATTAATTTTATTTTGTTTTGCGACAAGGAAACAGGAATTTAAATTGTCAAAAATCGAGATTGAGGCTTTTCCAAATCCAGTCCATGATTACGAACATAAATGCCTGGAGAAATAATTTTCATACGTCAGACAAAGGAGCCATTGTTGTTGTTTTCCTGGCCAATTTCCAGCATTTAATTGGATGAAAAAACCTGCTCTTTGTCTTTGTCTAACGTCTAAGGTTTTCTTTTTACAATGTAAACGTAACGTTGAAGTCACGACTGATTGTGAGTCATCGTGTGTGTATCATGTGCTCTGTGGTCAATAGTAAATCGTAGAGAGGGCGCTTGTGAAGGGAATTTTTTCCCAACCTCTGATTAAATTTGTCATATTAATTAAAAAGTCCTCAGGCATCTTAATTTTTGTGTCGAAATATTCGAAAACTTTATTTTAGCCGGATTCGAATTTTGAGTAATGCTAAAAACAAGCCGAATATTCCGAATATTCCGAATATTTTTTAAATATTCGGAATAAATTTATTACCCAGAATTATTCACAATGAAAATTCATTTGGATTAAAATAAAATTCGGAAGCAATTAGACGTTCGGAATTAATTGAGTGAGCGATGAAATTAAAATGACAGGACACATGATGTCAAGGTGGCATAATGTCTGTTGACATTGAGCATAAGATGGAAATAAATGACATGAAAATTGGTGGAAAGGCACAATATTGACGTGGAGTAATGAAAAGAATTTTGAACATACCCCAAGGTTCGAGATTGTCGAATGGTCCAAGTCGAAGTACGAGACAAGGTGCTTGTTTTTTAATCCTCATTTTGTCAGTTTGTAATTGTCTTTGCCACGAAATCACAAGTCGGTTATGAACAACAAACCGATCTCCAAAATATCGTCGATTAAAATAACTGTATTTGTTTTTAATTCACAATATATTGAGATATTTAGTTTTTAGTGAAAAACTGAGAAAATGGTCTCAATGGAAATTTTCACATTTCACAGAATGAGACAACCGAATGTCGATTTTCTATCGATGGAATAATTCAATCTGTTTGGAATTGGAAATTCGAGTTCTTACTCGAAAACGCTTAGTGCTCGTTTTGTGTGCTCTTCGTCGAGCGTTAAACTCTGTACTGGCGTTAGATCGAGTTGTCCGGCTGCCTCGATGTGTATACCGTTTACTACTCGGTGAAAGAGCGAGAGAGAGAGAGAAAGAAAGAGAAAGAGCGATAGATCAAGAGAACGTTGGAGGGAGACGAGACGTTGGCAAGAGAGAATTTACACGAGACTCCCGAGCTCCGGAATGAGTCACCGAGGCCCGAGCCGATTGGACGATTCCCTTGCCTACGTCACGCATATGCCGAGAGAGAGAGAGAGAGAGAGAGAAACGGGGAGACCCCCATCGTGTTGTAGAACCTCGAGAGACGAAATATCACGAACACAACCGAACTTTCTCGCGCTTCTTTGACCAATTTTTTCTTGCACCACACTTTCCATCGTTTCGCTGTTTTTTCCCCCTTTTTTTCCTATTCTTCTTGTACTTTTTATATTTTCATATGGAAGTCTAGTTCGTAAGGCCATTCAGTGGCCTTTCTTATAAAAGCACGCACGACTTCAACCCTTCGTTAACCAGAACGACCTTGTCCTGCGGAAGTCTTGCCCGGAGCAAAGAAAAAACACAATTCAACGTCGATTTATTAATGTGACGAATTTAATAATGACGCGTCACTCCAGACAAACCAAACAGAAAACACAGCCAGACTCGAGATAGGTCAGGGATCAATAAATTGTGACGCAAAGAATTTCTTTCTTTCACAGTACTTGGAAGAAATATAAATATTTTTTTTGTTTCAATTAATTTATCCTGGCAAAAGTTCAAAAAACTATTCATATCGTACGAAGAAAAAGTTTGTTTTTTCCTGGTACGTTTCTTGCGGTTCGAAGCACCAGCTTGAATTTCGACTCATTGAATTCTTCAAGAGAAAAAACGAGTTGCAGCAGTTCTTTTTATTCTTAGACACTTTACGAACTCGAAAAAAATTGACAAATTTTAAATTTCTGCAAATTTTGCCATTAATAAACAATTTTAAACTAGTTTTTTCAAGATTTTCGGATGTTCTCGCTGAATGAAACTACGAAAACGCTAATTGGAGTTTTCTTCAGTTTCCAAAATAACTCTTACGAGCGTATCCCCATTCTTTGCCGCCCCCTTCATTCCTCCCCCTCGCGATCTCGATGCAGCAAGAAATTATAGCTGCGGTTTTTCTTGGTCGTTGATCAATTACAAGCGCAAGAGTGAATAGTGCGCGTCAGTTTGTCGGTCGTTCAGGCCTTTTATTCTCTCAGGTTCTTTCTGGGCATTGTCAGAAATCGCCAATGAGTCACAGAGGATACTTTCAGACCTGTTGTACACGAAGCATTTCTGTACAGTTGTTCTCTCTTCAATAGACCCAATGTAATTCATTGTTCATTGAGGGGGAACCGTAATTTTTTCCTTCACAATTTTCTGCACATAAATCATCATCAACGCAGCCAGAAAGTTGTATAGAAATGACGTGTCTTCTCCGAATTTCATGGGAACTTTATAGGAGAGAGTTAAATATAATTATTCGACCGAGTTCCATGATGAATTTCCAATTTTCAATCGAGCAAACAATTGGCACGTCCTATTTTTGGAATTGAAAACAAATTTTCGATACTTTGGTTTCGAAAAGTTAGTTTTTCGACCCTTGGCCCTACACTGAAAATTAAATTTTGTTGAAAAAGATCGATATTTTGTTGGATACGTTCAACTAAACGTTTTTTCGAAAAATCATGAAAACTTTATCATTTCAGCAAAAAACATTCCAGAAAATCTTATCGAAAAGTGAATTTTTGTCCTTCCAATCGTAAATTTTGCTGACAGTTCCGTTACAAATGAAAAATATTGTCGAAATAACGAAAATTTTAAAATTGTCCCAAAATATTTAGTTCGCTGTATTCAAAAAAATATCGACGTTTTTTGACAAAATTGAATTTTCAGTGTAAAAATTTGCAGTTTAAATTGATAATCTTTTTTCTTTTCATATTCATTGTCATTTTTTTTTTTAATTCTCTGGGTCCGAATTAAAATTGCTAGTTTTTCCTATGTCTTTAATTATCCTGGAAATCGATTCTCGTGATGGAGCAATTAATCACAAAATTATTACAAAAATGGTGATCCGATCTTTGTGGCTTTTCGTAGAAGAAATGTGCGATGATGAGTCTTCTCTCAGAACGCTTTGAAATAACACGTTATAAAAACCTGTTGATCACATCACTTTTCTAACGAATCCGTGTTTTATTTATTCAAAAAGGTAAAATCTTGATCGGGACGAATGTGTTTTCCATTTTTCTTCATTTTTCTATCTTGAGTCACGAAGCACGTGGTTTTTAGGGGCTACGATACTAATTTAGTTGTTCCCCAGATAACTAACCTTTAGCAATAATACCACAAGTTTCATTCGTTAAGTAAACACGTGTGCCAAGTTCCGTGAAAATTAAGAGGTTGCCAAAAATTTCAGAAACACGTAGCAAGCGAAATTAAATTGGTTTGACAACGAAAAATATTGTTACAAAAATACTTACGAGCCAAGTTCTTTTTCCTTTTTCTATTCGTCCCAGATGGCACATGAACATTATTTTTATTATTTTTTGCAGCCTTTCTATGTTCATTTGAATTTAGAAAAATGGTCGAGAGGAGTCACGCGACTGAGCTCGCATTTTACACATTACAACTTGGAAAACACTCACGAAAAAAGGAGAAAATGAGCTATTCGTACAGTGTCTCGCCGTGTGTAATGGAAATCCCTTTTAAAGGACCCTCATGAGTGTTCAATTTGTGTGTATAATGAGTAATAGTTAACGAGAAACGTTTACGAATAGCTCAAAGCAATTCGCACGTTCAACGTCATTGCTCGATACATCCATAGACATTACTGTCAAGAGAGTATGTGTATTCAAACACAAGTGAATTTCATGATTTACCGCATTATTATTGAATCGCTCTTTTGCTCATTTCGTCCAAGGACTCATGAGTACGTCAATATCCGTGCGGTAGTCGTAAAAGATCTAAAGTCTCATCATTATAAAATCGTTTTGATGGACTCAGGGTCACTTTTAGTTTCACACTCTTTTTTTTTATTGCCGAATATCGGATCGAATTTTTTCAAGATATTTGCGACATTTTCTCAAGTCCTGGGCCGTGGGAATCAATTTTTTACTTCCGCAACGCTGATGGCCATTTTTTGTATCTTTGAGATCGCAACGTGTTTTCTCCTTTCGAGTTTTTCTCCTGCTATGAGAAGGAAACGTACTGTATGCAAAAAGGACCTTCGACGGACACACGTCATCGTATCGCGTTCGTCAATTTCTTCAAACTGCACGATCTGTCTCATCGTTCGACCCAGCCGAACGAAAAGCGAATAAAAATGACGCACGCGAAATATATTTTAAGACGTGATCTCTGTGATCTCATGCGAGTTTTGTATTTTTTCATTCTGTTTGGTTTTTTTTTGCTTCGAGCACAAATTGAGAGAGAAAATGTGAACATCGTAGTTGAGGTCGTGAAACCAGGCAAAATGTGATCACGTGATCGACATTTTTCTTCAGATCGACTCATCGTTTCCTTGATTCGGTTCAGTCACGTGAATCTCGTTAATTTTGGAAAATACGTGTGATTACGAAATGATTTTGATCCGGAATGACGATTCATAATTTATCGAATGAGCCTCAATATTCTTATCGCGATTCGTTACCGGGGAAATACCATTTTTGTTTATGCAGCAATTTCTTTGATTGTTCCCCGGCAGACGATAAAAATTTCCATTAGAATCAAATCGCCAGGAATCCTCGTTGCGATCATGATTTTCTAGGATTCATTCTCTTTCTGCGCTCGACATAAAAACCGAAAAAAAATAGCTGCATTTTAGAATCCGTAATAATTCGATCGATTCAATTGTGATGGTCGAAATCATATAAAAACTTTACGACGAGAATATTTGCACGTTGAGTGCGTGCTTTTCAGATATTCCGCATGATTCACAAGCGTCGGAATCCCGAGTTACGATTGTCTGTGTATCGAGGAATCACAACGATGATTGAGCAACGTACGAGAATGCGTCCATCGCGTTTTTGTGCGTTATAGCACAAGTGCTACTGGGTCTCCGCAGTATTCTTACGCGACTAGAATATTTAATGATTATTAGGCGACGTTTCACCGGCGACACAATCGTCGATCGAGCGTTAACGGTCTATCGTAGTCTCGATAAGGCAGATCGTTACTTTTCCTTTCCTTCCAGCGACACTGAAAATTCAATTTTGTCAAAAAACGTCGATATTTTGTTGAATACAGCGAACTAAATATTTTGGGATAATTTCAAAATTTTCGTTATTTCGACAATATTTTTCATTTGTAACGGAACTCCCAGCAAAATTTACGATTGGAATGACAAAAATTTACTTTCCGTAGAGTTTTTCTAGAATGTTCTTTGCTGAAATGACAAAATTTTCGGGATTTTTCGAAAAAACGTTTAGTTGAACGTATTCAACAAAATATCCATCTTTTTCAACAAAATTTTCTTTTCAGTGGAGGAATAAAAAGAAGAAGATGAATCGTTTTCGCGTAAACACCGAAATTCTTCAAAACCATCAAAATCAATATTCAGTCATTGCTTTTTTGACTTGTGATTTGACCAAAATTTCGCAGACAAGCAAAAATGACGTACAACCGGCGGATTTTCTTGTTTTTTTTTCTCACACATCAAACTCTTTTGTTAGGCTAACAGTTGAGTATTCCTGGTGAAAATAAGAATGATCTAGTAGTACAGAAATGTCAGATTGAGTCACGAAATGGTTCCAAGTTTCTTGACGAGGACAGACTGGATGATAAAATCTCCACAGGCGCATCAAAGGTAGACCGTACAGTTCAGTCACTAGCATGGAAAATAGGCTTTGCAAGGCAGTGTAACTCAGAGCAATACACGTGTACATATATATATGTATAAATATGGTCAAGCGATATGAGTCATGAGCGGAGCGACGCAGACACCTGGATATGACCCTGGATGAATCGTGCTCTGTGACGCCTAGGCCTAAGGTTTATACCTGCGTACTATGACGCAGTACAATAAAATATTTTCCAAAATTCCCTCCCCTCATTCAGCGGGACCGGAAGTACGATTTCTCATGACTCTGAAGTTTGCAACGTTGAGATTCAACGATAAACATTTTTTCTATTGATTATTTATTGATTTTTGAAAATCGTGGCGGTTTTTCGAGTCGATTGAGTTTTTTGGTCGCAAGAGAGAATCGTTTTATTGGCCGGATCAAATATTCGACAATAATTATTGGCTCTGCTGAAGAAATAACAGAATTTCGTTGCATTCCAACGATGGAAACTTCAGGATCATGATTTCTATGGGAAAACGCGAACTTTGTGTTGAAACTTCAAAAGCCAGCGACGTTTACCAGAAAATCCATTCAGTTCGGTGCACATGGTCAATTTTGGAAATCGATCCAATATGGGGCTTTTTATTTGAATTTTTTTTCGCGCTTATTATGATGCACGTTTCATTACGTCGCAAGTGATATAATGACGTTTTTATATTTCCATCACGTGCGACGATTCTGCACTCGAACGAGCCAGCGAGCAATCGATATGAGTAAACAATGTTTACTCACTCTCGGGGCATTGTTCAGCATGGCATTTTTGAGCGCAAAGTGCAGCGGCATATTTGGAACGATTACTAGGAGCGAAAAAATGCATAGAGAGAGTGTAATAGACGAGATATTCCAGCTTGAATGAATCACTTAACGAGAAAAACGTGCGTCTTGCATAATCAATATTTCGTCGTTGTGGCGATTGTTTCTGCTCTCTCTCTTAAATGTTCGGAGTTCCATCTCGCACCAACAATGGAACTTCTATGAGCAATCCTCCAGGACTTTGAAGGAAATTCAGTAAACTGAAAATTCAATTTTGTCAAAAAACGTCGATATTTTGTTGAATACAGCGAACTAAATATTTTGGGATGATTTCCAAATTTTCGTTATTTCGACAATATTTTTCATTGGAACGGAACTGTCAGCAAAATTTACGATTGGAAGGACAAAAATTGACTTTCCGAAAAGATTTTCCAGAATGTTTTTTGCTGGAATGACAAAATTTTCGTGATTTTTCGAAAAAGCGTTTAGTTGAACGTGTATCCAACAAAATATCGATCTTTTTCAACAAAATTTTCTTTTCAATGTACGAAGCAAAATCACGAGCGAAAAAAATCGATATTGAAATTTTTATTTCAACGTGGACTTTGGACCGGAGCCATTTGTTATTCGAATTTCGTATCGTCATTTTTTAACATGTACTTATTGCATACAAATTGTATTGATTGAAATATTTGATTGCTCCAATGGAGCTTGAACGATAAAAAGATGAGGATGTATAAAAATACGATACATACACGAATGTATGAATAAATAATGTGGACGAGGTGGTGTGACTCCTTAAAACGCGAGCAGCGCAGGTCAAACGTTTTAAAAGCTTCTCTCTTTCTCGCAGTGGTGCCGAAACGTGTGACGAGTTCTCGGAAGTCGTTAAAAATGAGAGCACACGAGGTTCGAAAATTTTTCTCCGTTCCGTCAACGTTTTTTTGTTAGTTTTTAAAATTCAATTTCAAGGCTCGAAGAGCGCTCGTCTTTCGCTTTTTTTCCGTTGGAATACTTAAGAGAGCTCTTCGATGCGATCTTTGTCGCGCCAGTCGATGACAATGACTCACGTAGGCCTCAGCCAGTCACGTAATGTATGGCATTGCAAATAGTCGATCGAATGAAAAATCGATTTTCAGCCGCAACGTGTGAAACTCGCGGAAAGAATAAAGAAAAACGAATGTAACGCCGCGCCAATTACACAAATCATCGGCAGAGAATTTTTGTCAACGATCTCACCGTCGAGACTGCCAAATACGGTGCGCAAGTCACTTAATCCCAGAATATTCATCAACAAGAATAATTAATCGATTTTAATGAATCGTAAATCAGAAAAATCTTTTTTGGCGGCTATTCTTCCGACCGAGTCGTCTCTCTGCTATCAAATTTGACTCCATTTCGTCAGAAGTTCCTGGTCATTGACTAACGCGGGAAACTGAGCCCGAGGAATAACGACGAACAACAATAATATTCATCATGATAATATTAATAATAATAATGGGCGCAACATTTGTGAGAGTGGACGTGAATCGATGGATCTGACCCTGGGTGGCCTCTGGATCGAATAATGTCGAGTTATCGGTCCGTTCGAGAAGCAAACACATCGCTGCGTATCCAGCGAGTATGAGCAGACATTAGAGAATCTGTAGCGGCAATCTCCGAGGTTTATTCCCGAGCGAAGCCTGTTTGTCACGCGAGAATTCGAAACTATCGTTTGAACCTTTGCGCACAATTCGACGATATATTGTTCATGAAAAGGAGCCCGAAAAAAAAGTATATCAATAGAAAATCCGGCGAAGAATGCGATGGATCTTTGACAATGAATTCTTTCGAATAAAAGACCGGACGGCGAAAAGCACGGAGATGAATGCTCCAAGGGATGCTGGGAGCGTTTGAATCGTAGAACAATACGGCGAGGGGGATGATTGGGAGGATAAAAAAAACGGGGTTGAAACGGTGGGTGAAGCAGACTGAAAAAGGCGAATACGATGACGAACACTCGGATCGTGAGTCACTACGAGCAAAACGAGCTTTCCAGACTCCGCGTTACGATAACGCGTAGTTTTTTTCTCTGTATACTTTTTCGTGTGAAGAAATATCTTACGTAGTGTTCACATGTTCTGGTATGTTCGATTATTTAGGAGAAAAAAAAAGGAGGCGTTGATAAAACTGAAAAGTATAGGAATCGATAAGGATTCTTTGACGACTCGTAATTAAGTTTACGAAAATAGCAATTGCTCGAATGATGCTGAAGTTTGCAACGTTGGAATGCATCGAAAGATATTGAATTTTTTTGAAAATTCGTTCAATTTTTAACGTCATCCAAATTTTTCGAGCCGATATGCTTTCCGAATGGCAAAAATGGATCATTTTATCGTCGTAATTACATTCTGTAATTGAATAATTATTTTTTTCAAAGATAAAAATTAATTTCGTTGCATTCCAAGGATGCAAACTTCAGAGTCATATACATCAATGCAAATATTTACGGAGGCGTAAATGTCTCTGGATTCGATTAAAATTATGATGCTGAAGTTCGCAACGTTGGAATGCGTCGAAAATTTTTGAATTTTATCGAAAATTCGTTCAATTTTCAAGGTCATCCAAATTTTTCGAGCCGATATGCTTTTCGAATGGCAAAAATTGATCATTTTATCATCGTAATTACATTCTGTAATTGAATAATTATTTTTTTCAAAGATAAAAATTAATTTCGTTGCATTCCAAGGATGCAAACTTCAGAGTCATTCGCTCAAAATTATTCTGGTATCATTTCTTTCCATGTAGATCGACTTCTCCCTAAATGAGAGAAGACTGATGGTTTTTTTTCGTATACACGGCCATGTAAGTGTGATGTACCAAACAACGTCGCTATTCTCTTATCACTAATTTTATCGTTCTTGATAATAGGAGAAAAAAAAACTTGAAGATTATTGTTTGGCACTGCAAAAGCTGTGAGTAATCGTTTCCAAGAGAATCTTGGACGCTTCTTCGAAGAAATTGCGATGAGTTTACCTGCGGTCACAGTGTTCTAGAACTGTCTCGTCAAATCTAGAGCCCGCGAAATCGATCGTGATCGGGAATGACACGAGAATGTCTAGTTAATATTTTATCACTTATCCCGAATGCTTCGTCGATCATAAAGTAATCGGAGCACAATGATTTTTTTCCCAATCTCGAAAAAGAAATTCACGATCAAAAGTGAAGAAGATTCGAATAGGAAGAAAAAGACAAAGAGAATTAAAATAAAACCTCATTGAATTGTGACAAATTAAAGCGGTATATGGTCCGTTACGAGAAGGGTTGCTGCACCCTTCGTTTTTGTATTTTGGTCCACGTGGTTGTCTGGCTTCATGAAGCGAGACCGACCTCCCCTTTCTCCCTCCTATCTCTCTTGATGTGTCTTTACGCAGGCACACACGAATCTACTAATAGCCCTCGGAATCACAGCGTGCGTTCTCGCATTTACCCTCTGACTCATCCGGTATTATAATAGGAACTCGTATGTTTTTCGTCTCACTCACTCTCCTTCTCTCTTTATCCCCGGAGTGAAGGAACGAGAGACTCACACGGTTCAAACCTCTCAAGGAAATTCCGACATCTTCGAAGGACGTATATGTCTATAAAACTTGTCTCATATTCTCTCTCTGCGTCCACTCCGATACAAAAGATGCATGTGTGTATGAGACAATGTGGCTGCGTGTAAATATACCAACTGGACAGTCGAGAAGCCCAAGGAAATGATTCACTTTCGCGTTAATTAAACCCTCCTTGTCTCGCCCACCTCACTCTTTCTCGAGGTCAACATTTGATTTGCGCGTTTATTCACACTCGAACGACGAGCTATTGGTCACGATTTACTCCATATATACGTCCTTAATTAACATATTGCACATGTACACGTATATAGAACGGACTGAGTGCATGTGAATTCAATTATCGGGATCGCGGTGTCTTCATCGAAAGGAAAGTTTCAGCGCCGCGCAACTATAGATTCAACTTTTTTTTTCACCGATTCAGTTCGTTCAGGAATTCTCAAGGTTTTTGGAACAGTTTTTTCCAAAACGCAGACACCAAATTATGGGTGGAATTTTTCGAACGATCGAGACAAACATTGGCAGGAGTGGTCGCGGGGGAAATGTGGGTCAAGAGGGTGGATCGAGTCAAACAAAAAAGAAAAGGTGAGCAGGATCAAATTTTGCGACTATATATTCACAGAATCTGTTAAAATAATGACTCTGAAGTTTGCATCGTTGGAATGCAACGAAATTCATTTTTATCTTTGAAGAAAATAATTATTCAATCACAGAATGTAATTACGATGATAAAACGATCCATTTTTGCCATTCGAAATGCATATCGGCTCGATAAATTTGGATGACATTGAAAATTGAACGAATTTTCAAGAAAATTCAATATTTTTCGATGCATTCCAACGTTGCAAACTTCAGCATCATCTAAAATAAAAGTTTAATCGTTCCGAAACAATTCAACTTTCCCGCTGAGTGTTTTGCATTGAATTTTCAGGAGTTACCGACCGAGCATACACGAAAGAAACTTTCACGCACGTCACGAGCGTTGTCTCCTGCCTTCCGAAAGTTTTATGCTCCGCCTGCGATTCTACGACACGTGCTCTGCAGGGAAGAAGAGAAGAAAAAGATTTTGGCAACGAAGCGTTTCACCGAGCTGTCAAATTGATTGAAATACTCGGTCGCGCGCTGTGGTTTTCCAGCATGTCGCGAACAAGACATTTTTTGAGTTGAGTCGAAAAACAAAGATTCGAAGGATTTGCGAAACAAAGACTTTTCGCAACGTACGTGTCCGGATTTTTGCAAACGTTTTTTTCCGCAATAATCATACACGCGTCAAGTTTTTCTCATCCCACGCACATGTTCGTTGCATCGTGAATGCACTCTTGTTTCTGTTTTGACTTTTAGCAGACTGCGTGGGATAAATCCCGAGTTGCCCACTATACACAGATATATTTCTTGTTATACACGAGAGAGAAGTATCTACATAGAAAGAAACTATTGTTAGACACGCAGTAAAAATATCACATTTACGAATCGAAATTGAAACGACGTGTGCGCAGTCGACTCATTGTATTTTACTCTTTTCAAGTCTGCTGTGTACTGATATATATACACATATATGTCCACGTAAAAACATACGATTTACCGCCCGTTGCGGATGATATGAAGCAAGCAACGAGCAGAGAGAAACGTACGATCAAGCCCACAGAGGTCTGCAATGCCGACAGATTAATAAATTGCGAGCCGAGCTAGCATTCAGCGTCTTATTTTACTTATACTTATCTAGAGGTCCTTCCAAAACTTAAGCAACCGATGTACCGAATCAAAACGGAGAGAATCCAAAAGGAATAATCGCGACTACACCAAATATAGAATCCAGAAAACGAGCTCGAGCTTCGAAGCCAAAAAGAAAGTTTTGGATTTGGATGCAAGCAACAATCACTTTGCCTAGAAGAAATCGATCGGTCGAAGAAGAAACATGATGCTGAAGTTTGCAACGTTGGGATGCATCGAAAAATATTGAATTTTATTGAAGATTCGTTCAATTTTCAATGTCATCCAAATTTCTCGAGCCGATATGCTTTCCGAATGGCAAAAATGGATCATTTTATCATCGTAATTACATTCTGTAATTGAATAATTATTTTTTTCAAAGATTAATATGAATTTCGTTGCATTCCGACGATGCAAACTTCAGAGTCATCGGCAAAACGTGCAATGCAGCATTTCATAATTCCAATTGCAATGGATTCATTATAGAGAAGAAATATCAGAATTTGCTCTTTGGATTAATGATCCTGAAGTTTTGATCGTTGGAATGCAACGAAATTCTATTATTTCTTCAGCAGAGCCAATAATTATGATTCAATATTTGGTCCGGCCAATAAAACGATTCTCTCTTGCGACCAAAAAACTCAATCGACTCAAAAATTGCCACGATTTTCAAAATTCAATAAATAATCAATAGAAAAAATGTTTTTCGTTGAATCTCAACGTTGCAAACTTCAGAGTCATTTGGATTCGATGAAAATGAAGCAACTTCCAGCTTGGCTAAGACTTTTGGGACACTCTGTATACCAAGTGCGGAATATATGTTGTACGTACGTATATATGACTCGTGAGTTGCCTTTTGCTCATTGGCCTGATGTATCCGAGTGGTAAGTTACCAAAGAGAAAGACGAAGAAGAAGGGAGACCCGGAGGCAACGGACAACTAAGGACGCCGGCAAGGCCGGGTGACTGTGCCGAGAAGAATGTGTATGCCTGTCACATGGATCGAGAAAGAATGAGAGGCAGAGAGCGAGAGAGAGAGAGACAGAAGAGAGAAATGGGAAAAAAATATAATTGTAACGCCCAGATTCGTACACAGCTAATAAATAATAGTCTGCGGTAAATTTTAGTAAAGTTCCAAAGATCTACGGGCAACTTCACAGAAACCTGAGCCCCGTGAAACTTGAGCACGCAGTTTTATACAGTTATGCCGTTTAGAATTTGGCTCCCTCTGAATGCAACGAAATTTTGTTATTTCTTCACCAGAGCCAATAATTATTATTGAATATTTGGTCCGGCCAATAAAACGATTCTCTCTAGCGACCAAAAAACTCAGTCGACTCGAAAAATCGCCACGATTTTTAAAATTCAATAAATCATTAATAGAAAAATGTTTTTCGTTGAATCTCAACGTTGCAAACTTCAGAGTCATTGAATCCAGTGACGAAAAAGCGCCAGATACAAACTGCGTGAAAAGTTTGTCGATTCAAACAGAATTCCCGGCTGTGATCCCTAACGGCATTTACATTGGACATAAAAGTGCAAGAGACCAGAGAGAATGAGAGAGTGGAGTATTAAGATCCTTGTCGTAAGCTTGTACACGATAGAAGAGATTTGTGTGATAAGAGATTTGCTCAACGAAGCATGAAGCTACGAATTCGTGTATTCCTTCGTCATGAACATTCATAAATTTTATTGCCAAACACGTTAGGCTTGCCGTATTGTAAATTTTATCTATAATCGTATCTTCGCGGATCTAGTCACTTTAATTTCTATCTCTGTGTGTAGCTGTCCTTTCCTTCTTCGTCTCTTGTCTCGTTCTTGATAAATCTACTGACATTTGTTTACTAAAGAGGTGGAAAATGCGGTACCGAGGTGTGAAGGACGTCTCGTTCAAAAGCATACACAGCGCGAATAATTCAATAGCCCGGTTTATTGTAAATTGTATCAAACGTCAGATCAAACCAATATAAACGTGGAATGAAACGATGAATGGAAAATAACGGGCTGAATTACAAAGGCATGTGATCTTCGTGAGTTTAAACATTGATTCAGAGTGTGGCTCAAAAATTCAGGGTCGTGCTGAATAATTTCATTCAAGCCTCGTAATCGTTGGGGTCATTAATGCCTTGGGACTTGCTCGATAATTATATTCAGGGAGTGTCGAAAAATCTCTCGAAGATAAAATCGCAAAATTCCTTCTTGTTTGTTTTTTTTTTTATTTTGCGTGCTAAAATATGGATTTTAATATCGTTAGAGAAAGAGAAATGGAGAGAAAAAAATTCGTTTGATCGCGGCATAATGCCCGCATGTAGGAATGAGGCACCGAACGGACGCCGCGAGTTTCGGGCGTCAATGGCGAAACCACTTTATGGTGCTATATCTTTACTCGAATGACCTCATACCCGGTCCATCTGTGACGCCTCGATCGTTATACCACCTTTACGTCTCATTGAGCACGCAGTAAGGGGCCGGAACATCATGGTTCACGATCCACTACCCAAACAGCAAAAGTGGATGAACTGGATGCAATATACAAGCGAGTTTCATCCACTGTCTATCCTCGGAAAGCTCCGAATGACCTCATACCAATGTGTAAACATGCAGTTCTCGGTTGGCTGAGACATCGGTCGATCTCGATTCTCACACCTTCACCAAAATTCCACCTTTTTTTACATACTCTCTAAATATAAATTCTTATCTCATAGAAGATTTCCTAAAAAATCGCGTCGAAATTTTATTCTGTTGATCTCGAAACGAGCCCAACCTTTTTTTTTTGCAAATTCCAATCCCACCATTTACAAAAACAGAATCATTTCCATTCTACTTCATATTTCCGACTCCAATCGTGTTCCTTCAACGTATTTTCGAATTTTATTTCCAGACTGGCGGAATCTCTATTCTCCGGATATTCGACTTTTTTATGTTTTCAACTTTTTTATGTTTTATCTATAATTCACGGGAGAGCAATTAAAATCTGGTGATGACAATTTCCAATATTTTTCCTACAATCTTATGGAAAACGTTCGTTTTTATTGAAAGGAATTTATTTGATGGATACGATGAAAAATATGTTCTGATTCCGGGTCAATGTGTCGATCAAACACGCGGTCACCTCATTTTTTCTCCAGCCTCTTCTCATCGACCCAGACGACACTTTTAACGAACGTGACAGAAAAAGCAGAGCAACCAGATTCAACTCAACACGTTCGATCGTCGACTTACGTTTGTTCAGTGGTGCAAATTCTTGTCTCGACAAGGAGGAATGGAGTGCATGAAGAACTGAAAGGAGACACGATTGTCGATCGACGGACTGAACGTTATTGATATAATTTTATCGAGGAATATGAAGCGCGTGTTGAGCAAAAAATTAATTATGCTAAGGAAACTTAAATAAGCGATCAAATCAAATGAAGAGACGATAGTGATAATCAATTATTAGAAGAGTACAAAATTGAATACGCGTGGACTCTATAAATGAGATTAAAAATGATGAACTGGGGCGTTGATCGAGACGTGGCGACATCACTCAATGAATGCGACCTCTTATTTATCCCGCTCCCATTTCCTGTGATGGTCGTTGTCATCAAAAAGATGATGGTCGTCTCTTACTCAGCGACTGATCCAACAAAACGAGAGGATTAATTTGATTCTTTAGCTCTCTCATTTTTCTATTCACGAATAATAATTCTCCATCCCCCTGTTTTTCGTTACTCGCCCTAGATCTGACCAAATAAACTCCATAGCCCTTTCCATTCTTTTTCGCTCTTTAACTTGTCTCGCGGGATGATTCATCGACGCTCTTGTCTCGCTCACGCGGTGCAATGATGAAACATGGAAACTTCGACCCTTCGATGCAACCGTACTTTATGTACACGCGCCCCGTGGCTCTCGAGTTCACTCTCGATGCCTGCTGATGACCTCACTCTCTTGTCTAATTTATTATCATTATTATATTATTTATCCACGATAATGTAATTTAATAAACGTGTGTATACCAATCGATAGTTTCCCATTAATTGGAATTTTTTCTCAACCACTTTCACGTACACAAACAATTTATTCCATAACTTTTGTTTTCAATTCGATAATTTCTCTAATTTCGGAATGCGATGAACTTTTCTCTTGCTAATGAATTGAAAATGCAGCAGTCGTAGAATGAGCCCATTCCGTTAGAATTAACAATTCGGATTCTTATGATGCTAAAGTTTGCAACGAAAAATGTTTTAATTTTATCGATGATTTGTTCAATTTTCAACCTCATCTAAATTTTTCGAGCCGATCTGCTTTTCGGGTGGCAAAAATCGATAATTTTATCATCGTAATTACATTCTGCATACGAATAATTATTTTTGTCAAAGATAGAAACGAATTTCGTTGCATTCCAACGATGCAAACTTCAGACTCATGGATTCTTTGCCATTTCGTGAAGAACCATCTGGAATCTAGTCGATTATTTTTGAAATTGCTACTAACTGGTCCGTGCAGAATCTCGAGATGTTACCTGCCACAAAAACACCTCGAACAGAATTTCTATCGAGGGATTCGTAATTTATATGCCATGCGAAGTGCTTGAAGCTTGCCAAGTCAATGGGAGTACGAGCGGTTATAGTAAGAGTCATGAACACTTCCGTTATGCTCCAATTCGTTCGCTTTCGCTGAGACACTATCGACAACGTCAACGACGTTGCAGAACGTTGCTAATACGAGCATCGAAATTTATATCCCAGAAGAAAGTTGAACGAACCTTAGCAAAACAATTATATATCGATTGATTTAAAGAAATGTGAAAGGATGAAGGGAAATGTGTATCAATAGAGAGTTGGGCAGGTAGAATTTTTACCGATGCAATAGAGAAACGATTGCAACGACTTAGTCATCGTTTACGACAATAGAAACCCCGTAAAAATCTTATCGTGCCTCACCTACATTGTGCTGCACTTTTCAATTTTTATCCATTTCTCAATCCTTCAACGATTGCATAATATAAAAACAAGAGCTCGTATCCTCGGTCTCTAGTGACGTGGAATTAAGCGGTTCATTGGAATCAACCATAAATGTTTTTCGAAATAAGTTTCAAAAGTTTTTTTTGCAGACCGTTTGAAAATAAAAATGTCCAGACAAAAATGGTTTTCGAGAGTAATTTGTTTGCGAAACGTCCACTGACGAGACACGTCATAAGTTAATCACTCTTGACAATACGATGTCATCATCGTGTAGTACGGAGATTTGCTAGAGCTTCGTCAGCGTAGCTGCGATAAAAAAATGACGCTAGCCAATACGAACGAGTTCATTGACGCTGTGACTCTAAAAGGAGTGAGAAA
Organism: Diadegma fenestrale; assembly: GCA_037043255.1. Taxonomy (NCBI): domain Eukaryota; kingdom Metazoa; phylum Arthropoda; class Insecta; order Hymenoptera; family Ichneumonidae; genus Diadegma; species Diadegma fenestrale. The sequence continues at coordinate 1,986,307 of CM073316.1, forward strand.
AAAAGCATTGAAATAAATCAAGACACGAACGCTGCTGTATTTACAGATGACATGGAAACTGGAGCGGAAATAAAATGCTTCGATCGAGCTGGCGGATCGAAATAGAGATTGAAAAAGTTGGAGGTGTCCGCGAGCAGGCTCGAGTAAAACGTTAGAAGACTACGTGTCCGTAATTGGAAAGACGTGATCACGTGTTGAATAACTTGGCGCTTGGCTTAGCCATAGAATGCTGGCAATGTTTATTAATTCGTTGAGTCTCATAGCCATTGAAAAACACGAAGAAATCCATATTTGCCATGACAGAAAGAACAATAATAATTGATTGTTTAATAGTTTGTTATAAAAAACGTGGACAAAGCAATGTTTCCTCATTTTTTTCCTTCCAAGCGAATAACGTGATAAACAAGACTCGCGGTTGGTTTCCAAGTCTCACTGTGGACTCCCACAAATTTTAATATCGTGGGAGAGCAAGTGGATTCTCGTAAATCTGGAGCTCAAAAGAGAACGAGCCACTTTGTGGTGGTGTTTTATTTTTTTATCTAGCTGTTTGCTATGGCTACACAATCCGCGACGTATAAAGCCCACAAATACACACAGCCACAGATAAAAACGTTAATATAGCCTGGGCACACGGTGACTCAGAGAGAAAGTAAGCGGCAAGGTATTCGCGGCTGCTGCGCGATGCTTTAGACGAGCCAGTGCACGAATCTAGGAGTGCACTAGCTACATTATAGATACACCGTCATAATAACCTATGTACTCAGAATAAATAATAAGCCAGTGTTTCCTGGCTATGGAACTTCACATTATATATAACATTACATAAACCACCATCGACCAAGTAAATGTGACTTATTTTTATTGCCACATCAGGCATTTTCTCAGTATATAGTGCAAAAGTACATAAACATTTCAACTGAGTCATTTTTAATAATTAAAATACGATAAAACGCGCAAAATGAATGCCTTTTCATAAAAAAATCTCGTAAACGTCATATTTTTCGATCGATTTTCGAATAACTGGACGAAAAAAAAATTGGCGAATCAACGTAGGTTTGAATATTTAATTAACATTTCGTGTCTGGTCCTCGACTTCGATCATCGCTTATTTGGTAGAAATAATGAAAAAAATTTTAAAAATACAGCAATGAAGATGTGCAAATATTTTTATCAGAATTCGATAGAAAAATCGAATAAACGTTTCGTTTTAATTGTTATTTAAACGATAAATGTAGTGCTTGGGAATTTCATACCGTATCGAGTAAAGTTTCTGAATAATTACGTGAAAATGAAAATATACTCGACAAAGTTTCATGGTATACATGATGCAGATACTTTAGTGTGAATTACAACATTCTCGAGACTCTCGGAGTGTGTGGAATCATGATAGAGACCGTTCACCGACACGTCGTCCTTGCGCCTGGGAGTCAAGCGACCCCGACGTCGATGCCTCTCCCGACAGAGAGCCACACAAGCCCAAGGAAGCGAGATAAAAGACTAGACTATTACGTACCTCCTATTTCCTCGTGTTTGTATTTTATTTTTTTTTAATCCTTACAGATCTGATACTTTCTATAAGTCGTGACGAGGGAATATCGAGGATAGCATCGACATGGGACCAAAATGGCCGACCTAGAATGTAAAGCCGCCAGTCGAGCAGATTTATTTTTGGTTTCTTCAATTTTTAATAGCCTGGAAAGCAACGATTCTCGGTACCTAATTTCGTACAATTTTGACAATTAGACTGTGTTACAAATTATTCAATTATCTCGTCGTGCCGGTAAGTATACCAAAAATTTCTCAGACACTTTGATGATCATGAAAAAAAAAATGATACTCTGTTAAGTAAGATCGACTGAAAGGTTGATTTTTCTAAAAAGAAATGGCTGTCCTGTCGTGCAATCATTTCAACCACGCGAAAGCAGCTAATTAACAGCTAAATTCATATTTTAATCAAATAAAATGATTTATTCAATGACTCTGAAGTTTGCATCGTTGGAATGCAACGAAATTCATTTTTATCTTTGAAAAAAATAATTATTCAATCACAGAATGTAATTAAGATGATAAAATGATCCATTTTTGCCATTCGAAAAGCGTATCGGCTCGAAAAATTTGGATGACATTGAAAATTGAACGAATCTTCAATAAAATTTAATATTTCCGATGCATTCCAACGATGCAAACGTCAGCATCATGAATTTTCAATATATTTATCCGCAAATACATAGAATTACGTGTTTGGACGCCCTATTAGGTATTGCGTCTTGGTTCTTTCAGCCTGAGCACCAAAACCACATAGACAAAAGCGCATGTGTATAAACGAACGAGGATGCTGGATGCATCATCGCTCTCTCGACATATGTGTGACGTTGGGTGGGTATGACACACAAGCCAGGCGATTGAGAGGGTGTGTAATATCAAGGAGAACGAATTCGAGGGTGGCACAGAGAATATAGGTAAGGGAGAGTGTTTCGAATGTACTCTTGAGCTCCTGGTGTTATATACTGGAGAGAAATTTTCTCCTGCACACAGAGAACCCCCAGATACGTCATAGCATCCTCTTTTCTCATTGAGCTCCATTGTCCAAAAAAAAAAGACGCTTTTGCCTCGAATGTAATTCGTATTTTCTGATGCCATAACTTGCAGCCTGTTCTCTGTCATAGAAATCCATATATATATACACAAAATTACTATAAGCAGCGTAAGCTGACCAGATCATTCATCGAATACACGTCATACACATTCCGGTTGCCAGAATGAATAAGCCCTTGGAATAGGGTGAACCGCGGGGACGGGGGCAAAAGTTCATGGGCTGGCCCTTTTTCATCCCCTTCCTCGGCGCGCACATACCCCCCTCCTCGTCTCCTCGTTTTTCTCCGCTTACGTATGACTGTACCCGACTCATTGTACTCGTGAAAAATTTTGGATTACATGAATCACTCGCGGCATGATTCGTCATATTCTCTTTGTGAGCCCTCTTTTCCAACGATTATCGATGCACTGACGATGTTTTATCGAAACCAAAGGCAATTACGTCAAAAACGAGCATAAAAACTCCTTAAAAAATCAGTTGCAATAGCGTTGACTATGTACGTCAAATCTCAATAAAAAAGGGAGGCAATCACGACATTGATCTTGAGAAAAATCAATTTCCAACGAATCTCTGTAAAACTGTTAGTGCGAACAAAAAATTGTACAAATTTCGCTATCAGCTCGCGACACTTTGAGGAAGAATTCATCAGTCTATCAAGATTAGGATCGGGTGATAAGTGGCCAATTTTTTCATTCGTATCTGCTGACGAAGTATATAAACTGTGACTGATGCTTAGGGGTTGGAAAAGTCTTTGCACGATGAGGTGGTGCAGATTGTAATCAAAAGGCATGTATATATATAGTTGAATGTTGTTTGTGGACTTGCAGTGCATGGTCATGACAAGTGAGGGAGGCGCGTTAGTCATTGATACACTTTAAATAATATATATACATATATATGTGTATCTGTACGGGGTGAAAGAATAAGCGATGACTCACGTAATAATCGTCATCGACAGCTGATCCAGATGCGTTAGGCTCCGCTTCCTTTTGAGCTCGCAATTTCAAAAATGTCTATATATATACTGGATAAACGATGGGTACGACGCAACACGTATTACGTGTTACACACGCGCCCTTTCTATCCACCAGAACACGTGGAGGGGGTTCGCGTTGTGAAAGAGAGGGAAAGGACATCAAGGGAGACTTTTGAATGCTCACAAAAGAAAATTTCCTGGGACATCACACTCTGCCATCGCCACCATCGAGCCACCCTCCCACATAAGCCCCGCGGATCCACGATGACTAATTCTCATGAAAATCCATGCCCCTATAAATGTCAGACTTTTTGTGTACAATCAGACCAACGTCGTTTAAGCATTTTTTCCATTTTGTAGAGTCCATCGAAATTGTTCGCGATTATTGTTCAAGAATCGCATTCACTTTTTTGTAATTTACGTAAAATTTCGTTGAGCTCGAAGAATGCAAATTAATCAATTTATATCAAATTTGGAATAAAATTATATTTAGTTCTTCGTAAATATCGCCGGATGGAAATTATCGGAGAAATTAATGCGAAAAAGTTTTGAACGAGGTTGAACAAGGATTTTGAAATTCTTTTTGTTTTACATGAAAAGTCCCATGTATTTTTCGATTTCTCATATAGTCGCGGTTCTACGATCACCAACCCCTTGAAACCGGTTCGACGATTTTTTCCTCCTATCTTTATTCTCAAATTTCAATTGGGACTCTACGATTACCACAGCGCATGCATGTATCGTGTAACTTTGTATATTAAATCTTGTATCCCCCTTCACGGTGCCCATACGACCCTCGATTTTATAGTACGATGGAGCCTAATGTTATGAAGCTTGTTATTGCATCTCTCATTCTTTATGGGTGAAACATTCTGTGCTTTTAGTACGTACTTGAAAAAAGAGTTCAAACGATATATTAGCTCGCTTGTAAATTAAATTTACTCAATTACAATCTCGTTTATCATTTATTCCCCAACACAATCGTTGAAATCTAGAAAATGCAATGACTCTGAAGTTTGCAACGTTGAGATTCAACGAAAAACATTTTTTCTATTGATTATTTATTGAATTTTGAAAATCGTGGCAATTTTTTGAGTCGATTGAGTTTTTTGGTCGCAAGGGAGAATCGTTTTATTGGCCGGACCAAATATTCAATAATAATTATTGGCTCTGCTGACGAAATAACAGAATTTCGTTGCATTCTAACGATGGAAACTTCAAGATCATGAGAATCCAAGGAAAATTATTAGAAGAATTCAAATAATTTTATTATTTCTTATAATTTTGTATTTTCTTCAAAAGTTTTTTCGATTGGAGCAAAAGCAATTTCATTTTTTCGCTACAGCTAACGAAAACACTTTCTATATGAAGACTCTGTTTTCTTATTCTGAAAAAATAACATTTTCTGTATATCAAAAGTAAATGCGCGTATGGAAAGTTCGCGTTTGAGCAACTCGAACGATCGTAATAAGAGAATCATGTGAATGACGACGAGGGATAAAAAGATAACAATTATTTTCTCTTTCCCTTCTCCTGTGTTTTTCTTTTTTACTCTTTCTTTTTCCATCATAAGACTTTTCCTTGTTTCGCTCGGGGCTGAATGAAAGGTTTAGTTCTGGGATGTGATAATCGCGCGATTCTGCTCTCTGTACTGTCCCGCGCAGTAGCCACGTCGTTCAGCTCATTGGACGTAATGCAATTTGCATGAATTAAAGCGTGGTGACTGTATGTTATAGTAATATAACCATCACCATCGCAAGAGAACACAACATCACGTGATTCATGGTCTCTTGTCATCGCATTCACGTTTCCCATTCGTTTCTCTTATTTTCGTCATTGTTCTACATTTTTTCTTCTTGTTTATAATTTTTTTTTGATTCTGGAGCTTTGCAACTTTTATGCACATGAAATAATACAATATTTTGAAAAATCCATTTTTTTTCCAAGTCAAGTTTTTGTTCAAGCAAACAACCGCGACGTATCGATATTCGATGACGATATATTGCGGAAAAAAATGATTGAGGCATGAACGTCACCATGGAAATTGACGTCGACGCGTAAAAGAGCTTGCATTGTGATTCTCAATAGATTCAGCCGCAAAATAATGAATCATTTTTTCGTTGCGACGAAATTTGTTGCGCCGAAGCAAACGATTCGTTATTTTTGAATAAATTTTCGTTTATGCGACGTACACGTGCCAGGGACGTTCCCAGTTCACGCGCAGATGAATCTATCGTGCAATTTTTATCAATGATTGATCGGGATGGCACGTGTGAGTATGCGGAGTATTAGGAAGGGCGAGGACAGGGAAAATCGCAACGAGCTTCAACACCGGACACCAAAAATGTGCTCCAGGAAGTCCCGCGGTGTCTTTCGCATCATCGCTTCGATAAACACGAGACTATACGTATGCATATATTTGCGCTTATTTTCTTCGTTCGTTATGTCTTTGGTTTTGGTCAGTTTTGTGGTTAACCGAGACTGAGGCATCGAAAAAAAAACAAAATTCATTGTTTCTCGTTCGTATTTTTCGATATTCATTGTGTATTTTGTCAAACGGCGCAGTCGAAATTATTACGATCCTGAAGTTTCCATCGCGTTGGAATGCAACGAAATTCTGTTATTTCTTCAGTAGAGCCAATAATTATTATTGAATATTTGGTCCGGCCAATAAAACGATTCTCTCTTTCGACCAAAAAACTCCATCGACTCAAAAAATTGCCACGATTTTCAAAATTCAATAAATAATCAATAGAAAAAATGTTTTTCGTTGAATCTCAACGTTGCAAACTTCAGAGTCATGAAATTATTTGGGATTTAATAAAAAAGGCAGGAAATTTCTGAACCCATGTGAAATGAATTTTTATCCAAGTGTTTCGTGTTGTGCATTTACGAAGGCGATTATGAACTCTGTATGAATCGAGTCCAATATCCCTTGGAGTCTCGTCCTCGACACGACGACACAATGGCTAGCATTTTGTGTCGCGTATATGGTGTGACGAGAGGGGCGATACTGATAGCGAGAGGAAGAAGCCAACTGTGACTGGTGGCCGCAATAATTCGAGTCTAACGTACCGGAAGTACACTGATAAGACACCCTAGCTTTTGTGTATAGAGCTACGGAGCAACGATGACGGAACAATAAACGCGGGGGAACGAAAATGTCTTTGAATTTCCGTCGATGGCTTGTCGATGACGCCAAAAGTTGCTCGTATATTCGGCTAAAAAGATAAACGGGCTTTGCAGCCTCGGGTACTGGAGCATCGGAGCGTTCATGTGAAATCCTCAAGATAAAAATAATATTCCTCTAAACGCCGAAATAATTACTACATTTCCACAGATTTCTCTCTATCAATTTTTTGACGATGTTCAAGTTTCCATCGTTGGAATGCAACAAAATTCTGTTATTTCTTCAACAGAGCCAATAATTATTATCGAATATTTGGTCTGGCCAATAAAACGATTGTCTCTTGCGACCAAAAAACTCAATCGACTCGAAAAAACGCCACGATTTTTAAAATTCAATACATAATCAATAGAAAAAATGTTTTTCGTTGAATCTCAACGTTGCAAATTTCAGAGTCATCGATTTTTTGACGATGTTCAAGTTTCCATCGTTGGAAAGCAACTAAATTTTCTTTTTTCTTGAACAGAGCTTATAATTCTTATTCAATATTCCGTCCGGACAATAAAAGAATCTTTTTTCAGCATCCAAACACAAAATTGGTTCGAAAATCGTGATGTTTTTTTAAATTGAACAAAAAATGAATAGAAAAGAAATTTTTCGATGGACTGCAACGTTGCGAACTTCAGTGTCATATTTTTTTATGTCAAGTGTATGAAAATTCAGTAGCGAAAACTCGATGAAGTGAAGAAAACTTTCGAGAAAATGGAGAATAGAAAGTTTTCCATTAAACGTTCGATTCGATAAATTGTTGGAAAACAAGATTTTATAACTTTCCATCCAAATGCCGATCAAGATTATCAATAGCGGCGATTTTTTTGAAAATAATTTATCAACTACGATTGATCCGATCACAAGGACTCTTGCACGATGAAGACGAGTGAACAGTCAAAGCGAGAAAAGACGTCCGAGCTGTGGCATGCAAGTAAGTGTGCGTGTATATTTTACTGTGCAATTGAACGCGAGTGCATTTTCCTATTCGTCGTCCATTTTGTACGTGCGTGTATGCGCTCGTGTGGGTGTGCACGCGCGTGTCTGTGTAGCGAGTCCACGAGTTTCTGTGCCGCCGTGTATTCCGTACAAATACACACGTAGACTGTGTGTTGCACGAGAGCTATGAGTCAGCGCTGCGATGTCGTGCAGTCGCACTTTGCAGCACGAAACTTAACTATTCACGGTATACAGGCATTTCTACGTAAAAACGATCACTCGTTCGAAAAATCAATTTGGACAATTGCGTCGAAAAATATCGATCGAGATGACTCGGAATGAAAGTTAAAAAAAAAAAATATCCAACAGAGGACTGATGAATACGAACTGCGCTGAATTCATGTGCCAATGTCCATTCTCGAGGAACAGAAGGCTGACTTATTCACTTGTTGTGCTATGCAACAAAGCTATATATGTAAATGCGCCGCGAATAAAAATGGAATTGCATAACGAATGAATGGCGGCTCTATGAAACGCAAGCAAGACGCAAACTGATAAACTCGGGTTGGCCAAAGAGTGCGAAGACAAATTGTGATGTATGCGGAAAGCAGGAAGTAAAGAGAAAAAGATGTTACGAGGAGACTTTCAAGAATTGCATCTGCTTTTGCTCTCACTTTGCTTTTATAGAACCGCAGACTTTATTTCCTCCCTAGAGTCACATATAAGATCCTAATAATAGTATATATAGCTTTATGTACAGGCGTAAATATATGTAACGTCGAGATGCTAGGTTTGCTCAAATATTTGAGCACATGAGTCAGATTCTCATCTCGAGGTGGCCAGACTTGGCTGTCCCTAGGACCTTTCAGGCGTCGCGACACCTTCAACATTTAAACACACAGTAACCTTCTTTTTTCATCTCTCGTACGTACTAAGCTAGACTCATTTACGTGTATGTGTTTAAAGGCATAATATTTCGGTTCGTTCATCCGTCAGGTGACGTTGAGCAATTATTGCTTCACCACTAAGACTTGGATAAATAACTCGAGTGATCCATTTTAACGCTATGTATATTTTGCGAGTATGTACTAACGAGTGGGAACGCACGTATGTATATTAAAGTAGAACTCGATTAAGTGGCAGCTACAACCGCGCGATGTACAATCCGAAGAGCCTCGTGAATAAAATAAGTATGACCGAACCGCGCTTACGAAATCCGTTAATTATTTCAGTCCCTATACACGCGAGTGTCGACGATTCCTTCATTTTTTCGATGCTCTACAAACATCAGGCCGCGACCGAGCTGATCAATTCCAATGGATTCTTAATCATCTTTTCATCTCATCGAATTCGTATCGACTAATTTGTCTTTCAAAATTTACCGTCTTTTGTAGGATTTTTAATTTATTCCAAAGTCCTGAGAGGTGACGACACGAGTCTGGGCTCGAGTCTCGTGTCAGCTCCACATGTTTACAAAATCCACAAACGCCGCGGGGCCCGCATCGACATGGCGGCCTCGTGTCACGAATATTAAACAAATGAATCGATCAAATTCAAGATCCTTTTTCAAACGATCAAAAATTGGAGTATCGAGTCAATTAACCACAAATTTTATGGTTAATTAACGTGGGCGAAACAATGCTTGACAAAATATTCCAAAAAGCCTCAAACTTTATGAGTTACGGCAATCAAAATATAGGTCGATTGCTGAAGATAAAAAATCGTAAATAGTCTCTGAGAATGTCATAATAACGATTAACTTGCTTTCGAAATAACTGTCAAGAAATTTCAGAAAAAAAACCGTCGCCCCAAAGTGTATTTACAAAACTGAAGTTGAAAAATCACCAGAAACGAATTCGTATTCACGATTTTGAAATAGGTTACCAAAAAATAAAACGAATGTGACTTTTTTTGGTCGTTTATATGTTGATTGGCTCGTATATAAACGTCGCTGTTTATATACGTAATACTCGATTGATATCGTGCTTTGCGTTTTCTTATCTCTGACACGATATCGTCCTCGCTCGCGCATCTTCGTTGTTCCTTGTGTTTTAAATATCTATATATACGCGGAGATATACGTACGTATATAATTAAAGAGTGTACACAGCGGGTGGCGCTTAGTTCATCGGTGAATTTAGCATCTATCTCGATCACTGCGTACGCGTCTTTTATTATTATTTGCGTTCTTATTGGTAATATTGTTTCTAAATACTTGAAATCTTATTGATTCATGATCCTGAAGTTTCCATGGTTGAAATGCAACGAAATTCTGTTATTTCTTCAGCAGAGCCAATAATTATTATTGAATATTTGGTCCGGCCAATAAAACGATTCTCTCTTGCGACCAAAAAACTCAGTCGACTCGAAAAATCGCCACGATTTTCAAAATTCAATAAATAATCAATAGAAAAAATGTTTTTCGTTGAATCTCAACGTTGCAAACTTCAGAGTCATATTGATTCGATTAAGATTTGCATGAATTTCGGAGTTTCGTGATCGTCGCCGGGAGGTTCGATCGAGTAATAATTAATTTAATCTATTAATCTATATTTTTCTTTCACATTGAACGCACTCGTCGTAATTTCTGTTTATCTCTGGGCAACAAGCACGCATTCTTGAATGAAAAATAAAAAAACAAAAATTCGTGTACGTGCTCGTGAATAAAGAACTTCAAGGCTACTCTCGTCGATAAAATCCATCGGTCGATGACGACAATACTTAAAAAAATATATTTCCCCCGCCAACTTCTCTCGCGCGCTCTCTTTTCCTGACTCTTTCGTTCGATCACGAAAACAGGTACATCACGTTCCAATCAGGTCTTCACAAATGTGTGGCCTGCATACAGAAAGATCAGATTCCTCTTGAAAAGTGATAGGGCACCTTTACATTGTTTTACTTGAGGCAATTTCGTGACGAAAATTCGAACAAACTTTCGCATTTCCAGCGAAAAGGGAAATTTTTTGAGACAATAAAGAAATTCTCATACCGTACGATCTTGATGTGAGAAAATAATTGCGCAGGAAAGCCAATGCCACTCGCTGTCTACAAAATTTTGAAATTTATACACTCAGTCGACGAGTTTTTTAAATGCGGCTTAAAAATTAAGTCAAAACTCGAAAATAAACAAAAAAAATTGAGAGGAATAACGAGATTCGTACAAGATGACTCATCGCACCCATAACTCAAGTGGTCTTTATGTTCCTGTCACAAACTTTCCATCCTTTTCTCAGCCCCTCTGAACCTCCATCCACCCTTTCTCTCTCTCGCTGTCTCCCCCTCTCTCGATTTTGGTCTTTGGCTGTCTGGCGAGTACGAAAAGTTTCGCAACGTTTTACGAACAGGTGCTCGGGTGAGATGTCCGAGCCGTGAAACTCATCAACTCTATAGAGTCGGATTTTATTGGAAAGCGTAGCGATGAGGGAGATCTAACCGCGGGGACCTCAAAAGAGGGCCGTGTGCTTTGCCAACAAGAGCCACCATGTGCATATATATTTTTATACATTCAAACATATATCTGTATATTCACAGATAGAGAGTGAAATTTGGCAGAAATTCAAAAATCAATTCCGGGAGTGCTCTTTCGCTTTTGTACTGACAAGTAGCACGAGGAATAAGTTTTTTTAGATCAAAATTCCTAAACCAATCAACAAATTTACATCGAAAATGTTTAAAAGCAAAAAAAACATCATTTCGATCGATTCCCAGCTTTAAAAAAACTTCAATATCAAATGTCATTTGCTTTTGTTCAATTCTGTTGCAATTCAAAATGGATCTTTGGGCGCGACTTTATTGAGATTTAATGATGAGAAAAATCATGATCCTGAAGTTTCGATCGTTGGAATGCAACGAAATTCTGTTATTTATTCAGCAGAGCCAATAATTGTTATTGAATATTCGGTCCGGCCAATAAAATTATTCTCCCTTGCGACCAAAAAACTCAATCGACTCGAAAATTCGCCACGATATTCAAAATTCAATAAATAATCAATAGAAAAAATGTTTTTCGTTGAATCTCAACGTTGCAAACTTCAGAGTCATGAAAAATCAATCACAACATGGACAATCATCAAGTCCATGACAAAAAAAAGTCTGTGCAGAGTAAAGAGAAGAAGAAAGAAAATCTTTTCTTGAAAATCGAGGCTATTTCTGCGCGGACGTTTTATTGAAAAAACATTTTTCGTGACAGTAAAGAAAATGTTAATGGATAAGAATATCCGATCACCGGATCGTCCTTTTGACGAAAATATATCATGCATAAGGTCGTTGTCCGCTGAGCGATTACCTCAGGGTCAGCTGTAAAACAAAATAACCGCGGGAGAGAGTGTATTTATATGCATATACACGTGTATGTATAGAGACAAATCAGCGCAATCCAGTTTCGTGCACACGCATATGCTCGATATTTATGCACTTGTAAAAATTCGGGATTCTCGTCGCCGCGTTTATGGTATAACGATGTCGGAATCCCGCGCACCCTCCCCTTCCCAGGTGACGTGTCATTTTCGCGGATAAATCTGCCCCACCCGAGCGTCCACGAAAGCATATGCCATTAGCATATGGAGCACGATATGCGTCTGGCATTTCACACGAATTTCAACAATTTTTAGCCTGGGAAGTTTTCCGAAACGATCTATAACTGCAGAACCTCTGACGTACGCGTTTGAGAGGAAACTGCAATGGCTCTGGTTCGTTGAACAATTAAAATAATTATGCTTATGCATTTTATTTATGATTGATGATACTGCATCGCTGTTGCATCAATTAATTGTGTAATAATTTCGATTCTTAATGACTTTGCCATATTCCTCAGGCGATGGATCTTTTAATCAATGATAATAAACGATCATTGCGGGCTCAATTAGCCACTGAAGGTTGCAAGAAAAATCGAATCACTTTGAACCGTCCAGAATGCGAAAAAAATCATGATGCAGTTTTTTTTTTATAATCGTTTCTTCAATCGATAAGAAAACGAAGAGTGAAACACATTTTTAAAACAATTTTTTTGCGCGATGATATTAATTTGATCGGACAAAAAAATGGTTCAAGGTTTTTTTTCGATATTTTTCTTTCCTAATTATCGATTAACTACCGTTTGAGCGACTCATTTTCGCTTGCGTGACATTAACTTGAAATTTGGTACTCGCATCGAGTTTGATTAACTTTTGCTCAGTTTTTTTGGACAAATTTGAGTCCCAGTGTTCACTAGAAAATGAATTTTTCATGAAAAAAAGAAAATTCGATGCGATTTGATTGTTTTGTGTCGAGTGCAGAAAAATGTATTGCATTTTATTCTCGTTGCCAGGCTTTGAGGCCTTTTTGAAGAGAAAATCTGATGAGCCTGAACAAGGATGCGGAATATTCGCAGGATATTTATAGTCTATCGATTTTGTTATCTCGCCCCGTCTCATCGTGTACTTGATCTGCGGAGGAAGAAGATCTCTAAGAACAGACATAAGCCGCACACATAACCACACCGTGGAGAGCAACGCGCGTTGTGCGCAAATTCAGGCGGGCTATTCGCGTCGTCATCTCATCGTGACTCATTCCTATGAATAGAATTTTCCTCTTCTACCTTCGCATTCGCGTCGCGAGTGCTCGCGAATCGTCGCGCTTTTGCTCCACTCGTTTACTATTCATCTTCGTCTTCTTCCACCTCTATTCCTCTTTCTTCCTTTTTCCACTACTTCGCGAAGAATTAATTGAAGAATCTCGGTCGCGTACATTTCCTTATCCACAATCTTGACTCTTTATCTCGTTCGTCAACATTTCAAACGAGATCACGCGTTGCAAAGAATTACTGAAGCTTCTACATCGTTGATTTTTATTTCGCCGCGATCGACGTCAATCGAACGTGCAAAATAATTATTTAATTACCGATAAACTTGAAAAAAGCTCGAGCATGGAAAAAAATCGTTTTTATATCGTCGAAATTCACTCAATCCGTTTATTTAATCCGCAATTGTCTTGATGACGTTTTTATTGTTATTCAAGATTACGAAAATAGTGCCAAAAACGAGAGAACCACTTACGTCATAGAGTTACTTGCATATCTAGATATAAAAGTTCGGCGTGACTTTAGAGACGCGCGTTGAATTCGTGAATCATCTATTACGATTCAAACGAGACTCGTTTTTTTTTCTCTCATTTTTTTCGGTCTCCGCTCTACGTGTAATACACATTACGAAGCAATTTGACTCGAATAGTATCTTGGAAATAAAAACTTCGAGGCCGCGACAGATCCCGTAAGCAACATTCCCTTTTCCTCGTTCCCTCTCGCTCCCTCTTTAAAACTGTGTGTGATACGAAAACTTTCGTTCAACTATATATTTCGAAATGAGCCACATGGCTTTTCACATCCAAAGCTCCAAGTTTCTCGAATTCTGTGCCAGATGCTTTTATTATTTGTTGTTGAAATTCAAAACTTTTGAAATTCGGAGCATTTTCGAAATTTGTAAAAATACAAATGCAAAATACGTCCAGAACCTTCAATTCATTTTCAAAGGATTCGTAATTACTCTGGCTATTCGGAAAAATCAATGACACCGAAGTTCGCAACGTTGGAGTCCATCGAAAAATTTCTTTTCTATTCATTTTTTGTTCAATTTAAAAAACCATGACGATTTTTCAACCAATTTTGTGTTTGGATGCTAAAAAAAGATTTCTTCATTGTCCGGTTGGAATATCGAACAAGAATTATTAGCTCTGTTCAAGAAAAAAGAAAATTTCGTTGCATTCCAACGATGGAAACTTCAACATCGTAAAAATCATTGTTCATTGTCAGTAATAATAATTAGTTCCGTCGTCGTAATTTTTATTCGGTTTTAATTCGTTATTTAAGTTCAAAAATATTCTGCTCCGTAATGCAAACGAGTTTACGAACGATTTGTATATCTCTCGATCCAATCATCGTTAATTCAACGATTGAAAACTTTGATTGAAATCCTTACAAATTTTTTGCATCCCGGAAGTTTTGATTTAAGAAATAATTTTAAAAAATCATGCCAAAGTGAGATTAAAAAATCAAAGTTTCGCTAATAAGTCACGTTTTGATACAAAAATCGATACCTGGCGCGTGTAATTGAAATAACGAGCATATAAACAAAAGTAGCTCGTGCTTGAGCGTTCATTTGATTAGCAAAGCAAACTGGCGATACTTGATTCCCAGGCGTTAACTTGCATTCCGATCTTTTTATCGCGATTTCTCCATCGTCTTTTTTATAATTTGTCGTTTGTTTGACATTGCGTTAGACTCCGTACGTCAATGCTGCGATATTGAATTGTCCAGTGATCAAAGAATATCGCGAAACCGGTGCGAACAGGCGTTTTATCATTTTCGCATTTAATTATTATTGTCGCATTCGTATGTGTAGTTCAGGGTATCAACGAAGTGAGAAATACAGTGAAAAATCCTTCGTTCTACGTTAACGAACGTAATTATGTAAAACGCAATTTTTTTCGTCTCGTATCATCGAGCTTGGAATTTATAAACGTTGCCACGATTAATAGCTACGAACTTTACCTGCTCGCGATATTAAAACTATTTCTGCTACTCCATTCATTAATTTATCAGGTAAAACAAATTTCAACCACAAATTTGATTCTTCACGAAATCTGTTAAAAAATGATGACTCTGAAGTTTTAAACGTTGAGATCCAACAAAAAACATTATTTCTATTAATTATTTATTGAATTTTGAAAATCGTGGCAATTTTTTGAGTCGATTGAGTTTCTTGGTCGCAAGACAGAATCGTTTTATTGGCCGAACCAAATATTGAATAATAATTATTGGCTCTGCTGACGAAATAACAGAATTTCGTTGCATTCCAACGATGGAAACTTCAGGATCATTAAAAAATGGACTCATTGACTTGTCTGAAATTTTTTTTTCCATGCAAATGGATTTATTTTCATGGTCCAATGATGGGATCGACGCTGTGAGGGAAAAATTGTACCGTTCTTTGAGTGGCGAATGCTCGTTGCAAATACGAGGGATTCGCTCTGTGACGATTACGACGCAGCAGACTAAGCGATCATGAGTGTCGTATAGACTTTTGTATTTTGTAGTCAAGCGGTGTATGACCCAGTAGCCAGCATATATCTTTACATTCCTGTATGGATATAGATACATATTTATGCTGTATGTGTGTGAATACATATTATACGAGCAGTCACACAAATGGAGGCTTGTAATGAGAGCTTGATATATCTATAGGATTCTACGTATTGTGCAGTTAATATAATTCACAAGCTTGCTATTCAACGAAGATCCACGTGGCCGGTATATATGTGAATAGAGTATCGTGTCACCCACGTCTTTCCCGGATTTTCCATTCAGTTTTTAAGCCCTCGGATTCGCGACATGCTCACATATATTTTCATTATAAAAAGCGTTTGTGTAAAAATTTTCGTTCGACGTAAACAACGTTTCGAAAATTCGCTATTTATGAAAAGTTTTCGATACTTCATTTTGAAGCGCGGGGCAAAAATGATTTTTTCTTTCGAAAATACGTTTTTTCAAGTGGATTGCTATGTTTTGTGTTTTTTTTGTTTTATTTTTTGAAAAATTTCAAATATTTTGACGATGCTTGAGACAGTGAGGCTGGAGGGAGAATCCGATGAAAAATTCACATTGAAATTTACGCGCTCATTGGCCTTTCGTTGCCTCGAGTGCCAACAATGGAATATTTCGGATTTCACGAGCGAAGAATGAAATTTTTCAGTGGAAGTCAACATCTTCAAGGTTTTCATTGGATCAACGAAAAATTTATCGATGCCAAGTCACAATAATTGACCTCGTGGTTTGCGCAAATTTGTGATTTTGGCACGTCATTCGAATGATTTCTTTATCGTTTTCAGTTTCGTGTAGCTTTTGGGATCAAGATCATCGCGCGCGCCGCGACAAGGAGCAATAAACGTCCGGAAAAAGATTAAACGAAAGAACGAAAAGATGCGAAAGGAGGACGTTTCGATGTGGAATCATCGTAATGATCGTTATTTAAAAAAAGAATACAAGATTCGCCCACTCGATCTAAACCTCGAAAGCGTCGTGTGCGGGGATGCTAAATTATTTCATTTTTTGCCTCATTCGCGCGATATCTATTTTGGATATAACGTATATTTCGTGTCTTTCGCAAACTCAAAGTCGATTTTTCTTACTCACTATCTTTATTTATATTCTTATTTTTCCTCAATTTTATACTCATATAATGTCAAAACTCAGTTTTTTGGCAACCCCAACAGAAACACTCGATATCAACAACTTGATTTTTCTTTATATTTCCTATAAGAAAGTGGAGCTTCAAACAGAGCAAAATTGCGTCCGTGACCTGTACAATGAGAATAAATCTTTTCACAAATCCTAAAGACCCACGACGAATTCGAGAAAAATTGAAAAAAAAAAAAAACAAAGAACGAAATATGATCCTGAAGTTTGCATCGTTGGAATGCAACGAAATTCTGTTATTTCTTCAGCAGAGCCAATAATTATTATTCAATATTTGGTCTGGCCAATAAAACGATTCTCTCTTGCGACCAAAAAACTCAATCGACTCGAAAAATCGCCACGATTTTCAAAATTCAATGAATAGTCAATAGAAAAAATGTTTTTCGTTGAATCTCAACGTTGCAAACTTCAGAGTCATTGGATTGAAACAATTTATGATCCTAAAGTTTCCATCGTTGGAATGCAACAAAATTTTGTTATTTTTTCAGCAGAGCCAATAATTATTATTGAATATTTGGTCTGGCCAATAAAACGATTCTCTCTTGCGACCAAAAAACTCAATCGACTCGAAAAATCGCCAGGATTTTCAAAATTCAATAAATAATGAATAGAAAAAATGTTTTTCGTTGAATCTCAACGTTGCAAACTCCAGAGTCATAAAGAAAGAAAACAAGAGTTGTGACTTACCAATAAGAAGTGCGGGTTCTCGATGATCCTCGACGAGGGCAGTAAGCACGAGAAAGATGGGGTGTTGGACGGGTAGATGTTCAAGATCAGCGGTACAATCGTCGTAGATGACGACCTCGCTGTAGTTGCCACGTTTGAGAATATCCTTGCCCTCTCTTGCAGTGACTAGATCGGCAAGACTGGCTTTACCGAGTTGCAAGCGTCGTCGATTGAAACGATCGGAACAATTAACGTTGATAGCACCGCGCACGTGATTAACGTTGTAAACGATGAAAGGTCGACAGTCGAGGATAACAAGGCCAGGTTTATTGTCCAAACGGTGGGCGAGTTCGTCGGCTTGAATGAGTCGCGAACGTTGAAGAATCAATTGTCGTTGAAGAGAAGGATTATTCTCGGAAGAAGGACTGGTGGGTAAGCTTACGGTCTCCAGTTTGCAACGTTTGGTGGGCGCGCAAGAGGATGGAGTTTGGAAGAGATGAGTTGAGTTGACGGTTTGCCGATGGTTCAGTTGTTGTTGGAACTGATGATGGTGATGAAAATGATGGAGATTATTGTGATGAATATGATGATGATTGTTGAGAGGATGTTGAAAGTTTTGATTGAGGTTGGTCGTATGGTCGAGCAACGCGATGTCATCGATTGTCGGACTATCCTGACTGTTGATGTTATTATTGATGTTGTTGTTGTGGCTGTTGATGTTTCTTGCACAAAGTCCGTTGCAGGTAAGGCACGAGTGGTAATCGAGGTTGAAGCTTGGATTAGCCGGTTGACAATTAAGGTAGCAATTAGTATGAGCATCGACTATGTCAATGCTGTTTGTACTTCCGCTCGATGTGCTTGGTTCGCCGATGCTGCTGCAATAATCGAGGCTCCCACGACTGGTACTGGTCCCAGTGCTATTTGTGCTCATGCCGCTGCCACTGCTCGTCGTCGATATAGTCGAGAGCGTTGGCGAAGTGGGTGTCGTTGGTGTGCCACAACAAACGCCACCTTTCGTTACCGAAACTGCCGCTGCAGCCGCCGCAGCAGCAAGAAAACGATGATGACGATCCGAACAAGGTGGACCTGGCTCACTCAAGCTACGATTAAGCGCTAGCTTCAAATTGTCACGGGGACGTACCCCCGTTACCGCTGAGGGCTCGCAACAAATCAGGGTCGACATCTTCCTACCAGCTGTTTCTTCGCTGGTACTATTCCGACTGTTTGTGCTCAAGCTTCTATCGCTTCTGCTACTCGTAGTCACGATGATCCCGCACGTTTCACCACTGACGTCAGGAACGGTTATATCGAGAGGAGAAGATGCCACTACCGCCGCTGATGATCGCACACTCGAACAAACTGCGGAGAAACCAAACGATGCGGAAAATCAGATCTTGCCACAACCACGAATGTTTTTCTATTTTTTACTTTCATTTTTCCATATTAATTTAGCTGAAAAATATTATCGCTCTTAATAAACGTCAATTAAATCATTTTTTCATTTCATCATTAGTCGAAAGAATTTTGTTTAGGAAAATTGTTTCTTTTTCCGATTATTAAGCATGCTAGACAGTGTGTCGTTCAAAAATTAAGAGAACGGAGAATTTTTATCGTGATTCTGAAGTTTGCAACGTTGAGATTAAACGAAAAACATTTTTTCTAATGATTATTTATTTAATTTTGAAAATCGTGGCGATTTTTCGAGTCGATTGAGTTTTTTGGTCGCAAGAGAAAATCGTGTTATTGGCCGGACCAAATATTCAATAATAATTAATGGCTCTGCTGAAGAAATAATAGAATTTCGTTGCATTCCAACGATGGAAACTTCAGGACCATTTTTTATCGCGATTCTGTACACTCTTGCAGATGAAACTTGTTAAAAGCGACTAATTTTAGCAATCAACGTATATTTTAATTTATTTAATGATCAATTATTGTCGCTGATGTATTTCTTTGCTACATTAGAACTTGAATCTCGCACCTGTACACGATAAGTAGATTTTTCGTTGATTCAATGATTTTTATCTTTCTTCAAACCACGGAGGCTTTCAAGACTGCGATAGTGACAATAGTTACAACATTTTTTAATCTCATCAAAAGTTGGATCGACTGGAAACGCCCGAGAGTCTGTTCTAATTGACGAAATGGATGGGGATCAATTGAGGGCTCACTACAATATATTATTTCAAGTGGAACAATTGAGTGAAATTATTTCGTATAATATATCGCTTGACAATCGACTAATTTTGGCTACGTAAATCGGTGTGCATTATCCTTAACGGTTATACACATATAGCTCGTGTCTCCAGTATTTATCTTTACGATTTTATATCGCACACCGAGCCCCCTGAAAAAAAGAAACTCGGATCGCTCGTGTGTAATCAGACGACAAGTTTTTTTCTTCCCTCTTAAAATCACTTTTACGAACGTCATGTTTTCACACTGAATCTCAGCAACGCAATTGATTTAGAACGTTTTTTCATGACTCTGAAGTTTGCATCGTTGGAATGCAACGAAATTTATTTTTATCTTTGAAAAAAATAATTATTCAATCACAGAATGTAATTACGATGATAAAATGATCAATTTTTGCCATTCGAAAAGCATGTCGGCCCGAAAAATTTGGATGACATTGAAAATTGAACGAATTTTCAATAAAATTCAATATTTTTCGATGCATTCCAACGTTGCAAACTTCAGCATCATGTTTTTTCTTCCAGCAAGTCCAGAAAAAGTGATAATTTTAATGAAAATTCAATCACGATATAAAATGTGCGTTATTCACTCTCGGAAAATAATTTCCGTCAACTATTTTCGTCGTCTAATTAATTCTCCCGAAATCATCGAAAGATCGCATTTCACAGTAACGTGATATTTCGAAATGAATGACGCTTGAAAAAAAAAAGTTTTAGTTTCAATTTTTTTTTGTTTTTAAAACTTGTGCAGTCATTTAAAAACGTTCTTTATGCGAGATCTATGGAGAGATTCAACCCAGGACCACTTCTTTCCGATACCCCCCACTTCTCTATCTTTCGACGATGGAATCTGGACTAGCGGGATCCTCAGCGTCTTGACCTCCTCGGCAAGAGCGATCCTACCTACTTTCCTGTCAAGTCAATGTCGTGAAGCTGAGATACACACGAAATCTTCGTTTTCTCGTATTTTCGTATACTAAAAAAACAAATTATTCCATTTCCCCTTATTTCTCCAAGATTTTAGCTCGGAATAACGATATTTTAGCTATGCAACAAATTTCTGTTTTTGATCAACCTTCAAGTTTTCACTTCTTCGATTCATTATTCATAACTCTGAAGTTTGCAACGTTGAGATTCAACGAAAAACATTTTTTCTATTGATTATTTATTGAATTTTGAAAATCGTGGCGATTTTTCGAGTCGATTGAGTTTTTTGGTCGCAAGAGAGAATCGTTTTATTGGCCGGACCAAATATTCAATAATAATTATTGGCTCTGCTGAACAAACAACAGAATTTCGTTGCATTCCAACGATCGAAACTTCAGGATCATCATTATTCGAACAAAGTGACGCGTGTCCAAATTCGATTCTATTTTCACTGCATGTCATTACTGAAATTTTCCACTAATGACAGAGCAACCTCGTGATTATTTTCGACACGAAATCGACGACGGAAATTTACCAGAATAGAGAAATCAAATGACTCATTAACGATTTTGAATCGTAAAACGATGAAAAAAAAATAACAAAACATTGACAATGCTCCTGAAGAGCTACAATTAAACTGACCGGATTCGGCGACGTTCTCGTTTTTAAATCTCGTCGTTGAAAACTCCCTCTGACAGAATTTGATGTAAAGTGGGGAAAGACTATATAGACACAGGGAAAGTGCACACAATCGCATCTATGAAGCTTCATTCGAATACGTACGAGAGTTCAATTAGGAGGGAGGCAAACTGTGGAAACCTTTGCTGTACGCTCAGCAGTCATTATCGTGACTATCACAATAATCGTAGTCACAATAATGATGACAGAGATCGTCGAGTTGGCTCGTGCGCATCTACTTGTGTGTGCTCGCCACGCAGTTGTAGAAAATATCAACAGTGGAAAATATTAACACATTTCGTTCATATATTTATTTATTAATGTGTGTATGTGTGTGTTTCACACATGAACCGAGAGTCGGACGGTCGTGTACGTCTCAGGACTTTGTGAGTCAGCCACTAATATTAGAAGGTGAGGCTCGCGGCGGGCCGGGCTCTCTCTCTCTCGTCCCTCTCTCCTTTCCTTTGAGTTTGTGGACGAAGAGATGAGCAACGAAGAGAGAGGAAAAAAGATTTAGCAAAAGTTGTTTTCTCTCCCTCTCTCGTTTGTCTCCGCATCTTTCTCCCATTCTTACCCTTTCTTCCTCCTACTTTTTGTCTTTTTCCATCTCTCTCTAACCATAACGTCGCATGCACCAAACAAGAGCAAAGCAAGTCCCAGGAGAATCCTTTGCTGCTGCTGCTGCTTCTCGCTTACGTGTGCATCGCGAGGTTCGTTGTTTCGAGAGTGAGTAAACGCCGAGGAATTCGACGGGGCAGCAAGCGAGCAAGCAACCTACAACGAGAGTCACTGTGGCCGGGCGCTTTCAGTCCTGCGAACAGGTGTAGCGCCAGCACCTGCTGCAGCCAGCACTTCAACTTAGGATAAATACTGATAACTCCACGAGGGCCAAACAACCTATGACTTTAATTTCCCTAATAAAAAGGCCCTTTTATCATCCCTGAAAAATCAACATTCCATCCCGAAAAAGAAGCTTCACGTGGGCACAATAATTTTCATGTTCGACCGAAGAAAAAATCCTGAAGTTTCCATCGTTGGAATGCAACGAAATTCTGTTATTTCTTCAGCAGAGCCATTAATTATTATTGAATATTTGGTCCGGCCAATAAAACGATTCTCTCTTGCGACCAAAAAAACTCAATCGACTCGAAAAATCGCCACAATTTTCAAAATACAATAAATAATCAATAGAAAAAATGTTTTTCGTTGAATCTCAACGTTGCAAACTTCAGAGTCATAGAAAAAAATCATAAATTTCATAATCCTCACGAATGAGGTTGGGGAATAAAAAGAACAAAATTCAAAAGCGTGTTCTCAATAATTTGTCAGTCAGATGAAACTTGAGCTTTCTCCTATCCGCGGCACCAATTGAAAATCTTTTTTCCCATCAATGTCATACCTTAAATTGCTAATTTCATTTTGTATCTCTACCTTCAATCTTTTATAGCTCTTGCCATGACGTACTCTCACACTTTCAATTCTATCGTTCGAAATTTTTTTTCAATTAGTCTGTCGCTCTTTTGCTTGCACAGTTGCGCGGATTCGATGAAGGAGAATTCCGGCGAACGAGCAGGAACGTCTCGAAATGAACGATTTTACGATAAAGTTATCGATACACTGAAAATGTATCATTCGCCGTATAATAAAGAAATTCTAAGAATAATCAGTTTGCAGATAAGAATTTAGTCATTATATCTGATAAATATGACATTATCACAAATTATTTGATTCCTCATGACGTAGCCAATGTCCACGATTCGAATAAAGTGACAGTCATAAAAATACAAGGCATTTAGTTTAATAAATCGATGAAAAAAAATCATAAATCACGTCAAATTTCTTCGAGAGTCAAAAAGGAACGTGTAACAAGAAGGAGCACTCAAAATCTACGAGTGAACGTACCTGCACTCCAGGAAATAATGTTGAACGAGGAAAACCGGTTTGTGGACCAGACGAAAGAGCGAGAAGAAATTAGCCGTCACTAATGCTGATGACGACGATGACGTTTTACGATTTCGGCAGGTCAGTTTATCCGCATTTACGTTACACAGAATCGCGGCACAAAAACATTTCCCAAAACCCGATTAAATCGGCGGGAGGCACATAAAAAAAAGAATAAAGTGTTTTAAAACGGAAAAATACGCGTTTGAAATCTATCCACGTGGATGAAAAGTCACAATAGTGCGATCGAACATTTCGCTTGTTGCAAAACGTCCAAAGGATGTCTTTGAAAGTAATATTGCAGTAATACAACAACAAAAAAAGGTGAATTTACGACACCTGTCTCGTGAAGTTTACCGCGAGAGATAACAGCCCGATAAGAGTTTACAAAGAATTGCGTGACTCAGAATCAGGTAGAATAGATGTTGAAGATACGTCCAAGTCGTTTGGAAAAGCGAATGAGTTTGTAGCGCGACGTAGTTTTGAGTCCGGAATTGAAAAATTGAAAATCAGGTTCAAGTGGAACTTGCGAGGTTCCTGGCCATACCAAGGCGAAGATTTTTCCGTGCATACGTCATGGTAACGGCGCGACACTATAGTTTATTCCGAACGAATGAAACGGACTTGACGCGATGCGAATTTGAATCAAGCGGGCGTCGGACGTTTAAGAATCGAACCAATGAATGGCGACAGCGGAAAAAGCGCGGTCGAACGGGGCGTGAGTAAAAGAAACGTAAATACATGAAAAAAAAAAAAAATCTCATGCACTCGCGAATTCACTGGAACAAAGTTTGACTTTCCTCAACAAGTTTGAGTTACGCGGGTGCGTTCGCGCACGGAAGCCGACCGGAAGCGCCGGATGTGTACGTCGCTCACAACTGCTACCACACTGAACAAGTTGCCGATAACGAACCGTGGGAGGAGGTCAAAAAATCTTCTCGTATCGAAAACATTGTTCCGGAGCGCGTTTATAGGAAGGATTTTAAAGGAAGTAGAAGGAGAAATAGGAATGGCGGGAATTGCTAGTCTGTATAGTGCGTGTGTGTGTGTTTTTTTTGAGCTCAGTGACCGGCGACCGGCCGAGTCGGCTGCTGATCAGTGACTGCCAGACTTACGTTCATACTTGTGTTGCTTGTGTTGATCACGGCCTCGCGAGTATACTATACACGTAACCCTCTTTTCCTCTTTCTCTCTCGCACTCTCGCACTCACCAATCTTCCTCACGAGTATAAGCCTCGCTTACTCATATAGATATCGTATTTATACACTATTTCTATATACATATATGTATCCACAGCATATATGCATGTTTGTGTTGTATACGCAAAAGATATAGATGTGCGGCAATATAATGGTGAGTTGCGAGTACAACGCACGCTGCGGAGAGGAGGATAGAATGTGTAGGAGAGAGATATCCGAAGAGTTTGGAGCGAGAGGAGGAAAAAGTCACGAGGTAGGAGTTTCCTCCCCGCCTCTCCCTTCGTCTCCTTCCCTCTTGGCCACTTTGCTGACGACTAGATTCACAACCTGCGAGCATATATGCTTTATAGTCTCGACTCTACCATCGGCAACACTCGTACACACAATGAGTAACTTTGCAGGCATCGCACTTTATCGTACAAGCATCAATTTCATTTTTTCGAGCATATCCATCGCGATATTCAAGGAAATAATCGAAATTAATGAAGCCAGTGCGATGTCGAACGAAACGGTCTGTTTCCTGATGTCTCTGAAGTTTGCATCGTTGGAATGCAACGAAATTCATTTTTATCTTTGAAAAAAATAATTATTCAATTACAGAATGTAATTACGATGATAAAATGATCAATTTTTGCCACTCGAAAAGCATATCGGCTCGAAAAATTTGAATGACATTGAAAATTAAACGAATCTTCAATAAAATTAAATATTTTTCGATGCATTCCAACGTTCCAAACTTCAGCATCATTTTTAGATGACTCTGAAGTTTGCATCGTTGGAACGCAACGAAATTCATTTTTATTTTTTAAAAAAATAATTATTCAATTACAAAATGTAATTACGATGATAAAATGATCAATTTTTGCCATTCGAAAAGCATATCGGCTCGAAAAATTTCGATGACATTGAAAATTGAACGAATTTTCAATAGAATTAAATATTTTTCGATCCATTCCAACGTTGCAAACTTCAGCATCATCGTTTCCTGTCCAGATACCGAAAAGTGTTTGCTATCAAAATCGTAATCGAGTTGTACTCAAAATGATAATCACATGACCTGGTGATTCGATCGATAAAATCACGAGGAAGTTGTGCCAACTTCCGCGACGAATTAGCGATAATGCTGACGCGAGAGCAGAATCGTCAAAATCCTCAATCGCAGACTCGAAAGCAACAAAGTATATGCCGATGAATGAAAATTTTCAATCGTTGCAACGAGAATCTCGTGTCCAGACTTATGGATATTCGTCTGATCGCAAAATGAAGCTAAACTTCCGGTTGGAATTCGGGAATGCGAAGATCGAGGTCGCGCCATTTCCCAGAGCTTTCTAATCACGGACCATATGCTGACAATTTCATTATTCACTGAAATAGAGTGCGGACATGCCGGAAAAGAAATATAGCCAATGACCGCGGATCGAGCGGTCTTCAAGGTAGATCGAGAAACGTGCACGAAAAGAAAGAGGAAAAAGAGAGAAGCAACTCTTTTGGTCCCTTCCAACTCTTCCCCACCATTGTGCTCGCATACGCCAAGCAGTACATACATATCCGACACGTATATGCAGCCCCAGCACACATACATCCATTGAATAGTGGAACGAACCACACGTGGATAAATACGAGCGCGTATAAGAAGTAAAGGGAAGAAATATCTTAGTATTGAAGAACCTGGTCTCGAAAGACGTCACAGAATACGAGCATCTCAAGTTTCAGTAAAGAAAAGGGCTTCGAATCATTTTCAAGTGCTGTGTCTATGAATTCGAGCGAGTAACTTACGGCCTTATGTTAAATAAGACTCGTTACATTGTTAATTCGTATATAAAAGAGTGTCCCATAAATAGGACCACCGTGTGTTTCGTTATCAGGGGCTCTCGAGCATGAATTTACCATGTGCCACCTCAAATACATCTTCGTATTGATAAATACATACGAAAACGTGTGTATACAACTTTTGGCGTGTGTGTGTACGGGCCAAGTGAGCCTCGCAAGTATAACGATCAGTCTGTCGCTTCCTCACACAATCTTACATCATTATATACACAAATGTCGATATATTATTCGTGTACACATGAATAAATACGTTTATGTGTGTGTTGGACTTATACAGACGATACTATCAGACGGGACTGAAGTGAACGATGAGTCACCTCGCGAGGCGCGGTGTATTACCGTGGCTCACGCCTCTCGTCTCTCCTCTCGTCGTGCTCTCTCGCTATATCGCGGAGGCTACGCGGGAGGGAGACCCTCCTCCTCGTATTGCTTGCCATATTGTAGGGAATGCGAGGAAGAGAGAGAACAAAAGAGAGACCAAGTATTTGAGAGTGTATAACGTGGAGAGAGGGAGAGAAATTTCGAAAGACAAAAAGAGGGAGAAGGAAAGCAGGAGCAGGAGGAATATACGGGGACGAAGAGACCGGGAGCGAGTGAGGCAAGATAGAAAATCGAACGAGGGGAAATAAGGTGGAAAAAGATGAGGCGGGAGGAGTTTAGTTAGCGCCATGAGGGAGACAAGGCCACGGGAAAGAAAAATTAAGGCAGAAGCTGCAATAAGTTGAGAGGATTTAAAAATCGACATGATCCTGAAGTTTCCATCGTTGGAATGCAACGAAATTCTGTTATTTCTTCAGCAGAGCCAATAATTATTATTGAATATTTGGTTCGGCCAATAAAACGATTCTCTCTTGCAACCAAAAAACTCAATCGACTCGAAAAATCGCCAGGATTTTCAAAATTCAATAAATAATCAATAGAAAAAATGTTTTTCGTTGAATCTCAACGTTGCAAACTTCAGAGTCATAAATCGACGGTGGCGGGAGCAGCAAGGAAAACACGGAAGAGAAAAAGGTGATGCACTTTTCCGGGGCTTCTTCACCAGGGATCAGACCCACGATGACGAATCCTCGACACACAATATTCTGTCGCAACCCCAACCCGCTAACCCTTCACGAAATATTCCCTCAATTCGCATGAGAAGCGAGAGGAATCGAAATCGCTCCAAATTTGGCTGATAAAAATCGCAGCTTTATATTTTTGTGTAAGAAATTGATCCTGACAATCGTATTGCGATTCCAATCGAAAAAAAGATACAGTTATCGTTATCCGCAAATAGAATCGCCGATCTGGAGCATCACAAGTTTTCGAGCGTTCGTTATTCGTGCGACAATGATCGATCGGACACGGTAAAAAAAAAAATGTCGTTTCGGTTGCTTGTATTTGGAATTTTCTAAGATTCTCAATTCATACATTTAGTTTTCCACCAATTAGCCTTCGACCATCCCTTTTTCATGTCGTAAATTGTTCACGAATATCCTTCGGAATCACAAGAAAAATACACGGCCGTAAAAATTGAATTTCTATAAATGATTCCCATTAATTAATTATAACTCAATAAAATTCAAAGTTATTCATCAATTCTTTATGTAATTTGTCAAAAAAAATTATTTCTTGTTTTGCATATTCCTGGTGAGTCAGCGATAATACGCGATGTACTATTTCTATCTTTATTTTTATACACAATGGAGGAAAAAAGAATAAAGAGAAAAATACGAAACAGCTTCTGTCTGGTATCAATGCTTTTCGG
The DNA here is from genome assembly GCA_037043255.1 of Diadegma fenestrale. Taxonomy (NCBI): domain Eukaryota; kingdom Metazoa; phylum Arthropoda; class Insecta; order Hymenoptera; family Ichneumonidae; genus Diadegma; species Diadegma fenestrale. Next base: position 2,014,406 of record CM073316.1, read on the forward strand.
AGGCGTAGCGTTCTCTTTAAATTCTTTTATCAACGACGTAGACGTACAAGAATATATATGCAAGGTATATATATATGTATACAGGCAAAAACATAATCGATGTGTTCTTACGCTCGATTCGAGGACGTACTGACGTTCACCGATAAGATTGTCGAACAACGCTGCTGGAAGTTAGCGACGTTGACGCACACGAAGAAAATTGGGATTTTATTGAATGCTCGACTAATCGAAAGTACGAGAGAGATATTTTTTGCGTATCGATCGCGAGACTCGTCATCGTCCGGATGACGTAAACGCGATTTTGCCAATCGAAAAACAAAATATCGCAATATTTGTGTTTTCGAACTTAGAAATGGCGACGGAAATTTAATTGAAATAAATCCATTTCCTCCCAATTTTCTAATTCGATTTAGTGCGAAATTATTTTCTGGATTAGTCAAATATTTATAAATCAAGCAAATTTATGAAATAATTTCTTTTCAATTTGCAATCCAATTAAGTTGTGTGTAACGTGATTTGTACGTTGACACGTGAACTGAAAATGCGCCGAGGTAGAAAAGCTTGTGCTTATCGACTTGAAAATCCTCAGGACGGCATGACGTCACAAAAAGTATCTGATAACGAAACATCGGTGAAGGCGTCTGTCACCATTTTATATACAGTCGTATATAAATAGAGAGTCGTAAAAATTAATCGCAGGCGTAAGCGTGCACCTGTATGCACAGGCAAACAAATATTCGTGTCATAATCACAGGGAACAATAATTTATAAAAATCCCAGTGAGCTGCGACCGTGAGTTTTCTCCAAAATCACGAAATTTCGATGAAATTTTCTCCAGGCCCACAAACTTTCTATACTCTTGTGAATAAACTCGAAATTTTCGTAGTTTTCCTTCACCAGAGCGAGCCATAAAGTATATAATAATTGTGTACACGAATATATACGTGAGTATTTGAGGGACACACGAGAATGAGGAAAAGGAATGTGTCGAGTGAATGGAGAGTCTTGGATAGAAAGTGGTCTCGATCCTCGAGGCAGTATCACATCATGGCGTCACTCATATACAAGTAAATGTAATTACACAAACACATTATATATGTGCATAAATTGGACGTTCCGACACAAATCGATAGGTGCTCAGCCTCATGTTTTTTTTTTTTCAAACAATTATCGATCCACAATTATTAAACATTTAATGCAACATGAACGAAATGATTTTCTTGATTCCAAGGGAATAATCGATGTTTTTATGCACCATGTAATTTCCATAGTCCAGGACTTTTTGATTGACCTACTAACAATCTTACAATTGAGTCAAAATACAATTTCCACTGGACGTAAAGTTTATATGATGCTGTAGTTTGCAACGTTGGAATGCATCGAAGAATATTAAATTTTTTATTGAAGATTCGTTCAATTTTCAACGTCATCCAAATTTTTCGAGCCGATATGCTTTTCGAATATGACTCTGAAGTTTGCAACGTTGAGATTCAACGAAAAACATTTTTTCTATTGATTATTTATTGAATTTTAAAAATCGTCGCAATTTTTTGAGTCGATTGAGTTTTTTGGTCGCAAGAGAGAATCGTTTTATTGGCCGGACCGAATATTCAATAATTATTGTTCGCTCTGCTGAAGAAATAACAGAATTTCGTTGCATTCCAACGATGGAAACTTCAGGATCATTTTCGAATGGCAAAAATGGATCATTTTATCATCGTAATTAAATCCTGTAATTGAATAATTATTTTTTTCAAAGATATAAATGAATTTCGTTGCATTCCAACGATGCAAACTTCAGAGTCATAAAGTTCATTAGAAAAATTGAATAAATTTACGTACGTAACTTTTACGGAATAATCTTTCGAAAGGCCAATAAATAATATGGATTTCGTGTTTCGGGACAATATGTTGAGAAAAAAATACGATGAGGGTCACAACCCCATGAATTTGGGTCGGGATTCTGCATATATATAATCTCGTATATAGATCGTCTCTCGTTTTGACTCATCGGACGATCTTATATCCGAGGTGGGTGGGGCTTTTATGTTTTCCCTGCTTTATATCCACGTAAACACACAGAGTATACACGAATGTCTGTCTCTTCACTCATTCCATTGCATTTCGGAGCTACTTCACGATGTTTTTTCCCATGACAAGCATTTTCGTTTCTTTCTTAACATTCCCTCACATTCGCACATCGAATTACGTCCCTGAATCGCCCTCGCCAAAGTAAATAGAAAAGTATTTTCGTATAGGAAACGTCGTATGCCAAAAATAGAAAGTATTTCTCATTCGAGCCAATTGCTAACCAAAAAATAACCCAAATTGCGACGACCAATTTGTCACGTCCTTGCGCCGTTTTCATCCCAAAAATTTCTACTCGAATTCCATTCAAACGAACATTATTTTTTATCAATCGAGACGCGCATCGGCGTATTTCGAATATTAATTTATAATAATCGAAACATAGACGTAAAAATGCAAACGATTTATTATTCAAGTTAAAAGCAACGAGGATTACGATTAACATTTAGTTTACCGATTGAATCCCTAATTTCGCTTCATTTTATTTCCCCTCGGATTAAAATGATCAATTGACATTTTATTCGAGCGATAAATTGAGGGATTGAATTAAAATATTCTCGTAGAGATAAATTGTGTGGTGGACTCACCTTGAAAACGCGGGAAGTTCAGACGTTTTATTCGCGGCAGTGTCATGCAGGTGCGAGTTAACGATGGCATCGTTTTTTTTTCGCTGTTCTCTTTTTCCTTATCCTTTAAAATCGAAATGCTCTCAGATGGGATCGCCGAGTTTTGAGTGTTAATTAATTCCTCTTGGCAGTATCGATTCGCCGTTGAAAAATTCAAAAATAACGATTTTTTAGCAGCAACTGGTTCTCCGATCTCCACCGAATCAGCGCAACGTTTCGTTCTCACTTTTGAGCTTGTCTCTTCGTTTCCACCGATGGATATTGAGTCAGATTTTTTTTCTGTTCCGTTAGATGTCACCGCTACTGGATTCTTCGCCGTAGGAAGACTGGGAACTGTCAAAATAATGAATAAATTGAAACAAATCTCGATGTCGTAAATTTTTACTGCGTATGAAATTTTTTTATACGCAAAATGCAAAAAAAATCAATTTTTTCAATTGCTTAAATTAATAGAACTTCAAAATTCTCGATTCAATGCATTTTTATGTAAAATCTAATGCATCGAACGTAAAATTTAGAGTGAAAAAAACAAAAAACCGAATCCTGCAAGAAAATTTCCCATAAAAACTCAAACTGAATTCAAAAAGATCGAAACTTGTATTTACGACTGACGAATTTTCGGTAAATAAGATCCACAAGCCTCTGCGCCGATCGCGTTACAATTAATGAAAATCGAAGCTCATCAGGTTCGTTCTTTGGCTTAGTATGTCGTCGAAAGTGCTTGCGCCAGCACATGGTATTCGCTAATAAATTGTATCCATTGCAAAATACGCCAGAGACTGCTCTTTTTTCCATTCCCACTTTTTTTCGCAACACCGAGAATAAATTCTTTTCTTTTCGTCCTAGTTCGTTCGTTCTTTCGTCGGTAAGTTACAAAATTGCTGCCAGTGACTCACGTGATTTGAAAAGATGGTAAGGCGTTTAAAATCCCGGAAATATAACGAAATAGCTGCTCCGTATAACCGTGAAACAAGTCGAAAAATTGTTACGCCGATAATGAAGAAATATAATGAACAATTAGCGTGTGTTTGTGAAAAACTTTCCTCTTACTGATTCACCCGAGTCGCGGATCGAAAAATTAGTCACTGTGAGTCGGCAAAATTTCGTTGCAATAAATTGCACAATTGTTGTCAAGTTTCCGTTCTCGAAAAAAATCGTTCATCACTTGCATCAATTTGTATTTTATGAAAAGTTTGATTTTTCACTTTTCGTCAGTGTAGAAATAAAAAATTTTGTGGCTACGAACAAATTGATACGAAATTTTCAATTCAACTTAGAAAAACAAAGTTTAGTCGCATTTTCAATTGGATTAAATTAGTTTGGGCAGCGGAAATAAATAAATTGAGGGACTTACTTGAAAATGGTCTACCGTTTGTCTGGCTGGTTTGTTGTTGTTTCTTCTTGATAGCTGGTGCAACGAGGAGCGGAGCCGGAGAACGAGTATGACGGTTGACTGTTGACTGCGCTGGAGCGCGAGCCGCGTGCGATATCTTTGCGCTCATCTTTGAGTTCTCAGCTTCGTATCGAGACTCGCAAGTATCGTTGTCGCAGTTTCTGACTCACGAACTCGGAAGTGTACACCGGAGGTCAGAGCATCGAGTTGGGTGTATGTCTGTGTATGTCTGTCGTTTTCCACGGGGCTTTGAACACGGTCTGCTCACCCTTTTGGCCTCAATGGTCTCTTAAAACTCTCGTCGACGTGACCCTCAAACTCCTCTCTGCTCTTTTTTCACTTCTACCCTTTCCTTGCGTCGCTATTAATTTCCATCTTTCACCTGCGCAACGGTGCCGGCCTGTAAAAGGCAAAAAACGACGACGATTATTCACAAATTACCAATTTATTTATTCGTTTAATTATAAAAAGTCAAAAATACGATTTTTTTTCAAGTTTCGAGAATGAAAAAATCAAGGGGAATAAAGAAGAATGATGATCTTGAAGTTTCCATCATGACTTTGAAGTTTGCAACGTGGAGATTCAACAAAAAACATTTTTTCTATTGATTATTTATTGAATTTTGAAAATCGTGGCAATTTTTCGAGTCGATTGAGTTTTTTGATCCCAAGCGAGAATCGTTTTATTGGCCAGACCAAATATTCAATAATAATTATTGCCTTTGCTGCAGAAATAACAGAATTTCGTTGCATTCCAACGATGGAAACTTCAGGATCATGCCCTGAAGAATTCATAGCGTTTGATTGTCAGTTTATAGAATCACGTAGAATGCGTTATTTGGATTTTATAAAGAAACTAGCGTGCACTGTTACGATCCATCATATGGAATCGCCACTCTAAAATCGACTTTTTCTCTAATGTCAACTCAATAGATCATTAATATAGCCGCTGACCTCTCTATAAAAAACAATTTTCCCCGACTGATCATTAAGTTCCGATTGTTTCCTTTGTAAGACATATTGCCCAACAACTTGGAACGTTTTTCGTAGAGACATCTGCAGATTAAGCGTAACCGTTTCCTAATGACCAGCTGCTCGAATATCATAAGCCCATTAACACGTTAATTGCCCTGTTCCATTCGATGTCGATTAATAATGCCCAAAATCGAACCAAAAATGTGACTTTTATGGAATTAAAAAAACTATAATCGTTGTCGTATTTATTGATAATCGAACAATTCAAAGGCGATTCCTTTCTATTTCGCCACATTTGCCTGATATTTTTGGGAACAGATTCGAAGAATAATTGATCGTTTTGGAATACAGAATCGAATTAAAATCATGACTCTGAAGTTTGCATCGTTGGAATGCAACGAAATTCATTTTTATCATTGAAAAAAATAATTATTCAATTGCAGAATGTAATTACGATGCTAAAATGATCCATTTTTGCCATTCGAAAAGCATATCGGCTCGAAAAATTTGGATGACATTGAAAATTGAACGAATTTGCAATAGAATTAAATATTTTTCGATGCATTCCAACGTTGCAAACTCCAGCATCATATTAAAATCCGACACTTGATGACGTTCTTGTTTAACGAGGCAAGAGGAAAAATCAAATAAGAACGTGGATTATATTGAGAAATTATTTTCAAATCAGTAGTTTCAAAATTATGAGACTCATGGCTTGACAAAAGAAGAGCAAAATCGGTGAAACGAGATGAAGAAACTTTGTGCTTTATCCTGAACCAATAGACTCTCGATTTTTTCAAAGGTGCGATAAATGAATAGGAAATATATCCAACGAAAGAGAGCAGTTGGTATTAGTGAGGCAGAACATTGACTCCTGCTTGACTCATACTCGTCTTCTCGATTTATTCGCTTCGGCGTTCGGCCAGGAAAGAGAGGAATAAAGAGAAACAAACACCGAACCTTGAAGAGGGAACAGGAACTATACGAGTGCGTCGAACGGCGACAGTCGCTTTGCCCAAGGTAAGCAGGATGGAATTCTCAATACCTCTGTGAGTATTTTGCTCTTTGTCTCGTTACAAGAGCCATGTAGATGTAATTTTTTTTTCATTTCAATAAAAGTGACCGAGCAAAATACTTGCGTCTCGATTTGGACAAAAGTTGTGCATGCCAAAGGTCGATTCCAAAGCTCTGAAAAAATCTTCAGATTCATATGGTTGGAAATCGTGAATAAAAATCTTAAGGATCGTCTCGGAATAAATATATCGTCGCGAAGGGGAAAATTCTTTTCCTGGTATTGAAAATGCAATTCTCGCGAGCCCCGTCAGGACACATCTCAATAAATAAATTCAAACGAGCCATACTCATATCGTTGGCATTTGACAAAGCGATAAAATGCATACATTATTAAGTTGCTTATATAAATCGTCCTAGACACTCGTTTACGGGTGATGAGTTGGATAGGAAATTTCACGTCTCACTTGATCGCCAAGTTGGCGTTTTTCCAAATAATTGAATTATTGCTCACCGCATCGAGCAATGCGACCGCGCCATATTAATAAACGTGTATACGTCAAAATAATCCGGAAAGCGTCGCGCGAAATATCCAGGACAAATTTGGTAAATGATGCTGAAGTTTGTAACGTTGGAATGCATCGAAAAATATATTTAATTCTATTGAAAATTCGTTCAATTTTCAATGTCATCCAAATTTTTCGAGCCGATTTTATTTTAGCCCATTTTATCATCGTTATTACATCCTGTAATTGAATAATTATTTTTTTCAAAGATAAAAATGAATTTCGTTGCATTCCAACGATGCACACTTCAGAGTCATTTATATTAAAAAAAAGTCAACTGAGTAATTTTGAAACGGTAAATTTGATCGATCGAATCAATCCATCAGCGAAAAATCTATAACGCGATAACGGATACATGATTTGTTGAAAATTTTTTCGTTTGAGACACTAAAGTAGATCGTGGACTATGAACTATTGCGGTTGTTTTGTGTGTTGCATTAATATGTGTATCAAAATGAATATATATCGAAAAGCCGGTATGCTGCGCCGGGTATGCAAATAGAACTACGAGGCTCAAGGAGAAAAGGCAAGGCTGCGACAAGGACTCTGCGGAACGTGATATATACTTGCATGTTTCTCTTTTGACCGTGCTGTACGTATATGCGTTGCTAATACTTTACTTAGACTCGGTACTCCCAGACACGTAGTCATATACGTATTTAAATGGATATTTCCATGGCATTCGTTTGGGTTATAAACGAGTCGCTAAAAACTTTCCTTTTGCCCCTATATTTGGGGGCCTATAGAGTCGAATGTAATTTCACACGCGGTGACTGGATTTTCCATCTAATTTCTGGACGAGATTCCGTCGTCGTAATAAAATAAAAGTGGACGGCGTCGCGAAGACCTCAAAAGTAAAACAGCCTCGGACGAGGTCAGTACTTGGTTGGGTGACCGCTCAGCCTATGACTCTAAAGTTTGCATCGTCGGAATGCAACAAAATTCATTTTTATCTTTGAAAAGAAAAATTATTCAATTACAGGATGTAATTACGATGATGAAATGATCCATTTTTGCCATTCGAAAAGCATGTCGACCCGAAAAAGTTGGTTGACATTGAAAATTGAACGAATCTTGAATAAAATTAAATATTTTTCGTTGCATTCCAACGTTGCAAACTTCAGCATGATGCTCAGCCTTGCATCTGGTCGCGTATCAATGCCCGAGTGGCAGGCGATTTTTCTGAGTTTCTGATGCCACTAAGCAATTGAAAAAAGTCGAACGCGGTAATGGGACGGACTCGTAAAAACCTGCAAGGCCATATGCAGGAAGAAAAAGAGAAAATGGAAAAAAGTAATTGTTTTTTTAAGAGCAATGCGTCGCCAGAACGTTATTTATTACATGGAAATATTTTCCTTACGCCTACGGCTATGTTACAAAGTCGCACACGGGACCGACACATCGACGTTTCCGAACCACTCCTCTATTCTGTCTGATTATTGAGTTCCTTTACCACTCTTGCGTCCCCTTAATATTTGCACTCCTGCTACTTTTTACCGTTCCATACGAGCACGTGCATTTGCTGAATTCGTGATCCTTCCCTCATTCTAAACACGCGTCGATATATTCTACTGTCTGACGCCTTCACGACTCCTACTACTTGCTACGCTACGTTTCACACGAGATAACTTCGTTTCGAACGATTCTCCCTTGTGTACTCGACTCGCCACGTGGATATTTCGCATTTTAATGATCCTGAAGTTCCCATCGTCGGAATGCAACGAAATTCCGTTATTTCTTCAGCAGAGCCATTAATTATAATGAAATAATCATTGAAATCGAAAAATCGCCACAATTTACAAAATGCAATAAATAATCAATAGAAAAAATGTTTTTCGTTGAATCTCAACGTTGCAAACTTCAAAGTCATCGCATTTTATTATTTTCGTTTCGCGTGAAAATAAAAAACGATTTCCCCTTTATTATTCGTTGAATTTCGCAAAATTGCTGACGAGATTTGGAAAGGCACACGTCGGGAAAAACTGCAACACGCTCTTCGCGCCGTTTCCTCTTTAGAAAATATTTATGGAGCTATAGATTTAGACACACATCGGATTTAACTTGATGCTGCCGTAGAGTTTAGAATTTGTTGTCTCTGGCTCGGAGACTTTATTATTTAAAAGATTCCAGTCATATTATTATGTCCAAGTATAACTTTGACTCTGCACATTGACGAAAATGTTTGAATAAAAGGCAAGAAAGCTTTACACAGCGTCAGTTATGCTTCATGTCGAGCAGTACAGAGGCATATCGGGGCTATCGATCCAACCAGAAGTTTTAAATAGTTCTTGTACTCGATATTTCATGCGGCCGTTACGTACACGTGATGCAAATTGCAGAGGCAGGTGTTTGAAAATTTGACTTTATATACTGCAGCATTTATTTACCGTTCCCAATTCCCCCGACTGAAAATCTTTAGGAATACAATTGAACGGCTACCGGCAACTTGGAAGTATGAAAAATTACCCAGGGGTGAGTTTTTGCACATCTAAGTGCATAACCTTGTATCGTAATGTAAACAGGACCACCATAAATCAAGATTATAATGAACCTTGCTATAAAGCCACTTCCCCTCTGGCGAAAAACTGTTTCGAAGTATTCAAAAATTCGGGGGAGGTCACCCTCGGGTCTGCACGATGACTCTTCGGGATTAGGACTGCGAGAAAGAGTCAGATTTGGAGTTTAATGGGTTAAACTTAAGTGCGGAACGCTGTTCTGCACCTGGGAACTAAAATACACAACTTTATAATGATGAATAAATATTAAAGGGATGACTCTGAAGTTTGCATCGTTGGAATGCAACGAAATTCATTGTCATCTTTGAAAAAAATAATTATTCAATTACAGAATGTAATTACGACGATAAAATGATCCATTTTTGCCATTCGAAAAGCATATCGGCTCGAAAAATTTGGATGACATTGAAAATTGAACGGATCTTCAATGAAATTAAATATTTTTCGATGCATTCCAACGTTGCAAACGTTGCAATGCAACGAAATATATTTGATTTTGTTGATGATTCATTCAATTTCCAATGTCATCCAAATTTTTCGAGCCGATATGCTTTTCAGATGGCAAAAATCGATCATTTCATCATCGTCATTACATTTTTCATTTAAATAATTATTTTTTCCAAAGATTAAAACGAATTTCGTTGCATTCCAACGATGCAAACTTCAGAGTCATTAAATACTCCGATCATTTTCCAACTTCCAGATTTTCAAGAAATTCATTATTTTTTCATCAATCGCTTGCATATTATAGTCCAAAATAATTGATTAATTAACTATCAATATTGAATGCTCCGTTCCGGTTGCAGTAAAAATCGCGAAACGATCGAGACGGTAAAAAGAATTCCTTCAAGTGCTTAAAAACTCCAAGTGAATCAGATTCTAAATAATGACGAGCCGTCGCCGCGGCTGCCAATATGAGCTCGACCAATATCTCGGTGACATTGATGAGTCATAAGATCAACACATATATATTTTTCGAACGCGAATCCCGAGCAATAAATCGCGGCGGCGGGAAAAAAGTCCCCGAATGTCCATCGAAAGTTTGTTCAACTCTGACACTAAATAAAATTGGACGAGACAGTGAATACCTTTTGCAATTCAGCCGAGCCTCAGTCAAGCAGCCCTACAAAACGACCGATATACGTTCAGACACTGTTCATTTTACGATTCAATCACACTGAGCTCGGCTAGCAATATTTTTTACTTTATAACATATCCGGAGCACATGTCGACCTTGGAAAAAACATCACGATTCGAAATAAAAAAATGAAATGTACATTGTCCCATAAATCATTGCATAAAAACGAAAATCATGTGCAAAATTATTTTAAGACAATATTCAATTGTTTTTTTTTTTTCATTTTGCAACGATTTTTCGAAATGATTATTTCAAAATAATCAAATATAAAAATGCAATTCACTTTTTGAATATGATGAAATTATAATTTCGGAATAATTCGATAATTGACGCGAAATTTGATGAAATATTGGCGATGGTCATCAGCAGATTATGGCAAAATATTTTTACTTTTATGAAGGACTTCAAAATATCCCGCGAATATATCGGTCGCTTGTTGCGTATTTCCATGGGGAAAGATGTGAAGGCCGTGCGGTAATTAGGGTGACATATGGAGCGTGTTACCGACATAATCAAATCACATGGTCCCTTGCAGTCACGAGTAACAACACACGAATGCTACAACCCTATGTCTAAGTGTCTATACCGCGAGCGTTGGCTTGACAAACTGCGAAGAAAACCGAAGGGGAGAAAGTCTCGCTATCGCCCATTTCCACAGCATCCCCCTCGGTCCGTTCGTCCATGTGTCCGTAAATTTCGAGACAAGTCTCGTGTACGTGTATGTGAAAATGTACGAGTAATTTCAGATCAACGCGACACACATTGGCCCTTCAAGCTGTCGAATTTCGACCATTACTTTATGAGTCTTTATTGCTTAAGATGAATGCTGGTACTTTGACAAAGTATCGAGTTAATTGATGCTTTGTACAAACTTTTTAATATTTCATTCCCCTTGTGCCCTTTCCATTCAGGAAGAAAAACCTGAAGCCAACTTGACGAATCTGAAGTTTGCATCGTTGAAATGCAACGAAATTCCGTTTCTTCTTGTTCAGGACAATGAAACGAAATTTTTTCGGGATCCAGACCCAAAATCGGCACGAAAATTGTCATGAATTTTGAAATTTAACAAACAATCGGTAGGAAAACGGATTTTCCATGACTCAGAAGTTTTCAACGTTGAAATTCAACGAAAAACATTTTTTCTATTGATTATTTATTGAATTTTGAAAATCCTGGCAATTTTTTGAGTCGATTGAGTTTTTTGGTCGCAAGAGAGAATCGTTTTATAGGCCGAACCAAATATTCAATAATAATTATTGACTCTGCTGAAGAAATAACAAAATTTCGTTGCATTCCAACGATCGAAACTTCAGGATCATTATTTTCCGTTGAACCCCAACGTTGCGAACTTCAGTGTCATCAACTTGTGTTTACTTTGGATCGAGGGCGTAATGTCAGTCGGTTCGGAATATGATACGGAAAAATCAAAAACTAAACACGTTGACAGATGGAATACGCAGATCCATTTTGCACAGAAAACCTTGTACATATCCCGAAGGAAATGTTTCGTGCGAACGGAATAACTTGCGCGCGGACGCTAGTGCGTTTATTTTTTATTATCTCAATTGCCCTTCTGGTTTTCTCTGTCTCCGTTGTTTTTACTATCGAGTAGCGAGTTACGAGCATGTAGAATTAGTCCCACAGATGAATTCAGCAATTGCAACAAAATGTTTCATTCCAACAACAAGTTCAATCACAGCGGAACATGAAAATTATAAAAAATAGTGGTCCAAAAGCATATGGTTTTGAAATTTCATGACTCTGAAGTTTGCAACGTTGAGATTCAACAAAAAAACATTTTTTCTATTGATTATTTATTGAATTTTGAAAATCGCGGCAATTTTTTGAGTCGATTGAGTTTTTTGGTCGCAAGAGAGAATCGTTTTATTGGCCGGACCAAATATTCAGTAATAATTATTGGCTCTGCTGAAGAAATAAGAGAATTTCGTTGCATTCCAACGATGGAAACTTCAGGATCATAAAATCTCGTATTTTCTGGTTTCATATTTCACGTAACGCGGGCGGCAGAAGGTTGAAATAGTGTTTGAAAATCCTTTAACGATCGCAAGATAAATACGTATCTTAAACTACCAAATTAAACATATTCGCGTGCCCGTTTAATTCTGATCAAGATAAAACATTCATCGTCTGTATAAACATACCTAAGGCCATAAAGTTTCGACACGCGAAAGCTCCAGAAATGGTAACGATCCTGCGTGGTAAAAAAGCTGCATTGAACAATTTTTTTTTTACAACGTAAAGCGACTGCGTAAAAAAAACCGGTTAATTGGATCGCTCGAATAAAAATACAGAACTGCAATTCCTGATTCGATTGACTTCGACCTTAGCTTCGCTTGCAAATACGTCTGACCAAAAGTGCCCATTACTACTGTCACGTCAAGTTCAGCATGAGACTCGGCCTCGTGCCTACAAACGTATAGTTCCAGAAATGTGAGACGATGCGTCGTTATCAGAAAAACATTTGTCAACGGGCATAAAGAATAATTGACAGTAATTTCGATTCCAAAAATCACCATCTGATGATGAGAATGAATGAGGTTTCATGTGAAGAAATTCCCGATGCAATGAGACTGTCAAAATTAAATTGCTGAATCGGAGACACTCCAGACACGTGACTTCGACATTTGCCCACGCGAGTTCAAAGTTTTCGCTGATAAGCAATTAGATTCCCGATTCCGATTAAAAACAAAAAAAACAACTTGTTATTCCTCGGACTTCTGCAGTGCAGAAAAGAAGAAGAAAAACTTCCATTTCCTTAGCAAACATTTTCACATTTCTGAGCGGTCGATCTTATTGTTATTAACAATTTTTCTAATATTGGTCACAACGCACACACGATAATAAGTGATGGAGTGAAAAATAAATATACCAACAGGTCCGCAAAAAAAAGAAAATGTCGTTGAAGGTTGTTTTTCCACAAAGTCCGTAACTGATCAAGTTTTAAGGGCGTTATTGGGAAACCGCATCAACGAATTGATAAGTACGAATCGTCAAGAACCTTTGAGGTCGATTGCCACGCGAGAACTGATAGTCACGATTGTATCCTGCTTCCAGAAGGCTTTACCCTGAGTTTACAACATCGCGACGTCGACGGCGTCTCCGTGAACCGTTGTGAACGATCTATATACAGCTAGACATACATGTATACGGGGGAAAAGCTTTTACCAAGTTCGGCATGATACATATACGTAGTTAAGCGAAAGCAACGGTGGCAGCGAAACTAAAGAAGAAGAAGAAGAAGAGACGCGATGAAAAAGAGGAAAAAGGAGCAGCGACGTCCTCTTTTCTCTGTTTGAAGATCGCTAGAGGCTTAAGCTCCCATAAACTTTTCCTATCCCTTATTTCAGGGCACAAAAAACACATATACACATCCCCATGAGTACGTGCGCGCGCGCACATTATTTCACCTAGCCAACGTTGCGTGCGTGCGCCCGCGCATGCCACGTTTTGCGTCATTTGTTATACTCTTCGCTATATCCCTCTCTCTTCTAACCGATAATCTATTTATATGTGTGTATATGTCTGGGTATACATGGATGTCTTGTGTATAGATGGAATCGATCGGGAGTTACCTGTCGGCAAAATCACAGGGTCTCTCAACACGTTGACTCATTTTTCAAATACAGTTTCGATCTTGCGATAACATCGTCGATCGATCGTTGGATCAGCGCCTTTTCTTTGCTATTATTTTCCAATTTGTCCAGCCAACGAAATGATTCTCTTTTTCTAATTGAATAATTATTTTTTTTAAAGATAAAAATGAATTTCGTTGCATTCCAACGATACAAACTTCAGAGTCATCATTTTTTTATCATTGCCAAATACAAAATACAAAATGTAACATCTTTTGTATTTGGCAATGATAAAAAAATGATGACTCTGAAGTTTGCATCGTTGGAATGCAACGAAATGCATTTTTATCTGTAAAAAAAAATAATTATTCAATTACAGAATGTAATTACGATGATAAAATGATCCATTTTCGCCATTCGAAAAGCATATCAGCTCGAGAAATTTGAATGACATGGAAAATTGAACGAATCTTCAATAAAATTCAATATTTTTTGATGCATTCCAACGTCGCAAACTTCAGCATCATAAAAAATGGATTATCCTTTGATTTTTTTCAAGGGAGCTGAATTGAAACTGTGAATTTATTTTTGAACATCATGCTCATCGTTTTGATGCACGCGATCATAGTTCTTCGAGCTCCAACTAGTGGGAGTTTCCATTTGAAAATGTAACTCGCCAATATCTATATATACGATTGCAAATCTACGGCTTCGAACTGCTTTCTATCACCAATGATGAGCTCATCGTGAAAACACACCAGTGCACATTTCTATCGAGTACAATAGCAGAGTACATGATCGTACAATGGGGAACTGAAAGTTCATCGACGGATCTCTATTTTTACGTATAATACAGACACGCAGAAAGTTATCGATCGGTGACGAACTTTCATATAGTTTTATATATAAATTCGGTTTATATACTTAGAATGCGGGACTGCAACATCATGTGTTTTCTGGTAGTTCAAATATCGATCTCCTCCTTGACACTGTTACAAAACATTGGGGTCAGTGGCTCCCTTCCTTTTTTCCCCATCCCTACATATTCCCATTTTCTTCCTTATCCTCTTGAATCTCTTTTTTTTTAGCCCACGACGAATTCTCATCACGATGCTGGATAATTTAATATTCATTCGGATCGATTGAAAAAAATATACAGCTCTTTGACGATCTTTCGTTCAATGAAATCGTGCTGGAATTTCGGGGCTCGATCGCGTCCGCACGCGATGTCAAATTAATCGTCTCTTCGATCGAAAGTTTTCCTGCTATTTTGAGAAAATATATTATCGCGTGTTCACTTGGAAACGCTTCAATGAATGTCGCACTCGAATCGTTTTTTTTGTTTTTAAAAATGATTCCTTATTTTTTGAACCATCAAACTTTTCCCTTTTTCAAATATTTTTGTCTGATATTTCTCATGAAAAACGAAACTCGATATAATTTTATCGAAAGATTTGAAGTCAATTCTGGAGCTATAATTTATCAAAATTTGCATTGTTGTTTGAATTTTTGCGGATTTCGTAAAAGATCAAATGTTTATTTCCACGGCGAGTGGGCTTTCGTCTTTCCAGACAATCGTCAACAGCGCAGCTGTGAAGAAAAGCTCGCACCGCTCCTCTCGGGTGTATCAGAAATTCGGATCGATACGACGTGCGCGCTCATTCAGTTTCCAGTCGCGACTACGGATGGACCTCGCGTGATTCATCCTTCGAATCACTGCCCTAAATCCATTTTTTTCTCTTGCCCCAAAATAATCATCATTACACATTTCTCATTATATCTGGACGACAGAAATTCTTATCGTTTTTGGTTGTGCGTTACGATTTCTTCGTGTTTTTTTCACGAGATGAATCTAAAAAATGCTCCTCGTGAGAATGTTCTCTCCAGAGACGAGCCGGTCTCTGATGATTACGTAATTGCGAGAGAGTTCTAGTGTCCAAACAAAACGTTGCGTGACCTGAAGTGCATCTTTGAATATTGTGCGCAATCATGTGATACTTAAAAAAATTCTATTTCAATTATTTTTCTTCAACTTTTCTTCGAGTTAACATTGAAAATTAATTTTTTTCCCATTTTTTTTATCACAAAATACAGCAAGATGGGAACAAGATCCGCTGCTTGTAAGTTTGGCGAAAATCCCCATAAAGAATCCCCTTTTTCTGCATTGTACAAAGAGTTAAATTTACAGACACGTTGAAGCTGACGAGTCTTCACGACTATTACCAACGTCTCCTTCACGGCAGTCAACCGACTCCCTCGGGGTTTGACATGGCAAACACTGTCAAATATTTTTCCCAGACTCTTCTTTGTAAGTATTTATTTTTTAATGATTCTAAAGTTTCCATCGTTGGAATGCAACGAAATTCTGTTATTTTGTCAGCAGAGCCAATTATTATTATTGAATATTTGGTCCGACCAATAAAACGATTCTTTCTTGTGACCAAAAAGCTCAATCGACTCGAAAAATTGCCACGATTTTCAAAATTCAATAAATAATTAATAGAAAAAATGTTTCTCATTGAATCTCAACGTTGCAAACTTCAGAGTCATTATTTTGTATGAATACCATTAACGATAAATTACGTACTAAAAATGTATGTTTTATCAGCCCTATTGAAAGAGGTTCGGGAATCGCCGTTGGAAATGATAAAATGCCAGAAATTTGATGGCGAACGAATGGCATTGTATCCAAATTTGGATTACAAACAGCTTTTCAATGCGTTGACACAATTGATGGATGTTGTTTCCTTCGTGCACGTGGGTTTGGCAGGTGAGTTCGATTTTCATCGCACGATTATTCGCAACACGTGAATATTTATTAATTTTTTCACTAAGAAATCGTCAATAAAGACATTTTCATGGCTCAGCTACAATTATTGGCATTTTTTAAATTGCTTCTAGCGTTCGGACAGGCTTTGCTGCAGTGTTTAGCATGTTTGATGCCATTTCTCGATTCCGATCTACTGGACAACATCCCATATTTCACGGCAAGTTCGATAGCTTCACTGCCAGTTGAATTGCATCAAGAAATCGTCAACTATCTGTGTTTCTACATCTTGCCATTCACGATCAGTAAGCGACGATGATTAAAAAAACTTTGATAATGACTAAAAAAAGAAGAAAACGAATATTTAACTTTTTTTTCTCGTTTTATTAGCGAGAAAAACAAACGATGAAAACGAGAATCACGCCAGCCAATCCGTGTCCGCAGTGATAATGATGGTATTTCAATACTCCAGCAATCCTGGTGAGTCGATCGCGATGCACAAGTAGTAAGAGTCAGTTTAAACCAGACGCGGAGATTCTCAACAGAGATTTTGATTCTTTCGCTAGCACACCATTGCCAGCTGCTGGAATGTCTAATGGCCCTAAAGCCAGGTGTCGTTAAAGATTTACTTTGCGTTGTTGCTTATGGAACAGCCCCTGCGAGAGCATCGGCTGCCAAACTCTTGTTTTACTACTGGCCTACCTTTAATCAAAATCTGTTCGACCGTCGCGCAGTCCTCGTCAAATTTGCGAGTGAGTTTATATAAAATTGAAAAATATCCTTAAATCACTTCAGAAATGAATGATCTTGTATGACTCTGAAGTTTGCATCGTTAGAATGCAACGAAATTCATTTTTATCTTTGACAAAAATAATTAATCAAATGCAGATTGTAATTACGATGACAAAATGATCCATTTTTGCCATTCGAAAAGCATATCCGCTCGAAAAATTTGGATGACATTGAAAATTGAACGAATTTTCGATAAAATTCAATATTTTTCGATGCATTCCAACGTTGCAAACTTCAGCATCACGATCTTGTTGATTTCTTTCAATTATTTATCGTTTCAACTCGATATAAAATTCCAGACGATCTGACGCCATTCGTTTGCCAACGAGACTCGTGTCCAAATGCTGGTAACGCAGAAGCTGGTAAAGTTTGCTACGACCATAGAATTTCAATAACATTTGCTGCTGAATCGCCACCCCCGCTTTACCTTTGCATCGAATGCGCCAATGAAATACATCGGGAGCATCCGAATCAAATGTTCAACGATATTCTCCATCCCATGCAACAAGTCTCCATGGTTTGTGAAAACAAGGTACGACCTGAAATCTGTATTGTAAATCATGACCCTGAAGTTTCCATCATTGGAATGCAACGAAATTTTGTTATTTCTTTAGCAGAGCCAATAATTATTATTGAATATTTGGTCGGGCCAATAAAACGATTCGCTCTTGCGACCGAAAAACTCAATCGGCTCGAAAAATTGCCATGATTTTCAAAATTCAATAAATAATCAATAGAAAAAATGTTTGTCGTTGAATCTCAACGTTGCGAACTTCAGAGTCATTGTTAATCATTATATTTCTGTTTGCAACCGGAAGAATTGTCGAGCAACGGATAAATCAGCAATAAGCGTGTGTTTCTCAACGGAGTGTGCAAGTTACAACGGCAACCATCCGATTCGTTATTGTCAACAATGTCACAACATTCGTCACAACAATCGTCGTGGCGGTGATCACGTAAACCACATGGCGCTGCCTCACATATCGCAAATGGACCAGCAAACCCAGAATTATCTAGTCCAATCAATAGTCAGGTGAGTCATTTAATAGTCACACCATAAGAAAAAAAATCGATGTTTCCTGGTCACTAATTATTTTTCCATAAGAGTATTGTCATCGCGAATATTTGTCGCTGTGGATTCATGCACGGCTCTCTCGTCAACCCGAGTCCTTCGAGTATCAATTATCGTTAAATGTTGTTTAAAAATTGTGTCTCATCTCGAGTGCGACTGATTAATCGGAAAGAATTCGTCAGGATTTTTTCCTTGTATTTTTTTGATCACGTGAGCGAAAACCATTTATCTCATCAACGAATTGTTGTGTTAATAGCATGCTAATTAATTATCAACTTACTAAATGACAAGTTGTCAATAATCGAATTGTATAATAATACAATGATGCTGAAGTTTGCAACGTTGAAATGCAACGAAAAAAATTTGAATTTAGTGATAATTCGTTCAATTTTCAATATCATCAAGAATTTTCAAGCCAATATGCTTTTCGAATGGCAAAAAACGATCATTTTATCATCGTAATTACATTCTGCGTTTGAATAATTATTTTTGTCAAAGATGAATAAGAATTTCGTTGCATTCCAACACTGCAAACTTCAGAGTCATCCCAAAATATCTACGAAACATTCCACGTCATTTTAGTCATCGAAAATATGATCGTACACCATCAATAGTGGAAAACTAATTTCTATACTCATATCATTGCATTGGATAGAATTTATTTTTCAATATTTGGCACTGTAATAAGTTTTGAGTGCCTGGAGTTGCTGCAAATGGGTCTCATGTACTAATCCATCGATCGCCGGATCATTTTGTTGCTTTGCGTGTTTGTTGCTGCTGGTCCGTCCTGCTTGGTAAGACACAAACACCCGTTCGATAAAGAGAAATACAAATATTTCGTGTGTATAAGAAAAAATCCAACTTGCGTTCTGAAAACACGACTCAACAATATTTCAACTTGTTGCTACCAAAAGACTCCGATCTACGCGGAAGTTGATGACGAAATGATTACACGTAGACGTAAGAAACGACGTTATGATCGAAATTGCATGGAAAACCATTTTTTTTGTGAATAAATTTGATGTACGTTGCATGAACATTCGCGCAGTTACGAACATCCGCATTTGTTTAACCTCCTCAATCAATGCGACTCAACAATCGATCGAAATATCTCATCTACGTCTGTGATATTTGTTTTTACCAGGAATGGTTGTTGTTCTCCAAAAACCCGATCTCTTTGCATCCCAAGGTCTAAAGTTATACGACTGGAAAAAGACATTCTGCATTATTGGAAGAAAATATCCTCGAAACTCGAGAAATATGTGTCGGAATTATCGAATAAATCTTTGTCACGTTGGATCTTTAAATTTCGCTAAAAAATTCGGTCGCCTTGCTCGACATTGCATTTTATCAAATAACTCAAAGATGGAGCAATAAATAATCGAATTTCGAGGTGAAAACAAGAGACGATGATCGAACATGAAAGTCTCAGTACGACTTGAGATGGTGGGTGGAAAAATTACTGGTGTATTCATGAAACAAATTTGTTTACAGTCTGCTCAAGGAGGCTGAACCGCTAAGTATGGATAGTAACAGAGACATCTCGGAAATAAGTACTAATAAGGGAGGCCTGGGATTCCCAGGTGGTGGTATTAGTGGTGGCACGATTAGTGGTGGTGGGAAACCTTGTGACCCGTCGACACTCGAAGAGAGACAACTACTTGGTCGTTATGGTGTTTGGCTACTAGTCGGACTTTGTACACCCAATCAGGATACTCCTGTAGAAATACTTGGACGTTTATTATCAATGCTATTTCATTGGTTTCATGTCACTGCCTACTCTTTCGATGGTACTAAAAAAAGCCTTATGCACCTTATATTTTCTGTTGGTAATTTAAAACTTTGCATACACTATTGACGTAGAAGTAGGTTGTAGCTAGACCAAACGGTCCCACGTCAAAAAATACAAAGAAATGACAACCATTCATACAAAATTTCGGTGAATACAAAAAAATCGATTTTTTTGTTGATTGATTTTGAAAAACACGTGAAAATTTCATGATCCTGAAGTTTGCATCGTTGAAATGCAACAAAATTCTATTATTTCTTAAGCAGAGCCAATAATTATTATTGAATATTTGATCCGGCCATTGAAACGATTCCCTCTTGCGACCAAAAAACTCAATCGACTCAAAAAATCGCCAGAATTTTCAAAATTCAATAAACAATCAATAGAAAAAATGTTGGTCGTTGAATCTCAACGTTGCAAACTTCAGAGTCATAAAATTTCGAGCTTCCTCACTAGGCATTACGTCTAGTCTATAGCCATCGATATCTCGATACGATACTTGATTCTTGTATAGTTTTTAAATCTCTCAATCAATTTGAGTCCCGACTATTTTGACGTGGAACTGATCAAACCGTCCGCGATCGTAGGCACATTCTACTCGGCTCTGAAATCATCATTATTACAACTTTTATTTTCAATGTTTTTGTTTATCTCTCGAATCAAATGAAATGTTGAAGTTTTATTTTGTTAATTGCATATCTGTCAATCTGTGTATATATATTTGTATATATATATATCTGTTTGGGTGTCCTTCTCGATGTCATTACGTGTGAGTGTACAAGAACATTGATATGACTTCACTCACACACGTGTTGGATTCATGCACTTGACACGCACACGCTCCATATGTGTATAACACGATGTTCAGTGTGTTACACTAATAATTCGAATCATGGCTAATATCAGATATAATTGGAAATTAATTGGCTACATCAGAGTTTTTTTGTCAAGATAATTAAAAATAAAAAGAGTGCGTCTGCGATGCGGCAGTTGAAATACATAATTAAGCGTTCGATGCCTAGAATATTGACGAATTTATTGCACATTAAAGTTCCATAAATGAAGAATCAATTTGAAATGAAAAATAATGATGTTTGTCATGTTTTTATACTCAAAATCGTGAGTCCAAAATAGATTTTTAAAATTCTATGCATCGATTACACAAAAAGTAGGCCAATCCTGGCAGACAATATCAATCAAACAATTCATTTGATTGTCAAGAATATATCGAAATTGTTTTTCTTTCATCAAAATTTAACAATGAGGAACATATTTTCGGAAACAATATTCGCATTCATTCATCTTCAGAAAATTAGTGGCAATCGAGTTGGGTGAAACATTGGAACGAGTGGAAAAAATTGTTATATTTTTCGAATGACAAACATTCAAGAATTGGAAACATTCGTTTCATTGAAATTGATTCGTTATCGATATTTTTATTCCATCGTTCTCATGATTTACCAAAACTGCATACGTAGTGTCTGTCCCTAAAGTCAAGTTAATGTTCCTCAATAAAATTCTTTGCAATCTTTGCAGACGTAGAGGAATGAAATGAGAGCACCTTCATTGGCTCGGATAACTGATAAATTTTCAATACGTTGTAGGGCAAGCGGAAAGTACGCTTGAAAAACTGAAAACCGAATACGTTTGTGGTTGGCTTTCTGACGTTATGAAGACTCATTATCAGGTCTTCATATCTTGTCTACTACCGCATCCGGCCGATTACGTCAGAGTAGGTGGTCACTGGTAAGAATTATCATAAAATTTACATTTAATGTGGGACCGTAATAATAAAAAAGTATCAAACATTCTCTAGTAAAAAAAAAATCGATATCGATCTCCGCAATGGCAATTTTTATGGAAAGCAACAATCGTTTTTTTTTAATACAAAAACGCGTCTGTCGTTTTTCACGAAAATACAGTCCAATTTTGGAAAATCACGAAGAATTATGATCGCGAAGTTTCCATCGTTGGAATGCAACGAAATTCTGTTATTTCTTCAGCAGAGCAAATAATGACTATTCAATATTTGGTCCGGCCATGGAAACGATTCTCTCTTGCGACCAAAAAACCCAATCGACTCAAAAAATTGCCACGAGCTTCAAAATTCAATAAATAATCAATAGAAATAATGTTTTTCGTTGAATCTCAACGTTTCAAACTTCAAGGTCATGAGGAATTTTATGTTTCAAGGGAAACACTGGCTTCGAGAACGTCTCATTTGAAGGATGGTTTGAATCGACTTTTCTGCCTCGTTCCTTACGAAGTTATAACTCCAGACATTTGGGACTACGTTATGCCACACTGGATGGAAGCGATGGTCAATGATGTGCCGGAAAACGAATTGCACGAGTTGAAAATTATTTTGTGGTAAGAGTGAAAAGAAATTTCAATTCCGTGAGCCACGGTGTGGAATCTTGTGCAAAAAAACTTTAAGCGATTGATTTAAATGATTAAAGAAAAAATACAGATTTATTGATATAGTTGGAAATAAATAAGTGAAATTTGGTTCTCTCGACAGCAAAATTCTGGATCCGGAGATGAGTCCATTGGGCTTTGATGCAAAAAAAATGTACAGTTTCGTGGCAAAACGTTTCGTAAATACGAGCGCAAAAGTCCAAGAGCAAGCTTTGAATTGGCTTCAAACATTGACGATGCTGGCAATCACTATACCGCTCAGTCAACTTTTTTCAATGTTCAGCGACGGTGTCGCTGTCATGCATACAACAAATTCATCAGATTTGGATGAGAAATCTTACAAATCACGAAAGAATAGCGAAACAGACGAACGAAGCAATATCTGTAAATACAATTTATCCCTAAATAACTTAACCATCAACAAATTTCTTGTTCTCTATCAATTAATCGCCATTTTTGTTCGCTAACGAAGGTCCCGTCGTAGAGAACGATTCAGGACAATCGTCGCCACTTTCAGACGACATGGCACCGACCCCAAGACACATGGAGTTTACAACGAATGCTGAACTTAATCTTTCGTGCTGTATCCTCATGTTGGACGTTTTACTCAAACAGGTCAATAGTTTCCATTCAATTATTCCATATCAAGTCCAGAAGAATCCAGCCCAATATAGAAAATTATGGGCACCATAAATTTCCAATGGAATCGTTAATTTTGACATTTACTTGAACGATTCATAAGAGATTCAATGCATTTGGAAGTTTCATAGCTTCCGGATAAGTACATATTGGGTCAATCTGATCCAATGCGTTTTTCAAGTCGTTGTAATTCGGTGAATATGCATTTTTTTCTGCTTTTTGTAGTAAATCCTCAATATTTTAGTGACAGAAAATGTTTAGGGTGAAAATGACCCAGTATGAACAAGAAATATGACTCTGAAGTTTGCATCGTTGGAATGCAACGAAATTCATTTTTATCTTTGAAAAAAATAATTATTCAATTACAGAATTTAATTACGATGATAAAATGATCCATTTTTGCAATTCGAAAAGCATATCGGCCCAAAAAATTTCGATGACATTGAAAATTGAACGAAACTTCAATAAAATTAAATATTCTTCGATGCATTCCAACGTTGCAAACTTCAGCATCATACGAGGAATTCCATGATCCTGAAGTTTGCATCGTTGGAATGCAACGAAATTCCGTTATTTCTTCAGCAGAGCAAATAATTACTATTCAATATTTGGTCCGGCCATTGAAACGATTCTCTCTTGCGACCAAAAAACTCCATGGACTCAAAAAATTGCCACGATTTTAAAAATTCAATAAATAATCAATAGAAAAAATGTTTTTTGTTGAATCTCAACGTTGCAAACTTCAGGGTCATGAAATTCCGTTAATTTCTTATCAGCAATGGAGAAATCTAAAACGTCAATGATTTTGCTCGAATCCTAGATGGAGCTTCAGGATATAGACAAACACACGGGAATAAATACTTGGGTATGCAGAGACGCATGTCATCTTATGAAATCAATAGTGTCTGCAAACTGGAACGACTGTCACGTTTGTAAAGCTGACAGTGAGTGCACTTATTGCGAATCGCGAGTGATATGGCATCAGTTATGTCTGCAGCTTATAATTTACATGGCTCCGCAGAATCCCGCGTGTCCTCCAGATGTGAGTGTGCATTTTGTTCATTTTTTTTCATTAACAATTCACCCACAATCGCGGAAATCGCCGTGTCCCTCAGCGATCAAAATGAAAAACGTTTCAAATAACAACAATAATTCATTATCCCTTGATTGTCCAATGAATTCATTTGTAAGGTAATTCCGGACGAATCGGCTGACGATCAAGGACGAAAAAGTCCGCCGGAATCGACAAAGAAATCAGAAGGAAAACCGGACGTTGTAATAAACATTCCTCCGTCCGATATGCACTCAGTCGGCGATGTTCTTGTCCACATGCCACATGTATGTATCAAAACTCAAAAAAGCGAGACATCACTGAATATCTGTACAAATAATCAATGTTCTTGTGAATGTGACACCATCACTGATTATTTTCCTTTTTTTTGTCTTCAATTCTCGTGTTCAGTATATATTTGTACCACACGTCACTGTATCGAGTAAGGGGAGTGTATATTCTCGTTTGATGTGTGTGTGTTTTACAACCTTTCGTGTCTGTAAAAAAGAAATACTGCGGAAAGCAAGCACGCCCCTGCAAAGGTGTCATCGCAAGACGGTAGGCTAAATCACCATTAATGTATCCCATATTTTGATCGTTTATATCAGTTCTTCGAACAGATTATGACAGCGACCGTAGAGACAGTCTCGGAACAGCTCGATCTCGCGGCTATTCTACCGGCTGAAAACGTCATGCCAGCAGTGGCACGAGCGGTCACTCTTTCTGAAAGTGACGTCGGTTGGTGCATCCTTTAAATTAATGATGCTGAAGTTTGCAACGTTGGAATGCATCGAAAAATATTTAATTTTATTGAAAATTCGTTCAATTTTCAATGTCATCCAAATTTTTCGAGCCGATATGCTTTTCGAATGGCAAAAATGGATAATTTTATCAACGTAATTACATTCTGTAATTGAATAATTATTTTTTTCAAAGATAAAAATGAATTTCGTTGCATTCCAACGATGCAAACTCCAGAGTCATTCAAATTACTTATTTTCATTTTTTTCATTAATTTTTTCATTCGAGTCAATTTCAATTAACGAGTTTCCGCACTTTTCAGCGACAGCTACAGTCAGCATCGCCAAGCCTCATCTTATCGGTGAAAACGATCAACCCGTTAGTCTCAGCCCCGAAAACGAACTCGATGACTTCTGGCACACAACTGTAGGCAAATTTCGATTCGTCATCGAAGATTTGCCAGAACAGCTTCAATATATCCACAAACTTCTCAAGGTACCGGAAAGTATAATGAAATCATTTTTCTACATGACTTTGAAGTTTGCATCGTTGGAATGCAACGAAATTGATTTTTATCTTTGAAAAAAATAATTATTCAATTACAAAATGTAATTACGATGATAAAATGATCCATTTTTGCCATTCGAAAAGCATATCGGCTCGAAAAATTTGGATGACATTGAAAATTGAACGAATTTTCAATAAAATTAAATATTTTTCGATGCATTCCAACGATGCAAACTTCAGCATCATTTTTTCTACGATCCTATATTTCCGGTATCATGTTTTTTTTTGTTTTCAGGAAATAATGACCGTGGATAAACCGGACATTCTTTACTACATGCTCCAATGTTTGAATATTTTGTGCCTGCACGGCGATGCCTTCGCTACTGCGGCCAAAGAACATCAGGGATTTTTCATTTGGTGTCAAGAGAATTTGTTGATCAAAAAGCAAGTTCTAGATCGTTTTTTCTGTAATTTCTCGAATTTTTCAATTTTAAAGAATTTGAATAACTTTTTTCTTATCATTCGTAGCTTGTGGGAATTATTGAACGCTGAACACTCGCACATAGCTCAAGTGACAGTCCCACTGTTGCTTCATTGCGTGACTTTGTCTTGTGGTACAGACACATTTTGGCGTCTCGTTCAAGAAGAATTTCACAACTCCGACTGGCGAGTCCGTTTCATTGCAGGTTTGTGGAGAAAGAGAGATGAAGAAATTTGTATTTCTTGTGACACAAGTAATTCGAAATCTTTTTACAGTTGAAAGAGTCACGCTCATTGCCAGATTCATGGACTCAACGCCCCTCAGAAATGTTCTCAGTCTTCAAGCTGCTATGGCCAATGCCTTTTGCTATATAATTAGCAGCATGGACGACAGCAATGTTTACGTAGCACAGAGAGCCACCCTTAATATTGGGACGATTCACGACACTGCGATACGTGTAAATATTCACTCGATTCATCGACCCTCATCGTTACTTGATGTGATGCTAAAGTTGGCAACGTTGGAATGCATCGAAAAATATTTAATTTTATTGAGAATTCGTTGAATTTTCAATGTCATCCAAATTTTTCGAGCCAATATGCTTTTCGAATGGCAAAAATGGATCATTATACCATCGTAATTACATTCTGGTATCGAATAATTATTTTTTTCAAAGATAGAAATGAATTTCGTCGCATTCCAACGATGCAAACTTCAGAATCATTACTTATTAATTACTTCGGCAATTAATCATTTAAATCCGAGTAAACAAAATATTTTCACAACTTCAGAATAATTATTGAAAACATCGAACGAAAACGCCAATTTTTTTCTAACATCGCAACGAAAAACGTTGCTCCTGAAAAATTGGCGATCTCAACCCTTGATTCGACTGCTTCAGCCAAAATTTATCTAAATTTAAAATTGACGATATTTAATTTGCTAAAAATTCCGAAAAAATTATATCAAATTCTTTCAATTCGAAATAATTTTTTTTGTTTTTGTTTTTAACAGTCTCTGATTTTGTGTCTCGAGACACAATTCGATTCAGTGATCGTCGACCGACCAATGGTCCTCCAGTCACTGTATCAGCTTCACAACAGCCTGAGCGATCGTCGAATATTGACGTGGGAGTTTTTCCTCAACCGTTTTGATGCTCTTTTCCTCGAAGCGCAAATAAATTTGGAAAAAACTGGGGACATATCGTATTTGCGGGGTAATTTGATTGAAATTTGTTCGGCTACTCCGTCGCTCGTCAATAGATTTAAAATGTACAATTATCTTTTTCATTTGCTGCAGATTTGCGCAATACCGATCTGAACAGTGAAGTGTTCGCGAGGAAGGTGAATCGAGCGCACGAGGCACTGTCACAGTCCGATGGTAGCGGCACGAGTTCGGTGAAGACATTGAGCGCCAGTTTCGGCACTAAATGGCCATACAAGCGGACAATGTCTGCACCGGCTTCGATCATACCACGACAGGATACGAAGCAAGGTATTTTTTTCATAATTCCTTCATATTTCGTCAGCCAAGACGTAAAATGAAGATTTTTCCGGAATTATTCTCAATTCGTTGCTGCACAACCGTTAAATTCATTTTCATTTCCAAAATATCCGATTCAACGTAGCGTGACCCGAGGCAATCGAAAGGCCAAACTCTGTTTTCTAATCGTTTGATTTCGCGCAATTACAACTGAGTTTCATGAAAAATTAACAAGCTCGCCATCTGTTCGACACAAGAAACAAAAATTTCGACAAAATGATCAATGATTTATTTGATACGAATCAAATTTTTATGACTCTGAAGTTTGCAACGTTGAGATTCAACGAAAAACATTTTTTCTATTGATTATTTATTGAATTTTGAAAATCGTGTCAATTTTTTGAGTCGATTGGTTTTTTGGTCGCAAAAGAGAATCGTTTTATTGGCCGGACTAAATATTCAATAATAATTATTGGCTCTGCTGAAGAAATAATAGAATTTTCGTTGCATTCCAACGATGCAAACTTTAGGATCATAAATTGTTTCAAACCAATGACTTTGAAGTTTGCAACGTTGAGATTCAACGAAGAACATTTTTTCTATTAATTATTTATTGAATTTTGAAGATCGTGGCAATTTTTTGAGTCGATTGAGTTTTTTGGTCGCAAGAGAGAATCGTTTTATTGGCCAGACCAAATATTCAATAATAATTATTGGCTCTGCTAAAGAAATAACAGAATTTCGTTGCATTCCAATGATGGAAACTTCAGGATCATTTCAATCCAAGAGTTTTTCAATATTTCCTACAAATGAATACTAACAGAGAACTGAATCATTTCGTAATTGCACGATATGTATGACTTGCCTTCGTACAGAAAAGGAAAAGATATACAGCCGACAGTCGTCAGCTCCGATTCTCAAACGCAAGAGCTCCAGATTTGGATTGGGTCAGTTGCTTGGGTCCACCCCGCCTAATAACAGTATACAAGGTAGCGTAGTGTTGCTTGCCTTAGCCATAGCTGATTGCCATATGTGTATCGGGTAAATGTGTACATTAAATTTAAACAAAAAGACAAACATTTACACTAAAGTTGTTTAAATGTGTATTTGTACCGGAGCTCATTGAAATTAAATGGTTTCCGTGGTTTGCTTCAAAAAAATTCTGTTGCTGGGGATCGAAATAGATATCGTATGGAGTGGGACCTGATGGGGCCAGTATTCACAACGTTTATTTTCGAAAATAATCTCCGCCTGTTCAGTCATAACGATCACGTTGGCCAAAAGCCCAAAATTTGTTATTTTTATTATAACTCTTATTTTTCGTGATATTTGAAAATTCTTAGCGAATAATTCTGACGGATTGAAAAAGCCATTGAAATATTCAAACGGTCGCATTTTTGACGGTATTTTTTCGATGGACCCATGGCCGTCTTTTTTGAAATAAAACACCATGAAATAAATAAAGAATAATTTGGAATCAATGCAATAAAATGTTATAATAATCAATCGATACTCGGGACTCCGATGAGTATTGTACGATGGACGTGAAGGAATGAAATGTACTTTGATTTTGGAAATGTCTGGTAAGTCGTGCGAATTCAAAAGAAACTGAATCGAAATTTTTCGAAATATCGTTAATTCGGAAATGAGTGTAAACATCAAAAGCAGACTGTACAATGAATTGATGGAATTTGCTAAGTGCACGCTGTAGATTTTACAATTTTTATAATTAAGAAAAAAGTACATTCAACTACGGTATGATGCTGAAGTTTGCAACGTTGGAATGCATCGAAAAATATTTAATTTTATTGAAGATTCGTTCAATTTTCAATGTCATCAAATTTTTCGAGCCGATATGCTTTTCGAATGGCAAAAATGGATCATTTTATCAACGTAATTACATTCTGTAATTAAATAATTATTTTTTTTAAAGATAAAAATGAATTTCGTTGCATTCCAACGATGCAAGCTTCAGAGTCATACTAGGGTGTGTAAAATTATCCACTTGCGGTTGAGTATTTATATTTTTTTGTCAAATGAGTAACCAAGTTGAATTTATCAATTTTTCACTCACGTGGTGGGTGATTTTTGCACGCAACAATGCATCGCATGTCAATGTTTCCAATAATTCCATAATTATTTACTAAAATAATTTGTAATCACACAATAATTGGCACGATTTGAATAAAAAGCTAAGTAATTAGAGAATTTATTAATCTATTTGGCATTTTTATTGATTTCTTCGACAATAATTGCTTAAATTTTTTTGAAA
Source organism: Diadegma fenestrale (assembly GCA_037043255.1). NCBI lineage: Eukaryota > Metazoa > Arthropoda > Insecta > Hymenoptera > Ichneumonidae > Diadegma > Diadegma fenestrale. The sequence goes on from CM073316.1 coordinate 2,044,322, forward strand.
ATTATCGATCTAGTTCCGAGGCTCATGCTGTGACTTTCATGTTCTTTTTTTCCTTCTCCAATAATCTTATAGCGCTTCATGGTTCTCAAAATTTGAGCAAATATTGCAATTCCTAAAAAATTACAGATGGTCACGTCCATTCTCTTAACATGGTTGAAGAATCTACAAACTTGCCCGGTTTCACTCTGAAAATCGTCGATCTCGAAGAATCTGACAAAGAGACCATGCATCTACTGGTTTTTCTTCTAATGCAATTCTTGTCGAGACCGGATCAAGTAAGAAATCAAAAACCGACACTTTTTGCTATAATCTATTGAAAAATCGAATAAAAATCATGATTCTGAAGTTTGCATCGTTGAAATGCAACGCAATTCTTTTTTGTATTCGGCAAAAATAATTATTTAAATGGAGAATTGAATTATGATGATAAAATGATCGATTTTTGCCACCCAAAAACATATCGGCTCGAAAAATTTGAATGACATTGAAAATTCAACGAATCAACAATGAAATAAAATATTTTTCGCTGCATTCCAACGTTGCAAACTTCAGCATCATTAAAAATCAGTAAAATATTTTGAAATACGAATACCGAGTGAAAAATAGAAGAAAAAATATTGCGTAATTTTTTGCAGGCTTATCCAACTGACGAGAAGCCACTTTCCAGAACTCAGGGAATCGTTCTGAGGCACTTGTATCTTTTATTAGGTTACAATCAGACCGAACGAACATTTCACACGTTACCGTCGCGACTGAGGTATTTGTAGCGAACAATTGACACGAATATTTATCCGAAACGTGAAAATGAAAAAAATCAGCTGCAATATGAACAAAAAATTGAACGTGCAGCAGATTTTGTTGTTTAGACGATAAATTAATGGTTTTGGTGACTGATTTTTATTGTTTCCAGACTATCTCCAGTTTTCAATGTCTTCATCGCGAATCTTCCGCAACTTTTGGATCAAAATCATGTAATGGGATGGGTAATGATTCCACCTGTACTTGCCATTCTTCAACATTGTCCCTGTCCACCCCAAAAAGCTCCACCCTCGGACCATCAACCACCCACCTACAGTTTATGGTATTTAGAGCCAAATTTAAGACGATCATGGCTCATGTCACTTCTCGTCATCCTTTACAAGGTAATTATTGTTTACGCATTCCTTCTTCTTAATCATTCCACCAATGATTTCACTGAAGAATGGAATTAAATGATACTGAAGTTTGCAACGTTGGAATGCATCGAAAAATATTTAATTCTATTGCAAATTCGTTAAATTTTCAATGTCAACCAAATTTTTCGAGCCGATATGCTTTTCGAATGGCAAAAATGGATCATTTTATCATCGTAATTACATTCTGAAATTAAATAATTATTTTTTCCAAAGATGAAAATGAATTTCGTTGCATTCCAACGATGCAAACTTCCAAGAGTCATTGGAATTAATTCTTCCACAAAATGAAGAATTGATCAGCACAATTAATCGCCAAAAGACTTGAAAACCTTGCGAGTCACATTCATTCGGTTTTGCGTTCGAAAAAATTGCGAAGCAATTGACAGATTTGATATTAAAAATATTTTCAGTGTCAATATGGTCAACAACCCTGGTGCACGCAGCTTCAAGCACTGGTGAAAATTGTACTCAACACATTGGATTCCCAGCATCATCAATGCAAGAGAATTCCCGCTACTGTCGTCATGGGCGGACCACCGTCAAGATCACGAGGTACGATAAGAAAAAAAATGACAAACTAATAAAATCAAACGATAAAAAACCATGTAATGTTATTTTCAAAACTAACAAACTAATCGATTCTCGTAAAATCATGCAGTTTCCATAACCTGGACTGCATTGAAAGATTTTTAAACGTTTCCGACTGCTGAGGGTAAAAATAAAAAGATAAACAACGAGCGAAACGAAATGATAATTTTCGATCGAAAGAAATCATGGCACTATGACTCTGAAGTTTGCATCATTGGAATGCAAGGAAATTCATTTTTATCTTTGAAAAAAATAATTATTCAATTACAGAATGTAATTACGATGATAAAATGATCGATTTCTGCCATTCGAAAAGCATATCGGCTCGAAAAATTTGGATGACATTGAAAATTCAACGAATCTTCAATAAAATTAAATATTTTTCGATGCATTCCAACGTTGCAAACTTCAGCATCATGGCATTTCACTCGTTACGGAAGTGACTGGATCATTATTAATGATTTTTTTCATTTTTCATGTAATTGGAACGATGATACTCGTTCGCAGACGTTTCGCAGCCTTCGCTCGGTGCTGATCACGATCTCATGATGAACGCAGCGAGCGAAATGGACAGTGAAAGTCCGCCAATGAGACAACCGACAGTATCGATTCATCAGAGATGCCCAGGGTCTGTGGTTGGCCATTCTCATACGATGAAAACTCACTGGGAAGAAACTGCACCAATCTGTTTTTATCCGAACAAGCAATCAAGGTCCTTTGCTATTTAAAACTAATTTATCTCAGTCGTATCGGCAACAAAAAACATAAGAAAAATCATTTTCAACGTTAGAACTGATAATTATTCTACAATAATGATAACTTTAAGGGGATTCGGGTACGAAGATTGCAAGCGTAGTTTTAATTCTGTAAATATATTCATAACATCCTTTCACGATGACTCTGAAGTTTGCAACGTTGAGATTCAACGAAAAACATTTTTTCTATTGATTATTTATTGAATTTTGAAAATCGTGGCGATTTTTCGAGTCGATTGAGTTTTTTGGTCGCAAGAGAGAATCGTTTTATTGGCCAGACCAAATATTCAATAATAATTATTCGCTCTGCTGAAGAAATAACAGAATTTCGTTGCATTCCAACGATGCAAACTTCAGGATCATCCTGTCACGTACTTCCGCACTATTTCGAGAGCCACTTTTTGTATCGTATTCAAATTTAGATGAATCACTCCTTACAATTTCTTCGCAACTCTCTTGCACAGTAGCAAACGTAGATGTTTTTTTTTTGTTTACGTCTCTAATTAACTTTTTGGCTAGAAAAATTGGCACATTAGTAAATTGCACTAAAATAATAATCCAGACGAAATATTCGATCCAAGATGAAGCTGGAATTAGAAAAAAGATGTACGGCACATTCCACTGTAAATTGGATCTCATTTGGACTTGATTGCTTATTTTTAATTCGCTGTAAGAACGATCTTTCGTATTGTGTTTGATTTTTTTCGGTTGTTTTTAGTTCGTTCATTTTTTCCATGATCATTTGAACGCACATGCCATTTGAAAGTTTTTTTTCTCTTTCTCTCTCTCTCTTTTTCTCGCTCTCCGTTTATTTGTCTCTCACATGCGTGCGCTTCGTTTTTTGAGTAGATGTGCTTGTTAAATTTTCGTTACTATGTAATGCATTGGGGGTAAAGCTACTCGATCAATGCGGACGATACGGAATCCGAGCTGGCGGCAATACCCGAGAGTCCAAAATCCGACAGCACTTTGCACGGGAGCAGCGGCGGATCTCTTGGCGAAATCGAGGACAGCGAGGCCGTTGTCAAAAAATGTCTACCCAATGTACGTGGACGAGCATCTATAGTTTCCATTGGTAGCCAGTCGAAAAATGAAGCCCAGGAACCACGCGAGCCCGAACGTCCCAGGCAGGATTCCATTGTTACCAGACCCACCTGGTTCTTGGGCAACGAAGATGATGCCCATCAGGTTCGATGCTTTGATAATTATGAATCGGAAGTTTGCAACGTTGAGATTCAACGAAAAATATTGTATCGATTATTTATTGAATTTTGAAAATCATGGCAATTTTTCATGTCTATTGAGTTTTGGAGCCTCGAAAGACGATCGCTTTTTTGACTGAACCAAATATTGAATAAAAATATGACTGTGAAGCTTGCAACGTTGAGATTCAACAAAAAACATTTTTTCTATTGATTATTCATTGAATTTTGAAAATCGTGGCAATTTTTCGAGTTGATTGAGTTTTTCGGTCGCAAGAGAGAATCGTTTTATTGGCCGGATCAAATATTCAATAATAATTATTGGCTCGGCAGAATTTCGTTGCATTCCAACGATGGAAATTTCAGGACCATAATAATAATTACGAGCCTCGCTGACGAAAAAAACAGAATTTCGTTGCATTCCAACGATGCAAACTTCAACAACATTGATAATTAAGTCGATGATTATTTACTCCAGACGACTCTGAAGTTTGCAACGTTGAGATTCAACGAAAAATATTTTTTCTCTTGATTATTCATTGAATTTTGAAAACCATGACAATTTTTCGTGTCGATTGAATTTTTTGGTCGCTAGAGATGATTGTTTAATTGGCTGGATCAAATATTGAATAATAATTATGAGCTCTTCCGAAGAAATAAGAGAATTTCGTTGCATTCCAACGATGCAAACTCCAGAATCATTACTCGAGTGTAGAGTATGACACCAATCAAGACTTTAAACTTCTACGGTTGCCATGGTATTTATTGTCATGTCTCTAGATGAGCGGTAGCTCTTTCCAGAAGAAATGGAGCGTCCACGAAGGGGTGAAGATGATGGTAGCGAGTACTTTGCTTTCCGGACAAGGAAATCAAGCGAAAACGTCGTCTCCCCCAAAATTAGCAGCGATTGAGAATACCGAAAGCTCAAACTCAAGCAAATCTGTTGCTCGAACAAACGCGCCAGTCACGAGCACGCCAAGCACAACTTTTCAAAGGTCTGGATGAATCGAATTTTTTTTTCTACGACTCTCGACCAATCTGATTGATTTTTCATTTTTTTTTCAATTGTAATTTTCTTTCGATCGAATTGATCGAACTTTGTCGTTATTTTTTTGAGCGATCGTATGAAAAAATAGTAATTTTTCAGAAACGAGACTTCACCGAAAGAAAAAACGAGCCCAGTTCGATCGGAAATGTTCGAATCACCCAATCCGAAGCAACAATTAGGACGTCAAAAGAATGTCGATCAAACGACTCCGCTAACGTCACCAATGTCACCCTCGCAATTTCCAATTGGTAGCGACGATTCGAGCTCTCCAGCTGTTAGCTCGATATCGTCTCAGGTTACGAGCACTGACAATGGTCAGCATCCCGTGTGGCTCGCTCCTTTGCCACAACAGGCCATGGCCACTCCGATGGTTGAGAGATTGCTACCAGTTGGCAATACAACCAGTCGTTCCAACGGTAAACAAATTATTCATTTTTTCGTCCAAGCAAAAGAATAAAAATACGAAAATTGAAATGTGTCAAAAAAAAAAACAAAATGAAAATAATAATAATCCTGAAGTTTCCATCGTTGGAATGCAACGAAATTCTGTTATTTCTTCAGCAGAGCCAATAATTATTATTGAATATTTGGTCCGGCCAATAAAACGATTCTCTCTTGCGACCAAAAAACTCAATCGACTCGAAAAATCGCCACGATTTTCAAATTCAATAAATAATCAATAGAAAAAATGTTTTTCGTTGAATCTCGCCGTTGCAAACTTCAGAGTCATGAATAATAATCAATTTTTCGATGCATTCCAACGTTTCAAACTGCAGCATCATTGATTTTGTGGTTTTTCGATGTTTCCAGCACAACGAAGCACTCAGCGAATCCTCAGGTGCGAAGATGCATATGGATCTCCAGAGTCACCCTTGTCGAAAATGGACGTACTGACAGTCAGTGAGTGGACGTTGATAAAAAAGAAATTCAAATCAACGAGCTGGCAGAATATTTTTTCAAATTTTTCATCGACTTTTTACTCTATAGATTCTTCATTCGATCAGGACAGTGAAACTTGTGCGTCGAGTGACATAACGAGCCCGCGAAGTATATCACAGCTCGAATTTCCATTGCCAGAAAGACTTTTGCCTGTAGGGCCTCAAAGAGACTGCGTTTCCGGCCTCGTCGAACGGGTTCGTGAAGCTCTCGGGGTGCCGGAAATGGAAGGTACGTAAACTTAATGATCCTGAAGTTTGCATCGTTGGAATGCAACGAAATTGTGTTACTTCTTCAGCAAAGCCAACAATAATTATTGAATATTTGGTCCGGCCAATGAAACGATTCGCTCTTGTGACCAAGAAACTCAATCGACTCGAAAAATTGCCACGATTTTCAAAATGCAATAAATAATCAACAGAAAAAATGTTTTTCGTTGAATCTCAACGTTGCAAACTTCAGAGTCATGTAAACTTGTTGCATCCAAGAAAATTTCCACGAAGAATCTTTTGTGATGAAAATTTCAGACTCGGCTACAAATTTTACGAGCGATGGAGGGGGAGACGAAAAAGAAGCTTCACAGCCTCATAAACAAGACAGCATCACGTCGGAAATTATGGTGAGCAAATTGAGTTCGATTCCATAGCAAAAATGTGGCAGAATCAAACGTCGATTTTTGATTCTCTTGTTTTTTTTCCATTATTCTCAATAGTCAGCCTCAAATTTGCTGCCGAGCAACGAGCACCAATCCAGTAGATCAGCAAGTCCACGGCGATTGATAAAACAAGTGGCTCTCGAATCGCCACCGCCTGTGATCGAGAGTGACGATTTTTGTTTTCGACTTTTGGAGCACGAGAGAAAATCCAGGTTCAGAGATCACACGCGAATGCATCGAGACAGGGCTCGCCGATTAGGAACTGGTTCGGGACACCATATCATTGGTCACACGAGACGAACCGATTCGTGGTGAGTAAAACACAAAATTTCCTGCAATTTTCACCATCGAACATGTTCGCTCTTAACGTTCATTTTTTGCAATTTTCTTCCTCAGGTCTGGACCACAAACTCAGCCAAATTTGGATCCCGTGGCTCAGCAAGCTTGTCACGCAGATTTCAATTTGAAGCAGAGTTTATTTCGTACCGGAGATGATTGTATTTATGAGAGGTAAAAAATTAATTGAACAGAAAAAAATTATGATCCTGAAGTTTCGATCGTTGGAATGCAACGAAATTCTGTTATTTCTTCAGCAGAGCCAATAATTATTATTGAATATTTGGTCCGGCCAATAAAACGATTCTCTCTTGCGACCAAAAAACTCAATCGACTCGAAAAACCGCCACGATTTTCAAAATTCAATAAATAATCAATAGAAAAAATCTTTGTCGTTGTATCTAAACGTTGCAAACTTCAGAGTCATAAAAAATTGCAACTAAGACAAAAAATTGAAACAAGTAAAAAAAAATGTTGCATGGATTTTCAATTTTTTTTTCTAGATGTTCCGAATGTGGTACAATAAAAGAAGAATATTCGGACGAAGAACTGGGACTTTGTATCATAACTTTAGGGACTTTTATACATCGAGAGCCCGCATTGGCTGCACCGTTGTTGCCAGAAATTCTCACGATCGTAACAAAGTACGTCGCTCTCACGTACTCAATTAATTAGATTTTTCTTCATATCTAAATTATTCATTTGAAAAAAAAATGATAGAATTTAGAAATATGGAAAAACTCTTAAGAATGGGGTGGAGGAATTAATCGGAATAATGTAATTACAGAGTCGCCTTGAACGCCATGTATCCGTGGCAAAATGAAACAAATATGCATCTTCCAGGTGGTGCAGTGAGTGTTGCTCACCAATTTCTCAGATGCGTTTTACACCAATTAGCACCAAATGGAATTTTTGTACAAATGTTCCAAACTCATATAAATGGTAATCTTCGCTCCTGTGTAATACCCGAAAAGTTTGTACCAATGACAATGTATGTTAATTACTTTTTTACAGAAAAAACGAGGAAGCAATTTTTCAAGAGTGTGACACAAGCTTTGCTCGATTTCAACGAGCTCAATCCGATTGCGCCCCTCCAGTTACTTCTCGAGGTGCAGTATTTCAATTTTTTTCTGCAAATTTCAACAAGAAATCGACTCGTTCGAATGCGAGACCTTTTTTTTCAAAAAAATTTCATTTTCGAGCATGATAAAATGACTTTACCCAAAGGAATTGAAAAAAAAACTTTTCAGAATTCATTTGCTCCGATTTTTGTCGGTGTCTTTCTTGACGAAATTTGTGTATCGTCAGAAAACGTTTTTTGGCTTAGAGTAAGACGAAATTTGGACTCATTGGATGACTCTTTTTGGATTTAGACTTTGAACGGGAAGAAATCATTGCCGAACGAGTCGTTGCCAATAATTTTGCACAATATTGCGTGCTATCTGGACTGTTTGCCTCTCGAAGCTGGCCTGGGACCAGGTGCAACAACCTGGAGTGGATTATTGACACAATTTGACTCATTGTTTCGTCGAATAGTTCTACTTTTATCATCTCTCGAGGATGTCACATCGCTTCTTCGTATTATGGTCTCGATTCTCAAAGTCCAAGGAATTCAACAATCGAAAGGAATCCTCGATCCATTCTCCAAAGTTCTGAGCTATGCTATTCAAAATTCGAGCATTAAATACTCTTATCTTACTGATCTTTGCTATCTTTGTCATCGGGGATTCCCACGTGACCGCGACAAACACGTGCTCGCCAGGACCATCGTTTTCGAACTCGTACAAGCCATGAAATTCAAAACCACCATACCTGACAACAATTTTCTACTTCTTCTTCACTTTGTCCTCCAGGTTCGGTTTCTTTCAATTTCTATTTTTTAGTCTCGTTTATATATTTTTTGAAAATTAATTACTGGCATTGTCTGGATTGAAATTCATTTTGTAGGACGTGGGAGGAAGTCTGCCTACGACGATCGTCGTCGAAAATATTCATACCGAAGTTTCACCGATTTATAACACCAATGCTTCGGAATCATTGAGATCCCAAATTTCTGACGTCATCGATTTCCTTTCCGACTTTCATACTCTGAGTAAAATCAAGGTGAGAGGATTTTTCAATGACTCTGAAGTTTGCAACGTTGGGATTCAACGAAAAACATTTTTCTATTGATTATTTATTGAATTTTGAAAATCCTGACAATTTTTTGAGTCGATTGAGTTTTTTGGTAGCAAGAGAGAATCGTTTTATTGGCCGGACCAAATATTGAATAATAATTATTGGCTCTGCTGAAGAAATAATAGAATTTCGTTGCATTCCAACAATGGAAATTTCAGGATCATATTTATCAATGAATCTGAAGTTTGCATCGTTGGAATGCAACGAAATTCATTTTTATCTTTGAAAAAAATAATTATTCAATTACAGAATGCAATTACGATGATAAAATGATCCATTTTTGCTATTCGGAAAGCAGATCGGCTCGAAAAATTTGGATGACATTGAAAATTGAACGAATTTTCAATATAATCAAATATTTTTCGATGCATTTCAACGTTGCAAACTTCAGCATCATATTTTTCATTGCAGTTCAAAAGGTCGTGATGTATGTCTGTTAGCTTAACCCTTCGAGTGCACACCGCCTATAGATGCATACTGTGTCAATCTGACCCATTGCGTTTACCAAATCGTTGTATTCCGGTAAATATCCTTTTTTTTTTTTTTAAGAGACATTTTTTGTAGTAAATTATCCATATTTTAAGGGGCTCAATTGATTTTTTGGCGAAAACAAAAATTGAATGCCAAAACATTCCGTTGACATCAAATGCCGAAAAATCGGTGTCAGAAATCTGTTCGGGTCAAAACAACGCAGCGTGCACTCGAAGGGTTAAAAAAAAGTTTCAACTATTGGAGAACACAAAGATTGTTCAATAATATACTGACGAGCGTGATAATTTTTTAATCTGCTGCTCCATGAGATTTTTTTAACTTTCTGCAGAGCTACAGTAAAGGTTTGCAAGCTGGTCTTAACGAGGATACCCTCGGGGGGATGTTGAAATGTGGTTTCGCCCAATATCTCGCCTTGGAAATCACGCGAGGAAACAGCAGGGAAAATCGAGCAGTGGCGAGATATCTTCCATGGCTTTATAGTGCGCCCTCGATGGTGCAACAAGGGTGAGAACAATTAGAACCGAGAAAAAGTTTGACAAAACGTGGGCTGAAGTGGATTCGAGTTTTTTTCTTCGTTATTATGTTTAAATTGAAATTACAATTGTTCGTTTCCATGATCCTGAAGTTTCCGTCGTTGGAATGCAACAAAATTCTGTTATTTCTTCAGCAGAGCCAATAATTATTATTGAATATTTGGTCCGGCCAATGAAACGATTCTCTCTTGCGACCAAAAAACTCAATCGACTCGAAAAATCGCCACGATTTTCAAAATTCAATAAATAATCAATAGAAAAAATGTTTTTCGATGAATCCCAACGTTGCAAGCTTCAGAGTCATTCATTTCCCATTGATTTAGAAACTGCTCGATTGAGGAAAAATTGGAAAATCGCCGAAAAGTCTTTCCTACGACGAGACGAAAATAATCGTTTAAATGATAGTTTGATAAACGAAAAATAAATTTTACGAGTGCGGAAAAATGATGATTCCGTTGACCCTGAACGTTGCCAAAAGGCTTTTCAATTTCACTTAACGTTTTCATTCACAGCTGTAAATAATCTCTGACAAGATTAATAGCTTTATTTACTATTTTCAAAATGCTTGAAAAATTCGATTGCATTTTTGTTGCAACAGGGCTCGCGAATACGTCGATTGCATTGGACACATACGTTTACTTTCCTGGCTATTATTGGGATCACTGACTCATACAGCAATGTTTGCTGGCACGAGTAATCCTCATACTCATGGACCACCGATTCCCGTTGCCCAACCAATACCCCAAGAAGTCTCTTGCCACGTGGCTGATCATGTGCAAGTGATTATTTCTGGCTTTCCCGAACAATCGAAAACTTCGGTTCTTCATATGTCTTCCCTTTATCACGCCTTTATTCTGTGCCAAGTAAGAATTTTCTTCCATTTTCGTCGACGTATTATTCAGTTTTTTTATATTTCCATCATTTTTCCAAAATTATTTCATGAAATTTTTCTGAAATGGTTTTTTTTTTTTAATTATTTTAGCTGTGGACCGTTTATTTGGAAGAAATATCCAAACACAATCCGTCCAACAGCGAGAGTCACAACGTGACAATGAACATTCTGCTCGAATTTTGGGGCAAAGTCACTCCTTCAATCTTGAAACTTGTCTCCACTTCCAAAGTTGTAAGAATCAATGAGCCTGTCGCACGATTTGACAGTTTCACTATTGTGTTATTTTTTTTTCTCCAATTTTTCATATTTTTTTACTCATTTCTTACGACCTTGGACAAAAAACACGATATTCAGTCGATTGCTTCTTCATTTCTATTTTCAGCTGGCAGAAATGGTCAATCTACATTTCCTGAGTCTTCTCGAAGCTTTGCTCGAATGCAGATCTCTCTTACTCAGTAAATTGTTGCCTCTTTGGAGTCCCATACTCTTTTCTCATCATATTCAGGTATCCATAAATCTTTTAACGACTAGACACGATTTTTTTTGAACTGTGATATACTCCGAAATGGGTTCAATGTCGATGATGCTGAAGTTTGCAACGTTGGAATGCATCGAAAAATATTTAATTTTATTGAAGATTCGTTCAATTTTCAATGTCATCCAAATTTTTCATTCCAACGATGCAAAATTTGCATTCCAACGATGCAAACTTCAGAGTCATTCAGTGTCGTAGATTGCATTTTGTGGTCCATTACTTGTGGGTCGTTTTGACCCCAAAAATTTTCTGTCACCGATTGTTTGAGACGAGAAAGTCTCTACAAATAAACAAAATCAATAGATTTGTAATAACTGCGATATTTAATGGATTCGATGCACGAAAAGACTAAATTTTGGTCTAGTTTCCCCAATTATTGGAGTATTTTTTAAATCGATTAATTTTGGTATGGTAATTTCTGGTTTTCCAGCTTCCGGGTCACCTGCAAGTACGACTTCAAAATTGTCGAAATTTCCCGCCTCCAAAAATGGCCGACCACTTCATCTCAAAGAGACGAGAATCGAACGCGGTACTTTTACGATGGTTGAATCGGTTGCAATTCAAAATGGGACAAATTGAAATGCAATCGTCCACAGTCACAACGCAGTTTTATTCCATCTAGAATTATCGGCTGCAGCAGGCTTTGTGTAAATACAGAGAAATCAATTATTATACCTGTCAGTTATTGCGATGATGAGTTTCAAACTTTCTAGCCAGCAGAAGAATGTTTTCGTATAGAAAAAACCGTTGACTAAAGGAATCATCAAATACGCATGTAAATCTTGTAAAATAGACAACTTTTACCCCGTGAGTCTTTTCATTATTCGAACTGTCCATTTTCCTTTATTATTAATTTATCCTCCCGATTCAAAACATTTCACACAAACACACAGACATATTCCAATGACCCCAAAGACGCAGAAAAAATTAACTCCGCGATCTAAACTTGAATTCTCGACTACCTGCACTGCTTTGCGAATATTTGTCACTTTCCGATGATTCTGAAGTTTGCATCGTTGGAATGCAACGAAATTCATTTTTATCTTTGAAAAAAATTATTATTTAATTTTAGGATGTAATTACGATGATAAAATGATCCATTTTTGCCATTCGAAAAGCATATCAGCTCGAAAAATTTGGATGACATTGGAAATTGAACGAATTTTCAATAAAATTCAATATTTTTCGATCCATTCCAACGTTGCAAACTTCAGCATCATCACTTTCCGAGGATAAAGTGGAAATTCCGAATACGTGAGGCTCGGATTTTAGTGTCAACACAACGACGTACGATTGACCGACGGAGTCGACGAGGTTGCCGACTGACGGTTAGAATATTTTCCATATTTTTACCGACCGCGATACCGACATCGTGATATATAAATAAAATTGACCCCCCGACTTTGATTTTCCGCCGTTTTTTTAAATTTGTAATAATTGTTTGTCGATAGTTTGTGATTCTTTGATTTTTTGTTGTCGTCTCTCATGCAATCGGAGAATTCGCGTAATACGTTTCCTCGAAAATCCTCGATATTCCAAGAATACGAAAAGTTCCGCTTTCTCTTGTAGTGGTGAAAAGAAAACAACGCGGAACTTGTGTATGCTTTTCTTGGAACATCGAGCGACTGAACGTTACAATGGAAAAGTTGGTTGCGATCGTTTTTACGATGGAACAGTAAAACAAATAAATTGATGCGTTTTTTTACTCACTTTTGGATGCTCGTTCCAATGATCCAGCATAGTCCAGCGTCGCACGTTGCAAAACCCCTCGAGACTCCATTTTTAAACCGACCGCCGCCACAGAATAATCACTCACTCACTTTTCACTTCACTTTTCTATTAGATTCGCTGAAATTTAGCTTGAACATTTAAACCGGCAATGGAATGTTCCATTGAACATTTTTACACAAAAAGCTGATTAATTCGTTTCACGCACTTTGTTTATATCATCAGCTGACGACTTTGGAGAGGAGACCCGCACCGTACACGTGTTATTATGGAAAATGAGTTTTACAATTTATGCCCATGAATTTTATTGCGATATAGCGCGAGATTTATTCGATATTAACGGTTTAACCAAAAAATTCATAGAAAAACGATCAATGTTGCTGCTCTCAGGCAACCAAAATTATTTTTTTGGTTGGACAAATGGACATAGACCGCGATTCTAAGCGACAGCCAATGAAACGACTTCTGTAAAACATCGTCAAGGAGAACCGTGCGAAAATTCCTCGGGCACGATCCAACATTTTCCCGAATAAAAAAAAATATCTACCTAATTGATTTTCAAGATCGTTTTTCTATGTTATTTGTTGCGGACGGAATGAAAAAATTATTGCTGATCAAGAAATCATAATAATATCAATATTATGCATTATTATTGCGTAATGTTTATTTAGTTGAGGTTTTTATTCACCGATTTAATCGAAATATTCAGTGTGAATATTTGTAATCTTATTTTCATTCGATTGAAGAATAAATTAAACACCCGGAAAGATTATTTAGCTCGCCGTTTTATTCACTGAAGATCGAGTAGAATTCTCCTCAGAATTCTGTTCACAGTCACAAGTTGCGCGTCGACAAACGATAAAGTGACGCGTCGAGGTGGCCAACCGACGCACACGTGGAGCTCTCGACGCGGGCCGGCGCCCAACTGAATATTCCGATAAGACGCTCTGGCTCCCGTCCGCTCGCCCCTCCCTGCCGCGGCGCCGGCGACCAACCCGCCCCCCTCCATCGCGCTTCTCCCAAGCGGCGCACCAGTCCGGCCCCCTCCCCCTTCGCCCGCCGCAGAGAATGTAAACAAACCGAACGGAAACGCGTAGAACGCGAACAAAGCAAACGATTTACACCAAATAAATGTGCTTCAAAATATTCAATAAATATGCAGGAAAATATATTTAAAACCGAATTTTAAAGAGTGGCGGATAATATTACGCTTTTTTTTGTGCCGCTTGTTTGACAATGAATATTATCTAGTTTATCGAACTTTTATCGAACAATTACGAACTATCGACAAACAATCATTACGAATTTTAAAAAATGGCAAAAGTCATAGTTAGGGGACCAATTTTTTTTTATAGCTTCAGATTTCATCGGCGGGCAATAAAAAAAATGTCAATTACCGAACAGTCATAATGAAATACCGTAAACCACCCAACAAAGTTCAAGAATTTCTAAAAACAAAAAAGACCAAAATTGAATTTGGATCAAGAGCCTAGCTCAGGGAGTGATTTTTCAAAATTCTTTTTGTCTCTGCTCAATTACTCGATAGGGACGCCGTATAAGACTGAAGAACCACCAAAACATGCATGAATAAAAAAAACAGGTCAATCGATATGTTTTTGGGTTTTCGTATAGTGGATCAAAAGTAAACGACTTGTCGATATAGCATTCTGGTCGTTGAAACCGTCGATAATATAGATTTTCTTGGCTTGTTTACACTTTTCTACGCATCCTTGAATTGTCATGTAAATTCTTGTGAGTGCTTATCTATCGCCATACGAACAACATATCTGTAAATACAGGCAAAACGCAGAAATTGTTGGCTCGTTAAAAATCGACGACCGAGTCTTGCTCACAACAAGACTCTACAGTCGCTTTTCGCAACGAAATCTTTCGGATTAGAGAAAACTCTGTGGCTCCGTCAAAGAATTGAAAAAAGTGACTATTTCGTTGTTTGTCGTTAATAAATAAGATCGAGGCAACATGACTGACGATTCTAATGGTGAATCGACGTTCGAGTTCGTGGAGAAGAGAATTGACGACGTTTCGATATCGGGCGAACCAGGAAAAGCTGGTTAGAATACCAAAATGTTATTTTTTTCGTTTTACCCAAATACGACCAACTTATTTGCACAACTTTCCATATGCCTTCACATTCCTTCAAAATAAATAACAAACCCTGCCATACGATGTTTTCAAAAGCTCGAAAAACTGTCATTAAAAGTGACAAATACATCGCGTGACGTATCGTCGCGAACTTTCATGGCCTTTTCAATTATTTCCACAAAATTGAAATCGCCTACTAAAAAGTTTCGCAAATATTCCCTTTTTTTTCGTTTTTTTATCATTCGCATGAATCTCGATGTTTTTATCGCAACAGACTCGATCAGCAGTCTCTCATCTTCGGTGTCCCTGCTCACGTCACCCGTCGGTGCATCCAATTCGTCTGGAAATTTGCTATCGAACATCGCTCCGCCGTCCGCACTGCCCAGTTTTGTCTCCAGGCCCTCGGACCTCCTCGTAGCGAATGAAAAGGCAGCGGAGGACGCGGATCGCTGCGAGGATACAGTCAGAAAACAGCCTCAAGCGAATCCAGGATTGCGGACAAAATCTCATTCCGATAGTGCGGAACATCCATCCGGAGACGACATTGAAAATGCCGGTCAATCGGAACAAGAACCCGATGAAAGCGGAGCTGGATATCTTTTCTCCTGGGTCAAGGAAACCGTCGCCAACATCAATGTTCTCAGCAAAGTTGCGGAAAAAGCTAAAAGCAGCGTCAACTCGATGATCACCACTCTGGATCCTCAGATGCGTGAGTTTATTTGTGAGTAAAGTCCTCATTCTTCCATAAACTTCCAATATCCTGATGATCTCACTAATCGTTGATTGTTTAAAAATTCTCGTTCAATTTCGATAATTTATTCATTTTTCCTCGTTTATTTTTCCAATGGGCCAAAATTCCTTTTTCCAAATTCTGCTGATTCGCACGACAATTAAAAAATACAGCGAAATCCATGACTCTGAAGTTTGCAACGTTGAGATTCAACGAAAAACATTTTTTCTATTGATTATTTATTGCATTTTGAAAATTGTGGCAATTTTTCGAGTCGATTGAGTTTTTTGGTCCCAAGAGAATTGTTTTATTAACCCGACCAAATATTAAATAATAATTGTGGGCTCTGCTGGAGAAATAACAGAATTTCGTTGCATTCCAACGATGCAAACTTCAGGACCATCGAAATCCACTGAATTTACTTTTTTCAGTTTCGTCCAATTTTTTCTCGTGCTATTTTTTTCTCAGTCCATTTTACCCATCATTTTTCTCTCAACTATATGCTCCTGATTGATAAGCTTTTCCTCCTTCCACTCGTGGAAAATTTGAGTTATTCTATTTTTGGCCTAACTGGGGCGAGAGTCCCCCTAGAAAACTTTCTCGTTTACCGCGTTAAGCTCGCAGAGGTGTTAATCAGTGAGCTAAAAGAAACGTGAAAATATTGAGCTATCGTTCATAGCATTTTGTGCGGTCGTACAGCTCCACGCGAAATTGCAATGATAAAACTCATAAGACTGATCTGCTGGAAATCGAAACCATAAATCCGATGTTCTCAATTTGAATTTCCATAAAATATGCGTATTTCAATGATACAAAAAGTTTCATGAATTTAAAGTTTCTAACGTCGAAAAATCGTTCAGATCGCCCCGCGGAATTTTACAAACGATAAAAAAAAGAACAAATTGCACGTTTCATCGTCTTCGACCAAAAAATATGATAGTTCATGTTCACACATACATGCGTGCCTTTTGGGAAACATGGATTTCAGATTCCGGAGGCGATGTTAACATTATCGTTGCGTCGAACAAAGAAGTCAAAGTCAGTCCGATTCGCGAGGCTTTTCAAAGCGTTTTTGGCAAGGCCACGATCACGTGAGTTCCATTGTATCAATTTACTGTTTACGATTTTTCTGAAAGCCGAAATAATTGAAAAAAAAAAACATTTCAACGACGAAAAATAATTTGACCTTGAGGCAATCGGTCAGTGCACATTTCTCCTGATGCGGAATTGATTTTATTCCCGAAAAAATGTGCAAGTTTTGGTTTTTTTTCAAATACGTATAATGCTCCAAATCCACGTGACCATCTGATGGATTGCCTCAAACCCCAAAAACGTTTTATTAATAAATGCAAGTTTCTTGATCACTCTGAAGTTTGCATCGTTGGAATGCAACGAAATTCTTTTTTGTTTTTGGCAAAATTAATTATTCAAGGGCAGAATGTTATTACGATAATAAAATGATCCATTTTTGCCATTCGAAAAGCATATCGGCTCGAAAAATTTGGATGACATTGAAAATTGAACGAATCTTCAATAAAATTAAATATTTCTCGATGCATTCCAACGTTGCAAACTTCAGCATCATCGTTTCTTGAACGATATAGAAATGTTTTATTGCAGTGGCGTGGCTGTGGAAAGTGCAGCAGTGGCTGAACAGCCGGTCGGTTTTGCTGCTGGTATAAAAGGTGCAGAGGAGCGTATAGCAGCAGCGCGACAATTACCGAACGTTCCAAAAGACGTGCCGATTGTAGCAATAGAGAATTTCTTGCTGGAAGTTGGTGCCGACAAGTGGTACGATTTGGGAGTGTTGATAATGAGCGATCCAAAGAATACTGTTAATTTACAAACGTTTACTCAAATGACACCAGTTCCGAGTCAAATAGTAACTGTGGCTCGTGAATCGACACCACCGGATTACCCGCTCAAATGGTCAGGTTTTTCCGTCACAACCGGAAGTTTGATGGGCACGAATCTCCAAGTATCTCACAACGAGTGGCATCACGCCTTGACGGGAGTTTCGCGACGAGACATAATTCTCTTAGCTGCGCAATCCCTCGCCGGCATATACAAAAACACGATAAGTCCCGTTTAAATCGACATTTCGAAGGTGGAAAAAAAAGTCGAAAGATCTCGACACATCGGGAATCTCAACCGTTGACGAAAATCTTTCTTTTTTCCAACACCAATTCGTTCTTTGTAAATATATTAATCGAGTCTTTTTATTCGCGAAATTTAACGAGATCAAGAGTACGAAAAACTATTCGAAAACTGTCGCGGTGGTGGGGTCGGTCGACGTTAACGTTTTGGAGTATTCACTTTCTTTCTTTCTAGATTTATGTCTAATGGTAGATTTTTATCGAGAGAATCAAGTGTTTTTTGCATCACGATTCACACTCGGCGTAATTAAACATACAAATAAGTTATATTTACAGATTTCATGTAGAATATTAAACTGTACGATTCAATAATTGTGTGAAATTTCAATACCTGACCACGACGAACAAAAGGATTTTTTTCTGCGAGCAAAATCTTACGATACATCGCCGCATTGACGAAAACTCGTCACATTGTTTAGATTCCCAAAATAATTTGCGAAAAACAATAAGATTGACAGATTGATGAAGAAAAAATCCCGATATTGACGTAATTGCTGTTATTTGCGCAAAATTCTCGAAAAGTTTATAACGCTGGAACTGCTGATTGTACGAAAATAAATTATTTTAATGAAGTTACTGGCACGTATTTTTTGAGAGAACGAAAATCATGATTTTCGCGATTCGTTCAAATAAGAAGTCAACGATTGACGCAATACTTACCCTTCAAATATTATTACAAGTGAGAAAGCCTTGAGATTGGTCGAAAGAAAGGTCGATGATAACGCAATTTTCTTTGTTTTTTCTCGTAATGTTTTTTTTCCTCTTTTTTTGTATATTTTGTTCTTGGATATCTTTCGTGTATTCTTCGCGCGATAACGAATACATTTATCTCGTCGAATGCTTTCTCTCCCACCTCAAACCCCCATAGAGTCCCGTTTCTTCAAGTTCAGTCATAAATTTCCATTTGAAACTCATTTTTAAACGTTCAACAGAAATAGTTGAAGTAGTAAAAAAAAGAAAAGAAAAAATTAATGTAAAAAATTACAGGCTTTATATCAGAATTCGTTACAAGGCGGTGGCTATAGCGAGTCAATTTTCCAGTGAGGATTGGAGGGTCAATGGATTTTCTTTTACCTTCGTTGGGTAATTCTTGCGTTTTTCAACATTTCACTTTTTTTTCTCATTTGTTTGTTTTACTTTTTTTTATCGTTTCTCTCTTTCGCTCCTCGCGCGGTCCCAACAATTTTCTTTCACTTTCGATATGCTCTAAATAAAAACAAACAAAAGCCACCGAAAGAAAGCTGACGTGACGGCCCCCATCGCTCCAGCGATATTAATTGTATTACAATATTTAAATAGATATTTAAATACAGTGCGACGAAACGGAATTGGTTACAATTTGTCGAGATACGATGACAAATCTGGGAGTCCTTCTTTCAGTCCCTTCCTCTTACGCGTGTCCTGTAATCAAACCAAACCGTTTGTTAAGCTCCCAATTAAAAAGATTCCGATCCAGTATGACTCTGAAGTTTGCAACGTTGAGATTCAACGAAAAACATTTTTTCTATTGATTATTCATTGAATTTTGAAAATCGTGGCGATTTCTCGAGTCGATTGAGTTTTTGGGTCGCAAGAGAGAATCGTTTTATTGGCCGAACCAAATATTCAATAATAATTATTGGCTCTGCTGAAGAAATAACAGAATTTCGTTGCATTCCAACGATGGAAACTTCAGGTTCATGATTCAGTAAATTCCTCAATTGAAGAAAATGTGAATTTCGTGCTGAGAATGCTCTGTAAGTTTTTTAATTAGGACAAATCAGAGGAATCCTGATCCATCCAAGGTGAAAAAAAACTCTTCGATTTTCCACGAATTTAAAAATGACAATGCACTCGTTTACTCAAGGTCATCAGTTATGATCGTGGGTTTTGCGACGAAAGAGAATCGTGAAAATGAGAAGAAATAAATAAATAATTACCTGTACGACTTGGTACGGTCTGGTGCCGGCTTCGAACGGATCACCGGGCAAAACTTGCCAATGGTCGAACACGCACTGTGGGAAAGCTTGTCCACCGGTGTTGGATCGGAGATCGGCGGTAAAACCGAACGATTCGTTGACCGGGAGATAAGCTTTTACGACGAACATGGGCGTGCCGGCGACTTGTTGTTCTTCGAATACGTGACCACGGCGACGATTGAGTACTCCGTAAATTCCACCGACGGCTACCTCGGGACATTGGATCTCGCAGAGATAGACAGGCTCCATAAGACGTGGCGCAGCGGTCAAAAGACACGCGTACAAACAACGTCTCGTTGTTGGAATAATCTGACCGCCACCTCTGTGAATCGCGTCGGCGTGCAACGTTACGTCGTAAATGTTGAAACGTACGCCTCTCAAGTTCTCTTCCGAGAGCACACCCTGAAATTTCGCACAAGAATTTTCGTTTTATATTTCATTGAAAATTACTATGACTCAGAAGTTTGCAACGTTGACATTCAACGAAAAACATTTTTTCTATCGATTATTTATTGAATTCTGAAAATCGTGGCAATTTTTCGTTTTAGAGAATCGTTTTATTGGCCGGACCAAATATCAAATAATTATTATTGGCTCCGCTGAAGAAATAACAGAATTTCGTTGCATTCCAACGATGGAAACTTCAGGATCATAAATAACTTGGAAAAAATCTATAAATTGATAAATAAATAATAATTTTACCTCTTTGGCGGCCCATTGGAAACCAGCGACGACGGAATCCTTGATTTCGTTAAGATATTGTACTCCCTTGGTACAATCGATGAGAATGTTGGGCCCAGTACCATCGGGACCGAAACACCAGATTTTTCTCGCTTCAGTTACGTCGTAATCGTATTTCTCGCCGAGATAACGGGCACGAGCTTTGAATTCGTCACGTGGATTGACCTCTCCGTTATCGATGTCCTCGGCAAGGCCGTCAGGCATGGGTTGAGCCTTCATGAACAAACGATTGTGCTTGTTGGGAGATTTCGAGAGACACATGACGTCGGATTCCTCGGAGACGGTTTCACGGTAAGAAACGACGGGATCGGATTTCTTGATCGGTACACAAGCGTGATCCTCCTCGAGATCCTTCAGGCAAATTTCAAGATGAAGTTCACCAGCTCCGGCGATAATGTGCTCGCCAGATTCTTCGATTATACATTGGACCATAGGATCCGACTTGGCCAAACGCTTAAGACCTAAAAAAAAAATCAAGAATAATCGTTAATTATGCAAAAATTTGATAAAAATCGCATTTCACGCAATTTTACGTTTTTTTTTCTTCAGTAGTAATGTCAACGAGTAAACACGGTTTTATTCATAACCCAGTGCTCCAAAGAGTATTATCATCATTTTAATTTTTCTTTTAATTCATGTTTTCACGATATTTTTGTAGAAAATATCATTTTATCGAGTTACGCTCGACATATCTTACCTTCGACGAGTTTCGGCAAGTCGGCAGGATTCTTGGGCTCGACGGCAACACGCACGACAGGCGAAACCGAGAATTTCATGACCTTCATGTTGTGAGCCTCCTTGTACGTTGTAATCGTACCGGTCTTGACCAAAAATTGATCGACACCGACAAGACCACAGATGTTTCCTGAAACATAACAATTATCGAGTATAAAAATCTGAATTTTTCCATTCGCAAATCATTTTATTTGATTTTTTTCGTGTCAGTTGGCCGTTCTTAATCGTCGTTCATTATTTATTCAGAACAGGTCTGTGAAGAACAATCATCATCGTGTTTTCGAAGAAAATCTTTATGTTTTTCGTTCGATGATGCAAAATCTATCAAAAGAATTTCGAGTTTCGATTGATTTTGTTTTATTTTATTTAGATTTGTTCAATTTGCCAAATTACCGGAAGGAACATCCTCGATGGCCTCGACGTAACGTCCCATCATCAAAATCGTACGCTGGATCGCCTTCTCGTACAAATCTTCTTTCTTTCCGGGAGTGAAATTGGGTCCCATGATACGTGCTTTCATTCCAGTGCATACTTTGCCAGAGAAAACACGTCCGAAGGCGTAGAAACGTCCCTTGTCGGAGGTCGGTACCATTTTCGAAACGTACATCATGAGAGGTCCGTTGGGATCGCAATTCTGTTTGCGAAAAAGAAAGCAAAAACTCGTTTATTTTCCAAGTTTCGATCAATTCGATTTTTTCCATTAAGTAATCGGAAGAAATCAGTTGGCCGTTCTTTATGTCTCTCACTTTACTTTCAGAACAGGTCTGTGAAGAACAATCATCATTGAAATTCCGGATAAAGGAAAAAGGATTATCAAGGTTTTTCAAAAGTGGGAAATAAATGAAAATTACTATTTTTTTGAGTTCAATCATCATTGAAATTCCGCATCAAGGAAAAAGGATTATCAGGGTTTTTCAAATTTGGGGAATAAAATGAAAATTATCATTTTTTCGAGTTAAATCATCATTGAAATTCCGGATCAAGGAAAAAGGATTATCAGAATTTTTCAAAATTGGGAAATAAATGAAAATTATCATTGTTTTGAGTTAAAGTTTGTGATTGCCGTTTTTTTACCTTGATGCCAAGAGCGGCTTCGTCATCGTGGGGTCCCTCGTACAGCATCTCCATACGATATTTCTGGGCAACGACTGGAGAAGGGAGATGGATGGCTATCATCTGAAGCAAAGCTTCACCAGCGGGCAACCAAGTTCTCATGACGACCTACGGGAAGAAAAAAGCGAGAACATGAATAATTGAAAAGGCCCAAAAAACTTGATTTTTTTTCAACTTTTTGTGCGGAAACTCAGATCAAGTTCATAGACTCTCTCACAACGAATCAGAAGAGGTGTCAGAAATATTTTAGAACGTTCATCACGATAAATTGGTCAAGAAACGAGATTCATCATTTTTATTTTAGGCTCCATTTTTGTTTACCTTCAACAGAGCTTTTCCGTCCTTGTCCTTGTCTTCGGGTTTCAAGGAGATTCCCATTTTTTGGAGGAGACTATCGGCCTCTTCTTTCTTGTAGTTCATGATGCTGTCGAACACCTAAAAGAAAAAAAAACCCAAAAATTTCATTATTTTTCGGGTTCTATAAAAAAAATCATCATTTTTTAAAATAAATTTCGAATCAGTTGGCCGTTCTTTTTGTCTTTCACGTTTTTTTATATTCAGAACAGGTCTGTGAAGAACAATCATCATTTAAAAATATTATCTCTCATAATTTTCGCAAAGAACAAATTCGTTTTCTTTATTTTGTTCAATATTTTAACGAATTGTAAACAGGATTGTACGAAATGGCTGAATTACCTTGTAGATAGGGTCGAGCACGTACATACAGAACGAACGCTTGTTGTCAGCGTCTTTTTGTTTGCTCCACTTCTTGGTCTTGGGATTGAAGAAAGATTCACCCCAGAGTCGGTTCATGAGTTTAACAACGTCGATCTTGAATTTCTCAGCGTACATTTCCGAGAATTGTTTGAGGGTGAAAGCCCAGCCGTGAAGACCGGAACCAAAACCAACGGAACCCTTGCTCGGGTCGACCTACGGACAAAACGTGCAAAATTCCATAAATTGCCCAAAACCCACAATTTTTATTTCAATTTCAGCAGAAATTTGATATTTTCGATATTATTAGCAAAACGCAGCAGATTTCTCGTTTTTTTTGCTTCAAAATAAATTACAAAATCGTGAGATACTGGATTTTTTTAGGAAAAGTTTTTATGCTTACGCGAACTTCGCCCATGGGACCATCGTCGTCAGAGTACGTGGCAATAATGACGTTAACGTTTTCAACGATACGTTGGAAAGTCTGATAAAGATCTTCGCTTTCGAGTTGAAGTTCAAGGAGCGCACGGTCCATTTTGTTCATGAACAAAACGGGCTTGATACGCTCAGCGATAGCCTGACGGAGTACAGTTTCCGTTTGGACGCACACGCCTGTGGAAATGGCAGGAAAAACGAAATTAATCATTAAAGAAAAATTCGTGATTTGTAGAATTTTTGGAAATGCATGCGGTAAATTTGAGTTTATCATGATCCTGAAGTTTCCATCGTTGGAATGCAACGAAATTCTGTTATTTCTTCAGCAGAGCAAATAATTACTATTCAATATTTGGTCCGGCCAATAAAACGATTCTCTCTTGCAACCAAAAAACTCAACCGACTCAAAAAATTGCCAGGATTTTCAAAATTCAATAAATAATCAATAGAAAAAATGTTTTTCGTTCAATCTCAACGTTGCAAACTTCAGAGTCATGAGTTTATCGATGTGGTACTCGTCACGTAGCAATATCACTAACGGACATAGAGATAGAGGTCCAATGATAGCGTTTAGAAACGTGTACGCTGAAATTTTTATCTTCTTCCATATTTATTTGCACAGTCAACACTGTCGCTGTGTCATTTCGCCAGATTCGTAAACGAACCAAGCAGAAGCAACACTACAGAGTGGCACGTTTGTGCTGGAAGGTGAAAGACTTTCGGAAAGCCAAATGATTTTTAAAAATCATCACTTTCGCATGTTCAACTGTTTTTTCTACCCGTTTACGTAGTCGTAAAAAAAAAAAACGTAATTTTTACTCAAAAACACCCCGAAAATTGAATCTGTTGAATTTCTCGTTCCCCTTTTCTCCTCCTGCCTCTACGTAGTAGTGAAATATAGAAGGAAATTTACTTTGCAACGTAAGAATATTCGCATGAACAACTCGACATGCGCCATCGTTTGGTAGGACGTACCAGATACGCAGTCAACGACAACGAGAGCTCCGTCCGTAACACGGAGAGCAGCTGTTACTTCGCTGGAAAAGTCAACGTGTCCAGGTGAATCGATCAAATTTATCAAGAAACCCTTTTCCTCTTTGTCGCGCTGATCGGGATTCGTTATGAAGACACAATCTTTCTCGTCGAGCTCGAAGTACATGGAAATGGCGCTAGAAAAAGAAAAATTTATAATTACTAATAAATAATTGACGAATTCGGTTCGATGCCCGAACGTGGTAAAAGTAAACAAAGAAAACATCAGGAAAACCATGAAAAAGTATGACTCTGAAGTTTGCATCGTTGGAATGCAACGAAATTCATTTTTATCTTTGATAAATTAATTATTCAATAACAGAATGTAATTACGATGATAAAGTTATCCATTTTTGCCATTCGAAAAGCATTATCGGCTCGAAAAATTTGGATGACATTGATAATCGAACGAATTTTCAATAAAATTCAATATTTTTCGATGCATTCCAACGCTGCAAACTTCAGCATCATTGAAAAAGTTGCACAATGCAAAGCAACTTCACATTTCATTCCAAGACGGACCGATTTCCGATTTAATAAAACGTTAATCAGGTTTTCTCAATCCAGTCTTGAAACTTCACAACAATATGGAAAACCTTTGCATCAGTAAATAGCAAGAAATTTTTGTATCGTTTTTTATGCTTACGTCGACTTGATAGTGATGCAACGTTCCTGTTCATCCTTACGGGTGTCTGTGAAACGAGTCTCGCCGGCTTTGGCGCCAGCGATGATACCCGCCTTGGATACAAGGGAGTCGGTCAAAGTTGACTTTCCGTGATCTACGTGAGCAATGACGGACATGTTTCTGATGTTCTTCTTCTTGTCCATCATGCCACGGATCTCATCTACTGTAAAGTTCACCTTAAAACAAGAAAAAAAAAAACAAGTTGTTAAATTCGTCGAAAACAAGTTTTTAAAATTCACCGAGTTGTACAATATGGCGCAATATGAAAATATGAAAAATCAAAATCTCCCCATAAACTCGGGGTTGTGAATAAACAAATATGCTTGAAATTCCATGGTACAAAAAATATCAAATTGCAAGATAAAACCATGGGATCAAAAATTCCGTGGTATATAAAAAAGTTTATTTACTTTTCACCAAAGAAATTTGTGAATTTTCTTTGTACATTAATTTCGTTTTTTTTGTCCCACAAATGAGCGACGACCATTTCTTCATTATTTGCATCCGGACTTGACATAATTGCGACAAAAAATAATTGTCCAATGCAAACTGGGACAAGCGGAAAAAAAAAAGTAAAATTCTTCGTGTAAAAGGGTTTTTGATAATGTTCAATAATCGATATCGAGACTGTAAGGGTTTGCACAGCAGATTTCTGGCCATTATCCTGCAATCCTGAAAGCTGGACACAAAGATCCTCAAAGTCGAATGACTCACATATGCGAGAGAAAAAAAGTTGCCGGATTTAGTAATTCCGGATTTTTTTTTGCTTGGAAATAGTAAGCGAAGGGATTAGGGTTGAAAAACGGGGACGATTTCGATGAGACGCCTTCGAAGGAGCTCGGAGTACAAGGAACACGCGACGGATGCTTCGTGACACGCTCTCACACGCATCATCGTGACCAACATATTTGAGGGATTTATCGAATTGTTAGAAAGGATCGGGAATTGGACTTGGAAAAGTTAGTTTTGATGGAGAATTTGGAGAAAATATTGAAGTGAGATATTCGTGAGGTTGAGGTATGATTGTCGGTGAAAATACGGTGCGAAAGCGACGTTGCGCAATACGAGGCAATATGCAAGGATTTAAATATTCTTTGGGAGCGTAATGTTGAGGTTGTTACAAAAAATACAATTGTCGTTCGATCGATGAATTATCGAAGAAACGATATTGCAAAACATATAACAAATTAATAACTCACCATCTTGGATGTTTTCCGATATTGTCGGCCTAGTCGGAATAATACGTGCGCCAACAATGGCGGACTCCCTGGGAAAGAACAGGAATTTTGCTTCAACGATAGTGGATGATGAACGTCGACTGCGAACGGTAGAGGGAGCCCGGAATTGCCACGAACGTTACACGTGCACAATGAGCCTTTTGTGTGAGACACACGCACACCACACACCTGCACGGAAGTGAGAGAAATTGCGCATGCGCAAACACCACGATACGAGGTGCTTGCTTGCGCGATCTTGCGAGATACTTTCTTGCATTTTATTCAATGTGATTGGCTCTTGAAGCGGAGGCGTGTCTCGCTCGTCTCGCTGTACTCGACATGCAGAAGCCTCTGCAGGACAATCCTCCAGACTCCAGGAGAATTCGATACGATTGAAAACGCACATCCTCGGTAATGGCTCGATCGGTAACAAAAACTATTTCCGGCACTCACGTGTTTTCATGCGTGTGTCAATTTCCCACGAATTAACTCCAAATTTATCTCTTTCATCGCTTCTCTCTGTATTTTGACTGTTCCGGAGTTTTTATTCAATCGCGATCATCGTCCTTCAACGGTCTGACATTTTTTTAAGAAATTCGTTACAAGAAATGCATTTCCGGAATGTCCTCGTATTGTTTTTCAACCCTTGGAGTGCATACTGGGTCATCTTGACCCCAAAAATGTTCCGTCACCGATTTCGTATTTGGCATTCAATAGCAACGAACATTCGGCACTGAATTCTCGTCTTTGTCAAAAAATAAATTCAGAGCTCCAACCATTTTGATAATTTGCTACGAAAAACGTCTCCACAAAAAACAAAAATGCATATTTGCTGGAAATCAGCGATTTGAACAGCGGCCAGGGTCAGATTGACCCAATATGCACTTTTGTGCGCTCGAAGGCTCAAACATTTCCTGGTCTGCTGGTACCGAAATAAAAACGGAATCCACTTCCATATTATCCATTAGAAAACCTCATTTTTATCCATAAATATAATTCATCTTTTTATCTCGCGTTACAATTGATTCGTTAAAATTAATCGTAACAAGGTGCACTGTACAGTTTTAATTCTATAGCCATAAAATTACCAGCAAACGTGTTTTTTTTCTTTTATCGCTTTCCCGCACTGTGTGTAAGTTCCAAATTGTTCGTTTACATACTCAAGCTCTTTCGAATCTCCGTGGAAAATGTATTTTTTATGCAAACGATTGTCGCATACATTGTTTACAAAAAGCAGCACAAAATATCGTCAAAAAATTGCTTCCGCGAATGGTATTTTTTGTTTTTTCAATTGATTCCCTTGCAACTTCGCTCGTGTATGCCCACTCGATCCGGATTGAATGTCCTTTTGCAATGCTTGCACGGCACTAGTTGACCGAGATGCGATTTCCAACGGGCTTCGCTGGTCGCAGCCCAATCGACCACAGGACTGTCAGCCGAACTATCGCCTGTTGGAATAAAGAAAAATCTCCTGAATGTCTTCACAAATAATTGTAAAACTCAATCGTACAGACTCGGGGCGACTCAATATTCAAAAACTTTCCCGCCCAAAATCTTATCACTCCATGAAAACACAAAACATTGCTGCAAACGTTCTTAAACCTTTCGATGCATTCGTTTTTGCCAAAAAATAAATTTTAGGGACATAAAATATGAATAATTTATTACATAAAACGTGTCAACAAAAAAAGCCAAACAAGAAATGAATATTTATCAGAATACAACGCTTTGAAAAACGCCTGGGGGTCAGATTGACCCAATATGCACTTGGCACCCGAAGTGGCAAACCCATTTGTTTAAAACAATGTAAACATCACAAAAACCTTTGAAAAGTGCATCATGCCAAAAAGTTCCGAGATCGGATTATAAATAACTCCAATAAAATGGAATTGTGAATTTAAAACGAATTCTATACGAAAAACTAAACGTGATTGATGAAATTTTGTTTTTCTTTGCTTGCTTTTTTCTTGCTTGCGCGTAAGAACGATTTTGTTTGTTGGAAAAATCTTTCTTCGTTCTATTCGTTTCAAGACCTTCAGGTCTCCCGTTCCCTGGATATCATGAAAGTATATATATATTTTTTTGACGATTTGTAGCGAAGGTAAAAACAATTAAAATGATAAGGGATGAGAATTGGGTAAGATAAGGGCCTCACGATTTTACTTTTTCCCAAAAATAGTCCAAGACCTTTTCCCTTTACACTCACGTAACGGGATTCTGTTAATAAATAGAGGCTTGATATATGCAGTAGACGTTAATGGACGTATCGTGTGTGCGTATGCAAATGCCAGAAGTACCAATCGATCCACCCGCTATTCTTGACCCTGGCCGAAATTTTTCTAAAATATACCACCGACCATTTATTTTTGATTTTAGGAGGTAGTTTTCGGATAACAAATTCTACGATCGCTTCTGAAAGATAAAAGCACGCTTTTATCTTTCCATCTCGTTCCCATTTGTTGCTCGCGACCCTTTCATCAAGTATCCAGACACCCCGATGTTTTGTATATTTCAAAAAAATGCACTTAACCATCACGAGTTTCCCCAACAAATTCATAGTCGAATGACCAACATATTTTTTCGTCAACACCGACAGATTCGTCGATTTTGACAAAAGATCGGATAATTTCATGAAAATCATTCAGACGAATTCCAATTATTACAATCAAAATTTAACAATCGTCACACTTGTAGAAAAATTTGTAGGGCACAAGAAACAAGAACGATGACGAATGACCTTCCTTTTTTTTCTTAAGTACTCCTTGCAGTCTGTGCATAATGCAGAAAAAAGATATTTATGATACCCACCCACGACGTTTAAAAATACGCGATTGACGCAAAGGATGCAGTACAGCCTTTTCAAATTTTCATGCAACGGAAGCGAGAGAAGAAATTTCGTTCAGGTTGAAAAAATTGTTTGAATCTTAACGATTGATATTTTTATTGTCGTCATAAAATGAAAGAAGCACGTGTAGCTTTTTTAATGAGGAACACTTCACGAAAGCAAAGTGACAATGGTCACAGTCTCGTGTGAACTTTACCACGATCAATAATAATGGTTTGTGCCCCTGATAAACATGCGAGACCTTTTATGCACGTGTGTAAGTTTTGTAGACGTCAAAAACTGATGTTAAGGATTTCAAACGAAATTTTTACCCTCGCGACAATTTACAAACTTCATTTGAATACATTGACATGCCAAAGGGATCGAACTTCTCAATGTGGATGTTAAAAAGATTGAGAAGTTAATAATTCGTTGCTGCTACACGAAAATGGGGTCGTTAATTCAGGAGAAACTAGGTCTGAATTCTATAATCTCGAATCTTTAGCATGCGCTTGTAAAAAGATTGAGGAATAAATTTCTTCATAGTTTTTTGCTCTCATTATTCGAGGAAAGGGTTGTGGTCAGCCTAGTAAAGTTAAGCTTTCGGGCGAATCGATTGCCAGGAGAGCGAGGAAGAAAAGAGAGTGTGGAAAAGAGCGTTGACCCTTGCTAGTCACGGTGGTCCGCTTTTCAGGTTGAAGTGACCAGTGGCTGAATATTTCATAACCATACCGAGCTATTTTCTTCCGATCATTTATTAATAACTTTTTCCACGAAAATTCTTTCCCATCTGGCTCGGACTGATCGATAAAGTAATATCAAAAAATGACATCCATCATAATGAATTCTCTGCGAAGAATCCAGAGGACAATTTTTCGTATTCTGAGAAAAATTTAACTTTTTTTTTTTATCTCGATAAAAATCACTTGTTTCTCCGACATTTTTGCATTTTGGTGAATCGAAGAATTCAAACAAACGGGTAAACAAACGAAAATGTTTTTCGTAGTGACTGTCTCGACTGAGCAACGTTGACGTGTTTATCACGAGGATGTCGTAACAGAATTTGTGCATCGCGTGACATGCCAACGTGCGAAGAATCGATTGACGTGTGCAGATCGACATTTCCCGGAGCAGAAAAGAAACTTCTTCTTATTTAGTTTTTTTAAATTGGAAATTGTGAAAATTGCTCACTCGTATAAATGATTGAGGGTTTTTGAGGCTCGTCCCTCTGCTGGTGCAACGGCAATTTAGAATTCTCATTTTGCCACTTTCGCAAACATTGAGGCTCGTGAATTTCGATACTCGCTGAACCGAAGTCACGCCCGCAGATGTAACAAGTCGTTGTTGGCTTTTGGGGCGGAAAAAGCTGAAATTTCATTGTAAAAAAAAACGCAAGGAATGAGTATTAACGACGGAATTATCGTGTGGCATTTTTTCAATGGGAAATTAATGAACGAAATGAAATAACGACATCGATTGATTATTTTATTGAAATTTTCATAATTGTAGTTTTTATGGTGGAAAACAATTGCGATGGGAAACCAAAATCAAGTTTTTTGTTGGGCATCATGAGGCTTTTGAAAATAAAAATTGATTGTACGAAAATGAGAAAATGCTGGGAGAGGCAGGAATTATGAGCGTTTTTTGAATCTTCCGCCACGACGACTCACCCTCATCGGGCTAGTTGGGGACGAACGATCCCGACTCGAAGAATCGGCTGATCTCTCGATTTTCAGAGAAACTTTTTTCCGTTGATTCAACGAGGGAGATCCGTTCCCAGCGTGAATTTTCTTCATGCACTGTGGCTCGTGTATTTTGATACTTCGCGTACCGAAATTTCGTCCACAAATTTGGCACAATACCGTCCCACGAGCGGTCACAGTGCGTGATGTCGAATCATCGATTTTTTCCACACTTCTCTCAATCGTTGGCGAACTTCCCGATGATCCAGATTTCCGGGAACTTTTGCAGCTTCTCTCGTGGACCTCCAGTCTTTCGGGTAAAAATGTTCGGCCACATTTCCAGCAAGGGACCAACTGAGCCTTGAATTAATTGAAAGTAACGCATTAAATTCATCGTAAATGCTTAAAAACCTTTTTTTCTTCAACGTGAAAAAAAAGTTTGATTTTGACGAATATTAACTCTGAACAATGTTGGAGCGAGTGTTTGCCGAGGGTGAAAAAACGTTAGGATTGGCCAATGAAAAATAAACGAGTTTTGGAAACATCGTGCTCTTGTTTCTATACATTTAAACGATTTGGCATTGATGGAAAATAGTTCATTTACGTCATAGCGTACAAATCGTTGAGATGTACACGATAAAGTCCCTGGGCTATATTTTCATATCGATTACGTGGACTTGCGTTACTTTTCGTTAACGTCTTGATCAATGGAAAATGAAAAAGGCTCAAGTCCCAACTCTTGTCGTAAAACTTGAGGCGTGCTGATTCTTTTCGTTGTCTGGCAAATGAAAGGGCTCAGGAAAAGAAAAATTAAGTGTAAACTACAGTGACTTAATTCTTTTCTGTTATCTCTAGATTTCTCACAGAGTTCCGAATACTTAGAGCAATTTGTTTCAACTCAAATAAGTGTGTCAATGTCTAGACTGCGAGGAGACATTTAAATCCTTGAAAATCAGTCACATTTACTTAATCGCTCTAATTAACTCCGTTGCTTTGATTGGTGATGAATTATTAATTAATTTATTACCGGTTACGGTTCGTCCGAGCAAATTAAAAAAGATGAACCCATTTTTGGCAATCTTCACGTGAGCTGAAGTTTTTTAAATTCTTGTCGTTCAGTGTCGATAAATTTGACTTTCAAAAATTCAGCATAGGCAACGAATCCTCATGACTCTGAAGTTTGCAACGTTGAGATTCAACGAAAAACATTCTTTCTATTGATTATTTATTGAATTTTGAAAATCCTGGCAATTTTTTGAGTCGATTGAGTTTTTTGGTCGCAAGAGAGAATCGTTTTATTGGCCGGACCAAATATTCAATAATTATTATTGGCTCTGCTGAAGAAATAATAGAATTTCGTTGCATTCCAACGATGGAAACGTCAGGATCATCGGATCCTCGACTATCAGGCTTCATAACAATTAGTAATTTTCCATTGTAATGCAAATTGGGGGAGAAAATGTATGTAAGGAAGTCAATGCACGAGACGATATGTATTCAATCTAGGCTAATGCTCCTTACTTGCCTCGATTAAACACGATAACAAATTCATATTGCATTCAGGTGCATATATGCATAATTATGCAAACTGCAGCCTGATTACTGCGTGGTAAACTTGGTGGGATTACACACGATTTAAGGGACATGGAATGCGAATTATATCGATTTTACACGGTGAACCTCATCGTGTATTATTATCTCAGCAAACAAGCACGGCAATTTCATAATTTCATCGAAAACTGGTGAACAAAAAATTCTGCAATTCCAAAAATATTCCGCAAGTTTTCTACTTATCCAGATACAATTTTTCTTCATTCGTTTCGACTGCTGCGGCCATTTCACAAAATTATCAAGTTCAATGAATTATTACCTGACTCTGTTCCCAAGCTGCATTGTTCCACTCGTAGTGGTCGACGGGAACGACGGGTCGTTGTGGGACTGGACGTCTTTGTGCCGCGGGCAAGGCGTTGTTCTCTCTTTCCCATTTCTGGAAATAATTTTTTACAATTTTTAAAAATAAACGCTGTGTCAGTCCTTATTTGACTGGGATGGAGTCCAGCAATTACTTTGAAGTAATCAAATCTTGTATCGAAAAACTCTTAATTAAAATTTGACACAACGAGACCCACTGAAAAATCCCCCGCCAACATTGAGCACGAAGAATGTCAGAATATCATTGCAAATCTTTTGATCAGCCTTTTTTTCAGTGCGATGATTTACAGAGGATTGTCACGATGGAAACGTAAAAAAGAAGCATGTAATCGAGATATCATCGTGACAAGCCAAGGGAGGAGCATGTAATATTGATCAGAATATATGCACAAGCGTAGGTGACCGGTACAAACGAGTCAAAGTCGAGGTCAGACACACACTTATCTTCGATGCTCATGCACACGTATCTATCTAATATCGATTCCACCATCCAATAAAAAATGACAAAGAACTTATGACGTGTGGGAATATTTATACCGAGTTTTCCTATGCACTGGAATATTTTTTATCAAAAATGGTCGTTGAAAATGAAGGAAAAAACAGCCGAATTCAACTTGAAATTTTGGGCCTAACGATGCTGAACTTTGCAACGTTCGAATGCAACGAAAAATATTTCATTTTATTGATAATTCGTTCAATTTTCAATGTCAACCAAATTTTTCGAATCGATATGCTTTTCGGGTGGCGAAAATCGATCATTTTATCATCGTGATTACATTCTGCATTCAAATAATTATTTTTGTCAAAGACTGAAAAGAATTTCGTTGCATTCCAACGATGCAAACTTCAGTCATTCCTTTCTATGCCGTTTAAAGGTGCGTTTTCGGTTCACGCAATCATTATATTCGAACGAATGACTCATGGTCAAGCAACGATGCATTACACAGTATTGTAATGAATCAACAGAGGGGAAGGGCCATTTATAGAAGACTCATAACATCTGCTTCACGGATCACTAATCAAAATAACAAAGTAATTTCAACAGTCAAACTTCGAGTCACGGTAAGCAAAAGACTGAAAAGATATTTTGTCGGTTCATGATTCTCGACTGTCGCCACACTCGTTATTTAAATCCTCTTATTTTTGGTTGATATTATTGATTGAGAAAAAATAGACATTTTGGTTTAATAAGCTCGTGACTTTATAATTTTGAGTGTCGAGTAAATTCTGTTGATCGAAAGTTGAAACGGAGCAGAAAAAAACTGTAATTTTGAACATACTTGCATGCATTTTGGCTCGTGGATGGGGAAGCTGGCAGTCCCGAATTCCCGAGCGCAAATATAACAAGTCACGGTCCTGGGTCCTTTTCTGGTAGGATTTGATTGACGTTTTTCGTTGGTCTGATCACGTGGCGATGTGTTTTTTGAGTTGTGTCCTTTGGGTGATGGGATTTGTTTGTCTTCCTGAGATTTGGTCCTTTTGCTCTTCTCGCTTCGAAAATTGAGAGCGACAGGTTTTTGGATGGTTTTCGGAACGGAGATTTTAGGTTTTCCATGAGTGCCTGAATCTTTATCTTTTTTAGGGATGACGTTTGAGCTTTTTGGATGGCTGTGAAAACGTTCGGGTTGATCTGGACGGCCACAAGTTTTGCAAGGCTCCGGAGCATTTTTCGTTGATGCTCCAGTGAAAACTTCAATTTCACTGGAAACTGCGATTCTCGATGATTTATTTTTTTTCACGCTCGAAAGAGGCGATATTTTGGTTGCATTGTTATTGTTGTTGTTGCTGCCAATAGCGCTATTTTTGTTGTTGTTATCGTCGAGACGTTTCGCCTCGGAAATTCGTTTTTTAGAAAAATTCTCCGTCGATTCGCCACTCGAAATGATTTGGCGGCGACTGCTCGACAACGAGGATTGTTTCTTCATGGTCAACGAATCTGGAGAAATTTCAGGCTCCTCCAACTGCTCAAAACTCGATGGTTTTTTCGTGCCAATCGTTATCACTATCGGTAACGACGTTGTACTCTTCTCCAGATCCTCCTCGTAGAACAAATTCGATATCCGTTTCCTCGGCAAACCAGAAGCAAACGAACAAGACTTCTCACCGACCGGTACACTCTGACGACGCCTTGAACTACCACTCGTCGTGTTCCTTGTCGATCCCCCACCAACTCGACCTTTCACACTCTGGTGAATTCGCGTCATCGAATCGCACAATAATTCTTTTCTCACCAATGACATGTCCAACTTGTTTAACAATCTTGGATCCAGCACACTTGGTCTCTCCAAGTTGGCTGTTTTCGGACGTTCCCCATTGCCGGAGGAACGATTGTGATTCAGATTGTGATGACGATTATGATGATGATGATTTTTTAATTTCGGGGGCCAAGTTCCTGTTTCTAATGCGGATTTAGGCTTGATCCTACGCGACGAATTTTCTTTTGCTGTTAATCCCAAACAAAATATACACGCGAATTAGTTGAATTTGATGGAAATTAAACGAGGGAGCAAAAATTGTGATCCTGAAGTTTCCATCGTTGGAATGCAACGAAATTCTGTTACTTCTTCAGCAGAGCCAATAATTATTATTGAATATTTGGTCCGGCCAATAAAACGATTCTCTCTTGCGACCAAAAAACTCAATCGACTTGAAAAACCGCCACAATTTTCAAAAATCAATAAATAATCAATAGAAAAAATGTTTTTCGTCGAATCTCAACGTTGCAAACTTCAGAGTCGTGCAAAAATTAGTTCGGGGCAAATTCAATGAATGTAAACCTGAAGTCAAAAATGCATGACTTCGAAAAACGTACAACGAACAATAAAATTCTATTGAAAGTACTCATAAAAATGGGCCAGACCAATAGAAAAATAACTCAAATGAGGGGAAACTTAATTACATTTTAATAAAAGTAAGGAATGTGTCTTTACCTTCAAGCGATTCGAGATCATTCTTAATAATGAGAAATGTTTTCTCAGGAAGAAGTTCCGCAGCAACTTTTTTCCACTTCATGATACAGAATTTCGGAATCAACTTTCAAGATAATTTGCAGAATCCATTGAACTTAAAACTCGAAATGTTGAAAAGTCGTCGAATGTTTTTCCGGAAAGGTTATTTTACAATTTTAAAATTTGCAAAGATGAGCCATGGCTCGAAAGGAGATTTTTTTTCTGCTAAAATTTATTTGCCACTCGTGCTGTCAAAATTTCTAAATTTTCCGACATATTTTTCCGCTTCAATTATCGTTGATCCATTGAAAAATGAAATTACGAGTCAAAATTATGCTCCAGTACTTTCAAGCTTCTGGTATGAACCGAAAAACACTTTGAATTTTCATTTCACAACAAATTAAAGTTCCGAACATTGTGGATCAGTGATCAAGTCCACGTCGGATGGATTGATTTGATTTTTTATTATTTCTGAACGAGCGATTGATTGAGGGGTTGAAAAAAAATGACAGAAACTTGAATCGCACTCGATGGTTGTCACTTTTGACAGTTGGCGGGTCGACAGCTCGATTCAAGTAAAAACCAAAAATTCCACAGCAATAATGTTCGAAAAAATGTCACTCAATGTTCTTTCCAGATTTTTTAAACTACTGAACACGAAAAGTGAAATTTCATGGTTCGAATTAATTTTACGACGCTCGGAGAAATTTCGGAAAGAAGTTTGTAGCCTCGACGTAACACGAAGCGCGTTACACAGCGCACTGAGCTCTCTGCTTCAGTTTACCTTGTCATTGGCGCCCTATGCTCGTGGTAGACACAATACAAACTACGTATAATACTACGTTTACTACGCCAACAACTTCTATGAGGCATTTAACGTCAAATTGACGAAATCATGAATTTATTTTCATCCGTCCGGAAGTTCCAGAGTGTATCGAAGATAAATGAACCGAAAAATGAAATTATCCTGAAATATTAATAATTCAAGTCGGTGAAATACGTCAAAAAATATGATGCTGAAGTTTGCAACGTTGGAATGCATCGAAAAATATTGAATTTTATTGAAGATTCGTTCAATTTTCAATGTCATTAAAATTTTTCGAGCTGATATGCTTTTCGAATGGCAAAAATGGATCATTTTATCATCGTAATTACATTCTGTAATTGAATAATTATTTTTTTCAATGATAAAAATGAATTTCGTTGCATTCCAACGATGCAAACTTCAGAGTCATCAAAAAATGCGATCTTGAAAAACTATTTCAATTGTGATAGTTTGAATTAATTTCCAAACAAAGATGATCTTTCATTTCCTTCGCTTTTAAAAACAAAACAAAAAAATTCGAATATTATTGCAGGGAGAATTTATCGTGGCATTCCGGAAAAAGCATTTCTTTCCAGATTCTGGTCTCCGATAAGTGCGGAACGATACACATTGAAATTTTTAAATAAAAAAACTGATCAAAGTCTCGTAAATAATTTAGAGGGAAAAAGTTAAAAGGGAAAGTCAATGGGGCTGAAAAAAGTTGAAAGAATCAATTTGACATAAAACGTATCGTACATCGTTGGCTTTCACCCTGTGGTCGATCGTGCGAGAATCAGGTGGAGAGAAAAAATCGATGCGAGTGCACGCTATAGTAACACAAATATTAGGGTCTCGTGGTTGCGTTTCCATTCTTTTATGGTGCATGCTCGTATTTATCTCTCAACTAATGCGTCATAGTTTCGAGCGACGGGGCCAGACCGAGATATGCAAAAATAGAATGCGAAACCATGAAAAACCATCGATAAAAAATGACTGAGAATCACTTTTTCAAAAACGTTGAATATTCATTGAATTTGATGTTGGCAAGACTTGTGTCACCAAGACGAGAATAATGCCACTTGCGAATCGTACGGAAAAGCCATGACCACGAATCGCCCTTAAAATTCAAAAAAGAATTGCAGTTCGAAAACAATTTCGATTAACAATGATTTAATTAATTTTTTCTTTTCTACTTTTCATGAAAAGTGAAACGAAAGAGCAATCACGTGAATTTTGAGATTGTCGGATTTCCGAAGCATAATTCTCGATAGGAAAGAAAATATTTATGTAACGAGGTTTAATTATTTATGGACGGTCGAGCCTGAGAATGCGAGAGATGCGGGTACGGTTTCACAAATGTTGATAAGTAATACACAACATGAGAGAATCCCAACGATTGCGCAGGTTTTTTTCCCATCCAACGTTCCCTCTAAGCAGTAAAAATGTAGCGTTGATAATATTCTCTCAGGAGTATTGGAGTGCGAAAAAAAATTCGTATATTCGTGTCGTGATACATGTTCCTGGTAGTATGTACAAAACCGTAGAGACTATTTTGCTCTTATCTGCGATAACGATATCTCTTAAAGTGAAACCATAGTTGAAAAATGTTGTTGTGAAATTGGCACCTGAATCCTCGTTTGTAGGAATACTCCCATTCTCGGTTGACGATTTTGAAGGCAATGTCCTCGTACGGCGGACCGGCATGGAATCGCAGATTCGCAAAGTCCTTGTTGTCTCCACAGGGAGTCTGAAAATTGAGACAAAAAAGCGTTGCATCGGTACTAGTGTTTTGCGAGATTTTAATGATGCGTTAAATTGTTTATGCGAAATTTCTCGACGCAGATTTTAACGATGTTGAAGTTTCCATCGTTGAAATGCAACGAAATTCTCTTTTTTCTTGAACGGAGCTCATAATTTTTATTCAATATTCCGTCCGGACAATAAAACGATTGTCTCTTCCGACCAAAAAACTCAATCGACTCAAAAAATCGCCACGATTTTCAAAATTCAATAAATAATCAATAGAAAAAATGTTTTTCGTTAAATCTCAACGTTGCAAACTTCAGAGTCATCAATTTTTTGACGATGTTGAAGTTTCCATCGTTGGAAAGCAACGAAATTCTCTTTTTTCTTGAACAGAGCTCATAATTCTTATTCAATATTCCGTCCGGACAATAAAATAATCTTTTTTTAGCATCCAAACACAAAATTGGTTCGAAAATCGTCATGGTTTCTTAAATTGAACAAAAAATCAATAGAAAAGAAATTTTTCGATGGACTCCAACGTTGCGAACTTCAGTGTCATAGATTTTAAGGGAACGCGTTAATGTCCAAAAATCTACAAATAAAATTCGAAAAGACTCGGGAAAAATGCAACCGTCGAGTAGAGAAAACAGGGGCCTGAGTCGTCAGAAAATCTTTCGTGCAAAATATTTTTCATTCGCAAGGAAAGCGCAAGGAAAAGGAAAAAAAGTACAAAATGGTTTGTTACCAAAAAATATTCCGGCGTTGTGCCTTTGTCGATGAGATCCGGATAGAATATATTAAATTTGTAGCCTTGAACGATTTTCGGTGGTGGGTTATCCATGTCGTAATGGGTTTGGTTGTATTTGTTCCATTCGAAGCCCGTGTGTACGCGATTGAAATATCGAGGTTTCCGTGGCCTGTATTTATCGGACCACAAGTAAATTTGAGCTTCGAGTGAAGATTCGACACTAAATTGTGCCTCGTCAGAGCTCATGTTTTTGCGGGCTTCGCGATCCATCGCTTGTTCTTCGGCGCTCATTATACTTTGAACTTTTCCACCTGTACGCAGCACTTGGACTCTTGCGTACTCCAAACGCCTGGCATCGTCCTCGTCAAGAGTCACGATCGTGCCGGGCTCGAGTTGCGACTGGGTCATGTATTTCGGCGAATAACCGCCGGATTCGTAAGCTCGACAAGATTCCGATATCATTTCATCCGCCACGTTCACGCCGTCTTCCTCGTCACTGGAAAATAGAGAAAAACATCGAGCTCAATGATTTTATATTCTGGATTTTCTTGGAAATGAGAAAACTTGCATTTTCTCTATTTCTGGCAAAATTTCAAATAATCGCGATCTATTTGTGAAAACGTACTTGGAATCACTGTCGTTGCCTTCTTCTCGGACTGCGCTCGTGCTTGGTTCATTAGTTTTCGTTCGTTTTTCGCTCGTTGCTTCAGAGCCTTCGGCTTCACTCTCACTCCGCGCTACTCCCTGTTCGGCGATCAAAACCTCCAGTTTTTTACGTAAGTTTTCTTGATGTCTGTCTCTCAATCGAGCCCTTGCCATGTGAGCTGTGGAAAATGGCAATTTCAACGGTGATTAACGACATTTTTCTGTGAAAGTTCATTCTTTTCTTATTGTTAATATTATTCATCGTTATTTCAATCGATATTCTTTTAAAAAAATGAGAAACGGCAGCTTGGCAAGAGAATGTGGATAAAAATATACCTTTCAATTGCGAAAGCAGACTCTCCCAATATCCGATGTCCACTCTTTCCAATTTACCAGATATTTTCGTTTCTATTTGCAGTTGAAGAGCTTCCAGTTGCGCTGCAGTTTTGCCCTTGAATACTGCAGTAACGTCCTTGGCCACGGACTCGTGGATTCCCTCTCGACGCCCAACAGCTGAGGAACGATACAAATAAATGATAAAGTTTCACATTTCGTACCTAAAAGCTGATCGAATTTTCATTTTTTCGAATTTAATCAGTTTCAGTTACATTAAGAAATAATTTACTCACCAACTTCATATTCTGATCGCTCCAATTTCCTCAGTTTGTGCAACTCGTCTTCAACTATGACAGTTATGTCGTTCCAATAATCGAGATTCTTGCCACGCTCCAATTCTTTGTAGACGTTGATGTCCTCGATGAGATCTTCGAGGTCCTTGACGTTCAAGCCCCGGAGATAAGTGTAAGGCTCATGCATTTCAACGGCATCGACTTCTTCCTCCGCGCTAATGTATTTAGCGAGAAGATCAATGGGTTTGGCTCTGCCGTCTTGAATTCTAATTCTGGATCGCAGTCTCGCTTGTTCCAAATGGAATTGATCCTCTTGCCGAGACCATTGTTCCAACTGAGCAGCCTCTTTTCCCCGTTGCAGCATCGTCATTTCCTCTTCTCTTTGTTGCCGCTCGAGTTCGCGTTCCTGTCGCCTCTTCTTAACTTTTTCCAATTCTCTTCGATTCTCTTCCTGTTTGTAGCGATTTCGACTCTCCAATTCTTCTCTGCTGACGCCCAACAAACCTTCCTTTTCCAGTTTCTTAGACCATACGAACGTCGATAAAAGGTTTCCGTCGCCAAACGGATTGTCCGTGTTTGTGTAATGCAGATAATCGTTGTCCCAGCCCATCCTCTCTTTCCGCTTTCGCTCCTTCGCCTCTTTCTTTTTCAGACGCCGCAGCCGTTTCTCCTCCGGCGTCTCCGTCGCTTTCTGTAACTCTTTCTGACGACGGCGATCCTCCGTCTGCTTTTGCCGTTGCTTTTGAAGCTTTTCTAGCAGTTTCGTAGAGTTCGAAGACGAAGCAGAAGAGTCTGAAGACGTTGAGGCAGCGGAAGAAGAAGATGACGACGACGAAGACGAAGACTTACGACTACGGCACAAACAATGGGAATTCGAACTTACAGAGGATTCCTAATTAATTTTGGGTCGCAAAGCATCGATTAGTCTTTCGACTTGGCAGCATTTCGGACTGAATTGAAACCTAACCTCAAAATGATGCCAAATACGGGGACAAATCGTGCAGAGTTAAATTTCTGATGAAACTAAAGAAGTTTTACCTTTTACGTTTCCTGTGTTTCGAAGATTTTTTCCGCGTCGGTGATCTCGATGCATCTTTTCGTTTGTCCTTTTTCTTTGAATTCTTAGATTTTTTGATGTCTCTGCTTTTTGTTTTCGAACTGCTAGATTCGCCATCGTATCTGCGGTGTTTCGAACTGTCTTCCGTACGACTACTGTGACGATCTTTTACTCGCGATTTTTCGTAATCATCTCGTCTCGAGTGTCTCTCCATTGTTTGACACTCAAATAAGGTGAAATACGCTCCAGAAATTAGAAGAACGTAAATATACGTTGGACTTAACCTTAAAGTTTGTAGAAGTTGAATTGACTCGCGCGATCGTGGCGCGTTAGCGGATCTAGTCGTAACTGCCATGTTGAATGATAAAAACAGCTGATTTCCGGTTTTCATTAGTCAAAGGACGATCTACCGGGCGAGGAATCTAACGGTGATGCAAAAAAAATCATATTCCATCGGAAAAGATTATTTTTCAACCGATTTTCCGCATCAATCATTTTTTAGCTTCCAATTTTCATTACGGCGTAAGTAAAAAAAAACAAATTATTTTAAATGCATGGCTTACGCAGTCGCTCACTTGATTTTCAGTTATCCCCACTTCACGCACGTGACTACATCCGTTAGGCTTTCAAATTCTCGAACAGAGACAGCCCCCAATATATACGCGCCATCGGACACGCGAAAAGTGTTGTTCGCTTTTTTTTCGTTTAACGCCATCAAAAAGATCCCGAGAGTATTAGAGTTGGTTCGGGCGAATCGAAATATCGCTTTTTATTTCACAGTGTGTTAATTAGTGGCACTTATTTTGGTGGATACGAATAAAACGTGCTTGCGAGACACGATGTCGCACAACGGTATCTACTATTCGGACAAATACTACGACGATAAATACGAATACAGGTTGGTTTTTCGGCGGTTTTAAATTTCAACGAATCTTTGAGACTTGGAAGAAACGTTTAATATTTCCATAACGGCTTAATCGATTTCCAACAACTCAAAAATCGATCAATTCTGTTGTAAACGATTAAAAAAATATCAGCAGCGAAAACATTTGCGTTTTTCGTCACTTTTTTTCTTCCATCAATCCGGATGCGTCGTTTTTATCGTAACCTTTGTGTCGTTTTACACATGCACGGCCATTTAAATGACCGGTTCCTCATCATTTTTTTTCTTTACTTTTCTTTGTTGTTTTTTTTATTTCGAAACCCGGTCCCTTTGTAGCTCGGAATAACCGAGAGTGATCGAGAATTTGTGATTTCTTTATTGTCCACGAATCATTTCGATTGACAAACCACAAACGCATCGAGTTTTCTAAATTTTATCCTCATTACTCCGATTTTCAATGAACAATCAACGATGGAAATGAAAATTTTCCACACGCATGAACTGCTGCCCAAATTAAAATGCATTTTTGCTTGCCAGAGCCCAATTGTTCAATTTGGCCCATGAAAAACCATTAACCGTCCGGTGGGCCAGCCCAAATATAACTTAACAAAGAAATGGAGTGACATATCGAACAAAGCGTCAAAATTTTCAATTTATAGCGATAAACGCTGTAAAAGCCGAAGTCTAAACTAAATAGAAACGTTTTGAACGAATCAGTGTAATTTCTGGAAGCTGCGGCGTCCAGCCGTGGTTTTTGCATCCGCAAAAAAAATCCAAAAACTAAGTCATAACAAAAGGTCAATTATGAAATTTCCATTTTGGGGAATAATCTCTAAAAATGGAATGAGAAATGAAACTAATTTCTGTAATTTGGAAAAAACGAAGCTCTAGAAAGCAAATAAATAAATATGAAAATTGTATTTTCTCAGACACGTCGTCCTGTCTCACGAACTGGCTAAACGAGTGCCAAAAACTCATCTGATGTCTGAACAAGAATGGAGAGGTATCGGCGTCCAACAGAGTCAGGGATGGGTACATTACATGACTCATCAACCTGGTAAAGATTGACTTTTGCCTAACGTACTATGCCAAATATAATAAAACCTGAAAACCCGTCTCGCACGATGCCGAAGCTTGCAACGTTGGAATGCAACAGAAAATATTTGAAATTATTGATGATTTGTTCAATTTTCAACGTTTTCAGGTGGCAAAAATCGATCATTTTATCATCGTAATTACATTCTGCGCTTGAATAATTATTTTTGCCAAGGATAAAAAACGAATTTCGTTGCATTCCAACGATGCAAACTTCAGAGTCATCCGTCTCGTTACATAATTAGCAGTTCGCATCATTAGATCGTTGGAAACACGGAAAAAAATTACTTTCTGCACAATTTCTTTTCATGATCGAAACTCAATTTCATTCCCATGGGAAGATTCTTTAATATTTTTCACTCGCTAATACGTGCATTAGAGAAAAAGTCCGAGACGTTGTTTCTCGTAATTACTAGACGGCAAATGCGAATTGCTGTACAAATGACTTCCGTGTTTAATTGTTTTTAAATGTATTTTTCAGAGCCACATATTCTCCTGTTTAAGAGAAAAATCACTTCGCCACCGCCCGAATAAGCGGCCTAACCGATTCGTCAGAAGATCAAAGGAGTTCGGAGCTCGGGACAGAAATCATTGCTTTCCGTACAAGAGCCGAGAAAGGGGTGACCTCACAGAAAATGGAAGAAAACGTTGAATCGATGAAAAAAAAAAAACAAAAACAAAAAAAACCCATGGAAAAAACGTATCTTAATAGAATTAAGTTTTCGACTTGTAGCAGTTTAATTTTCCAGTCGAACGAAAATGATCAATTGCCTAATAATCTTTTCTACTTTTCATAATAACCGAAAATCCGTCATTTCCGATTAATACAGAAATCATTAAAGAAAAATAACAGCAACAACAAAAGCACACAAACTTACGTGGTTCGAGTTCTTCAATTTTTGACGAGAACTTTTGCCCACATTCTCGTCGTTTTTGCTCCTTTCTGTACGATTCCAACCGTGAAAAA
Source organism: Diadegma fenestrale (assembly GCA_037043255.1). Classification (NCBI taxonomy): domain Eukaryota; kingdom Metazoa; phylum Arthropoda; class Insecta; order Hymenoptera; family Ichneumonidae; genus Diadegma; species Diadegma fenestrale. The sequence continues at coordinate 2,088,955 of CM073316.1, forward strand.
TTGATGAAAGTGCAAAAATACGAAGTGCAGCGTTTTCCAAACAATTCTCATCCATTATTGAACATTTCGGATTAGATTTTTTTTATTAAACACAACAAGGAGATCGTATGTCTCTCTCTCCTCTCTCTCTCTCTCGTGATTTTCTAAAATCTTAAGGTCAATGAAGTATTTTGTACATATGTCTATAAAGTGCCTAGTTAATAATTCCTCTTTTTTCTCACTGTGGCTAAAGACTGGGAAAATACGTGTGAACGGTGAAAGAAAAAAAAACGTTTTGCTTTCGTGTATTCAAACGGACCAGAGAGGCCTTAACAATGTGGTATTATTATTAATATTATGATTATTATTATCCTTAATCTATGAGACCCAGTGTATTTTTGTATCCCGCCAATTTCGTATCGTCCCCGAATCGTAAAAACTGTCTTAAATGTCGTTCGTCCATAAATCCTCGAACCACTATAAACAAATGAGTCAAAAATATTTTCATTATTTGTTGTTGAATAAATCTCAATTTTCTTCAAAACGTGGCTAAATTTTCCATTTTTCATTCACGAATTTACGCTAATTCCAAGTTTGTCAAGGAATTTTTTTCGCTCGTATCATTACACTAGAATTTACCAGACTCTGCGATCGCCGCGTCCGAACGGCCGGTGAAAATTCACAAGGGAAAAAGTATCGCGAATCTCCAAGAAACGAGCCGCGGGACAATCCAGTAGTTTCTTTTTGTTTCCCAGACACTTGTGATCTTCTCGCCCGGAGTTTCCTCCATTCCTTTTTTAATCAATTCCCGAAGCTTATGTACAAAAAAAAAAATCACGATTTTTTAGTACGTAGTGCAAAAACGATTTTGGTTTTCGCGTCTCGATTCTTTTATTATCTCGTAATTATTAACATTTTTATCATTTTCATATAATTATCATAATAACGTTAGGATTAGTATGGAATTGAAAAAGTGCCTCGATCGATTTTAACACGTAAAAGGGCGTGAACGAGAAACTATCAATGTTCGCCACGCTGCAAACTTAACATTACGAAGATATTGTTCATTTTTTTACGCGAGAACCAATAAAGATGAAATTCTTCGGTTCCAAATTCTTCGTCATTATTTTCATCTCATTCATTCCTGCTACATCACCCTGGCCCAAAATTCTTGTTCACAACACTCGTTAATACTTGGTTCTTTTTATATTCCGTCTTATCAACGCCGTCCACACGTGCCTATAAATACAGGGTGTCCCATTTCCATTAATACAGCCAACGAAAAAGTTAGATTGCACGACCAGGAGCCACGAGACAAAATCTTCCCATCGATCCTCCTTTTTTTCCATCGATTTTCCAATGTCTCGTTTTTTTGATCAACCGCCATTAGAAATGCGAAAATCCCTTGGAAAATTCCGTTTGACATTTCATTATAGAAATTTGTGTTGGAAAAAAAAAACATTTTCCATAGCCCTTCACTATTTTTCGTACTCCCCATCATCTTCCTCGGAACGGTGAGCATTTTTTAAATAGCCACTCGTGCCACTTGAGCTATCGAACGTTCCCATGTGGAAAAATGAGCCAAAGTATTCACAAACGCTCATTTCTTTATGGGAAATTTGTTTTTGCTGATTTTACGTCCTTAGATTTCCAAAAAAAAAACACTCCAAACGCTTGTTGGCTCAAAAAGTCTCTGGTATTTTCGTGTACAATCCGAAACTTTTGATTTCCAGGAATTTCGAAAAAAATGCAGTGAAGGATTGAACTTACGTCGTTGTATAGTTGAAATAAAAGTGAAGGGAATTTATAGAAAAGTTGATTCATTTTGTCAGCTTCCCAATTCGAGCATATTTTTCGGCCTGTTCAGTTTCTTTGGTGACGATAAAACTCGAGCAATTCGAGGGCTCCTCAAAAGGCTAAGAGTGTTCTAGGAAATATTTTGTCCACAGAGTCTCGTGTCTGTGAAGATAATTTGGTGCGTTAATTAAAACCCGACACCCTGTATGTTGTGCGAGTGTATAAATTTCGTCAGCACACACAGCATGAAACGTGGGAGCTTTTTTATTCGTATTTTTTTCTAACAGTTTGGAGGCATCGACTTCAAGGTCTCTTCTTAATATGAATTGGGAGGTTGTTGGGAATGGAAACATGAGATCAACCCAAAGTGGACGTAAATCCCGTTCGCCTTATTTTATTATCAAATAATAATCAAATTCTCGAAACAGTCATTTTGATCTGGTCAACTAATTAAATCGATTTTCTCAACGATCGTTATTTAATTATTATCAAATGCAATTGTTGTGTCTATGAACGAGACTGAACTTTGCAAAAACTCATTTATAAAACGTCACGTCGTTTCCCATAATTATTAACTTTCGTGATATCCTTTTGATCATTTTTTTCTTCCCCTAAGAGATGAAATCGTGTATGAACGAAGAATTCGCTCCGATCGAATGAGAATGAAAAAAAAAAACGGAATAAACATGATTAATTCAATCACGTGTGTGCTGAGCACGTTCTTATGAATACTGAGTAACGGATAATGAAAATAAAAACTAATCGATCAATAAACAAAGTGGTGGATTCACTTACGAACTGAAATTCATCAGCAATCCTGATTCGATAATTGACAAATGAATTTCTACACGAGTAGACCGATTGATAAATATACAAGTTGACGAATTATGTCATTGTTCTGTAATATATACGATACTAACGCGGAGATCACACGTGTCAAAATAAAATTTCTCATTCTCCTCCTAACTTGGTTTGCAGAGAATTTCGATCCCTTCAATAATGAAACGACTGCTGCTCTCGAGATCTCGCTCCTCGCACGCCAACACATCGATGTTGGAATACAAATTACTTCCTTCGACCATCTCACGAACGGATTCGCAGCGAAGGGCGTTACTACTTTTTTTTTCAATAAATTATGCGCATTCTAATGAGACGATAAATATGTATGTATACGTGTCACATTTACAAAGTCGATGTCTTGTTGTTTTCGTTTCCGGAGTGTACGATATTTTTCAAAATTCCATTTCGAAAAAAAATTTGAAAGATTTTCCGAACACTTGAGAATCTTGAACAATAAATATTGTTCATGACCTTTATTACGAATCTCAGAAAAATCGTCGAAAGGAATTCCTAAAACACACGAAATTGCCTCCGAACGAAATTCGGACGGAAATATACATTGAAAAAAAAAAAACTCACGAATTCTTTGTTGTAGTGAATAAAGTCCTTGGTCATTTTCGAATAAACATACATTCATGGTATTTCCTGTTTCTCACATATTCCATCATCGTGTCACAGCAACATCCGTCGTAATCGCTCTTTCCCTCTCTTTTTCTGGCTTTTTTGTCTGTCCTGCTCCAAAAGCGTCAACGTGTCGAGCACACATAGATAATTTGGTATGAAAAACGACGCGCTGATCTTGTATCATCGTTGTCCTTTGTATAATTGATCCAGAGGATTAATAAACGCAAAAATTTGTATAATATACACAAAACAATACACTCGAGTAAACGATTAAACCGACAATGAGTCGAGTTTGAAAAGCAACATTGGTAGGGAAATTCCCACACTAATTTTCACCAGTTACAAATAAATTGGGACGTCAGCAAAACAAAAAACAACATGACGCATAAAAGTTTCATGCTCACACGTATTATCATGAAATTACGTAGTTTTTAACGCGCGCACTTTAACCCCGACCCTGTTCTCGAATCACAATCTCTTATTCGTTCCTCCCTCTTCGCAAAAATTCGAAATAAATTCCTGAATGAATCTCATGTATGGGGGAATCATGATTCTTCGATCTGGTCGTGACGTAAATGTTGTTTGGGTTGAAACCCCCAAAGAGCTACTAATTTGGAAAAATTCAGTCCGTAAAAGATCCTGAAGAAAAAATGAGTTTCCGGAAACAAGGAAACATTCGTAATTCTGTTCCATTCCGATTTTTGGGGATCCGAATGATTCGTAAAAACCGAGATGTCTCCCAGAGTCGAGAGATGGTGTGAAAATAAAAATCGTCATCAACTTGTCGAGCGTGGATAACGAGTTGGCGTGAAATGCCATATACGAGAAACACACGGATGAAAAGCATGAAAAAAAATAAATAAAAAAAACCAGTCATCCCATATGGCAATTGCGCAAACAGACGAAGAAATATTACACCATACGATCATACGGATAGTGATGCTTAATGGGAAAATACTCGTCAAGCTACAACGTTCAAGCACGAAAAAAAATCATCGTTTGGACCGCGATGCTAGAAACTTGAGGTTTCTACTAAAAGTCCAACGATCAATTTTCCATTATGCACAAATGTACTAAACATGGATACAAATAAGCTGGATATGTCATAACTTCTCTTCTCTGCAGAATACGTTTTAATGCTCTGACTCAGTGGCTGGGAATTTAATGAGGAGAAATATTCACGGCCATGTCCAACTCAATTTTTCACAGACTTGTTAACATTATTGATTCTAGTGTGTTCAAATCCATTGAAAAATAATGCATCAGTCATCTGCATGGAAAGCAGATCGTAGATAGCTTTTATGCAGTTTTATTTATTCATCGTTGTTGCATTTCAGATATAAATCAATTGCATTTGAATAAATGTCTCTGTGAAAATGTTCGCTGAGTTATCGATTTGAAATATTTATTGCACCTTAATCATGCACTAATTGTCCGCACGTTCAAATGAGATTCGAAACAAAAATTTTCTCGTGCACTTGAATAAACACTCGCGGTTGCGTCGTCGATTTGCGAGCATACTTTTTAGTCAATGAATCAATTTCTGCTGTATTCACATGGAGAATTCACTTGGAAGTTTGATTCGCTCCCAGGACGAAACTACTGAAGATACAATCATGGACGCGGGGACTTTTTTGTAGGAAATTAAACGCACTTTAAAATTGGTCCTATGGTATTTTGCTCTATCTCTAACCATTTCGGTTGTACGGACGAGACAAAACTAGTCCTTCACGCTTTTTGCTTTTCAAATGAGAAATTATTAATTAATCGTGAATGCCGATGGGAGAGAGTTCGATTTATACGCGAAATTTTGTACGAACCTGTCAAGTGCGAACGGGGTGAAAATTAATTTGTAAAAATTAATTTACTCGTATTCTTTATGGTTACGAAACATTCTCTTTCCCACAATAAGTTATGCAACCGAAATTTCGACCGTCCTTTTGTTTCGTATAGAAATCGTCCGTTCAAGTGAAAAATTCTGCATGGAATCGATCCATCAACCTTGTAATCAAGTTCCCGCTCGTGATGCTGGCAATCGAGAAACGAAAAATCTCTTTGAATAAACATTTTTCCTTTGGTCGATGATCAAATTTTGTTGGATTTACGTCACGACTAGATTATTTTATTTGAATAATGAAATTTTTGTAAAATTGATTTAAAAATCGCCGCCTTCTAGGAAGCCTGAAGATATTTAGTTTCGAAATATCTGTCCTTGAAGTACGAAAAAATGTAAACTCTATTGGACCGCAAGAAAAAATGTTTATCTGGAATGAAGGCCGATGGAATCTTATCAAATGGCCCATGAGTCAAAATAGGATACAGAATTCGAAACAGACGAGAAGAAACATCAATATAAAATAGACGAATATCAAGGCTCGATTGTGAATATAAAACATAATGAAATACGTCTTAAACGTGGAGGAAGCGGACAACCAAAACGCGTGTTCACCTTGGCCATTCGAAAGAGCAAGAGAGGAAGAAGGAGGAATAAGGCACGTGGTGGATCTAGGAAGCATGCGTTGACCCTTCACTCTCAAGAGTTCGGTGGAACTTGGTCCGTTAAATTCACAATATGTAACAAGTGGGTGAATCCATTTGAATGGAAAAAAAACTGTGACCCTGACACAAAAATTAATTCAGAAAAAAAATGAGTCAAATTTCACATTTGTACTGATGTACATAATGATCGATTTCATGTGTGCAAAGAATAATATCTACAGTCATTAATACGAATTCGTATGTAGAAAACCATGCGTCATTTTCATTGGATTTCGCTCTTTTAATTTTGTGCGGTTCATGAAATTTGATCGATCATGAGAAATGAAAACAGCAAAAATGAAAAAAAAAACCCAATGATGCACAAAAATTACGTACTCGAGAATTTCTATCGTCTTGTCACAATTGAATATTGATATGAGGATTTTTCTGTTTGCCCATTGGGTTTTTTACGATAACGATAAGAAAATTCACTGCAGTCAATCGTTTCTGATTACGATCATGATAAAGATTTCGATGCTTCGTTTATGGGCAGAAAAGTCTTCGTTTTATTTATTCAATCGCATTAATTAAAAGCTCCGTAATTATTTCGGTATCTTATGCTCATTATACGTGCGAGATATTCGTCAAACTCGTAAACTTTTTGGAAGCTGAAATTTGTTTTATCACGAGTCCAAAGTTCAATGAAATCGACCAATGCTCGTTTGCAGAAACGCTGTTACATCAAAGTTTTCTATTGAGCATGCGCGCACGATCCCCATCCGAGATCCAGAAATTCCCTTTACACGCAATATAGATTGTCTACCGGTTCATTCAAAATTGAGCACATGATTTTAATCAACTCCGCTAAAATTCGATTTTTGAACAATTTTTCATAATATTTTTAGCGGCTTGAAAATCGACGAATTTCTGACTCAAAATTTTATCCATCAAAAGAATTTGAGCTTGAACAATTTTTCAAGATATTTCAGAAACATCGAATCAATAAAAATCTCAATTTTACATTCTTATAAAAGAATCGATTTAATTTAATAATTTGCCGAGTGAATACAAAATTTTCAAATATTTTTTACTCCACTCTAAATTCTGTGGCTTGATGTTGCAAAATTTGAAAATTGGCTCCGAAATATCCGCAGAAAATTAATTCATTAACGGCTGAATAAAGGTTCAGGACTCGGAGAAAAAATCAAGCAAAATTGATCGTTTGGTGACAGAATAAAGAATGAAATTTTTTGAAAAATGCTGTAAACATCTGGCTATACTTGATGAACGTGGGCACCCAAGAGTGTGTCGGCCGATAGTGATATTGTAAACCGGCGTGGTTCCCTCGCGATTCACGAAGAAGTACAACTCGCGTTTGTTGCCTCGATCGTTTTGTTACACGCTCGGGGTAACCAGTCGTAGAGCAGCAGCCTCGCGAGCGGGTACGCAAAATCCCGCTTCCCCAAAACAACTTAACACTTGACTTTTTGCTTTTATTCGGTTTGCACGAAATTTCTCAAAGAGAAAAAAGAAACAAACGAACGAATCGAGTGATTGTTATTATATTTGTCAATTCCTTCGCCACTTTCGAAAGGATCTATAGATCCTTGGAACTTTTTACCGTTTGGTGAAGCAGCAAAAAATCGGTGAGCAACACCGAGCGTTGTTTTTCTCTCTTTGCAGACGCCAGAAGCGAGATCGGTATTTACATCGACGAAGAGTGTGAAAAACGATTTTTTCTCGAGATCGTTAATCGATTTTTTTACTTTTCCCTCCGTTAATATTATTTTTAATAGCCTCAAGTTTCAATGATCGATATTTACTTAAAATTCATTCGATTATCGATAATTATTTGATTAAATGTCAATTAAAAGAAAACATTACGTGAGCAATTTTAATGATTAACTCATTCCATCCAAATAAATTGGATGTTTTCATATTTTTCGTTTATCCCAAGATCAATCGTCGTTTTCAACACGTCCTTGACGTATTCGAAACGTGTTTGGGCTCCGATAAAGCACCGAATTAGATTTCGTCTTATCGGAAATATGATTAGAACTTTTGACATTAATTCGATCATCATTTGTGATCGATCGAAAAATTAAAAATCAGTCGTTTCGTAATGCAATACTAAAATATAATGAAAATAAAAATTTTCTCACACATATTTCCGCAATTAATAATCGTGATATAATCGCGTGCAGCAGCTTCGCTCTTCGTTCCAGCAAAGAACAACTTTCATTTTTTAATCGCTCGGTTAAGATATCTGAGTCTCTGCATCGTGTCTCGTTTGTGGATCAATTAAATTTTTGTCAGACACTGACTCTCCGTGAGCCTGGACCTTGAGAGACCAAGTTTCGAATAATTTCGCCAAATATCACTTTTAACAAGCTGCCGAGCAATTGCGGCACTGCCCGTCAGTCCGTTTATTTAAAAAACAGATTAGAGTCAAATAAAGTGCGAAAAGATCGTTAAAAATACGAACAGATAAAATGCAACATAGAAATATAGGCAACAGGAGTTATCTCAACATTTTTTTAAATCGTCTCGACTCGGTCACTTAACAAAGTCATGTAATTTATTGCAAATCTGCGTAGACTGATAGTCGATGAAAAAAAATGCTAATTTTGTCTGACAAGTTGGAACACACGAAAAAAAACAACACGGCGACGAGACAGACGGACGGTCGAGAAAGTTTCCTCTCTTTCTTTTTTCTGCAATATCTCGGGACGAACAGTCACACATTCGTATGAGAGATTATAAAATTCGCGGTGCACCCTATATAAACGAAGAAAGTGCATTGGATGCCAGGGCACAACAAGAATTCCCTGCATCGCATTCAAATATGCACACACATACGCGCATAAATAAACATTTATAACAGTGAATACAACAGATTTGTCTGTGTCTGTTTCTGTGTGCGGGAGTGCGTACAAAGATCGAGACGCGCGTTCCACTTTTTCGGGTGACCAATAAATGCCCTCGTGTAAACATTCAAAGGAGTTAAATGCACTTTTTATAGTTACTCGTCTCAGGAACACGATTCAAAGGAATTTATTAATATTCCAAAACTTGATTCGTAAACAACGTTTCAACATTGGGAAAATGCCTTTTTTTTATAGTTTTTCCAAACTATTTTTACGGCCGTTTTTATGGGTATTGCATGACGACAAAATATATTTATTTCCCATGCACTTCGTCGTCGTTATTTTCATCAAACACAAACATTCGACTCAAGGAAACAGATTATGAAAAAAAAACTAAATTGAAATCAAAATAATTAAATTTTCAATAATGAAAAATGGAATTTGTTGCCTCAATTTGAACGATATCAGTCAGTCAATTAAGTGAATGCATCAATCTTTGCTGCAATTAACAGGATAGTTCAGTGATCGTCTTTTTCATTCAGCAAAAATTTCGTCGATTGAGCAAATTAAGACTTTCTTCGTACGAATTAAATTTAATTCGATAATTCATGGAAGTCGAATGCACTTTTCTGAACGTGATTCCGTGAATATGCATGAACGTGGTCAATGAATATTCTACGAGCTGGATTATCAATGAAAATATCGAGTTCGTGTCGACAAAGTTTATGATTTTTTATTAACGATTTATGGAAATCCATCAGGAGACGAAAAAGATTGAGTGCGTAATGGATGAGTAAAATGTCGCTTCGAGACTCATTTATTCGAAAAATCGAGTGAAACTTTCGATTTATCGTATTTTTTGCGAATATTTAATGATCCTATTTCACAAATGTCACTAAAAGTTCGATGCACCGAATCACGTGTTTCGAGAATATACAAGAACGAAATGTATAGATTTCTGTTTGAAAATTAATTTACCAAACGGGATCGTATAGTTTCTTGAATTTATTATCGTTTTATAGTTTAATAAAATTGCTAATCGACTAATTAATTGTGTAATTAATGAGTCTCGATAGTAACTAATTAAGCGATAACATCATAATCACAATTAGCTGAAAAATTGAACGATGGATATTTGTTTTTTTTTCAATGATGCAGATAAAATAGTCAAAGTCTGGTTGACTGAGGGACCAACAACAAAAGTCTCAAAATGGCACGCCCGAAGAGATGGAAGTCTTGTGTATCAGAAAATTTGTTGACGATGTTAACATTGTTCGGTGTTTTCGCCGGGGTCGCATTGGGATTTATTCTCAAAGCTGTGAAACCGGAAGGATGGACCGATCGAGAAATAATGTACATTCAGTTCATCGGTGATATTTTCTTGAGGATGCTAAAGGCTCTCATTCTGCCTCTTATCGTCGCTAGTATTGTCAGCGCTATTGGCAGCCTCGATCTTAGTCTTTCTGGTGAGATTGAAATTAAATAATTTAATTATTTATCGACGAGGTTTGTTGCATCGAATCAAAAAATTCCGAACATTTATTTTGCATGTGTTTACGTCTCCCAAAAACTTGATCGCGTGGCTACACGCTCCGTTGTTGCTTTTACTCCGATTTTATTGATTAAAACAAAAATCCAGTAACGTGACAAAAAAAAATGTATTTATGCAGGAAAAATTGGAATGCGATCGATCTATTATTATGGCACGACAACAATTAGTGCTGTGGTCCTTGGGATATTCCTAGTACTCGTTATTGGTCCTGGTCGCAATTCTACGGGAGGCTCAGCTTTTGAAGTAAAAGAGGACTTGGCACCTGCTCGAAACGTCACTACTGCCGACACTCTTCTCGATCTAGTTAGGTAGGAAAAATCGTTTATTGTGATCGAAACCTAATTCGCTGTTTCTTCAAATCGATTCGATTATTATAACATTTATTTTTCATTCGTATGAAAAATTTCCAATAAATTGAAGAGACGATCACGTTCACAAGTCGTGTCGATTTTTCTGCTGATTCGGATGAAAATTTATCGAAATTCGAGATCATATTTCCCGATTCTTATGGTCTAAAAATTCGCTTATCTTTCAAAATATTTGTATCGTTCCACAATGATTTTAAAAAATTGAAACTTCATAGTGTGGCACGAGAAATTTTGGTCACTTTTGTTATTTTGTACTGATGATTCCTTATCGTCGCTATTAATCGTTTTATCCCACGAGAAATGTTGGTCACTTTTCAAACATAATCTAAACACTCGAGTTCGAGGCCACATGGAGATAAAAATGTCTGCTGAATTTTGTGTTGTCTGAAAATTGTTAAAATCGTCATCTGATCTTTATTATTGATTCATTTTGCAGAAATATATTCCCGCCGAATCTAGTGCAGGCGTGCACGCACCAGGTACGTCTTTTTTTCCATAATTTTCATGACAGTATCATTCCATCACATCGACAATTATTTCAAGGGTTTTTAGCAGCCGGTCGAATCGTTTTCTGTGAAGAATTTTTCGATCGACATTTTGCGCGACTTTAATACGGTCTATTTAACTAAATTTTTATTTCATTTAACTATTTAACTAAATTTACTAAAAATTAACTAAATTTAACTAAAAAAAAACTAAAAAAAATTTGATTGATATTTAGCGCGACTTTAATACGGTCTATTCAACTAAATTTTTATTTTATTTAACTATTTAACTAAATTTAACTGAAAAAAAAACTAAAAAAAAAACTAAAAAATATAAAAAATTCAGTGTCTGAATCTCGTACGCGACCCCGCGCACGGCTTAGCGGTCACCCAACCAAGTATTGCCCTCACCCGAGGCTGCCGACCGCATTGTCGTTTTGAAAACTCGACATAATTCTAAAAATAAAATAAAGTCCAGGCCTCCAAGTTCCCACGCTATACGAACTATTTAATTCAAATAATAAAAAATTAATTATGTTTATTTTCAGTACCGAACGTTGCTAGTGAAGCCGGGTGAAGATGAACCGGATGAAATAAGTGAGTCGCTATTGAAATAATTAGCAATTCCGTTACGACCATGAAATAATTTTTCTCGTACGCGCAAATAGTCGGTTTTTTTTTATTTACACAAATTTTAAACTGAATGGGAGAGGTTGCGAGATCGGCGTTTTGTTTTTTCGTCACATTGTTTCACCGTCATGCTCCGAAACTTGATAATCGACGCCGAGCTCGAAATACTCCGCTAGGGAAAAAAATGATATTTCACGAGATAATTGGGTCATCGCAATTAGTATCGCAGAGGTCAAACGGACCGGAAATATTTGATGAAAAAAAAAACCCGTTGCCGTGCTCGCGTCGAGAATAGTCAACGGATTTTTTTCCATTCACTCGTTTGAATTTCGTTTCTTTCTCTCGCACAGAACTCGACTTGAACAGATGGAAAATCGAGAACGAATATGCCGGCGGTACCAATACCCTCGGGCTCGTTGTGTTCGGCATCGTCCTTGGCATTACCCTCGGCAAAATGGGCGCGCAAGGGAAACCTCTTTTGGAATTTTTTAATGCTCTCTCAGACGCCATGATGATTATTACAAATTGGGTTATTTGGTAAGGATTTTCGACTCGAATTACGTTTTTTTAGGCCAACAAAATGGTTCGGGATTCTAGAAATTCAGCGAAAAGTCCTTTTCTACATCGAAACGAGAGAAAACTTTTGACATAATCGAAACTTGAATCACTGGAACTGCGAGATTTTTTATTATCATTCTGAAAACGTATTTTTTAAGCCAGAAAAACATTCGACAGTTGATTTTACGGTCTTGCTTGGATCTTTATTTGTAATTGTCGTTGAAACTTGTCAAATGTATTTTAGGGTCTCGCCTATTGGTGTGATGTTCTTAGTAGCTGCGAAGCTACTGGAAATCAGAGATTTGGCTGCGATAGTAGGCAGTTTGGGTCTGTACTTCATGACAGTATTGCTCGGTCTTTGCCTCCATGGATTTGGTACCCTCTCGGTGATATATTACGTGTGCACAAGAAAATTACCGTTCAGGGTAATCGGACAGCTCGGCCAGGTGATGGTCACAGCTTTTGGAACAGCATCCAGGTGAATGCTTTTCTCGAAAACCGAATGAAAACCGTCAAAAAGTCTTTTCATTGAATTTGCTGCAAAGTAACAACTCCCAAGAATTTTCTTGATTGATTTTTCTCTTTTTCTACCCTGACAGTTCCGCGACACTGCCAATTACACTTCAATGCCTGGACAACATGGGAAATGATCCTCGTATAACGAGATTCGTCGTGCCAATCGGTGCTACGATAAATATGGATGGCACAGCCCTTTACGAGGCTGTGGCTGCGATTTTCATCGCACAGGTTCGTGGCATCGAGCTCACGTTAAGCAGAGTCATCGGCGTCAGGTAAATTGGAAAAAAACCTTGTGTCTTTCCTGCTATTTCGCTATTTCGAAAAAAAATTTATTCGTTCTCGAAATGTCTCGTTTTTCAAACTTTATATAAAACGAAACTCGGATTGAGAAATTACCAGTTTCCATCGTTGGAATGCAACGAAATTTTTCTTTTTCTTGATCAGAGCTCATAATTCTTATTCAATATTCCGTCCGGACAATGAAAGAATCTTTTTTTAGCATCCAAACACAAAATTGTTTCGAAAATCGTCATGGTTTTTTGAATTGAACGAAAAATTAATAGAAAATAAATTTTTCGATGGACTCCAACGTTGCGAACTTGAGTGTCATAGAAAGAAGATCGCTAGATCCTGATTTGTAAATAAATGATTGAAAAAACTAAACAAACTCGTTTCGCAGTGTAACAGCGACTGCCGCGAGTATAGGAGCGGCTGGAATTCCACAAGCAGGTCTTGTGACGATGGTCATGGTACTGGATACCGTTGGATTGCCAGCTAAAGATGTCACGCTCATCATAGCCGTTGACTGGCTCTTGTAAGTTGATTATGAAAATTCCATTCGATATAAAAACTTGAGAAAATCAATGGACCTCAGTTCCAAAAGAATTTCACCAATATCGATAACGAATTTTGCTCGTTTTCATTTCAATTTGTAAATTTTCAAAAATCGTCAAAAAAAATTTCACTAATTGACATAATAATATTAATAATAATAATAAATTATGAATGATAATTCATAATATTTAGTCCATCGGTAATTATTTATTGTTAATAATTAGTATCACTATTTTCACAATTATTTATCATTCATTATTATTATTATGAACAAAAATCTCGAATGATATGAAAATTTATGAATTTTTTTTACGAAAATTCGTAGGTTTTCATAATATTTGAAGTTTTTCCATCGTTTTTCAATTCAATGACAATTGGGCCAATAATAATTATTCTTATTATTATGCTGGACGAATTTAGGAATTCGACGAAGCTCTGCAAAAAGTTAAAAACTTACTGACGCTTTGTTTTTTTCTTTGAATTTAGGGATCGATTCAGAACAACGATAAACGTAATGTGCGATGCTCTCGGTGCTTGTATAATCGAGCACATGAGCAGAGGAGAATTGGACGAGGTAGCAGCTCGAGATTTGGAGGAGGCGGTTGAGTTGGCACATCTGAGAAAACCCGAGGCTTAGAATATTCTCGAAAGAAGCGCAAATGCGGGACCAATCTGACGAAAATGTTGGACACGAATCGTTGGAAAAAAAGCGAGAGCATTATCGTCAGAGGAAAATTCATGCTCAACAATACCCGGTCAATTAAAAAATAACAAAAACTAATAATTACATAATAAAAATGGACGAACCCGCTACGAGGAGCGACAAAAAAAATGACGTATTACCGTGTAATACTAATTGCGTAAGGCACAATAGGCCAAATAATGATCCTGAAGTTTGCATCGTTGGAATGCAACGAAATTCTGTTATTTCTTCAGCAGAGCCAATAATTATTATTGAATATTTGGTCTGGCCAATAAAACGATTCTCTCTTGCGACCAAAAAACTCAATCGACTCAAAAAATTGCCACGATTTTCAAAATTCAATAAATAATCAATAGAAAAAATGTTTTTCGTTGAATCTCAACGTTGCAAACTTCACAGTCATGCCAAATACTCATTCGCTCATTTCGTAAAAAGTACAAAATAAACGAAAGCACCCATTGCAGAAAAGTTGGCAAAGGAGAAATGGAAAAAAATCCCTTTGACCTTGACAAAGAAAACCGAACATTCGTGTATATACACATAGCGTTGTATGTTTTGAAAAAAAACTTGTAATTAAGTTTATGTATGTCTATTTCTGTAATATGCAACGATTGCCGATCATGCTGACCAGTGCCGATTGTTAGGTCGTTAATCCTTCCATCGAGGACCAGAACGTTATTACGAAAAGTTGGAAAAAAACTGGACAAAGAAATATCGGATTTGATGGTATTTTGGGTCTCTATGACCCGAGTAATTTTTATAGAAATATAAATGTAACATCGATTCATATATATATATTTGTGTATGCATATAAATGTAATATAATGCCATGATAATTTACCAAAATTCTTGTTTCTGAGTCATTTGGATCTTTAGAAAAGCGTACGTCTGCATACCTGAACAAAAATAAATTGCTTTTCTTTCTTCCTCTGTGAATTCCGCTTGCTAGAAAAATTTGACGCCTTGGTTTTCGTCAAACATTATCAATTCGGCCTTCTGATCAGCCTCGAGAATCCTCAACGATTTTAAAAGCACCTCGTTGTCCAGGCCGTGAAATTCTGAAAGAAACAAATCGGATTTTCTGGAGCCCTTTTTTTCACTGATTTTAAACGATCCAGCTCCAGGATTCAAAATTTTTTCAGTGCCCATCATTGCAGTTTTATTCACCTTGATCGGTGGTGTCTTCGCCTTGTACCAATTCAAAGAGAGTGCAAACAGAGCCAGCCAAGCCTCTCTCTTGGACCCAATTGTAAATTATATCAGCCCACTCCTGAAAAGTGTGCCACGAAACCAGCCACCTCTGTTTGCTTTTGTCAAGTGGACAGGCGTTGTTGCTTTTTGCTAAATCTTCAAGAATCATTAAAACTACCTCCGGAGACAGTTTTCCTGGTAGATTTTCGTCAAGGAGTTATCGAGATGTAAGTGGAATGAGAAAATTGATAATTCCCTGAAGAAACTGGATTAGAATGTGAGGAAGAGGATATTTTTTGGGATTTTATTCCTTTGCTCCAAAGAAATGACAAAATCAAAATTGTAGGAATATTTTAGTACCTGGAACTCAATTTTTAATATGAAATCTTGTACCTCAATCGATCGAAAGACAATGGAAGCAAAAAGAAGACAAATTTCTTGTCAATAACTAAACAAATTTGATATTTTGGTCGTCCGATAAAAAAAAGGATACTCTTTATCGCGGTATTGTTGAACAATGGACTTGAGTGAATTTCTCGAATATCAACCGTTGGCTCTTTGGTGGCTTTCAAATAATCCAGCACCAAACTTTTCCATGCCGATAATTGTTTTGTTTGGGTCTCTGCGTGAGGTTGAAGTCTGTAATAATTCCAGAATTCATTTGTTTCCTGTTTTATTATTGATCTATAAACGACGATTTACATAACCTACAAAAAATTCGATTCAGCAGTCGAGTGTACAACGGGATTTCTTTGGAATTTTCACCGTCCCGATGATGAGTTTGTTTGATAGTGCATTGAGCATTTGTTTTGGACATTTGTGTACGAGAATCGTTCGGGTTCAAAATGCGATCGTGACTAAACTTACGTGAAAAAAGGTGGAAAGCTGTATTGCCAAGGCCATTCTATTTCAGCCATTGTTTCGATAAAATTTACGAAAACTTGATTGTATTCGATGCAGATTTCTCAAACCGGACAGCAGAAATAATTTCAAAAAGGTATTTTAACCTCTCTAACACACTTGTAAGACTGACTGACA
This sequence comes from Diadegma fenestrale, assembly GCA_037043255.1. NCBI lineage: Eukaryota > Metazoa > Arthropoda > Insecta > Hymenoptera > Ichneumonidae > Diadegma > Diadegma fenestrale. The sequence continues at coordinate 2,105,418 of CM073316.1, forward strand.
GGTCTACAGGCAGACGACGCTCTCGACTCGTGGTCGAGACTGACAATTACAAAATTTATAGTCCACTCTGTCGATAAAAAAAACCTCCGAACAGCTTCAAGTGTTCACCGCTGCGCGAAAAAGTCTCTGCGATCGCACAACGCTTTCGGCAGCGACACCGACCAATACTTTACTTTTTTTTCTACGATTTGTAACCTGCGAAACGTGCATTTGTAATAATTGAGTAAATTGCAATAATAAGAGGAAATTTCGGAAGAATGGCGGCCGCTATGAGACAGAACATCGCTGATATGCTCAAAAGCATCGAAAGGTAACATTGATTTATATTGATTTCTATCGATCGCTATCCAAGCAGCGTAGTCGACATTTGTCACTTTTTTTTAGGTTAACAATGCGCTGTAATTATTCTTTAACGTCGTTCACTATTTTCAACGACACTGCTTTCTTATATTAGATCTTGAAAAAACACGACAAAGTATCTCAAACAACCGAAATTTTTCCGATCAAAAACGAACACTTAGTTGTCGTATTTTATGCCGAAATAATTGTAAAAATAGTTGAAACTTCATTTGTCTTTACAAACTTTGTCGCCCGTTTCTCTGGAATCGAAAATTTCTTTTGAAAAAATGCAGAGAAAAGTTTAGAAGCCCGTAAATGCTTTTTTTTACAGATACAATCCAGAGAATCTTGCAACTTTGGAAAAATATGTTGAAATCCAAGTGCGAGAGAACGTTTACGATCTCGAGGCAAATCTTGCTGTTCTAAAGTTGTACCAGTTCGATCCGCAGAGATTTAATCTCGATATCACTTGCCAGATTTTGCTCAAAGCTCTGACGAACTTGCCACACACCGACTTTGTGCTGTGTAAATGTTTGCTGAGCGAAAAAATCGTGAGTCGATCCAACAATTTTTTCCATAGCCTTTGCTACTTCGAATATTTTTATTGGGAACTTAACAGATCCGGTTTTCGGCCCTCGATATTCCATGAAATAAAAAGTGTGACATTTATTTTTTACGAAATGTTTCGGATTTCCTTTCATTCTGTAATTTAACCAAACTATTGAATTTTTTACTATAAAACGTTGCAAAAATTTATGCTTTTAACCCTTCAAGTGCATTCTGTGTCGTTTTGACCACAACAATTTTCTGTGACCGATTCTTTTCCCTCTAATGGCAACGAACGTTTTGGCATTCAATTTTCGTTTTTGTAAATAAATATTTAGATCATTTCCTACGAAAAAAAATGCATATTCACCAAAATACAACGATTCGAAAAACGTCTTGGAGGGTGAACCGAAAACAGAGCTAATGACTTTTCCCCAATTAACAGATGCAAGAGGATTCCATCAATCAAATAATGTACCTGGCCGACATCCTAGAACAATGCGATTTCCAAATATTTTGGGACAGAGTAGTGACCTTGGGGGACATTTGTGGCAGAATAGTGGGTTTTGAAGATTCTATAAGGAAATTCGTGTGCCACGTTGTTGGCATAACTTTCCAAACGATAGACAAAAGTCTGTTGTCCCAATTGCTCGGACGTGTCGATGGTACGAAACGAAATTTCAAGCAATTTCTCCATAACTCCTTTTTTGGCATGAATTTATTGGTCAATTTGTAAATCCCTCAGGACTATATTCAGAAAAATACAGTAATCATGATTCACTTGATTTCAGACAATACGCTAAAACAGTGGGTGAAGAAATACGGTTGGAAGGAGGAGAACAAATCCGTGATTTTCATAGCCAATCAGGACGAGAATATCAAGACGAAAAATATTACGGAAAAAATCGAATTCGATAACGTCGCTGGCCTCATGGCTTCGTGCTTGTAATAGATTTCTCAATAAAAAATCCAATGATACATTTTTAACTGAATTCGTTCGTCAAAAAGGAATTCAATTGTTTTTTTTCCACGATCGCAAAATTTGACGATCCGAATTATCGAAAAAAAAAAATATTGTACACGATTTTTTCAATTTCTTAGCCCTTCGGTGAAATTTTGGTAATGAAAATGTCGAGGTGATAGTACGAAGACGCTGCTCGGTCGAAACCCGGAAATTGTCTTCGAAAATGTTCGAAATTCCAGTCTGAAAAGTTGGATTAGTAAAAAATGTGTGAATAATTTAACGAGGAGTGCCTTTAAGGTGATTTCATAGAAAGATGCAATGCACTAATGTTGCCATCTGTTGGTGACAAGACGCACTGAATGCAGGGAGTTGGGATTTCAGCCATTGTGAACGCCCCAACCGCGAGACGAACGTTTACGTCGAAATTTCATGAAGAATATCCGCTAGTGCGATATATTGATGCTTTGCGTCACAGTAAAACTCGGAAAAACTGAGTGCGTAATAACATCGGCAAAATTGCAATAAGAAAAAGGAAGGAAAAGGAAAAAACAAGAGAACGAAACCGGCTGAGTCAGATAAGTTTGGCTCCAACGGCATTAGATCAACGAGTCGTAGGTGGGCCACGTTATCAAAAGTGTCAGGGAGCATTGGGATTGGTGGAAACATCAGATCGACGCGCGAGACGAAGACATCGGGTGGGGAACGCGTCAACGCGTTACAAGAGACTAAAAATATTATTACCATCTAGACAATATTTCGTGAAGTGAGGTTCGCAAGCTCGTAGTTGAACAAAATTGAGCGTAGATTTAATAAAAAACGCATATTCGTCCGAAAGGGGTATTAGAAAAATAAAATAAGCAAAAATAAGTAAAGAAAAGATAAATAGAGAAGGGAGAGAGACGAGAAAGCCGCACACGAGTCTCCGCGATTGTGTGGAAGCAGGAGAGACAGAGAGAGAAAGAGTTGGCAAAGGAAAAAGGGGGGTAAAGATACTCAAGCCCGTCGAGCCGTTTCTCGACGGCCCTCGGTGGCTGATCGGTGTTGGTGCCTTGGGGGGAATACGCGTGGTAAAACCGACTATCGTCGCGGAAGCATTGAAAAGCAGGGGAAATAAAAGAAATAAATTTCAGGCCGGATCGAAAGTAACGAGTCATCAACCACTTCAAGATGGCAGAAGGCCAGGAGGCTTCAAAGAAAATTACGGTTTTCGTCAAAACACCAAAGGAAAAACAGAGCATCGAAATCGAGGATGACGCGACAATTAAAGACGTAAGTTTCGCCTATTATCGAATTTACTCGTTCAAACGCGACACTCGACCCTTTTTTATTCTCGTTAGCCTTCCTCTCCGTGTTGTCGCGTGACTCGGGTCTTGACAACTCGTTTTTCATGGGTTAGGCATACGTTTTAACTGTTTTTTTTTTATCATCCGCTTTATTTTCTGTTTATACGTCAATAATTTTTTTTTCGCGTCACGGAATGTTTTCGCGGTACAATATTAGACGAAAATTGATAATACGTCAATGTGGCATAATACGAAAGCGGAAAAAAGAAACAAAACTGACCGATTCGCCCAGTTCATTAACATCGCGTTCGCATTTTAAATTCCGGAAAATTCCAGTCACCGTTTCCATACGCGACTACCGCAACTTATACGAAAATTTTACAAACTTTCAAAAATCTTTTATTTCGTGGAGGGATCCAACAAAATTTGTCAACCAAAGACTCAAATTTCGAGCGTTTTTTCGTTCTTTTTCCAAAACATCGAAATTCCCTAGACTTTTGTCGCGTTTCCTCATGAGAAACTGACAAATTCCAGATGTTTCGATTTAGTATGCAAAGTGCGAGCAAAGTATGCTCGTTGTGCGATAAAATATTTCTCTTTAAATGCGTCTACTGTCAAAACTTTGCTTGACGCTACAATTTTTGTAATCCAGTTCAAAACGGAAGTTGCCAAGAAATTCAACGCCCAGCCGGAACAGCTGTGCCTCATATTCGCCGGTAAAATAATGAAAGATCGTGACACTCTCGGCACGCACAACGTCAAAGATGGATTGACGGTACATCTTGTGGTAAAAACACCGCGTAGCGCGACCCAAGATACGACCGATGCGTCCACGCCGAGACCAGCAGGTGATTGAGCAAAGACGTATTGAAAATTAATTGAAATTGTGATTTATTTATGATCGAAACTGCGGCACAGAATTTGCTGCGTTTCTCTAAAAACAAAAACGACAAAACTCTTGATGAAAATAGAACGAGCCATTTGGATTAGTTTGTAATTATTTATTGATGGAAAAACAACGTTGGCAGCTGATGTGGGAGCGACGCCGTTCGGCCTGGGCAGCATAGGAGGCCTGGCTGGCTTGGAAGGCCTTGGTTTGGGATCGACCAACTTTATGGACCTACAACAACAAATGCAGCGAGAGTTGATGACTAATCACGAGACAATGCGCCAGTTGTTCGATAATCCTTTGGTGCAAAGCATGATGAACAATCCGGAAAGCGTGCGAATGATGGTATCGGCGAATCCACAGATGCAGGAGCTCATGCAACGCAACCCGGAAATAAGTCACTTGCTCAACAATCCTGAATTGATGAGGTAAAAATTCGAGTTTTATTCATTTGGATTTAACTTTTTGTTGAAACTTTTTACTCCTAACGTGAAAATGAAACTTTGCCTCGGGCGTTCGTTTTGTTAGACATTTAAAAAACAGTCCCAGCTCATTTTTCATGCTCAATTCCCCGAACTGTAACGTTTTAATTCCGATTTGTCGTACCATGTCAACGAGAATCAACAATAATCGATTTTTTGGCAATTACCAAATAATTCTGTTAATTTTATTGTATGTGAGGACAGAACTGGGTCCTGCAGTTTTCAAAATCATGACTGTGCCGTCCGTTTGTTCGCGTAGAACTCGCTACTAATGCAGTGTTATTAATTTTTGAATTTTAACTTCATGCTAATTGTATGGACTGTCAGTTCGTTTCCAATTATCAGTAACTGGACTACGTCATTGTCTATTGACGCACTTTCACGAAACATTAGTCAAGCTTAATCTTGCTGAACTCGAACGAGAATCGACTTTCCAATGACATTCATCATGCCGAAGTTTGCAACGTTGGAATGCATCGAAAAATATTTAATTCTATTGAAAATTCGTTCAATTTTCAATGTCATCCAAATTTTTCGAGCCGATATGCTTTTCGAATGGCAAAAATCGATCATTTTATCATTCTGTAATTGAATAATTATATTTTTCAAAGATAAAAATGAATTTCGTTGCATTCCAACGATACAAACTTCAGAGTCATTGATATTCTATTTTTGAATTTACATAAATGAATTTACATAAAATTTACAGAAATGAAATTGTTTCAAGTACAAAAAAAGAAAAGGAAATCGGAGCAAATTTGTTTTCGTTTAATTGACAAATAATTGATAATTATGACGGAACAGGAATAACGATTATTTACGTTGATTTATTTGGGCTTGTCTTGTATTTTGAGGACTGGAATAACTTGATTAACAATTGTTGGTACGTGTCGTAATTGCAGGCAAACGCTGGAGTTAGCTCGCAATCCATCGATGTTGCAAGAGTTGATGCGTACTCACGATCGCGCTCTGTCACATTTAGAAAGCATTCCGGGTGGTCACAGCGCTCTGCAGCGAATGTATCGTGAGATGCAAGAGCCAATGTTGGCGGCGGTGGCAAACGAGAGTAATCCATTTGCGGCCCTTGTGGCAAATAGCAGCGAGAGCGACGGTGTACCAAACCCGCAGCAAGGTCAAGAAAATCGTGATCCTTTGCCGAATCCTTGGAGCCCGAATTCGGGCGAAGGAGGAACAACGACGAGAGGACCGACGAGTGTACCGGGTGGTGAAGGTGGCGGCGGTGGTGGCGGTGGCGGCGGCGGCGGCGGCGGCGGCGGTATAATGGACGCGGGAATGCAGAGCTTGGCTGCTCAGATGATGGAAAATCCTCAGATGATGCGCGACATGCTCAATGCCCCGTACACGAGATCAATGCTCGAAGCAATGGCCGCCGATCCCTCAGTCGCCAATAGCATTCTCGCTGCTAATCCTTTCATCAGATCAAATCCCCAAATGCAAGAACAGATGAGAACCATGCTACCGGCTTTTATCAATCAAATGCAGAACCCACAGGTACAGAACGTCATTACGAATCCGGATGCACTCGCAGCGATAATGCAAATACAACAAGGAATGGAACAATTGCGCACTGTTGCTCCTGACTTCGTTGGAAGGTTTGTCAACTTTTCATCCATTTACGCAAATAAACGAAACTCGATGACTCTGAAGTTTGCATTGTTGGAATGCAGCGAAGTACATTTTTATTTTTGAAAAAAAAATAATTATTCAATTACAGAATGTAATTACGATGATAAAATCATCCATTTTTGCCATTCAAAATGCATATCGGTTCGGAAAATTTGGATGACATTGAAAATTAAACGAATTTTCAAAAAAATTCAATATTTTTCGATGCATTCCAACGTTGCAAACTTCAGCATCATTTTTAGATGACTCTGAAGTTTGCATCGTTGGAATGCAACAAAATTTATTTGTATCTTTGAAAAAAATAATTATTCAATTACAGAATGTAATTACGATGATAAAATGATCAATTTTTGCCATTCGAAAAGCATATCGGCTCGGAAAATTTGAATGACATTGAAAATTGAACGAATTTTCAATAAAATTCAATATTTTTCGATGCATTCCAACGTTGCAAACTTCAGCATCATGAAAAGTCGTGAAAAAAGACTAAACGAAATTTACGAAGCGGTCATTTCATAACGTTTCCTTTTGCCAATCAAAATCGGTTCGCATTCTTTTTTTTTCGTCACGATCCTTGAAATCTTCGGGGGCCAGACTCTTTACCGGATAAAGTTGAATAATTTCGATTGTACCGTTTTTTGACAGTATGGGACTCACACCACCGCCGACCACGGCGACCACCACGCCAACAACAGGAACGCCAACACCGAACGCACCAGCCTCCGGTCAAACTGACGCAAGTCAACCGAATGCGCTCGAGCAGTTTATGGCTCGAATGGTAAGAATGAAAATTCGTTTAATATTCTTTTTGAAAACTTGCTCCGAATATTGTTTCCTCGGGATAAACCACAAGTTGTTGACCTTCGTCAGATCTCCTCGGTCGCATTGGGGGGAGGCCAAGAGGATGGTCAACCGGGACCACCACCGGAAGAACGTTATCGAGCACAACTTGAACAACTGACGGCGATGGGTTTCGTTAACAGAGACGCCAATTTACAAGGTTTTATTTCCCGTTTTTCATTATCAGCGTCTTAAGGCACTCTGTCAGTCGTTCTGGCTGTAAAACTCCGATAAACTCTCCGACAGAAATGAGCATTAGAGTAGCAACAAAAATCTTCATTACAGCATCCGCGTGACTGATTGCGAGCCTTGAAACGATCGATTCTGTTGCCAAAAAGCACGAGTACTTAGAAAATCGTAAAAACACTTTTCACACGTTTATTTTACAATCCTGAGACTTTCTAACCCTTCGAGTGCACAGCCTTGAGCGTTTATGGGGTCGATCTGACACGAGACATTTTTAAAATCGTTTAAATGCCAAAACATCGGTGACGGAACAATTTTCGGGTCAAACCGACCCAGTATGCACTCGAACGGTCAAGATTGACACAAAAAATGATAGAATTTCAAAATATTCAGCCCCAAAGGCTTGCAAAAGAAACGGAAACATGTTATTGTCGAAAAAATGTTCAAATTCTTGTTAAAAACTCAAGCTCATGCCGGTAAGGGCAAGACAGATTTTTGTTGTTGTTATTTTGTGCATTACTAACGAAAAGTGTGAATTTTGCTTTGCAGCTCTAATTGCAACGTTCGGAGACATAAACGCAGCGATCGAAAGACTACTCGCTAACGGGCAGGTTTCTATGAGCTAACCACCAATCAGCAACGCTCTTATTCCATTATAATCTTTAGTTCGCTCCTCTTCTATTGAATCGGCGCGCTCGATCTTGATACGACGATTCCCGAGATGATTTTGACTGTCAATAAAAGATTTAAAATTCGAATAAAAGAAAAAAGCGAAATCGTGAAGAGTAAAAAATTGAACGACACGACAAAAAAAGGCAGAAAAATATAACAACACCTGGCTCTTGACATTGTGCGAGCAATTGACTCGTTCAACGTACATTTTCTTTCAATTCTCACTAAATTACGACGGAAATAATAGATAATTATCTGCGACATTCATCGCCCGAGACGAAACACCAACGATTTTCCAATCAAACGAAAGCAGCAACCGAATCACACGTTTTTGATTTTTCAATCTCACTTTTTCGACACGCCCTTAATTATCAAGATTTCAATGACACTTTGGCTGATTTTCAAATCGTCTATATTTTTCGGCTCAACTGACTCGAAGCCACATCGAGATCATTATTAACAATAAAAAAACTCAATGAAGTTATACATTGAAGGAAGCTTCAAACGGTGCAGTTGTCAACAATTAGCGAGTTTATTAGTTTTTCAAGAGCAGCCGGACGGACTTTGCTTTTGGATTGAGAACAAACGTGCGCCGTAAACGCAAACACATTTTTTTTTTTTAATAGTTAATTACGGAGGCTAACGAAAAAAATGGAGTTTCTTACATTATGAATGTGTAGATTTCTAGACCGATAACTATTTTGGAGGAGCCGCCGATTTTCTTTGTCCCGTTTCGTTCGAACGGAGCCTAAAAATATGTCGATTCGAATATTTCTCGAGAAAAGAAGAAAACTGTGAGTTTTAGGTGTTCGCGAGGGAGGCGAGGCATACAATTGCATAGAACAAAAAAATTCATTGTCAAGTAGTGTTAAGCAAATGGATAAAAACACATTGGAATACACAAATACACACACACACACACACACACATCGACACGTGGTGAATGTTGTAAATTATCTTTACGAGGGAGGAGGTGAGCGAGAAAGAGAGAGAGAGAAGATTTATGGTTTTACTATTTTTGATTGACGCGACAAAATGAGATGAAAAAAATGAAAATTGGAAAAAATATATAAATATATCGCTACGACTTGTGTTATATATAAAAAGTAAAAAAAGAACGCCAATTTTAAAAGATCGCAACCTCAGTAGAAAATTAATTACTCAATTTTCTTCATATCACTTTGACATAAAAAACAATTTAGATTTACAAAATGTAATGCATTTTTCCTTCCCTACGAACGATATTTTGAAATTCCCCAAAATTTTCTCAAAAACTCTCAAGCTCAATCGACAAAAAGAAATGAAATCATTGCAACATAGCCAAGAATTAAAAAAATAATGAATAGCTACATTTCACAGGGAAACATGTGCACCCTCAATACATTTTGTGTATTTAAGGGTCTGCAAAGGCTCTACAAAAAAATGCAAAAAATTGGCGTGCATGGTTAACTAAAAAAGTTCGGCGAAGGCCTGCGTCACTGTTCTTATTAGAAGTTTCCGCATGCACGCGCAAAGTAGCATTATGACGTCATGTAATGGGGAATGGAACATCCTCCGAAATTCTAAATGTTCGCTGTTTTTTCTGTTCTCTTTCCGCGATGATAATTCCATATTATTCCAAATGTTCGCTGTTTATCCTATTCCTCTTTCTGCGATGATATTTCCTATTTCCATATTAAACAAAAATCTCTCCTCTTTGCACAATTAATAATCATTTTTCAAAGTCTGGAGAGCCAAGGGGAACGAAACTTTTAAAAAATTTCATTCCATGCAATCTGATAAATGTTTTTTTATCTTGACGAGATTTGAATGAAAACGATTTCGATTTTTCAGATGAAAAACGGAAATTCTATTTTAGGCAGTTGTTCAAGTTTGTCCGCCTCTCCCTTAAATTGATTCTTTATCTTTCCGGGCTTTTTTAGTTAACCATGCACGCCAATTTTTTGCATTTTTTTGTAGAGCCTTTGCAGACCCTTAAATACACAAAATGTATTGAGGGTGCACATGTTTCCCTGTGAAATGTAGCTATTCATTATTTTTTTAATTCTTGGCTATGTTGCAATGATTTCATTTCTTTTTGTCGATTGAGCTTGAGAGTTTTTGAGAAAATTTTGGGGAATTTCAAAATATCGTTCGTAGGGAAGGAAAAATGCATTACATTTTGTAAATCTAAATTGTTTTTTATGTCAAAGTGATATGAAGAAAATTGAGTAATTAATTTTCTACTGAGGTTGCGATCTTTTAAAATTGGCGTTCTTTTTTTACTTTTCAAAAGTATTTTTCCACGGATTTCTCTTCTTTTTGAAAAGCGGGATATTCATCAACATTTTTTTGTAATTATAGAGGCATTATTTGTTCTGCTTGGTTATTCTTGAAATAAAATAAATCTCTTCAAAAACTTCTGTCGACACCCCTGGTAAATTCCTTTAAATATCTCGACAACAGTCATGATCAAAGACTTAAAAAACTCTCATCGAGAACCTTGTTCAATCCCTCAAGGAAACCACGAAGAGACTCGTGGTCAATCTCTCAATGAAACCTCAGTGAGGCCCTTAGTCAATCCCTTAAAAAAGCTCGTCTACCCTTGGCTAATCTGTTGCAAAAATCTCGTCAAGACTTTTTGTCGACTCTTTAAAAAATCCCATCCAGACTCTTGACTAATCCCTTAAAAAAGTCTTGGCACGATTCTTGGTCGATCTGTTGAAACAAGTCTCGACCAGAATCTCGATGAATCTTTTGAAAAAGTCGCGGCGAGATTCTTTATGAATCCCATAAAAAAAGTCTCTGGACGCTTCCACTCAATGCCTTGAAAAACTTCCGTCGACACCGCTTCCGCAAATCCCTTCAAAATATATCGGCGAGGGTCATGATAAACCCCTTAAAAATTCTCGTCCAGACTCTTGACCAATCCCTTAAAAAAGTCCTGGCGAGATTCGTGGTTAATCCCTTAAAAACTCCCATTAAGAGCCTTGGTTAACCCTTTCGAAATTGTCGTCCAGACTCTTCGTTAATCCCTTAAAACCATAGTGACGAGACTCTGAGTTTAGTAAATATTAACTAACTCTTAAGAAACCACGTTCGAGACCACTGGTGAGCGCCTTAAAAAATTCCGTCAAGACTCTTCGTCAATCCCTCAAAAAAGTCCTGACGAGACTTAACCCTTCTCCCTCGTGCCCTTTCTCCCTTTGTTCTCCCGTTTTTTAATCGTTTTATTGCATTTTTGGCTTATTTTTTGACTCCGAGCGAAATTGCCCCAGGCTCACGTGATCCTGCATTAAAAAACGAAAAGAATAAGCCCAAGGTGGATCATTTTCATTGAATTTTAGAAGAGACAGGGAGTTTTTAAAACTGGGGTGATTTATGACCCCACGTCACCGGAAAGTTTAAATAAAATAAGGTTACCGTGCAAAGGTCAAAAACTTCCGTGGCAACCCCCGGTCAACCCCTTCAATCATAAAGTCTGATAAATATTTTTTATGTTGCCGAAATTTGAATGAAGAAGATTTTGATTTTTGAGATGAAAAACAAATGACATCAAAAACCATGGAGCCGTGGACCTAGATACCGAAACCCATGAAGGAATGGACCTAGACATCAAAAACCATGGAGCCGTGGACCTAGACATCGAAAACCATGGAAAAATATACCTAGACATCAAAAACCATGGAGCCGTGGACCTAGACATCGAAAACCATGGGGAAATATACCTAGACATCGGAAAAAATGGAGAAATATACAGAGACAACTAAAACCATGGAGAAATATGCCTAGACAGCAAAAACCATGAATAAATATACCTAGACATCGAAAACCATGAAGAAATATACCTAAGCATCGAAAACCATGGAAAAATATACAAAGCCGACGAAAACCATGGAGAAATATACCTAGACATCAAAAACCGTGAAGAAATATACCTGGAAATCGAAAACCATGGGGAAATATACCTAGACATCGAAAACCATGGAGCCGTGGACCTAGACACCGAAAACCATGAAGCCGTGGACCTAGACACCGAAAACCATGAAGCCATGGACCTAGACACCGAAAACCATGGAGCCGTGGACCTAGACACCGAAAACCATGGAGCCGACGACCTAGACATCGAAAACCATGGAAAAATATACCTAGGCATCGAAAACCATGGAGAAATATACCTAGACAGCAAAAACCTTGAAGAAATATACCTAGACATCGAAAACCATGAAGAAATATACCTAGGCATCGAAAACCATGGAGAAATATACCTAGACATCGAGAACCATGAAGCCGTCGACCTAGACATCGAAAACCATGGAGAAATATACCTAGACGTCGAAAACCATGAAGCCGTCGACCTAGACATCGAAAACCATGGAGCCATGAACCTAGCGATCAAAAACCATGGAGAAACATACCTAGACATAAAAAAACAATGGAGCCGTGTACCTTGACAACGAAAACCATGGAGCCGTCGACCTAGACATCGAAAACCATGAAGAAATATACCTAGGCATCGAAAACCATGGAGAAATATACAGAGACAACGAAAACCATGGAGAAATATACCCAGACAACAAAAACCATACCTACACATCGAAAACCATGGAGAAATATACCTAGACAACAAAAACCATGGAGCCGTGGACCTAGACACCGAAAACCATGGAGCCGACGACCTAGACATCGAAAACCATGGAGAAATATACCTAGACATCGAAAACCATGGAGAAATATACCTAGACATCAAAAACCATGGAGCCGTGGACCTAGACACCGAAAACCATGGAGCCGACGACCTAGACATCGAAAACTATGGAGAAACATTCCTAGGCATCGAAAACCATGGAGAAATATACTTAGACATCGAAAACCATGGAGAAATATACAGAGACAACGAAAACCATGGAGAAATATACCTACACATCGAAAACCATCGAGAAATATACCTAGACATCAGAAACCATGGAGCCGTGTACCTTGACAACGAAAACCATGGAGCCGTCGACCTAGACATCGAAAACCATGGAGAAATATACAGAGACAACAAAAACCATGGAGAAATATACCTACACATCGAAAACCATGGAGAAATATACCTAGACAAGAAAAACCATGGAGCCGTGTACCTTGACAACGAAAACCATGATAGCTAGACAACGAAAACCATGGTAGCTAAACAACGAAAACCATACGGAAAGAGAGGCCCGATATAGTCTGTCTCTCTCGCTCAGTGGCGCGCAAAGAGTGGGGATACCACGTTTAGCGGGGCGGGTGACGTCACGGGCCGAAAATGTCCACCAGGCACGTAAGGGCGTATGTCCAAGCGCCTGCGCACATAACTTACGCCTTTCTGACTCTAAGAAACAGAAGGGATCCCAAACCTCGCGTCCAAAATCTTCAATGTTAGATTTCTCTGGATTGGCTGAACGGATTTTGTTCTACCAAGGACCATTCGAAAGATAAAAAATCATAGAAAATTCAAATCTAATATGAGATTTTTCCCTCAACCCGTTCTCCTGTGAGAACGATTTAAAGTTTCTGTGACGTCATAAAATGCCTATTTTACTGTATATAAGAGTACGGCCGGCTCGCGCGCTACGCTTTTCTTTTAAACTTGGCGTCGAGCCGCTGCCGCGACTCTTGATTTTACGTGTACCACGAACTGTCGGGGGGAAAAGACATTGTGTAAAAGCTATTATATATTACAAATGAATGAAAATAACAAGAAATATTAATTGAAAAAATAAAAGAAAAGAAAAAACACACGATGATCGGAAGAAAACTTGTTAAAATTCGTAATAAGAAACAAAGTAATTGCATCGACGTATAGCGTTCGTCTCTGACTGTGTTTAGCGATCACAGATGCTCACGTTGCTCTGACGAAATCTCGATTAACCGACTGAGGAAGCTTTTTTCGTATACATATTTGTACGAAAGGAATAAACGACGTCGCTCATTACAAAGAACAAAATAAATGAATTAATCAATGAAATTTCAATGTTTACATTTTTTGTAGATTCAAATCTAATGTTCGTTTTTTTTTTTCGAGACGTTGTTGCTTTACAATTCACCGTGTACTTCGATCTTCGAGGAGGCAAAATAAATAAAAGATAATACGAAACTCATGTTTAGGGATAGGAAAGGTTTAGGCAGTAAAATAAGTCACGAATCATCATATTTTATTTTGGGAGTGCGTTGAGCAGTCAAAGTCACGACCATATTGATGCGAACTTACGATCTATCGTATATAAACTTATATATACGTGTATGTGTGCACAACGATAGCGAAAAGAATTGGGCATTCTGTAACTTTCCTAGCCGGACAATAAAAGATCGAGAATATCTGGTAAACAAAAAAGCCGCAAACGAATTTGGCGAACGCGATTTCAACGCTACGAAATTCGGCTTCGTTCCGCTTCTTCGTTTTCACGGATGTACGATTTTTCTCGCACTTGCTACGCACTGATTCGTGAAAATCACGTAGACTTGAAAAAAAAAAAAAAAACGGCAACGAAGCTCGATTCGTCTGCTTGGAAAACTTCACTAAAAATTGATTGCTGATCGTGTTTACGCGCCTAGATTTGTGATTTTTCGACCGCGTAGACATTCTACGGGGCGTCCAATATTTCTGGCCAAAGTTTGACACATATATATCGATATAAATGTCACATATACAATTTACTGTGTAAATACGCGATATGAAGATGAGCAAGAACTTTGTGATGCCTCCGCAACGAGTACCTCCTGTAATAAATATTTCCGTACGAATAGAACAGCTTTCGAGTTCCAGCTGATTTAATAGTGTGTAATTTTTTGGTTTCACGCTTATTGTCTTGCCGAACTGATTTCGATAGAATTTCCGTTGATAAAAACACACGATGTGTATGAAAGGTGCATGAGTTTGGAGGTTGGTAGATTTTGACCAAGGGCGCCGCACGAAAAAGCGTGAAGTGAAAAAACGATCGCGATGCTGCGCAGAGTTCGGCGGCAAGCAACAGTAACGAGCAACCGAAACCGTCGGTACTGTACCTACCGAGCAAGAGAAAAGGAGGGAGTGCAGCTGTGGTGTTTGTTCCCCCACCAGGGGGCTACGCCGCGAGGCAGCGTTGGGAACGAGAGAGGGGGCTGAGCTTCGGAGTGGGGATAAGGAGAGAGCAATCGCATCCCGTGACCGTTGGAAGATGTACCACACACACTGCGGAATAGCTCGCGGTCCTCCACCAGAGC
Organism: Diadegma fenestrale; assembly: GCA_037043255.1. Taxonomy (NCBI): domain Eukaryota; kingdom Metazoa; phylum Arthropoda; class Insecta; order Hymenoptera; family Ichneumonidae; genus Diadegma; species Diadegma fenestrale. The sequence goes on from CM073316.1 coordinate 2,120,475, forward strand.
AAGAATATCGTCGAGGTACGGAGAAAAAGAGAAAGATCGAGAGGGCGAGAAGAAACAGGGGCTTGGACATTCCGAGGAGTTTATACATGCGATCTCAAGTGTTTCGTACTGTTCGAAACGATCCAAAACATTGATAGACGAATTGATTTGAAATAAATTGTTTTTGCCAAAAAAAAAACAAATAGCGAAAACAACGAAGCGTATTGTTTAAGTGTAACGTTATTTTTTGTTTATTTATTGAATATAAATTGTTGCGTATTCGATAGGAAATGTGCTCGGAAAAAACGAGATAAATTCGCGAGTGGTTGGTGGTGTGTTTAAATAAGATGCGCGAGCCCGCGCGATAAATCATGCGCGTTACGACACGAGACAATTCGATACCATAAACATCGTTAAATAACGGGAAACTGAGAGTTGCCTTTTTATTCGCGAACCAGCTAAAGTTTAAGTGCGGTTTGTTCGCCGCGTGCTCTGTGAAAAAATGGGATAATACGATCGAAAAAAGGAGTAAACAGAAAAGGACGATCGTGAGAGTGTTTGAGACCGCGTACCGCCGCTGCCCGCTTGCGCGCATCGCGCATCCTCGTCGTCAAGGGGGCCACCGTGAGAGTCGGCGTTTTTTTTGCAGTCTGAACCAGCTGCTCCTCCGCAGAGCAAGCAGAGATCGCGCGCGCGAGCGCGAAAGATTCGCGTGTATTCTGTAAAATCAAGTGCAAGTATCTGCAACTATTCCTCGTGAAATATACAGGCACGAAAGATTTTTCGAGTCGTTTTATTAAACGCGTGCAAACAAATCTTTTCGCGTGTACAATCGTCGCGAAGTATATTTGGAATAAAAACTCGACTACGCGTGTTTTGGATCGGCGAGTTTGCTGCGGGGAATTGGACACGTGCGCGCCAGTGTTATAATAATCGTGAACAAGTTTGAATCAAAATAAGAAAAGAAAACAAAGTTTCCCTCGAGCTTGCGCGCTGGATTGTTGCTGCTATTGTTATGATGGCGTAACAAGTGGGTGTGCGCGCACGCGCGTGTGTTTGTTTTGATAAGTTTTGTATCTGCGAGAATCCCATTAGCAGTGACAGTGATTTTATTTTTTATTTGTTGTTTTTGTTACACATTTCGACCTGAAAAGGATTGCTTTGGTTTTTTCGTTTATGGTTTTCGAGCGTTTTCATTAGACGGGAATACATTGATCTTGGTTTATTCAGTTTTTTTATTGTTGCCGAGAGTTCGTGTAAATTTTGCGGTGCCGCGAGAGGCGTCGCCGGAACGGGGATTTGTGCCTCGTCTCTCGTCTCGCTACGTCGGGATAACCAGCGGAATGTGGCACGAGGTGAGTTAGCGCCCGGCCGGACCGCCCGATCCCGCGCGCCGCTCTTTCTCTCTACTATCTTTTTCTCTCTCTTTATTTTTTTCATCTTGCGCCAAGTCTCCCGAGAGCAGCCCAAGCTCCAAAGAGCAAGAGAGACAAAGAGAGCAAGTCTCGAGGCCAGGGACGGATCGAAAAGGGCTCTTTTTTTATTTCTCCTGTCCTTATAAAACTTTGTGCACTTTTTGCATCCATTTTTTCCTCCAACCTCTCGTACGACATCCATTGAAAAATCAAAACACGTAATTATTCCAGAGGCAAAGATTCGAAACTTGTTTTTTCACTTTACACCGAGAAATCATTCAAACGAATGAAAATTTATCATTTTTCCAACTCGCTTTTCAAAAATTCACATTTCGACAAGCAAATTGTTCGTGTAAAGGAATCGAAGCCCCTTTTTCGCACGTTTCTCGATAAAAAAAATACCGCCATGTTTTTTAGTGTTTTGACAGCGACTGTCAAAAGTTCTCAATACATCGACACGTTTCGGGCATATTTAACAAACGATTTTTTAAACGAGAGAAACTCAATTCGTCGAAACACGTTTCTCACCATTAAGACCTTTTTTCACGTACAAATTTAGTCTGAAATAAAATGTCTTTAATCCTGAAAAATCGATCCGTATAGACCTTCGGGATCAGATGAAAAAAAATAGGGATCGGAATGAGCTTGCAGCCAATCATTCGCCAGCATCCACTTTGGAATGTTAAGGTCGTATTCATTACCGACCAGAATATATATAAAAACATGTTTATGCTCACCTGTGAATACACATACATCTTACTAGTGTTCCCTTTTGATGATACATTTCCCGACGCTCGTAAACTACTTCCAGTCCCTACGAAAATCATTCTCGACCAGATCAACGTAGTTATATGTGTCAATGACTCGGCAACATTCATCATTTTTTACTTTGATTCGATTAAAAATTCCGAAACGAAATTCCATTCGATCGCCATTGCAAATTACTGCGTGAATAAAATTCAGTATTGAATTCAATTTCAACATTTGATTCTAATTGGCGCGGTCCGAACGGATAAATAAACAAGCGTGAGAAAATGAATTTAAATAAAACATTAAAGCGACAAGATTTTTATTCGAATTTCTGTGATTTTTGAATTTCATTCATGAATTTTTTGTTGCGTTTCTTTTTAAAGGGTAAAATGTTTTTTATTCTGGGAAAAATTTATTGGATGGTTCTTTGTCATCGTTAGCGTGGCGTTGATGGATCGCACGGAGTTTCTGTTCTTTACAAATGAACGAAAAGCGATTTTTGCCATAAATTGGATAATTTACAAAGATCCGAATGAAAGGTGTAGAATTAACAGTTTTCTTAGTCCGTTTTGGTCTTAACGATTCGGCGTTTAATGAAAAACGGTGTACTAAAACCTGCGGAGAACGAGTATGCGAAATGGTATGTTATTTTTTAAATACGCGGGATCGTACGAGCAGTTTGGAGCTCGCGCGGGATCCCGCATCGCGCGCGTCAGCTAACGATCGATAAAGTGCGTTGCGATCGTGTGTCAACGGTTCTGTGTGCTTCTCTCGTCTCTCCCGAGAGTATCGAAGGGAGACGTGGCGCGAGCACATCTCTGGTTGATGCTTCTGGAGCCCCCCGTCTCACGATCTCTCGCAGAATGACTTGGCGAGAGGAGCGAGGAGAGAAACGGGGGGTATGAACTCGTTTTTGGTTGCAAACCGCCAAAGATTCATTCAAAATCGGTCCCCCGTTGAGACAGGGACAGAGAATCGTCGGAGAATACTCCACGAGAGTTATTTACACACCCTGCGGGGTAATGGGGGTCAATCAATTTATTTACGAGATTCGTACGCGTTATCAAAATCTTCCGTCGTAAAAGTTGATCATTTTCATAATTAGTAACGAAGCGTTAGAAAAGATGATGCTGAAGTTTTCCAACGTTGGAATGCAACGAAAAATATTTGATTTTATTGATGATTCGTTCGATTTTCTATGCCATCCAAATTTTTCGAGCCGATATGCATTTCGGGTGGCAAAAATTGATCGTTTTATCATCGTAATTACATTCTGTATTGGAATAATTATTTGTATCAAAAATAAAAAAGAATTTCGTTGCATTCCAACGATCCAAACTTCAGAGTCATTTAGAAAAGTCTCTCCGCAGAGTCTCTCTCCTTAATTCGCAACCGCGAACTCGAATAACGTCAGCGCGAAAGAGAAAAAAAATCTCGTCCTTTAAGCAGTATTTTCTCAGCTTTTTGTACGTGGAAACAATTATGAGAGAAATTCCTATTCATTACGTGGAAACAATACGGCGGAAATATTTCGATACTGACGAAAGATTAAGCCAACAGAATGAATTCGAGGACGAGGGGTTTTAACTGTACAACACCACCGAGAGGTCGGGAAGTCGGTTAACAGCTGCTACTCCGTCATATCGAACGTTGCAAGAATCCTGCTGTTGTGCTTAACTCTAGGACCGCCATTTACTCACACACGGACACGCATACACTTGCATTTTCTCACAGAAAGGCCCGATAGGCAGCGCAGCATTGTCACTTGTAACGAGACAAAATTTAGTTCGTAATAACGACATTTTTTTCACACAACAGACGAAAATGATGATCCTGAAGTTTACATCGTTGGAATGCAACGAAATTCTGTTATTTCTTCAGCAAAGCCAATAATTATTATTGAATATTTGGTCCGCCCAATAAAACGATTCTCTCTTGCGACCAAAAAACTCAGTTGACTCAAAAAATTGCGACGATTTTCAAAATCCAATAAATAATCAATACAAAAAATGTTTTTCGTTGCATCTCGACATTGCAAACTTCAGAGTCAAACTTTCGAGTCCGAGTTCTTGGCAGAGATGCAATTTTGATGCATTCGGTGTCGTTGCTCTTTGTTTATGCAAAATATTCAGATTGACGCTGACAAAAAATGATAGAAAAGCAAAAATCCAAGACCAGACGATCGGGTGTTCAGTTCCAGGGAGCGAGAGAGAGAAGATGAAAGTAGCGAGATGGAGAATCCAAGTCAGTCTGGCAAGAAAATAGGAAGAAAAAAAACAAACGCGTGTATAATCTCGTTTATTCTTTGGTGGTTTTTTTTGTTGGTACGTCGCCCGCGCCTCGATGGTATTTTATTGGAAATGCGAGACGACCTCAAGAATGAACATACGAACAAAATCAGACTCTCTGTCCGATCTCGATGAGCTCTTGAGCAGAGAATATGAACGTAGGCAGTGAGACAGGATACTCGAGAGGACTAAACCCTCTCGGCTTCTCCCTCCTATATAACCCTCATTCAATACGTCCTACACCTTCATTTGCAAATGCACACTCAGGACATACGCTGTATATACCAATTGCCTTTTTTGGCAACTCTCACCCACTTGAACCATCAAAAAATCAATTTCCACATGATATTAATAAAGAACCAATTAATATTTGCATTTCCAATCGTTGCTCTTGCGAATCGAGTCATTTTTATGTTTATTTTATCAACTTTTCACGTAGTAATTTTTTCTTTTCCATCGACAACGTCAAAAAGACAAATTACATGTTTCGCTTTGACAAATCATTCGAGCTGTTGATTAAATGTTCAACGAAATGCAATTTTATTATTGGCTGACGTTTTCCACCGCATTTGCACCTTTTCTCGTTTCGGTCCCCGTCGCCTTTCTTGTGTTAATTATTCTATACGAGGGTATGCTAATATCGAGTCCCTCTTTGGGCTTTCTATTTACTTTGGGAGGCTGCATGCACTTGGTCCATGGAAGAGATTTGTTTTTTTTCCTCTTACCTTCTCGGTATCACACGCACAAAGCAACGATGCACGAGAAATATTCGAGTGTCTTTTTTAACCGTGAAAAAATGAATAAATCAAAAAAATTGTGTTTGCTCACACGAGGCTTTTCGATCTAACTTATCGGAGCGAATTCGTGCGAGTGTCATTTCGACAGCTCTTTAAAGTGTCAACAGTGGGCACTCGTGGATTTTACAAGTCCGAAAACGAAATCACCTACAAAAATATAATTCCGGAGTTTGAAACGTTGAGATTCAACGAAAAACATTTTTTCCGTTGATTATTTATTGAATTTTGAAAATCGTGGCGGTTTTTCGAGTCGATTGAGTTTTTTTGGTCGCAAGAGAGAATCGTTTTATTGGCCGGACCAAATATTCAATAACAATTATTGGCTCGGCTGAAGAAATAACAGAATTTCGTTGCATTCCAACGATGCAAACTTCAGGATCATACAAAAATGCCTTTTCGCTATCGCCAATGAATCACTCACCCAAAAATCGTCCATTTTAAATGATTTTTCAACGCCTCCCAATGCTCGAAGTTCAAACATTTCGAGTCAGACCGGAAGTTCATGCATGTGCTTGCAAACCGAATGGAAATGCAAAGAATGAGAAAAAAATTTCGATCTTTATGACATTAACATTTATAGGAAGATTTTTCACACATTTTTTTTCTTTCAGTTGAGTTTCTTGTTGTTGGCGTTGAATGACCCATATAATGCACGAAGAAAATATGAAGCCACGTCTCTCGAGATTCGTGTAGACGTTTCATGGTCGTCCGCGAGTACGATCGAGCATTTGCGGTCGTTCGCTTTTACGATAAATTTAGATACTTATATACACACACGCACACTTATATACATATGTATATTGCTATGTGCATACGAGTGTGTACATATATGGATAGGAACACATAAATGTACACGTGTGTACATGATATAGGTATAACTCTGATTGTTCCTTTTCTCCCTTATTTCTTGCGCGACTGGTACTAAAATACAAGATCGCATGTACGTCTGATCAATAATTCAATCGACTGTGATCTGAAATACTCGATTTCTTCCTTCAAGGAATTCGATATGTTTTTCAGCCGTTTTAAACACGACTAAATTCATACAGAAAATGATGAAACTCATTTTTCTTGCTCGCGTCTTCATACCGAGAGACGAAATTGTTCGTTGAATCGAAACGATTTTCTTTCGTTCGATAAATCGCCATAACGAGGACGTTTTCGAGTCAATACTGTTCTCCTCGGATTTTCTCGATATCTCGAAGAAAAGTGGAGAGTTTTGCAGCTTTTTTCGTAGCGGAAAGAGAGCGAAATTGTACTTTTCTCGAAACGTCAAGCCTCCGTCAAGTTCGAGGACGATATTTTGTCCCTTGAAACGAATTTCATTGTCGCGATGATGCTGAAGTTTGCAACGTTCGAATGCATCGAAAAATATTGAATTTCATTGAAAATTCGTTCAATTTTCAATGTCATCCAAATTTTTCCAGCCGATATGCTTTTCGCATGGCAAAAATGGATCATTTTATCATCGTAATTACATTCGAATAATTATTTTTGTCAAAGATAAAAATGAATTTCGTTGCATTCCAACGATGCAAACTTCAGAGTAATTTGTCGCGCAAGCTCAGTTCTGCAATGAGTGGCGGAATGAAAAATTATGAGGCACACGAATCGAATTAAAGTTTTCGGTGATATTTGGATTCGTGACGAGTATTCTTGACAAATTTTATGGTGATATTTTCATCATAATCGTCCGTAATAAAGGCTGCGATCGTAAAATTGATTTATCGTACTATAACCATCCGTTCTGATTTATACAGCAGCAGCGGAACTATCCTCTGGAGTTTTGAACTAATTACGCGTAGTATTATTAGCGAGTGGAGAATATTTTTAATAATAGACTATCGTGCTTTATTTTTTTTCATGTTTACGGCTAGGGTAGTGCAGCAAATTATATTCACACCGGATGCACAAGATTAGGGTACGCTTCACGATTCTCACATGTACGGAGCAAGCAGGAGAGTGAGTCACGATGAAAATTGCTAATAAAAAAACGTAAGGATTCATACACAATATCGTATTCTCTGCACATAAATCAACTTTTCCCTTAACTATGGCAACATGCCCATAACTTTTTTGTTTCGCAAAAGCAAATTTTTATGTACACAGGTTTTGAAATCTTTTCATACACAATTGCAATTTCGCCAGGAAAATTATTCAAACGGAACTTTTTGCACTTAAAAATCCGTTAAATAGTAATTTTGAATCGTCGCAAACAAGTTCAGATGATTCGAGACAACTTGTATGTAATTTTGTTTGTAATTTACACGCGAATCACGATTGTGTGAATGCGTAATGCTTTTTAAATGTATAAATCCTTTTCCTTCGGTGCATAGAAACGCATATATCGCTAAGCGCGTGCTGCTCTTCTGCCATGACGCTCCAGCAGCATATAATTTAGTCATACTGCCTCGCAGTAATAATCTCTGTCAGAAAACTCGTCTTTCCACACATAACGAGAATCAAAGACTCTCGCACGCGTCTTATCGCATCACAGCTCCAACGCGGTGTAACTACCAAAAGAAAACTAGCTTTTTCTTTCAATGACATTAAACGACACTAAACGCATTCGCGAATCACTTCGAATTATCGCGAGATAAACTTGATCGTTCAATTATTTCATAATTGCGTCAAAGTGTCGATATAATCTTGTCAATTTTTTTCATGTCGCTTTCAAACGGTAAATTAATTGGCAAGTTATATTTCAAGGTCAATTATCAGCGTAATTTCTCATCTAAAAAGTAACAGATGCTGATCGTGACGGAATTTCGAGGCAAATCTTTCTGTTTTTTTTTCCAACGAAGATTCGAAACGCGCTGTATTCGAAGAGGCTTTAAGAAAAATTCACATTCCACACGGTCCTGCTCTTTTTTATTAGAATTTTCTTGTTTTTGATATGTCAAGATGATGCTGAAGTTTGCAACGTTGGAATGCATCGACAAATATTTAATTTTATTGAAAATTCGTTCAATTTTCAATGTCATCCAAATTTTTCGAGCCGATATGCTTTTGGAATGGCAAAAATGGATCATTTTATCATCGTAATTACATTCTGTAATTGAATAATTATTTTTTTCAAAGATAAAAATGAATTTCGTTGCATTCCAACGATGCAAACTTCAGAGTCATCTAAAAATGATGCCAAAGTTTGCAACGTTGGAATACATCGAAAAATATTTAATTTTATTGAAGATTCGTTCAATTTTCAATGTCATTCAAATTTTTCGAGCCGATATGCTTTTGGAATGGCAAAAATGGATCATTTTATCATCGTAATTACATTCTGTAATTGAATAATTTTTTTTTTCAAAGATATAAATGAATTTCGTTGCATTCCAACGATGCAAACTTCAGAGTCGTATGTCAAGATTTTTCCTCGATCGCTACAAGCTTCTAATTGTTTCGGAGGCGACTGTAAAAAAGTTGACGCGCGGAGCTGCAATTGCATAGCCGCGAGAGGAATGGACGCTCCAAAACCGTCATTTAAGAGGGAGAAACAAGACGCAAATTTATTTGGTCTGCAATTTTTGTTGGGTCTCTCTTGTTTTCTGTTCTCATCTCGGTTCTCAAGACTCGATCGCGTTTGAGTAGCGCAAAGCAGTCGAGAAGAAGAAAGATCTCTTCGTCGGCCATCACGACGAAGCCAGAAGAAGAGAGAGCTCTCTCTCCTGCGCGCGAGAGCGCAAAGTAAATTGTTACCTGTCTCGAGTCTTCCGATAGTGCACGGCCACGTTTTCTCTCTCCTCTTACCATTAAAGTTTATTCCTTTTCTCTCTCTCGTTCTCTCTTTCGCTTCTTTACTGCTTTTCCCATTCCTCTCTTCGTTCCTCTCTTTCTACGCGCACCAAGTACAATTTTTCTTACCGATCGGTTCACCCAGTATGTAATTCTCTCCCGCACACACCGATGTCTCGTCCCTGTTAGACCCACACATCTGGCAACCGCGAAATCAACCTCCAAACAATATTTATTCATTTCGACCATCTTTGAAGTCTCGAAACTTTACGTACGCGAGACTAGAGTGCCCACGCGAGAATATTCAACGTCAAACTCTTTTGTTGTTGAGAATTCCGAGATCCTTCGACATTTCTGCACTCGGGATAAATGTCTTCGGTGTCCAATGCGCAGCAGACACTCCATTTTTATTGGATCGAATCGTGAACTTGTTTTATAATTTTATTATCAAAATTACTGAAGATTCCTTCAATCTTCAATGTCATTCAAATTTTTCGATGATCCTGAAGTTTCCATCGTTGGAATGCAACGAAATTCTGTTATTTCTTCAGCAGAGCCAATAATTATTATTGAATATTTGGTCCGGCCAATAAAACGATTCTCTCTTGCGACCAAAAAACTCAATCGACTCGAAAAATCGCGACGATTTTCAAAATTCAATAAATAATCAATCGAAAAAATGTTTTTCGTTGAATCTCAACGTTGCAAACTTGAGAGTTATAATTTTCCGAGCCGATATGCTTTTCGAATGGCAAAAATGGATCATTTTATCATCGTAATTACATTCTGCATTTGAATAATTATTTTTGTCAAAGATAAAAATGAATTTCGTTGCATTCCAACGATGCAAACTTCAGAGTCATAGGAACGAACGGTTGTCGTGACAGTTTGTATATCTCTGTTTATACATAGCTGCGGATTATGCTCGAGAAGTCATGGGTTCGTGAAGCTCGAACGATTCTGACATGCGACTTTCACCGCGCGCGATCCAGCTCGCGTATCCTGTGTCCCTCTAAGGAATTTGATCTTGCATGCTCTGGATTATATCTATACAAATGAACTTGGATGTATGGAGCTCGATGAATCTTGATCTTGGTTGCTCTGTGGAAATGAAAAAAAACCTGCAGCCTAAGCCGCGACGAGCTATTTTCAAATTGAAGGAAAAATTGAGTCAAAATTCCACTTCCATTTCGTTTATTTGTATCCGCGAAGAAGCTCGCATGCACCTTGTTCGTGAACTCATTGTAAATTCATTGACCTCGCCCATCAAGTGCGTCCATCATCCTCGCACAGGCATTTTCACTTCCTGCTCAACGTCCTTGGCAATTCTGCCGTAATGGAATCCACGAGCGATGATCCATTCCCGCAAAATGAACACCAGGACCGAACAACACTCGCTCGTTCACCGGAAGTCTCCGTATAAAAACGAATGAGCAAACACGTTATAGCCCCAATCGACCCGCGGCGATACACGCGCTTTTTTCTCTTATAAATAAATCATCCGTTTCGTCCAATTGGACACACATCCTTTTCGAATTAATTATAAAAATATTCATTACAAAACTTTGTGTTCACGTCATTTCTACCAAAACACGTATTTTTGAATTATTTCGAAATTACATTTTGGTAAACGATGTCACAGGGATACAGGACGCTGAATGGTTTTTAAAAAATCGATCGAATTCAATGACTCCGAAGTTTGCATCGTTGCAACGCAACGAAATTCTTTTTTGTTTGTGGCAAAAGTAATTATTCAAGTGCAGAATGTTATTACGATAATAAAATGATCAATTTTTGCCACCCCAAAAGCATATTGGCCCGAAAAATTTGGATGACATTGAAAATTGAACGAATCATCAATAAAATCAAATATTTTTCGTTGCATTCCAACGTTGCGAACTTCAGCATTACTCGAATTCATTGGACCAATGTTCACAGCGTTAACTTATTTAAAAACTTAATTTTTGGCCATGGGCCTCTGAGTCACGCGATTAAAAAGGCGTGATTCGACAGTTCCAACTAGAAAGATCGGATGACGATGAATTTTAAGAAACGATTGCGTATGGCCGGAAATTCCAGAGCAATGATAATGAGGATTAGAAAAAAACGCGAGTCGATCGTGCTTGACGCGAGAGATTCCGATTTCCCCCACATGTTTCTTAAGAATAAAATCGATGCTGGACCGTCGTGTTTTAATATCGAAATGATTGCGATTTCCACGTAATCGTTATTGTGCTGACCACAAGGAAAAAAGGAAAAAATAATCCAACAGATATACGCGCGACTCTTCGCCTCCCTCTACCTGCTTCGGTTAACTTGCAAAATTGGATAGAACGACGCTAGCTGCTGCTCGAATAGGACTTCATTGCTGTCGTGGAAACCCCTCGTACACGTAGACTTAAGCTCGTAATAATTTTACTGCCGGTTCTGTGGCTTGCGGGAGTTCTCGTTCTCAGTGAAATTCTCTCCCTCTTGCGTTTGCGCGTTATTTCATTTGGTACAGTGCTCGCGCGAATCTTGTGCGTATACGTGCTATATCGTTGCTGGATTATGTTCATCTAGCGAGCTTACGATACAAAGCAAATATCGGTAGTTGCGACCCGATTCTCGTGGTGTGAGGCTGCATTTCCACTGCGCAGCATTCACGCGAGGTAAATCTCATACGAAAGCGAATTCAGTCACGTAAAAAACAAGTGAAACACGATAATTTTTTCGGCTGCTACGCAAAATCATCAATATTGTGTTTTTTTTATGACTCTGAAGTTTGCATCGTTGGAATGCAACGAAATTCATTTTTATCTTTGAAAAAAATAATTATTCGATTACAGGATTTAATTACGATGATAAAATGATCCATTTTTGCCATTCGAAAAGCATATCAGCTCGAAAAATTTGGATGACATTGAAAATTGAACGAATCTTCAATAAAATTCAATATTTTTCGATGCATTTCAACGTTGCAAACTTCAGCATCATTTTTTTTTGCTTTATGAAATCTTAATAAGAGAAAATGGAGATCGCACGGTTTTACGAACACGATAGAATGCCGATGGAAAAAAAAAAATGTGTACGATCGACACTGCGCGTTGTCAATTGATCTACGAGAACGTATACCTTACAAATTCGATGACTTCTCGCGGTTCGCTCTGTCCTTTTCACAACTAGATATCGTCGACACGAATGAAACTCGATATTATGCGTTCCAAGGCGTCCGGAGCAATTTATTACAAGATATCACGACTCCATGGGAAAGGAATAACTTTCCAATAGCTGTAGATATGAATTTTTGTCCATAAAACGTTCCACGATCGACCAAATTTCGTGAAGTTTCCATGAGTAACGATTTTCATGATATTTTTTTATTCCTGCTCTATCGATTGTTTTTGTCTTGATATTCCGCGATTTTCTCATTCGCTGAGGAGTTTCGCGGATCAGAACCTTTACCGACTTTATTTCACGCGATTCGCTGCCCGGTTTTTTTTCCATCGTTTATCACACGCAGCTCGTTATCTCGTGCCCATTGCTTATTAGGGAATCACAATTTTTTCATCTCTACGACATTTCTGTAGCGGCAACTGTAGATGGCGTTGCCCGGGAGTCTTGAAAAAGCGAACAATCCAAATTTACGCCAGGGAGAAGCTTTCAGGAAGTACCAAACTCTATATATAGTAAAGTTTCTTTAAACAGCCAATCGCGCGGTCGTGGCTCGCACGAATGTCGACGTGTGGGTACACCGAGAATGAAGACAGCAGTATGTACGTAGAGAAAGACGAGCGAGGAGTAAAGACGCGGAGAAGAAGAAGAAAGTAGTCAGTGGAGCGAGTTTTTTTTCTCCTTCATACCATGTTGGTAAGGTCCGAGAGTGCAACGTGCTACCGAGTTGTTGGCGCGCAGGAATCCTTTCGTAATGCGCGAGAAAAGTAACGCACGTGTTCACGTGGGTGCCATATATGCTGTGCAGTTCATGCGTCGCGTTGCGAGCTCGCACTCTTATCAAGTGCAAGCCGCGTGCACACATAATCACAAACTTGAATATATTTTCGTACACCATATTTGCATTGTTGGGAAACGGGTGCAGGAAGATCGAAAATCGAACGTGGGCGAGTTTCTTGGTGTTTGCAGCGGCGTTGATAAAATATCGATCTATGATCACGACTCTGAAGTTTGCATCGTTGGAATGCAACGAAATTCATTTTTATCTCTGAAAAAAATAATTATTCAATTACAGGATGTGATTACGATAATAAAATGATCATTTTTGCCATTCGCTTTTTCTCTTATAAATAAATCATCCGTTTCGTCCAATTGGACACACATCCTCGTCGAATTAATTATAAAAATATTTATTACAAAACTTTTTGTTCACGTAATTTGTACCAAAATACGTATTCTTGAATTATTTCGTAATTGCATTTTGGTTAACGATTTCACATGGATACAGGACGTTGAATGGTTTTTAATTAAAAAATCGATCGAATTCAATGACTCTGAAGTTTGCATCGTTGCAATGCAACGAAATTCTTTTTTGTTATTGGCAAAAGTAATTATTCAAGTTCAGAATGTTATTACGATGATAAAATGATCCATTTTTGCCATTCGAAAAGCATATCGGCTCGAAAAATTTAGATGACATTGAAAATTGAACGAATTTTCAATAAAATGAAATATTTTTCGATGCATTCCAACGTTGCAATCTTCAGCACATTCCATAATCGACGTGACCTTCACGTTGATATATTTGGCAGCCATTCAAGATTGATCGGCTGGAGGAAAGTCTTTTTACTAACCGGCTCGGAATCACTTCCTCAATGTCAGTCACGCCGATTTTGGTCTAATCGAAAAATCTCCGATGCAGTTTTGCCCTTCTCGGGGACTTGGAGGCGTTTCGTTTTTTTTTCTTGCACAGAGGTTGGGATCGAACTTTTGGAATATGCTGTACTTCTAAATGTATGATCTTACACGAAGCTTGACGAAAGTCTCGCTCGACAACGAGTGAGAGGATCATCATGGCCGAGCATCCACGACCGAATCGCCTTTTTATACGTCTACAAGAATCTCGTGTGTGGTTAGATGTTGGGAATGCGAGCGAAACCCGTTTCTATGAGTCAAGCACCAACGGCAGCGCGGTAGAGCCGTAGAAACGCTGTGAGCTATTGACAACTTGGTCCAGCGTCTCGAATAGCCAGCAACCTCCTATGCTCTCGCGTACAATCGTGATTCTCCCGTTTCCTTTTCCTCCCAGGCCGATGATTCTACGTTCCGTACGATGTGCCTTCGAGCGATTCGTGTTTGCTTCTCGTACTTCTTCTACGATCATCTGGAATACGCTCGTTTGCCACGCGGTAATCCGCCGTTGGACGAGAGATTCGTCGAAAAACTCTCAGATTCTTTTTTTTCCCTCCTCATTATAAACGGGAACAGGAAGAGTGAAAAGAATCTTCGCAATGAATTATGAAACTCGTGCATGATCGAAGGCGCCAACATGATCAGATTTCATTCTCGTTTGATCTTGAAAATTTAGATAATAAGAATCGATAACCGGAAGTTTTCATCGTGATTTCTTGATTTATTCATTAGAAACAAATATTTGTTATTGTTGTTGTTATTGAGGAGCGAGGTTTGAGGGAAGCCTCCGATTAATCGTTTTCTTCCGTTTTTGGCGTCATTACAGACGGAGTCTCACGATCACGGGAGCTATGCTGGCTGATGTGCGCGCGGGAAGACGAGGCGAGACCAGACCCACGCTTCAACCGCCGTAAGTCAGGCTGCCTCGAGGTGGAAAAAAAGACGGCAGTTGGTTGCTTGTGCTGTAGGTTGCCGCAATCGGAAGCCTGTTGAAGCAGTGGTAAGAGAACGCGAACGACTGAGGGAGCGTTTACTGCTAGAGGACGAGTTGGTGGTTCAACTTCCGTAAAGTTTGAAACAGTGTGCGAGCGAGATAAATAAATAAGGCGCGTAGGGTCAAGTAGGGGGTGAAAAACAAAGTGAAAAACGAGAGGGAAATGGATTGAGAGAGCTGCGAGGAAAAAAAAGAATCGTAAGAAAAGGGAATCGGGGGAAAAAGGTGAAGTTTGATTGCGAGTCTCTTGGAACTCGGATGAGGACTCAATGTCAGCGGCGAAGAGATCGAATGGGAAAAGCTTCGTGCTCAATATGAAGGATCGCGAATGAGGCTCGAGTAGAAGAAAAGCATTAGCGAAAATCGCGCGTTATCGAGTGATGCTGAAGCACATATTGACGGGGCAGCCGTCTACAGCTGGCTCCAGGCATCACAATGATTATCAGACCCAGGGCCAGCAAGCTCATCAGCAAGCGCCGATCGGTGGGGGTCAAACGTCCGGTGTGTTGTTGCATCACCATCATCATCATCACCATCCGGGACACACTCATCCGGATCATCATCATCACCATCATCAGCATTTCACAGCAGGATCTCCGGCCAATCGTATTGGTAGTCAGCGGAATCCTTCGAGCGATGTTTACGACTCGGTGTTGCATCCGGCCCAAAGAAACGTCATTGGGAACGCCGTTCAGTCCCACCAGCCCACACCATCCTCGACCCATCGTCATCCCCTCAATCACTCCCAATTGAGCGTCAATAATCTCTCCCAACGTTTGAATCATTCTCACGCCCTTAATCTCTCCACTCTCTCCACCTCAAAACACTCGGTCAATAGCGCCAGTCCCATCGTCGGCAACAACAACAATAACAACAACAATGCCAATAACAACAACATCACCAGCAACAATAATAATGCAACTCATCATACCATCACAAATATTACTCACGTGCCTCACGAAAGAGAAAGAATTCATGCTAATGGAGGGTTGGACATTTCAAGAATTTCCAGGCTACCCAGCCAAACGACACCATCACCCGTTGCACCTGTTGCCGTCCATGCACCTGTCTCACAGATCGTACCGGCACCCGCTGCCAGTGGCAACACCGGGCCCATCGTCCATCTCAACACTTCGTGGTCCTCCACCCTCTCCAAGAACAATAATAACAGAACTACCTTACCCGTTCAACAACAGGAGGCAGGAGTCAAAGAGATGCTCACTTTTCTTGGCCTACTCTGTCTCGTCTCGTTACTACTCGCCATGCTCTCACATATTTTCCTTCTGAAAATATCTCCCTTGACCGTCACACCGAGCAGCCTCATTAGTCCCGAGGAATACACCATCGTCTACGAAGTTACCCTCGCTCTTTGCGCACTCGCACTCTCTTTGAATCTCTGCTGCCTACTCGTCTGCGCCATACAGTTCCTCTTCGCCGTTAAACTCGTCAAGTCTTCCTACCAGGGTCATCGGTAAATATTACTTTCAACTTTTGTTATTCCATTACATTCACACACCCTCATTCAATGACTCTGAAGTTTGCAACGTTGACATTCAACGAAAAACATTTTTTCTATTGATTATTTATTGAATTTTGAAAATCGTTGCGATTTTTCGAGTCGATTGAGTTTTTTGGTCGCAGGAGAGAATCGTTTTATTGGCCGGACCGAATATTCAATAACAATTATTGGCTCTGCTGAAGAAATAACAGAATTTCGTTGCATTCCAACGATGCAAACTTCAGGATCATCTCATTCATTCCATTCACTAATTTTAAGAACCAATTTAAAATACTCGATTCACTTACTCATTACCAGATTATTATTCAATGCGCCATTTTTCGCGGCTTCGTTCTACCACCTCTCGATCGTCACGAATATTCCATGTTTAACTTCAAGACCATATAATTGAGGCAACCGCCAGAAGTTCTCAGATCATCCATGCATGCGCAATCTGCATTTATACTGCCTGATGTACGTGTCTCGTTTCTGTCTGAATTTAATATACAAGGTGTGCCCAAAATAAGATGCTGAAGTTTGCAACGTTGGAATGCATCGAAAAATATTTCATTTTATTGAAGATTCGTTGAATTTTCAATGTCATCCAAATTTTTCGAGGCGATATGCTTTTCGAATGGCAAAAATGGATCATTTTATCATCGTAATTACATTCTGAAATTAAATAATTATTTTTTCCAAAGATGAAAATGAATTTCGTTGCATTCCAACGATGCAAACTTCAGAGTCATCCCAAAATATCTAAAGCCACCGCCTCGAGCCCGAATTATCCAAACGATGAAATTTAAATTTCCAGAAACCCTGACGATTGCTTCATTGATCAACGTCGTCAAATACTCACACGATAATCCCTCAAAAACTATGTGCAGCGTCATTTGACACCGTCAATTTAATCAATATACCCTTAAAAATTACATTTTAACGTTTTCGTGCTAAACGCTACCGAATTGAGAATCCTACATCGGGTTATCGCGAAACGTTGGGAGTTTTCCGTTACTGCGCGACGTTACTGCGCGACGTTTACGTTTGCATCGTTGGAATGCAACGAAATTCTATTTTTTCTTGGGCAGAGCTCCATGATTCGCATGCGATTTTTGGCCAGGACAATAAAACGATGTTTTTTTAGAATCCAAACTCAAAGTTGGTGTGAAAATGTCATGAATTTTGGAATTCAACAAAAAATCATTAAAATAAGTATTTTTGGTTGGACTCGATGAAGACGAATTTAAAAGAGATTTTGCGAGTATTTTGGAAGTCTGAGAGCCTCGTTCTCACTAATTAAAGACCACGAACGTTATTTCCGTTCCGTGCACTCGCACGCAGTTGGCGTCGTTATAGCCTCAGTAAAGTTTTGACGTCGATGGTCACAAAAAACCACGGCAAAAAGGAAACATTTAGTTATTTCATAGCGGGATTTTTAATTGATTTTTTAACACGTTTCCGGCAGTGCGTGAGGATCAAATACGCGTGGAACGTCTGTAGATTGACTTTCGATAAACTTTACCCATTCGAAGCTTCTCGCGTTCGTCTTTTTTACTGAATTGTCGAGCTCTTATTAACCTCAGGACTCATGCCCTATTTTTTTTTAACTTCCAACACATGGCCGCGTCTCAGTTCCCGCGCGCGAGCTCGTATCTTTGTCCGCATCACGTTTACGGAGATGTGGAGACGTTGGAGAACATGAATTTCTTTGTTTTTCAATGATTAAGACGCGAATTCGCTCGCGAGATATTGTTTCGTGACATGCAACTTTCTGCAACGAATTTTGCGACACCCTGTAGCGTTTCTGAGCCTGGATGTTTATAAGCGAGGTGTACGTACGAGATCATTGTCTCGCGCGATAAATCTGCAATGCACGTACACGATGCACCTTCTCACGAGGAGCGAGAGAGAAAAAGAATATCAGGACTACGTATACCTCGTACGGGAAACGTAAAAATTCGCATCTTGCTTACTTATACGTCCGCGTGTATCCCGCGGGAGCCTCGAGCTCTATTCACGCTCCCTTTCCCCGCCATTCTGTTGCTCTTACGGTACACTTTTGCGCATATCGACTACTTACACTCTAAACATCCTAAGTTTTACCTTTTCACCCGTAAATTCTTCGGGATTATCGCCCTTTTTTCACGTCGCTCGACATAAACACGGATAAATCGGGGAATATGGGACATTTTACGCTAAACTGACCTACCCCGCTTGCATTCCAACATTTTTTCTTCAAGACTGTGAAGTTTGCAACGTTGAGATTCAACGAAAAACATTTTTTCTAGTGATTATTTATTGAATTTTAAAAATCGTGGCAATTTTTCGGGTCGATTGAGTTTTTTGGTCGCAAGAGAGAATCGTTTTATTAACCGGACCAAATATTGACTAGTAATTGTGGGCTCTGCTGGAGATATAACAGAATTTCGTTGCATTCCGACGATCCAACTGGGACTTTGCACAAACTCTCATGGCGAATCGTAGCAAAATCTTTCACAATTCAATTCCAAATTCATTTTTTCCTCAACCGGAAACTAAAAATTCTGAGCCCGTCAAGAAAAATGACTCTGAAGTTTGCAACGTTGAGATTCAACGAAAAACTTTTTTTCTATTGATTATTTATTGAATTTTGAAAATCGTGGCGATTTTTCGGGTCGATTGAGTTTTTTGGCCGAACCAAATATTCAATAATAATTATTGGCTCTGCTGAAGAAATAACAGAATTTCGTTGCATTCCAACGATGGAAACTTCAGGATCATTCAAAAAATAATTCCGGATTGTGGAGAATCCTGGGCTATAGGAAACGTCGAAACTGACTTGAAAGAATTCGTGCATCATGGTCGAGGCCCATTTGGTCTCGATCGCCCTCTATCGATATTTCCATTTACACACGAACGTAATAACGTGTGTGTGTGTGTGTTTGTACTTATGAACGATATTACAATCGCACAGATAGCGCACAGTATGCAATGCTCGCTGTGCCAAATCTCATGAAGGAAACATCAAGTAGGCGAAACGATCCCTCGTTAAGATGAATATCGATAATACGACGTATCTTTTTTCAGCTTCCATGCGCTGCCAGTTAGCACAATGTAGCTACTTAATATTACGTTTCCTTTTTCTTTCGTAGCTTCTTAACATTCGTTCGAATACAGACGATTGTTTTTTTCTTATTTTCTCACGTGCTGGTGCATTTAATTGTTGCTCTAACGTTTGTTTCCTACGGATCGTCAGATTTAACGAGTTCTTAATATACCGAAAGTTTTTATGACTCTGAAGTTTGCATCGTTGGAATACAACGAAATTCATTTTTATCTTTGAAAAAAATAATTATTCAATTACGGGATGTAATTACGATGATAAAATGATCCATTTTTGCCATTCGGAAAGCATATCAGCTCGAAAAATTTGGATGACATTGAAAATTGAACGAATTTTCAATAAAATTCAATATTTTTTGATGCATTCCAACGTTGCAAACTTCAGCATCATTTTTACATGACTCTGGAGTTTGCATCGTTGGAATGCAATGAAATTCATTTTTATCTTTGAAAAAAATAATTATTCAATTACGGGATGTAATTACGATGATAAAATGATCCATTTTTGCCATTCGGAAAGCATATCAGCTCGAAAAATTTGGATGACATTGAAAATTGAACGAATTGTCAATAAAATTCAATTTTTTTCGATGCATCATAAAGTTTTTTTGCACACGTTCAACCGTAGTTTCTGGCTCTGGCGAACAGAGTGATTTCCATGGGAAGATTCATTGGGGAAATTGCAAAGGTCAAGGCCGAAATGAACACGGCGTAATTGAACGGGAAATTAGTGCGTCGTGCGATTTAATAAATTTGGATTTGGAAAGCGAGAGAGCTCTTTCTCCCTTTTTGTTTTCTTCTGCCTTTTCTTTAGCATAATCAAGCGACCCTCTCAGGGGATTCTGATTCTCGCAATAGCCCATCATCTTCTTGGCTCCGGTACGTCCTGACGGAGCCGCCGCGTGCAAAGGCAATTGTAAGAATCCTTTTGCCGGTGAGAGACATTTGTCTTATATAATAACAGTAGTTTGAGGTCGTAGCAGAAAGAACATTAACGAATGGCGCTGCCTGTATGGAATTATCGCGAGAACTGAGGAATAGAACATGATGAAGGGAAGAAAAAGTGCGCGATTAGTACTGTGCCAAAGGGCGGGAAAGGGTGCGAGCAACTATAGTTTTATTTTTCACGTGCACACTATATTGTTCTGCGCGTTTCTGAGATTCCGCAAGCGCGGATCTCTGTAAAAGGAAAAAAAGAAAAAAACACTTTACTTCTTGTTCAGTTTCGCTGCTGCTTCTTCATACACGCGTTGTATATTATTTAACGCAAGATTATGTGAACGGTTCCTGCGTTGAAGGCAAACGTATATAAATGATCTCAAACTTATTATCATTGTGTATAAATAAATGTAATGCAGGAGACTCGCCAAGTGCAGAGAGAAGTGAAGCGCAGGATTCAAGAAAATAAATCCCACGGATCGGTCACGCTCGAACTGTCCGTATATTTCGGGGTGCGGGGGAGGGGGATCAAGGGAAGAGGCAAAAGGGAGGCTTGCCTCTCGCGAAACCTCCAATTTCGCCGTTCCATTTTTTACGATCCAACGTTTGGCATGAAAAAAGGTCTGCGCCAAGCTTTACGACTAAGATTATTTCGCGTTATTCGTGCATATGTATATTCAAACACATATGTGCGAGTTGAATGTATGTGGGTTTGCGTATTTTCTTATCTGCAGCCGTGACGCGATAACGAATGGTCCAATTTTTGACTCCGCTTCTCTGCTCCCTCGTATTTACATCCCTATAAAAATTCCATCTCACTCTCTTTTCTCGCGGAGCCTCCTTTTCATTTGTATTCGCGTCAATTCCTGTTTTTATTGTCTTCGTTATTACCAATTCGCGTAACAATTGCAGGCAGTTCAAATTTTACTCAATTTCTTCTCATTCTTATGCACTTTTTTCACGTACACAAAAAGACACCAAACTCAAGGTGTAAAGCTTATTTTTTTCGGTGCTTCAGTCGCGATTCTCCTAGACGATCATTTAACTTTGTTATCGCAGCACCACAATCGTAAGAAATAAAACGAAAAATTCTTCATTCTTTCACGATATTCTTCGGAGAAACGAAACACGTGTATTCCTGCGAGCAGGTTCTCTTTTGCTTCTTGATCTTCTCCGCATTCGATCCTGACTTGTCTCTCTACTCCGCGCCACGTACGTTTTCGGTGTTCCAGGGCGCCTCGTCAGCAAACCTGGATGCCACGATCCTAAGAGAGAAAGAGAAAGAACGAAGAAAGCATTCCTTCTTACATTCCACTGTCCTTAAATACCCCCCCCCCCGCCTCCTCGTCCTCCTCCCGCTGCCCTTCTCCTTTGCTGTTCAGCTTCTCTCGAAATCTCACGTTTGCGTCGAATGTTTTATAGCAATATAACATCGGGTACATTCATTTGTGTATGTATGTATGCAGTTACGTATGTATTTGTGTAAAACTTTACGTATTCATGCATATAAGGTGTCCCGAAAGTTGCTGATGATTCTGAAGTTTGCATCGTTGGAATGCAACGAAATTCATTTTTATCTTTGACAAAAATAATTATTCAAATCCAGAATGTAATTACGATGATAAAATCATCCATTTTTGCCATTCAAAAAGCATATTGGCTCGAAAAATTTGGATGACATTGAAAATTGAACGAATCTTCAATAAAATTCAATATTTTTCGATGCATCCCAACGTTGCAAACTTCAGCATCATTTTTAGATGATTCTGAAGTTTGCATCATTGGAATGCAACGAAATTCATTTTTATCTTTGACAAAAATAATTATTCAAATGCAGAATGTAATTACGATGATAAAATCATCCATTTTTGCCATTCAAAAAGCATATTGGCTCGAAAAATTTCGATGACATTGAAAATTGAACGAATCTTCAATAAAATTCAATATTTTTCGATGCATCCCAACGTTGCAAACTTCAGCATCATAGTTGCTGGACTTGAAATTCCAAGTGGAAAGAAATCGAATCGAACATTTCAAATGGCAAAGATTTTGGCCATTTGTGAAAACACTAATTAATTGCTAATTATTGATATTTTGCATTCTTCCCATATTTTCTCAATCGGATCGAAGTTTCTGACTCCAGGCGAGCCTTTCGAAGATTATTTCAGTTTTTTTTTTTTTCCCCCAATAGTCACTGAAATTTCGAGCATTTTTCGTGCAACATTTCTCACGATTTGTACGTGTGATTCTGGAAGTTTTGGCTGTACACTTGCTGGACACCCTGTATCGGTAGCTCGATGCATTGCGCATATTTTTATTCAAGCTGCTGCTGCATTATAGAGGTAGAGTAGGGCTCATACCTACCGATGTTTAATCGAATTGCTCGAATGAGAAGAGATGCTGCGACTTGTATATCACTGAAAATCGTAAAAACTTATTTATCCTCGTGCGGTGACATTCCTTATCAAGCTTTCGCCTGCTCGTTCCCAGCACAAGCGAGACTCGCGCGAAACAACGTCGCGAAAACGCGAATTTCAATGCTGGAAACGTTGTAAAACGAAATATTTGAAATCCCTCTCGGACCTTCTTAAATGATCATGGGAATTTAATGACAAAACGTTCGACTGAGTGCTGTAAATTGCTTGGAAAATTAATGGATATTTCGAATTTACAAAAGAATCGAGATTCGAGATAAAAACGTTTCGTAATGAATCATTAAATTTATATAAAAAAGTAATAAGTTATTAACAAATAATTCTTACTCTCGACAACATAAAGAACCGATTACTGCGTGCCATAAATCCGATGGAATAGAAAAGGCAACTCAGTCATTAACGGAAAGTCGTTGGGATACGAGATGCAGAGTATTTTCAAAAGGCACGACTCAATGAATCCATTTCCGGTGTCTCGTCGCGTACTTTAGGTACGGTCTTGTGTTCATTCATCCTCAACTTCCGATGCTTTCTTTCATGCTCTCTGTGAAGGGTGCAATTGACGTCGTCCCCGAGGGACTTCTCGTTTGTTCGCTGTCTAGAACTCTCAGCCAAGAGATTCTACACGTAACGATATTTTGTATATATGTGATCTTTTGAAAAAGAAAAACAACGAGTTCCGAGCTCCGAAGATCCGAACAAAACTGTTGCACAAAAATACAATCGCATTGTAAGGCGTGCCCGGTTTTGCAGAACACACACCAATTTTTGACACTTCGTCTTGCGAAAAAATGGTCGATAATTATTGTTTTTTACGCGCAAGTCAGAAACGGAATGAAAGTTCTCGTTAGCCTGAGGATAGTTCGGGTCAATACGACCCAGTGTGTCCAAATATTGTTCGCATCAATAAATTTTATTTGTGACTGCAAGGCTTAGAATTTCCAAAGCTTGATTCTTAAATTAAGGAGACTCGAAAAAAAGGGATAGTCGGTAGCAAAATTCAAGATCGTAACTCCTTCCAGATGTTTGAGCAATTTTTTTTACGCACTAGCCTGCGTATACGAGGGTCTGTAAATCCGCGTATAATGAATGCCCGGTTAGTCCAGCTCACGTACCGACTCTAGGAGGTTGCATTGTTAGTCTCTCTCGTCTACGCCGTCTAGTCAAGTGTGTCGTCTTGGTCTGTTTTTTTGCACTCTATGAACTTTCCCTATTCGTTGCAATATATATATATTTTTTTTTTCATTTTCCTTTTCCGCTTTTTCTCTGTTTCGTATAATTGCGTCTCGAGAGTGACGTCGAGCTTCATCTTCGTGAAAACTCCATCGACACTACTCTCGTTGCGTCTTTCGAGCATGCACAACAAGCAGTGCACTAAGTGTCCTACCGAGGCAACGAGCAACTGGCTTTCCCGACCATTGTGTAACTAGAAAGCCTCAAAAGGCTTCGAATATGACTTTCATCTTGAAAAAACTCTTTTTGACGAAGGCTTTTCTGTTTGCTGCTTGAAAAAATACAAAAAAATAATACTCAACGAATGGCAGCGATATCGTACGAGAAAGATCGTTGCGTAGCGTTTCCAATTAATCACAACATTCGTCGCGTTCGAACAATTTTAATCCGCTAAAAAATCCTCCTCGAAAACTCGCTGCGTTCTGGGAAAATGTACAAGAAAAGAAAGTGAAAATTGAACGAACGAGGCTCGTAGGATCGAAAGGACCAACATTTTCGCCGGCTTATGGGTGCGAGGAAAAAAACTGTCGGCTTTTGAGAAATTTACAACCCTAAGGGGGACCAAGAGCTAAGCATCCGCTAATGTACAGCGTTTCTATTGTATATACGATGCTACCTATATACTATATATACGACGCTGGACACGACTATGAGATAGTCCACTAAGTGGCTCTCTCATTACTTAGAGCGTTGTGCAACGATAAGCTCGTGACTCTTTTCTTGTCCCACGGACTTTTTTTAGCCACATTGAAGGACAAAAAACGTTCCAGGTATACTTTACTATATACGAAGACGTCTCGAGTTCCTGTCGATCCAGAATCGTGTTTGAAAGTCGGCTTAGAAAAATCTCCGACTGTGATATTTGCTTTGGGTATTTAGGGAAAAACGAGAGAGAGAGAGAGAGAGAGAGAGAAACACTATCGTCGAATCGGGCTGTTCGTGTCTCCACCGTATCTTATCGGTCAGAGATTTTGTCGATGAAGTAACGCATTTTGTGTGTTTCAAGGCTGTCGGAACAAAGACAAAGATTCATCGATCTGCCAGGATGCCCAAAAAGTCGAGCAAGCTTTAAGGCGAGACGAGATGAATATTTAATTTGATTTACTTATTCAGCTGAATGGGATTGATTAGAATTCTCGGAGAACTTGGAAATGTCGGAATTATTGTTCGAAAAGTCAAACAACATGTTTTCGGTGGACTCGGACTCAATTTTCTTCAAATATAGAACCAGAGTTTTACGAGATTTCTGTTTACTCTCGATGAGATTCGAAGGAAAGGATTACAATTTTTTTTTTCAATATATATTACGACATTTTCCTTGCGGGTTACGAGCTTTTTATGCCTGTCAAGAAATTTTTGTGTTTTTTGTCGACGTCAGCCTCGTATTATGCCGCGCTCGGGTAATTTACTGTAGTAATTAAATTTTCCTTCAGAAAGCTATTCACGTCCGGACGCGATGAGAGTGTTTCGTGCACCCGAGAGATCGAGTTGTACAACTCCAGCCTCCCTGCGTGGTCATTTGGCATCTGGTTTACGTTTCGGGGCGTCAGTTTTCCTTCACAAAGTCTACATGTTTTTTACATCACCATAATTATCATAACGCAGTGAGAACATCTCTAACGTGTGCTATGAAAAAACCTCAACTTGGACGACATATTGCGTGTTTAATCGTCACAGCTCCGTCCTTATAACGCTTCGATGTCGAAATCGCGTATCTCTCATTCGGGACAATGCTCTCTGGAGTCTGCGATGATTTAAATCTTGAATTTTCAAGTGGAATGTCACGTGACGTTCCAAAGTTTTTCTTCCCCTCTCTGGCGAGCGTTATCGACGATACACGAATGGAAAATTGTGTTCACTAAGAAATTTGATACGATTGATGACTCTGAAGTTTGCAACGTTGAGATTCGACGAAAAACATTTTTTCTCTTGATTATTTATTGAATTTTGAAAATCGTCGCAATTTATTGGCCGGACCAAATATTCAATAATAATTATTGGCTCTGCTGAAGAAATAACAGAATTTCGTTGCATTCCAACGATGGAAACTTCAGGATCATTATGATTGATCGATCAAACTGTTCGTCTCCAAGTTCCCATGATTCCAGGATCCGGTTATATTCACTCGTGGCTTCAGCATCAGACAAAAATATCATTCCAACTTTATCTCCGAAGCCCTCGACGAAAACATGCTCATCAAGATAGAACAAAATTTTCAAATATTCTATTTATAGAAATAGTTGTGAATTTTTTCCATTAGAAATTGAACGCTCGAGTTCCTTTCATCTGATTCGATCTCTTACTCTAATGAAGGAGCAAAACTTCTGTGGGACCGCGCGCGTGTCTTTTCTAATCCCTATAAATACGAAACGCTGCCCTCAGCTTTTATATACATCGACATACCTTACCTGCCCTGCTCTGTACCTGAGACATCTCAAGCTTTCTATTCCGACTGCACAAGTCACAGGTGTTGCACGTCGGCGCAGTCAGGTGTGTTTTTCGTACTTGACAAATTTATGATCCGGGAGTCATAAAAATAGTGCATAGCCCACAAATTTCTCTCCTTTTTGACGGTGCCATTGATCAAAACGAATTTTCGTAGGATTTTTTTGATCGGAAAGCCGATGAAAGATTTCTCGATATCTCCTCGTGGGATACTCAATTTTCTACTTTATTCGAGTATCGTGGCATGTTCTACGGTCGCATTAGTTGTGTACACAAAGAATGAGTGAAGCATGTCTGAACATACGGGGAGTGTAGGGATCGTAGCGTTTTGGTGCTTTGCCGATCTGTTGGAAAGCCCTACGCGACAGGTAATAGCTTCCGAGTCTCGCTCATATAGTTTATAATACATAATATATATAGATGTTTACTAAGTAGCAACGTATATGTATATATGGAGGCAGTAAAATGCTGCAACTACTATATACGTGAAAAGAACAGGTGCAGCACAGCGAGGGTTCCTCCATCCGTAACGGTGATGCTCCGGCTTCTACTTTCATTCTTCTTATTCTTCATTTTCTCTCATTCTTAGTCGTCCCTCTTCGTCTTGGTGAAATTTCGGCTCGGGCGACCCTCTCGATTTTTCGTACACCGGACGTCGTTTTGCCCTCTCGCAGTTGCTATATTTATATATATATACACGAAGGTACTTAAGATCCAGTAAACCTTCGTTGAAGAATCCTCACGTTGGGAACTTGCAGGTTGGCCCATGTTCACGACGTTATTTAGGTACTTACACCGACACCGGCTCGTATATAGTTCATCATTGTGGTTTTTAATGCGCTCTCTTTTCCTCCTCTCCCTCGTTCTCCTATTTCCTGTGTTTGCTCGACGATTCCGTCCTAACAGCTGTTTTAACCAAACAGATAAACTTCCTCATCTTTGCTTCGTAACGCCAACGCCTACGACGTCTCCATTTTTGATCCTGAAGTTTCCATCATTGAAATGCAACGAAATTCTGTTATTTCTTCAGCCGAGCCAATAATTATTATTGAATAGTTGGTCCGGCTAAAAAAACGATTCTCTCTTGCGACCAAAAAACCCAATCGACTCGAAAAATCGCCACGATTTTCAAAATTCAATAAATAATCAATAGAAAAAAATGTTTTTCGTTGAATCTCAACGTTGCAAACTTCAGAGTCATCTCCAGTTTTTTACGGATGTTTTTTGGTTCTAAATCTTTGCACTACTTGCATTTAGACCAAAAGTATCGTGACTGACTGTGCACACATTTTTTTTAAATCTACGCACACAGAAACCCAGTCACCCAAATATACAAACTGTTTAAACATGCTTTATGTATTCACTGCCGATTTAGACCGCTCTCGTCTCCTGCCAGCCATCCCCGAAAAGCTTTTAATGTTGGAAGTCTTATGGATCAATTAAACTCGATGTTTGGACTGTGAACCAATTTCTTTTAGCTCGGGAAGCCTCGGCGGGCTTTGTTAGGCTTCCATTAATCCCCCGACGTTATCTGTGCCACCGGAAATTCTCTCCCTCTATTGATTTGGGTCAATATTTCGTAAATTTAGTTTTCTCCAGACAGTGGCAGTTTCGCTGTCTTTCCTGAACTCTATAAGTGTGTTGATATAGTTTGTGCTTGAGATTTTGAGACTTATGCATCCTCGATGTCTCAAATCGTTGCTCAAGTCCCAAATCCCCTGGACTATTCATGGCACAGTGTGCTTTGGTTGGGGAATTTTTAATGTATTTTTTTTCCAATTGTTTAAAAACAAATTGAACGATTCATTGTGAGTTTATTGGGTTTTTGAGTTCCTTCAAATTCGTTCTATTTTTAACGCGAACTATGGAGTTCTATTCAAGAAAAGACACGTGGTTGTTTGTCACTGCAGCATGACGCTGAAGCTTGCAACGTTGGAATGCATCGAAAAATATTGAATTTTATTTCAGATTCGTTCAATTTTCAATGTCATCCAAATTTTTCCAGCCGACATGCTTTTCGAATGGCAAAAATGGATCATTTTGTCATTGTAATTACATTCTGCATTTGAATAATTATTTTTGTCAAAGATAAAAATGCATTTCGTTGCATTCCAAGGAAGCAAACTTCAGAGTCATCACTGCAGCATGCTATTTTGGTGGCAGACTTGTGTAATGGCATCGTATGTACAGATGCTCGCATCACACACGACTAAAGAGTTAGCTACGAAACGAGTGTACAGCGGAAAACAAAGAAACGGTGATGCACTGAGCCTTAAAGCTCATTTCTTGGTAAATCTTTGCTTTGGTTTCTGGAAATAATTGCAGCTTAATTGCATGTAACCGAAATAACATTTTCTATGAAACTTACAAAAATTCTGACGAGTACGTGTCACGCATCCTCGAATTCTCTTACAAAACGTTCATAAATCGAGACTATAAGCCTTAACCAGTTACATGGCCGGTTCGTTGTTAGTGCCGAACTGCATTCCCAGCCTCGTCGTTGCCGCGAGGAACTTCCTTGCCAGAGCAGGTTTTCAGGATTACTGTTTTCTCTAGCTCCTCCGTGTGTCTCGCAGTCGGAAGCGCGACGCTTCTACGCGGACGTCGCGTTGAACGTCTCCGGTATACCATTCCATCCTACTCGACGACAAGATGATTACATCCAGTTTTAATGGTTTCTAAGAGGCGCGAGTTTATGTCTTCATGACAAACTCGCACATATCCATCCTCAGCTGAATTCTTTGATGTTTGACGCTTATTTTCGTAATCCCCGGTATTCCGTCATTTTATCTCGTTTGACAAACGATGCACCGCGGCTGATTGAGTCGCGATTTTGCTCCTGGTCTCATACTTCGTATACACAGCTTGACCTTCCGCAGGAAGCCCCTGATTTTTTAAGACTTCTTTCTCTCCCAGGCTTCATTTCGAAAGGGCCCTTCCCGGCATGCCTCATTACCGAAGGGGTAGCGCATGCAGACGGTTTCTTACAAAAAATCGAACAATTTTTCGTTCCATCGAATTAATTTTGTCAAATCTTCCAGTCAACGTAGTAAATGATCCAAAAATTTTGTATAGAATGAAAAAAACGACATTAGGAATCGTTTCTTAAAATAATATTTTTTGCACGCGACACTTTTGGTCTTGGAGTTTCTAAATGATGCTGAAGTTTGCAACGTTGGAATGCATCGAAAAATATTTAATTTTATTGAAGATTCGTTCAATTTTCAATGTCATCCAAATTTTCCGAGCCGATACGCTTTTCGAATGGCAAAAATGGATAATTTTATCATCGTAATTACATTCTGTCATTGAATAATGATTTTTTTCAAAGATAAAAATGAATTTCGTTGCATTCCAACGATTCAAACTTCAGAGTCATGTTTGTAATCCTGATTTTACTTCGAAGGATAATTGTCTTTGCTCTTCTCGTTGATCCGCGCGTTCAATTCAAAGGCCGAGTAAAAAATCACGAGCCTAACCTTGATATAGTAAATCGAAAAGAACGCTTTAACATTGACGCGGCTGCGAACGATCGGGAGAGATCGAACGAACCAGAACAGTCGAGGCTTCATGCCGGAAGTGTTCGTGTCTTGATCCTCGGGAGCCTCTACTTTGCAACAGGCACGATAGAAAATTCATCACGCAGGGCTTCCTGCATGGGCTTGCAATACGATAAATTACACATTGCCCTTGTCTTTATATCTATATATATTTCGATATGCAGTCATGAACCACCCACCAGTCCTTATAATGTGCCAATAAACACATTACTTTTGCATTTCTCTTCTGATGCCAATTACTGTGGACGTTTATATCGAAACTTTGTACAGAACGTTCAAAAAGACTCGCCCGATGACATTTAATTGATCGCTAAATTGGCAACATGAAAATATTCACATGGTTTTTTATCTCCGCGATCTGAAAAAACTGTTTTGTCAATCAATTTGGACACTTTCTTTGCGCCTTTGCACTTGCGGAATGCAATGCGACGAATTGCTCGAAAAATGCAGAATTTTTTGGTGCCGGAAAAAATAATTTGCTGGTCGAATATCTTTTCGAGCTTGTGACTTTTGCAGCACTGTGTATCGGCGGCCCGTTAATGGGAAAATGCTCGCGGTTCGCCACGACTTTTCGATCTTCGTGTTTGAAACATGCGCGTGGGTTAACTGTAGAGAAAACGAGTAGGAAGCGATCGACAATGATTATTACCTTTTCGCAAACTTGATAAATGCTCGCAACAACGTACACAGACACACACTGATCAGGACTTGAATTTTTTCCACATAATTGCAGCTTTGCGCGGCTCAAAAATTTAAATTGTTGCTTCCCTGGAATGCACTGAAATCTGGATAATTTATTGCTGGTAATCGCTTTTACGGAATCCTCCCATTGAACTACGAACCTCGCGCAATTCAAACGAACAGGAAAGTTTTTTTTGTTTAGTTGATTAGAGAATTAAAGTTTAAAAAATGCCGAAGCTTTTGAAAAACTTTCTTTCCCCCGATCTTCGACGCATTGAGCCTCAGTCAATTTTCAATAATAACGACCGCTCTACTGGTTCTCGGGGGGAGAACCAGTAACTGAATGCTCGATGTCAATGCACTTGCATACATTTCCCGTCAATGCAAAAGCCTGCGTTGAGGTACACGAGCTGCTGGCAGGCGACCGGTACATTTACTACATGATCGACAAGAAAAAATCAAAATATACACTCGCTGCTCTACATGGACGTACCGCTATGAATACATATCGAGATATATTTATATTACCGTTACGAATATAACTATTTCATCCATACATTAACGGGAGTAGTGATCATCGATGAAAACTACATATTTAGCGTAACTTGGCCGCGATTCAGATCGGTGGAGCAAATATTTCAATCGAACAATTCGATCGACGTCACGCGCGTCTTCAAAAAGCATCAAGATTCGTACTAATTAATAATTTTCCACTGCAACAACATTCCCACAAGCTCCAAGTCCATAATTTTCACTCCTTCGAGAATTGACGACGCCAATGTCAATGAAAACTATTGCAAAAAGTGGCAAAGTCAAAGTTTCGTAATTAATGAAATGGAAAGTTGTTGATTTTTCGATAAAATTCGTACAGTTTTTGAATTTTATTCTTCTCCATACGATTCAGCTGTCCATGGACCCTGCACGAGGTTCTCTGATCGAAACACGTGTCACTGATGAATCGTTATTGTGCGTGGGCTTCTGTTTCATGATTGAACTCGATCATCTCGTTATGAAATTTAACAAAGTGACGCAGCAATATTCGATAATACGACATTCTTATCACGAGACGTATCCCTCGAGTACGTTCTATACGTAATTCCCGCAATATCGTTATTAATATTAAATTACACGCTCTAGAGATTTGTGCTCGTGAGAGAGCGCAAGTCTGGAGAGTATAACACTTAATAAATCCCAGCTGGTGTTACGCCCATATCTAGCGGAGAAAAAAATCGTTTATGTACGTAAGAAGAGGCTGGCAAGAGACTGAAACGTTGAAAAGAAACAAGCGATAAACACATTCCTCGTAGTTTCTTTTTTCGTTGAAGAAAACTGGTCTCGGCCCTATAAATAAATTTGGTTTACGATTAAAAGCACTTTTATGCTTCTCTAAACGAGATGTTTACGTTCGTCTTCCTTCCATCGAAACCAATTTCTCCCCACGGGGTTCTCATTTCCACGACATTTTTGAAACCGTTCAACCGACTTTTCCGAAAGTTATTGAAGACGCAACATTTCCGTTCGATGATGCTGAAGTTTGCAACGTTGGAATGCATCGAAAAATATTGAATTTTATTGAGAATTCGTTTAATTTTCAATGTCATCGAAATTTTTCGAGCCGTCATGCTTTCCGAATGGCAAAAATTGATCATTTTATCATCGTAATTACATTCTGTAATTGAATAATTATTTTTTTCAAAGATAAAAATGAATTTCGTTGCATTCTAA
Organism: Diadegma fenestrale; assembly: GCA_037043255.1. Classification (NCBI taxonomy): domain Eukaryota; kingdom Metazoa; phylum Arthropoda; class Insecta; order Hymenoptera; family Ichneumonidae; genus Diadegma; species Diadegma fenestrale. The sequence goes on from CM073316.1 coordinate 2,152,893, forward strand.
CGATGCAAACTTCAGAGTCATCTAAAAATGATGCTAAAGTTTGCAACGTTGGAATGCATCGAAAAATATTTAATTTTATTGAAGATTCGTTCAATTTTCAGTGTCATCCAAATTTTTCGAGCCGATATGCTTTTCGAATGGCAAAAATGGATCATTTTAGCATCGTAATTACATTCTGTAATTGAATAATTATTTTTGTCAAAGATAAAAATGAATTTCGTTGCATTCCAACGATGCAAACTACAGAGTCATTTCCGTTCGAGGAAAGTTGCTTGGCGATCGTTCACATTAATTAATTGGTAGGCAATGTCGGAAATTTAACGAACGTTCGATCGTGCACACAAATCGAGCCAAACAACTCTCGTCGTTATTTCGTGAGATATTTGAATAGCGGAAATGAAAATCACGGATTAGAAAACTTGACCTCAATCAGTATTGTGGGAAATATTATCATAATAATCGAAAGGGCGAAGCTTACTCGTGTTGCTTTAATGATAATCAGAGCCACGGATGAAAATTTGGAGCGCACCGTAAAAGTCACGTGTCGCTCCACATGCTGAACCCAACCTTGTGACACATGCGGCGACGACGAAGAAGATATTTTTATGCAATGTCATAAACATAGGGTTGACTCCAAGTGCGTTATATATCTTGAAGGGCCTGACTTGATTTACGATTCATGATTGTTTGAGGCTTTTCTCATGCATTGGGATATATATACGCACCTCGATTACTGGCATACGAAAGGGCGTATAATCCGCTTAAATCTCGGACTCAGGCGTATGCAAACCAAGCCCCTTTTGTTTGTTAACCGTCAATACACATCTACGCATGTGCGTGTTGCAACTCCTCGTGGCTAACGAAAATGTGGGTCAACCGCGAGAGTGTTTCGTCGTGTTTACACTGAGATACGAATGCTCGAGACGTTATAGATGTATTTGTAGACTCGAATGAAGATTAGAAACACGAGAGATGAACCACGAAAATCTGATCTTTTTCGGCTGATGATTCATATAAAGAAAAGAAATTCTTAAATTTCGCCTTTCATGGCTCGATTCTTTTCGGAAATCCAGTCGATAATAACAAATTCATTTTTCTCACCACTCCCTTATGAAAAACTCATGACTCTGAAGTTTGCATTGTTGGAATGCAACGAAATTCATTTTTATCTTTGAAAAAAATAATTATTCAATTACAGAATGTAATTATGATGATAAACGATCCATTTTTGCCATTCGAAAAGCATATCGGCTCGAAAAATTTAGATTACATTGAAAATTGAACGAATTTTCAATAAAATTCAATGTTTTTCGATGCATTCCAACGTTGCAAACTTCAGCATCATGGAAACTCCAGATCCATAAATATCGAAATTGCATATCAAATACGTTTCCGCAACTTAACAATCAAACGATAATTCAAGTACTTATGATGCAGAAGTTTGCAACGTTGGAATACATCGAAAAATATTTCATTTTATTGAAGATTCGTTAAATTTTCAATGTCATCCAAATTTTTCGAGCCGACATGCTTTTCGAATGGCAAAAATGGATTATTTTATCATCTTAATTACATTCTGTAATGGATTATTTTTTTCAAAGATAAAAATGAATTTCGTTGCATTCCAACGATGCAAACTTCAGAGTCATAAGTACTTCAGTTATATTGGGGAATTTAGTTTTTGTTCTGACACGTCTGGGAAGACGAATAAAGTTGATACAGCGATCGGTGCTCCAAGATCTCGAGTGTGCATGTGATGTTTCCTCTTTTTTTTTCATATTACTTTTTGTTCCTATTCGAAACGGCTATTTCGCGTTCATAGTCGTGTCGTCAATCACAGATGAATGTCGACGTTGTATTCCGCAACGATATTCCGAGCTTTTTTTCTGGCCTCGCTCTCCAAAGGCTATCAAGCGCTCCATTCTTTTCTCCCTTTTGCTTATATAGGCTATTATGGGACGAGTGACAAATCGTCTTTGACCCCTTGCTCACACCAAACCATACGAGTGTATAACTATGTACAATATTTGTGTACATGCCCACTGTGACACGCACAGCTTCCGACATCTCAATCTCCTCGTGTTGCTATATACGCATTGACATGCCCAAATATTTCACTGAAATTACGCCGGACACTTCAGCCACGGCTGCGATCACTCGAGTCATTGATTCTGTATAAACCGAGACCCAATCTTTTCATTGAAAATAATTAAATCATCAATCGGTAATTAATATTTGCCGATTGCTCATTAGATATTCATTTATTCTCCACGCGATATTCCCGAGATTCTGTAAAAACGTTTCAGCCACAAGACGCCTGAGAATTTTATCGACAATTTCCGCATCGTCGGAATTTGCTTGCTGAATATAAAAAAAAAAAAAAAATCTCTCTCCAATGTCCGGCTTAACTCACAAATGGATTTAATCGGATAGAAAATTATTATCAACGGACGAAGAATATGATAAATTTGTCAAATGAATATTAGTCCTGCAAATAAATGATTTCTGGCTCGAAACAAGTTCCATACCAAGTCGAATACATTGTCTATTTGGATGGGTGTTGGATAATTCATAAAGGGCATCAATCACCGAGGAAGGTTGAACGGCGTCGTGCGTAGGCGGACGTGTCATCTTTTCATACATCTTCCGATATCATTGCTGCTCCGCGGGTGAATGAATAGCGGTGAATGAGGGGCGAGAAGTGAATAATACTACGACTACTACTACGATTCCATAGGGACGAGCAACGGTCACTGTGTGACTCAGCTTTCTAACGCACATACAGGCTGGCTCAAAAGACATTTAAAAACTCTTGAGAATATTCCGAATCCTTGACATTTTCCAAGAGCATCCAAGCCACTTTATCAACAAGGTCCAACTCCTGAATCGTCCTGTATAACAACACTTGTGCCTGTAATTTGTATACGTAAGAGCCTAGCGTTCCCCATCGGTGTAATATTTACAAACGTGCGTCTCTCAATACCGGTCAACCTCCTGCTCAAAGGAGATATTTCGCGCGAGCGTGTCTCTTTTTCATCTCGCAGGAATCTCTGATGGAACGGAGCAAGCGATTTGTCGACGCGATGACATGACTCTGAAGTTTGCAACGTTGAGATTCAACGAAAAACATTTTTTCTATTGATTATTTATTGAATTCAAGCGATAACCCCGATCTCGATAACTGAATAAATTGCCCTTTGATTCAATCATGCGTTTAGCCTTGAAATTTCAAAAATTATTCAATCACATTCATTCAAATTCACGCCATTAAAAGTCAATTCAAAGTAGAGCAAGCAAAAAGTGTGCGAAACAACAAAAACGTAACAATTTTTTGTTGCGTTGCCGTGTGTACCGAAATTTTCAACGTCGGCGCCATATTTTGAAATAAAAATAAAAATAAACTCGGGGAATTGGAGATGACTCTGAAGTTTGCAACGTTGAGATTCAACGAAAAACATTTTTTCTATTGATTATTTATTGAATTTTGAAAATCGTGACAATTTTTTGAGTCGATTGAGTTTTTTGGTCGAAAGAGAGAATCGTTTTATTGGCCGGACCAAATATTCAATAATTATTATTGGCTCTGCTGAAGAAATAACAGAATTTCGTTGCATTCCAACGATCGAAACTTCAGGATCATCTCGATGACAGTACTTTTCATTGCTCTCTCCCATGCATCAGTCCCGACGCTTTTGCCTATCATTCATATTTTAAACATCAAGCGGCTACACTTGCAATACTTTCTAGACATGAATATGTCCGACGTTCCATCGAATATGATCTCAAATCATTTGTTTTGTTACAGAACCAACAAGTATTTACAAAAATCGTCCATCAGCCGGGTATGTGCGGTCGGAGGTTTCTTCGTCAGCATTCCAGTCTTCTTAACTGGTAAGAAAATAATCCTTTGTATTATATTTGGATAGAAACACGTAGTAATACCAACGTATATGTGTAGTAGACAGAGACAAGATTGGATGGAAGTAAAAAACGACGAAAAATACCCACGCACACACTCGTTAATACTTAATACACAGGTATAGGGTGTATCACATTTCGATCTTTTCTTAATGCTCATTTAGTTTTCACGATAGCCCAGTTACATTAATTCTCGACACTGGTTGAGTAACCTCGTGATCGTTATACCGCACATGGCTGACCAAACGGAGTAATGCCGCGCTTTATATATGTATCCGTGCATGTGTGCGTGTCGATATCTACGTATGTATATTAAAAGGTGTATATAGGAAGACGCGGGAATGCCATCCAAGGAGTATAAGTGGTTTGTCCACTTTTCAGGATTCCAAGACGACGACCAAAGAGAGGGAGTTGAAAAAGAAAAAACAACACGGGCATTTCTCGTCCGCGAATCCTTTCGCGTGGTCCCCGTTCACGGGCAATCAATGAGTAATAATTAATGGTCGTAGAAAATCAAGCTCATAGTTCCCATTTGCCAGGGACTCGCCAATATTTTTTATTTCCATTTTAATACATACAACTGTGTATACAAATATTACGTCTAACCAAAGAGTTTTTTTTCGACTGGTACTTTTTAATGGGAAAAAAAATTCTCGTTTTTCATGTTCCATATTTTTATAATTATTGAATTTTAATACGCGAATTTTTTATTCAGCATTTACGAAAATTATGTGCATACTGAATTTTCTACGTCAATTTTCTAGCTGGTCGTTTTTAGGGAATTATCTTGCGCATTTGTTTCGAATCTAAGACGTAGAAATTTTCTTTAACCAGTTAAATTTGCACAATGAGGGCTGGATGCTAATTAATATTTAGTATCTTTTGTAGTTATTCGTGTAGCTATTTATTTATTTATGAAACCATCCAAGTACCGCTTATGTATGTGAGAATTTCCCTTATCCGAGAAACGTCTACTCATCACTAAAGTCGTACGTTTAAGTGGTCGTTCGAGATACACGCTACGTCTGGCTTAATCGACATGTTTTTGGAATCTTCATAAATTAGTTATCGTCACATTCGTTACATATACCGCTATTTGCCTGAGACGGTGATGGTCTAACTGTTTTGCTATCGCTCATCGCGAGCAATTACTTGCAAACGAGTCGTACAAATTGAGCCAGTTCGAGGGTTTATTAAAATAATTATTTTTTTAATTATCCAGTTACGTCAAAAGTAGGACTTTGCATTAATACATGATCCTGAAGTTTGCATCGTTGAAATGCAACGAAATTCTGTTATTTCTTCAGCAGAGCCGATAATTGTTATTGAATATTTGGTCCGGCCAATAAAACGATTCTGTCTTGCGACCAAAAAACTCAATCGACTCGAAAAATCGCCACGATTTTCAAAATTCAATAAATAATCAATAGAAAAAATGTTTTTCGTTGAATCTTAACGTTGCAAACTTCAGAGTCATATTAATACAGCATTTTCTGTTTTATAGTTCATATAAATCACGAGCTTCAAGAACAAAGTCATTATTTGAACTTTACAAAGTTTCGTATTGCTTGGAATTTGGATTTTTTCGTATTTTAGCCACAGCAGTCGTTTTGAAATTTCTTTCGAATATACAGACTGTGCCGAATGCATTCTCCAGTACATCAAGTCCCATGCGTCTTCTTTGCCGAAGCCCATAATGTCCGCTAAACTTTCAGGACAGATTATATGTAAATTGTTTTTAAAAAAAGTTTATTTTTTTTGTTATGCCTCCCTGAATGAATAAATAAGCTGCGCATGCCAATTTATGCACTCTTGCAGTCTCTCTCTCTCTCCCTCTCCACCCGACTCTCCCTTTTTCATCATTATTTTTTTCTCAGTCCCTTTTATTCTTGTTCTTCCCAGGTATGATATTGTACACGTTCATCCAGTTTCACTCAACGCCTGCGATCGTAATGTCCGTATTCATCGGCCTTGGTATCGTCTTCTGTGGCTGCGCTATGGTCCACAATGTCTTCGTATGGCAAAGAGTGAGTACACACAGTGTCACGTATCCGTATCAACTTTTTCGTATAATTTCATGCATGCTCAACCCATCTTTAGAATTTCGATCTCAAAAATCGAGAAATTCATTAGCTTATTGAAAAACTTGGTCATTTCTTCCAAATTAAGGAAAATTACGAACGAATCATTGCCACCAATGACGAATTCATACATTTCTGCATCGTCCTCCACGTATCGAGTGTTTTTTACCCTTTATGAAACGACCCTCATGAGAATTTTGAAGACGTAACAACGCTGTGACACATAATGTCGAGACAAACACCAAAGTCTCAAACTCAAGATCACACTCGACTATTGCAACTAAAAGTGTACAAGGAGTTCAAGACGAGTGGGACCATGATTGCTTGAATCCTTTACATCCTTTTCACATTTTCATTATTTACTTTATTCGTAAAAATTGTGAGAGAACTCTGGTTGCCGTAAACTATAAAAAGAATGTCGATAATTTTTTAATTTCGGTGCAGCGATGTATTTGTAGCAAATTCCAATTGACACGTTTCTTTGAAAGGGTTGAAAATTGTTTGATTTTTTGAAATACAACTTTTTCATTGAGATTTTTTGTACTATGAACCTCAACGGGAATGCAATTTTTTTTCTCGTCAAACTTTCGGCTACATTCTGACTCGAAGATCCAATATGTAACTGCAGTTATAAACACGCAGATATATATTATTACAGTCGTCATCAGCAGTGGCTCTCGTGGTACGAGAGACGTATTCGTTGCAAATGTCTCTCCAACATCTCCAACGAATACGATGCACCTTCTTCGTCTTGTACTTTTTCTGCTCCTTTCAGTTTCTTCCTTTTTATCTTTTTGCCTTCGTAAGACTTCTGAGAAACGTGTTCGTGGTCGCGAAAGATTTCACGCTCGTGTGTTTATCACATAATCGACTTTGTCGTCGAGACAGGATAAGCAGAGCTATTATTAGCGCTATTCTTGGGATAATCAGTCATTTGCATATCTTTTCAAACTTTTCAACCTCTTTATTCATACATTTTGGTCCAATTTTCAAGTGAAAAATAAAAATTCACAAGTTTTTTCAAAACTTGTTGCAAAATACATTTGACTACTTTGCTCTACATAATTTCATTGCAATTTTTGCCATTAATCTGGATTTTTTAATCGATCCTTTTAATCCAAATTCGGAACGTCAAATATCAAACAATTCATTCAATTCTCTGTTACGAATATTGTCCACATGCGTTTTACGATAAAGGTCGATTTTTTAAATACCGAAAAGCCGGAAAAAGTGATTAGCATAACGAAAAGCTGTTGATACCATTTACCAATTCCTGCCACCGTTTACAATCTCGCTCATTGACCCGAAACTGGTTCTTCATTTCGAGAAATACACGTGTTATCGAGTGAGAGAGAAAAATGAGAGAGCCTCTCGGGCTTACGACTCGATCCAGTGGCCCCTTGTCTTTTCTTTCCTCGTCTTCCGTGTTTTTTTCTTTCAGCTCAGCTCCTTTTTCATCCGCCTCTCACTTTGATTAAGAACCTTTTCCTTTTTCTCCTTTTCTCTTATCGACATTGTAATATGACCAACGAACCAGCACGCATTCAATGTTCCCACCGACCGTTGCGCTTCGAGTTAATTGAAATCGCTCTCGCTACTGATAATTCATTCAACATTCCTATCCACTCATATGATTGTGTTTTATTCCCGAAAATGGTTCATATTTTGTTGAAAATAAAAAAATGTCATCACTCCACGATGCATTTCGCTAACAATATATCCCTTTCAAATTTACTGATGCAATGTAATTTTTTTGCGTGATATGAAAAAATGTAGCGAACTTGTTCAACAAAATATTGACGTTATTCAATAAATTATGACTCTGAAGTTTGCATCGTTGAAATGCAACGGAATTCATTTTTATCTTTGAAAAAAATAATTATTCAATTACAGAATGTAATTACGATCATAAAATGATCCATTTTTGCCATTCAAAAAGCATATTGGCTCGAAAAATTTGGATGACATTGAAAATTGAACGAATCTTCAATAAAATTAAATATTTTTCGATGCATTCCAACGTTGCAAACTTCAGCATCATTTTTATATGACTCTGAAGTTTGCATCGTTGGAATGCAACGGAATTCATTTTTATCTTTGAAAAAAATAATTATTCAATTACAGAATGTAATTACGATGATAAAATGATCCATTTTTGCCATTCAAAAAGCATATTGGCTCGAAAAATTTGGATGACATTGAAAATTGAACGAATCTTCAATAAAATTAAATATTTTTCGATGCATTCCAACGTTGCAAACTTCAGCATCATTTTTAGATGACACTGAAGTTTGCATCGTTGAAATGCAACGGAATTCATTTTTATCTTTGAAAAAAATAATTATTCAATTACAGGATGTAATTACGATGATAAAATGATCCATTTTTGCCATTCGGAAAGCATATCGGCTCGAAAAATTTGGATGGCATTGAAAATTGAACGAATCTTCAATAAAATTAAATATTTTTCGATGCATTCCAACGTTGCAAACTTCAGCATCATAATAAATTCGGTTCTCAGTGTCGGACAAAACTCTTCACGTATCCACTACACATGCAAATGTGTGTGATTATTTCTCTCCTATAAATTGTATAAATTGCTTCTCGCTTATAGTGCTCATTTCCGTTTCCTCTTCTGGATTCTCATCCAGGGAGAGTTTACTCAAGGATGCTGGGAAATAACAGACATGCCAATGAATGCGAACTGATCAAGTTCATTTGAATGGAATTTTAATTTCGAAGGTTTTTTTTCCTCCGGAGTCTTACGGTGGTCAGAAATTAATCTTGCAAGTTTCTAGTCTATAGTTTTGCTTGAATATGCGTCATGTTGAATATGATAAATAAAACATGTCGTTATTGGTTTTGTTCGCAGGAGAAGACGAACGCGGTAAAAGCATTGGCTCGGGCCCAATGCGAGGCCGCAGCGCAGCTGCAGCGGCAGCAACAACTGCAACAACAACAGCAAACCGGCAGGAGTACCGTAGCGACGCTCCATCGAGGTGGACCGAAAATCGGTAATTTGACCGCCTCGCATTCGACGACAACGTTGCAACAACATCCGCGGAGTTCTTCGGCGGTTTATCATCATCAGCAACAGTTGCAACAACATAATCACAACCATCAGCATCATCGACACATCCAAATGTCACCGCCGTTGTCGCTCTCGTCGCCGAGTGGTTTGGCTGGGACACACAGTCACACGATATCGGCTGGTGGCGGTCACGTTAATCATCGTATCCTCGCGACTCCACCAACCACACCCGGTGATCATTCACCACCGAGTCCCAGTAACAACAAACACAATAGATCGCAGTCCCATTTACAAAGAGACGCGAGCGGTAGCGTGAGTCCAGGTTTGCCACCGGCGACTCTCGATCTCAGCAGCGCAGCGACCACAAACAGCCCACACGAGCTCTCTACGCTCGTGTAAATTCACTCTAAACTAATAGCACGTGCGAGCGTTTGAGAGAACGTCCAAAAGGCTGAAAACCTCCAAGACCCTTCGAAATGTCTCATCGATGTCAACATGCGGAGACGTACCACTGCCAGAATCGTGACGAGTTCTCAACGTACCCAACAATCGCCTGCGGATCGATTTATTCGCCTAAACTCTGGTACTTTATTCGTCTAACGAAAAAACCATCGCGTGACTGTTTTCAAAAGACCCTCCAGTAGTTTCGGGTTCCTCAAAACATCACGCCTTCAACTTCCTTCATGCGACTACAGGGAAAACACTTTCGAGGCCAGATAAACCAAGTGCGATTCTCACTCGAGGCCACAAATGCACCTGAACGAAGTAAAATTTATCAATAAGAATTCTTCTCGATCATTGGAGCAACGCACGAAGGTTTTCCGTAGCTAAAAATCCACATTTTGATCAATATTTGTCACTTTCTTTCGCAACGTTCCTTTGAGAACTTCCGTAAACCGTTCATTGTGTATCATAGGATTTTCTTTTCTATGACCCTTCATTTATCGTTTCTGACGAAAAACCAAAACATTTTCAATCAAAATTTCACATTTTTCTATAGTTTTATTCTTCGCCGTTCCGGAAATGAATCTTTTTTCAAATCGGCTATGATACACCAAAGATCTTAGTACGTAGTTCAATATCCCTCTCCATTTCTATCGTTACTTTACTTTTGATGAAAATATTCCTTGCTGCCATTTTTTTTATATAAAAGTGACGTCAACTTTTGTTTCTGTAGAAAAAAAACCTGAAACGTATCACAAAATGTGGGTTTTCAACCACGAAAAACCTGAGTCAGAATTGTCTAGTGGGGACGGCGAACTGCAGCGCCGGCAGCGACTCAAATTTGAGTTTATTGAGGCGATTTTCCAGCCGCCAAGTTGGCTATCAGTAAATGTCACTGAATATGCTTAGAATTTAGGAAATTGCCTGAATAATTCATTATTTGTAACGATAGAAGTGCGACGTGGGTTTTGGACTTGCCGACTATGGAATTCGAGGCTCCTTGAAGTCTTTGAGAAAAAAATCGTTTGTACTGGCCGATTTTTTTAGTTTTCTGGGTTTTCATTGACAAATCGAGCTCACAAAGGTCACGATATTTAGTGACAGACAGCGAAAGGTTTTTTCAATTTGATGATTTCTTTAATAAGAAATTTTCAAGACAAATTGGTCGGTAAACTAGTGTTTGTTTCCGAAATACAAACAAATCAGTCTTGCCGTTATTATTATAAATTTTCGTTTCGTAGACCGTGAGCAGAAATATACGCAGATTGCGGTTTCGATGCTGAAAAATTGCGTACGAAAAACGAATTAGAAATTGTATAAATTTGGACGATGAACTTGTGTCTTGCCATTTTACTTTTCGTATTTAATGTGTTCGATATTTCGTGTATTCATTCTCGTTTGTTGCCTAATTGAGCAAAACATCTAGTCCTAGATCGCTCGCGGTTCGAAAATTATTTTCTTACTTTAACTAAAAAAAAAAAAACTCACCCGAATTGATCGTATTTTTTTCTTCGTCAAATTGTTTCGAGAATTAATTGAAACTGCTCCGAACTTAGTTCGTAATCGGAAATCAGGCGCAGCCGGACCACCCGAAAAATTGGATCATCAGCAATCTAAAGACTCGATTTTCCTAGTTTTTTGGCATTTCGTAGTTTCGGGTTTCCTAAACGATTTTTTTATAATATCCCTCTTTCCGAACGGTCTGGGCAGTTTCAAATAAAATTCGTGACCGTTGAGCGTTTTTCCAATGACGAAATCGTAATAAACGACTGAAACTGCAGACTAGCTACGTCGAAGCACTTGCCCTGGGAACTGCTCGTTCAATGCTCGTATTCCAACGACTGGTCGAAGTTGTTGAAATTATTTATTAGAGGATGGAATTGCCTGGAATTGCGAAGATTTGAAAACAAAAAAAACACACACAATATTTCGTTACTCTAAAAAAAATATTCCTTTGCGTACGTTTTCGTGAACATCGTTATTTTCCATTGGTTTTGAGAAGCTGCAGAAAAAATGCATCGAGTTTCATGAATTTCTGCATTTGACGTTTTTCCTTTTACGACGCGAGACCAGCGCGGTTTGAAAATATCTAGAAATTCGAAATACGAAAATACTCAATGTTTGAGAATATTTTGTAAAGAGTGAGAAAAACAAAACTACTGAAAAAATGCTTTTTTTTTGGAGTAACGATAAATGCCCATTTTTGAGACGTAAGTATCCGAGGCTATGAATATCGAATCTCGTAATAAATTGTTGACGATCTTCTGCGGCGTTGAGGTGTCGAGAGACTGGCGACGAAGATCCCATAATTAAGCTTTTTGTAAATATAAATCGACTCTAATGACCTAATTATAGTTACACTAATTTATATATAAATAAATATATACATATACGTTTTCGAGGCGTTATGCGAAACTGGGCAGGGTAATAGAGATTTGAAAATATTGTAAATTAAATAATAACTGCTGTAACATTAACGACATTAATATAAACTATTTTCTTTTTCCTACAGACTTTGTAATTAATAAGTATGAATTATAGTTGCTGAGAATAGTTTGTATACTATAAAAAAGTAAATTATTGGGTCCACGCATAACGCATATAGTACAAAAGTGTTTTAGCTTTATGTACTTCAATGAATTATACAAAAACAAAACGAAATACAAATTAAATCACGTGCATATGAAACACCGATCGTGTGTACTCGGCATGTATCTAATTTCACGAGCAAAATAAATTATTTCAATCTTTTATTGATTGGCTATTTACTCACAACTACGTACTCCAATTCATGATCCTGAAGTTTCCATCGTTGGAACGCAACGAAATTCTGTTATTTCTGCAGCAGAGCCAACAATTATAATTCAATATTTGGTCCGGCCAATAAAACGATTCTCTGTTACGACCAAAAAACTCAATCGACTCAAAAAATTGTCACGATTTTCAAAATTCAATAAATAATCAATAGAAAAAATGTTTTTCGTTGAATCTCAACGTTGCAAACTTCAGAGTCATCTCCAATTCCCCGAGTTTCTTTTTATTTTTATTTCAAAATATGGCGCCGACGTTCAAAATTTCGGTACACACGGCAACGCAACAAAAAATTAATACGTTTTTGTTGTTTCGCACACTTTTTGCTTGCTCTACTTTGAATTGACTCTTAATGGCGTGAATTTGAATGAATTTGGTTGAATAATTTTTCCAATTTCAAGGCTAAACGCATGATTGAATCAAAGGGCAATTTATTCAGTTATCGAGATCGGGGTTATCGCTTGAACATTTTGCGATTCACACACCACGTGAACTTGATTTTCGTAAAGATATGAAGGACGGAAATGAAATGTAAACGTGAGATGTATTTTCTTTGTAGGAAACAATTTTAATTGACATATTCACATACCCAAAAGTTGATATTTTGACATTAATAATTATCTATACATTGTTCTTGTATTTATAATCATAAAACGGGCGTTTTACTGTATATAAAAGTGCGGCAGGGCTTGCGTTACGCTTTTTTTTTCAATACTTGGCATTTCCTGATAATTCCGCATATATTTATGAATATTATTCTCTCATTAATATTTTTTATACATGCGTGCACGTATGATGTTAAAAAATTCATTTATTCAATGTACAAGCGACGAAAATCGTGTGTTAAGGCTGCTTCACACTAATCGACTGAGTTTCAAATATTCACAATAACCGGATGCGAAATTTTCAAAAATAAATTTAAAAAATCGAGGAACGATTCGCAGAGAGTTTCAACGATCGATTCTCGATCGTTTGTTCCGAATTTTGCAATGATTAATCGATGTAAAATTCCCACATTCTCGGTAGTTGCTCGGGATTTAGACTTTTCAGGCCTATAAGGACACGCTGAACTCCACGATCGATTTATTATGAATTTGTATTGATTTTTGCATGTAACTATCGTGAAAATTCGAGATTCGTTCGGTTAGCGCGAAGCAGTCGTCTCACCTTGAAACAGAGTCTTTCCTGCTTTGTTCTTACGTCATTTCAAATATATCTCTAGAAACAATCTCGAGTGTTTCGATTTCGCTAAATATCGAGGCCTCGATACATAAGTCGTTCGCTTCACAAGGAAATCGAGCCTTATTCGATGAAACGAGCAACTTTGATTCTTCCGTAATTGCCGTATATGTCCTAAAATTGCCTACAATCGTGCTGCATTACGATCGCGCGTCATTGATCGTTGCCGGAACGTGCACCTCGAGTCCGTCCAATTCCTTAGTCATATTTATCTGACAGCCTAGTCTGGATCTGCAGCGTGAAACGTTTTTTTTCACTCAACAATGAATAATTCATTTGTGTCGAACGTTTTTCATTTTTTCCTCCCTGAGGCCTCATTCCTCTTTGTTTATTCGGACATACTCACGTATCTGAAAGATCGTACGCCAGATCCAGCATATCTAATTCTTCATCCGTCGGCTTGCTCGGAAGAGAATCGTAATCACGTTTCGATAAGATCAGATGGCAAGTACTGCAAGTCAATGTCCCCTCACACGCACCTAAAACATCAACGCAACTCTTGGCAATGACGTTCTTCGAGGAGGAGACAAAATCAATTCTTTGAGACAACGCTCGATGAAGAAACTCAATTCAATACCATAGCCGTCCAAATCAATCTCGTTGTTGACCACAATGTCCAATAAACTGTCTCCTATTTTGCCTTTTCCTTCAATTCTTTCTCCGCTTGCTCTCACAAATGTGACCTTTACCCTGCGTCAAGCAAAATCGCATATTAGACTAACAGAATGTCAAACGGACAACGTTTTATCAAAAAGGGTTTCAGTCGTTCAACTCAACGAATTTTTTAATTAATGGAGCAATTAATTCGCTAGTAGTTTTGCTTGTTTGGACTATTTCAAACTGCAATTAATGACTCTGCAGTTTGCATCGTTGAAATGCAACGAAATTAATTTTTATCGTTGAAAAAATAATTATTCAATTACAGAATGTAATTACGATGATAAAATGATCCATTTTTGCCATTCGAAAAGCATATCGGCTCAAAAAATTTAGATGACATTGAAAATTGAACGAATCGTCAATAAAATTAACCCGATCACCTTACCGCTTTTTTCGACACCACTTAGGTTTATCGTGGGTCGCTCAAGACCCAAGGCATGTTACAAAACGCAATTTGCAATTAAAAAATCTGAAAAAATTCCTGAATACTCTTGGATATTTCTACTTTAAGGGCACACAACGAATATTGCAAAAATAATTTAATAAATATATTATTTTTTGCCATAAACACACCCACACACCGAAAATGCAGGCTCCCACGAAAAAATTCATAACTATTAAACAAACTGAGATATCGCGAAAAACTAAATTGCATATTAAAGTTCAAGAATGCTACTTTAACGGGAAAAATCATGAACTCGATTGAAATAAAAGAAATGCTTAAGTTTGTCGTGCCAACTAGCGCATTTTTTGATGGCGTAAATTCGTAGATTCAAATATATTTTTAATTTTTTTTATTGCAAAATCATCAAAATTATATTGAAATTTTGCTTAAAAGTTACAAGTAATCTGTAGTCCGATGATTCAGCCTCTTCGTATACGTAATCAATTTCTCCTTCGCTTTCATCATCCAAATAATTTTTATTTTCATTATGCGGGCGAAGAGCTCTAGTGAGTTGACGAAATTCGCGATGGCATGTGGTAAAAAGATGAAGAATCTATGTATGACTCTAAAAAATGCATAAACTTTCGGAAATATTTATAAATTCATTAAAAAACCAAAAATCTACCTCGGCAGTTAAAATGGTTTAGCACAACGTTAGATTTATTGTGGGTCGCTCACGACCCGATACGCACTTTGTTTACTCGCTACGCAGTTCAAATCGATATTAAAGGCACGTGATTCGGCACGTAGGCTCCTAGTGTCCTAAAGTTTTTTTCGGGTAGGGACAGGTATTTCTTCCCCATTTGGTTTCTGAGAACCCGAACAAAAGAAAAATGGCTTGGGTCTCCAGCGACCCACGATAAGGGAATCGGGTTAAATATTTTTCGATGCATTCCAACGTTGCAAACTTCAGTATCATTGCAATTATTATTATCGCAGTTGATGTGTTTTTATTCAAGTTTTTCCAAATATAAAGCAGTGCTAGAAACATTTTCACGTTGTTTTTCGATCTTTTTATTGGCTCATTATAACCGACTTATGTATTGTTTTGTCTATAGCAAATTAAAGTTGTAAAAATAACAGCAAAGAAAATAAATAATTAAATTTCGAGTTTCAACCAATCGGAACGTTCGACAGAAAGAAAAGAGTAATGAAAAGAAAGTTCTATGAGAAAGATGATAGCAGAGGCTACTAGATGTTTCGAAATTCTAAAGTTCCACAGGAATATTAAAACGCAAATGAAAAAGAAAGTTTCTCTACGAAGCCTCACGATTGCAGATGAAATTCTTGGATAATCGTTCAGACTCACCGGATTTTATTTCACTTACTCTTGTTCGTCGTGTTGTGGTTGACTTGTGGACGCTCGTCTGACGTGAGGAAAACTCTTATCTAATGCTCCAGTAACAGGAGCTTTAATAAGAGGCGAACGACTCACGAGAGTTGTCAAGTTTTGAAGTTTCCGTACGAATGCCATAATTGCAATTTTTTAATTCACTTATCGCAGGAAAAGGAGTTTGTTGCGCGTAAAAAAAACACTCGAAGAATTCGGTTCCACGCTTCGATTTCAAAATTTTTGAGGTTAGAATACTCGAGAGTGACAACAATTGTTTTCTAGAAATTTAATTATCGCTATAAGTCGTTAAATTGTAAGGAGAATTGATATTTTGTGGTTTGAGAAGGAAGTTGAGATGACACAGAATTGAACGACCACGGGGACGACGGTGGAACGCGATAAGAGTAGAGTACAACTCGCGATCAAGTTGCCAATCAACTGAATCAAAAAGTCGTCGTCGTTGATGATGATTCTTATTTGGACAGTGGCGCACAACTAGTTCTAATTTCTAATTCGTAACCGCGATGTTATTACCAGCAGTCAGTCGTGCCACAAACTTCCATATCTACGTGGTCTAGAAACTGTATTACCAGCAAAGACGGAAGCGTTGAAGCCCCGCCCACTGGATCTTAAGCCTGCGTGATTGGCTGATCCGTACATTCTCTATTCTCATCTCGCTCAAAGTGCCTCGGCAGGGCTGCTTGCTCTGAAACCCTGAGAGTTTATATGTCAAAGTGCGTTGCCGAGTGCCTCGTCAAACATGGCGATCGTTCGAGTTCTTTGAAGGTTTCTCTCGAAATCTTGACACGATGGCGGATCTTGCGGCAAGATTGTGTTTATATTAAAACCAACGGGGAATACAATATTCTAGAAATTTCGTAAACAAAAAATAAGGGGCTCGTAAAGTTGCGTTGCTTCGTGTGCGTGAAACAAACTGCTCGTATTTCTCGTGTCCGTGGCTTATAATTCCCGACACATTTTTTTCGCGTGTATTGGCGTCGGATTTCAGTGGAATAGTAAAGAAGCCAAAAACTCGTTTCTACCAAAATTCAACTTGATAAAACTCGAATTAATACGTAACCATACGAACGCGTCTGGTGTGCGTGTGTGAATAATATCAATTTATACCTCCGTGCACGTACATATTCATACAAAGTATACATATACATGTTTGTTGGATATTGCGAAAAACGTCAAATAGGGACTCTCGTGTTACTAGGAATTTTCAACCTGTTTGATTGTGCCGCGTTCATTGCAAGCGTATTAACCTGGACAACCGCCAATTTTTATTGTCTTAACGTTGTAAAATATTCAAGAAAAAAAAGAAAATTGCGATAAGCTGGTTTTGTCGTGAAAAAAAACGATGTTGGCAGCACGTGCAAAGAAATAGTGGACAACAAAAAAAGTTCAAAAATGATGTGACTACGAAATTGATGACCACTTGCGGGATTCCGAAGCTTGAAGACTTTTGTATTCGACATTCTTTGAGCTAATTTTTTTTGCGCTAAACATTTGAACAACTTTGGAAAAAAATGGCCGAGACTCAGAGAATGACTGTTTTCGGGAGACATCCTCCGTGCGCCAGTGCTCTGCGATTGGAGGAACGTAGGGCTAGAAGGTATACAAAACTCAGAATTCGTATTCATTTTTTTAGGAAAACAGATTTTCCTTTTTTTTTAAGTGTTTTTTACATTCTTGTATCAATTGTGTTTCGTACATTGTTTACTCTTGTCGAGGTACGAAAAACTGACACATTAAGCAAACTTCATGATTAATTTGCATGTATTACATTGTTCAATGCAATGATGTTTCGATACGTATATTTATAATCTAATTTTTCAATATTTTTAAATCGTTATTTGCAACGGAAATCGGTTATTGAAAATTTGGGAGCGTCAGATATGAAATTTCGCATTGATTGCTGTTTCGGCGTCAAATTCACGATTGGATGGTATAAACATCGCAATTTGATGTACGAAGAGGTTATATTATGATGGCGTAATATCAATGCGAAAATATATCGATGTAGTTAATGTAAAAATTGAAATTCCAAGTTTTCGTTCGAAATTTTGTCTTTTTGATAAATTGAATTCGATTTTTATACACAGAGTGGCGATGCGTCACGAGAGGAATCGCAAGCCGGATAAACCGGAAGATTTTGTATGTTACGAATCGAGCGACGACGAGGAGGAGACGATAATGGAAGGGCGGCAATATCTTCGTACCTCGTTCAATTTCGTCGACTATGTGCGCGCGCGGGAAACAAATACCCGTGAAGTGAGAAAAATAAATCAGGAATACGGCTCGAGGCACATACTTACCCACGATTTGTTCAAGGAATATTCCGTCAGTCTGAACAATATGAACAAAGTCTTTTGTTCCCAATGGCTAAGCGATCGACAAGTCGTCTTTGGCACCAAGTGCAATAAATTAATGGTTTACGACGTAGCCACACAAAAATTGGATCAAATACCCTCGTTGCACGGTAGACAAACCAATCCTAGCGGTGGACTCATTACTGAACAGCAGTCCGGTATTCATTCCGTACAAATCAATCCTTCTAGGTAAAATTTTAATTTTCACTTTAAAGAGTAAAATTTCATGCAAGAAATTATTCTTTGCTTTCAAATTTTCCATCTTTGACAAAATATTTATGAAATCGTTCACACAATGTCTAAAAATAATGATGCTGAAGTTTGCAACGTTGGAATGCATCGAAAAATATTGAATTTTATTGAAAATTCGTTCAATTTTCAATGTCATCCAAATTTTTCCAGCCGATATGCTTTTCGAATGGCAAAAATTGATCATTTTATCATCGTAATTACATTCTGTAATTGAATAATTATTTTTTTCAAAGATAAAAATGAATTTCGTTGCATTCCACCGATGCAAACTTCAGAGTCATCTAAAAATGATGCTGAAGTTTGCAACGTTGGAATGCACCGAAAAATATTGAATTTTATTGAAAATTCGTTCAATTTTCAATGTCATCCAAGTTTTTCGAGCGATATGCTTTTCGAATGGCAAAAATTGATTTTTTTATCATTGTAATTACATTCTGTAATTGAATAATTATTTTTTTCAAACATATAAAGGATTTTCGTTGCATTCCAACGATGCAAACTTTAGAGTCATCTAAAAATCTGTGAAAAAAAAACTTGACATTAATGTCTCAATAACTCGATTCTGTCACGTTTTTTTGTCATGTTGGAATAAAGTCGATTTATGCTAATATTTCGCTTATTGCAGAACATTATTATCCACGGGTGCGAGAAGCAGCAACGAAATAGCCATATACAGACTACCGACGTTAGATCCGGTCTGCGTCGGGGAAACAGCGCACAGAGATTGGGTATTCGATATGTGTTGGCTCGACGATGAATTTCTTGTTTCCGGATCGAGAGACACGAAACTTGCGCTATGGCATATCGATAGCAATCTTGCTGCTGCGCCTGACAAAGCTGACGTACCAAATCACAGGTAATTGCGTCCATTTCCAATAAAACTCCTTGTGCGTTCTTATGCTTGTTCCGTGGATATTCGTCAAAGAAAACTAATCGTGACTTTTATTCGTTTCAGGCTAATACAACCAGTCTGCGTGAAAGAGTGTCGTTCCGCCCAAAAAGTTCGAGCACTCGCGTTTAACAAGGCGTACAAAGAAATAGCCGCACTATCGCTCAATAGTTTCATACATATCTGGTCGGCTGAGACGTTCAAACAAAAAATATCACGGAAATTGCCAGCTTGCCAGGAAAACGTTTGCCTGGCGGTGCAAGATGATGGCGTTTATGCAGTTGGTTGTCGATCGTACACGCTTCTCCTCGATGCGAGAACGTTACAGCCAATTAAAAAAATTCCTTCGAGGTTCTTATCGCTTATTTTCCATTTTTCCATTTACATGTTCTCGTCGTTGTTTTTATTATTAATATTATTATTTTTGTCTACAGATACAGCGGTTGCGGAATAAGATCCGCGAGTTTTCAGGGCTCGGTATTGACAATTGGCACCGGGCTCGGTATGCTCATGTTTTACGACGTCAGAGCTCAAAAATACTTGGAATCTTCGATAAATTCCAACAGGACAGTCGTTTTGAAGGCCTCCAAAGGATACGTGGCAAGTTTTTTTTTTTTTACCGTTCGTCCACGATGTCTGATTCAGAATTTGAGCCAAGATTGTTTTTTTTCATGACTCTGAAGTTTGCAACGTTGAGATTCAACGAAAAACATTTTTTCTATTGATTATTTATTGAATTTTGAAAATCGTGGCGATTTTTCAAGTCGATTGGGTTTTTTGGTCGCAAGAGAGAATCGTTTCATTGGCCGGACCAAATATTCAATAATAATTATTGGCTCCGCTGAAGAAATAACAGAATTTCGTTGCATTTCAACGATGGAAACTTCAGGATCATTTTTTTTCTCCCAAAATTCAAATAACCATCGTAGAAATTGCAGTTTTTTTCCTACAACTTTACAACATTTTTGAGAATAATTATTCTTGCATTATTCATTAATTTAACGGATTGAATTCACAGTTTCCGGACGAGGAATACATCGACGGTTTTCAAAACGTGAAATACACACCGGCCATTTACACACATTGCTACGACGCATCGGGAACCCGTTTATTCACGGCGGGTGGACCACTTCCGGTGACTCTTTACGGCAATTACGCTGGACTATGGCAGTAAATGTGAGCCTTGAACTTTTTCATTTGCCTGCTCGTTGGGCCAGCGACACGCGAGGACAATATTCCGCGATTTCGAGTTCACGATTCCGAATATATCTCCGTATATATTCATGATAAAATATAAATATACATGTGAATATATTTGGAACATCGAAACGTCTAGAGATTAAGGCGATAGATAAATTAACAAAGAGAATTGCGACGAAGGAAGGTCGAAGCGACTGAGAAAAATAATCGAACAGTGATGTCAATCCTTCGTATTCATTACGTAAGAAATATTATTCGATAGCTAGAAAAGAGACAAACATTTTCAAAACTTCACGGTACAGTTCGACATGATGGAATTTATATCGTTCCAATGTCTCTGGGTCGTTCGTAAAAAACTGAATTTTCGAAAGACGACTCAATCGAATAAGATGATAAGCGCAAAATAACATTTTTTTCCGAATCGATATCGGCGAATAAGAATTTTTTATGACTCTGGAGTTTGCATCGTTGGAATGCAACGGAATTCATTTTTATCATTGAAAAAAATAATTATTCATTAACAGAATGTAATTACGATGTTAAAATGATCCATTTTTGCCATTCGAAAAGCATATCGCCTCGAAAAATTTGGATGACATTGAAAATTGAACGAATCTTCAATAAAATTAAATATTTTTCGATGCATTCCAACGTTGCAAACTTCAGCATCATAATTTTTTGGTTTCGTTATCAATAATTCACGCTCGTCGATATGAAATAATTTTTTTTTCATTTCATTTGCATAAAATCGGGCGACGAAAAATCTTTCAGATATCGACTGAGGATTCACCTTTTTTCTTCATTTTCGTTGTAATCGTTATCTTTTTTTAGGTATTATTATTATCAACACGATTATTATTATTATTATTATTATTAATATTGTTAGCATTGTTCATCAACGAATTCGTAAAGGCAGAACTGATTAATCGAAAACCGTCTAAAACGATGTCATGGCCCATTCGAATAAATTACCATTTTAACTATTAAGTCATTGAAATAAAAACAATGTGATGGTGGCTCAATGTACTTGATCACTTGGTACACTTTTATTCAGCAACCGGACGATTTATTTTTTTGTCATTTCCCGGAAACGAAAAATTCATTTTAATCTTTTTTTTTATCCTACGTGACAAAACTAATTTGGCATTTACAATCGGCATCGAAATTTACGTTCACTCGACGGGATTGTACCATTTATGATGCACATTTTTATCCATATTATCATTGTGATTAATATTATTATTATTATTATTAATGTTGTGTCTAAGAGTTTAGTGCAACAGTTCTAGCGCATGAATAAGTAATGAAAGAAAAACCTTCGAAAAGTACAACCGCCAGAGGGAAATTTTTGAGCTGAGAAACAAAAATTTCACTCATCAATGATTCAGCTCCGAAAAATGAGAGATTAGCGATCTTCAGCATGTTTTCGAAGAATTCTCTCGCAATTTTAGATTGGCAAAGAACAAAACTCGTTTCCGTTGCTTTTTTTTCCATGTGGGTAACGGCGAATTCGGAAAAGAGCGATAGAGCCATTGATTGTGAATAATCGAGATGCGAGAAGATTTCCCGTATCGTTCTAAAAACGAAAAATTTTAGTTCAAATTGATATTCCCGATTTTCGGAGAGCGTGAAAAACGCAGTCTCCGTTGTTGGAATTTGCTGAGCTCGCGAGGAATAACCAGCAGGCAGAAATTTCGCTAACGCAAAATTTGTCTCACGCGCAGTTTGGTAATTAATTAAGTGGCGAAGGGTGCGAAGGTTGGACGAAACAACTCACCGGCTTAGATTTAATTGACGAACCACAGACCCCTTAATATTATTCTCAATAATATTTCTGTATATTCTAAAAAAATCATGAGTGACAAAAGTATCGATTAAAAAGAATAATCATAATAACGACACAATACGAAATACTAAAAATAAAGAGAAAGGAGTGTGCAATTTGGATGAATGAAAACTCAACGTGTATTGTATGACTTTGTATATGCGACGTTTGTGTAAATAAAACAAGGAAAATAAATGATTCGTGGTCTTGTAGATTGCCCAAAAGTTGATACAAGATTAACCCTTCGTGGTCACTGTGGGTAGAATCAGTGACCCACTTATGACGTAAATATCTCCTGGTTCCCGGTAATGAATGGGGTTGTAATCGTCATTCAACGACAGTTTGTAGTGTCCATTGCGCGTTGGTGGCGATAAGTATTACCGCCGCCAACGCTAAATCTCTAACATCCACTCTGAAATAAACCCAATTCCAATAACGGAATTGATATGTTTTTTCAAACGCGCGCTATCCTACTATTTTTTCCCCAAAAGAACCAGATCTGATGAATATCAGGTCCAAATTTTAGGCAAAAATATTGAAAATCCACGAAGTGACAATTATTTTAGTGAAAAAACTTTTTTTTCTCGTTTATTTCTTCATTTTGCATTTAAAAAAATATGTTGGCCTTGGATTTCTTTCAGGAAAGTTTTTCGTATCTAAACTGGAATGTCCAAGGGTTGTTCAGTAATTTTTTCAGAATTTTCGGGCCGATAGATTGGTCACAATACGGGTTCGAAAATGTACTGGGTAGAATCAACCCAGTGTGACCACGAAGGGTTAAGAATAATCGAAAACTGGTATCGTTTATAAATAGTTTATTGGTATATCGATATGATCGCACATCACATTTAATTATCATTATTGTTATTATTATTCAATACAGTGTAAAGGTTTTTTGTATATAACGTGTACAAAAAAATTGACCGTAATAGAAAAACAAATGGCTCCCGAATTGAGGAATCATAATATCTTCGAGTCTCACTCACCGGGCGAAAACCATTGCGAGACTTGTTTTTTTTTTCACGTATATTTACATGAATACAATGATTTTTTGGTAATTTGACGTTTCGAGCTTATTTTTCGTTTCTTCATGAACGGTTTCCCTCATCAGCGCAGTGGGCGCTCTATGGATAAAGCTCGTTGTTTCTTCCCTTGATTGTTTTTTTGGTTTCGATTAAAATAAATATCGCTTGCTCTCGTGACGCGCAAAGGATATCCACGACGAATGTTTTTTGTCGTTTTCTATTTGGTTTCCGTCTCGTTTTATTAATAAATATTAATATTGCTAGAAACTATACATATCGACATTGGTCGTTTCGGGGTGCGTCCATTCTCGTGGACGATCGCGTTATAAATATGATTTTTGCGGAACTGGTCCTAACGCTCGGCTTCAAGTTTTTTTCTCTTTGGAAAATCGTTTTTTTTCTACTTTTTAGCAGCTGATTTTGGGTCTCCCATTTGTCAAACCAAACGAACGCGAGGGCCGACACTCACTGACCACTTTACAAAGTTCCGGAAATTCGATAATCGAAATTTCAAACGAATGAATTAGCGTTTGTAAGATTTTATTGAAAATTCTGTTGGAAAATGATTTTCTGGTTGATTCCCGACTGGCTTATCTCAGAGGGAGGATTGGCGTCGAATTTATTGCTAGAACGAGTAAGCACAGCCTGATAAAAAGAAAGTTCTAACGTGCTAGGCTTGGGAGAGGAAAAGAAGAGACAAAATCGATGTGAAGAACGAAATGACAGCTCGTGATTGTAAGGGAAAAAGAGATGGACGTAAAATGGCGTTGCGGCAAGAAAAATGATTGTGGTAATGAATATTATTGGCTCTGGACGAGGTTCGCGCGTGTTGGGTGATTTCGGCGAAGAAGAAAGGCGAGGAGTAGGGCGAATGCGAACTTTAGAGATGTCCGGCGTCGAGAGCTTTGTTTATGTCGGTGACTAGAAGCCCTAGATAGCTACGATGTTCGGAATCTTGTCTAAATACGCAGTCCAAGAATTCTGGATTGGTGATAAAATCAAAGACTTGGTCGCAACGATCCTGCGATTTGTCGGTGAGATGGGGCCTTATCAAGGCAAGTATAGCATTCCGGCAACGTTCCAGAGATCGGGTCAGGTAAATCTTATCGAAACTGAACTCGAGCTCGTAGAACGAGACAACCGCCATGGCGGCTGCTCTCAGAGACGACCTTATTTCAATTATCCTTGGCTCGTCCGCCGCTGTCAATTGTTGGTTACGTTGTAAAAGTCCAATCTGTGAAAAACAAAAGAATAAAAAATAATTCGTTTTCTAGAATTTTGTATTTTTCTCTTTGCAAATTGCATCGTCTCCGTGCATTCAATCGGTCTTTACAGAACTTGGTGTTCTTGAAGAATTTCGTAATCTGGCTTGTGAAAAATTATCACACTGAAAATTCAATTTTGTCAAGGAATACAGCGAATTAAATATTTTGGGATGATTTCAAAATTTTTGTTATTTCGACAATATTTTCCATTGTAACGGGGCTGTCAGCAAAATTTACGATTGGAATAACAAAAATTTACTTTCCGAGAAGATTTTCCAGAATGTTTTTTGCTGGAATGACAAAATTTTCGTGATTTTTCGAAAAAAAACGTTTAGTTTAACGTATCCAACAAAATATCGATATTTTTTAACAAAATTTTCTTTTCAGTGCAGGAGCAAATTATTCAAACGTGGCGCCATTTTTTTAAAAATGTTTTTCTTAGTTGGAGGGAAATTTAAATACTCGAGGGAGCTTCGGTGATTTACGCAATACTCGGATTTGAATTAACTCGATATTTATGTGACATTACAGATTTCAACCCCTAAATCGTGAATTTCTCGAAAATAACCGAATTTTGGAGTAAATAGAAAGTGGAAAAAATCCCTGATCGATTGTACCTTGATGGACAGTTTGACGATGTTCTTGAGGACTTTTTCAGGCTGTTTTTTATCCAGTGATGGATTAGTTTTGGCAGCTCTTTCCATAAGCTTGAAAAGGTTGTCGAGAAGCGAGGTGGTAGCATCGTCAATAAAAAGGGATCGTCCTGCTCCTGTCGAGACGACGCGACCTAGTAATTTCTTTTGCGCTCGAAGGCCCAAATCTCGAGCTCGACTGCCGGTACTTGGAGCCGGATAGACACCACCCCCTGCGGCTGTGGACTGCATCACTGTTCAAAGTCATTTATCTTAGTCGGAATTAAATAATTATCACGTTTTCGCGATCGGAGTAATGAGTTTAGAGTGTGAGTCGTATAAGGAACGCGAAATAATATGAATTCCGTGTAATCGAGTGAAACTTACCATCGAACATGGGTGAACCGCCGTTTCCTGTTCTGTGAGTGTGCGATAACGGAATCAAAAATGGAATAAAGGCGTGTGGGTCCAAGGAAACGAAACTAAATCGCTCAAGCTAAAATGAAAATAAAAAAAAAACACAAAATAACGAGGATTCGTTAAAATCAACATGTGGAAATGAATAAAATAAATAAATCATTAAATGATTTAAAAAAAAAAACAATCTTCACGTTTGACCTTTCGAGCTGGGATGGAAAAATCTCTTATACGATAAAGACAAAGAAATTATCGAATTTTTCGATCTTAAGTTTTTTATAATTTAAAAATTTCAAGATCAGATTTCGAATTAGCGACCACAAGAAATTTTGATGACGCGAATTCGAATTTATGGCTCGAAGGGTCAAGTAAAATGATAAATAATTTGGAGGACGAATGAATATTGGAATCAGACTCGATTCTGATGTGTGTCAAATGTTTCGATGAGATTCTCATTTTATACCTTGACTGCAGTCGGTCACAGCTACAAGATGATAGAGTAACCAGCTTTGCAGCTCCATCACAGCCGTGCCCCACGCCACCTGAAATTCCATCATCACCCTTAGCCAATAACGAAGCGAAGATACAAAAATGCATTTTTGAATAAACCGGAAACCAAGTTCGGAATCGAGTGCGAATTTCGGGATCCAGACTCGGAGCTTCGCGAGGGCGCCACTCGGTTTTGTCACCTGTAGAATCTATCGCTGATGAACGTCGTCAAGGTCGTATAAAAGAGCATTCGATGCTCTGACACGAGTAACAATTCATTTTTTTACGCTAATCGTCGTTTCAACCTCCTCGTTGAGATCGATCGATGTCTAGCTCGATTCGGAAAGATTTTCGAAGCAAAAACCCAGCGTGATCGGGTCTGTGTTTGTTTATTTTCTTCGGAATGAAACAGATATTCGCTCATGTGGGACAAATTCGTTCTCATGGGCGGCCGTCACGTAATGTGATGGAAAACTTGGGTGTTTAGGGGAATGCATGAGCGGCTAAGAGGCAGACGAGGAAGGGGGTTTCAAAGGAGTCACATTGAAGCAACGAGCAGGCACAGAGAGGGAGAGAGAGTAGAGCAAAGCCGTTGGTTGTTGTGTGTTGAGACTCGATCGATTTATAAGGAGCGTCAAGGCGAGTGAGAGCCATTCCCGAATAGCCCAGACGAGGAGCACGAGACAGAGAGAGCGCGAGAGAGTACAGAAAAGAAGGCTATGCAAGTATACGGGAATATCTGGTATATTTTTGCATATACGTCCCATCCAGATTCCAGAACCGGTATCTCGAAAAAATGTACCCGCAGCACTTGAAAATCATTTGACTCAAAGATATTGCATTCCTGCAAGGAATCTTGCAACTGAGAATTCCTTTGACAACATAAACCGAGCGAATGCGTAAGCTTCATCGAGAAAAGCTCGCGGAATCCAACTTTTTAATGACTCTGAAGTTTTTGCATCGTTGGAATGCAACGAAATTCATTTTTATCTTTGAAAAAAAAAATTATTCAATTACAGAATGATAAAATAATCAATTTTTCCCATTCGAAAAGCATATCGGCTCGAAAAATTTGGATGACATTGAAAATTGAACGAATTTTCAATAGAATTGAATGCAACGTTGCAAACTTCAGCATCACACTTTTTACATGACACTGAGAACTTCGCGACGTTGAGAACGAACGAAAAATAGTTTTTTTTATTTCAATTTCAAAACCCGTGACACTTTTCGTGCCAACTTGGGTTTGGATCTTTCAAAAATATCGAATTTCTGCTCAAAAAACCGAATTTTGATGCATTCCAACGCTGTCGAATTCTTCGATTTGCAGTTCAACTTTTCGACTGCCAAAAATCGGAAGAAAAAACGTTGAGGAAGAAACGTGAATGACATGTGCGTCGCGTAGCGTGTTGAGATCGTAATTTCTGCATGGAAACAGTACAACTATTTATAAAGAAAAAAAACCAGCGAACAGAGACTCTTTAGAGCTCGTGCCGGATGGTGGCATTCGCCTCAACGGAACAACCCTCAAGATGCAGCTGTTCCTTCGACTGGCAGATGGCGGGATCCAAACCCAGGCGCGCGATGCCTCGTCACATTTTCCTGTTGGCTACAACGAGGATACGTCACCTGCCTCTTGATCATCTGGATCGAAAATTTGGCGCTTGATTTCCTACACGAGAACTCGATGCAATTTTTTTCTCCCAACATTTTTAACTTGGCAACAAGATCCCTCGTATGCGAATCGGCGATTGACTACGTTTGCACTAGAAGAAATTCTGGAAATTCAAACTACGTAGATTTTGCACAAAAGTTGTATTTCGCCGATTTTCTCTTGCAGGGAAACATGAATTGGCAAAGAAACGTCATGACTCTGAAGTTTGCATCGTTGGAATGCAACAAAATTCATTTATATCTTTGCAAAAAATAATTATTCAATTACAGGATTTAATTACGATGATAAAATGATCCATTTTTGCCATTTTTGCATTCCTGCAAGGAATCTTACAACTCAGAATTCCTTTGACAACATAAACCGAGCGAATGCGTAAGCTTCATCGAGAAAAGCTCGCGGAATCCAACTTTTTAATGACTCTGAAGTTTTTGCATCGTTGGAATGCAACGAAATTCATTTTTATCTTTGAAAAAAATAATTATTCAGTTACAGAATGATAAAATGATCAATTTTTGCCATTCGAAAAGAATATCGGCTCGAAAAATTTGGACGACATTGAAAATTGAACAAATTTTCAATAAAATTAAATATTTCTCGATGCATTCCAACGTTGCAAACTTCAGCATCATGAAACGTCAATTTGGTCAAAACGGCGAAGAAATTGTGCTCGGACATGGAGTTTGGTACAAATTAGTGTGTGTAAGCAGTTGTGTCGTACGTGACACACGTAGCTGTTTCCAATTAGGAGTTTATATACAAGTATTTCGTTCTCCAAAGCCCGAGATACTTTGGCCTCTTGGTACCAGATTGAGCGAGCAGACACGAGAATCTCGGCATAATGGTTATAATTCGAGCAACGTGCTCGACGCCGCTCAGTCACTGCATGAAAGCGCATAATTTTAATTCTTAAGAAAATCAATTACGACGGTCGCATGGAGCGACGTTTGTGAAAAGAGAGAGAGTCAAATATTGGAGAAGAAATAATTGAAGCAATTTTTAAATGGATCGATGCTGAACGAGGGATTCCGAGCGCAAAATCCTACGAGTCGTTTCTTTTATAACGTCTTCGGTTTCGAGTTCTGCAGGAATATCCAAAGGGGACTCGCCGGGAGACCGGGCGCCAACAAGAAACTCATTCATTAAGGATGATGCTTGTCTCGTTATATCGCGTGTACGCAGGCATCGCGTAAACCCGTAAAGGGCCATTCGAATCGAGCAATGACCCTCCATGCTGTCGACGTTTAAATTTTATTTCGCTAGCCTCAAAATATGAATTTTCCTGGAATCTGCAAAAAAATCCGACGTACGAAATTTCTCAAGGTCTTTGACGCGATCGATCGCGATTGCACGAGTTCGATCAACGAAAAAGCACACGAAATTTTTAAACTCCGCAGTGCGATACTCGCGCGACGATGTTTTGAGAAAAAAAACACTCGTTGTTCGAATAATGCGTTTGTCTGGGAAGAAAAGTTTCTGGTAGCAATTTTAACCGCGGTCTTGGGATCGTCACGTTGGCCTGGAAGAAAATCTCATGGATGTGCGTTCGTATCGGTCGAGTATATATGCTTTCTCTCGCAACGTTACAAAATACCGTGCTGGGAGTTGTTTTACAATGCGAGAGAAATCGTCGACCTGGAAAACTTGTACTCGGGATTGAAAAATAGCGAAACATTTGCAAGCTAACGCGAGCGCGAACGTGAAGAATAAAAAGTTAGTTCGCAACGTTTTTTCAACGTGTGTGAATAGTTTTCAAAGGAAATGAATCAGTTTCCGAATTTGGACATTCATCAAGTCAATTTGACCGTTTGGTGAAACTTTTTGGTGAAGGAAATTCACAGAGTTAGAATCCATGCCAAATGGTGAAAACGAGCTGCTTCGCAAAGTTGTAGCTTGTGTGTTGAAAATCGATTTATCGATGTTGCGCGATACGTAACTCGAGCGTGTTTTATGCCGACGTTTTTTTTTCTTTTTCTCTAAAGCCTCAAACGAGCCTCACGTGACTGGGTTTCTAAATATACGCGACAAAAAAGGTTTCGTATTTGCGATACGTCCGAGAGGCTAATCTGCAGAGAGAAAAAGTGTTTCCGAGTGTCGAAATATCGTTTTTGATGGGATTCGAAAAGCAGGTTGCGACGAGACTTTTCAAATGCAAACAACTTTTATATTTAACATCAATCCGTTACATTAATTAGTGTGTCGGGTTAATTTTCAACTCGACCACGCATTTCGTATGTTTCGCCGACAATGGTGTTGCGGGACTTGGCAAACCGTAAACACTTGCATGTGTGCATGCGTCACTTCCGTTAGCAGCAATGACTAAACACGCGTTAAAGTAATTCGTGCGGTTTTATTATTCGTTGCAATAAAATCACACACAGCGAGATACAGACACGCGCGGACACAAACACGATCAACAAGTTCCGAAGATTCAGCTTTGAGTCATCGGTGATTTCGAGTCGTCGCGTTGAGAGACTCGATCGTTATCACGTGGAAGACCGATATGTTTTTCTTTCCTTTCTCGAACGATAAAAATTACGTGCAATTCCATTTTTTCCTCAATCAAGAGAAATGAATTTTGAAAAAAGTAAAATGGTGTGCAATTCCTCGCGAATTTACTGTCCACCAATGTCGATCGTCTAAAATTTCTTAGTGAATATGAAAAAAAATTGTCTGTACATTCCTGAAAATGAAAATAGAGAATTGTTTACTGTACCTCGAGTGTTTTTTGGGGCCGCAATAGCGACTCCCGTCCAGGATAGTAAAACTTTCGGTTTCGATCGTAGGAAAGCGTGACTGGTTTATCGCGCACGACACTCAGTTGTCACAGTGAAAAAAAACGTTTGTAATAAAAAAAAAGTGACCAATCATACACTCGGGCGAATAAATACGCGGAAAAACGAATAATTTCGAGAAACGGCACTCCGCACGTTTGTTATAGACCGAACAATTCGATGCGCGAATTCGTTCTTTACAGTAAAACTCGTGCGGCGGCGGACGGAGCGTAGTAGCTCGGAGCGGACGAACGTCGTCTGTGTTGTGATCCGTTGAGCCCACCCCGGTTACCATGGAATCGTTTTTTCCTACTCCATCGATGGACAGGCTCGTTGGGTGGGGGGGTTGGGGTTGAGGGGGGAGAATAGAGGTTCGAGGACACGAGCGCGGAGTTTCAATTTCAGGCTTTATACTCAACACGGACCGTTAGAGGCAAAAAAAAACGATAAAAAAGGAAGGGAGACCGATTCAGTCATCTCTTAACGAGATGATTCCATTCTAGCTTGTTCGAATAAACAACAAAAGTACTAACTAAGTGTATATAAATATAATATTGTATACATACTTGTTTAACTTACGTTCATAACAAATTAGCACAACTAGCACCTGTTTTGAACTTTCGTATACAGAATTACATAATTAATAATAGTGATAATAATAAAAATCTTAATAATTGACAATCGTGGAAAAATCATTGGTTCAATTTCGTTAGTGTCACTCGAATGATGCTGAAGTTTGCGACGTTGGAATGCATCGAAAAATATTGAATTTTATTGACGATTCGTTCAATTTTCAATGTCATCCAAATTTTTCGAGCCGATATGCTTTTCGAATGGCAAAAATGGATCATTTTATAATCGTAATTACATTCTGTAATTGAATAATTATTTTTTTCAAAGATAAAAATGAATTTCGTTGCATTCCAACGATGCAAACTTCAGAATCATGTCACTCGACGATAACGCCATGCAACAAATTTGGCTATGTGCGTTTTGTTTTTTTCTTTTTTATCGTGTATTTTTGGCTTGGTTCGTTGATCGAGTTCGAAAAAGAAAAACAAAAAGAATTACTGGGCGTTGCAATTGATCTTTTTGTTGCGTTTTATTCTTTTATCGCCGATACGTCATTCGTCTCGCCATCTCTTGTGAATCTCCTTCAAGTGCGCGTAGGTACGATTTGATATATTGAGTGCAGCGTTCATAGGTTGAAGCCCCGGCTCACCGAGCAGACTGAGACCTCCGAGACCTTCGTTCAATAGGACAACGAGAGAGAGAGAAACAGACAGGCAGGGAATAGGGAGGGACAGATAAATTTCATTAGTTTGAAATTGCAGTACGCCTCCATTAGTTAACTATGGATTGTACTTTGCTCTGTTTTTATGTGTGTGTTGCCATTTCTGAATATTTTACCGAGCGTTTTTCGAATGCGTGGATTTTATTTGTTTTTTTTTTCGTTGGCTTTCTTTTCTCATTGAATTTCCGTGCAATTGCGTGAATTTTTCTTCGAAATTGTTGAATTCTTTGTTGTTTAACCCTTCGAGTACACACTGGGTCGTTTTGACCCCGAAAATTTTCTGGTACTTAATGGCAACGAATTTTTTGGTACTTGATTTTCGTTTTCGTGAAAAAATTGATTGAGGACCATAAAATATGGACAATTTACTATAAAAAAAAGTCTCTACGAATAAAAATTGCACATTTACCTGAATAAAACGGTTTTGAAAACGTCGTGGGTCAAATTGACCCACGGCGTTTGCACTCGAAGGGTTATTTTGGTTAAACGTTTTGGGAATGTTGCAGTTTATTTTTGCTCGATTTTAGATCAACGCCGCGTGACTTTGGTAGAAATTTCGAATGTATTTGGGATTTTTCGCGAATTTATTTTGACTGTGATTTGGAATAAAATTTATTTACCTAAGTATGTGTGGAGCGGATCGGACGGGGCTTCTTGAAACTTGCCAAAACCACCGAAAATCATGTCCTGAGTGCTGAGGACGAAGTCCCGGTTTGCCTGATGATCGGAAAACTGGGCCACGTCGAGAAGCTGCAAAGTCGCCCCGATCCAGAAACTGTAACAGGTGTCCGAGGGCTTTCCCGGTCGACCTTGAAAACCATCGGTTTGCCTCATCAGACACCATCTTTTTAGCCTTTCCAATCGATCGTTGGTAAGTACGTTGTCGAGTTCGTTCATCAGCACGAGACTCGCGACTGCACAAAAGGTCGAACCACCGTGTGATTCGAGGTCCGGACCTTGGCCCATCGCCCCATCGTACGACTGCAATTTCATCCAATTCAGCGATTTTTTATTCAAAACATTATTTTTCTTAAACGTAGAAATTAAATCATTTTCCAATATTTTTCTATCGTTCAACAAAAAAAACATTCAAACATTAATCGAATTTGTATGAAGCTGAAGTTTGCAACGTCGAAATGCAACGAAAAATGTTCGAATTTATTGATGAATCGTTCAATTTTCAACGTCATCCCAAATTTTCAAGCCAATATGCTTTTCGGGTGGCAAAAATCGATCATTCTGCGCTTGAATAATCATTTTCGCTAAGGATAAAAAACGAATTTCGTTGCATGCCAACGATGCAATCTTCAGAGTCATAACGAATTTGTTTCTTTCTTCCAACCCAATTTATCCCTCTACAAACTTTAACGGGCGGGCCCAAACGCAGTATTTTGTAGTTTCAAGTGTCTCATGCCCTGAATTTATTCAGTTTTCTCCATTATTTGGCTTTTCATAGACAATTTGAAACCCGAAATACATATTGCAGACCCAAAGTGTGAATTTGTCAACGTTCTTCAGCATTTTAATATTTTTTCAATGTTTTGATCGTGGATAGATTTTTTTCCTGTTGCTCAAGATTTTCCCGGATGCTGGGTGTGGGTCCATGAAGCCTTCAGGACGCTCTGAATTTACATTATTAACCTTTCGAGTGCACACCCCCTATAGGTGCGTATCGGGTCAATCTGACCCGAAGCGTTTATCAAATTGTCGTATCCCCATAAATTTTCATTCTTTGTTGTTTTTTGTGGAGACGTTTTTGATAGCGAATCATCCGTATTTTATAGCCTTATATTTTTTTTTTGACGATGACAAAAATGAACAGAAAATTTGTTGGGTCAAAACGACCCAGTGCGCACTCGAAGGGAAATTTTGTTACTTTTCAGATTATCCAATAGTGGTAAATCGTTCGGAAGATGGAAATATTGCAAATTTGTGGAAGGAACAGGAGAAAATGCTCACAATGGACTGTAGAATGTAATCGATGGCTCTGGGTCTGTCGACGCCGCTCCAATCGTCAATAATGGCAGAAATGCAGCAAGCGCAGTACAGGAATCTCATGTCGCTTTCGCTGTCGTTAACCATGGCGGAAAAAGAGCCGTCTGGGCATTGACACGCTCGGACACCGAAGGCTAGAGATTTCCTATAGGGTTTGATACGGGAAAAATCGTCGCCCAGTACGAGAAGCGTGGCAAGGCTGGTGTAGGTCATTGCAAGGTGACCTCTCTGATATTTGGGCACGGAATCAGGAACCATGGTGGTTGGTTGAAAACCGTCTTTGGGTCCGTTGCTCCGCACCTGAAGTCTGTAGATCCAGTCGCTCGCTCGTCTTTTTTCTTCCGGCGTCATTGACTCGTCGAGCGTGTCGAGGAGATCGAGACCAGAAATGGAAAAAAAGGCAAAGCTCATTCTGCTCGAATCGTACTCGGCAAACTCGCTTGGCATCATGTGGATCAGCCATTTGAACAATTTTGTGTGTTTCTTCTTCGCTACTAACGATTCCGACATTCCTTCTGCTTTTTTACCCAATCGATCGATTTTTAACGATTCAATGCAATTTTTTACTCATTTGTACGAGTTTCCGGGGTTGGGATGTTAGACGATTAGATTCGTCTTGTAAACTGTTCAACATGTGGTTGTTTTTCCCGCTGTACTGGTTGTTCAATTTTTACGTCATTTATTGTTATTGGTTTTTGACGATCTCCGATTTTTTGAGGTTGGACGGAAAAACGAACATTTCTTGCCCGAAACTGTTTGCACTGAATGTATTTTTCAATTTTGTTCTAATGCATGAGGTAAGTTGACAGCAATTGCGGGGTTTATTTCGAAATTCGGCAAAATTTTGAGGTTAGAACAAACACGATTATCCGTTGATTTCTTTGGATATTCACTCCAACTTTATTTTTATTTCGCACACACTATAGAAACACAATGTCGATTACTCATCACGAGTTCCGTTAATTAGCAAACTTGAATGTCTGATAATGTTTGTCTGTTTTGCCAGCGGACTGTCTTACTGTGTATCGATATCTTTGCTACAATTTGCAGCAAGATCCGTCGCCATATTGCCAATTCGTAACACACTCGACAGTTCTTGCGAATGAAAGGGGAATCAATCGCTGGAGTTTCCTAAAATCGTCTGCTTCACGACTTGGAAATTCGTATTTCGCTCATTGTGTCGACTGTTGTCTCCGAAATTTCGAAAATAATCATCACTCTACTATATACAGTATATACGGTGTGGCTGTGTGTGGATGCCGGCCAAAAAACAGCCTTGACCCGCCATCTAGCGGTGCGAAAGAACGAAGAGCTCTTCAGCTCTGGATGCCTGGAGTCTGAGCCTTTCTTGTGAAAAGTTATTTAGAAATTTCCTTACAATTATTTCGATTTTTGTTAGATGAAGGCGGGATTGGGGGATGAAAAATTCATTATTAACGTTTAGTTCGTCGCCCTGATTTCAATAGGATTGTTTTATGAGTTGCACTTTCGGTGGAGTGTATAAAAAACGCGTTTCTCGTCATCAGGTGCTTTGATTGTTCGTGCGAAAAAGGAGAAGCAGTCTGCTTTTCCTCGACTAACGATTGTTTCAGCTACGCGCGATAAATAAC
Source organism: Diadegma fenestrale (assembly GCA_037043255.1). Classification (NCBI taxonomy): domain Eukaryota; kingdom Metazoa; phylum Arthropoda; class Insecta; order Hymenoptera; family Ichneumonidae; genus Diadegma; species Diadegma fenestrale. The sequence goes on from CM073316.1 coordinate 2,188,569, forward strand.
GTTTCGAGTTAATTGACCGACGAACGAACGAGAATCCCAAGTTCCTCGGTCTGTTTTCAATGTATATTATTGAAGCCGAACGCGTTTGTTTACATATTTGACGTGCTCGTCTACATGCGTTCAGCGTGTGCGCCGTAGTAGGGATTGTAGGGAAATCGTCCATTGCGCAGTACGAGCGGCCGGCGCGGCGGGGGGAATGCGGTGGGGGCGACGCGAGGGGGAGACGGAAGACCGCGCGAACGGCGCCGAGCGCCGAGCTAACCCAGTCCACGCGGAACGCGGGTCGGCAACAGGTGAGCACGTTGAGTGTCGGTCGTCAACTCAGTCCGTTTAAATAAAGTTGCATTCACACGAAATAAACATAACCTAAAAAAACATATAAAAATGACATTCCCTGAGTTGTTACCAGCCAAAAATGATAATCGATAACAAATGTCAAAATATGAAATCACTTTTATTCACTCGACTGATATTGACTTTGCATCGTCTTTTCAACTTGGATGGCTCATTTCAGAAAAATGTTGACGCCTCGATTCGAACTCTCTCAAACAGACTCTGAAGTGGTCATCACCGTTCATGCTCCCTTTGCAAATATCAAGGACACCGAGGTATACGTAGAAGGGAATGATTTTCGTTTTTATTCGACTCCCTATTACTTGAGGTAAAATTAATAACGAAATGAATAAAAAATCGATTCTTTCCCATGTTTGTAACGAAACACCTGACGCTATTTTCGTTTTTGCAACTTTATCGCACAGGTTGAAACTTCCTGGCGAAATAGTTGAAAATGATGAATCGTCCGGATCCTACGATTGCGAAAAAGGCGATTTTTTCCTTAAATTTTCCAAAGTCAACAAAGGACAGCATTTTGAAAACATGGATATGATCACGACGCTTCTCGCTCCTCCGAAAGAGAATAAGGATTTTCTGGCTCCCAAAATTCAAGTCATAAGTACGTTCAAAAAAAACGATATCCAGCAATTTTCAAGCTGAAAATCCGCGTTCCATACGAACAAACTGACTAGACACACTGATTTTGTTGTAAAATCTAGAAAAAATCAATTTTCATTCTATTTTTCCAAAGGCAATCCAGCAGCGAGTGAGAAGAACGAGGTCTCGGATGCCGACGACGAAGAGGAAGATGGAAAGAGCAGCGAGGTCGATTGGTCTTTCCCTCAGACTGCGCCAGCCTGCAACGAAACGACTCCCTTGCTTTTGAACCCTCCGAAGTATGGATTTGCGAACAAAGTTTCCGGTGCCCTTGGATCTTTCGATGTAAGATGAAAAAAAAATGAAATTATTAATTGTAAAATGTTAGCACAAGAATTTTTCAATAGCTGACTTGATTTCATGGGAAAATTTGTTCAATAATCATGAAAAATCGAGAGGACTGAACGAAAAATCGTCCCGGAGGACTATACGAATTTTTTAATGGTTTTGTCGTTTTTTTCAATATTTGTAGGCAGCTTGGATCAAGGAAGTCATCGATCTTCCGACCCCCGATAACATACCTCAGGAAGAACGTCGAAAAATGAGGGAAGCTGCAGAATCCGAGGCTTTCGACGAGGATCATTACATGGCGGATTTGATTCCCGACGAATGTATCGACCGCGTCGACCTCTTCACGGACGTCGAGCTTCCGTGTCATTATCTCAAACCTGAAGAAGTCACTTTCACCGACAAGGAAAAGGATTTGTTGAAGGAATTACCGAACAAAGAATATTTGTTGGACAACGATGAAACAAAAATCGTTCTTTTCGGGATGGTCGACATTTTGTTTGGCTGCTGTTACAACAATCGTATCACTCTCGGAGAAAACACCACCGAGAGCTCCTGGGACGTAAACAAACTGAGTTCTACGCTCTGTTGGTTCGAGGTTCGCAGCTTTTCTCCAAATTTCCAAAATCACGTGAAAAAATTGTGTTTAGGGATTGAAAATCGGATTTTAATGCATTTCAGACTTTTTCAAGCGCGGAGGAAGTTGTGAGAGCCTGTTTCAGAAGATCTCTGTGTTATCCACTCTGCAGACATTGGAATTTATCAATGAAGACTTTCGAAGATGTGAAAACGTCGATAAAGTTGGGTGAGACTCAAATTTTTAGTTGATTCCATTTTTCGCCATTGTACGAATTTTTTCAACTTTCTTTTCCTTCTCTTTTCATGAAAACAGGCAAAAAGTACGTGATTAAAAAGTTCTGCGAGATTCACGAAATGTTCAATGACACTTACGAGCCGCGGTACTTACTGAATCAATTGTATATCAAGGATTATCTCATATGGTTGCAAAAAGCGCCTGCTTCACTCTTTGAATGTCTTCTCCCGATGCTGGAAGCCGTGAGTTATTTTTAAAACATTCTATGATCCTGAAGTTTCCATCGTTGGAATGCAACGAAATTGTGTTATTTCTCGAGCAGAGCCAATAATTATTATTCAACATTCGGTCCCGCTAATAAAACGATTCTCTCTTGCGATGAAAAGCTCAATCGAATCAAAAAATTGCCACGATTTTCAAAATTTAATAAATAATCAATAGAAAAAATGTTTTTCGTTGAATCTCAACGTTGCAAACTTCAGAGTCATAAACACGTGGTTCGCCTAGTTAATTCTATCAAATTTTGAAACACACAAACAATTGGATACTTGTTGAAATCGAAAACTTTTATTCACCTAAACATTTTCACGCTTCGGCCAAGGTTACTCCGAAAAAAGGCGAAATGGGCTTTGACCTCGAGGAGTTGGAAGTGGCGGCTTGGTCGGTTCACAACGAGTCTCTCGTTATCAAAAACGTTCTGAACAACGTGACGAATAAACTGGACGAGATTAAAATCGATGACAACGATAAAGCGTGAGCAATTCTTTTTTTTTTTCGTCGTTACGTTTTTCGTTGTAAAAAATTGCTAATTGTCGAGTCGCGCTTGAGACCACAATTTAAAAAAGACAAAAATGGACGCGTGCAGTTTTAATCGGTGATTGAAAATTTAGGATCATTGCGGAAACCGATTCGAGTTCGGATTCGGATAGCGATTCGGACAGCAGCGATAGCAGCGACACATCGTCATCGAGCGATTGCACCAGCAGCACCAGCAGCAACAGCAGTACGACAACGACAACAAGCGAAAAATCGGAGAAGCTCGACTCGGACGATCTAAGCAATTCTGGTTCGGCGTAGTTTTGTTTTTTTTATAATTCAGTAAAAATCAAATTTTTCTATTTATTCGAAACCGATTTGATTCTCATGGTGAAAAAATCCATTCGCCTGGTCTATTGACATTGTTTAAAACTGATCCATCGATCGTTGTGCTGAGGGGGAAAAGTAAAACGAATTTTATTCAAAAGATTTGGAATTTTCTGTCTTTTTTACTCGCTGCTTGAGTCAATTTGCTTTTTGAATAATCAGCGCCGTTTTTTGCTCAATTTTTTCTTGATGCATTTATTTGTGAAGGACGTAGTAGATCCAAGGTAAAAGTTTACTGTAATGGGCTATTAATTTATTCCGAGTCTCATCCTCCTCAGAATCGAATTCCTCGGTTCTCGTTATCGGCTGAACTTCCGTTATGATTTCACTCGCCGCTTCAACTGCCAGATTTTCCGTCGCGCTTTTCCAATTCTCATTCTTGCTCGTCGCAGATTCTTCCCAGAGTTTCTCCTTCGTTGGTTCCTGCGAGGGAGCAAAAACATTGTAAACTCGAATTTCTTTTGGAAAGTTAAAAAAAAAAAGTGTTTTTGCCTTGATTACTTGTTCGTAAATTCGTTGGTTTTCAGGCCGTTCGGTTTCTTCAATTTCGTCGTAGTTTTCCAAGCTGCTCAAGTCCCTCCAGTAGTCAGCGACTTCGCCGAACAAGCCGGTGCTCTCGTCTTTAGTAAAAATGAGATTTTTCATGGACCATGCTTTTCTCTCGATTGCCTCGGCTGCCGAGTCCGCGATTCTAGTTTCTTGATGGTCCTGAGGGCCACGGTACAGCCTCGTCGCGTCCTGAGACGCCAAATGTCCGTGAGTCTCAGAACTTCCGGTTTTCATCACGAGATACTCGTGCATTCTAGTCGAATCGGTGTCCACGTGAAAATGGGGAGCGTGCATTATTATTCGAATAGGCACGTACGAACCGTCAAGCCCTGCTTCATTTTCCTTCGAGTTTTCCAACCTCGGCGATAAATCGTTGCTTCGTTGATATTTTTCCTCCAACGATAATATTTCCGATGTACTCGTTTCCAAATAGTTTTCCGTCGTAGAAACGATCTCTTCGTTCGCTTCCGTTGCTTCGAAATTGCTCGTTGTGCTCAAACTCTCATTTCCAGCATCGAAATTCGTTGCTGGATTACGCGTTGAAGTCTCCGTTTCGGTTGCAGATTCATCGTCGAATCGGGGCACCTCGGTAGTCACCAAATTCACTTCCGCTGTCGTACTCTCAACATTTTCTATCGTTGTCCCAAGACTCGTTACTGCGTCGAGCCTCGCAGTGTCATTATTCACGTTATCAGAATCGAAATCGAATGCGGCGATCGTCGTTTCAGTTGCAGGAAGATTTTCTTCAAGGGTGGTGGATTCGTAATTGAAAGTGCTGGTAGAAATTCCAGATGGATCATCGTCGCTGCCGGAGGATTCAACGTCCGGAAAAACCGTCGTAACATCCCATTGAATTTCGGGCGTTTCGGTGGTCATTTCCTCATCATTTCCTGGCGACTCTGTTCCGGCATTTACATTCTCATCCACCGGATCACCAGTCGTGGAATCAGCAACGATTGCTCTCATGCTGTTCGGCGAAAACATTGAAGTTGACATTAAATTCTCCGCAAACGAAGACTCCGTTTCCGTTGAACTTTCAACCGTTACTCCCTCTGCGAAGCTTCCCATCGTTCTCGTTGACTCCAAAGTTTCCTCGTCTATTTCCTCTTCGATCGAGTCGCACGGTTCGCAAGGTTGGTCGTTGTAGGTGGACAAAATGGCTGCTTTGACGTAAGGAAAGTGCAATATACTCCAAGGCACTATCACCTGATAAGTCAGTTTACCGCAGCTGAACGAATCAACAAAAATTATAATAAGAAATACACTGAAAATTCAATTTTGTCAAAAAACGTCGATATTTTGTTGAATACAGCGAACTAAATATTTCGGGATGATTTCAAAATTTTCGTTATTTCGACAATATTTTTCATTGTAACGGAACTGTCGGCAAAATTTACGATTGGAATGACAAAAATTTACTTTCCGAAAAGATTTTCTAGAATGTTTTTTGCTGAAATGACAAAATTTTCGTGATTTTTCGAAAAAACGTTTAGTTGGACGAATCCAACTAAATATCGATCTTTTTCAACAAAATTTTCTTTTCAGTGTAATGGGTCAGTCGCGTTCTGAGATTTCCGAGAATTTAAAACGTCTCGAAGTATTTCCCATGAAGAATTTCACTTTTCCATGAAAATCTTTCATTTTCCGGCACGGCACGAGACTCTCAGCATACAAAGTGTGGCGCTCGTGAATATATAAAATGAGAAACATTTACGTACCGATCTATGACCAAAACTTGGTCCCTCGAGCCTCCCAAAAGTTTCCAAATCCCAAGCTCTTCATTGTCTTGAATAAGTTTAATATCATCATCCATTATCGTTGCCAAAGAATCAAGAGTTTTATTAATTTTGCCCAATCCCGCGATCTCGTCGGGCGAAACTCCCAGCCAAGCTTCCCTCTCGATATCGTCTTCGGTTGTGTCGATTTTACGAGGAAAATAGGGACTCACGTTCACCACGAAAAAGAGGATTTCCGTTAAGCCTGATTTTCGCAAACGGCTGCTCAACATCTCCAGCCTGGAATTTTCAACAACAAAAAAATAATCTCCGAAAAGAAAACGAAAATTCGACTGTTTTTTTCGCCGAAAACTCACATTATCGCTTGTCTGTGACTGTACGGCCACGACGAGTCCAGAAAGGCCAGAACGTTCACGACACCCCGCCGAGCGTTTGGAAATTCGACGATACCGCATTGTTCCAAATAAACCCTCGACGAATCCTCACGTTTTTTTACTCCAAATATTTCCTCAGGCAAAGAAATCTCTTCGTAAATCCCAGCTGGTTTGGCATTCACCCTCATCAACGTTCCTGTGCCGATAAATATAAATAAAAAAACGCCGAGCCGCATCGTTCTTCCTCCCATATTTATTGACATCATGAAATTTGAAATCGTCTTCCCTGTGGGCAGAATAAATGTGGATAAGCAATTATTCAAACATCTCAAACTTTGATTTTCTCCAAATTTTTCATCAGTATTTACAAAAAAAATCAATGAATCACGTGCTTGAAAGGAAAAATTCTCTTCGCTTTTCGTCGTTGCGGTGAAATACTTATCAGTTTTTAAGTTATTTTGAAAATTGAATGAAAACTTTGGAAAAATATTTAATTTTCCAGTTATCAACGTTTTTACGAATTTTGACAATATTTTCCGAAAATACCGACAAGTATTTTTGAAAGCCTCATTTATTTGTTTACCATTACATAATACGACGAACGAGATTCGAAAGAAAAAGAAAAATTGCTTCGAGAACACGACGTGCCAATGTTGCGGGTCACACCGAAACTGTACACTTTCGATGTTTTTCTCTGGTGATGTGGCTGCACGAAGACGTACACACTGGACCGACCAAGATGCTCAGGCAGCACAGCCGCGACCGCAGCATCACTCCCACGCTTTTCAACGTCCAGCATAAACATGACACCCTCTCTCAACTATGTATATGTATATGTCTGTACGTATTAGTGGTACGCGGAGTAATATCATATGTCGAACATTCTATAAAAAGGATACGATGTACAGAACAATTTTGACACACTCAATTCGTCAAAAACCAATTTGCGAGGCCAGTTTTCGATTCGCAAAATTTATCCTTCATTCCGCAACGCGTCAACTATATTTTCACCACTTTTTTACGTGGCCCGGGACGTGAGAAAAGAAATTAAAATTTTGTTTCGAAAAATAGTAAAACTTTATCTTTGCAGATGGAATTTTTTTCCTTTTTATTTCATTCAGTCGATCTTGGCACCTCCGAAAAAAATGGGAAAATTTGTCTCATTAGCCGGGAACGTTTGTCCGAAAATTATTATAAATTCCAGTCAAATCGCATGGTGTGAATATTTTCAAATATTTTCGAATATTTTACACGAGTCAACGTCGGTTTTGTGAAAAAAAAAGATTTTGCCGATTCCAATAATTCGATTTTCCCGTTTTTTCGAAAATAGTCGAACTCGACGAAAAATGAATCATTGAGAATTGAATGTACAAAGATTTTTTTTAAATTGATCGATTCGTTTTAAACGATTCGTTTTCAAATTTTCATTTTGGAATGTAAAGTGATTCGTTGTCGAGTTGGAGCTTTTTTTTGTCTTTTGTCGATCGAATAAATTTTCATATTATTTGAATCGATTTATCACAGACGTACTGGCGCATTTTCTAAAAAACACAAGTGGATGTTTGCATTTATAAATGGAACAAAGACTTCCTTGTTCTCGGTTCTGACACGCTGCGAGTTGATGTGCGAGAACGACGATCCTCGAACGTGAAAGACTTTTCCAGACAAGCCTTCAGATACTACTCGAATTCGACAGAGCAGTAAGAGCGATTGCTCCATGACGATCGAATCGTTGGAAACGTTGAATTAACCGATCGTTCAATAATCCAAAATTTGTTTAAATTGTTTTCGTTGTTTAATACAAGCACAAAATGTTTTTGAGTACTCGTAGTTTTTTCATTCTGATTATCGGAGTTTTTACTTGTTCAACATCCAGTGCTCAAACGTCCGAGAAAAATGATTCCGATATAAAACAATTAATTAATAATTACGAGATTAATTTATTGCTCAATAGTGACGACAATGTGACGGTTGATTTTTTCAATTATGGCAATTACGGAAGCAAAGTGGATCGGCTTTATCAGCTTCAATATCTCGATAATCCTGAACGAATTCTTCAAAGCAAGATCAATGTTCTAGCGCGACTTTTGAAAATTCATGTCGATCATATTCGCGACAAAACTGATCAGGTACGAATCCCTTTTGTTAATGAAGTGTCTGTCAATTAATTAAATTAATTAATTAAATCGACGATCGTAATTGCTTTCCAATGACTAATTGAAACCTCGACGATTTATTGTTCAAGTGATTTGATCAATTTTTCTGCTTTCCATCGTCTTCCAGGTCGAATTGGTGTTCTTGGTCGATGCATCGGCTTCAGTGGGCCTCGAAAATTTTCGCAGTGAATTGAATTTCGTTAGAAAACTCTTGTCCGATTTTACCGTCGAGCCAAACGCAACCAGAGTCGCGCTCGTTACGTTCGCTGGGAAGCGACACATCGTTCGACACATCGACCAAATTTCCAGGACCGATGGCACCGAGCAAAAATGCCAATTACTCAGCAAACAATTGAGCAACGTTTCGTACACCGGCGGAGGAACTTATACACGTGGAGCTCTCTTGGAAGCCCTGGTCAGTCAAACACGTAAACGATAAACATAAAAAAACCAAAATTTTTCATAAAAAGGCAAAAAAAAACGCTCTTGGCAGCAAAACTAACAGTTTTCTCCTACGAAGTAAATTTCTCATTGTCCCCATCGAAACGCGTGTAAATTCAAGTTACAATTCGTTAAAAAGCTGCAAGAAAAGTATTTAGAATTTTTTTCGCAGATTAGTCAAAAACGCTATGAACCGGAATTGAAAAAAAAAATCTAAACACGCACGCGTTTAGATGGAAAAAGTAAAAAATGGGAAATTGAATAGAACGAATTGTGAACATCAGAAAATTCTTCTTCATATGAGAAAATCGTGAGTTTTGGTGTCAAGAATGTTCGTACAAAATGATTAGAGAAGCCTCAATAGAGAAATTTCGTAATACGTTAATCTTGAGATCATCAAATTTAGTCTCCCAGTCTGCACTTTGTTTAATTTTTTGTTGTTGCCTTATTTTTTGTCAGGCTATATTACAGAACAGTCGTCAGGGGTCTGAGAAAGTAGTTTTCCTGATAACTGACGGTTTTAGCAACAGTGGTGACCCTCGCCCTGCAGCGAAGCACTTGAAAAACATCGGTGCGACGATTTTTACGTTCGGAATTCGTACTGGCAATATCGAAGAACTCCACGATATTGCTAGTGAGCCTGGCTACACTCATAGCTATCTCCTCGATTCGTTTGCCGAGTTTGAGGCGTTGGCAAGGCGAGCGTTGCATCGTGGTACGTCGAGAAAGGAACCAAGTTTAAAAATTTTTTCTTTACAAGTTTTTTTTTACTAGAATCAAGAAATTTTCAACATTCTAATCTTTTTACAGAATTTTTCTTAATCTTCTTTGCTCTTGCTTGATGTTTTTCCCATTTTTCATGAAGAGAACAATAAAAATACGAATAAATGTGACAATGAAATTCAACTCGTAGATTTGAAAGCTGGACGTTACGTGCCTGTAAATTTTCCAAGCGACTGTAACTGGCTGTGCTCGTCAAAAAATAGCAGCGAAGAAATTGTCGACTGTTGCGATGAATTGGCGACCTGTGCTTGTGGAACAGCAACCGGACATTACGCGTGTCTCTGTCCCAGAGGTTACTACGGCTCGGGTCTCAAAGGATTTTGCCAACGTAAATGAGAATTTTTTTTTCGACTCGTTAGCGTTGCAAATTTTCTTCCAAAATTGTCGTCGTTAACGAGCTGATGCTTTTTTCCCTGGTTCAAATGACTTTGTCCCAAATTTCCGTTTGCACTCATTAATTTTGAGGATAAAGGGTCGGCTAAATGTTGACCTTGAGATTCAACGCAACTTTTGTTACTTTTCCAGCTTGTCCAAATGGGACCTTCGATCCTGGAGACAGACCCATCGACTCCGACAGCCAATGCACTCCTTGCGCCAATGTGAATCACGTGACCTTGAAGATCCCTGCAACCTCTCCCGAAGATTGTGTCTGTGCACCAGGATTTATCACCGATGGCGACAGTTGCGGAGGTTCGCGATTTAATTACCAAATTAACTTCATTATAATTTTAATATCGTCACAGCTTCGTGTTACCACGATAATGACGGCGAAACTTTGGCCACGTTATTTTTACTCGATATTCGATGCCCGTGATTAGTCAGTCTTGGAAAATAAACTTTTGCTGTCGTCCCGTTGCTCTTGGACTTTGCTCCATGAAAGAAATCAATTGAGCAGTTTTTTTTTATTAATATAAACCCTTGCCGCATGCCAGGGTCGGCACATCGCCCGGAATCACTGCAACGTCGTCCAAAGGATTTCGGTACTTTACGATATAAGAACTTGGCTGGTCCACACAAAACTCTTTCCTCGTGACGAGCCAGCCATACTATAATTATAATAATAATAATGAAAAAATATCCTCAAGGCATTGACGAATAATTTTGAAATAATTTTAAAGTTTTTTGTCATTTCCTCGAGAGCATTGAATTTTATCGCCGACTTTCGAAAATAATAATAATAGGGCTCAAGGGTCGGTCATTTGACGAAGAATTTTGAAATAATTTAAAAGTTTTTCGACATCTTGTCGAGAGCATTGAACTTTATCGTAGATTCTGGTTTTTGAAAACTTTGCCATACACTTTTGAGAAGAATATTCAACTCGAAAGAGCTGTAAAATTGATTAAATCGATAGGAATTTCGTTTACCAATCCATTGGTAGTTTTAGGCACCGTCCCAATAGTTCTTTCCAATAATTTGTGATCGACCTTGTGTTCAACAGCAATCGCATCTTTGGTTTTGCACAACGTCTTCATGTCTTCGTGAATTTTTCTACATATTTTTGCATCATTTGAAACCACGAAAACGACTTTTTTCGAGCTACCAGATTGTTAATATTTTTATAATTTTACCTGTACTCTTCGATCAGCCAACCGTATCGCTTGAACCATCTTTCTCGAATAATCTCATTCTTTTGGGCCAGTTCGTCCAAAAATTTCTTCTTCGCTACCGGATCGACGATTTTTTTTCCTTTAGTCTCTTCCACCTCGTCCATCGTGTCAAAAAAATCTAAACTGTGTGTGCTCTTGAGTAAAAAAATGAAACCGACAAGATTTTTGTTATCCCATAAAAAAGTAGCAGCTGAAATTCTTATGGGAAGAAAAATGTCACAGGGAGAACGTCAATTCGGAAAAAACGTCGAAACTTGACCGCGTGAATTTGGGCACGAACAAAGGAAGAAAACAATGAAATAAATGTCTAGATTATTTATTGTCAAATGAAGATTCGTTGATTTTCGTCAACAAAAATTGTTGCCAATGCTCTATAATTAAAAAATTTTTTTAAAACAAAGCTGTCAGGTGTCCCAAGCTGAAAGTTCCGGAAAATGGTTACTTCGTGAAAGCGAGCGCTTGCAGCAACGTTGTCAATGCGGCCTGCGGTCTTCGGTGCAGAATCGGATTCAATCTCATCGGTGATAGCATAAGACTCTGTCGAAACGATGGCATATGGTCCGGGACAGAGCCTCAATGTTTACGTACGTAAATATTAATAACAATCAATATAAATCGCAGAAATAATGATAATTATGGTCACCACAAGGTTGAATGAGGTTTGAATTTCCATATTTTTTCTGTTCACAGTTAAAACATGTGCAGCCTTGAGAGCACCGACCCACGGTCGCATCCGATGCGCACACGACGAGGATGAGAAAAAAATCAAAGCTGCAAACTCGACCGCCTATCCGATCGACACTCGTTGCCTATTCAAGTGCGACAGTGGTTTCCAATTACGCGGTAGTAAAGTGAGAAACTGTTTGCCATTATCGAGGTGGGATGGTCTCAAGGTCACTTGTAAACGTGAGTCAAACATCCGCTAAAATCAACAATTATTATTGAAGCCCGAAACTCAGCGAGCGCCTAATATTGGAAAAAATATCAACGATCAATTTTTTCCCCATAGAAATAAAATGCGAGCCGCTACGACGACTCGCAAATGGAAATATTTCTCCTGAGATTTGCACGGGTACAAAAAAACTCCCGTTCGCTGCAAATTGCACGTTTTCTTGTCAAGAGGGTTTCGTACTCGTTGGTCCAAAAGTTCGACACTGCTCAGGCAAAAATGGCGTATGGTCCCAGAGGCACACCATCAACCAATGCATTGGTAATTAACCGTCGCTTTAAATGACTAATTAACAAAAGCAAAACAACGAAAAACTCATCCGATCCCGTAAACCCATGAAACAGAAACTAAAGGGATCGAAAATTTATTAAGTTTGATTGAAATTCAGATAAAACTTCGCCGACCATAAATTGCCCGCAAAATTCGACGTGGCAAACTGCAATGGGCAAAGATTACGCGATGGTCAATTGGACAGTGCCGGTCGCTTCCGACAACTCCGATAAAACTCCAAACGTCTGGAGCAAGCCGCATATAAAATTGCCCTGGAAAGCGAGAATCGGATTGCATAAAATTGTTTACGTCGCACAGGACGCCAGCGGCAACAAAGCTAAATGCAAATTTTTCGTTCGAGTCACAGGTAAATTTGTTTCAAAATATTTTTAGATTTCTTCGCGTTTTTCATTTTCAGACTTTTCGAAATTTTTTTTGTCTATTTTTCAAGATTTTAATTTGAAAGATTTGTGCGTTTTTATTTACAGACGAAGAACCTCCGACGGTTGAAAACTGCATCGATCCGCCGATTTATCTGACGGTGAAAAAATCGGAGGAAGAAAATTTCATCACGTGGCCTGAACCAATTTTTCATGATAATTCAGGGGCTCTCGTGAAAGTGACGAAAAGTCATTCAAAACCCGAATGCAATTGTTCACTCGGTAAAACAGAAATTTTTTACAACGCCACAGACGCTTTTGGTAATTCAGCGAAATGCGTAATCAACGTGACCGTGGAAAGTGAGTCAAATATTTTTTTTTTCATCGAATAGTAAACTTTACCATGAATTTTGTACTTTTGAAAAACAATGACAATGATTTCTGTCAGACGCGTGCAAAAATATTCCCGTTGTCACGAACGGCCGTGTAAATTGCACGAATGGCAAAGACGATGTCGTTACTTGTGCGATAAGCTGCGAGGATGGCTACGCCTTGGCTACCGATCACTCGGATTCATCCGATTATGACCAGAATTTGATTCTCACTTGTGGACTCGATGGAAATGGCTGGAACAGCACGTACTTGCCAGAGTGCTCCGGTAACGATTAACAACACTTTTAGGAAGAAAGAAAATTCTCGTTTGGAAGATTTTCTCGATCTAACGATTTTTTCGCGATGATATTGATTTTTTTTTTTAACTTTTTCTCAGTTACGGACGTACCGAATTCGATCGGTAGGGATGTGGACTTGATCCTTCAGGGAAATTCCAGTGTCTGTGATAATTCGACCATAATCCATCAGGTACTGAGATAATTATTATTGATTAATTGATTGAGGAATTCACGAACACATTTTCGTTGATTTGTTCCATTAAGTTGAGGGACCAGATAGCGGGGGATTTGACTTCAAGAATCCTCGACGTTTGTGGCAACGAAATTGACTGCAATCTCATAAAATACGATCCGAAATGTGAAGAAGAAGCAGGAGAAGACAACGAAATAGTCTCGAACGCTCTCGGTCGCAGGAAACGAACGTCGGATGGTGTGAACGCGACCAAAGTGGGATCGAAAGGCTCGCGTGCCCCGCGGCTGTCGTCCAAGGCAACGGGCAAGCCAAAAAATAAATCACGGGCAAAGAAGAAAAAGGGCAAAATTGAAATGAAATTTCGATTCATTGGTAAAAATTTGAGCATGAATTTCCATTGGAATTCTACAGGATTAATCGATCGTAATGCCTTTTTGTCATTTCGTATGAACCAGGAAAAATAATAGCCGAAAATCGCAACAACCCGAAAGCTGGAATTAAAAAATTGCGAGAAAAAATTGGAGCCATGACGAAATCTGGCCAATTGGATTTGTTAAACAACAAAACGAACGAAGAAATCGCTAAATTGGCCTTAAATTTGAATACCATTTTTAAGGAAGCTCGAGAAATTTGCGAAATTGGTCGCGTCCTCAAAAAACACAACTGCAGTAAGTTTTCGCACATACAAATTTAAAAACGTTTCTTGATACAGAAAAATCCTTGATTTTTGCAATTAAATCACGAATTTTCAACTTCCTTTTCATATATGAGCTTTCGTTATTTTACAGCGAAATGCCCCATGGGCACTTTTCACAACACCACGAGAGATCAATGCCAAGCATGTTATTTTGGCGAATACCAAAATTCAACTGCAGCAGCAAACTGCGTTAAATGTCCGCCACACACATTTACCCGGAAAATGCATACGAAAAAAATATCCGATTGTTTACGTGAGTCACTCGTTATATATTTTGCGATTGACTTATCGATTCTATCAATCGACGAATTATTTGGACTTATATCGCAGAATTTTCTAGTTTTCCCATTGAATTTGTTTCTTGTGCAGCTGTTTGCAAACCTGGTCATTTTTCGCGACGCAAAGTTCACCAAGTCTCTTCCGCTGGCCTGGAGCCCTGTACGACATGTGCACTCGGCCATTATCAACCGAATTATGGAAAAACATTTTGTCACGTGTGCCCACAAAACAGAACAACCAAAACCAGAGGATCCACCAGTTTGGACGATTGTATAGATTCTATAAAAGTCCAAGATCCCTGCGATTCCATGACCTGCAAAAATGGAGGAAATTGTACTTCGGAAAATGAGACTTTTAGCTGCGATTGCCCACAAAATTATGTCGGTAAGCATAAACGTACTCGAGACATTGGAAAAACACTCCAAAAAAGTGATCGAAAATACAGAACAGGAAAATTTGTCGATCTCCATCAAAATTTTCTAAGTTCGACAAGAATTTCCCAATTTCTACGGAAAATTCTGTCAACGAGATGAAGCAAAAACGAAAAACATGTTTTTTCTTTGCCTCAAGGTTCGACCTGTGAGAGACGACTAAATCCGTGCGAATCGTCGCCGTGTCTGAACGAGGGCGAATGCAACACTTTGAATACGAACGAAACAGAAATTTCACATTTTTGTAACTGCAAACCCGGATTTACCGGACAAAACTGTCAGGTGTGAAGCAAATTATTTCAATATTTAAAAATGATTTTTATTTTGGAATTCAATGTTTGACACGGATAATTTCTGCCCAGATTTATATCGACGAATGCTCGCTGAGTCCTTGCCAAAACGGGGGATCGTGCATCAGTACGGAAAAAGATTTTCACTGTGTCTGCAAAGATGGCTTCGAAGGTATCGAAGATTTCGTGATTTCTTTCTCCATCAACCACAAGATTTTATCATGTTTTTAAAAACTTAAAAAACAACGCCAATTTATTTCCTTTTCATTTAACTCGTAGGTGATTTCTGTGAAATAACGATGGATCATTGCGAACCTTGGACTTGCGAGGAAGGCTCAACCTGTACGACAGTCGATGCTACATGGAAATGTTTTTGCAAGCCTGGATTTCTCGGTCTGCGGTGCAATTTATTGCCTTGCGATTGGATTCCGTGTCATCCCAATGCCATTTGTCTCAACGTCTACGAAGTCAATGCCACGCGCAACAGTTACAGGTGCGTGGATTGCTATTTCGTTGCTCAATATTTCAGACACACTTTCCCAAAAAGAAAAACGCAAAAAAAAACGAATTCTTAAAGTTTCCAGAAGTGAATACTCAGCCCTTGATTTCCCAATTAATTTATTTATTGTTACGACACAAAAAATTGTTACATAGATGCGTTTGTCCGGATGGATACGAAGGTGAAGATTGTGCAACGAGGATAAACCACTGCAAGACTTTGCCGTGTTTAAACGGTGGCAATTGCGTAAACTGGCTCCTCAATTACACTTGCGAGTGTCCGATTACGTTCAGTGGATTGAATTGCGAAACAGGTAAAAAAAATTCTCTACCGTTAATCTCAACTTTTCATCGCCAAATGCAAACAAAATACTAGAAACTATAAATTGTGACAAAACTATTGACCGTACGAAGCGAATGCAAGAATAAGAAATTCGCATGGAGTTTTTTCCTCGAGATTTTCCAGTTTGTATTTATTGCAGAATTGAAGCCGGATTTCGTGTTGAATTTTTCGGAAGTTGGTACCAACGAGTATGTAATTATGAAGGGACCGAAAAAAAACGTTACGGAGGTAATTTTTTTCTTCTTCAATGAAATAAAACAAAAAATATTATTTTCCTCTGAAAATTTGTGATTTTTTTATTTATATTTTAGATCACCGTTTGCCTTTGGTTGCAATCCGTCGATACTTTTAATTATGGCACTGTATTATCGTATGCAACGAAATTTCAAGACAACGCACTCACTTTGACTGATTATAATGGGTAATTCGTTCGATCGCCTCATTAATGCGTGTGCAAAAACTTTAGAAGTATTTTTTGAAAACGTGGGTAACGAATTGGCGAATAAATGATTTTTTTTTCAAAGGTTCGTCCTGTACGTGAATGGCGAACAAGTTGTTACGGACATAACGTTGAACGACGGGTACTGGCACTTTTTGTGCGTCGATTGGAGGAGCGAGGATGGTTCTTGGCACGCTTACGTCGATGGAATCTTGAGAGACAACGGAACATTGTTGGCAGAGAAAACGACGATAAGTGCGAATGGAACTATCGTTATTGGCCAAGAACAGGATCGACTCGGAGGAGGCTTTTCGGCGTCTGAAGCATTCTTAGGAAAACTCAGTTATCTTGATATTTGGGAGGAAGTTATTGGCCATGAAAATATCACGAGATTGAGTGAAACTTGCGAAAGTTATCACGGCTCGATTATGGCTTGGGCCCAAACGAAACAGCATATTCGTGGCAATATCGGAGCAAGTATTTTTTTCGGCTTTTAAATCGCCTTAGCATGGAAAAATACATTTTTCCTTTTGTATCGAATTATTAAACTTGGAAATTTAGATTCTAGACTCTATTTTCTGTCGCGGATGTCCAACGCCCGCCGTACCCGCTAATGGGTACATCAACGTCCGTGATGATGGCTTCGAAGTGGCATATTGGTGCGAAACTGGCTATTCCGTTCGGGTTGGAAATTGGATCGGTTCGACGTACAAACGAAAATGTCTCAAGCACGGCCAGTGGCAAGGATATCACGAGCCCATCTGCACGAGTAAGTGAATCGAACGAAATTATTTCATTTTTTATTGCAAAATTATTGCAATTGTTATTGAAAAATTATTGGAATTAATATTGAAAAATTATTGGAAAATTGTTGAAAAATTATTGGACAATTATTGGAATTAATATTGAAAAATTATTGGAAAATTATTGGAAAATTATTGGAATTAATATTGAAAAATTATTGGAATTAATATTGAAAAATTATTGGAAAATTATTCCGCAAGGAAATAAATTCCTTCACTTGATGAAATTACCTCATTATCTTTACCTTAAAATGAAATTGAATTTTTTTCCTTCACTTCTTTCAATAATTTGAAATTAAGAAGGGAATTATTTCCTGTACTTAGGATAATTATTTAATTAATCATTGAAATCGTTGATAAGAATTCGTTAGTGTGGTTTTTGTGATGGCTCTTGAAATTGTTCTCGACAGAAATAAAATGTGGACATCCGGGATATTTCCCCAGAGGTCGAATAAGCGGCAGATCTTTCATGTACGGCGACGAAATTTATTATAATTGCGAAGAGGGATACGAGCTCCGTGGAAATCCCCACAGAGTGTGTAATTCCAATGGAAATTGGAGTGGCAATCAACCCATATGTATAGGTGAGATTTAAAAAGAACATATTCATGAAAATACTTCGAAAAATCATTCAATCGTCATTTTCAGGTGTCACTTGCAAAAATTTACTCGCACCTGAGAACGGCGATATCGAATATATCATCGAAGAACACGAGAGAGACGATGTGTCAATACTTCAGGTGATTTTTTTGCAATTTATAATCGACATTGTTCATCTTTTTCTACTTTATCCTTTTTTTTCATGATTCTGTTGACTCGCCATAAATTTGAGGGGGATTTCGAAAAGTTTTTCCAAATTCGTTGAGCATTTGGATGGATTTCAGGTGGGTCAGCAACTGGAATTCAAATGCGATCGAGCGTTTCGATTGTCCGGGGAACGTTACTTGACGTGTCTCGAAACAGGAAAATGGGATCACGTGAGACCAACGTGTGTACCATCGGGATGTCTTCCTCCCAAAATGTTCGTGATAGTTTTGATTTTTTTCCCAGGGCTTCAGACATTTTGACGTTTCCAAAAAAAAATATGAATAATCCCGAAATATTTTCTTACAGAATTCAAAATGGCTTTATATCAACGAAGCAATCGACATTTTTACCAATTTATAAAAAATTGAACGAAACGACGAGAGCATCAAAATCCGAGGAAACGACAAAGGAAAATAATTCTTCAATCTTTTCTTTTGGCGATGTCGTTGGGCTTTCTTGTCACGACGGTTACAAATTTCGTGGCAATCGAAATTTGCTCCTCGAGTTTCGTCTCCAATGCTCGAGTAATGGCACTTGGACCGGTCACGTGCCCGATTGCGTCAGGCTCCAATGTCCCATGCCGAAACGAATTGATAACGGAAGAATATTCTTCCTTGACGAAAACAACACGGAAATTGAAGTTTTGGTCGACGAAAAAATCGGGGAATCGAATATTTCGATGTCCGGATTAAACGGGACGGAAAACCCGGAAGAATCCATGAATAGCGAGACAGAAATTGACCTTTTTGAAAAACTTACTTCGGAAAATGATGAAGAAATTGAAAATTCGAGGGTGGAGCAAAACATTGTTTTTGTTCCTGGGACGACAATTTTGCTTGTTTGCGATCCAGGCTTCGGGACAGGCCAAAATTTCTCTAGGACTTGCCTCGAAAACGAAAGTTGGTCGTCCCCTGACCCCGAATGCCCAAAACTCACGTGTCCCCTTGAAAATCATCCGATAATCGGTTTTTTGGCCGCAAATCAAAGTGGCAACCAGTCAGACACGAACAACGATAAAGTCTACCAAATGCTGGCGAATAACTCGACGATACCTGTAGGAAATAATCTGTACTTTTTCCTCGAAGGAAATGAATTCGGAGACAAGTTGATACTCGCTTGTGTGAACGAGACGAAAATCGAGCTTGAAACGATCGGGGGAAAGATAAAATATGAAAATTTAACTTGGGCCTGCAACGAGATCGGTAAATGGCGGATTCGTCATGACTCTATCGACGAATCCAACTTGGCCAAACTGTTGATCAACAAAATCGACATTTGCCAAAGAATCACGTGTTCACTACCAGAAGTGAGTATTTCGCTTCAAAATTTAAATACGAAAAATCGTATTCTTTAAAATTGCAACCAATTTTCCATCTAAATATTTCGATTTTTCGGAAAAGATCCCGTCGAACGCTCACATCGTAGACGATGATGATAAAAATGAAGAAAAGTCGCGAAAAGTTGACGAAATTTTAAAGTTCCGTTGTGAAACCGGTTTCGTCATGGAAGGTCAGGAAAATGTTACTTGTCTACCGCAGGGCGTTTGGTCAACATTGCCCTCGTGCAAACGTAAGTTTTCCAAAATTAATCTCTAACCGAAAAAATTCAAAATTACGACAATTCTGCCATTTAAAAACGTGAATATTCCTCTCGTCCCCGTAGCCGTTTATTCGGTACGACAAACGCCCATGAAACCTTAAAAAAAAATCATTTTTCCAGCCGTTTCATGTAAAAATGCACCAAAAATATTGAACGCTTACTTGGACGAGGCGAGTTCGAAAACGAAGGAATATCTTTTCGGAAATACAATAACTTACAAATGTGCCAGAGGATATCGAAGTTTTGGACAAGCCACTGCCAAGTGTCTGGCGAATGGAAAATGGTCGAGAATTCAAGGGAAGTGTTCAAGTGAGTAATTCGACTCGACGTCGTTAAAAAAGCTCTGAGTTCTGCATAGAAAAGCTCAAAATCGTTTTGTTTTTGGGGAATCATTCAAGGAGTTGGTTCGCGATATTAAAATAATCAGAATTCGATCAAATTTGGTGGTAACGTTCTTGGGCCTCAAGTATACAGACACAAATTTTTTCCAAATGTTGAATTGCTCGAATAATCGAAAAATCTTTAAAAAATTCCATGAAATTCTTGTATTTTTGAATATTTTCATGTTTTTAACGCGGTTCAGCAAGCCCAAGCGAACTTGACGTCGCAATGTCTGTTTCGAGTATCTTGAAAAAATTTCCCTCAATACGAAGCACCGGAGAATAACAAATTTTATTTTTGTCAGAAATATCGTGCGGCAAACCGAAAATCCCTCCAGGAGTCACAGTCTATGGACGTTCGTACTTGTACCAAGAAGTGCTGAGCTATAAATGTCCGGGCGGAGTCATAAAAGGCTCTATAACATGCCAGAGCGACGGAAAGTGGAGCGATCCGCCTGATTGCAAACCTAAATAAACTGCAGATTAGTTACTTTCAGATTTTAGTTAAAAACACTCGAGTTTGCGTGATAATTGTACAGTGGACTTGAAATATCGATCATTTTCCTGCAATAAACTGGTAAGAAACGTCAGAGAAAAACGTGAGTCCGGCGACGAAATTGGAACGTTGAAGAAAAACTGAAAAACACTCAAGTACCGATGAAATTTATTCGATTTTTGAATATTTCAGTCAAATATCGAATAAAATGATAAATTCGAGTTGGTCACACGAATATCTCGTTCCTGAAAAAGGTGAGGAAAAGGCGAATAAAAAACAGGCACGCAACGAGAGTGATCCATATAAAGGAAATAGGATTTTATTATAAACAATTCTTCCTCGTCATCTTCTTACTTTTTTTCTCGCATTCCTCGTCACATTGACGTTAACAAAAACGATGAATGTTTATGTTTGTTTTTTCTTTTCTCTTTCAATGTATGAGTGTGTGTTTGTGTATGGACATGCAAGAATGACAGATGTTGGTGAAACGTAACGATTCGTCGTTCGATTAATTTGTAATAGACAAAAGTCAATGCAGGAAGAGTCCAAAAATGGTCGGACATTTTTCGTTCCTGATCATGTAAATTCTCGGGTTTTCAGGATTGAGAATAAAATTCAAGAACAACGACCGATTCTGACCCAGATTTATCTTTTTTCTTTTCATTAATCGCTTCGATTCTTTGAACTTGTGCATTGACTCGGAAAGGGGTTGGAAAAGTTGTCGATTAAAATCACATTTATACACTATACACAGGTACAAATTATTTATCTCTTGCCTCTTAAAATTTCAGCCTTCCCCTTGAATACGTTGGAGCGAATCGAGAAAGAAAAGAAAATGAAAATTCGCACCATTTGCTCTCTCGTCAGCACAAAAAAACCGGCAACAAACGTAACGAAAAAAATGATCAACTGTTATAATCTATTGCTCGGAGATTCGTCTCGATGTAAAACTCTTCGGGAAGTACACGTTATATTATCTTCATACTCTCTGCTTATTATGTTAAAATTGAACGAAAATGAAGAAAAAGAAAAGAAAAATAAGAAAACAAGTAGAAATTATTGTTCGAACCGCGACTGCGTCGAATCGCGAATTATTCGAGGTCACCCGATCGTTTACCAGCTCAGAGGTCAGTTTTCGGGCTCGGCGTGTATTTCGACGGCTTCAGTTCTTCGATCCGTTTTATGAAATCATTCTTCTCGATACAACCGTCGCACGTCTCGTCCCAATCGTTCAAAATCTTTTTCAAATCCCGTACTTTGAGCTTCTTCAAATCGACCGTATCGAGATCTATTTGTTTTTCTGAAATTAAGCAAAAATATTTCGTAATGATGATCCAATTTTTCTTATCGTGAAAACTGTTAACGATCAAACATTTTTGCAGCTTTATAAATAATAATTATCGGGCATTATTTACGACAACGAGTGAACCGAAATTATGAATGAAAACATTTCAAGAATAATTGATAATATTTACCAAAGTGTAAGTCACAGATTTGTGCGTCTTTTCGCTTGAGTTTTTCGCATATTTTGTCAGCTGGCAACGACCACGAGAGCGGTTTACTCATCTCTACGAGAATTCCAGTTGCCGATTCTTCCAGACCACCCAAATAGTAACACTGCAACGCATCATTCAGTTTTTACATTCGTTTCTATCGATATTTATCATGAAAACGTAAAAGTTGAAGTTTCGCAAGGAAAATCACTTACGAATCTGTTTTCTTTGGATTTCGTCTTAAGGCAAAAAGCTCTGAACGCATCTTCGATCTTTTTATGATCTTTTTTCACCTCGTCGGTCAGCGTGTCCGCGAATTTCTGTACCGTTGCTATGCAAACTGGAAAACAAAATCAACAAGAATGGTGAATCGAGTTTTGAAATAGAAAGTCTCATTTTCTCAAGTTTCAAGAGTTTCCATTTTGTTTTAATCGTAATTTGAGTCTCTAGAAATGTTTACCTTCGCAATCGCCGGCTTTGAGTGCAGAAACTGTTGACGCTACCCCAAGGACGATCAAGAGTGACAAAATCGACGTGTCGAGCTTCATTTTTCCAATATTTTACTAACAGTCTGGAAATAATGGAATCGTAAAAATATTGTGAGTTTTCGTCACAATTTTCTCGTGTTTGTCAACGATTTTTCGTGCTGGTTCGATCGAGGCTGAGATACATCGAGAAATTTAGTGGCAACGATAGAATTCGGAGAATTTGTCGAATTTAGCAGGAAAAAATGAAAACTAGCGATGAAAAATGAGTCGTCGATGATTAGCGATTGATTTATTTGGGAAATTGATTGATTGTAACGAGTTGGAATAATTCGCGATCGAACCTCGATCGAACGTACGAGAATTTTCAGGTGCTGAGTGTCTGACGAAATTTGACAGGGAGTAGTAAAAAAAAGACACATTTCCGAACATTAAACAGCAAAAATTGATAGTGACTGTAAGTTGACAAGAAAAGAGACTTTTAAAACGAATATGAGAACAAATTTTTCCGGGACACACAGGAGGGTTATAAGCAGTTACCTTTGGTAGAGAAATATCTCGGAATTATTAGCACTATTTTCTTTGGAAGAAACACTTGAGCGTGACCGACAAAAGAAACAATAAACGTGGACGCTTCGATTTAAATTGTGTCGATATTTTTGGACGAAGAATTTCACTGTGAAAAGCGCGAAATAGAGTAATGAGACTTATTTTTTCAATACAGGGCAAAGCACGTCGTCCGTACGCGGCGGCTTTATACTACACGTTGGCTTCTGTCAAAAACCCCAAATCCCAGCTGGCGTTTTCTCATTGGTACAGATCATAGCGGCGACTTGAATCTCTCCGATTGGCTCGTTCTCTCGGCCAAGTCTTGGCGCGTAATTCAAAAGACCGTTCGATAAAAAACGCTCACATCACGTGAATCTCTCGTAAACTTAAAAAACAAAACATTTCTATATGATTGGTCGAACGACTATCATTTTTTTACATGTGTCTTCCGTTACGTCTTGTCTTCAAACTTTTACACAAGACCGGAAACGATAATACGATATTTGGTCTTTTATCAGATAAATGGGGCTGCACTACCAAGACGTTTTTAATCTCATCAAACGACCCCTCTCGATTTGAAAACAGTCGCACGTTCGGCTTAAAAAGCTGTGGGACTCTCGACTACAAACTCAAGTATCGGTTAGTGACGACGCAGCAGCCGATAATGTGAGTAATAAAACAGCGAAACTTGCAAATCATTTGTGCCTCTCTGTTTTAATTGTAAGAATACAATCTCCGTTGTTTTCAGTGCAGGTTTGAATTTCATTTTCGAAGATCGATTAAATTGATTAGAGATGCTAATTGTTTTCAAAATTTCAATGAACTTGCGTCAACAAATTTTGTATCTTAATTCACTAAAGTATTTGACAAAATGGTTTGTTTTGGTTCGTGATTAATTTTCATGTATTTACAATTACACGTTGGAAAATATGAACAAATTGGTTGTGGGAATGGAAGCGAGTTGAATGTCTCGGGCCTGTTTTTTTCGGTAGTCAAATATTTGGGTCCCCCTTAAATGTCGTTGATAGACGAGCAAACGAACTGAGCACGATGCGAATTCAATTGAGACTAGTTTAGTCAATTGTCACCTTACTCTCGACACAACACACAAACATCGAGTAACTAATGTCCGTCGAACTAGACAGTTTCAAAGTATCAGGTGGCAAATACAGTAGATCGTGATCGATCGTCCAATCGAGTGTCTTAAGTTCGCTAATTCGCTAATCACTGTGACCAAAAATGAACGAAAAATCGACGATGAATTCTAAAAAACTCTAAACGAAAAATTCCGGTCGCTATTTTATCTGCAACGAAATTGTTTATCACTTCGTAAACGATTTTTACAAACACATGAATAAGTGAGATCCCGAGATTATTCTACGTCTATTTACGCGTATCAAAGTTTCGTGTGCTTAAACGGATCTGAGAGTCACAAAGATTTTATTGACAAACGTTATAAACGATGAATCTCGATGCGAGAGGAAAACTCCCAGACACTCGAGTATATTGTTAGTGCACGATTACCGGATCTATAACTTGGAGAAACTTTTGCAACTTATTCTGACAAAAATGGGTGAACATTTTTCTGTCAATTCTGCTCCGGTTCCGAATATTACGAATGAAAACATTTTTCATAACAACGAGAGATACGATCGAAATAAATCGGGACATTGATTGATAATTAGCCTTATCTATTGAAATTGTCTCGATGGAATTTTTTTTGATCTTTTGAATAATGACGAATCGCATTTAATATAAAAAAATCAATAGAATTTGGGTTTTTTCTTTGTAAACGAATCGCATTTCGTTTTGTTTGTTTTTCAATTATCGTTAAATTTCGAAAATTCTTTGATCAACACTTTTCAATTATTGGCGAATTTTTAAAATTGCGAGGAGCTAAAAAAGTTTTTAATTTTTTGTGTGGGTTTTCTTCGGGAGATGGAAAAATATCGGAATCTACTGGTTTGATTCATGAACTTCGTTATAAAGTGGAAATAAATTGATTAAAATCAATTCAGTGATTTTCGCGCCTGCTGACAAGCGGAAAAACACATTTTTGCGGTAGAGTTTTCCACTCACAATTAGCTTCGTCATCATCATTTCTGATCTTGGATTTCGCGACAGATTATGAAATAAATTCTCCTTCCGAGCGCGATAACGTTATCGAGACACTTTCGAATCACCATCCGTCATGATAATTGAGTTTTATCGATATTTCCTTTCGATTTCGATCTCGAAATCAAACGGATATAAAATCGTGGAATTTTGTTATTCTAGAAAATACTGGTTCTGCAACGAGCACCAACAAAATGTTGTGCATAAACTTGGCACTTTTCGCGCTCCTCGTGATAACGGTTGGCGGAGTGGCGATTGGTATTAGCGGAAATGGCCCTTTTCGGGGGAGTCACGTTCTCGATTACGGGCCATTGATCGACGGGTAATTATCCAGTCGATTCATTAATTCGGTTAATAATCCAATCAGTACACTGAAAAGAAAATTTCGTTGAAAAAGATCGATAATAAAAATCACGAAAATTTTGTCATTCCAGCAAAAAACATTCTGGAAAATCTTTTCGGAAAGTAAATTTTTGCCATTCCAATCGTAAATTTTGCTGACAGTTCCGTTACAATGAAAAATATTGTCGAAATAACGAAAATTTTGAAATCATCCAAAAATATTCAGTTCGCCGTATTCAACAAAATATCGACGTTTTTTTGACAAAATTGAATTTTCAGTGTAGTGAGAAAATGAGGATTTTTTTGTTCAAGACACAACGACCTGCCGTTCAATATTTACGAAAAACTGAACAACAACCTTGAGGAATTCCCTTTCGATAAGAACCTCACGAATGATCCCAGCTGGGGCAGAACCGGATGTCGCAGTTGTTTCACTGATTTGCCCCGACTTGTAGCTGGAAAGGTTGGCGGTCAGGTAAAATGATAATTAACCAGAAAAAATGGTCTACTTGATTGAAAAAAGAGTTTTTTTTTCAAATCAAGGCTCACTCTTCATCAATAATCACAATTAATTGAATGCGAATTGAAGAAATGGTTAATTGCACACAGTTTTGGGTTGCTTACACCGATTGCAAGTCTCAGTACAAAGACTCCGTTCAGCTGACTCTGAGACAAATCGACGTAATAAAAAGGCTCATTAAAAAGTATCCGGACCATTTAAAATTGGTTACGAGCGCATCTGACATCGAGCCGACCTGGCACAGCGGAAAAATTGCATCCATGATCGCCGTCGAGGGTGGCCATTCTTTGGACTCTAGTTTAGCTGTTTTGAGGCTTTATTACGAACTCGGAGTGCGTTACGTCACACTTACACATACTTGCAATACTCCATGGTTGGTTTATCGTTGAAAATCCCCATAAACTGAAAAAATCAATTCTACAGTCATTAAAATTCCGAGGCTGCATTTTTTTCAGGGCAGATGCATCGCCCGTTGAGAATAACTCCGTGCATCGACTTACCGAATTCGGCAAGGTCAGTAAAATCTTTTTTTCTCATAGCCGTTTAATTCGGTAAATCAATTAAAACGTCTACGTTACAGATGGTCGTACTCGAAATGAATCGCTTGGGAATGATGGTCGATCTTTCTCACGTGTCTCACGACGTCATGAGAGACGTTTTGGCAGTGTCAAAAGCCCCTGTCATATTTTCACATTCCTCGGCCTTTTCGATCTGCAATAATTATCGCAACGTTCCCGACGACGTTCTTTTATCGCTCGTGAGTCCGAAATTCATTTAAATTTCAATAATTAAGGCAAATTTTCAAAATTACCCAACACTCGCGTGACCAGAAAATAAGTTGACGAAGAAACGTCAGTTTTCCCGGGAAATTATCGTCGGAAACTCGTTTTCGATTTGCAGAAACGTAACAAGGGAATTGTCATGGTAAACTTTTATTCCTCTTTCGTAAATTGTGACAAAACGAGAAACGCTACAATCCAAGACGTCGTTGGTACGTAGCGCGTTGAAAAGAATTAAGAAAAAATCGAGCTGATTTTTTCTTGAACGGTTATTTATTTTTTTAGATCACATAAACTACATAAGGAACTTGATCGGTGTGGAACACGTGGGAATTGGAGCAGATTATGATGGAGTAGATTCGTAAGATTTTAGCCAGAGCCACGAGGAGAAATCCGATCGAAAAACTTGGGTAAATTAATTGATCCATTCTGTGATTTTTTTCGCAGCCTCCCTCAAGGTTTGGAGGACGTTTCTAAATTCCCTGATCTCTTCGATCGCCTGTTCGATGATCCAACGAATGAGGCATCCTGGACTAAAGACGAACTCGGAAAATTAGCTGGTCGCAATTTAATTAGAGTGTTCTCCGCTGTCGAAGTTGTGCGTAAATAAAAATGATGGAATTCATTATTGAATCAAAGCAATCAATGCGAATGAGCACGAGTCGTTAATTAAACTAATTAGAAGCCTTTGATTGAATAAATTATCATGGAAATAATAGAAAAAATGAAATTCTTCGTACAAGGTTCGTAATTCACTGGCAACGGAATCTCCACGAGAGGATTTAATCAGTGGCTCAGAATTACGAGACGCACAAAAACAAGCTGGACTGCTCAAACCTGGTGAATGCCAAACTGCCGTAGAGTGAGTAAAATTGTTGTATTTTTTAATCAAACAAAATATTTCATAGTAGCTCCGAACTGAATCCAAATTTTGGATGTCTTTGAGAATTTAACATCAGGTTGAAGCAGCAAAACCATGACAAAAACTATTTCTCCTTTGACAGGTGGAACAATCTGTCCACAAAATTGACTGGATCGAATGTCCTTGACGCCAAAAATGAAACGACATGAAAAAAGCATTTTTTTAATTGAAAAAGGTCGCTCCAGCACACCACGAACGGAAATCTTCGGCTCATCCGAGTGGAATAACGTTGGACAAATATTACGATATCTGCTCCAATATCG
Source organism: Diadegma fenestrale (assembly GCA_037043255.1). NCBI lineage: Eukaryota > Metazoa > Arthropoda > Insecta > Hymenoptera > Ichneumonidae > Diadegma > Diadegma fenestrale. Next base: position 2,216,444 of record CM073316.1, read on the forward strand.
ATTTTTTCCGTTTACGTAGCATTTTATTCCTTCCGTTGTACTTGTAAATCAAAAATTACAATTAATCACTCGAATAACAATTTCGTAACGTTTTCTCTCATTTCCTTTGCCCGAAATAAACCAGCACGATCCCCTTCCCTCAAAACCCACGAAGCCACGTATTCTGATTTTTGGCGGTCGCCGTTTTAATTGCTGATGAAATCCTCAAATCAGTCCTTACGCCGCAGATTCGTGCTAATCATATCACACGCTCAATCGTTCTTCAAAAAATTACAAAATCAAAAATTATTTAAAAAAAAACTCAAATAAACGAGAACACGAGAAACGAGTCGTGCGGACAAAATCTGAATGACAAAAATCTAAATTAAAAATTAATTGACACGTGGTTATTCATTCAAATTAAGTGTAAAAATAAAATAAAACAATAATGGCACCAAAATTGTCGTGTTTTTTACTGGTCTGTGCAGTTGTGATCGTCATTCTGCCCGTGGGTCACGCGAGATTGTTATCATTCATTTTGAACGGCTTGAAAAAACGTACGAGATTATTTAAATTATCATTTTTTTTTTCGTCTATTGACGTTATTTCGTTTTTCCAAGGAAAAAGAGCCTCAGATACGATTTTCCAATCAAAATTCACGAGCTTCACGTAATATTTTGTTTTGTAAAAGTTGAAAAACGTACAGAATTTTGTTTTTTCTCAATTATGTGATTGCGAACGATTAAAAAATCGACGTTATTTCGATGAGATCATGGAAAAGCTGCTCGAGCACCTGGAAAAATCTTCGTTTCTCGTGTTACTGGAGGAAGAATGATTTTTGCATAAATTATTATTATTTTTACAGCCAAGCTTCCGACCGTTGGTGATCCTACGAGTTACGAATCGCGGATGTCCTGGAAAATTTATTCGGGGTAAATTTTCACGTTATGAATTAAAATGATCTTTTCCTTATTTTCTGTTTCCTGCGAACAAAAAACGTTTGAGAAATGTTTATAAAAATGTGAGAGGCGAGGGAAAAAATTTATTCATGATGCTTTTACCGACAACGATAGGTGCGGAGTTAGTTGTGGCTTCGAAAACACTTTGGATGTTCCTGTGACAGACTCACAAGCGCTGTTTGATAATATCGATAGGAAAAAAGCTTTGGTTTTATACTTGCATGGGTTTCGGGAGGGACCGTCGAACGAAAGTGTCCGAACCGTGGTCGCAGGTAAAATGATGAATTTATATCCGAAATTTTTCATCTATATTCATTTTAACGAAACTGCAAACTGCTGCGAATGCATTTGACATTTAATACGTTTTTATAAAAAATTGGTAAATGAAATGAGGCTGAATGTTTTACTCCAGCTCATCTCCAACGAGCCACCGACAATATCGTCGTTCTCGATTGGAGCGAATTGGCTGCCCGAAATTATATTCTCCTCGCGGCGACGAGGCTTCACGACATTGCGAAAATATTGGCAGGATCTATCGATCGTCTCGTCGAGCTGGGATTCGATCTTGAAAAGATTCACTTGGTCAGCCATTCTTTGGGCACACAACTCGCTGGATTGGTGGGCAAATATAGCAAAAATTCCATCCCCAGAATTACCGGTAAGTACTGCGATCTTTATTATCACATTTTGCGCAATTCTAAATTCATAAATAAATTAATCCGGACTCGTTTTTTAATTTTTATTTCAATTAAATTTGTAATCATTATTTCAAGGATTGGATCCAGCGAGTCCTGGTTTTTATCATCAGGGGGCCGAGCACATTAACGAAAAGAGTGCAAGATTTGTGGACATTGTTCATACCGATGGTGGCGCTTATGGAGCATCACCACCCACTGGTACGGTCGATATTTTTGCAAACGGAGGAACAAGACCTCAACCTGGATGTTCTGACCACGGTTTTCCCTTATCCGACAATGGTAATTTCTTTATCATTATAATTCATGTCGCAAAACCAAAAAAAATTGCACAAAAAATACATTTTGCGCCCAAAGAACTTTTCCCTTTTTTTTCTCCTCAGTTTCGGAGAATTCACCCTCGATAAAAATAATTATAATTCTCTTGACCCTTACAGACAAGTGCAGTCACCAGACATCCTGGCGTTATTACGCAAAAAGTGTTTTAAAACCGCACTCGATCACAGCGTATCAATGCAGTTCGCTCGAAAAATTTGTATTAGGAGAATGCGCTCAAAATCGCCACATTTACGTCGGTTACGCAACACCGTCCGATGCGTCAGTTAAATTTTTTCCTACTCATTTTAGTCCTCTCTGAACAAATCTTTGGTGAGATATTTCTCAAACTAAATTGTTTTTTGTTGCAGCAAGGGACGCTTTTACTTTTCGCGATAAACAAAAAGGAGCCGAACTATCAGAAACTCACAAACTCAAGCTGGAAATCCGTGTAAGGAATCTCCGTTGAAAATTATTCCGAAACCGGCGAGGAAATCAATTAAAATCCTTCCCCAGGTCCAACGACATTGAAGTTCGGAACGGAACAACATAAATCGCAGAAGATCCACAATTTTACAATCAACGTCAACAGAAATGACCAAATAATGGTTTCGAAACCGCAAAGACAATTTATCACCCATAAAATTGACTTCGGAAAATTTTCCTGAGACTCAACAAATGTCCGCGAGACAGTTATTCGGAAATTAATTTTTTTTTGTCAGAAATTGGATGTTAATAAAAAAATTCAAAAAGGTAACTCTTATCCGAATATTCCGAGCTCATATCGCCAAGTGTGAAACATCGTTGAACAAATATTTCATCGCATCCGTTTATTCATGATTTATCGTCTTGGGAAAAAATGCTTTTCGCTGAATTTGCCTCGTTTTTCCAGTTGTTGGTGGAAAGTTTATCGTTTTTTTTTAATTCAAAATTATTTATGGACGTTTCTATGATCATGATCCAGATTGTGGGAATAATTAGTACTGAAAAATAGGAAATCGCGTATTTTATTGCGGGAGGCCAAATAAAAGTGGAAATTGTCGAAATTTTTGTATTATTTTGCAATTTTCCGCACCCCAATTATCATTACGATACCGAAGCTGTTCAAAGTTGCAAGGAGAACTGTGTGTGAAAGTTTCTCCGCGTATGCTCGCATGATTCATTATAAACGTGGATCATCATTTCGGCTCATCTCGAGCGAGCCACCGATAATATTGTTGGTCTCGATCGGAGCGAACTGTCTTCAGAAAGTTATGCAATCCTAAGATCCGTGGAAGAATCCACGCCATTGCGAAAATTTTGGCACGACCTGTGTTGATCGTCTCGTCGAGCTGGAATTCGATCTTGAAAAGATTCACTTGGTTAGCCATTCTTTGGGCACACAACTCGATGGATTGGTGGGCAAATATGGCAAAAATTCCATCCCCAGAATCACTGGTAACGATTCATACCATATAAATATTGTATTATACGTTTAGTTATGTTGAATCGACGCTTCATTATATTAACTATCAAATTAATGTTTTTTTTTTTTTTCATTTAAAGTCGCGGCGAAACGGAATCCTTTTACTTCACGACCAACGCAAAGTCATGGTCAAAATTCAGCATCCGATACCGGAAATCAACTGGAGGAATGAAAACGCCTCAAAGTTGATAATTTCCACTTCGAACTTACATCGCGTCCATGCCTCATTCATTAAAACGTAAATAAAAATAAAATGTCAGTAATTGACATGGTGATCACAACATAATGTGAACGTTTTACAATTACAAGATATGCGTGCGCCCTGCTTGCTGGAGAACAGTCGATGATTGGAATTAAAACTGATAGCTCGAACATGAAACGCGTTTCATAAATAAAACTGCCGAGTTGTTTTTACGAAATGAATTCCCCCCGCCAGCAATTATTGCTCCAAGTTGTTGGAAAATTTCCAAAAACGTGCTCGCATGTGTGAAATTACAGAATCGTTCGTTTCAAAGCACAGCATCCGAAATGTTGTCAATGGAGTTGATAACTGATAATTGTGAACTCATTGAAAAAGAATATCGTTGAACAAAGATGGAAAAAATATTATCGAACACGTTCATTCATGATAATTCGGTAGACTGCGACAAAAAATATTCTGTCACGTAAGCGATGACTATTTCTTCAGTTGTATAAGACGAGTTAATCTTATTTTTGCATCCAGAAAAATAACGATGGTTCTTCTTTTTTCGCAACTGAGGGTTTGAACCTCTTCCCCCGATGCCAATGCGACGTAACAGGGAATCCGGAGGGGCGTTTTATTGCGTATAAAGTGCCCCACTCTCTCAATAAATCTCTCAAAACGATCTCGACGCCGTAGATGTGTCCTAAAAATCTGAAAAGTTTTGATATTCCTCAACATTGAACTAGTGAAATAAAAGTTTGCACAGAAAATGGTGAAAATTACCTGATTCGTATAAAAATAGAGTGAAATCGCATAATTCATTAAAATAAACGAAATCTGTACAAAAAATCTAAATGGCTGTCAATTTGGCTTATTTTTTAACGCTGTTTGCAGTTTTTCCAAGTCAAGCAATGTGTCAGGTGGTACCAGCGCTACTTGCAGGTACTCCAAAAATTTCAAACACTTTTTTCGTCTATTATTTATTCTCATTTTTCATGTGATTCATTTTCATTATCGATTTTATTTGATTCGTCGCGCTCAGTTCTAATAGCGTCAGTGCAAGCGCACAGTAATCCGATAAAAACTTCTTAAACTGCAATTTTCAAAACTCCATAATTGCAACTTCCCAAAATAAATGTCGAAATGATTTAAATTTTTGTATTCAATTCGTGAAAAATCTGAGAGAACTTTGAGGAAACTTGAAAAATCTTTTGTTTTCCATTCAACAGAACGAAATATTGTTTATGTGTCACTAATTATTATTATTACAGTTGCGAGACCGATCGATAACGATCCTGAGTCACTTGCTTCGAGGATGAGTTGGAAAATTTATACGGGGTAAAATGTTGTGTGACAAGTAAAAAGTGACGTACTTAATTATTTCGGTAAACTTTTTATTCGCTGCTCCAAATTGAATTGAAAAAATTACGATCGTTTTTTGCCAGTGAAAAGTATTGATGGATATTTTTGCCGACATCGACGGTTGCGCGGGGCTTCGGTTTTATAAAGAATTAATTTATGGAAATTTGTTTGGGGATTCTAGTATCTCGCGAATTACAATCAATTTATATTTATAGGCCATCGATTGAATCTGCGGAAGTTGTCGACATTCCCGATGTAGGAGACTCTCAAGCGATTTACGACAATATCGATAGGGAAAAACCTTTGGTTTTCTACATTCATGGGTACGTGGAGAATTCATCGTCCGAGAGTGTCCAAACCGTGGTCGCAGGTGAAAAAATGAACTTTCGATATTCTTAAAAATATTGAATTCCATGCGAATTTTCTGCCTTTCTTTATAATCCATTATTAAATGCTTCAACGAGGTTTTCTTTGACTGGTAAACTCACGGAGCCGTCTACGTGAGTCACAAAAACTTTTTGTACTGATTAGCTCGTGAAATTCCTGAAAATGCACTCGCCCGATTATAATCACGCAGGTCATTATTTCAGCCCATCTGCAGCGAGGCACCGACAATATTGTTGTTCTGGATTGGGGCAAAATCGCTTGTGGTAATTACATAGAGCTGGCGGCCTGGACGGTCCGTGAGCTTGGGAAAATAGTGGCGAAAACAATTGATGGAATAGTCCAGTTGGGATACGATCTCGAAAGTATCCACTTGGTTGGCCACTCTTTGGGGGCACAAATGTCCGGATTCGTCGGTGATTTCAGTGAAAATTCTCTGCCCAGAATCACTGGTGAGTATAGAAAAAAGTTGGAATTATTAATATTCACCCAACAATTACGAAATTTAGTCAATCGTCCGTAGCCTCCATTCTTTTTACTCAACGAAAAGATCGTCTCGATAAACTTAATCATTTTTTAATAACATTTTCATGTCTTTTCAAGGATTGGACCCGGCTGGTCCCGGTTTTTATTATCATGGGTCCAAACACATTAATAAGAGAAGTGGCAGATTTGTTGATATTATCCACACCGATGGAGGCGTTTTCGGAGCAGGCCCACGTACTGGTACTGCTGATTTCTTTGCCAACGGTGGAAAAAGAGATCAACCTGGTTGTAGTGTACCCGGTATCCGTGTTTTGAGCAATGGTGAATCTCATATCTCACAATTATTGAAAATTATGTCAATTCAGGAGATTCGAGGCTTTCGCAGCGGTAAAAAATCGTCTTTGGTGATTTTTCTACTAGACAAGAAATTTCTTCGTCGAATCTTAAGGTCCTCGGGTTTATTCTGAAATTTGCCGAATGTCAAGGGCTGAAATCAGATTGGGAACAAAAAGGAATGGATTTCTGACCTTCTCCAAGGACTTTCCACCTCGGAGAGTTTACCTCGGAGGACTCTCGAGGTCACTGACCTCTGACCCTGAGTTAGTTCGAGTAACGTTGACTTTTCATTTTCCTGCAGATCTGTGTAGTCACCGGAGATCCTGGCGGTATTATGCCGAAAGTGTTTTGAACGAGCATGCGTTTACAGCATTTCATTGCAACTCGGACGAAAAATTCTTATCGGGTGAATGCAACTCTCATCGCGATGTTTACGTGGGTTACGCAACACCCTCTGACGCGTGAGTCCCAATCTTTCGGTTTACGTCTTCGCTACTGATTTTCTTTTATTTCTTTACACAAATCTCTCGATATATTTGCGCTCCCTTTTTCGTAGCCTTAGTTCTTGTAGTTTTTCATCTCGAAATGCTCGTTTTGTTGCAGCAAGGGATCCTTTTACTTCACGACGAATGCGAAGTCCCCTTACGGTCAAAATTCATCATCCGATACCGGAAATCAACCGGAGGAATGAAAACATCTCAAAGTTAATAATTTCCGCTTCGAACTTGCATCGTTTGTGTATCGTTTATTGAAATTTGTACATAAAATTCAATCTTAACAGTTTATAATTACCGTAACGGTAATAAATCAACACAAAATAAACGTTTTGAATCCAAAGCTATTTTGATTTTTGCTTTTTATACAAAACTGCTCTTCCGCAAGAAGTTCACAAAATTCAAAACATCGGGAAAGCAATCATTAAATTTGAAACTCACGTGGCACTTTCTTGAAGGATTTTTTGGCAAGAAACCCACGCAGGATTATGCCGGATTCGTCGATCCATGTCATCGCTGAACCCACTATAATGGAACTTTCCTTTAATTACGATCCTCGGATCTACGGCCACAATTTTTGATCCACGAACTTAAAATTGCGCGTCTTCATTTTTTTCCAGTGTCCGGGAGTGAAAATTTCGTAACGTTTTTGTTTTTTTGATCCGGAATTTCCGCGGGCAATCTTAACGCTTTTTATACGAGCGCAATCGAGAGACGTTCCTCCTTCCCTCAATGCCAAGTCCGGGGATACCTTGACATCTGGAGGGGAAGGAAATATACACACATTGCTCGTTGCACTCTCGAATCAGTCGTTACGCGGCATTATTGTGTGGATTGTGTGAATAAAACGAAACGAATAGCTGTTAAGAATAAAAATTCAAAAAATAAACAGAGATTAATCGATGACTATAATTTATTGGAAATCTGTCGAAATGGCGAGAATTTTATTGTCTCTTTTGATAGTGTGTGCCATTTGCGTATCCGGTTCGGTGGCGTGCAACGAAAAATTGTTAAGGATTTTTTTTGGTAACGAAATATTTGACTTTATTAATTTTCGGGGTTTCTGTTTCTCTTAATTGTCAGGATTTTCATCTTTTCCAGGCGAAAAATCGGCCAATGATAGCGATCTCGAGTCGATCGAATACAAGATCCGTTTTAAAGTTTACACAGGGTAACAAGCAACATTTCGTAAGATTATTACGTTCGTTTTTTCCCTAACTTGCCATTGAAAATTATCAACCAGTTCCAATTCGAGCTCAAATTGTCCACAAGGTCGAACGATATTAATTAATAAACAATTAATCGTTCTATTCGATTAAGAGTGGATTAATTTTTGCAATGAATTTGTCGTGATTTATAGAGCTTCGATCAAGTTTGCTGAAATTTTGGATGTTCCGGTACAAGAACCGGAAGAGCTGTTGAAACGTATCGATCCAAGGAAACCTGTAGTTTTATACATTCATGGATATCGAGAGCATCCTTCGGACGAAAGTGTTCGAACTGTGGTCGGAGGTAAAGAAATTCGTATCCGAAATAAATGGCAATAATTGTTACATAATTTTAGCGAAACACGCGTTGACGATGTGATTTTCAATGAATATTAAAGTTTCCTTTTTATGGGACTAAGTTTTTTATTGTGATAACGACGAAATTTATTTCGTGACGAGAGATAAATAAAATACGTTCGCATGTTTCGATACGAGACTCATTATTTCAGCTCATCTCGAACGAGCCACCGATAATATTATAGTCCTCGATTGGAGCGAGTTGGCTTCTGAAAATTACATTTCGCTCGCCGCCAACAAGGTGCGCGATATTGCAAAAGTCTTGACTGCAACTTTTGATCGTCTCGTGCAGCTGGGCCTCGATCTCGAAACTTTCCACTTGGTTAGCCATTCCCTGGGCGCGCAAATTGCTGGGTTAATGGGCAAATTCAGCCGGAATTCTATTTCCAGAATAACCGGTAAATTTTTTTTCGATTTTCATCGCGAATGCATCGACAATTTGGTTGCTGCACTTTTCAGAGTTTCTGTCGATTGAGAGCGTTTCCTTTCGAACAAATTAATCTGCTTTCATTTAATTTTCCACCCGAGGATTGGATCCAGCAAAGCCTGGTTTTTATCATTGCGGAGCCGACCACATTGACGCCAACAGTGCGAAATTCGTCGACATTATTCACACCGATGGAGGCTTTTATGGAGCGGCAACACCGACCGGTACCGTCGATTTTTTTGCCAATAGTGGAGGAAGGCCCCAACCCGGTTGCACTCTCATCGGCACACCGTTGACCCCGACTGGTAAATTTTGCTTTCAATTCAACTTTCATCCCAGTTCCATTGTCTCTTTGGTCTCGAGGATTTAATTCCTGACCTTCGGACGTTTTTATCCCCGAAAATCGCAACGCACGACGACGATTGCAACGTCGAGCATAAACGAACAGATAATTCCTGCGTTTTCAAGTTTCCTGTCTCGCAGGAGCAGCAAATTGATTGGAAAAAAAATATTAATGACATTTTTTTTCACTCGTTTCCGATGCAGACGAAGAAATGTTTAAAAATGTGGAAAAAAACTGTATAAATTACAAAATGCAAGATAAAATTTGGGTAATTGTTTGTTTATTTAGATTTGTGTAGTCACTGGAGATCGTGGCGTTATTACGCCGAGAGTGTCCTGAACGAGGATGCATTTTCGGCAGTCCAGTGCGGATCGTACAGCCAATTCCTATTGGGAAAATGCGATTCGAATCCCCGCGTGTACGTCGGTTATGCGACCCCGTCAACCGCGTGAGTGCGGCACGAAATTTCGTTGATTTTTGTTTCGCATCATTAATTTTTGACTTTTGTAAGTTTTCTCATCAAATTATGGGCTTTTCTTTGCAGCCGAGGATCTTTCTACTTCTCGACAAACGGCAAATCACCGTACAGTCAAAATTTACGAACTCGTAACAGAAAATCGTTCGGAGGCGTGTGGAAATCTCAAAATAAATGAAGTTCGTCTTCTTTATTATCGTTAATTTATTTGAGCGTCTATCAATTTATTTTATTGTATCGCAATGTAGTCGAAATATTCATTGATCATGGCCATTCGCGTTTGGTTTCCTGCGACTTTTAATAATTATCTGAAATCCCAAAAATTTACACGATAATTATTCATCATGTGAATCGCACGTAAGGCCCGAAATCGTGGAAAAAAGTCTCTTTTACTTCCGGCCTGATATAAAGGATTCAAAAATTGCGTGAAAGTTACTGAAAAAGTTGAGAATTATGGGTTTTGTAAAAATTCTTATGATTTCTCTTCGAGTCTTGACCTTTTTGTACAGAGACGTCGGTGGCCTTGATTTAAGTTCCAACAATTCTCTTATAAACGAATCGTAACGAGGGTCGTTTATGTAACACATTTGCTGCACATTCTTTCCGTCCGTCGTTTCTTTTCCACTGTGCGGAACACAAATCAGCGAGCGCAAATGGACATTCTACGTAATATTAGGGTTAGTAGTTAGAGTGCGAAAAAAAAGATTGAGAAGTGCACGTTTTCTTGGTGAAAACCATGCCTCAAGCTTTTCAAAGCCGCCGTAAAAAAATCCTTGACCACGAGGTCGAATATGGAATTTTCCGTCATTTGACGGTCCGATGATTAGCGCGGGAAAGTTATAAATTCAAAACATCGCGCCCGCTGAGAAAGCGCTGCGGACTTTCGTTCGAATGAGCCAAAGGTTGTTGAAAAAAGTTGAGTAAATAATAGAATTTTTCGAAATTCTCCTGACGGCTGGAAACTAAAACTTGCGGTCATTGAACTTGTTATCGCTGAAAAGTGTAAAAAACATATCGTAATGGACAATTAGGCTAAAATGAATAAAAAACCGCGAAAAGTCAAATGCGGTTTGTAAGTCTTTGGTGATTTTTGTTTTCTTTTAATTTTATTAGTAAGTATTATTAAACTCTTTACATACTTTTTTCGTTTCTCATTATAATGATAATAACTGATAGAATTCCTTAACTTATACACCCACACACTCAGTCATACACATGACACACTATTTATTTCATAAAACTCTAGAATCATCAAACTCGTACACGATCTTCGAGAAACAAAAAACGTTCGTGAGGCTAATGCCAGTGTTTTGAATCCTTAGGGTTTGGAAAAAAATTAACATTAATGAAATAATATCGCGACGATTAACTTGCCGTTTATTTATCGCCAAGTCGCTGTAGTGTATCGAACTGCAAACTCTACCATGTGCTCGCATGTGTTAGATGAAGCTGGATTAAAATGATATGGTTAGTGAATTAAAAAATCTGCAAATTATCAGATTGACATGGAATTGTGACGCGAAAAGTTGATATCGCTCGAGCATACGCCAATCGATCATGAGAGGATTATTCACGAAGGGGAATTCCGAACGAAAATTTTGGGTCGGACATTTTTTCAGTCCTTTCGAATTTCAGTCCAAAATATTCAAACAGCCTGAGTAATTTTACTTCGTAACAAAAAATGGTGTCTTTTGATATTTCATGATAAAAATAATCCACTCAACAGTTACGGGGTCAATTTGACCCGGAACTTGATTCGTCCGTCACCAGCAGCCTTCGAGTCAGTTTTTGTTTGAGAATTCGGGATGAGACTTAAAAAATGATTAGCATGCTTAATAATTAATTATCGCGAAGGTGAGTGCGGGGTCAATTCGACCCAGTGTGTCAACGAAGCGTAACTATCACACATTTCCCATAGAAAAAGTGGCAAGTTTTGTTTTTCGTCAAAAAAATTTGTACTTCCGAGAAAAAAAAACAATTTTCAAGGACTTATTGAAAATGAGTCAACACTTTTGTCAAGTTTTCGATTTATTTGTTACAAAAAGTTGTTAAATTCAATGCTTCCTCAGGTCTTTTAGGTTCGCATGGAAAATAGTTACATGATAATTACGAATTTGTTGTCTTTTTGTTACAAACAAATATATTACGAACATCATTGAGTAAGGAAATGGCCAATTTGGACGTTTTCAACATTTGCCGAGTATTTTGTACTAAAAATCAACACGTTTATGCAACATTTTCGCTTTCCTAATACACAATGTTTAAAGAACAAAAAAACGGATCAACTTTGCATGAGATTCGTTTTACTCGAGCCCGAGAAATCCAAAACCATAGCGCGTTGTTTTCCAGCTTTCCAATTCAAGTTTCTTCCCCTCGATCACCCATTTTTTTTTTTTACAATTCATAACGTGTCCTCGAGGCAGTCATTAATTTGTTCGTTCGCAATTGATTTTCAATCTCTCTGAAAGTACGAATCGCTTACTTGCAACGTTATTGATGAAAATGCGAATTTAATGTTGTTCTAGAAAAATTAGAATGTACGAAATGCTTGGGAAAAGTGCTCATCGATAAATCCAAAGGAAAAACGGATTAAAAAATAAAAGCTTTCGGTTCAGAGTGTCACAAGTTTTCACTGTGTTGAGAAAAATCGTTAAGATCAGTCGTTTGATAATACTTTGAATGGCTCGTATAAAACTGCTGTTTTTCTACATAGTATTTTTTCCCATGTATCAACGCGGGTGTATTTATTGTTTGTGTGTGTGTGTTTATTTAGTGTTTTTTTTTGTTTTCGTAAAAGCTGAGTAGCTCATTTTGTCATGTCTATCTATAGCATAAACATTTCATACGCATAATTTCTCTTACTCTCTCTCTCTCTCTCAGCTGTACTGATTTGCCACCGGCCAAAACCTATTTACAGTTCACATTCTTCTCCATTTTTCTTACTCTCTCATACGCGATCGAACTCGTAACATGGTCAATCGTTGTAAGGTAGTGAATATCGTATCAATCTTTAAATTCATTAATATACGATAGCCCGTCAATTACTATAATAGTGGCTTGGCGTACAAGCGATTTTAATAGAATAAAAATAACAAAAAACGAGAATACAGGTTTCGGATACTTTGAAAACATGCCAGTTATGATAAAAGCACATTTTGGCCATTCGATAAAAACATACTCACCCGACATTATGACGATAACTCGTTAATTCATTAATGAGAAATTTTAATCAAGTATAGAAAAGAAAATATACGTCGAATGGGTCGCGAATAATTGTGGCTTACAACTCAATTAAAATCACCGCATTGCCTCGTTACTTTTTTCACTTTTTCTTTAATCTAAACCCACGAAAGAACTTCGTTTGCCAGTGACTCGTAACCTGCGCAGTCTCGAAGTCGCATGATACCCAAAAAATTGGTAATGGCTCAAAAACCACGGAGGATCAACTACTGACAAACTACAAGTACAATATTGTATAAATATATGTTTTCCATAGAGTAACCAAAGCGCGAGAGTATCACTATCTTAATTAAGGCGAACAAAAATCAGATGAAAACCTCGATTCAACAAATTTATCCAGCGGAGAAAGAGAGATCGAAAAACATGGACGAGAATCATTTTCTTATAAACAAACTTCCTAAGGAGTTAGAAACGGAGTAGTAATCTTCAGAAACGAATCAGTCGAGAGGAAATTTAAATCGAATCAGCTTTTTTTTTTATAGTCTAGTACAAAAGTCCATCAGCTGAGAATTTAGTGGTTTTTTGTTTTCTTTTTTTGGGTGCCATTAACTATACCGACTCTCGTACATTATGAACCTTTTTGAACCATGTTCCGGCAATTGCAAATACCATGATTTGCAGAATTTCAAATCAACATTTTGTACACGGAGTAACCGAAGGAGCTATTGAGTCTATTTTTGTTTTTTATTTGTTTAATTATTGATTCGAAGACTCGAACGAAGCAAAAAGGTTTTTGGCCAAGAAGATGCTGGAGATTTCACAAAAATTTGACCGTCGTGTGTAGAAAAAACTTTCGAGTGCCAAAAACTCGTTTCGAAACGAATTTTTTTTCCGAGATTCATTTCTGCAATCGACGATTTTTCAATATACGAATCGTAGATTCGACGAACGTTAAAATTAAGACGCCACGAACGAAAATCCGACAGAAACACACACAAAACGACGCAGTTTTTTAGGGAAACTTTTTTTACCAACTGAACCGGAGTTCGCGTGTTGAAACACATCGAGATCAACATTTTTTAGGGATTCCAGTGAAATTATCAATTTTTCAAGTACGCTTTGAAATTGTCTAAAAAAATGACTGAATAATTGAATTCTGAGGTACTCCGTATCGAAAATTCAGCCAAATGGATCGTTCGTTGCCAGAGGGAGGCAAGCTCGAATCTGAACGCAAAACTCATGAGATTTCCGGAGCATAAGAAGGATCGAGAGGTCGTTATCGGTAAATCAAAAAATGAAGATGCTAATTCAATTGATAATCGAAATAATTATTATTTTTAATGAAACAATCGAGATTATGTAAAATCAATGATCAAGATTGTTGTCGATCAGTAACCAATTTCATCTTAATCATCAAGATTAACTGTAATTACGTATAACAAGTAATTTTGCCAATTTGGATTCCATTAACAAGAAAAAGAAATAAAAAATAAACAAAGGAAAAGAAGAAAAGTTGGGACGTTGAAATGTAACCGGCTCGATGAGGACTCGCGTTTAACAACAATGGAAAATGATATACAATCTTTATGATACAAAATTTCGCTCGTTATAAAAAAATACACACGCATACACACTAAGTCCCTCTATGTATTCTCTTGCACTCTCGTCCCCCACGAATAGTCAGCGAAGACGAAAATCAAAGTTTTGCGACCGTTTACGTTGTCAAAATAGGGAATAATCGAAAATAAGTGGAAGCGAGATATCTTCAAAGTTCCGAAAGTGGACGAGTTTTTTAGATCCTGGCTCTGCGAGGATGCAAATATCGTTGAGTGCGATGTTAAGAGAAAATAAGCATTTCATAAGTATGCTGCCTCATTGTTTTCGACTGTAATATGAACCTGTTTTTATTTTCGCTTCTTTTTCAGCCTCCGAAATGTGTCACTTCGGTGCTATGGATGTGGATACGCGAATATAAATTCATATCCGTCTATAAAGCACCCTCGGGGATGAGAAATACGAGGAAAGAAATTTTGGGGATCCGCAAGCTTGTTTTTTTGTTTTTGCCCAAGTCTTTTTCCTCGTTTTTCATAAGCTCGGTCTCTAAAATTGAATTGGCGGCTGTGGAAACGATCAATCAGCAACATTTTTCTCTCTCTCTCTCTCGTTCTTTCTCCTTTCGCTCTTACCGGTAAAACTCGGTCTCTTTGAATTAATAAGTAATTTGAATGAAAGATTGGAATACACAGGTCGCATCACAGATATCGGCTGCCGTCGGACGTTGACGAGTATGATTAAGGGTCGAACGGAGGAAACTTTGATCCCATCGTAAACGTACAATCGTTATTTAGGGACAATCGTGTTAAACATCTTACCAAGTACAAAAAATTCATCTGCCCTTCGAAAAAATATGATTTAGTTGAAAATAAAAAAAAAAAATCAAATGAAGAATCGCTTTATTGGCAGTAGACCCCTCTTATCGATAGCTTGGTAATCTATTTCCTGTTTTTTTCTCTGGATTCCCATCGCGTTACTTTTTTTTAATTATTATTATCATTATTATTATTTTTCATTTTCGCATACTCGTAAGGACTAATTTTCCATAAGAAATATAGTCTGTTTCCGGGATACATTCAAACAGCATCGTTTAGCAGGCACTCACATTTTTATTCGCAAACATGAACGTTTCTTTTTTATTTCACTCTGCTTCTCTCTGCTCATTCTTTTTCCGCGCTACTTTGTCTTTGTTTTTTCTTCATTTTTTTGTTGTTTCTCGATTTTTCAAGTTTCTTTTAACTTTTATAACAGACAATCAAACAGTCACCACGCTTCGGGCTCACCTCCTTGACAAGGGCGTTTATATTTTACACTCGATGGGTTTAATGTTTTTTTTCTTTTTTACTTTTCTTGCTTTTCTTGCTTTTCTCTCTCTCTCTCTCGCTTTTTTGCTGTTTCGTGGATTCATGAATGTCACGTGTGTCGGTATAGTCGTGGTTTATGTTCGTTTCTTATATTTTGTTTACGTTGCGATTGTGATTTTCGTGGATTTAGCGGTGAGGATGCTTCTTGCAGGCAAAAGGATACGATTTTACCTACGACGTTTATTCGCTTTTCCCAAATAAACGCACGCAGGCTTTTTGTTGTTGTTTTTTCCGTAACTTGATTGTTTATCTCCATGATTATTCAGTCCTGCATCTCCTCCGGCATCTCGTGCGGATTTAGGATTCCTGGAACTGCCATTTGCTCCCTCCTCTTCTCTCTCTGGGCCGTTCTCTGAGCATTCTCACGCTCGTCCAAATAAAGGTCAGAATCGTTTTCTCCCGTGTATTCCTGTTCAGCAGAAAAAAAATCACACTCACAAGTTAAAAAATGTACAAAGTCAGAAAAATCGAATTGTTTTTTTGTTTCGAAATGTTTCGCTCACCCGAATTTCCACGAGGAAGTCTCTGAGATGCTCCTTGAACGCGGGAATGTCCTGGTCCAGGTTGAACAATCCTTGCACCGTTATTTTTATCTGACCGTCCGATAAATGTGGAAACGCTGCTTTGAGCAATCTCGCGACAAACTCTTGAACGTACAGTGTGTTTTCAGGCAGAGGACCGAGAGGCACGAGGATCCGATTCGATTCGACGAGCGTGAACATGTGAGCCAGAATCGTCGCATGCATCGTTAAACCTGCGTAACAGAAAAACAAAACAAAAAACGATTGAGCAAAAATGAAAAATCGATCATTTCAGATAAAAATGTTAAATTATCGATTTTTTTTTGGTTCCAGTAAAAAATTACCCGCTGTGTGCGACGTATCCGTAACGACACTGAATATGTGTTGAAGAATGTCCGTAAAATACGTCTGGTAGAAACTCTGGGCTGCCTGTTCGTGTTGGTCGATGTTTTGCAGCAGCTGATAGAGAATTTGCAAACCAGTGTCTGCGACGTTTCTCATTGTGTGTTTAAAGGCCCAGATGATGGAGTCGAGTACCAGCTTGAATTGAGCCGGTGGTATCGAGAGGAACGCGGGGAAACAGTGGCCATTGACTGCCTGTGAATGAAACGTCGATGAAAATGCACATGAACAAGAAAGAATAAACAAACGAAGAGGCATTAGTTGCGAGAAATCGTGAAATCTCACCTGCAACAAGAGAAAGAAGTTTGTCCTGTGCTCGGGGAATTCTTCAAAGTCCTTGTTAATCATTTCGAGAGTGCACTCGAAAACAGCGTCGAATATTTTGGGCACTTCGCTCGTGATGTGGTCTTGTAATTTGTTGACGATGGTCGCCATCGCGCTCAGTACTTCCGGCTCACGAGCGCAATGAACATTCGTCTTTTGGTAATCCAATAACACAGCGTCGAGCAACGGTGGAATGAAGTTTTCCAAGACCTAAAAATCGCCAGTTAATAATCGCTCTCGCTCTGGATCGTTGTTAACGTTTTCATTTCATTTCATTCAATTTACCATTTGATGATCGGTCGATCTACTGACCCAGTCCGATATTAATTTTAACGTTTCTTTTTTTACAACTCTCATACTCTTGATCAGCGGTTGGTTCGTCACTGTTTCACCGTTTAAAGCTATCGCAGCACTTATGTTTTCACTCATAACCTGCAACAAAGTTGAGCCAAAAAAAATGCATCACATTCAATTGCTTTTCAAACGTATTTCATTAAAAATATGAAATTACCGACAACTCACCTTATAAACATTCAACATGTCCAAATATATTCTTCCCAGTTGCATGACGTACGGATGCCCGAGGGCCTTGCATGCTCTTACGTTAGTTTTGAGAATACTAGCTAGTTGCTTAACAGCCTCTTGATCCTTCAGAACGTCAACGTTCTGCCGTGTCCCCGATTCAATGTCAAACAAAAAATTAAAAACGATTAGCAACGGTCAGTTAAGATAATACCGTCAGTTTTACAATTACTGTTCAGAATTTAATGAAATTTGGTCAGTCAAATTTTCGAAAAGCCACAGAGAACCCGAAAAAGGATATTCGCATTGGTAATTTCAAGAATTTAACATCATTTTCATACATTTCACTGTATTTTACAATTAAAACTGTCATTTCTGCTAAGAAACGATAAAAATTCGTTGCAGAATTCAATGAAAACTGAGATTTATCAAAAAACTCGATTTTAATGTACAAAACTACTAATAAAAATATTTTTTTTCCGGTTCTTTGTGGCCTCTTGAAAATTTAATTGGATATTTTTCTCATCACGATCCACTAATTTACCAAATTCGATTGAATTCTCGACAGTACGACTCAAATTTGTTAAATTTAATTAATTTAATTAATTAATTGATTAATTAAACGAATTTAATTAATTAATTAATTAATGGTAATTAATAAATTAATTGAATAAATTACTAACCTAACTTAAATTAATTAATTAATTGATTTATTTATTTATTTAATTAAAAATTAAAGTTGATTGTCAGTGGAAAAAAAATGTCGCGTTGCTCTTTACCTTTGACGCCTGACTGATTATGTCGTCCCAGACTTGATTGGGCAAAAGCATGTACTTCTCGATTAAATATTCCTGCGTGCCGCCGTCGACCTGGGCACTGATCATGTAGCCGACAGCCTCGTAGAACGTGTGAACCTTTCGGAATGATTCAGAAAAATGATGTAATTTAATATTGAAAAAAAATGAAAAAGTAGCGAAATTTTTATTGGAGCGAGTAAAAACGAGCTCAATTGTAATTGTTAATTAATAAAAGTGTTAGGAAATACCTGCTGGGTCTGCAGATCACAGATTATACTGCTAATGGTAGAGAGAATTTCTTCAATGAACGGCATTACCTCGCCGACCTGTGTCGTAACAAAGTGTCGCCGGCACTTCATTGCGATTTTGATAAAGGTATCGCAAGCCATGTCCTGGACACCGTCGTGAGTCTCTGCAGCAACAGCAGCGGGGATAAAAATGGTCAGCATTTTTTTTTTTTTATAAAACTTATTAAATCTCTCAGTCTCGCGAGATGACGGAATTAAAACGGAGTTGGTTTTAAATGATTGAACGTTAAATGCGAGGGTGTTATTTAATTAGTAAGGATTAAACGTCTCACCGTGCATAAACTCAAACAGTTTATTTACAACTGTTTTTAAGAATTTCCAGTGAGCTCGCAAAAAGCGCGGATACTGGCCAACGACGTACATGATGTTACTCGCTATTATGGCCTTGTTGTCTTTGCCCTTTTTCTGCTCGCACAGACCCAGTAATTCTTTGATGACCGTCACGAGAAAACGCTTCTCGTCTTCTTCGTGCATCGCTCCGGAAATGCTGCCGATTGCCCAGCACAACTGAGCACAGGAACAAACGCGTTTTTTTCAAATATTTTCGTTATTGAAAGAAAAAGAAAGGGATGGTGAGAAAATTACCGTGTTTAAATTCTTCCAAGACCATTCCAAGCCGTTGACTTGATTCTGCAGCTTTTCCGTCATGACTCTCTCGGTGTCGACGTAATCGAGATGCGTCAGATAAACCAGAGTTTCCCTCATGTTCTTGTACAAATTAATCGAATCCGTGTCCTTCATGAATTCTCGTACGACTTCGCCATTCTCGTTTTCTACAACCAAAACTTCTTCCGGTTTGGCCATTCGGCTTATCATGATGTAACGGACCTTGGTCAATAAGGGACAATAGAATTCTCTTCTTTGTGGCATAAAGATGCAAGGTGGGTGGAGGAACGGACTTTCCTTGTAGAGATCGGTGGCAAGCCCGTTCCAATATTCCAAGCATATTTTGAATATTTCAACGTCCTCCACTTCCGATATCAAGACGAGATAGTGTAACGCTTTGGCCAAGACTTCGTTCAATTGTTTCTTCTCTACGAGCTGACCATGCTCCTTGAGGTAAGTGCACAAAAACATGGCCAGATTTTGGATGAATTTTTGTTCCTCGTCCTGGCCCATCGCATACGCCTCGCGGATATTTGTCTCGAGCGACAACATTTGCTCCAATTGTTGCATCGTGTTGACGAACAAAAGGACAAACATCTCGTCGTAATTCGGACCTGTTACTGCCGCTATTTCCGTCAGGCATTTCAACGTCACGTTTCTGAAGATTGGAACGTTCAAGAACTGCACAGAACACGTCAGACACCGTCATTACAATTCCTTCCATTTTTTCTTATCGAAATCATTCAACTTTATGACTCTGAAGTTTGCATCGTTGGAATAAAACGAAATTTATTTTTATCTTTGAAAAAAATCATTATTCAATTACAGGATTTAATTACGATGATAAAATGATCAATTTTTGCCATTCGAAAAGCATATCAGCTCGAAAAATTCGGATGACATTGAAAATTGAACGAATCTTCATTAAAATTAAATATTTTTCGATGCATTCCAACGTTGCAAACTTCAGCATCATAATTTTAATCGAATCCAGAGACACATTTACGCCTCCGTAAATATTTGCATTGATGTATATGACTCTGAAGTTTGCATCGTTGGAATGCAACGAAATTCATCTTTGAAAAAAATAATTATTCAATTACAGGATGTAATTACGATGATAAAATGATCCATTTTTGCCATTCGCAAAGCATATCAGCTCGAAAAATTTGGATGACATTGAAAATCGAACGAATCTTCATTGAAATTAAATATTTTTCGATGCATTCCAACGTTGCAAAATTCAGCATCATTCAACTTTTCATGCACGATTATTTTTAATAGGATGCAAAAATGTGCAAATGAATGTTCATTGATTACCTTAAATATGAGGGTCGTAATGAGCTTCGTTTCGAAGATGTACCCGAGCGGAATCCAATTGAGAAACTTGAGCAGAGTCTTGAGGGTAACGGCAACGAGCCGGACGTTAGGCGACATGTCCAGCACGAATTGGCAGAGCTGAAAAATCTGCGAGAACTCGCTGCACATTGTGTCTTTCAAGTGTTTCGCTTTGCTCTGTGTCATTTGTCCAGTCGAAAAATCAAATACTTCCTCCGAGAGCAGTTGAAGTATCGCCATGTTGTTCTGACACAAACTCTCGTTGGTTTTGCTCGCACCCACGATGTCATGTATGAACGATTCCCAATTCTTTGGCCACTCCCGCTTCAACACTTGGACGAGCGTCATATTCAACTTGCTCAAGTAAACCTTTGACGCCTCCATCGTTTTCGGATCGCTGCTTGTGTTTATTATCAGGCACACTATGTACTTTTTTATACCTTCGCACTGATTCCTCGGTAGCACTTTCCATCGCGTCTTTATCACTTGCTCAAGAATTTGTAGAGCGTAGAATTTTGTTTGCTGATTCTGTATTTCGAATTTTAGTTAAAAATACTTCATTACAATAATGTTCAAGCCAGATCGAGCTTCATACAATTTCATCTGAATCTTCAATCGTTATTCATCTATAAATTATCAACAATCTCGTTGCCATTGGAATATAAAAATGACCAACACATTTAGCTCAAATGCTTGGGATTTGGAAGTTCGATTTTTTCACATTTTGCAAAAAACATTCGAAATGATCAACGAATTGATTGAATGATTAACAAATTCAGCCGAAATGCTTGGGATTTGAAATTTGGAAAATACAGTGAAAATTATTATGATTTTCTAGTTTTTCTGAAAGGAGCTCACCTGCGAATATTCCAGGATGGTGTCCACTCTTGTCCAAGCGTCGGGATGCTCCTTGAGCGATGTGAGAACTTCTTGAGCAAATCTCTGCTCTTCGCCAACACCGGAATACATACAAGTCACCATGTTGTCCAACAACGTTATGTCCAACTTCTGGTTGAAATCCAGCAGTTTGGCCGCTTGCTCCGCCGAAGTTGTCATTATGCTGGATTTTATAGATTTTTTCCTCAGATATTCACACTCTCAATCTGCAAATCGTGTTTGTAAATACAAAAACAAGCGTTAGTCAAATTTAGCTGGACGCGACGTTATTCTTCACCAGGCCGTAAATTGCGACGTGGTTTTCGTGAAAATCATCATTTTTCATCCCCTAAAAAGTTAATTACGAAAATGCGGCCGAGAGAAAAACAATTTCATTCCAACTGCAAGAATTTTGCAGTTGTAGGAATTTTTTCCCGTCGCCCATTTGCGACTCGGTGAAGATTTCTCCAGCATTTTTTCCAAACTTTGCGCTCGACGTTGCCTCGAGACTGAGAAAATGGAGGAGAAAGAAATGCCGCAATTGTTTAGGAAATGAAATTGTGTTATTCGTATTTCGGGACACAGAAGGGGCCGACGATGAATCTAATTATTGCTGAGAGTATTTCTCGATCCGTGAGGGATAAGCCGGCGTTATTTTTCTCGCCGGAAGTAGAAAACACGAATGATGCGTGGGAAAGTTAGTCGGCATTTTTGGAAAACTGGTTGGCAAAAAATGTGGATAAGCCTGGGTGCGCAAATCGTGCGGAGACAAAAGTGTGTCATTCTGGCAAGATGAGGAAGACGAAGAGAGCAATGAGAGAGGAAATAGTTATGGGTTGGCGGGATGTGCCGAAAAAACGGTTGCACGCCGTTTTAACCTACATTTGACAATAGCCTCGACGCGATGTGCAGGTTATGTTCGCGATCTAAAAAATAAGTCCGTACGAATCTCGCGAGAAAAGTGAGTAATTGCGAGGAATGAATACAAAGTCGGGATTAGATTCGGGTGGAGGCTTTCGAGCCTGGTATTTTTGAAGCATAAAGTTAAAATAGTGAAGATTTTTTTTCTCCATGTTTCGCGAAACAATTTTTTTTTTTCCAGTTGCCCACAGCGAGAATTTAGCGAGGTTACAGTAGCGGGGGTAGGAGGGTTTCATCGTTTTGCGTCGCTGGGTCAAATGCATGAATCCGTGTAAAACTACGTATTTAGCTTAAACATGGAATGAGCTAATTTATCATTTTTATACGGTTTAAAAACGTACCGTAATCGCACACCTGCCAAATACACACATACGCACAGATTCACGTCTCTCGGCGGTAAAAAAAGACCACAACACATATAAACCGATTATTCGTTTCACACGCACCAAGGGCGAAGAAAATACACGCGATTTTTGATTTAGTTCCCGGATTGAAAGTGTCGGGCAAATACTTCACCAAAACGCGCAACGAAAAAAAAAAGGATCAAACACACATTCGACGAGATTCCCGCGCGCGAGAACAACTCTCTTCGGTTCCCTCGCTTCACACACACTCGTCGTCGTTTTCTCACTGTCGTCTCTCACTCGCTCTCTCTTTCGCGTGCGCACACACGCTCAACATTCACACATCACACGGGGGCGCGCGCGCGCACAACACATACACACAGACACGCTTGCTTTCTCACTCTCGTTCTCTCTTTATCACGGAACTCCTCTTTCGCCGTTTGTCCGTTCTTCCTTCAATCTTTTTCCCGATCGGCACCGATACGCAGACAGACGCGTATACATTCAGCGAAATTTGAATACCCACCGAGAGTCAACGCGTTGTTCCTCACTCTCTCTCTTTTTCTCACTCTTCCGCTATTTATATATATATATATATCTCGCCCGCACTCTCACACAATTTCATGCGTTTGTACGTACTGTTGCTCCCTCTCTCTCCCTCTATAATTTTTATTATCCGTGTTATATATTTTATTTGCCCACTCGGTCGCTCCTAGTATGTCGCTTTATTTGTTTGTTATTTTACTTTGTAACAAAGAGAGAGAGAGAGAGAGAGAGGAGAGAGGAAGGGAAGAGGAGAAAATGGAAAAAAAACGTTGATATTGAATTGGTCTGAACGCGGCGATCCACGGGTGTATACACCTTTTCTACGTCGTTCTCGGCCGTTCGGCCTAAACTCAACCTACAAAGATTTTCGAAAATAATAAACAAGATGGCGGTCGCAACATTTAACACACGAGAAGACGAAAGATCTCATCGGCGTGAGAGAGACGAGCCACGAGATTGGCTAAAACGCGGTATTTCGGCCAATCAACGAACCGATAAGCGGCAATTTTTCCTTGACGACACACGCACAACTAGCTTGACGTCATGTTAAATACACGTGTGTGTACTGCCATTTTTTTAACTCGAACAATACACTTTAACAGTGCGCTACCTATTTCCTTTATTTATCCTCACAATATCCACACTTTATAACCCTTTTTCCTTCTCAAGACAGTTTTCGTTTCGTATATTTAGCGCTACAATGTTACATTTTCGTCGGACGATTTGATCACGTTCGTCTGTTCAATTCATTGGTCCAACTGTTCCCCCGTACATCAGCCCCGTATATAAAACACACTATTTTCCTATACTTATATGACGCTTCTCTGCGACTCTGACACCAAGTTGTCCAACTGCCGTCTCTTTGGAGATCGGACTTGACGATAAAAGATACTTTTTCAAGCCGCAAGTTACGAGTCGAGTCAATTTTCATACATTAACGCACATATTTCAGATACTAATTCAATTAAAAGCTTATTACTTGAAACTCTTTTAATGCTGATAAAAAGTCGAAGCTTTTCAGACATTGCGTAGATGTTTCCTCTTCGCTATGCAGCAGTTCGAGTTTCACTCGCGAATTTGCACAACATCGAAAAAAAACTCACACATTTATCATTTCATACGTTTCTATGATTATCTCGCACTTGAAAACAACGATAAATAACCGAAATAACAATTTTGGGATTGGTTATAATCAGAGTTTATATTATCGTAACGCTACTTGCTCGCAACGACGTGACTGACAGTCGCGTGTACAAAGTGTGTCTACGCAGCGGCATTATATACGTTACAACAGTTATTTCAACGTGATACTCACAAAAAACTGATAAACGCACGAGCCCGCTTTTACAACGGCATCTTCTTCTATTCTATTATCATCCGTATAATCATTTGTAATGACAAAATAAATATAACGTAGTGTAACTAATAAACGATATTCCGAATTGTTATGGTTTTTCACTTCCCGCCTGCTGACTTAACCTCTCTTTATCCCCCACTTTCGCTCCGTGCGTCGTTCGCCTGGGAGGGGAGACAAATCTTGGGGGCATCTTTTGTCAGTCATCAGTGCCGATGGTTCGTGCATGTTCGTCACAGACTTTTCTATGACGGAATTTCGTTTTCACCGAGTTGACAGCTGATTAGTGCGATCGCGAAATATTGTTTACAAGAATTTCTTCAAAACAAGCTCAACAATGTTTTTATACAATCGGAAAGAAGTTTGAGGCTCGTTGAGAACAAAGTTTGAGTAAATTCGCTCGGAGCAACCTCCATTATTGTTTTGCATCTACCAGCTGTTCCAGATTCCTCGTCTGCTCCTCCCAAAACTAGACTAACTTTCAGTTACCGTGAATTTCGTCAATAAAACATGAAAAATGTCCTGCTTAATAAAAGGAATTGCACATCTAGTTGATCCACACGACGTTAAGGAAAAATTACTCGCAGGTGGTGATGTCAAACGTAAGAAACGCCAAAGTGCTCGATATACTACGCCACTTGTTTTTTTTTTTTCACTATTACCAGCGGAATATTTCATACGAGTTTGTTATTGTGTACAGTTGATCATGTTCCCAAGGATGAATTGCCTTTGCAAGAGACACTCATATCCTTGTCGTCCACCGGCGACATTATGGCAATGGCGATCAATACAAATATTGTCGTTTTGGCCTGTGAGTTTTATCGTCGCATTTTTAAATTAATAATCCACTCATTTCCTTACGATTTTCATTGTTTATATAAATACATAACCTCAATCTTTCCATTCGCACATTCTCTCACGTTTGCTATACGAAAAAAAATCGATTAATCAAACTAAAACGAAGAAAACAAAAATCAACCAAACGTCGTTCGCTTTCTGTCGTTTCGTGCATAATTTTTAAAAATCTGCTTTCGCAATTTTGGCTTCAAAATAATAATAAATAAGTCGAATAAATTTCTCATTGTTGAATTCTATTTTTTTGTTTTTGAACGATCTTTAAAAACGATAACAACAATTAATCGGCATCTTTGGTTGCTCATAATGCTGATTATTCAATTAACTTTTCTATAGCTAAATGGGACTCGCAAGAAACTGGAGAAGTCAAGAACAAATTCTATACAATTTGGAACGAAAGCCTAGGAGTTGAGGAAAAGTAAGTTCAACAATTCCAGGCTTTTTTTTTCTTAACGAGTATTTCAAAAAATTGAATGAAAATTGTCATTTCAGCGAGTGGATTACGAGTCTGGCTTGTCTTCCGCTTATATCACTGGCAAAAGCGAGCGCGGTCAGCGCGCCTGACTGGACCTGCGTCGTTGTCGGCTTCAATACCGGTTTTCTCAGATTTTATACAGAAGTAAGACTCCATCGAGCACGAAAGGGAAATTAGCTCTGAAACATGAAAAAAGCAAGAAATTCTGAATTTGTCCACGAAATGTCAGATTTATAGACGATTGAATCGTTTTTTTAAATTTGCTGCAGACAGGAGCCTTGTTGATCGAGGAGCAACTGGAAAACGAGCCAATTCTTGGCATAAAATGTCAATCTCATTCGCCTCCTCGTCACGTGGGTCAACCAGGAATCAGCGAAGAGATTCACGTTCTTTACAAAAGTGTTGTATGCGTTTTGCCTGGATTTGCTCTATTTTCAACTCTCAGAGCGTGCAGGAATCATTTGGCAAGAGGTATTTGTTGGAATGACTTTGCACAGAGATAAAATTGCTTCTCCAACGTTGGCAAAATTGTTACGATCGATTTTGACGTTTTTCCAACAGTCCAAGCGAATTGCAACGACAAACGTCCGGCATCGAACTTGGCTTACAAAAAATGGAGCTTCAAGGACCAGGATATAGTGAACGATTGCCAAGTCATTGGCACGACTGCGGTAAACACGTTTGATCATTTGATGACTGCCTCGATTTGCGGAGGATACAACGCTTCTTATCGTTCGAGTCCTCCTCAGCACAACTTAATCATGGCCGTAGGGAAACGACCGTTCATAGGCTTCCATTATGCTCTCGAAGGTGGAGCTGCTCCGGTTTTATCGGACGTTGCTCTCGCCATGGCCAATAGCCTTGCAAATGCCATTGGAAAAATTGGAACGGCTGTTCCGTGAGTACCGAAAAATCGTGACATTCAAGTTTATTTTTTTGCTTCAAAAAAATTGATATTTGCTCAGTTTTTTTTTCGTCGATTCAATTTAAAGATCGCGAATAAAAATATTGCGTTGCATTCCATCGATTTAAACTTTGACTGTATGAAAAAAATCCTCTCGTGGAATTTTGAGCCATGGAAATAATTCGGAGCGATTGATTTGGAAGAAATGAGAGAAAATTTTCGTAAAAGATACATTTATCGTTGGCACGAGCTCGGACACACGAAAAACTCAAGAATTCGGTCATTTTGAACGATTTTAAGTTTCGAAATGGGTTCGATGTTTCAGCTGGTTCCGTTCGTCGTCGAAACAGTCTTCGGTAACGGAAAAAACAAAAGGACCTGAGAAAGAACCGGCCGAATCGATGACGTGTCGTTTCGGGTTGAGCGATGTAATGCGGGAAGGCGATTGTTTGGTAATCAGCCCGAACAAAGCACTTTCCGTTGTGAACGATGCAATGGGACGAGTGATCTTGGTCGACAATAAACGCGGCATTGCTCTCAGAATGTGGAAAGGTTATCGCGATGCTCAGTGCGGTTGGATCGAAGTTTACGAAGATCGACATCGCACAGCCACCGGACAGAAAGTTCATGGCAAAAATAATTTGAGAACTGCACTGTTCCTTGCTATTTATGCTCCTAAAAAGGGCGTCATTGATATTTGGTCGATTCAACAAGGAGCCAAGATTACGACGTTTTCAGCGAGCAAGAATGGCCGGTACGAAACATTTTTCTCTCTATTCTTCCAATTGTCTCAATTTTGTCCCTTTAGAGATCGTTTTCTGTTCCCATTGATCGTCGATTTTCCCAGGAACAATCATAAATGATGAAAATTTTGAAAAATCCATATCTCCGATAAAATTCTACGCAAAGCATTCGACTTGGCCGCATTCTTTTCGTTTTTTAATCCAGGATCACGCGAGCCTGGTGCAATTTGACTTAAAGTTGAAAAATTGGTCAAAATGCGGGATTTAAAGTCGCCTGGGCTCGCTGTCAACCGAATCTTACCGATCAAGGGTTAATAAGTGTTTTTTTTTTACTTTACAGACTACTGTACACGAATTACGGTTTGCTGGGTTTGAACGACGTGGCTCTCTCGTCGGAAAATCGTGCCCAGTATGGCTGCGTCTTTATCGATCCAGTGGGCGGATTAAAAGAAATTCTCGTCCCGTTTCACTTTGCTCTGAGCAGCAAAAATGGCAAAAGAGCTCGGGACATCCATTTGTTGAAAAAATTGAAAACTTTTATTCGGGAGGAAGATTTTGATGACGAAAAATTGGTCAACCAAGTGACCGAAGTCTGCACGGAAATTAAAACGAATGAAATTCGCTTACAAATTTTAGAAATGCTCAAACACAGCAAACACGTCATACCGGAAGCTCTTCAAGTCGCTGCTACTTGTTTCCTGGCGGCTTTGTCGAAATATGGTTCGTTGGTTTCGTCGATTTCAATCATAACGATAATTCTTTAGCGATTTTTTTCCATAATTCATAATTTTTTATTAAATTATTTATTTTATTTTTTTATTCATTTAATTTATTTGATTTTTATTTTATTTTATTATATTATTATATAATTGTTATAAATAATAAATATTATGATATTTAATTTAATTAAAATAATTAATAATAAATTATTAACAATAGTTCATAATAAAATTCATTATTTTTCTATAGACGAAGCAGAGCTGGAGCCTGTGGCGAAGACTCTTGCTCAGATGGCGACTCATCTCAACCGGGCAATAGATTTCTACGCGTATACGAGATCGCAGTTCGATCGTCCGCCAGAGTACAGCACAGTGGCGTCAGAAATAATTCCCGACGCGAAGCACTTGTCGCGTCTGTTATCAACGTCCGAGGCGGAGATTCAACGAGTTTTAAAGCTCTCGAAAACGCTGAGCGAATTCGAGAGCCCCAAGCCGAAAACTAATCGAGTTACCTTCAAGGAAGACGGAAGCATGTTTCTCGAGTTTCTCGGCTGTTTTGATTTCGGTGGCCAGAGCTCTCTGGGCCTGAGGAAACTCGTCAACGACGAGAGGAAATATCAAATTTCGTCGCTGATATTCCAAGGCTGGCTGTATTCGAGCGACTCGACGACGGAGTGGAAAAAAGCTGCGAAGGAGAGCAACATCCGGTCGCGAACGATGATGCACTTGGCGCTGACTTATTGGCTGAACAAGCGACCCGGAGCTCCCTTGGAAATCGAAATAAAACGATTCACGCATCTCCTGCACGCAATCTGTGAATTGGCCAACGCCGAGGAACAAATTTGCGTGGAATACAACGAAATCTCGTCCTGGTGGAGCGACGTACGCTTCACTCTTGCCGAATCGAACAAACCTTTCCAAGCTCTCACCGCTGCTTTGGCCTGTCGAGCTGTAGCAACTAATTTTCAAAGAAGCAAAGATTCTATGGCCAAAAAAGTCACCGACGACAATGGCAACGAACGCGAGCAAGAACTCGTCAACGATTCTAACGTTAGTGAAAAAAAATCTAAACTCCCTGAAGATAAATCGTCGCCCGATGACGAAATGCACAGCTCTGCGAGTGAGTGGGAAAACATGAGCAGAGACGCTTGTCAATTTACAGAACTCATCGCGAGTCTCGAGGACATAACTATCCTGAACGCAGTTTTAAGGTTTGCATTTTTTTTTTATCTCCTTTGCTAACCGTGTGAGAGGCAAATTTCCCATAATTTTCACGTTATCGTTTGTTTTGCCGAAATTGTTTTTTCAGTCAGCCTCCATTATCGGACGAGACGACGCAATTTTACGCTCTGCCATTCGAAAAAATGGACATTTCCTTGGCCGCCATTCTGGGCAAAGGAAAAGGTGAGAAAAATCGCAGAAAAAATCGTCAATAATCCTCATAAATATTGATTTGTCAACCAATTTTGTAGGTTCCGTTTCCGAGGCTGTTGCAAAGTGGCTTTCCTCCGCTGCCGTCGATCCAGCTCGTTTAATCGACACCAGAGACGTCGAATTCGATCAGATGCAAAACTCGGCCGATTCCCTTAAAACAACCGGAACTCTTGACGAAGCAGCTGCTGTGGATCTTCCCAAGGACGAGGAGCTCAATTTACTCAAAGTTTCTGTAGAAATTGGCAGCGAGGCCAATACCGATACGACCGCTCAAACTCACATTTTAGGTAAAACACAACTCGCAACTACCTCGAGACTTAAAAAAAAAAAAACGATTGGATTTGAAATTTCATGATTTGCTTTTCAGAGAGAATTTCAATGCTCAAACGTCACTTTCCGTACAGCTTGACGAGCAGCGTTTTGCTGGCTAATCTGTGCTGGGAATTTGTTATGGCCTGGAGTCGCGATGTCGCCAATTTAGAAGCCTTGGAGGCAGCCCTCGCGGTCCTACGTCAAATACCGATGAAACCGATGCGGCAGGGTAATGGATTCTTAAAAGTTTTAACGTGTTATCACAAATAGACTCCATTTAAAGTTCTTTCAGAATTCTGTACAAACGTTCTTGGCACAAAAACCAACAATTTTCTCCCATGAAGAAAAATTTTCTGCCGTTTGGGATATTTCATTTGCAATTTTTAACTTTCCCCGTCTAAACGCGTGCGAATTGGAATCACGTTTCGTTAAAACGTTGCAAAAGTCGAGTTTCGAAGAAAAATGTATTCAGGATTTTTTTGCGGACAGCCAGAAACGCTCTGAGCCGAAATTTTTTAAGAAAAATCCTAAACACATGTTTTTGCGACTCATAAACGAAACGCGACTCGAATTTACACGCGTTTGGATGGGAAAAGTGAAAAATTGGAGATTTGATAGCTCAAATTCTTGACGTCGGAAAATTTTGCTTCATAAAAGGAAGTTTTAAGTTTCGGTGTCAACAATGTTCGTACTAAATTATCGAAGAATCCTGAATAATGTGGTTTTGTGATACGATAAGGATAATGAGGAATCGACAGTTGAGATCTAACGATTCGTTTCCTCTGGGTTCAGGGGTTTGCTGTCTTTTGTGGACACTGCACATAAAGCGAAGAATGGAAGCTGCTGCGAAGTTGATGAACAAATTGGGAAAGCTGCCGAAAGAAAGGCTCTGTATGCAGGACACGGGATTGTCGGATATTCAAGTTACATCGATGTTACAACATTGTGTCACGTTTCTCGACATTTTTCTGGATGTATGTTGAAAATTTTCAAGATTTTCTACGAATGATTTTGACGCGATGGCATTTCGATTAATCTTTCGAGCGTTCGACAGGCCGAAGTGATGGAGCAAGAAAGAAATTGCACCGTCAAGTTCGAAGAAATTTGGGAGAGTCACGAGATCGGGCCTCAGGCATTCGCGACCCTCGCAATTTCCCAAACTCCGGCTTGGTACGAATTAATTCTCCTGCATTTGCAACTCGCCAATGTTCTTCACATGATGGCACATTTCAACATGAAACTCAACAAACCCATGAACAATCTCTTCGAGTCCGTGGTAAGATTTTGCTGCTGATGGTTCTGCGCATGAAAATTTCAGGAATTAACGATTGGAATATTTGTTGACAGACGTCGCGACACTTTTTCCAAGATATAACCGACAAAGCGATTCTCACGTGGTACCACGACGACAAACGCGACAACATGAGAACCGAATTTCTCTGCCGGGTGATAACAGCCTCGATGGAATCGATACATCAAGAAACCAACGAGAGCAACTCGTTGGATTCGAGACAAGCGATCCATTGGATGAGCAAATGTCAAACTCTCGCCTCGATCTGGAAAATCAACAACGACAAACTAAGAATTCATCAAGTCTGTCAAATGTACATTAACGGTTTCGATCAATTAGCCGAAGAGGTAAATTCCCATTTTTCCAATGGATCTTCTCGCCTTGGTCCACGAGAATTCCAACCATTAAGAAATTTGTACAATTCCAAGGTTCTCACTGCCGTTAACGATACGGAATCGCTCGGTGCTAATTTGCTACCGATTGCTGGACGAAGAATGATGGCCTATCTCTCCAACACGCCGAATCTCCTCGAGGAAGTCTCTCGGATCAGTCCGAACCTAACGCAATATCTGGAAAGTTTGGTAACTCGCCCAAACAATTATTTAATTAAAAAATAATCGATTTTTTCCGAGCTTGTTGCGTTTCTCTTCAAGATTTTCAAAAATGCAAAAAAAAGTTTAAAAATGCAAAAAAAAGGTTTAAAAATGCAAAAAAAAAGTTTAAAACTGCAAAAAATAAGTTAAAAAATGCAAAAAAAAAGTTTACCGATAAAAGTTTAAAGAAAAGTTTTCGTTTTCAGAGTCTGTCAGGAAAAATTATGACGGGATCGTCGAACGAGGACACGGTCCAACTGATAAACAGGGTATCCCGATATCTGCCCGAGTCTCACAGCCATTATCACTTTGCCCAACAGATGCTCGACGCGACTTTCATCTACGCGGGAAAAACGTGATAAAAAATTTTAAAAAAACCGAACTTAACACGGATTTGTCGCAAATACTGTGATAGGCGCGAGTGAATCGTCCTCGTGCAGCGGTGAAGTAGAGAACTCGATCGGTATTCTGTCTAGAGTAATATCAAAAAACTTAGAAGCAGTTTAAAGAGCGAGACGAGGTTGAATACGAGTAAAAAAAGTATTTGCAACGCGCTTGGCAAAGACGATCGCCAGCAACAAATTAACGAGGCTAAAATGTCATTTTATCTCGAAAATTTATTGCAGAATGATCGAACGTGCAAATACTTATTTTTAGATGATTGTAAATCAACTTTAGGGACTACGAATCGTTGCGAATAGTCAATATTTGGAAAACATAGCAATTTCACAGTTTTTTCTTTTACTACTCGTCGTTATATTTACTTTTATGTACATATCTATTCATTCGTATGTAATTACACATATTATATCGTTGATTGACCAAAAGTCGTTTCCGCGTTTAATTGTTGCGGAGTTATGACTATTTTTCGTGATATTATTCAAATTTTCAATCATGGTTGTTCAGTGACACGTCTATATATTAAATATATGAATATATATATATAGAAAGTTGATGGGATTGAAGGAGTAATTACAATGGGAACCAAGGGCTTGATTTTTTGCTTTCAAGTGTTTTTCTCGTAATTTTCTCCGATGGGCCAGCATGTCTGTACATTATAATGAAATTTACACTATATACTCGTTTTTGTCGCAGTCTCGGAGTCAACAATTAACTCCGCGACCTAATTTGCGGCCTCGAGAAAGCCAAAAAATGGATTTTCCTGGATTCGGGCTGTGGAGATTGGCAACTTTTTTTCGCGTTGGATTCAAACGTCGTTCCGATCCCCCGAACGTCCTCGACGAACTCTCGCCTCCTTCGAGCATCGTTACGATCGCATCGATTTAGCTCGTTATTAGAGCCAACGAAACAGCCACAAGATACTTCGTCAGAATCGTATGGAAAATCCTCGGTATCCCAGCCTCGCTATTGACTCGAAATTCGTCAGTTCGCAACGCTGGATCTCCGAACCTGGACTCCCTATCGTCGTCAACCAATGTTCCCTGCAACAAAAACCGCGATCAATCATCGCCGAAAGTATTTTTTCCTTATTTTCCATTTTTCACGGCGTGAAATTCATTTTTGCAAACAGAAAAAAGAAAATCGGCATAAAAATCCATCGGGAAACGTTCCGAATAGTGTTTTGAAAATTTTGACACCGCGAAACGCGTTGATAAATCCCTCAAATCGTCTGGACCAAATGTCCAACGAAACAGAGACTCGAAGCACTGAATATTTCATCATCTCGTCTTTGGTATTATTTGTTCGAAGCGAAACGTTGGCAGGATGGATAGCCGAATACGATATAAGTGCAAAAGCTCTTGTATTGTTCTTGAAATATCTCGCGATCACTCGGCGCGAACTTCCAATTGGGGACAAGCCAGGCAATTTCATTTGAGATGCAGCCAGGGGAAACCGTTTCGTCCGGCAACCTTGAGCAGCTAAAGATTATGCACTGAAACACCTAACGCAGTGCTGTTTTCTTATAAATCACCAGTCGGCAAACGTCTCGCCAATTATTTCATTCGTACTGCAAATTGTCATTCGACAAGACCATTTGGAAAGAAATCAAACTTGACAACAACAAAAAATCTCGAAAATTCTTAAATTTCCCCACTTTTTTCCTCGTGAACGGCTGAGTTGCAGGGTGACGAATTTTCCTCGTCCTTTTGGCAGAATTTTCAGTAAATAATAATATTTCATTGCCCTGCTCAATTTTTTTCAAGGCTCTCGGTCCGAGGCGTCCTTGAAAACTTGAGACATTTCTTAATCAACTAATGGACCGAGGGATCCACTCAAAATTGATAAATTGTGATTTTTTCTTTCTAGCAACGAAAAAAATGATTGGAAAATTGCTCGAGTAGCTTAAAGAAATTCTTGAGAGGATAAATATTGTATGGAATTGTTGCAAGCAAGTTATAGATCGAGATACACGCGTCGGAGAGAAAAGGGAGATGACGATATATATTTTAAATGGATCAGTGGGTCCCCGACCCAATTCCCTTGGAAATAACTATCGGACAATTGAATACTTTACTTTCGTTTACGTTCAGCCCACTCGAGATTGTTTTGACACTATACAGTTATATATACAGACGTGTGTAATGTTTTATTTAAATTCTATTCCAGGCGATCTGTAATCCAGAAAGATAAAGGGTGCAAGAAACGCCAAGTGCATCATCATCATCATCATCATCATCTTCTTCACTCAAGAGCGTTCTTGTCCGTGAACGCTTGACGTTTTTGCTCCTGTACGTTGTCCTGCATCTTTCAAAGTAATTTGGGCACTGCTTGGTCAACGCGAAGGAGACAAAAAGAACTGGTGCTCGTGCACCGGCTCATTACTTCATTAAACTTTGCTATTAACGTCAGTCTTTGACCTAATGGCTTCGACCTAACACTATAACCATTTCGGAACCGAGGTCACGTTTCGCACTCGGTATAAACGATCAGTACGAAAAGATGTTCCTTATTCTTCCCTTCCGAGCACCTTCCAACTCGTCATCCAATGTTTTTTCCAAACAAATCGATTTTGGCTCCTAAAACCCTCGAAATCTGGCAGTAACGTCAAAATTTCTGAACAATTTCTCTCCTTTCACTTCTCGGCACTTATTTCGAGTTTAACTTCACTAAATTTTTTTCTTCGCTCGCTTTTTTATATATTTATTGAAATTAAAGACTCACATTTGTTCGACGTAGGGTTTCGGGCCCTGCATTTTCCCCATCACCGTTCCAGTCGGACTATTTTTCACCCAACCGACGATTCCCAGCTCGTTACAAAGGTCTCTCGTGAACTTTGGAAAATAACAGCCTGCAAGTATGGAAAGGAAATTTTTCTAACGCTGGTGTTTCTCAAATCTTTGGATTTTCTGACAGAAAAACAATTTTTCATTCGACGATGTTGGTTTAATGAAAAAAAAAACATTTTTCTTGCAAAGCTCGGTATTATTTTTAAATCGATATTTCTTTGATTCTAATACGCAACTTTTGATCTCCAAAACGAGTTTGTGATTTTTCCAATAAATTGACTTTTTTCAAATAATTTTTTTTCAATTCTCGAACGGAAAAAGATTTTTTTTTGCCACACAAGTATCAATGCTCAAAGCGATAAAAAAAATCGTGAAAATCTTCCTCGACGTCATCGAGAGACTTGTTGAGGGAAAAAAAAGTTTTTTTTTCTTTTTAAGCGATCGGCTCGGTTGGATTTATTCAGCTTGGAAAAAAACTTACCCTGAACTTTGCCGAATACTTCAAACTCGACGGAAAGCAACTCGGCAAGAGGATCACCCTCGGCCATCCTTATTCCTTATTAATTGTAAGGTCACCTTCAAAAAGTCACCCACCACCGCACCAACACCAACAACACCACCAACACCACCACCACCACCCTCGGCTAACAAATTATTTGAGCCCTCAATTTCGAAAAAAAAATCGTGAGAAAAAAAGTTACGACCACTCGTTCAAACTGATTAAATTTTTTTTTCCTTCGTTTTTTTCGTACTCCTGTTTGTCGTTCCTCTCACGTCGTTGTCGTCTCTGCTGTTTCCTACTTGTGCTCGATTAGCTTCATCTTAACGTCGATACAAGTGTAGCCGAGCTGTGATTCTCATTTTGCACCACGACATCGACGAGCCCCAAATAGAATGCCCCACTCGCGGTCATAGGGCCAACAGGCCATTGGCGATTGATTGGCAATCGATCCCGAATATTCAACCTCCTAACATCCTATATCAAATTTTATTTTCTCTCTTCTTTCCTTCGTAAACATATCACAATTCTTGTTGCCCCATAAAACCCTCCTAAACAATGTTTTTTTCCCATCGATGTCACACCGTTTAGAATTAAATGAAATTTGATACAGTAGAAGATCGTGATAAGAAAAAAATACAGTCAAATTTTCAAGAGGCTACGGAGAACCAGAAAAAAGATATTTGCATTGGAAATTTCATGAATTCAACATTGATTTCATACATTTTCTTGTACTTTACAATGAAAACTGTTATTTCTCCTAAGAATTGATAAGAATTCATTGTAAAATACAATAAAAATTGGGATTTATCATAAAACTCGATGTTAAATTTATGAAACTACCAATGCGAATATCTTTTTCCTGGTTCTCTGGAGCCTTTTGAAATTTTGACTGGATCTGTTTTTTATCAAGCAATCTACTACTTGCCCAAATTCCATTAAATTGGTCCAGAGGTGGATCTAATCGAATTTGGTAAGATTTTCAAATCGATCACAAACATTAAACCGCTCCACACTGTCTATACGATTTTTTCCCCATGGGATTTTCAACCATTTACCGTTTCTCGTGGGCTCAATCAGTTTCGAGCTCGAAAAAGAACAAAAAGTCGGTAATTGAATTGAAAAATTGATTCTTTTTCGATGTAGAAAAATTTTCACGAAAGAGAAATGAAAAAATGTTGCAAGTAAAAGAAATAAAAATTCTTGGACCAATTTTTGTAAGAAGGAAGTTTTTATCTGAAAAAACGAACTTGGCTACGTCAAAAAATTGGTCCAGGTCCAGATGACCCAGTGTGTCACGTGCTGTAGTTTTTGTCTCAGAAATAATTCCTCACCCCGACCGTTGACTTGGCCGTGATAATGATTCTGGATCATAATCGACGAGTAATTATTGGATGCTGGGGAAAAACTGTTTTGGAACAATTTTAAATGGATTGAACTTGATTGTGTATAGAAATTGGAGCTTCTATAGAAAAAATATATAGCCGACGAAATATAAAATGTAGGCCAGAAGGGCGCCTGCTTATTTTCCGAACTAAGCACTTCCCATCGTATGCTGCAGGCCGCCATTGTACCGTCATTATTCTAGTTAATTAATTATTATTACGTCGTGACGTAGGATAATTGCCGTACAAGAGGACAAACTATCTGCAGTTTGTCACAGGATGCGGGGGAGAAGGTTACGCCAATTCATAAATGAATCTCCCACTCTACTTATCGGGTGCAACCCTATTACCATTGTTTGTCCCCAAGGTCTCCGTGCCTCATTAGACGCGCAGGAATCGGATACACTTTTAGCTTTTTTCCCTTACCTGTCGAAATCCTCCGAGTCGTTCCTCGATCCTTCAATCTCAAATCCAAAAGATCGATACAGAATAAAATCTACGAAAATTTTTACTCTTAATTACCAATCAATTCTTCGAAAATATAAATCTTTTGAGCCCAAAAACAAATATCGAATGAATGGACATTTTTTTTCTTTTGGGCCTTCGATTTATTCGTCCAAACGTGACGATTCGTCGACAAGACCCAGAGGCGAAAATGCTTTTGTATCTTTTAAAATATTTATTTGAATATTTTACGTTCGATAGACTCATAAATTAATTCCATAAATAGGCACTAGACGAGCTTCGTTAAATACCGTCTCGGATTATCAACATACATGAGTAGGTCATGCTATTTTTAATAGCTAAAAATATTTTCGATTAGAAATAAATGATTAAAATTCAAACATCGATAAATTTCATATTTTTGGTACTTTTTGTCGTTGTTGTTGTTTTTTTTTGTTGTTTCTTAAAATTATAGACCGGCGCCAGCGCGTGCCTGCCCGCGTTTATTATTTACAGGAGCACTGTTTTCTCGGATTCGGAATTATCATCAGATAATCGGTCGGAGCAGCCTCAATCTGCAACGTTGTTTGTTTTTATTTTTTATTTTTCGTATCAATTACTTTTTAAATGGATTTTATTGGTCGCAATGCACTGGCTCACTCGGGAACACATTCGCGCGGGCTTCGAAGTCTCCTCTCTTTAGTTTATTAATATTTTTCTCTTTCCTTTGGTTAATTTTCTTGTTGTAGCTTTTCAACGACACTTTTCACTGTTTTTGGTAGTTTACTGTGTCAGGTACATCACGATTGTCAGTAACGCGCGTCATTTCTTGGTCACCAACGGAGTCACACTTTCGATTTCATTTCAATTTGTCATTTTCGTTTTGATTATGATTTTTTTGGTGTTTTTTTTTTACACAAGCGACTCGGGATTCGCTGGAATTATTGTTGGCAGCGTGTTGGTACAATTCAACAGAGTCTCGTTCTCAACTTGTTTGGCATTACCTTCGTTACGGGATTGCGCTTCTTTGCTCGATGCTACGAGGTTTTGTCGTCTTGCCTCTTTTTTCTGACGTTCGATCTACAAATTCGACGAAAAATTGAGTTTTTATTGAGCTTTTATGGAATTTTTCAAAATTTATTTCATTCTGAGGTTTTCACTGCTAAAGATTTGGAGAAATTTTGAAAAATTGCATGCAATTTCATGTTTTTACTGTAAAAATCAAGTGTCGATTTAAAATCGTTAGTAAAAATGTTGATTTTCTTGTTCCAATGACTCGTGCAACGTCTGAAGTGTAAAATGACACGCTTCCGCTCATCTAACTAAAAATTTGACGAAAAATTGAGTTTTTTTTTAGCTTTAATGGAATTTTTCAAAATTTATTTCATTTGGAGATTTTCACTGCTAAAGATTTGGAGAAATTTTGAAAAATTGCATGCAATTTCATGTTTTTACTGTATAAATCAAGTGTCGATTTAGAATGGTTAGTAAAAATGTTGATTTTCTCATTCCAATGACTCGTGCAATGTCTGAAGTGTAAAATGACACGCTCCCGCTCATCTAACTGAAAATTCGACGAAAAATTGAGTTTTTATTGAGCTTTAATGGAATATTTCAAAATTTATTTCATTTGGAGATTTTTACTGATAAAGAATTGGAGAAATTTTGAAAAATTGCATGCAATTTCATATTTTTAATGTATAAATCAAGTGTCGATTTAAAATGGTTAGTAAAAATGACGATTTTCTCATTCCAATGACTCGTGCAACGTCTGAAGTGTAAAATGACACGCTTCCGCTCATCTAACTAAAAATTCGACGAAAAATTGAGTTTTTTTTAAGCTTTAATGGAATATTTCAAAATTTATTTCATTTGGAGACTTTCACTGCTAAAGATTTGGAGAAATTTTGAAAAATTGCATGCAATTTCATGTTTTTACTGTAAAAATCAAGTGTCGATTTAAAATCGTTAGTAAAAATGTTGATTTTCTTGTTCCAATGACTCGTGCAATGTCTGAAGTGTAAAATGACACGCTTCCGCTCATCTAACTAAAAATTCGACGAAAAATTGAGTTTTTTTTGAGCTTTAATGGAATTTTTCAAAATTTATTTCATTTGGAGATTTTCACTGCTAAAGATTTGGAGAAATTTTGAAAAATTGCATGCAATTTCATGTTTTTACTGTAAAAATCAAGTGTCGATTTAAAATCGTTAGTAAAAATGTTGATTTTCTTGTTCCAATGACTCGTGCAACGTCTGAAGTGTAAAATGACACGCTTCCGCTCATCTAACTGAAAATTCGACGAAAAATTGAGTTTTTTTTGAGCTTTAATGGAATATTTCAAAATTTATTTCATTTGGAGATTTTCACTGCTAAAGATTTGGAGAAATTTTGAAAAATTGCATGCAATTTCATGTTTTTACTGTATAAATCAAGTGTTGATTTAAAATCGTTAGTAAAAATGTTGATTTTCTTGTTCCAATGACTCGTGCAATGTCTAAAGTGTAACATGATGCCTTGAAGGATAAATTTGATTGATCGGAGTGACGTACTTTAAAGAAGAGTCGTAGATAATGGCATGGGAAGACAACACATCGACCTTCTTCTTCCTCAGCGTCGATGTACACACCACGCACGAGAATGGAATTACTACAGTTTAGAAGTACGAGAAATACGAAGCAACCGACGTGAGTTATCCAGCACGATAATTCAAGGTCATCTGGTAGCAGCCATAGATCGAGAACGGTCCATATACCTCGCCATACGTTGACAGTACCGAGAAAGCTCAGCAGTAAAAATGCATCAGCTGCTAGAAGACGAGCCAGACCCTTGAGTCTCGCACAAGTGTATCGCATCAATGGTTGCAGGCAGAATGTCACGGCTACTATAATGTATCCTATTACCTGCAACAACAACAACAGTCTCGTAAACTTTCGCTTCATTCACTAAAATCAAAAATTAAAAGCCCTCAAATTTCTGCATCGAAGGCATCAGCTTTATTTTCCTCATTCATTCATTCAAGTTCTGCTTCACGATGCGTTCGAGAGTCATGAGATTTTATTCAGTCGCCTCGATTTATTCCATTGAAATCGTGATTGATGTAACAAGTTCTTCTCGTCAGTCTTTTTTTTCCTTTTTATGGTCCATCTAAAAACTACAGTTTCGTCGATTCGCTGCTCGCTCCATCCTGCTCCGTACTCGCATTTCCGGGAGCACGTTAAAAATGATTGCATTTTTGCAGCCAGTCCTAAGAATAGAATTTGCTTAATGCAGGCACGTCATGCACGTGTCTTTCAAGTTCAAGGTGAGTTGATTAAGATTCTGTTGCACCTACGCTCGTTATTTGAGCTTCTCCGAGAACCCTACGAAATGTTTTGTACCTCGTCACTTGGATTATTCAACCTACTCGAATAGATCGCGAAACGAGATATTATTTGGTAATTGCTTCTGCATTAATGGATCGATGCAACCAGGCCAAATGCTCGTTCGCACCACATTCTTCATTGACAACAGAGTCTCTGATTTTTTTTCAATTTTTACTTGTTTTAAACCTGCAAACGAAAACCTTTGAATGACCCCAATTTTTATAAATCCATATCTCCGGTAAAATTAAACGTAAACGGCCCAACTTGGGCTCATTTTGTTCCTTTTTAATGCAGGATCACGTGAAAATGCGGTAAAACGATTAAAAGACGGGAAAAAGGAGTGAGACAGGGCGCGAGATTTAAAGTCGCCTGCGGGGTAGTTTTTGACCCCAGGTCACCGTTAATGAACAAACAATTTTGATTCGACTCGACGAATTCGACTTTTGTCCAACATTTCTATAAAACATAAATGTTTACGGCATCGGGTAGCAAAATATCTGGACGCGAAGCAAACGGAAGATGCGCGAGTCAATTGTCCGAACCCTTCGATGTCATTCTGACTTTCTCGCACTCACGTTCAAGTGGGTTTTTGGTTCCCCGTCGTTATTCAATCAAGAAGATCCAAATTGAAAAATTAACGGACCGAAAAAGCTGGAGATCGAAATAATCGGAGAATCTTTCTGCGATCGATAAACGTCAAATCTTCGTGTACATTTTCAGTTTTTCTTACATGCAAAATGAATTGCGAGCTCGTTGAAAAAAGTTTTTATCAACTGACCAAAGGACAACGGACTCCAAATTCAAGATTGTCCGAGGTAATTTGTATTTGTCATGTAATGAGCGAAATTTCGAAAATATTTACGACCGATTTTTTTGAAAAACTCCATAAAGCTTCTTCGATGTTACGGAAAATCGGGTGCAAAGTTTTAAGAGGCTTTATCATTTAGAAATCGAAATATTTGATGTCGATAATTGGAACTTTTAACAAGCGCTTTCATGAGAAACTACTGAAAGTTGGGATTTTTATAAATAAATCTCTCGGCATGGTGCAACCTGTTAAAATTGCGCGAGCCATTGATCATCACCATTATCTTTGTGCGGTGCAAATTTGAAGGAATTCTATCGATAGAAAATGCTGCATACAACGTCCTTAAGGGTGAAGTCCGCACAAGCCCTCGCGTATCCGGAAATTTTGCTTTCGTTTATATATTGTAATAGCAGCCAAGGCATTTCGTATCATCTGCTCTCTTCTCTCCCTCTCACCCCTTTCGCTATCGCTCCCTCCCTCGGCCTCGTGGCCGAGTGAGTACAGAGTATAATAATACGTGAGGCCTTTCTGGCACGTGGCTCGCTTCCGGTCAACGCATCGTCGAGAGTGAGGTCACGTACATGATATATGAGTATTAAGCGTTATTTAAGACAAGTCGTTTGGATTCTTTGAGAAGAACGTTTACCAGCCCTCTCGGTCGAAGCTCCAACTTCTCTTTATATGTTACAGTGTCAAGTTCGTTCAATTTCCTACGTATCGTTTCACATCCAACCGAACCATGCTGAATCCACACAACAATTTCTCTAAAAATCCCAAATAATTCTAATCGCAAATAATTTCCAATATTCTGCCTCCGAATTATTTGTAAAGTTCATTTTGCTTCACTGAATTATAATTTTATGTTAAACGGTCAAGATTGACGAAGAAATTTTTTTTTTTTTTTGACGACCAACCTCGTAGATTTGAAACAAATTTTTTGATAATTTAATCATTTTTGTTAATGCTCGAATTCGCGCGTCAGCGCAACACGAATGGCAAGATTTTGTAACGGAATTTCAAAATCTTCCCACACACGTAAAATATTATAGATTTTTCGTGTTCGGAACGCGTTTTGACATTAATAATATATATTTGATAAATATGTATGTGACACGTATGCGCATACAAGTTATATAGAACGACACG
The DNA here is from genome assembly GCA_037043255.1 of Diadegma fenestrale. Classification (NCBI taxonomy): domain Eukaryota; kingdom Metazoa; phylum Arthropoda; class Insecta; order Hymenoptera; family Ichneumonidae; genus Diadegma; species Diadegma fenestrale. The sequence continues at coordinate 2,259,031 of CM073316.1, forward strand.
AGTTGCCCCAGCGTATTGAGATACGGGTCAGTCGTGCGCCTCAACAATCATGCAATTGGCGAATATTCAATTATATAATCGAACCATTAGCTGTTGCTAAACGTGTTGTACTTTGAGGATAAACTCGCGTGTAACTGCACGTGTAGAAAAATTTCGGCAACCAAGTTTTTCCTCTCCCGCGATTTCCCTATTTCGGGTTGGAAAAAAACTTCCGAATACGAAGCTAAATTTTTTCATTCGCACACTCAAAAAGAAATTTCGTCAAAAAACGTCGATATTTTGATTTTTTTTTAAAGATCTTTAGAATGTTTCTCGCTGCAGTGACGAAATTTTTGGGATTTTTCGAAAAAACGTTCAGTTGGACCTTTTACAAGAAAATTTTCTTTTCAGCGCAGAGTCCCAACTTTTACGATGTGAAATACTTTCGAATCGCGCGGAAAAAACAAAGTTCACGTGCCGGTTTGTCCCAAAAGAGTTCAACAAGCAAAATTACCAGGGATTTTCTTAATTTTGTACGAATTTACGATCGAAATACTTTTAATTCGATTCGAACCAGGCAAAGATCAATGGCACAGATTCACTCAATTTATTCGTATCGTAATAGATTTTATTGGGACAACATCGTGTGTGAGTCATAAGCGAATGCCGAGAGTTAAAGAACACAAGTCGATTTCTTAATCGAATCGATTCACTCTCGAATCATGCAGTCTCAGTTCCGAAAATAACTCGGAAAACGAAAACGATCTCAGGCGAATTTAAATCCCGCGCCCTTTCTCCCTTCGTTCTCCCGTTTTTCCATCGTTTTACCGAATTTTTCACCAATTTCTTGCCTCAAGCAAGATCGCCCCAGGCTCGCGTGATCCAACATTAAAAAACGAAAAGAATGAGCCCAAGTTGAACTCTTTTCGTTTAATTTTAGCGGAGATATGAATTTTTCAAAATTGGCATCATTCACGACCCCGACGAGCCCAAAAAAAAGCTAACCGATCTAAAGTTGATCCGTAGTTTTCATTAGTCTTTAATTTCATCTAATTGACAGTGTAAAATTCTCACCAGTGAACCGATCGCAGAATATTCCTTGTTCTCGGGAAACAGATGAAGCTCGAAAAGCACCCAAGCTCCTCTCCAAACGAATACCACGAGACTCCCAACGACTCCGACGCTGAATGCGCAATCTAATATGTACAGAGACCAATCTCTCGTATTCTGAAACAAAAGCAATGAAAATCATCATTCAATATGTCTTTAAAATAATTTTTCATCATTTTTCAATATCATTAAACTTTTTCAAACGAAGCATCGTCTTCCTCGCTAAGTTCGTGACACATTTTGTACGAGCTCTTCGTCTTCGCATCATCTTATCATATTCGACCTCGTGTATTATCCTGGAAATATATTCGCCTTTGCTAATTTGCAAATCTGGTACGAATGTTGACCTCTTTTAAATCTCGTACGAGTGCATGGTTTTAGGCGACCCTCACGGGGTTGCCCATGCATTCGTGTGAATAACTACGATCCGTGTTACGATCTCTGAACTTTTCGGGCGATGCTTAAACTTTCTCTCGAACGTTCGGGAGCTTTGACCAAAATTGAGAGTCAATTTGAGAAGCAATTACTCCGCACTGGACAGAAATTTTTCATTTTCCCAATTTATTTGGAATGATTCGTTGCGCGCCCTATTTTATTCACGAAATCTATTGAATTTTCCAAGTTTTTATCGAGACTCCGAGTAAAACAATCGATTGACATTTTGAAATATCGACTATGAATCGCTACGGAGCTTTTTTTCCGTGTACCAATACTGATATTTGCATATTTCGTACACACGTAAGAGCGAGCATATAAGTATGTGAATGTTGTATTACAGAGGTAGTGGGTGCGACGATCGAGGGAGATAGCCGGAAACTTCTCTTCTATAGCATAATAATATGGAACACATCACGCGTAAGCTCGCAAACCCAGAGACTCGGCCTGTCGTGTCAGGAGAGTTTCTCATCGATAAGTACAAAAATTATTGTCAGGAAAATCGATTTATTCTCACGTCTCCCGTAAAAATCGTTTGCTTTGATCCTGATCGAAGAAAAAATCTCAATAATGAAAAAACTCTCGAACGAAATGGTTTGATAGAACGATCCGATTATTTAACGTTTTACCATCACAAAATTACGTTGTTTAGAATCCTTCAATAATTCTTTCTGAACTTTCTCGACACAATAATTGAGAGTTTTCTCCTATGAAGAAAAATCTTCCGTCGTTAAGACTTTAAGACATTAAATTTCCAATTTTCAACTTTTCCCATCGAAACGCGGGGAAATTCAAGTCGCTTTTCGTTTATGAGTTGCAAGAAAATGTTTTTACGAGTTTTCTCCAAAAATTTCGGCTCAGGGCCTTTCTGGCTATCTGCAAAAAAAAATGCTAAATACATTTTTCTTGCAACTCGATTTTTGGAAAATTGGAAATTAAATATCTCAAATTTTGAACGTCAGAGAATTTTTCTTCATAGGAGAAAACTCTCAGTTTTGGTGTCAAGACCGTTGATACAGAATTTTGAACGAACCCCGAATAAAGTCGTTCTGTGACCTTAAGAAGAGCAAGTTTGTGTTGGACTTGAGATAAAAGTACAAAGTTGTGAGATTCCATGGACAATTCGCAGTGAAAATGGATTAATTGCCAAAACTTTGCAACAGTCCATGCTCAAGGACGAAAATTCATGAATTACAAGAAAAAATCTTCAGGATTTTCACCACCAAACGCTTTTCCTTCCTATGTATAAAGTACGAGTTTTCAATTATTGATTCTTTCGTGTCAAGGTCATTGACCGTCGTTCATGGTCCATGATACTGATCCGCGGATTAATCGAGTCCAACTGGGCGACATCGAAATCATGGGCGAGGAAAAATGCTGGCAGGAATATTTTTTTCTCTCGAAATTTCCAATTGATAAGAATTTGACGTCAATTCACATGATTTTTTTCCGTCACAGTCGTTGCGAGTGTTTTATCAGAATAAAATCTTAATTCAACAATGATGCGGAACATAAAACTGTCAGATTTATAAAAAAAAAATTCTTTTCTGATTTTTATTCGCCTGTAAACGGTAAAATTTTGTTCTCGAGGTGAAAGACGATGTAAAATGGAATGAAATTGGATGGATTGAAATCTGTGCGGGTTGCCGATCGCCCGTGTACTCACATTGACACGAAACATGGTAGGAACTTCAAAGTATCCTGCGGGAGAGTCCAGACTGAGGGAGAAAGGTGGTGCAGAAATATTTCTAATGGTTCTCATGATGGCAAGTGCGAGTAAGCTAACGGCGGTGGTTGCAAAAACGGTGCTGGTGGTTTGTTCGGTGTAAAGATCGAGAGCTTGCCAGGCGCCTCGCCAGGCATTAACGCAACAGAAGCCAAAAACGCAAGTGTAGATTCTCGATCCGATGTAGTACACGAGTCGATGTTTGTCCGGATGTAAAAATTCATCGAGAAGATGTTGAATAAGATTGAAGATAAAAAGGCCGGTGAATCCGATGAGTACGGAGGAGATGTAACTGAGGAGACGATCCCCAGGATAAATGTAAATATCTGATAAACCCCACGTGCCTCGCCAGTAGCCAACGACAGCTGGTGCAGCAACGGTAGCCGAGAAAACGGCATCAAGAATCGTCAATATTGTGTAATGAAATCTACTCGACGTTGGGCCGGAATCAAGACCAACGGCGGCCATGCCAGCTCCACCGGCTCGCAATTCGACCATTCTCCAATTTTTCTTCTTTTCTTCTTCTTCCTCCTCCGGGCCACTCTCAATACCGAGTTTCTTTTTAACTTCCGCACAGCTCATGGCTATTCATCTTTCCAGAGCTCGCATCGATATTCTCTATCATCCTCTATCGAAAATTCAATTTATTTATAATTCCAGGCTTTATCCTGCGATCGATCTTCCTTTCAGATTTTTCACCGATCTCGTGCCTCCTGAAACATCCGTTTCTAGTGTCTTCCTGCCATTTATCTTGTGGACTTTCCACCGCGATTATTTTTCACACAAGTATTTTTCCACTCCGTACACATTCACTCGCGTTTCATCGAACATTCTCCGGTTGGCCCGATTTTTTATTTTCCTTCTATTCAAAATCACAATTTGTCTCAATTTTCTTTTCCTTGCAAAACCAATTTTGTCCTGCCGCCGTTTTTCTGCCTCTTTTTTCCAATCAAATGTGCTTTTTGCCGAGCAATAAATTTCCAGCAATAACCGCAGTTCTGGACGCTGTTTTTTTACTGCAAAAGAAGCTGCTGGACCAGCTGGAAAAAACGATACTCGATCTTTCCATCTCACAGCCGAAGGACCATGCGATTTGTTCGCTGCAATAGTGAATTGAGAAGAAATCCTTAGCAATAGAGAATCTTCCCCATTCGCCTGAACGTCGCGATTCTTCGTCGACCCGAAACTCGTTACTTTGCTCCGTGCAACCTCAGCTCAAATCGGCTGTGTGAGATCGAGCGCATAGTTTGTTGCTCGCGAGTGTAATTCCATGGTGAACCCGGCGATCGGCGAGGTGCGACGAGCCCTTTTCATAATTCGAGCAAAGTTCCAGGCTGGCAAAGACGAATATGAAAAATGGGCGAAAAAAAACCGAAATTCCGCACCAGATCGATTATTATCTGCGGGGATCCCGCCGATCGGAGAGAAACTCACAGCGAGGGGGGCAAAAAAAAAAGAGAGCAGAGCGGGTCGCCACAGATCGGCCAGCGAGTTACTACTGAATCCCCGTGTCGGACCAGCTATCTTTTATCAACTGTTGGAGCCGCGCTACCAACACCATTGCAAATGGTACACGCGACGGTGAACGACATCATCGTTTACTAGTATATATGGCGGTTATAGCAAAGGACAGAAGAGAGAAGGACCCCTCTACCCTTCGGTACCCCATCTTCAATTCCTCCTGCTCAATCTCATCTACACATGTACATATGTACCTTAATATATCTACATGTCTCTCGCAATCTCCAACTTGGTCGCTTTGTACCTCTCCGTGTAATACTAGAGAGTCCTCTATGTGTACTTTTCTTCTTTTTTTTTACTACCTATGTGAGCCCAAACTAACTCTTCGTAGGAATATAAAGAGATGCATGTGTGGACTCATTTCTGTGTATAGCTTCGACGCGAACTATCCTCCCACACGTCCAAACCTCCATCGCCACGAGTGTTGGTTCACTTTTGTTCATATATGTGCAATCGTTTTAACCAACTCTCCAGCATTTTTACACGCGTGTATCGTCTCTCTGAAACGGGCCTCAAGTTCGCCTCATTCTCAACCACCAGATTTTGATTTTTTTTTTCGTTCATGCTCCGATCACTTTTCAAGAAATTCTTCGGGATTCAAGCATCATGAGGAACGTTTTTTAGGATTGTACTAATTTTCGGGGTCTCTCCGCAGATTTGCGGTTCGATTGTCGTCCTTCCTGGAAGGATCATGGGAAGCTCAAAAATGTTTGGGATCTGTTTAGCTCTCGACATGAAAAAATCGCTCGTGTGATTTTATCGTTACACCGAAAATTAAATTTTGCCAAAGAATTTTTCGGATAATTTCAAAATTTTCGTTATTTTGACTATATTTTTTATTTCTAATGGCAATATCAGCCAAATTTTCGATCGGAATGACACAAATTTAGTTTTCGAAGAGACTTTTTAGCTTCTTGCTTGCTGCAATGACAAGATTTTTGTTATTTTTGAAAAAAAAAAACGTCTAGTCGAACGTATTCAACAAAATATCGATGTTTGCCAAAAAAAAAAATTATTTTCTTTGCAAAAATGGAGAAAACGGTATTAAGGGAGGAATGAACAAAGTTGAAAGTTTTACATTCAGAGAAGAACGGCGGGAAGACGAAGGAGGGGAGGGAGAAAGGCGAGCTTCTTGCAAATATGATTCTTGGCTAAGTAGCTCAAAGCCCATGTGGCTACCTTGAGCCATGATTTTTTTGAGTGGCGTTTCCTGCCGTTATATTCCGTGCCTTTGTTGGTCCAAAGTCGACACTAATCATCACCTTTTTGTCACCCAATCAAGCTTCGGTTTCAGCAATCTTCTCACCTTGACTCGCCACTTTTATGCTCGTCCAGTGTATCGAGATCATTAAGCGCACTAAAAAAAAAAAAATGCCCTATCGTAGCAAGGCGTACACGTTTAGCCGCGCACGAATTGACAACTCGATGCAATTATTTCTCGTGTCCCACAATATTTATCAACGACTCTGACGCGTTCGTAATTTCTTCCTGCGACAAGAGTGTGGCGCCAAACCTCTGAACAATCTCTATTTTCTAAGAGTTACAAAATTTTCACAGTTTTCTCCAGTTTTCTCCAGTTTTCCCCTCCAAACAGTTTTCTCCTACGAAAAAAAAAAATTTCTGACGTTCAGAATTCAAGATATTTAATTTTCAATTTTTAATTCAAACGCGTGTAAATTCGAGTCACGTTTCCTTAAAAAGTTGCAAAAATCGAGTTGCAAGGAAAATGTATTTAGAATTTTTTCTCGCAGATAGCCAGAAAAGCTGTGAACCGAAATTTTTGAAGAAAAATCCTAAACACATATTCTTGCAACTCATAAACGAAAAGCGACTTGAATTTACACGTGTTTAGATGGGAAAAGTTAAAAATTGGAAATTTAATGTCTCAAAATCGTAACGTCAGACAATTTTTCTTCAAGGGAGAAAATTGTTGAGACTATCCATAAAAAGTTCTTGAAAAATCCTGATCAAAGTAATTTTGTGATGATAATTGATTACTCGTACAACAAATTGTTAATTGAAAAATTGCATTTTGCTCAAGCACACAATATAAATAATACTCACTACGTTGTATCTCGTTGGAAAATGGAAAACGCGTTCTGGTTGATCGATGACAACGATGAAAGGTGGTGCGAGAAGATTCCTGAACGATCTCAAGATCACGAGACCGGCTGCAAAGATTATCGTGAAGAGAGTCGAAATCCTGTGGCAAAAAGATGAATTTTTTTCCGAATTAGTAAATTTTTCAAATACCTACAGGCGTGAGACTAATTAATATTTTCCAGTGGCGCGTTTCAATTTGAAGAAAAGTTAATTATTTGTTTAGTATAGGAACGAGAATTGATTTTTGTTTGTTAATCATTGAGGTTTGCACAGATTCAAGAATACTTGGAAATGAAATCCAAGAAACACGTTGAAATAATAATCAACGTGCGATCTTTATTGCGCATCCTTGCCCGATATCATTCTTTACTGCTCCAAAAGGTTCTTATCGTCTAGAAATAATGTAATACCACGTTATAAATTTTTCCAGGCGCCGTTTTTATTGCTCGGGAGTATTATTTATTCTACAATTTACACGTGCGTCTCGCGAAGAGATTAAAGACCGCAATATTGGCGTGTCTAAAAATACTTGAGTAATGGGATTTTAAAATTTAGCATTTGCGTATAGATTATTTTTTCATTATTCCGATGGTATTCCAAGCAGGTGACTCACCAGATATTGGTACCGCAATAACGATTGAAAATTTTCCAACCACCTCGCCAATGTGCATTGCAGGCGATGCAGAATATATATATGTATAGCAAACGTACGAGATCGTACGCTATGCGTCCAGCTGCACCGTGATTTATTCGAAGCTTCTCAACGAAACGTCCGTGCAGTCCGTCTCTCCCAATGGCAAAAAGCACGTGGAGACCAGTCCCGGCAATGAAGCAAAGCCATTCTGAAAAACTGTCAACATATACGTCGCATCACACATTCACGAGTTATTGCATTTGCCTCGATGTATATTTTCGTTTCGTCTCATTAATATGTCTGGTAAATAAGAGTCATAAAGAGCTTTTTATTTATATTAACGTATTTTACCATCACAATATTACTTTGTTTAGGATTCTTTAATAATTTAACAAAAACTAACAATTTTCTCTTGTGAAGACAAATTTTCTGACGTTGAGAATTTGAGATGTTCAATTTTTAACTTTTCCCATCTAAACGCTTGTAAATTCGGGTCGCGTTTCGTTTATTGCAAAAAAAATGTGTTTAGAGTTGTTCTTGAAAAATTTCGGCTCATACCCTTTTTGGCTATCTGCAAAAAAAATCCTAAATACATTTTTCTTGCAACTTTTTAACGAATCGTTAAATTTACACGTGTTTGGATGGGGAAAAGGTAAAAATTGAATATCTCAAATTCTAAACGTCCGAAAAATCTTCTTCATAGCAGAAAATTTTTAGTTTTGGCGCCAAGAACGTTTATACAAAATTTTGAAAGGTGCGTGGAAATATTTTGTCGGAATTTCTATTATTTTGTGTGTTTTTCACTGTGGGATTTTTTCTTTTTCGTTATTTTGCACTTGCGAAATTGCAACTGTTGGGAAATCTTTCGAACGTTCGTACATCCTCGGAATACTCGTCCATCAGTTTCAACAGACGGTACGTACTAAGCCTAACGATTTAATCTTCCAGAGAGCAGAGTGAGTGTGCGATTTGTTGATTAGAGCCACGACTTAAACATTGTAAATCACTGTCGACGACTACATACATATATATGTATAAAAATGTATTTCCAGCTGCAGTATCGAGAGTACTTAAGGAAACAGGTGTATTTTTGAATCGATCAATTCCGACTTGCACAAACACACCAGTTTCACTATTTCACATCCGGTTGAATGCATGAATTTCCATATAGAATATTTTATTTTTTCTCCGATTTATATACAACAAGGAAAACCGCGTTGGAATGTCAAATTTTGGGGAAACGTGTTGCTGACCCCGATAAAAACGAAATCTGTTGGGGAAAATGCAACTGCAGTTGCTTGCAATTTTGAAAAATTCGAAATTCAGCGATTTTTTTCGAGCATCACAATTTTGTTGATATATTTCGAATAATTCCGACTTTTACGATTACAAAATGATAATGAAGGAAACGATATTTAAAAAAAAAAACAATTATTTTGAAATTTGGAATCGATATTTGCTTTTTTTTCGTTTTTCAACAGCTAACTTGATGTTTACGTTAATTTCATTACGTGAGATATGGAAACAAGACTCGGGTACGTACTATTCGTCGTAGATGTCCATCATCGTCCAGATACCACGCCACTGTCCAATAACGAGTGGGCCAACGACGAAAAGTGACAGAAGAGTGTCGACGAACGAAATTGCATGTTTCCTTTCCAACTTCCTAGGAGTTTTTTTTACTTTTTGACGAGCCTCGTTTTTGCCACCGTTCGCCAAGTCTGTTTTGATGACTCGTGTCGACAAATCATCTGTCTAATGGTCACAAAGCATTTTCATCATCAAGAGGATTCTTTAATTATTTCGTACGATTATTCTTGTCATCAAACCAACAATTTTCTCCTGTGAAGAAAAATTTCCTGACGTCAAGAATTCGAGATACTTCAGTTCAAATTTGTAACTTTTCCCATCGAATATTAAAATGCGTTTATGGTTTTTCTTTAAAAAATTGCGATTCGTTGCCTTTCTGGCTACTTGCAAAAAAAATGGTAAATACATTTTTTTTGCAACTCCAATTTACACGCGTTTAGGTGGAGAAAATGAAAAATTGGAAATTATATCTCAATTTCTAAACGTCAGAACATTTTCCTGACCCGATAGTGATTCTTTAACGATCGAATTTCATTGACTCGAAATTCCCAACCAGAACGAAAATTTTCGAAAAATTCATGAATATTTTGAATGGAAAATGAATCGAATGTACTCACACTCTCCAAACCGCTGCTTTTCCGTATGAAAATACTCTTCACCGTGTTATCGAAGAGTCCCGAAGATTCTTCTTCGTTATCAACCCCGAAATGATCATCCTCTTCAATTTGTTCCTTTTCCTCGATCGCCGAGTCGTCCCTGACGTTGGAATGTTCCTGACAAACGTTGCACACTAAAGTCGTTGCACCTGTTTTATCAAGCTCCATAGCGATGATCCCGTCGACGGTTTTGTCTTGAAAATTTTCATTGAGACTATCGAGATTCTGCTGTGGCGGAATTTCCTCGGGCTGGACAGCCTCGATAAAAGGAGAAGATTCTACGAGCCTCTTAATTTGCTTTCCCAACAACTCTGAGCTCTCGAATTTCGACATATTTGCGAAATTTGGGCAAACGGATTCTTCAACATGGGAAAAAATTAATCACGAAGACATTATCAACGAGTGTCGCACGAGCGAGGATCCAATACCCTCGCGACAATGCTGGCCAATGTCTCGTTGTTTTCACTCGTGTCAATTTGTTCGATATACATAATTGACTCTCCTCGAATCTATCATTTAAATTCCAACGATTGACGCTTCTTCTATTAACGAATGTTATATTAATTGGCTTTTCCCAAGAACCTGACCTTGAGTCGAGGATGCAAATATACGAGATTAACTGGAATCGAATTATTGCATTATGTCCTACTGCGCATCGAGTAATTATAATTCTTCATTACATATTACGATGTTAGTCACGATTAACGATAATCCATCATTTTATCAACAGAATCAATGACGATTCTTTAAATTCTTGCATCGTATTTTCGTCTCTTGCGAATCATGTGCAATTTTTCGATAAAATTTCGACAATTTATCTTGCAGCTCGATATAATGACTAATTCAATGCAAAGGCTATTCGAATTGTTGGTCGACGTTGCGCGGAAGTTGATAGTTTCGTAGCCTTTCGTAAGTTCCCATGAGATTGAAGATTCACTATCGAAACACCATAATCAGGACGGAAATCGAATCAATATTTGAAATTTGCTCAATCAGTTTGATAAGGAAAATGTCAACTTGACTCGAACATGCGCAAGGACTAACAAAAGTTCTCGGTTGGTTCGAAAACTCGATATTCGTCCTTATTGATTTCTACGATCTGCGAGGAATCGGTTCGGCGGATTCTTCACTATGTCACGCGGGATCGAGTATCAAACTGTTGCAATCACACAAGTCGTAAGGATTCAAGAGCCTCGAGTATCACGAAGTAGTTGCCTCGTGCTGCACGCTTGCGCACAATCATTTTTTAAATCCGCAGGGACCGATATCAGACTCTAATTAATTCAGTGGATCATGAATATTGATAATCATCGCGATTAATCACGGCGATAAGCGAAAGTTTAGCTGGAAGATGAAACGAGGAATAGTTGATTAGCAAAGTCGTCAAACTCGAAACCTCGTGGAGTCACTAATTTTTCTAGTGTTTGTAAACTTAATTACAACAAAGAGGAATAAAAATCGAGCGTCGGATTACGACGGCGTAGAAAACAGTGGGAAATGCAACGATGTATTGAACAAATTATTTATTATTCCAGTTGTCCGTTATCCAATGAAATATTGCTATGGAATGGTGCATTGTTTATGTGTCGCAAATGTTAATTAATCTGTAACACGTTTTCCTCGCGCGAGTCCTGCGTCGTTTTTTATTCATCAACTCTTAATTCCTCGATTAAATTTATAAATCAGGAAAAAACACGAGAAATTTGAGCGAACAAAATTTGCCTTTTTATCTGATTCTTCATTTTGATATGAAATTTATCAATCTAACGTCATCCCGCTTCTTCCTATTTACGTTTTCCTGTTATTTATTACCAGGAAAAATATTTTTAAATAAACAAACGAGTTAAACTTTTAACAATGCAATATATTTCGTAAATAATACTATTCGTAATATATACAATGTGCCATGCTTAAATATTAAATTAACGCCGAATTCACACTGAAAAGAAAATTTTGTTGAAAAAAGATCGATATTTTGTTGACTAAACGTTTTTTTTTTTTTTTTCATCTCAAAATTGTTGTCATTGCAGCAAGAAATGTTCAAGAAAGTTTCTTTGAAAAGTAAATTTTTGTCATTCCCATCGTTAATTTTGATGACAGTTTCGTTAAGAATAAAAAATATCATCGAAATTACGAAAATTTTGAAATTATCCGAAAATATTTAGTTCACCATCTTATTCAACAAAATATCGACTTTATTTGACAAAATTTCATTTTCAGTCCAACGACGAATATATATCTGCCCCCTTTCCTCATAAAAAATTGGGGAATCACATTTAAACACACATTTGCAAGAATGTTTGATGTCGTGCTCCGAATTTGAAGTCTTATCCTCAAAAAACATTAGGCATTCAGATTTTTATGTCTAATCGCGTGAATCAGAGGTGTAGCCTCTTTTTCGTGTACCAGATTGAAATAGTATCCGGATACGCCGGCTTCACAACACTTTAAGTTCCTTCAGGGTTCTAAAAAAAAAAAAAAATCGCTGATTCGTGAGTTTCGAATACTCGGCTGGCTTGGCTGGTCACGAAAATCGTATCGATTTTTCGACCGAGTTCGAGCAGAGACTCAAAAATCTGTACTTTCAATATTTCCCATCAGATTTTCCACCAAGAAGAGACAAAATGTATGAGGAGTTTTAATTTTGGGCGAAAAAATCTTTGGATCGATCGAAAACAACTCGTAATTCAAGTTGTTGTAATTTTTTCGACTTTTTAACGTATTATTTTCACAAAATTACGTCATTTAGGATTCTTCAATAATTTAGTGTAAAATTCTTGACACCACGACTAACAATTCTCTCCTATAAAGACAATTTTACGACGTCAAGAATTTCGGCTATTTAATTTCCAATTTTTAACTTTTCGGCTCGAAGCATTTCCTGGCTGTCTGCAAAATTTTGAAAGTATCCTAATTGAAGTCGTTTTGTGACGCTAATACCTTAAATGAATCCCAGAAGATTTTCTAACGTGGAGAACGCTCAATTAGCGTGAAACGTTTGAATAAATCATTCCGCGTTTTCTAGAAAACTAAAATTGAAGGTAAAAATTCCCCGAATAAGTATCATTGTGAATATAAATCTACGACTTTAATTTATTTTCTTAAATCTCGATATTATCGTTACAGTGACTAAATACGAGATCGTTTAGGCTTATGTGCACTGTACAGCGTGGTACAGTTTATAAATGTACTTGTGGGTACGTATAACAAGAACGAACAGCGATTAAGGCGAGCCACGAGACATTTTGCTGCTTTTGTGTATGTGTCTGTATTTTTTTTCGTCGTTTATCAATGTTTTTTGTATTATCAAGTAATCTTAGAGCGTTTGCAGTGCACAGTACAAAAGACGCGAATAGGCAACACAGATAGCGTGTTTTCGAGATAAAGTTTTAATTCTTCGACAAACTTTATTTGGGAATTTTATAAAAGTCCTTGGCTCTCTGTAAGAAATAGTTGCTGCTGCTTCGAATGATTTTACATTCGAAAGCTGAGGACGCGAATGTTTCAATTCTTTCGAGCTCCCCAAATAACGTCGTCTCATTGATTTGCAACGATTCTTCGAGGGTATTTCTTGGCTACGTGAGAACCCAACCCGATTATTAATTTGCAGAGGGCGCGTTGAGAATCATCAATGGAAAATTAAATGCGTTGAAAATTCCCTTATAAAGTCTGGCGACTGTCAAAATAAAAATATCGTCAAAAAACTGAAATAAAACCTTGAGGAGTCACGTCCAATGAAACGAATTGGAAAAAAATGGATTTTTCGCACTATTTTTGTGGGTTCGAATCGACGGAATACCCTCAACAAGGTTCCAGGAGATTCGACAAATAATTATGAAGCTGGAAGACTTTAAGAGTCACCAGGGCCTCCGACAACGAGTGCCGGAATAGTAGCCCGTTTTTTTTCCGTCAATTTTCCGTTCTGGAAAGCAATACTTGGAAATTTTGCAATTTTCAGTCTTTTTTTCCATCACGAGTGTCGATTTTATCGAAATTTACATTGGACACGTTTCAAAACGATATTTGCATGAAAAATAACAAACTTGACGGCAACTTTTCTCTGCTATTCAAGGCCATGACCCCTTAAGATATTCCTTTTTTAATTTTCAAACGCGGCGGAGCTAAACTACAAAAATCTTGCAACAGGCATGAGAATCTTTGAATTGCGTGCAAACACCGCAAATTGGACAGATAGACAAATAACTCCGTTGCGCAGGAGGACAGATTTTACTTTCATGAGATGGTAACTACGGAACAAGGAGCTTTTCATAAGACCCTATTTCAGTCACGTATTTTTCAAGTTTTTTTTTTAAATTTAATTCTATGCACAGCCCAGAATTTGAAATGAGCATCATAACAAAACTGTACTCGAGTCCTTTTCAAATTTTCCAAGAATCCTAATTAATCCAAGTGATTTTAGTCTCGAACAGTTGAAAATGTTTTTCTATTTTTACAACAGATTAAAAAATGATGAGGATTGTGCAATATTATTTTTGCTAAAACGGCTGGACAAAAATCAACTTTTTACCATGTAAAAACTGTTGCGATTATCAGGAGCTTTGTGACGGGGTCGTACGGAGTCTCAACCCTATATAACGGTAACCAGCGAGCCAAGAACGACCCCAAACGACTTTAAATCCCGCGCTATTTCTCCCTTCGTTCTCCCGTTTTTTTTTTTTAATCGTTTTACCGCATTTTTGATGACTCTGAAGTTTGCAACGTTGAGATTCGACGAAAAGTATTGTTTGTATTAATTATTTATAGAATTTTGAAAATCTGAATTTTTCGTCTGGATTGAGTTTTTGGGACTCGAGAGACGATCGTTTCATTGTCCGGGCGAAATATTCAATAATAATTATGAACGCTGATGAAGAAAAAACAGGATTTCGTTGCATTCCAACGATGCAAACTCCAACATCATCATTTTTGACCTATTTTTTGCCTCAAGTAAAATTGCACCAGGCTCACGTGATCCTGCATTAAAAAACGAAAAGAATGAGCCCAAGTTGAACTCTTTTCGTTAAATTTTACCGGAGATATGAATTTTTCAAAATTGGGCTCATTCGTGAGCCCAGATTACCGGAATAGGTAAACGAAAAAGAAGGTTCTAGGTTTTTAAAACAATAACCGTTCTAGGGATCGTCTAAAATTTGTACTAAAGTTCTAACGTTCTCTCCGTGTAAAATTGGCTTCGGTAAAGCATCTTCCAGGACCATTGGCAATAAAAATGGTACAACGGCATCGTATCAATTAATTATGTCGGTAGGAAGACGATCAAATTTATTTCATTAACGAACTTATCATTGTAGTCAAGCACCAGTACGCGGCCGAAGGATTGGCCTGGTTTTCTTGTTCTTTTCTTTCATTCATCGAAATCATCTGACGTGATAATTCATCAAATCGATGATAAATCGGCAAAAAGTGCACGAGCGTATTGCGACGTTGTGATATTCACATTACGTAATTATAATAAAATTATTTTTAATTCTTTAACGCGCAGGCCACTTGTCATTTTTCTTTTTAGATAACAATCAACTTGTCCCCAACGGAATTATCGAGAGCTATCGGAATATTTAAAATCATGATTCTTTGCGATGGCAAAGTTAAAAATTGATATTTCGAAAAGATTTTTCTGATTCTAAGTCAGCGAAATATTTTGCTTGTTCATTGCTCCAGGCATAAAATTTGAAACAATAGATTTTTGATTCCGCGCGACTTTTTATTCGTCCGGAAACGACGGAATTCTAGAAATTGTGAATTGAAAATTATTCCGTTGGAAAAAGTCGGGAAACGATGGTGCGCCATCGTTTAAACGGATATGATGAGCCTTACTCGCTACTGCGTAATCTTACATCAAAGCCGCGTTTTGCTTAATATTACGTATGAATTTAATTTCTTTGACTATATACGTGTGTGTACTATTTCAATCGAACTTTTGATGCCCATAAAAATGCCATTGCTGGCTCTCTCGAATCTCTCTCTTTTCCAGACTAGAAATAACGCGACTTTCCTACCCTCGAGAACGAACCAAGCAACGTTTTCTTTCGTGAGACCCCTGGGTTTCACGAAACTTTGTATATCCGAGTGGAAAAAAGAAATTCTACCGAATGTTCTCTATAAGAAACGCGAAATAGCCAACGATTAATCACTGTCAATACTCATGATATCCTTGTGCGAAGATTCCCTAAAATCCGATTCGTCCACGTACATGTTCTTCATGTTTCTTTCGGCCACTGACTGAATGCACTGAAAGCAAATTTGGGATTTTATTAATTTGCCAGCATTTATCATCTCCAACAGCGATCTGGCGTTTTGGAGATTATCTCGACGATATATGTCGCGTTAATTAATTGCTGTTCGAGTACTCACGTCCTCTACTTTTATGCGAGGAGCTGTAATTTGCTCGGGAGAGTGCCAAGGCCGATGATTTGGATTGTTTTGCTCTTTCCAACCAGGATAACCGATCGATGCTTTGTGCAATCTTTTCACCATCTAATACAAACATTATCCACCCAATTTACACAATTTCCACTCGATATTTTCAATATATTTTATACACATTTTTTCTTCTATTTCTTACCTTCGGGGCTAAAATCTGAGTGACTTTGTTGACGAGCCAAACGGGCAGCTTACCATGTGGATCCGTGTGCGAAACGTAACCCAGCTCCGAGCCATCTCCGTTCCGGGAAGGTCGAACAATGTACCCTGCGATTTGTCATTGCAAATCAAGCAAATTCGTGACACGGAATTATTGAAAATCGATGGGAAAAATCTCACCTGTAAGATACGACGTAGCTCTCACGTAGTGTTTTCTCGGTGGATAATCTTTGTGAAAAACGGAATGATTGAGAATCAACTGTTCTAATCCTGTGTCCAGCCAAGAGCGTTGCAGCACAAAGTCACGATTTTTCAATGGAGATGGACAAGCCACTGAATAGACATAAAGAAGGAAGTTAATTTCAATAATTAAAAACAAATAATTGTCGCAATTTTCAATCATTTTCGTAATAAACGTGAAATGTCTGTTGCGCACTAGTTTAATTCATGGCAAATATTAAAAAGCGATTTTGATGGCCCGATTCTCGACCAACTGCCAAATTTGCAGTCGTCTCAGGAGTTTTTAAAATTCTGAAGAGGACTCATGGGAAAATTCAAAATGTTGTAATTTTCAGTCGTTTTCGTAATTAACGTGAAATGTCTGTTGCGCACTAGTTTAATTCATGGTGAATATTGAAAAGTGATTTTGATGGCCCAATTCTTGGAGAACCGCCAAATTTTCAGTCGTCTCAGAAATTTTTATAATTCTGAACAGAACTCATAGGAAAATTCGAAATGTTGTATTTTTCAATCATTTTCGTATTAATCACGTGAAATTGTTGCTGCACACTAATTTAATTTATGGCAAATATCGAAAAGCGATTTTGATGGCCCGATCCCCGGCGAACCGCCAAATTTTCATCCGTCTCAGGAGTTTTTATAATTTTTAACGGAACTCGTAGGAAATTTTAACGTTGCCGATAGTTGTTGCAATTTCAATAATAACAATGAAACTTACTTGAATAATAACCAATGTCGTTATTAGGATTGAAAAATCCGATATCTTTGGATTCGATCATGTGAGTGTCCCATACTTTTCTATATTCCGGATCGTGCAAAACGTCGTACAACGTTTCCGGCATGACGTCAGAAAACCTCGTTCTTATCTAAAAACGCAGGATTCGCATCGTCGTTTATCATTTCCGGACACACAGAATTGACACAATTCGAAAGTTTCCATAGTTGGAATTTAAACAAATATTTTTCGTCCGTTTCCAGCGAGACGAACTTCATTAGGGCAAATTTGAAATTCACGTTTCTTTGGAATGTTAATTTAAGATTTTTCACCGTTATATTTACCTTGATCATCCGAAAACTTATTCCTGGAACAGATTTTGTCCAGACGGACAAATCTGGTTTGTTGTAATCCAATCGCCAATCGTTGTTGTCGTCGTAGAGACGTTTCAATTTAGCAAAATCATTATCCTCAGCAATTTTAATAACTCCAATATCCATTGTATCGAGGATCTGAAGTAAAAACGATTTCGAAAAAAGTGTTAACTGTGTCAAGCAAAAAATTCAAGATTTTCGAAAAATTTCTTTAACACTCGCATTTTTCCGAAATATTTCGGAATTTTTTACGATTTTTCATTCATCATTCGATCAATCGATAAATCGCCGTTCGATAAATATGCAATGATTCAAAAATATTGAATTTTCTTGGAGCATATGTCCTACTTAAAGTCCATCACACGTATGAGGAAGTAGAAAGATTAAATGTGACAGGACACGAACAATTGCTGAGCACAATGATGAATTTTACTGGGGAAACTAATTTAGGGGAAAAATGTCGTTTTTTATGACGATTTTTTGGTACAAACCGTGCAGAACAATACAATAATGCCGAGGTCTGGGACACGTACACACCGCACTGACAGGTACTTTGAACGAACAACACACTTGGCACACGATCTAATCAAATAGTAAACAGTAACAGCCTACTCATTTCCAAAACAATAATGGGGGGAATGGAAAGATTAATTTGGATATTTAACGAGGTAATTTGGATTTTTGTTGTGAGCAGAGCTCTAAAGACCTAAAGTTCGAAAATGTCACTGTTTTGAGAGTCATGACTCTTCCTTCGAGAGGTCAAGGAACACTGATGCTTGCTAACTGATAACTGATTTACTCTGCTGTTTCGTGTATCGCGTACTGTTCCTGATGCCGGTGCTGCTATTGGACAGCAACTATCGAAGTTCCTCCAGTCACCCTAAACTAGTCTTTTTTTTTAAACCCACAAAGTTTCGATCGACACAGTTTTTTTCTGAACTGCGAGATAAGTAAAAAACGAAAAAATCACGCATTACGATTTTTTGAATAAAAATATCTTGACCAATCCGGTGCTCATGCTTTTCGCATTATAATGAAATTTATTTTTGCCTCATTCCAATAAATATCGGTCTGCAATCGTTTTCGGGTTAAATTTTGCACAAAAAAACGAGATTTTCGTTGAATTTGCTCGAAAATGAAGAGATACTTGAAAAATACTATTTAAAGTTTGATTAATTACGCAAAGAGCCCATTTCGGAATTTGCACTTTTACGTTTTCATTGGGTGAAGCAGTTTTCTTCCTACGCGATTCAAATTGCTACTGACTCGGCCGGTATCCCAAAAAGATGCGATAATCAAGCATATATATTTTTTATGCGAACGTCCACATATTCTATCGCATAAAAAACAATAAGAATGTGGACGGAAAATGACAAAGCGTTATCAATTTGAAAAATCAGCTTGCGAAAGATATTCACTCATCGCAAACAAAGTCACTGCTTTCCCGCCATTTTTCTGTATCTGTTCTTTGTGTTGAGGGGCTGTCAACCTGTCGTATATGACGATTTGACGCAAGTAGTTAATTAGTCTCGCTTGACGTTTACAACACCGCGTACCGCGTACACCGGTGAGAAACCAAATATAAACAAAGTGTAGCCAGCTGATCGGATTCTGAGAATAAAAGTGGATTTTGGTGTTTGATTTCCCTCGAAAATCTTCTTTATTCATTTCGTTTGCACTTCGTAATATTTGTGAGCATTTCTGAGGTTACGTCAGTCGCTTTATTGATAAAGTCGCTTGTGTCGTAAGCGATATAATATGAAAATAATGTGCTCCAAATCCAACATTAGTTAATCATCATCGCTCATCTCCGTTCATTGTGTATAGTATTCACCAGACTCGCGTTTTACCCGCTCCTATCAAACAGCAGAAGGTCAAGCCATGCGAGATAAATGACACCGAATAACTCGAAATTTCTCTCTCGTTGCTCAATTACGTGAGATCATTTTTTATTCGTTTCGGTCCTCGACTGACGTATCCGTTTCAAGGCTCAAATATACTACGAAAAAAGTGAATTATTTTCGTACTCTTTTCGTAAATCAATCAGCGCAATAGACTTGAACGAAAATTTGCAACAATTTTTCAAAATTCGACATTATTCCATCCGTTATCGTTACAGAACACAGCATGGCACTTGAACAACTCGTAAATACGGGAAATAAGACTCTCGATGAGAAAATCAATGAGTGGCTGGAGTGGAACAGGGTATGGAATCAAAATTAACACAGAAACAAATTATTGAGATTTTAAACGAAAAAACTTTGTCGATAAAGTCGAAAATTAATTGTCCTGAAAATGCATCGAATTTGATTCACAAAATTCCAGGACTCTGAGGCTGACAAAGAAGTGAGAAAACTTGTAAGAGATGAAGCGATCAAAACCTTGTCAAATCTTTTTCTCAAAAGAATGCAGTTTGGGACGGCCGGCCTCAGAGGCAGGATGGGGCCGGGATATAATCAAATGAACGATTTGGTCATAGTCCAAACGGGTCAGGGGCTTTTGGAATACTTGCGCGGAAGCATTTTCGACCTTGAAAACAAAGGCATCGTAATCGGATACGACGGCAGATACAACAGCAAAAGGTACATTGAAAAAATGCGCAAAAACAAAAGAAATTGATTTTTAATGTGAATTTCTTGAATTTTCGTTCAGGTACGCCGAACTAACGGCAGCGATTTTCTTGGATCGAGGCATTCGTGTTTACATGTATTCCAAAGTGTGTCCGACGCCGTTTGTGCCGTTCGGGGTATCCAAATACGAGTGTGCAGCCGGCATAATGATAACAGCTTCGCACAATCCCAAAGAAGACAACGGCTACAAAGTTTATTGGGAGAACGGAGCTCAAATAATTTCGCCGCACGACAAGGGAATACAAAAGTGTATTTTAGAAAATTTGGAACCTCGGGAAAGCTCGTGGAAAATAGAAAATGTTTACAAGAGCTCGCTGTACCGAGACCCATTGAAAGACGTCATGAAATCTTATTTTCCTATCGTCAAGGAAAATACTTTGTATCCGGAAATCAATCAAAATACTATTCTCAAATTCACGTATACCGCGATGCATGGGGTCGGGTACGAGTACATGGTCGCCGCCTTTGATAACTCCAACTTCAAGGTCTGCTCCAGCCTCTAACAGTTTTTTTTTTTATGAACAATTTCATCCATTCGAATATTTTTTGCTCAAAATCTCCTTGGAGATTGAGAGGGGAAGAAAAAGTTGCAAAAAATCGAACGTAATTCTGAAGCAACGTTGAATTTAAATTTTATGGACATTTTTTCATTTGAAGCCGTTCGTTGTCGTGGAGGAACAGAAAGATCCGGATCCCGAATTTCCGACAGTCAAATTTCCGAACCCCGAAGAAGGCAAAAGTGCTCTTGATCTGAGCATCAAAACCGCGGAAGCAAACGGTTCGACAATAATCCTCGCCAACGATCCTGACGCGGATCGTCTAGCATGTGCTGTCAAGACTAACAAGTGCGTCAATAACGACAGAATCATCAAATTATTTAATTCTCCGTCATCTGCGAATAACCCGGTGGATTTCCACTATTTTAGTCTCATCTTCATCCTCGTAATTTTAATTGTGCATGAAAAAATTGGTGCATGTATCGAAAAACTTGGAATTATTTGGATTTTACGGTTTTTTGTATTTTTTTCAGGGACGAATGGCACGTTCTCACTGGCAACGAACTTGGCGCACTTTTGGGATGGTGGATGTTGCATACGTATCGGGTTCGATGTCCCGATGAAAATTCAGCAGATGCTTATATGCTGGCTTCCACGGTTTCCAGCAAAATACTCGCATCCATGGCTAAAAAAGAAGCTTTTCAATTCGAGGTTTGTCAAAAACAAACAAAATTTCAAAAATCTGGAAATACATTTTCTTAAATATCTAATTTTGACCAAATTTCTACGCTTTTTGCTTCGCCTTACGCAATCGCGTGAGTGCGAGACAAATAACAAAAAGTATGCACAACTTTTTAAGAAAAATCCCAAACACATTGTTTTGCAACTCAAAAACGAACCGCGACTTAAAAATTTCATAATAAATATCTAAAATTCTGAACGTCAGAAGTTTTTCTCCTCACGATCGAAAAATTCGTCGAGATAAGAATTCGAGAGTATCGATTCTCGTTTTTACTCAGGAAACTTTGACTGGATTCAAATGGATGGGAAACAGGGCGGTGGAACTTATGAAGGACGGCAAAAAAGTGTTGTTCGCGTTCGAAGAAGCGATCGGCTTCATGTGTGGGTCTAAGGTACTCGACAAGGATGGCATCAGCGCGGGTGTCAGAGTCGCGGAAATGGCTGCTTATCTGGAAACTATGGGGCTCACGCTTATCGACAAACTGGAGGAAATATATCACGAGTGAGTCAGAATCGTTGAGTTTACATTCCGTACGACAAATTGGATTTTTATCAAGAAATTGTTTCGAAATCACACGATTGGGTTGGCGATAAGATTCAGAGAAAAATATTTACGTCGCGAGCAAACATTTTCCTAAAAATAAATTGAATTTCTATAGCAATTTTTTACAAAAGAATCTTTTAGTAAAAATCATTCGATCAAAATTTCTTCCATCCTGCTAATGAAACGTTATCAAAACTCTCGGGTCGGTTTTCGACGTTGACGTATTTACAAGTTTCAATAGTGTTTGCGAACTGGCACTGACTTATTCGTTTAAACATCGCGTAATGAAGTCTGGGAGCGGTGCATAGAGATTGGCTCTGCCTTAATTATGTCAAAGTTGTAAAAATAATTATAAAAGGTCAGAGTATACATATCGATTGTTTTCCAAACGTGACTGTTGAGCCGAGCAAACATTTTTCGCGAATTTGCGCGACGTTGCATCGTTACAAACGTACGAAATTTGTTTCCAAAATATTGAGGACTGTCCAGACTTTTTAGGAACGCGAAAGTGAATGGGAAATACATGGAAAAGCGATTGGTGGAAGAAAAAACTTATTTTTAGTGGATTTCGACGAGCAAACTTGAAAATTGTTGAAATTTTTATTCTTATATGATTGTGTGTGATTTTTTGTTGTTGATAGTTACGGACGACACATAAGTGAAAACTCGTACTGGATATGCCACGAGCCCGAGACGATTAAATCCATTTTCGAGAGATTAAGAAACTTTGACGGCGCTCCAAACACGGTAGAGTTCCCATTAGATTCTACAATTCTCAGTGGATTTTGTTTTGATTCTAGTCTCCGATAGTTGTAGTATCGCGAGCAAAATCGCTTTTAAATCACAAGGTCGTCCGGCATCGCTGCATTATATGGCAGCGTAGCTGTCTGCCTGTCGCGCGTTACCAAGTCATCGAAGAGAGAAAGGAAAAGTGTCGAAGCGGGACAGAGAGAAGCGAGCTTCGACATAGAACGGCATGTGATTCCCACCAGTGGGTTATCTTGTGAAATTAAGCATACAGCCAATCAACGATAAAGCCGAGATGACGAAGCAACCTCAGCGCATTCGCTATTTCGAGTAGTGTCGTTGTTTTTCCCCATACGACTTGACGTTCTCAATCCCATTTTCCTCGTTTTTCTGCCCAATCTCAACCGTGAAAATCGCAACGAAACACGTTCCGAGATTATTTTCGTACTGACCAGAACAACGTCGAAAAAAACAATGCGAGTGCTCGTCCAGTGATTTTTTCGTTCACGAAAAATACAAACCCCAAGCTCGTGACAACTCGTGCCAAAATTCTCATTCCATTAAACGAATAATGTGATTCAATCCTATCGAACAAAGTTCACATTCACTCACGTCAAAACTTGGCGGAAAACTCATTTATAAACATGTCGAAAATCACCAACGGCTATGAAAAACTAGCCATTATGTTTTTTACTACATTGACGTTGTTGCCTTCGCTTCTACTTGGCTTACTCGTCATTCCCGTTGTAAGGTCGCTCTATTATCTCACGCCGTTTTTTCAAGAAGTCTCGCCTCTCTCGGAATCGTAAGCGATTATCGAAATATTTTATAAATATAAGACGGATATCTCAATTGCCTGATTCTCAAAATGATTACGATTTTCCTGCTGAACAAATTATTCAACTAAATTATGCCTCGCCGAATAAAAATTTCAATTTTCTAATAAAAAATTAAAATCTCGATTACCGCAATCAAAATTTGCACCTAAATTTCGCGATTTTCATAGATTAAGTCAATAAAAATTATTTTTTGACCGTTTTGACAAAAATATCAACAATGAAATATGGAAATTCCGTCGTTATCGTATTGATGTGTAATTATTGCGAGATTGGGAAAAGAGAAAACTTTAGTGACAAGTTTGAAAGCGTTTTTCCTTAATTATAATACGAACACTCAAAAATATTGTGTGGTTTATATTATTAAAAAAATAGTTTAGCGTTTGTCTCACTTGCGTTTGCCTCACTTGCAGTATCCAAAGAGCATCCTCGGAGGCAAATACGTTATAAACGGAGTGAGGGACTTGACGAGCGGTTATGACAACACGAAACCCGGAAACAAGGCTGTACTCCCAATATCGAAATCCAGTCAGATGATAACGTTCAGTTTCTCCAATGGTTTAGTCACTACACTGAGAACAAGCGGCACCGAACCAAAAGTCAAATATTACAGCGAATTGTGCGGAACGCCTGAACAACAGTGAGTCCAATTTTTGTCAAATTTCTTTTGACCCCTTTTTGTCTTATCTCTAGAAAAGTCTGCTGCAATTTTTAATCATTTCAAGTAGATAAATGATCGCTATCTCAATCTTATCGAGCATCGGTTTGTTGTATTTACAAAAAAGAATATTTCTTCGGCTTTGGGTCTCTGCATTTTGTTCGTCCGGGTAAAATACTCGCGTCTCCACTGAAAAGAAAATTTTGTTGAAAAATATCGATATTTTGTTGGATACGTTCAACTAAACGTTTTTTCGAAAAATCACGAAAATTTTGTCATTCCAGCAAAAAACATTCTGGAAAATCTTTTCGGGAAGTAAATTTTTGTCATACCAATCGTAAACTTTGCTGACAGTTTCGTTACAATGAAAAATATTGTCGAAATAACAAAAATTTTGAAATCATCCCAAAATATTTAGTTCGCTGTATTCAACAAAATATCGACGTTTTTTGACCAAATTGAATTTTCAGTGTCGTATTTCAAGATTTTACCGTCGGTTTCAGAGTTACCGTTCCGAATTTAATAAAATTTGATACAGTCGTAGATTATAGCAAAAAGATCCAGTCGAATTTTCAAAAGTCTACAGAAAACCGGAAAAAAGATGTTCGTTTTGGTAGTTTTAGAGATTTAACATTGAGTTTTATGATAAAACTCAGTTTTCATCGTATTTTACAATAAATTCTTATCAATTTTAAGGAGAACTCACAGTTTTCATTGTAAAGTACAATGAAACATATGAAATTAATGCTAAATTCATGAAATTACCAATGCAAATATCTTTTTTCTGGTTCTCTGTAGCCTCTTGATAATTTGACTGGATTTTTTGCTTATCACAATCCACTACTCTACCAAATTTTATTAAATTCTGAAACCGACTGTACTGACGAGTTTTCACTTTTACGATAAATTAACGCGAAGTTTGAAAACACAATAATTGGAAA
This sequence comes from Diadegma fenestrale, assembly GCA_037043255.1. Lineage (NCBI taxonomy): Eukaryota > Metazoa > Arthropoda > Insecta > Hymenoptera > Ichneumonidae > Diadegma > Diadegma fenestrale. The sequence continues at coordinate 2,284,305 of CM073316.1, forward strand.
ACTGTCCAGTAGATTTAAATTGCGAAAAATTTTGATTATCTAGACAGACAAAAACGCAGAATCTTCGCCTGAAATTTTCGCATCACTTCATTATCCGCGCTTTAATGTTGATATTTTCTTTCTTTTCCACAGAGATTTGGAAAAATTGAAAGGGGTTTTGAGGGAAATGGTAACGGCGATCGTGGACGAATTTCTCGAGCCTAAAAAAAATGCTTTGATTCCACGAGGCCCGTGAATTTGAAATTAAACAAAAAAATAAAAGTGACGTTGAAAATTTTTATTTTATGACGAAGTCGAGTGTATTTTTTATTTTTCTGATGAGACTAGCGCGTCAAGTACTTTGCACTTTTGTATCGGTACGAAAAAACAATAGACTTTTCTCTCGGACGGCAAAGAACGAGGAAAATATTGGAATTACGTTACGTAGAGTAACGATATCGAAATTGCAGATTTTTGTCGATCGAGGCATGAATAAATAATCATTATGAATAACGCGCTTCGTGGAGAACGTTTTTTTCGTATTTTACGAATTAGCCCAAGTACGATTTCAACCAGACTTTGAACGACTCCATGTTTTCACCGATCTCGTGGACCTGTCGAGTCACAAAGTTCGCCCAAGTCAAAACCGATGGACCGTACAAAAAACACATGGATTCTTCGTAAAGGTAAATTATCGCGACAACGTCGTCGTACGTCACTTCCGTTCGTAAAGAGAGTCTCGCGTGAGCTTGAGCCAAAGTTTTTCTAAAACATGAAAACACCTTTTTATTCCCGAAACCGAAACGATATTTTTCGAATATTTGGAATAATTCTCATTGGCCGATTCCAGAAGTTCCAGAAAAAGTGTCTTGAGAATAATAAAATTCGCATTTTTATCAAACTCACATGAACGTTATCGATTGAGACGGGAAATTATTTTTTCTCACTCTTCTGGTAACGACAAAATAATTCTCCATTAAATTCGCCGCATCCTCGCTCAATTCGACTTGACGTCCATTCACGATTCGCAGAAACTTGCCAGGGGAAAATAAAAATCAAATTTCTCTTTGACTCTATTGAATGAAGAAATTCATTGTCAAATTAAAAAGAATAAAATTGACAAGAAAAAAACCTCAATTAATTGGTCCATTGGAACTTTTCGTTGATTCGTTTCACCACCATTGAAAATCAATTCGCAAATTTCCGTCACGGAATCCTCCGTCAATGGATCGATATCAGCGAGAAATGGAATTCCGAATAAACTGCAGCCGATGTGATTAAAAAAATTAACGATTTTGATGGAATTGCTGTTAATGAACTTCCAGAAATGCCTCGAGATAATTACTTTACGAGATTTTGTAAAACGAGCGAGTTTGTGTGATCATCGCTCTTTTTGCATTGCCAATAACTCCAAACTGCTGTTTTCAGAGGAAACGGCGATGCGAGGAACGGCGTTTTATTACTTTCAATCATTTTTGAATGCAGCTCCGTTTTTATTATGTAACCATCGTCCAGAGCTGACAAAAGGGAACGAAAAAAAAACGAGAATTTAATGTCGACTGTAGAGGTTTTCTCTTTAAGAAAAAAATGATGATGCACCTTGCAAAAGATTTTTTTTCTCAGTCGTTTTGAGGCTCTCCCAATCGCCTGCAGCGCAGACTCCTGTTTTGGCTTTGAGGAGCGAACCGCTGCAGAGCCAAATGCGTTTATCACTTCGGACGGTATTCGCGTCAACGGGAAAGTTCGCTGCGACGTTTCTGTCCGCACAATTCGCTGCATATCTTATCGCGTCTTCCTCCAGTTCGCCAATGTTGGGACCAACGCAAAGCACCGGTGCATGCTTCTCGTTCCCCTTTCGATTTTAAAGGAGAAAAAAAATTGTTTGTCGAAACGTCAAGTTTACTTTCTTTCGATTTTGACTTTTGTGAGTGGGAGGACAAAATTCTTACGGCACTGGCCAAACTCAGGAGCAATCCCATCTTTAAAGACGTTGCAGCCTTTTTTCGGTAGATTCTCGAACCGAGCTCGAGGCAAAGAGCCCTTGCAAAACTCCATGGATCGTTTGGTCCATTTTCCCTAATTCCCAGCGACGAAAACATTTTTTATTGTAATTGGCGTCCTTTCAAAATTTTGTATAAACCTTCTTGGCACCAAAACTCACAGTTTTCTCCGATGAACAAAATTTTTCTGACGTTTAGAATGTGAAATATTTAATTTACCCCAATTTTTTATTTTCCCGATCTAAACGCATGTAAATTTAAAGTCACGTGTCATTACAAAGTCGCCAAAATCGAGTTGCAAGAAATATGTATTGAGGATTTTTTTTGCAGATAGCCAGAAAAGCTATGAGCCTAAATTTTTTAAGAAAAATCCTCAACACATTGTTTTGCAGCTCATAAACGAAACGCGATTTTAATTTACACGCGTTATTTAGATGAAAAAAGTTAAAAATTGGAAATTAAATATCTCAAATTATTGACGCCAGACAATTTTCCTTCATAGGAGAAAAATTTTAGTTTTCGTGCATAAATTTGTTAACAGTTTTGCAAATTTATCGTTATTTTGTTAATCGAATATTAAATTTTGAAAATAACTTTTTTTCCTCCATTACCCAAAAGAAGTCCAGAGTGACTGAATACTTGTGGGAAATATTGAAAACGTAATTTCTCCCTTGTGGAAAAAGTTGGTTCTTTCCAAACCCCAAATTTCGAAAATCGAAGCCTCATAATGTCCCCAAATAGTGTACATTTCTCCGAGCTCTAACTCATCGATCAGAGGATCTGAAAAATCAATGAATTCACGAGAGAGGAAAATTCTTCGTTCTCTCATGTTGAAATAATCAGGGAAATCGATAATTCGTAAAAAAAAACCTGTGATCGAGCAAGTCAATTCAGTGTGAAAGGCTTTTTCATCGCGACAATTGAAGGCCAAAACCGACGTGAATTTTGTCAAGACTTTTTGTATTCCTCCACGTCCTGCAGCGTCTTCGTAACATTTTTTTCCACAATGTTTACAATTTGTTAAAGTTATACCAGATTTCAATTCTTCTACCTGAATGTAATTTCCTGCATGTCCAGGACAATGGGGATCAGGGCATCGGGTCAATGCACAAATTCTAAATATACGAAAAATTTAAAATTCGTCATTTTTATCTTGTAAAATGTTGATTTTTGGATCAGAGATTCCAATTTTTATCGATTCGAAAAAAAATCACAACGCATCGCTTTTTTTCGATCGAATTATTCACCGTCATTGAGAATCGTGAGAATTTTCGTAGGACATTAAAAAAAATGATTGCACAGAAAAATTTCAGGAATAAGAAAGAAAAAAAATATTGAATTCTTTCTCGACTAAAACTCACGTGGATAAGTTGCACGTGTCTAAAATGGACACACTGGTGAGAACATAGCGTTGAAAATAACTCAGACATCGATAACTTCTTGCATACAAGTTTTCGGCCTCTCTCAGCATGGAGGAAAATCGGCAACGTAGCATTAGTTGCAGGCACGTTAGTGTCGCAGGATTCTCACTGCGTAAATACTCTCCGAGACGGTCGTTTAGAGCTTCTCGAAAAATTCTACGCCCTTCGGTTGGACAATCCACGAGATTATCGTACAAAGACTCTGTGATTCGATTACGAGCTTTTAATATTCATTGCACGAATTTATATTCATGTTTTAGCGTCAAAATAATGCAACAAAAAATGCAGTCTCTGTCCGCGTATTCATCTGCATGCAGCATGCATTATGACGAGGTCAAGCCTCTTAATCCCTTAGACATCGCAGTAGAAATAAATCGAAACAAAGAAAAAAGTAGAAATGATATTTTTTCCTTGCTCATTTTTGAGGTCGTTGGAAACGACGGGGAATTTTTATTCTCCTTGTATCACGTGGACATGAAACTCACCGGAAAACGCACGAAGAAGATGAAGATCGACTTCAAGGTCGAGTATCAACGGTGCCGGTTGTGAATTAGAGTTTCTAGAACAATCGAGCGAGTGTTTCACAGCGAGATCTTGAAATTTTTGCAACACTTGACATTCCTCCATGAATTTTAAAGCACTTTGCTTTAACAATTGATAGTTATTCATTTTTTGTTATTACACACAGTTTCGAACGTTTCGATGCAAGTTTATCTTCGACACAAAAATTCAATATGGCGCCCACACACTACGAAAGTCAAACGAAAGACTTAACAAAAGTCTCAAAATTACTTTATTTAGGATTCTTTAATTTGTATGAACACTCTCGACACCAAAGCTACTAATTTTCTGCTGTGAATAAAAAATTTCTCTCGCTAAGAATTTCAGATGTTTAATTTCCAATTTTTAACTTTTCCCATCCAAACGCGTGTAAATTCAAGTCGCGTTTCGTTTATGAACTGCAAAACAATGTGTTTAGGATTTTTCTTAAGAAATTTCGGCTCATAGCGTTTCCGGCAACCTGCAAAAAAAAATCCTAAATACATTTTTTCTTGCAACTCGATTTTTGCAACTGTTTAACGAAACGTGACTTTAATTTACACACGCGTTTAGATGGAAAAAATTAAAAATTGAATATTTCAAATTCTAAACGTCAACAAAATTTTCTTCATAGAAGAAAACTTTTGTTAATTTTGGTACCAAAAACGTTTGTGCAAAATTTCCGAAAGAACCCTCAATAAAGTCGTTTTGTGACCGTAACAATTTTCCTCTGCCTCGCAAGAAAATGCCATTCATGAATGTAAAGTTAACGAAAACTGCACTGAGCACGAATCGTACAACGAAAACGGCAAATCGTCATTGTCACCTCAAAATACTAGAAAAAATTGTTTCAGTTCTGTTGCCAAGTACACACATAACAAAATTATATATTTTTTTTTCTATTACAGCCTTTAGGGGTACAAACAAATTTTTTTTTTTCAATTAACAAGGGAAGGCACAGCAGCGATTGCAGTCAATGTGTTTTCACTGCGGAAAATCATTCGGTGACCGCTCGACAAGGAAACGAGACTTCATTTTTTCTCCAGACTCAAAACTAGGCCGGATTTTCCGTAGTTTTGTTTTTCTCGGGGTTTTTATCTTTTCGTTTACCTGCAGCAGCTCCTTTCTTTCTCGTTCTGTTTTTGCCGGATTGAGCGAGCATCCGGAAGGTGATACACTGCAAATCGAGAAAAAATTATTTATTGCAGTGATTTGGATAGGAAAAAAGTTCGAAATATTTTTTTTTTTATTCTTCATTAAATAAAACGATGAACGCAAGATTTTTGAAACAACGGGATCAAAATTTAGGAGGAAAATATTGATTTTGCGAACGAAGGATTTTTTAACAAATTTTCCTCACTTCTTCGTCCAAGAAATCCATCAAATCGTTCTTTTTGCACTTCAAGCCTTGTGCCTTTAGCGTCGCGAACAATGTTTCGAAAGGCAAAGGCTCGTACGTCAAAACTTGGGTGTGCAATTTTCTATCGACGTTCAGCAGCTCGAGAAAAGCTTCTTTGATGCTTGTTGGTCCAGCCATTTCTCTGGGCGATGTGTTCGCTTCTTGAAATTCCATTTCTTCCGGTATAACGTAAGTAGTCGGGCTCGTTAAGCTGCGAAAAATTGAGCACGTTGGGGATGCGATTTTGATTACTTGGAGGAGGTCACTCGACGCAATTATCGGAAAATAACGAATTGTCATCGAATGTTTTTTTTTCTTTTTAACTCTCCCGGTAAAAATTCATATCTCCGGTAAAATTCAACGAAAAGTTTTCAACGTGGGCTCATTCTTTTCGTTTTTTTAATGCAGGATCACGTGAGCCCGGGTCAGTTACGCGTGACGTGAAAAAATTAGTAAAACATGAGGCAAAACGGTGAAAAAACGAGAAATCGAAAGGAAAAAACGTCACTGGGTCGTTTCTGACTCCAGGTTAACGTTCCAGGGCTAAAAATACCTTTCTTGAGAGAACGGAATATCTGAATCAGATTCGGAATCGTTTAGATTGCGATCATTTATTTTTCCGATTCTTTTTGACGGAGGCTCCTCTTCGTTATTTTCCTCCAAGATCGCGTTATCCTGAGAATTGTTGTTTGAACTTGGAGCCGGAACTTTTCGGTGCAATTCGTTGTAAATGTGATTGAGCAACTGTCTCGCTCTTTTTCTCTTTTGTGGCTTCAAGCCGTATCTGTCGAGTTCTCTCTGCGAAGGAAAATGGAAATTTGTCATGTATTGAGAAACAAAAACCCCGTGATAGAAAAGTAGGAAAAGCGTGAGTCGTTTTTTTTTCAAGTGAACAAATTGCGTCGTGCAAATTGGCACGGCGGTGACGCACGTGGCGGGAATGTTTTTTTAAATTCGTACCTTCAGTTCCGGTGTATCCATTTCGTCATAATTCCTCGGTGGCGTGAATTCCTGGGACATTGTCATTCTCGACCTTTTTTCGGGAGTTTCCGTTCTCGTGTGAATTTGTCTGCTGGCAAAAGTGCTTTCGGGCATTGAGATCGAACGTGAAGTGAGTTTTCTCACAGAACTCGGTGAATCGTAATCGAAACGCGACGAACATCCTGGACGGCTGGTGCACGGTTCTGGACTGTACAATTCCTCGAGATGAACCGGAGAAAATCGGTCCATCAGGTCGTCCTCATTGTGCCGCGAACCGACGAAACTTTCGTTGCTTTTCTGTGAATTTTCCTTGTCAGAATCTCTCCCGTCGCTGCTTCGAATTCCTTCAGCATTCGCGCCTAATTCTGGACTCGACGATAACACAATCGGACTCCGAAGTCGGAGGGTTTCTTGGCTCGACGACGGACTCGTGGCTCTCGAGTTTCCATCCTTGGTTTTTAAGCTTTGCGTAAAGATTCCCTCGTTTCCATCGGGAAAATCTGGTTCGGGCGTTCGATGAGACATTTTTGAATCACTCACTTCCGGGGACAATTCGTGCGTATCGTATTTCTCGCGTTCATCGTTTTTTTCTGAATTGCCAGACGAAAAACTCGTTTCGCTTGACCTTCGCTTCTTAAACTTTTTTCTCGATCTACGTCGTGCAGCTTCTCGAGGCGTGTGAGCCTCGTTGCACGTCGAAGGACTCGAGCGAGACTTCCCTCCAGGATTTTCCGCATTTTTTGAACTTTGCGTGAAAATTCTTGAATCTCGTTCCAATAAATCGAAACTTTGATGTTCCGGTGAACTCTCGAGACATTTCTTTTCCGATTCGTCCGTCGACTGCTGCTCCTCGTTTTCAGTTGTCAAGTTTTCGACGCTCGAGCCTATCGCGTCAGATTTTCGTTTACTTGCGGAATTTTTGGCTCTTCGTGACACTGGGAAGTGCGGCGAGGAGCTCAAAATGCGAGGAGGTGATTTCCCCGAATCCAACAAGCTTTGCGTTAGAATTTCCTCATTCGCTTCGAGCTCGTCGGAGTCTCGGTAACCCAAAAAGTTGGGACTTCTCGTATCTTCGGAAGATCCTGCAGTGAAGTGATTCAAATTATTTTCATTCACTGTTGCGTCGTTCATTTTTTCATAATTTCTTCGCAGCCGCGGCGTAGATTTTCCGGAAACGGGAGAAGAATTCTTGGACGAAGGAACTTGCCGAGAATTCGAATGTGCCAATAATTCCTCGTCGATTTCAAAAACATCGATATCGGATAAGAACATGGAATTTTTTTGGCTGTTCTTATCGTCCAAAGAACTATTCGGACTTGCTGTTTTATTTCGTTCATCATTGCGGTCCAGGAGCAACGACGAGTTTATCAAATTTTCCGAGTTTTCATAATTCACGCAGTTTTTCGATGCTGTTGCTTTATCTTTTTCAACAACGTTGCTCGATTCCCCTTGGCAGGGATTTCTCATGAGCGACGAATCGTTGGAATCCGTATCGAGAATCCGGTTGATTGGTTTCCGAGAAATAAGAGGATTTACGCTCGACGACGAGCTCGCAGGAAAGTCGATGTCTTCGTCGGATTCCTGAGTCAAATCTATCGCGACGTCGTGCGTGGAAATGTCGCTTTCACTCTTTTCGCAATTCGCGCTGATTTCGTCGCTCGATTGCTCCATTTTTTTCAGCATGTTCCTATATTTTGATATGCTGTTGTTGTACCTGTTATTTTTTTTGTATTTCGAATACATCGAAACATTCTCGTCGCAGGTTGAGAATGTCTCATCGATTGACTCGATATCATCGTTTTCTTCGAGTCTCGAGGATTCCTCGATCGATGACTCGTTCACATTTGGCGGCTCATTCGCAACGGTTTCGTGACTGTTGCTTTTCACTTGATCGCAAGTTTTCACAGCCTCGTTACTGACGTTGTTGACATTGAAAGGGTTTCGGAATCTACGACGATCGACCGCAAAGCCGAACGAATCTCCCGCCTCGATGTCGGAATCTTCAGCCGGCTTTGAATTTATTTTTTGAATCTTTTCGATGAATAAACTCAAATTGCTTTTTTGTTTGGCCGGTGGACGTTGAGATTTCGGCGTTTCCACGTGATTTTGCGATAAACTTTTGCCATCGTTCATTTTATTCGCGATCGATGAATTTTGGCGTTCATTTTTCTCGTCACTTTCAGCTTCGGTCGCGCGTTCATCGGCCGAGGAATCTTCGATCGGTCTCGCCTCAGGCGTTCCAGCAGCAGTTTCGTTTTTCTTTTTCCTCTGGGGCGACGTTGCAGGCGAAGATTCTCGGTCAGTTTCGTCGGACGATAAAACGTCATCGGCTATTAATTGAGCCAATACTTTGAGGTTCGAATCCCCTTCGATCGAAACTTGACTCCTCGCTCCGGTCGACGTTCCGTATTGATTTTGTACATCTCCAGGAGGTTCTCGAGATTCGTCGATCGTTTCGTCGAAAAGATCCGGCGACATTGTACTCGCCCTGACGCTACTGGCAATCGAAATTACTTCCATCAGCTCAATCTCTCGATCGTTCTCGATTTCTCGTCCCGGAGAATTCGACTCTGGCGATTTTTCATCGTTTGTGTACGTGGCTACGTTTTCCGGAGGATCGTCACGTTCGATATTGACTGCCGGACCCTGGGAAATTTTCTTTTTATCATTCTCCGTCTCGTTTGCTTGATTTTTTATTTCTTCATCTCGATTCTCTCGAATTTCTTCGTCTGCGTTCAGGAACTCTTTGGCATCGACGATGATCGGCGCACTCAAACCTTCTCTACGATTTTCCACGCTCGAGCGGCTATTAATTTTCGGGTTTCTCTTGCGGAGATAATCGAAAAGATCCTTGAGACGATATTTCCTAGCCAATTGTCTGATGCCAGCGAGCATGCGATTATCATCAAAGATTTTTGGATTCCGTTCGATAACGCCGCAGTAAACAAATTCGAGAAAAGCCATTGCCGTTAAGGAGTCGAGATCGAGCCAACTAATTTTTTCCTTAACGTGTCCGAACTTGGCGTCGTCGGTTGGCTCGCAATCGAGCAAAATGTTGGAGCAACGCACGTGGAAAACTAATTTGTGAGCCCAGATGTGAGTGCTTTTCACAAGGATCACGACGTCGCTCATTGAACTCACGTTAAGAGTGTTTGACCAATCTGCGACCAAATTATTTCGATATTGGCGATCGGTGACGTAAATATTTCTCGTTTCCGGTGGGGAATTATCGCCAGTTTCGCTGAAGCGATTCGTCGACGATTCATTCATATTGGTAACAACTTTTTTATCACTTTCGGGCGTTTTTTCGTTCAATGTTTCGGAATTATCTTCCGGGACTCGTTTCCGTTCAAGAATTTCGTTATTTTCGTTTTGATTCGAAGAATTTTTGTGCTGGCGGTCCGGGCAAGGCAAAACTACCGGGCCGAGATCGTCGACGTAAAAATTTGTTATTTCCGTCGATAATTGAGCGCTGTCCCAAAGTCGCTTCGCCTGTGTGTACAATATTTTTGTTATTTCTATCACAACACAAAATTTGATCAGAAATACAGAAAGGAAGTGTTGAATATTTTTTAAATTGACTCACTGATTGATGAATTTGGCTCAACAGTCGACTTTGCAATTTCGACTTGGATTTCTCGACTCTGGTGATATGTATTTTCGGGGAAACTTGCGTTATGGCCTCATTGCCCATGAGAATCTCTGCGATTCTTTCACTCAAAATGCGGTCCCTCGATTCTTTCGTTCGGGTTTGAAGAATTGTGGGACCCAAAAGTTTTTCTGTGAAAAACCATTTTGTTCGTCATGAAAATCCAATTGCTTTTTTTTCTCTCGCGCGATACTCCGAATTTCACTTACTCCTCCTCGACTTGGCTGGCCCTTCGGGGAGCGCGGACGCGACAGGTTTGTTAGTAGAAAATCCAAAGTTCTTTAAAGTTTGTCGTTTCTGGGAATGAGTTATTTCGACGATCGGATCGTCGCCTCGATGTTCAGCGGCGAGGAGAAAAGCTTCTTCAAAGTCTTGCTCCAATTCGTTCTCCTGAAGCGATTCGGACAGAGCAAGAGCAAGCTGGAGGTCGGGATCAGCATTCGAAACCTACCGTGATGGTTGTTAAAATTATAAAAGTTGTAAAAAAGCTTGTGGCAAGATTTTGTGCCGACGATTTATCGAGAAATTACCACCGGATCCCGATTTCTTCTGGGAGTTTTGCTTTTCGGCTGGATCAATGGCCCGGCGGGTAAGCCGATTGCGATACGTTCGTGAGACTGACGTTCTTGCAATGCGACTGCAGCCAACAATTTTTTCGTCGAGACGTTATTTTTAGTGGCACAATTTTTCGAGTGCGCCGTGCCAGCCGCTGTATCGGCAAAAAATCTCATGCACAAAGGACAAGTGTGACCGGCCTTGGTCGTGCTAACCGAAGCTCTGAAAAACGAGGATTCTATGGACGGTTGATCTTGTTGGTCAGTGGTTCGGCGAGCGGCATTCTCTTTTTTTTTACCCGCCGCCAAAGTTTTGCTCTTTGAGCTCAATTTTTTCTTTCGTTTATCAATCACAATTTTTGGTTTGACCGTTGCCGGCGCCACCCGCACCAGCTTGGGCGATTTAAAGTCTGCCAAACTGTCGTCCTTGTCCGGAGACGCATTGAGTTTCTGCATTTTTTCACCAACCTCCTCTTTCTTCTCCATTCCGAGTCTCGTTCCCTCCTCCTCGGCTTCGTCCGCGTCCGCCTCCTGCGACAGGGAAGGAAAGGGACTAGTAACGCGTTCCAAGAAAGCATGGAATCGCTCGTTCGGCAAAGAGAAAAGAAAAGCGTCAATTTCATAGCGTAATTCGTTTAATAACTCGTCCGCGAATCTCTACATGACAATTCGTTACACACAAAATTAAAAATGTCTACCTAGCAACGAGAATCCTTAACGTATGACGAACAACGTGCAACTATGCGTTGATAGCTACAAATTCTTCAACACGCCGTTGTTCTTCGCTTCGACCGGCTGCTTTAGCGTCTGCTCGTTCGTTCAAAGCCTCGTACACTCTTATGGAAATGATATCTTTGTACATTTCTCTGCGAATGTCTTCCTTTGGTTTTCGTTCAATTCTTTTCATAACACGTTCCTTGGCTCGCAGCACCCATTCGGCAGATCTTGAAACAAACGCAAATAAACGACCAATGCGATCGAACGTTCGTGGGGGCGGATATTTTATCGGAAAGTTTTTAAAACTCAACGAAACTCAATTGTTGTTTGATTTTAGTTCAAGAACGTTACTCACGAGCTCCTATACCACAAAAATGGTGCTGAAGCCAAAGCAACAAACGAAAAAGCGAGGATATTAACGACTTTGTTCGCCGGTGTTCCTCTCAGTCTACGAGGTTTCCTTTTCGTCACGTCGACTGGATCTTTCCACATTTCACGTCGAACGGCGAATTGAACGTATTGCGATTGTTATGCAAAATTTTCTTTTTCTCTTTTTATTTTGCTTGAAAACTATTTTTATTTATGGCAATTTCGGTGCTTGACTATAATTCTTATTAGATTTTTGATCGTCGGTATCAGTTTTGCGTTACTTAACCTCAAAACCTTAGCCCCCTTGCGGGCCTGATAAAAGTCACACGCGCGAGTTATTGACCGTCGATAATTCCAGCCACCGGTCGGTAAGCTGAGCTTGCGCAAACAGCCGCGCGGCCTGAAGGTCGTATCGGTCGTATCACTCTCGTAAACAATGAATTCCAAAACTCCTTGCCGGGCGCTTCATGTTTATCTGTTTTTGTTTTTGTTTCCTACAAATCGCGTAATAATCGTCAAGTGGTTTATGCGTGACGCGAGTTCGTACGAGTTACGCGTTGAGTTCGCCGAACCTTTTGCCTTTCATTTGTCCGACTACCATCCGGCTATAAACCCGGAAGTCTTGCTGTTTGGATAGACCGTTCGGGCACGAAATTCGCTCGGAAGTGGCCAAACGGAAATAAATTTAACGTTCTCGTTTATACGCTTCGTAATGAAATGCAATGCATTTTTTTCTGTCCTCCGAGTGACGTTTTCGATGAATTCTTTTATCACTCGTTTCCCGCGCTGAAACACATCGCACTCGTGCGTTGTTTGTTTTCTCTGTGCCGGACAGAATTGCTTTCTGAGAGCGCACAACAACGTTATTCGCGTAAAACCTGTGAAACTAAACGTGCAACGATACATGGCGGTTAATTACTCGTCGATCCCGTCATTCAAGAGAAATAGGCGGAAAAACGGGCGAAGAGATGCGACACCGTGTCAGTGGAAAGGATCGCAGAAGTCGTGAGTAACACAGAAACAAAAATTTCGCTACAATAAACTTTGGATACGATTCTCGTTTACGTGTTATCGAAAACCTCAGCTCGAGGTAAACGAAATGTGCGTATTTTTCGAGCTATGTATACGCGAATGAAATGATTGCCGGGAGCCGGACGTAAAGCAAAAATTGCGTTCAATTTGTACAAATAGCGAGAATATAAATTGAACGAATGGGAGAAACGCGTGATGCGTGTGATTCGTTCCTTTTCGTGCGTCTCTTTTATTTTTTATTTCTCTATGACTTCGGAATATGCAGTTTTTCCTATAGGGTTTGTCGAGAAACTGTCCTTTCTCGTACAGCGTGTGCACGCGAGACTGTCGGCGAAATTCTTTCGCCAAAGTGCAGCAAAGATGACCGCGTCGACGTATCAGGCGGACGCAGCGAAATTCTCGAGCCACACGCATTTATATACGTAAAGCGTTACACGCATCAGAAAAGAGCGACGAGCGAGTTTGCGCTTTGAAGATGAGTCCGCGAACTCGAACTATCTCGTTTTATCTCTCTCCTTCTCTCGTTCTTTCGTCTTTCTGATTCTCTCGGGTCGCCACGGTAAAAGTGATAAATCTTGGTGGATCTCGGGGCGATTCTCCATGCTCACAGAGCCGTGAGGTATATAGCAACATGTGAGAAGAGTAGCTCTCGCGAGCACTCGATTTATGCCGCGATTTCTTGCCATCGGGCATCACACAAACCCATATATACAAGCTACGACGACGAGTCTGCTTCGCGATAACTCTTTCCTTTTTTCCCACATCCATAGCCACACAAACACACACATATCTCTGTATATTCGTACAAAACATATATTTTTCGTACAATAGTCCTTTACGGCAGGCATAAGGAATTCTAGCATGCAGCAAAGAGGAAATATACCTCGCACCGTAATCGCCCGGACGCACAATTAAAGTTGCATTAGCAGGTACGACCCTGTTTCTCGTGACTAATCGCCAGGATACCATTATATATCTTCATAGACGCGAGCGAATATAAAAACTCGTATAAACTTTTTTTTTTTGCAACAGAAATCAAGTTTTCTTTTCTCTCCACAATCCGATGCTTTGCAGAGTCTGCGCGTCTCTAATGAAACGAAAAAGTACTTATGATTCTTTCAAAATTTTGTATTAACGTTCGTGGCACCAAAACTAACAGTTTTCTTCAACGAAGAAACATTTTGTGATGTTTAGAATTTTAGATATTATGACTCTGAAGTTTGCATCGTTGGAATGCAACGAAATTTATTTTTATCTTTGCAAAAAATAATTATTCAATTACAGAATGTAATTAAGATGATAAAATAATCCATTTTTGCCATTCGAAAAGCATATCGGCTCGAAAAATTTGGATGGCGTTGAAAATTGAACGAATCGTCAATAAAATTCAATATTTTTCGATGCATTCCAACGTTGCAAACTTCAGCATCATTAGATACTTAATTTGCAATTTTCTCCATCCAAACGCAGCAAAATTAAAATCACGGTTCGTTAAAAAGTTGCAAAAATCGAGTTGCAAAGAAAAATGTATTTAGGATTTTTTTTGCAGATGGCCAGAAAGGCTTTGAGCCGAAATTTTTTAAGAAAAATTCTAAACACATTTTTTTGCAACTCATGAACGAAACGCGACTTGAATTTACACGCGTTTCGATGGGAAAACTTAAAAATTGGAAATTTAATGTCTCAAATTCTTAACGTCAGGAAATTTTTCTTCACAGGAGAAAATTGTCAGTTTTGGTGACAAGAATGTTCGTACAAAATTATTAATCCAGATCCGAAGCCTCGCTCGCGCGACTAAATGATCTTTTCACGCGGTGCATGAATTTGTTTTTTCGTCCTCGAGAATCAGTTAGTTCCGTGTCTCTTATTACCGGTCACAACTAAAACTGACTTCCGGGGCTGCAGGAAACTGCGTCGATGTCAACAAAAGTACGTTTCACGATTCCAAACGTTTTGGATTCATGCGGCTGGGGATTTTTTGTTTTTCTAGTTTGTTACGTCGTCGAAGGAACATTGAGCCACTTTTGGCGATATTTGCCGCTTTCATCGCGTACATATACGTAAGCATGAACGACTCACACGTGTAGGAACGATGTAGCGTAACAAAAATGATTTCGCTACAGTCGATTCGTGGGGTTTCATTGTACCATGAATACAAAAACGAATTCATATGTATCGCCGACGCAGGATTGAGAAGGGCCGGAGAAAATGGCAAGGAACGTGTATATAAGGCCCTGAGGGGTCACACCTTCCAGCCGTACGTGATCGAAAGACCCCTTATTACGTTACACTCGCCCTGCTGGCCGCAGCCACGTACAGACTCATCCAGCTTCCCGATAGACATTATACTGCGTTGCGATTTCTCCCTCATTCGCTCACACGTTCCAACAAATTCTCTTCTTCATTGCAGCCCCCAATCTCGTGCATTAACATAATTTTTTTTCTTCATTCACTGCGCGATACACTTATTTCCAAAAAAACCAGTCAATATATTATCGAAAAATTAGAACAATTACAATTGGACTCGAATGCAACCAAATTCCGTTTTTTTTCTTCGAAATTCTGTTTTTCTCGGTTTTTCATGTGAATCAAACGATTAATAGGAAAAAAATTGACAAAAATGGTCGATATTTTGTTGAACCCACGATAAACACAATATTTTCGAATATAACTTGAAAATTTTCGTAATTTTGACAAAACTTTTGATTTCTAACGGAACTGTCGTCAAAATTCACGATTGAAATAACAAAATTTACTTTTCGAAGAGACTCTCCAGAATATTTCTTGCTGCAATGACAAAATTTGTTTGATTTAATAAAAAAAAAAACAGTTTAGTTAAAGTTTCAAACGAAATATCGATCTTTTCCAACAAAATTTTCCTCCCAGTGATCAGCGAGCATACGATCGAGAGTTTTGCAAAAAGGAACCATCGCCGAGTAACGCGTGAGCAAAGCGCAGGCCAATAATTCGTCCGTTTGGTGCCGATTTCAACGCCGGATTCTCCAAAGACAGAGTATTGTTTTTTATTCATAGTTATTATCGCATAAAAGTCACAGAGAGAGAGAAAACCGACTCGCGATTCTGTATATACAAGTTCGCATGATACATATGTATACATTCACATATACACACAAAAACACATAAGCAGGGAGAATATATATCTACATACACATTTACGTAAACGGCGCAAGAGGCCTCTCATTACCGGGTAATGACCTGTAATAACATGGACTTGATGCTCGTGTGCTGGTCCCGGCTCGAGGTACATGCCATAAGCAATCGTTCGCCGCCTTCGGCGGTTCTAATGAATTGCTCGCTGCTCACTGACCGCTGCTCTCTTTCTCCTTCCGCCGATATTTCCTCCGCGCAACATCGCGAGACCGCGGTCATTCCTCATCGCGCCGCGATACATCCGTAATCGTGAATCTCCTTTATCGTTTTTTATCGATTTTTAAATCGCATTCTTCCTACCGATTCCTCAGCACGATCGTCGAGAGCTGAGAACTTTATGCTAATCGTATCGACCTTCTAAAAATGCAATAATTTTCGGCTTCCCTCGTGTTCTGAAAATTAAATGGTGTCAAAAAAAACGTGGATATTCCGTTGAACACGGTAAACTCAATATTTTTTGATAAATTCAAAATTTTCGTAAATCTGACTGTTTTTTTTTTTTTTATTTCTAACGCAACTGTCAGCGAAATTTACGATTGGAATGACAAAAATTTACTTTTCGAGGAGACTTTCTTGAATATTTCTTGCTGAAATGACAGAATTTGTGTGACTTTTCAAAAAAATCTTGGTTTCCGTATCCGCTTTGTCGATGGAACCGTAAAAATCCATTTTTCATAGGAAAAAATTAATTTTCAGGTTTTCTCATTGATTCGAAAATGTACACCGATCGTTTTCATTCTTCTGGACTCGTTAAATGATAATAATAAAAAAATCTTTCCAGGCGACCGATAAAAGTTGGAAAAATGATTTGTAATAATCACCGATAGCTAAAAAAATTGTTGTAGAAAAAAAATTACTTTCTAGATAAAAAACTGGGAATGATTCAACACACAATTTTCAAATTATTTCATCACGATTCCGCAATTACAATTCGCGGTAATATATGCACCGGCGGCTACTGCTTAACGTTTCCTGGGTCAATCCCTGAAGAGATCTTCACGGTATTACTGAAAGCAGAATGCTGTATACGAAATTGTAGCAGAAACAATATCTAATGCTGGGTCTAGGAAGACTCTACGCCTGGAAGCCAAGATATAAGTAACTTTAATGAGCTCGCGTGTTGAGTACAATAATACGTGGTTGCATTCATAGATCATACGTATTTCGCGAGTCGCAACAATCCGAAGCCCTGCAGAGCAAGAGAGAGAGCGAGAGAGCAGAAAACAAATTGCGATACACTGAAAATTGAATTTTGTGGAAAAAATCGTCGATATTAACACGGGGAACCAAATATTTTTGAATGATTTCAAAATTCTAGTTATTATATGACTCTAAAGTCTTTAAAATTTGCGAATTTAACGAATTCGATCAAATTAACGAATTTGATTGAATTATAATGTTTATATCGAAAACAAAATGACTCTGAAGTTTGCAACGTTGAGATTTAACGAAAAACATTTTTTCTATTGATTATTTGTTGAATTTTGGAAATCGTGCCAATTTTTTGAGTCGATTGAGTTTTTTCGTCGCAAGAGAGAATCGTTTTATCGGCCGGACCAAATATTGAATAATAATTATTGGCTCTGCTGCAGAAATAACAGAATTTCGTTGCATTCCAACGATGTAAACTTCACGGTCGTGTTATTTTGACAATATTTTCGATTTCTAACCCAACCGTCAGCAGAATTTACGACTGGAACGATAAAAATTGACTTCTCGAAGGAACTTTCTAGAATATTTCTTGCTGCAATGACAAAGTTTTTGTGATTTTTGAAAAAACGTTTAGACGAACGTTTACAACAAAATATCGATCTTTTCCAACAAAATTTTCTTTGCGGTGTAAACCTGCTGTGGCGTCTGTTATCCATGAGTAAACGGTTCGCGTAATGTGCAGCTGCAACTGCATCGAGAGGGTGGTTAATACTCTCTCTCTTTCTCTTTCCGCCGAAGCCCTGACGGCATGAACGCGCGACGGGTGAACGTATGGCAGGAGCGAAAACGCAAGCGCGAGGATCAAGAGCAAGAGAAAAAGAGAGAGGTAGATGCGATATTATGGCAGGAGGAAAAATATAAAGAAAGGAAGCACAAGGGGGCGGAGGGCCAAGCGGCGGCTCATCAAAGGGGATTGTAATTAGCTGCGCATGTGCCGCGCTCACCCGCTCAACCGTCAGCGTTCACTGCGTGAGCGACTAGTGCACCAGTATTAGTACGTCGTACTCCTTGCCGCACACGATCCGAACAGCGCCGCCAACATTGCCGGACGGACATACAACTTGCCTTAATAAATTTATATGAGCCATTCCACGCCAAAACGGATCCTGTTTTTTTTTTCTTTGCAATTTTATCGTCGCGAGATTTTTAACTTTCCAAAACCATCGCGTACAGAGTTTTTACGACGGTTAATAAATTCTAAATGCTCCAGGAAAATATTTTTAGAAATTAATGATCCTGAAGTTTTCAACGTTGGAATGCATCGAAAAATATTCGATTTTATCGATTGTTCGTTAAATTTTCGATGTCATACAAAGTTTTCGAGCTGATATGCTTTTCGAGTGGCAAAAATCGATCATTTTACCATCGTCACGACATTTTGCACTTGAATAATTATTTTTGCCAATGATAAAAGAAAAATTTCTCATATTTTTCTATACAAGAATTTGTACAGTCTCGTCGAAATCTCCGCGAACAATCTGGACGTTCCTTCCTTGCGCAATCATTAATATGAAGAGATTAATTAAAATTAATCCACTGCTTCCCATATCGAATAATGAAAAATGACAAAAATGGAAACGGAGATCGATTTTACATTCGAAATTCCTCGCACTCATGATTTTTCCGGTGCTTTGCAAATCGTGCTAGATTTGCGTAATTTGGAGACGAAAAAACACTTTTCCTGCTGTTGCAATCCTCAGGCGTTCCCTTGAGACTTTCCCTTCTATCTGATCCATCGAGTACCGGATGTTCTGAAACATTAATGCTCGTATGTAGTGAATCTTGAAAAGCTTCTCATTAATCCTGAGGACGCAGATTTCGGTGCAACAGAAAAAAATATACCAGAGGGAGAAACTCCGGTAGCTGGTTTTGCCTCAAACACCTATTTTTGGTGCTGCAAGCAGACAAAACGTGCCTTGTCCATAAACCTAAGGATCTCCTTTATGTCAGATACGACGAAGCAAAGTAACGTAATCCATCAGATCACTTTATATGGTTCAGACTGTTGGTTAGGTCGCTTTTATACTTTCGATCAATCCCGCGTACAGTGCGAACGCCCTTAACGCTGTTTTCCGCTGGTTTCTGCAGCCAATTGCGTTGAACGTGTTCGGAAGAGTTTTCCCTGATTTTTAGGCACGATTTTCGCGCCCAGACTCGTCCGCAAAAAAGCTCGTGAATTCTTAAGTTTTTTTTTGGGTTTTTTGAACGTAAAAACGTCGCTGACGGAGTTTCTACTGTACCGGAAAGGAGGGATCCCTGCCCCAAGTGAGGGATCATCTTGTAATCCGATTCCATCAGGGTTTGTTGAGACCATTGAGAAACGGGCCAATGACCGCGATGAACGATCCTTCTCGCAACAGCTGATATGGGTTGCGACCCTCGATCCGATGAAAGGAGATTCAACAGACGGATCGATCTACCTTTAGCTAACTTTCTGTTCGCGTATCCTCGCATAGACATTCATAAAGTTTGTGCAACGATGCTTGAAGGACTATGCGTAACTGGCAGGATTTTCTCTCTAGCTCGAACGAAAGTTTTTTGTTGTCAGTGATCCTGATGGGTCGCTCGAGTAATCATTGAGCAATTTTGGTGATTATTACAAATTCTTTTTCCAACTTTTATCGCCCGCCTAGATGGAATTTTATTCATTCATTATTATTTAACGATTTAAAAAGAACGAATGAATTGTTTTTCCCCAGAAAATTTAATTCATGGCTTGGAAAACGATCCGCGTAAATTTTCAATTTGATGACAAAACCAGGAAATAAATTTTGTTTTTCTATAAAAAAAGCGTTTTTTTTGAAAAATCACAAATATTTCGTCATTGCAGCAAGACAAAATTCTAGAAAGTCTCTCCGAAAAGTCAATTTTTGTCATAGCTGTGCTGACGCTTTGATTCCGTTAGTCCTAAAAAATATTGTCGAAATGACGAAAAGTGTTCAATAAAATATTGACTTTTTTTGACAAAATTTAATTTTCAGTCTATATTTTCGAAAAAATGTTGAGCCTGGTGGGGCCCTCGATACGCTATAGATATTCTGGCATGGAGAAACGCTTCCCTTTTGTACGAAAGGCCATTCCGGGAGATTGGAATCTGGAACTAATCGGCGCTCTCGTCTATCGTTGGAGCGAAAGCGTCGAAGGACTTTGACTATTCACAAAGGCTCAATGAGAATAATAGGAATTGTGTACAGGTATATATGAAAAAATAAGGTCCCGAGTAAGAAAAAATCGGGAGTGTATCGGTTTCTTGAACGGATACCAGTCGTTTTTGTTCTGCTTTTCGAGCTTATTGGATCCGAGGGAGTTGGAGGACTGGTTGTGCGATTGTTTTGGATTTTTCAAATATCGCGTGCGGTGACAAAAAATCGCGAACGTATTTTCGTCGAGATGGGTAAAAACTGGTGCGTCGATTTCTTAGCCATAAAAATGCATTGAATATTTGAAGCAGCCGAGCAAGCAAACTCGGACGATGTTTTTCTATGGTTTTGACATTCGGACTTGGTCAAAGGATGAACGAAATTTTTATTGAAAATCCTGGACTTTTCTTTCGTTCGCGGTTCCGGAGCATCGCGGTTGGGGCAGTGACGCAGCCTGTTTTCGGAGCGTTTGTAGCAAAAACTGTTTTGGCCCTTTCTTCGGTGCTGCGGCGAACCTTCTCAAAAGCTGTCTCGTTCGTGCAACGATTCCAAAGTTTTTCATCGTCTGTCCGCCGTCTCGCGTAGTACGCTCGAAAAATCTCGATTCGCCCATCGCCTCCCCCTTCCCGAGACTCCACACAGAGTAAGCATCCACATGGGCTCGCGGACAAACGTGTTTTTGGGCCGAATGGTCGCGCGCGATCCAACGCAACGCGCGATCATCATCTTTCTTCTCCTTCTCTCGTCTACTTCTCCATCTGTCCACTGTTCCTTTCGTCACGTCGTTTTTCGTCCAGAAGACAGCAGCAGAGAGTGAAAGAGGCCGAGAGCAGAGCCAGCCCTCGCGATTTTGACGGCCCTCTCTCATTGTCGGATTTCTCGCGAGGCACCAATGATCCACTCGCGGGAAAAGAGCAGCAACCATGTGAAGACCCTCAGCCGATATGCTTTGTTTCTTTCGCCAGCCATGGCGAATGAGATCGACTCGCTCGAATTAAACGAGAACGGAATTCTTACGCTTTTTGCCATTAGTCTTCGGCATCCTGCGCGATCAGGATCTTTGCGCTGCTCTACGTTCAAACGAAATTATCATTTCGCGACGCTTTTTTCTTTGAGTCTCCCTTGCCAGAGCCAAAGCCAACATGAAACTCAACAATGCTCGATATTAACATTACAAAATTACTTCATTTCGGATTTTCTAATAATTTTGTATAAACAGTCTTTTGACACACAAAAACCAACAATTTTCTCCTATGAACAAGAATTCTCTGACGTCTTGAGAATTTAAGAAATTTCATTTCCATTTTTTAACTTTTCCCATCCAAACGCGTGTAAATTCAAGTCGCGTTTCGTTCATGAGTTGCAAAAAAGTGTGTTTAGGATTTTTCTCAAAAAAAATTCGGCTCAAGGCTTTTTTTTTGGCTATCGGCAAAAAAAATCCTGAATTGCAAATCGATTTTTGCAACTTTTTAACGAACCGTGACTTTAAATTACAGCCATGGACATGGGGAAAATTATTGGGAATCAAGTATCTCCAATTTTTAACGTCAGGAAAAAACTGTCAGTTTTGGTGCCAAGTTTTAGACAAAGTTTTGAAAAAACTCTAAATAAAGTCGTGTTTTGACACGCGAGAATTTGATATTTTGATCGGGACGACAGCAAGTGTGTGCGATACGAAAATTCGAGCCTCCTCTCAGTTTGAGGACGAGTGAAAATTATAATGAAGGAATTCGAGGATCTTTGCGGCATGAATAATTGTTATTTCCTCCATATTTTTCAATACCTTGACACTTAAAGTTGCAAACTCTTTTCGCTGAATCGCAACTATTTGAAAAGTGCAGAAGAAACCTTGCGGAGAGATTCCGTCGCGAGAGCTAGGCCGTCCGATGGCAGCGGAGAATCCGCAACGAAGAACATCAACGGCGGGAGTGATGGAAGCGCGGACATGCACGCATACACACGTACGGCAAGTCCCAGCACGAGAGATCCAGTTTTTCTTGCAAAGATATATAGAGAGAGGCAGAATAAAGGAGAGAATGAGGGGAAAGGAAAAAGAGCAGGAAAGCAGCATTGCCATCAGACGCGGGTAATAAATGCGTAAGGAGTCGCGGTGGCACAGCAGCAGAGAGGGCCCGAGCGAATATTGCGGAGAAATAAGAGGGAAAGAGATCGAGATACTTTTGCCTCGGAATACCACGGGGCCCTTCCTTCGTCGCGGGTCTCCAATGGCTCTGAAAGAGACCATCTCCGTTGAATCTGGACATTTATCTTCCTTTCTACGCTCCTCTTCCGCCTCAGAGCGCTCACCACGTTTCTTCTTATATTCTTCTGATTCGCTCTTCTCTCTGATGCGAAACCGAGTGTCATTGAATTGTAGGCTCCGCGTCTAAGCTTGACCCTTTTGTTTCAGCGATCATGAAACGCCATGATTGTAATGAAATTCTTAATCCTCCACATCTCGATGCGTCTCTGCGACATTTATAACAAAAATTTCCCCCAAATAATACGAATTTTTCAAAATTTTTAACAAATTCATTAATTTCTCATGTCGAACTTGAGATTTTTCGTTTTTAAATTACTCTGAAAGAAAACTCAATCGAACCGAGTCAATCTTTTTTCCAGATCCGCTCAACGAGACATTTTTATTCAAAAATAAATAAAATGTAACTATAAAAACTATGAAATCGTGAAGTTAATAGAGAATTTTACAAAATTTTTACGCAATTTCTCGTTCGAGGTGGATTTTTTTTTAATTTTTAAAGAAATCGATCAATTTCGAATGTCGTCGAACTTTTTTACTTTTCGTTTCCAGATTACTCTAAAGAGAAAATCCAACCGAATCCGGTGAATTTTTTTTCCAGATCCGCTCATCGAGACATTTCTATTTAAAAATAAAAAAATGTAACCATAAAAACTATAAAATCGTGAAGTTAATAGAAAATTTTACAAAATTTTTACGCAGTCTCTCGTCCGAGGTGGATTTTTTTATGATTTCTAAAGAAATCGATCAATGTAGAGTGTCGAGATTTTATTTTTCGTTTCTGGATTACTCTTATAGAGAAAATCCATCCGATCCGGGTGAATTTTTTTTTCCAGATCCGCTCGACGAGGCATTTTTATTTGAAAATAAAAAAATGTAAAATCGTGAAAATCAGAGTCAATAGCGAACTCGCCCGATTTATTTATTTATGAGTTAGTTATACTTGACCCCGCGCCCCCCGAATCCACAGTTATGAAAGAGCGTTAACACGACTTTTGGGATATACCGGACAAGTTTTATTTCCTTTCTTCATCTGGTCCCGTAGCTGAGACGGTAGTTTTTAGGAGACTCGTATTTTTCATATTGGAGTTTGTGCGCTTTCTTGGTTCGCGGTGCGTTCACGCGGGTTATGTGCCCTGTCAGATATGCCGCGCGCCACGGTTGCGGTCTGTTACGCCCACCGATGGACGGACGGGGTTCCGTCCAACGGACCGACGGGCTCCGACAGAGATTCCCCAACAACAACGACCGCGACCAAGACGACGAAGCAACGACAACGACGACGACGACGATGCGAGACGAAAGAGCAAGCCAAGTCTCCGAAGCGTGCTATGCTGGGAATATAAAGAAGAAACTGGTGGGACAGGTTGGACGTTGGAGAAAAAATCTTCTCTCTCTCTTTCGCTCCTCCAAAGCTTTGATGGTTCCCGCCTCCGCTGCTGGACATGACACGATATTTATATTTTTCCCATATATTTCTTCGTTACATTCGCTCCTTATTCCCATGCCTCTTTCCTTCCTCCTCTTTTCTCGCAGCTTCCCGTTTCATTTTTCCTCAGATCTAAAAGTGCTAATTACGACTTTTGTTAATACGCTTTGGACCTCGACTAACTTCCTCGGCATATATTCCAACGTGTATACACACGATATGAGAAGCTCGTGAACAAATTTTCTTCTTATTTTTCGTATCCCCCCCTTTTCTCATCTTTTGTACGTCCCTCAAGAGCGCGACAAAGTAGAGCCACAATGGACTCGTGTTTATCCATGTATATTCCCTTCTCACTTTTGCCCAAACGTTTCCTCGAACCGAGATCGGCAACGGAGAAAGAAAAAGAGGGAGGAGAACGCGGCGACTCTGTGTGGTAACTTTTTAACACCTACCGGGCTGGACCTCGAGCTACGAATCTCGTGAATCTTTGCTTCGCCTTTCGATATCCGAGCGAGTCTTCCGCGCACAGCCGATCGTTAAACATTCATCCCGAAGTTCTCGATTTATGACGATTCTGAATTAAAGCTGAATGTAAATGCTGGAAATTTCAATGACTCTGCAGTTTGCATCGTTGGAATGCAACGAAATTCATTTTTATCTTTGACAAAAATAATTATTCAATTACAGAATGTAATTGCGATGATAAAACGATCCATTTTTGCCATTCAAAAAGCATATCAGCCCGAAAAATTTGGATGACATTGAAAATCGAACGAATCTTCAATAAAATTCAATATTTTTCGATGCATTCCAACGTTGCAAACTTCAGCATCATGAAATTTCATAAGTTACGAAAAATCTCTTACGAGCTTGCAAACAACTCAAAACTCATTCAAATTCCATCCAATTCTTGCAGTTTTGCTTCCCCATAAAGGGAACCATGTGACGGTGAAATATTAATGTTTTTTGTGTACGTTCCGGCACTGTAAATTTCAAACGTTTATGACTCGAGAACAGAAATCTTTCGAAATTCTAAGTTTTTCGAAAAATCGTCAAACCCCTCGAATTTTTGTTAATTTTCCAAGATTTGGTGTGTAAGTGCAGTCTGCTTACCGTTTTTTTTTCAATTCATCTGTGATGATGAATTTTTCCGAAGCAATTAGTCGGACGCGATTAGTCAGGACGTTATTTATCATTTCGATTTGATCCAATGATCTATGAACTCACAGAAAGGCCAACGAGAACTCGAAGGACACGCACGTACAGAGTTTCGTACGAAAACATGGCCAGACACATGTTGATATTTGGTTTATACGTTAAGTCTATAGCTTTATGGTGTACGCGCGTATGGGTTTCGGGTAAGGTATAATAGAATTTATTATAACCCACTTGCCATTAAGCTATTATGTTCACCCTTTCTCCGCACGAGTATATATGCGGATCCTTGTTCGACTCTCTCTCGTTTCCTTTCTTTCTCGGTCCGTAGCCCGTAGTTTGGAAGTTCCATTGTGCGCCATAATGAAATTCGTACAAAAGGGGTTGTAGCCCACAAAAACGTGCTGGCGTACTTGGCATTTCGCTAAGCTCCAAGAATACATAGAAAAAGAGCGGAAGAAGGGGCAAAAAAGTGAGACAACGATACGGAGTCTGACTATCTTGTACTATAATACCTAAAAAAAAAAAAATCCCCCTCCGCGTGTGTTCAAGGGGGTAATTCGATCCCCCGTGTGCGCCAGATGGGTAATCAAAGACCGCGGTTTATTTACAGGGTGCATAAATGCAAAACAACAACGGAAAGGAAAAAAAAATCGGACGAAAACAAAAAAAAAATAACTTTTCGAGGGCCATTGAAAAAAAACTTTATTGAATTTAAATAAAGAAAACGACAAAGATCGGGGCCGAAAATTTCCAAAGTTTTTTCACATTGGTTTGTGTTTGTTTTTCAATTCCTGGCAGAAATTTCATCAAAAAAATCAAAAGTTGAAGGAAAAATGAGGAAAAAGTTGGTTTTTTTTTGTTAAGCTGGTTTTTGCTCCGTTTCGTATACGGTATTGTTTGTTAGTTGGACGTAGTGTAATAGCCCCATGGGGGTTTTGATACACATGGACAAGCACATACTTGGTCGCTCCCTTTGTCCCTAATTACGGCCGCGGGATTGGCCCCATCAGCCGCGGCGGTAGGCCCAAAATAATAGGGCCCCGGAGAGAGGCAGAAAAAGAAGGATAAAAAAAAAGAAAGGGAGCTGCTGCGGCGAGATGGCGCTGCTGGTGTATCGTGCACCGCCGCGGGCAGGCTGAAAAGGACGAGGAGTTGAGGAAGGAAGGGGGGCGGGGAAAAAGCCCCGTGGTAAAAGGCCCCTAAGGCCCATCCTCGCTTCTTACGGACCAGATCGCCGCCGCGGCGCTCAGCCTCACGGGAATTCACGAGTTACGACGAAGTATCACGAAGCCTATGCCGCGCCGCAGTCATCTTCATTCCCAGTTTGCTCTCATCGCTCGAGCCGTACGGTCGTCTCTTTCGATCTTGAGATCGCCACGTTCGCCTCTCAACACGCGGCTCAAACACGAACCAGTACAATAACAATCGATTTATCGCTCCAATATTAAAAATTCATCATTACAATTATCACAGTTGATTAAAAATCGATAATCAATCAATTATTGTCGATCAAGTTTTTATTAATTAATCGGTTATTCGGCATTTTGCCCTCTGTGTGTGTTGTGCTTCATCATGTTGTGACTAAAGTTCTTCTACGACCTTAAAACAAGTTTGACTATTCACGAGAATCTCTTTCGAACTTCGTCACACGTCGAGACGTTAAAAATTAACTTAATTATTTTTGCTCTCTCGTCATGCGGTGCCGCGATGATATTTTCCCGGGAATGCTGAGCAATCAGATGAGAGACTCTTAGCCCGGGAGATTGGCAAGTCTCTCTCCTTTTACAAATATTTTCGTGGCTCCCTTCGCAAGTCTCAGCATTTCTCTTCATCATCGGTTTCCTCTACTTCTTTTCGGTTATTTGACTGTAAATTATTTTGCGAGTATAATCATGAGGGCCTCTATCGCAACTGTGATTACGATCCTCGTCGTCGTGGCCACGATCATCGACAATGTCGATTCATGGGGTATCAACCACTCCGGAAATTCCGGCACCGGAACCAAATGCGAGAGACTTACCGTCTCCTTGTGTCGCGGTCTTCGATACAATCTTACCGCTATGCCTAATTTCATGGGACACACGGATCAGCTGCAAGCCGAACGAGGGGTAATTTCCATTTGTTTTCATGATCCTGAAGTTTCCATCGTTGGAATGCAACGAAATTCTGTTATTTCTTCAGCAGAGCCAATAATTATCATTGAATATTTGGTCCGGCCAATAAAACGATTCTCTCTTGCGACCAAAAAACTCAATCGACTGGAAAAATTGTCACGATTTTCAAAATTCAATAAATAATCAATAGAAAAAATGTTTTTCGTTCAATCTCAACGTTGCAAACCTCAGAGTTATTTTGTTTTCGATATAAACATTTTAATTCAATCAAATTCGTTAAATTCGCGAATTTTAAAAATACAGAAAAATCGATAAATCATTCAATTATTAGAAAAAATTTGATCTTTTCTGATAAAGTTGATTTTTCATGAGAATTCGATCGATTTTTCATGATAATTTTCGCATTTCGATCCAAGAAAATCGTATAAACTCGAGATGGCTCATTTTGTTTTCGATATAAACATTTTAATTCAATCAAATTCGTTAATTTAATCAAATTCGTTGAATTCGCGAATTTTTAAAATACAGAAAAATCGATAAATCATTCAGTTATTAGAAAAAATTTGACCTTTTCTGATAAAATCGATTTTTTATGAGAATTCGATCGATTTTTCATGATAATTTTCGCATTTCGATCCAGGAAAATGGTGTAAACTTGAGATGGCTCATTTTTTTCATGGAAACGTGTGCCTGTGTATCGATAACTCTCAATATTTATGAGGAGAAATATAAAATATGTCATAGCTCGTAGAGTGACGATCGACGACGATATATCAAATTTAATCAGTGACAAAAATCGGATCGCGCTCAGAGGCTTTAAACCGCCTTTGGAGATCCGATACAAAGAGCGCATATGACAGGAGCAACGAATGCGAGAGAGAGGGAGAGGGAGCGAGAGAAAAAGGAAGAAATATGAAAAAGCGAAAGGCTCGATAACGACAAAACGAGCTAAACGCTATCTTTGACGTTTATGGGATTTAAAGCGTTGCGTTCTTGTTGTATATATAGCGCGAGGGAAAACGAGAGCTTCTCTTTCATGTGAGCGATTGGCGGCGTCGAAACGACACCGCCGCGTTCGCGCAGGTGCGTCTCGTTCACTTACATCGATAAATACGTACATGCACATACACGTGAACGTCTTTATGCGTACGTGAATTATCGTAACTCGTTGTTTTTCCTTTTTTCTCTCCTTCAACGAGGATTCATCGCGAGCGTTATCAAAGAATTTATTCCCGCAATAAATGTATACGATGTGCAATAAAGCTACGCACGCGAATGTGGCCATAAAAACGATGTAGCATTTTTTTTTGTTTTTTACATCGAGCTTTATTATTCGGCTGGTTACCGGAAAGAAAATTTTTCAAATTTGGATGGGTTCGTTGATCTTGAATCCGTATAAATTTGTTATTTTACGGATCTTTCCCCCATAATCCATCGCAACTCTCCTACGGATTAGATTTTGTGCCACTTTATAATCAACACCATAACATTTCATGGGGTTTTCGCTCAGACAGCAATTACAATTTTTTCTTTATAATTATTCGAAGAAAAAAAATTGTTTCGGTGCATTCTAACTTGGTGGGAAATGGAGAAGCAATTTCGATGATAATTCCAGTTACGCGCGAACGAACGAAAATGCGTTTTGCTCTGAAAATCAAATTTTGTCAAAAAACATCAATATTTTTTTGAACATTTTAACAATTTTTTTGATTCCTAACGGAATTGTCAGTAGAATTTACGATTGTAATGATGAAAATTCACATTTTTCGAGAGATTTTATAGAATTTTTCTTCCTGCAATGACAAAATTGTTGTGGTTTTTCAGAAAAAGTTTAGTCCAACGTATCCCACAAAATATCGATCTTTTCCGACGAAATTTTCTTTTCGGTGTGATATTATTCTGAGTGCAACTGCATAAAGCAAAGCTCGCGAGCTGTTCCTGGCTCTATCGCGAGTTAACATCTTGCTTGAGTCGAGACATACTCCCAATTTGTTTTATTTTTGTTTTGCTGGCACTGGTAGGATGAAAAAAATAGGTGCATATTTGTTGGTGAAATTTGGAACGAGTTGGGAGGAATTTAAGTTCAGGTCGACGCCACTGAGGTCGCACACCCAACACTCCATGGGGGTCCAACCACTAACACGTGTATCTCTCGTCATCGCTGGGAGGAATGAATGGAAAGACGGGAGAAAGAAAAAAAATTGGTACGAGAAGAGCCTACGATGGGGCATAAAATGTAAAATAAGAATAAAATCACCAT
This sequence comes from Diadegma fenestrale, assembly GCA_037043255.1. NCBI lineage: Eukaryota > Metazoa > Arthropoda > Insecta > Hymenoptera > Ichneumonidae > Diadegma > Diadegma fenestrale. Next base: position 2,313,690 of record CM073316.1, read on the forward strand.
CGCGACCGTATATTCGTGTATGTGCCGACGACTCCGCACGTATGGAACTTAACGGGAGACTGTATTTGTGAAATTGGCTGCTAATTGCGTCTCCCGCAGTGTGTTCCCTATCTCGGCGGTCTCGCTCGAACCAGCAACTCTAAGACTTACGAGCTCGCTCTTTTTCCTTTGACGGTCCTTTGACCCCTCGATTAAGAAATACATTTGACTCGGTAAACTAAAAAATTACATCTTGTTGTTCTTTTTTCTTCCTCCGCGTCTTTCACACCGGATTGATTATTTAATTAGCAAATGATTGAGCGCACTGGAACATTTCATTCGAATCAATTCTACACAAAATCATCGAGTCTTGACTTCGAGCTAGATTTCCATTCACCGTTCTGATCGGTAAATTTGCTCGTTCAACCGAATTTCCAAATTCGTTCATTGCTTTTCAAGCGAGAAAACGCAGATTTTCATTTTCCCCAACTAAAAGCGTGTAAATTAAAGTCACGCTTCGTTAAAAAGTTGCAAAAATCAAGTTGCAAAGAAAAACGTATTAAAGATTTTTTTTGCAGATGGCCAGAAAGGCTGCGAGTCGAAATTTCTTAATAAAAATCCTAAAAACATTTTTTTGCAACTCATAAACGAAACGCGACTCGAATTCACACGCGTTTCGATGGGAAAAGTTAAAAATTGGAAATTAAATATCGCGAATTCTTAAGGTCAGGGAATTTTTCTTCATAGGAGAAAATTGATAGTTTTGCAGTCAAGAATATTCATACAAAATTATTAAAGAATCCCAAATAAAGTAATTTTGTGATAATAATACGTTTCAAAATCTAAATAGTCATTAGAGAGTCGATCTAATTATATATTTGCATAAAGAAACATTCGTTATTTTTATCGGAATCGAAATACACTTATGCCGGTGAATCGGTGAGCCAAACGTGCACGAGTGTTCTGTAGTCTGCCAGCGGTATTAATTTATGATTTATGCAGCGAGTGTGTGATCAGGTGTATGTCGTCGTAATCTCGTATTCCCGGAGCACGTGCATGTGTAATGGGTTTTTGTTGATGTTTTATTTTTTTAGATATACATACAAGACGTTCCACGGCAATGGATCATGACATTTTTTCCATTAATTATTAAAATTGATAATTTTTTTCAATGAAAATAATCGTACAGCAAATTCAATTTTGACAGTCAAAATAATTTCGTTTTTCTTCGTCCTCCTTTTTTTTTATCGTTTTGCCGATTTTTTGACGATTTTTTTAACTTTGAGCGAAATTTCCCGAGGCCCACGCGATTCTACATTAAAAAACGAAAAGAACGAGCCCAAATTGACCGTTTTACGTTAAATTTTACCGGAGATACGAATTTTTCAAAATCGGCCTCATTCATGACTCCAGATTTACCGGAATAGGTGAAAAAAAAAAATACAAGGTCACCGTTTTAGACTTGATCAATGAACCGAATGCGCGAATGCTCCAATCAACACGAAATGTCTTGTAGCCATATTTGTAAACGGAGGGATATATACAAGTGTGTGAAAATCTCGTAAGCTTGTCTGGGGCAAAATGGCATTACGAGACGACGCAGGGGGAGTAGCGAAAAGTTGATATATCTTCGTACAGGTACAACGGTGTTACATATAAACTGCTGCAGTAGGTATTATGTGTAACATGAGAACACGAGGGAGAAATGTCGTGCCGGCGAAACTTATAACGAGGTCGAGGTAACACTTGTTTTATATATACCTTTTACTCTCCATAGTAGCCAGTGCCACAGGGAGCTCGCGACATTGTCCTTTATGGTTTTCTTTTCAAGTACCTTTGTGCATACACATATAGATGTATATAAAAGACGTTTCCATGGCTGAATGTGTTGGTGATTCTATTATTGAAGCAAGATCGATATCAGTCAATCCGGAATTGGCTAATTAATTACGTACAATTAATTAGGCTCCGAGATTCTAATCGATCGATGGGCTGAATCCATTTTTGAACCTGCTCGTGCGGATCTAGAAAGATGAGTGTTTTTTTTTAATGAGGAGAAAAATTGACACTTTTCAGATTTATACTCGCAGGCTCGAATACTTTGTGCGTGCACGGGGAACGTCGTTCCCTTAATCGTGCAATAATTACGTTAACGAGGACAATTTTAAAGCTTCATAAAGAGAACTTTATGCCTTTTCACTCCATGCATGTGGCTCGTACAAACTGCACGCGCACATACACACGATAAATGGAGTTTCGAAGCTGCAACGAAAAGTCATAAAAGGCCTGTTTTAACTTTTTGTTTTTTTCTTCTTCTTCTTGTTTTTTTATTTCTCTTTTTCTCACTATATACGAATTGCCCCTGAAAGTTCTCCCTGCTCTTTGAGCATTCGGGCTTTTTACGAGCAACAGTTGCATCCGTCTCTGGGACATTCAACTGCCATTCTATATAGCAGGAGATTTCTCCTTCTCCTTCTGCTGTTGTTGCATTTTGTGTGCCACAGCGACACAGATCTTGCCTCATTCTTCGGCTCTCTTTTTCTCATTTTTTATTCTTCTCCCAACGCCTTCGTTCTCTTCGCCTTCTTTTTTCTTTCATCTTCGCGGCACCAACGATCTGCTTGCTCCTCGCGCCGCGACCTCCACTCGAGTGCCGATCATTACGAACCACTCATCGACTTCGAAACACACGTGAATTTCTCAGGATATTTATGGGGATGTGTTTGTAGTCCAAAATTTTATGGGAAATATTTCGACCAACGAAATTATTTCCAAGAGTTATGAGAGTTCGAAAATTTGGAAAAAAAAAATATCAAATTTCATCGGAAAGAGAGCGTTCCCGTGTTTTCCTTCGGAAATATTTACGTGCGCCATGTTTTTTCGTTGACAATATAAAAAGCGAGTTTCCCTCATTTTTAATGAACCCGGAAATAAATATTCTCTAGCGTTTCACCAAAAATATAGCTCGATGCATTGAAATGTAGGGAAAAGTTATTGGCTTTCCGCGCGCGGCCGAAAAGTCAGAAGAATTGGAACTTTTAACGCCGACCCGTCAGGGAATCTCTGTTTTTTCCTTGAAAACAAAAAACGACGGGTACAGAGTGCCGGCTGGCTTTTTGTTTTTCAAAGTATGTGAAGCATGCATCAAGAGGGATGTAGATATTTAAAGGCCTCGAGGAAACAGACGTCTGCTCGAGCCAGCAGAGAAATGAAAAATACTTCCTTTCTTAATTTCCGATGTTTCCCCATGGGCGGTTTCAGCCCCTGTTCCGTCCAACCATATACACGGCTTTCATTTTCCGGTGGTTGCGCATTGAATTTTCGTGCGTCGCTTGAATGAAACTCAAAAAATCCGACAATATTAACCGTTTCAGAAATAATTCGAAACTAAATATGATTTTGTTTGAAATTTACGAATGGCCGGACTTCGATTTTTGATGAAATTGTATATTTCCGTGGATGAATGCAAATCAATATTTCTATCGAACAAAAATTCACTGGGGCCTCGTTTTTTCTTTCATTAATTTTTTAGTTTTTTTTTAATATTCAAATATATTTTCAATACATAAATAAAATAATAATTATTCCAAATTATAATTATAATTGTTATTAATTGAAATTATAAATAATAATAATAATTTATTGTAAATAATAATAATAATTTATTATAAATCATTATAATAATTTAAATTAATTAATTAATATTATAAATTATTATAAATTATAATAAATTTCATTAAATATAAATAATTATTATAATAATTTATAATATTATTACCGATAATTCTAATGAATAATAAATTATTACAAATAATAACAATAATTGATGTATTTTTCAATATTTTTAAAGATATTTTAATAACAATTGCGGCCAATTATTTTGGTAACGACGGATTGATGTAATTTTACGTGGGGCTATGGCTGTAGGGAAACGTATTGAAGAGCAGAAATGAAAATGGATGGATAATCCTCAAGAAGAGGATTGCAGAGCAGACTCTTGTCTCATTAGGAAAAGGTACGAGTCGGATGACACAGCAGTCAGGAGGAAAAAAACATGAGCTTACGCCTGTCATCCGTTTTTGAGGATGAAAGAAATACTGGAAAAGATGAGGGTGTCGAGAGCTTGTTCGCGAGAGAGCGCCGCATACTATACAGATGCGAAAGAAAAGTCCTATTATACCGAGAATAGATTTCTTCCAAGTGTTGCCTCGTTTGCTTGGCCAAAAGCGATCCTGCTGTCGGCTTGTGTCCCATTGCAACGCTCGACTATGAGTTACGACGTTCCGGATCATCGTTTTCGACTCCCTATGGACTTTTCTTCAATTTTTTTCACTTTCTTGTTCGTTTCAATACCAAAAACTGTGACGAGTTATGCGAAGACACGCGTGGGACTCGTGGGAACCCGCGAAGGACTCATTTCATTCAGCTTTTCCATTTAAACTTGAGAAAAAACTCAGTTATTGATTAATTAAAAAAATTAATTTTTCTTTATCGTGAAACGCAATCTAATTTTTTGAGATCATCAGAATAATTCTGCTGCACGCTTAATAATTTTTTTCTCCCTTGAAAAGTCAGTGTAAATTAAAAAAAATTGTTGCAATTAGGGACGAAAGTATCGCATGATAAAAAATGCGAGTGCGCAAGAGAGGATCTCGTCGTAATCTCGGAAACATCTTGACGACGCTGATGTGAAGTCAGATGGCGAAGAACGGATATGCACAAAGTCTCACACGGGGTATAATAAATATAATGTTGTCTGGCGGTTCGTTTGATCGTTGGCGGGCGATCAATTAACGCAAAGCCGTAATTACGATCCGCCACGACGACCACAGGGCAATGTATATACAACATATATTTTATACCGTCCACGTATATGTGCTGAAGGAAGTTTCACGAGAGAGAGATGGAAAAAATGGTGAGAGAACCTGATGGCCTGTCGTATGCGATCCATGGCGAAGTGAGATAATCCATGGGACGTCCAAGTGTAGATGAGACACGTTTCCCGAGCGAAACTATACTTTGGCATGATTGAATATTAAAATCGAGGCTTTCGAGAGATTTAATACGCCATTAATTAAAAACTCATTCTCCAGCAACAAAATAGTACACTGCACTTTTTTGTACATACAAAATCATTTGAAATTCTGCACCATCTAGAATGATCGCACTCATTCTTTGCCCTGTAATTACGTGCCATACATTTTATCGGTTCTAATCAAAGTTGGCATGTTTATTCATTAATTTCATGATCCACGAGTTCAAATAAATACAAGACGATACGCTGCATACGGTTTTAAGCCTCGTCAACATTTCTTCACACGTTAGTGCTTCCAAATTATTCCCGAAACTTTGTCACTGAAAATTAAATTTCGAAACGGTTTTTTGATAAATTACAAAAATGTTGTCATTGCAGCAAGAAATAATCTCGAAAGTCTCTTCAAAAAGTGAATTTTTGTCATTCCAATCGTAAATTTTTCTGACAGTTCTGTTCGAAATGAAAAATCTCGCCAAAGTTACGAAAATTTTGAAATTTACCAAAAATACTCAATTCACCGTGTTTAACGAAAAATCGACGTTTGGTGACAAAATTTATTTTCATCATTCAACATTTTGAGTTTGGCCAAATCTTAACTTGAGGTTCTTGAAAAAATGATACAAAAAAACGTGCATTTTTATAGAAAGACGTGCGTTGGAGTTTCTGGGGCAAATGAAGTTCGCGAGGAACATAAATCTACGAATTCAGTCGCAATTATTATCAAAGAACTTAACGCCATGCAGAAACTCGCTCATTCGTTTATCGTTGTTTTGTTTTGTTTGTTGTTTTTTCGTTCTTTGGTTTTTATCTCTCGTCTACATCGAGTCGTAATGTTCGGACGGATTGTAAGAATCTACGTTGGTGTTCGTCAGTTCTTCTTTCGTCTTTCATTTCCCTTCTTTCTCTCGTGCGAGCCAAGAGCAGAGCCAGAAGAAGCGCGTGAGAGCGCTTCAAAAGCGACCGCCTTAATGTTATTACGCTAATAAAACCGAGCGAGCGAGCCCCTCTCGACTATAATAAGAAGTAAGAGGTATTATTCCTCATCACATCTTTCTTCCTCCCCTTCCCTCCTTTCCTCCCTTTCGCGCGCCATCAGCCATTCGTAAAGAGGTTTTGACTTTTTCGAGAGCGCAAGAAAGATCGAATGAGAAACAGAGAAAAAAATACCTACGCACGCACTCGTCTCTCAACACTGTGTCATGTATACAAAATTTATACATGTACGCGAGTAGCCCCTTAACACACTGGAAACGTGGAGCTTCTTTCTCGAGAAGTCGTATCATCGAGTCCATACGACGCGATATTTTTTTTTCTCTATCCCGGAACGATAAATGTACTAATTATGTATCTGAATTAAGGGATTCCTATTTTTTAGACTCAAAACTACCGGACAATTTCATTTATTGCTCCAAAACTATTTCCACTCGTATTTTTGAGGTATCGCTATGAGGAAAAGATTTTACTTCGGGTTCTTTCAAAATTCTGTACGTAAACGTTGTTGGAACTAAAACTGACAGTTTTCTGCAATGAAGAACGATTTTTTGGCGCTCAGAATTTGAGATATTTAATTTTCAATTTTGCTCAATTGAACGCGTGGAATTAAAGTCATGTATCGTTGAAAAGTTGCAAAAATCTAGTTGCAAGAAAAAATGTATTCAGGATTTTTTTAGCAGATTGCTAGGAAGGCTTTGAGTCGAAATTTTTGAAGAAAAATCCTAAACACATTTTTTTGCAACTCATAAACGAAATCTGACTTGAATTTACACGCGTTTAGATGGAAAAAGTTAAAAAATGGAAATTATATATCTCGAATTCGTAACGTCAGGAAATTTGTCTTCATAGGAGAAAATTTTTGGTGTCAAGAATATTCGTACAGAATTATTAAAGAATTCTAAATAAAGTAATTTTGTGATAGTAAAACGCTCGATACCTTGGCGGAAATATTGAGGAAAAAAAACAGGTTGAAAATTGGCTGAGCTTTAAAGACGAGGATTTTTTTTATCATTTCACGATAAGAGTAAAAATTGGAGTAAAAAAATTGGCGAAAGGAAAGGTTCGGTGAAAATAACTACGAAACACTGAATGTTTTTTTAAAAGGGAAAATACGAGGCATATCTTCGTTAGCTATCTCTGATGCGCGATCATCAAACGCGAACCGATCGGATCGGCTTAATGTGCTTTTCGTGTATAGCCTCCGTGTGTGTCTGTCTTGGTGCATATATTATGCTCGCGATGCTCACACACACTGTCCAAATGGAAATACGAAGCAGAGCGAAAGAGGCAGAGAGAGGAGAGCGTATCTAACAGGCTGGTTCTCGTTCTTTCGTCTTAAGAAAAGATCCAGCGCGCCCAGGACCAAGTCAGAAGCTGGACGAGTTTAATGACTCAAGGCCCACACATTTTTCTGCCGAATAACTCCAGCAGAGTAAGCCAAAGTCTGGAAAAAAACATTTTGTTCAAATATTTTTAAATTTCATATCAAAATATTTTTTTATTGTTGAATACGTTGGACTGAACGTTTTTTTTGGAAAATCACAACAAATTTTTTCATTGCAGCAATAAATATTCTAAAAAGTCTCTCCAAAAAGTAAATTTTTGTCATTCCAATCGTAAATTTAGCCGACAGTTCGTTACAATTGAAAAATAAAGTCATAATTACAAAAATTTCGGAATCGTTACAAAATATTTAGTTCACTGCGTGTTCAACAAAATATCGACGGTTTTTTGACAAAATTCAATTTTCAGTGCATACGAATAAACTGCAACGCGTTTACTATACAATTCATTGATGAACGATTATAAAACAACTTGCTGTTACCAAAAACGCTAAATTATATAATTAATCTTTTTAATTGTCAGTTAGAAATAGCCTTTCAATTAAATGCTTCATCAAGATTGACATAAATATGGAGCCCTCGAACGAAACCGCAAAAGATTCCGTTTCTTTTAAATTAGGAAAGAATTAAAATTCAGATGAAATCGCGTGTGTCCATAAAAACTGCATAATCTTCGCATTAACAAGAATCTTGGGAATAAATAATGACTAATAAAAAGATTATTTGAGATATATTGTAATGGCAGGAACGTCTAATCAAGAGAAATCCATTCGTTGCTTCCAATTTTTCTCTCGAACCACTGGCAGATTTAAAACTTGCAGGACATCGGCGTTAATTAGCCAAGTACAAGTATAGAGATAGTCCGAGAAGTAAAGCGCACGCATAACTTTGCTGATTGCCATTTGGAGATGAATACCACGCCGAGATAAAAACAACTGCTTCTCTTTTTCTTTCTGCTTTCTGGTCGCCTCGCCGCGATGATAAAACTCTGACCGGTATTCAGAAACAAAATCAAACCCCCCGCGATAATCGCCAATGCGAGAAATGAGGCCGATTAAGTGCCGAGTGGGATCGAAATACCTGAAGTTGATATTTAACAGGAAAACTCACTATTCCCATCGGCGGCATACTCTTTGATGAATAAAAAAATCCAAATCGATCGAGTGGCTATCAGTTGGATTACGAGAAACGTATTTAAGATCGTCGTTTTATCTTTGTATCGATATCTGCTTAGATTTAAGGCCCTCCATTTCATTGATTTTTACTCAAACCTCTTGCTCCACTTTTCCTAAAAAATGATTCCGATTACACGTTCAATATGTAACTTTATGGAAAAAGTAAAAAAATCATTAAATTTGTTGCGTGTCACGAAAATAAAAACTCGAGAAAGTTTCTGCTAATTAATTCGAAGCAAAATCATCGTCGACGATAATTAACGTAACGAAATTATTTTATTTAGGATTCTTTGATGATTTTTTATGAACATTTTTCGGACCAAAAATAATAATTCTCACGCGTAAAGAAAAATTTCCTTTATTTAAGAATTTGGGATACTTAATTTCGAATTTTGAACTTTTCCCATCGAAACGCGTGTAAGTTAAAAATCTCAAATTCTAAACATCAGAAAACTTTTCTTCATAGCAAAAAACTGTTTTGGTGCCAAGAATGTTTATAAAAATTTTGAAAAAACCCTAAATAAAGTCGTTTTGGGATAGTAAACCTTTAAAAATATAAACATTAAAAAATTGCTAAATAAATCAGAGTTTTTCGAAATGGAAAAGGAATAAAAGGGTCTGGAATGCGTAAACAAAAATAATTCGTGTTATGCACACTCCACGGTGCATTTTATCCTTTAGAAAATGAGCTGAGTAGCGTATCAGTTCCGGGCAGCAAGATTCATATTGCCTGGTACAGCAGGCTCTCGCGGGGACTTTTCGTGCTTTCATCCCGCAGCAGCAGCAGCAGCAGCACCGGTCGAAGCAAAATACTTTGAGAGAAAAAGAGAAAGAGGAGTAAGAAAAGCGGTTCTTTGTCGGCTTCTCCATTTCTTCTTTTCGTTCTCCTCCTTCATCTGCTGCTTCCTCTTGCTCGTTCGGCTATTCTCTCTCTCTCGCTCTCTTCATCTTACGTCGAGGCCGGCGAGTGTTTGCCTCAGCAGGCCCTTCGACCGCGCGACGGACCGTCTTTATCCTCCTCAACCCTCACGCCCCTTCCTTCTTTCCTTCTATCTCTGAATTCTCTCCACTTCGGTCTCGATTCCCATTTCATCTCCCTCCAACCTCAACATTTTCTCATTTCTTCTTCTTCCTCCACCATTTTTTACTCCCCGATCCTTTCTTTCTGCTGCCTCATAGAGAAGCCATTGTTTTTCGGAATTTCTTTCCTCCCGCGATTTCATATCTACGCTCCAAGTGTTTCAGAGCCTAAAATATACAACGAAATGAAAAATTGAAAATTGAAACGAATTCGGGCAACTTTATGATCGTCGAAAAATTTGCTGCTATTTTTGTTCCTCTCATCCGTTCCCGTGGACCGAGGCGACTCGGAAAAAGCGACAGACCCGGATCACATTGATGAATGCACACCAAACGCGTTATTTATTTCTCATCCTCGAGTTCAACTAACAGCCCGTGAAATGAGATGGTCTTGGGTTTTAACTTTCCTCGGTGCGCGGACCGCGAGACGACTCTTTCTCTCTCTTTTTCACTTCTTCACCGACGTCGCTGTACCACGAAGAGGCGCGAGTTGGATGTAAAATACCACATTTTTCGCTGAACTCGAAATTTACCCTAGAACGATAACCTGAGGTCAAAAACGACCCCGGGCGACTTTAAATTCCGCGCCCTCTTTTCCTGCGTTCTTGAATTTTTTTACTTTAAGCAAAATTGCTCCGGGCTCACGCGATCCTGCATTAAAAACCGCAAAGAATGAGCCCACGTTCCATTTTCGTTGCAATTTTTCAAAATTCCGGTAACCGGAATAGCAGGTAAAAAAAAAAAACATTAAGGTCAACGTTCTAGGGGTTAAATTTTCCTCGAAGTGCATGAAAACTTGTTTCGAAATAAAATGAAGTCCGGAAAATAATGTGCTCGATATTCTTAAATCCTCCGAGGTTTTTTTTCATCAATGGACACAAAATTGAGATCGAAAAATACGGAATGAAACTTTTTGACAATTATATTTCGAGCAAAATGCGTATCGAAGATTAAACAAATCGTCGACGATAATTCATATACGTGATTCGCGTGTTTGCCGGTCATTGCATTAGTTCGTGAGAGCTATTCAAGCTATTTTATCATCGCATCAAAGACTCTCGCGCCGCTATCGTTCCAACGCTCTCGCGAACGAGCTTAAGGGCATATAATCTCTATATATATATGGATTTTACTTTCAATTCTTGCTTTTCGCTCAGTTTCCTGTCAAGCATATTATGTAAACGGCCCGCTGGTTCTGATCACGAGTCTTTCCTTCATCAATTTTTACAACAAGAAAAAAAACAAGTAAAACAATGAATTTCCCTTTTTTTCAAGGTCGCGTTCTCGTACCGTGAATTTCGTGATTGTCCAACGCAAATTCATAATTTTGGGGAAAAAAATATTCCACGATGTATGAAAAAGTCAAAATTTTCGTTTTTCAACGTACGACTATCACAGAATTATTGTATTTAGGACTTTTCAATGAATTTTTATGAACATTCTTGAAACCTAAACTAACAATTTTCTCCCACGAAGAAAAATTGTCTGACGTTAAGATTTTGAGACATTAAATTTCCAATTTTTAACTTTTCCCATCTAAACGCGTGTAAATTCGAATCGCGTTTCGTTCATGAGTTGTAAATAAATGCGTTTAGGATTTTTCTTAACAAAATTTCGGCTCACGGCTTTTCTGGCTATCTGCGAAAAAAATCTTGGATACATTTTTATTCGCAACTCGATTTTTGGCACTTTTTAACGAAACGTGACTACAATTTTCACTCGTTTGAATGGGGAAAAATGGAAATTAAATATCTCAAATTCTGATCATACAAATTTTCTTCGTAAGAGAAAACTGTTAGTTTTGGTGCGAAACTGATTTTTGGAAACGGAGATCGAACTTGAATGAAGAAAACTCGTGCCTGCTCGTGAATCATCGATGTACGACACATTTATCTTTATTTGTTAGTTTTTTTAGTCTGTGTATAATATAAAAATCTTGAGTACACCATACGACGCATATATAATACAACGGAAATCTATGTATTTAGTGTATCATAAGTTTGTATATATATAGAGAAACAAACGACGAGGGCGTTTGTCGGCAAGATCTGTCGAATAAGAACCTCTCGAGCAAACGCAGTCCTCGCTCTCTTTCTCTTTTTCTCTCGTCCGGTTTTATCGAGTTTACACTGTATATACACAGCACATTCAATGTGTATATAGCATCGATACAGGACCAACAAACCACGTGCGAGTCTCTCGTTTTCCTGGGCTCACACACGCCGACTGCTTCGCTCTTTCCCTCTGGCGACAAAACCATAAAATTCTCGTATTATGTACAAAAGCCTTTTACTCCATTCCTTCTTAAACTTAAGCTCCTCTGGGTCGTCGTATCCATCAGTAAAGTTTGCAATCGCGCGCCATTCGCAAACAGCAATTCTCGGTCGTGTGACAAATTTTTTACTCCGATCGCTCTTGTATCGCCGGAAGTCTGCGATTTTGGACAAAACCGCGACGTGGACGACCCAAAATTCTGCGACGCTCTTTTCCGAGAGATTCGTGGGATTCACAACGACTAAAAAATCAAGCTCACGAAAAACGAGAGGCTCAGAGCCATGAAAAAAAACGATAATAATGAGGAAGAGGGTTTTTGAATGGATCGTTGAAAGATCAAGGCAAATTCGAATTTTTCAAACGATCTCGCGATAGAGACGTGGGATTGGAGGTATCGCTGCGTGAGGGAAAGAGAGACGGAGAGGCTTGACCAAAGTGGAGTGGTGTGGTGTACTCACGAGCGCTAGAAAGTGCCCTGGGCCACTATAATTTGGGAAGAACCTTCCGGGAATAGACAGGACGCGTATATAATTGACACTGGCGCCCGTGTAACTTGGTTGGCCTTACGTGCGACCAAGAAAGAGACACGAGATCCAAATAGTTGTACAAAAGATTATCACAATAAGAAAGATTCCGGCCTCCTTCCCGGAGACGGAAAAGATGGAGAAATAAGCGAAAAACGAACGCGAGAATACAAAATTTTCTCTCGCGTCATCTCCGCACAACCGAAACTAGAATATTAAGAATCAAAAAACCAATTTATTTTTCAGTCCCTCCTTTTCTATCTCCATATAGTCCTTTTTTATTTTTTTTTCGTTATTTCATGGTAATTGCGGTTCTTTGGAGGCGAAGCCGGACCGGATGTGGTTTTCGTCCAGCCACTGTTATACGATCGAATTTCTTGGCTATATAAAAAAAATGATTTTTCGGTGTAACGAAAAATCAGTCCGAGGACGAGAACAGCGGAATTTTATAGTGACCACATAACATAATTATCATTCGATGGAAACTTGGTCCATTTTGCAATATAAAGCGAGACGAACCAAGCGTTACGAAATCGGATTTTGCTATGGAACTTCCCTGAATCGAAATTTCGAAAATTATCGACATACAGTCACGCGTCATCTTGTATTTTCAAAGGTTTCATACCGCAGATATATAACGCACTTGCAGCAATTTCAATGCGCGAAAGGGGAATCCATGTTGTTGGCCGCGAGGTCAAAAAGTGGGCTAAGGTAACCACAAGTGGTGCGTTCCAACATTAATACGTATATAAGGGGAATAAATAAAAAAAAAGACGCGAAAGCCTACCATGCAGCAGCAGCTGCAATGGCGCGGTGCACATAAAACGCGAGTCGCGATCGCACGAGTCGCGCAGACAAGGGCATAAAAAGGAGGAAGTGAGGAGCAAAAGCTGAAGATAAGAGGGACGAGGACGCGATGCCGGAGAAAAATAAAGGGATCGGGATTCGAGGAACAAGACGAGAGAACGAGAAAGAGAGAACAATAAAAAAAGGTTTCAAAAAATGGAGCAACACATCGCGAAAGAGTAGAAAAAGGATGAAACAAAAAAACATGCAAGAAAGATTCTCGATTTCTTATTCTCGAGCTCTCCTTTACTCTCGTGCCCAAGATTTCGACTTCGAGAGACTTTTGCTGTCGTTGTCCTCAAGAGTCCCTGCTACTCGCTTGTCTGTCAGTCGTCTTGCTTGACGGACTTGGCAAAAAGCTAAAGATCGTATAAGAAACAGCGCCCCTCTTCCATTTATTTTCAAACCCTCACGTACAATCCGCACATTCCCTTTTCTTTCTCGATTTTTTCTCTCCTTTTCTTGCCCCCCATGACTTTTCTTTTTTCTTTAAACTCTTTTTCCTTCACGTTGTCATCGTCTTCCCTATTGGATTCTTATAATGCTCCAGATCGTTGTGTTATGACCGAGAGAAACGCTCAATAACGACGAACGCGAGTTACGTCCCTCGATTCTTCGGAAACTCGGCGGACGAAGATAATGTACACGAGAAAAAGGGAACCGGTCTCCTACAATGAAAAGACGAGAGCCATTTTCTCTCCTTCTCTCTTTTTCTCACCGGCTCACAGCTCCGCAGAGCTGCGATCGATTTTCTCTTTTTTTTAAATCTCCTTCGCTCTGTCTTTATAACAACCACTTCTTAAGGGATTCCCGCTCGTGTTAGCTTCGCAATGAAGCACGAAGATAGGCCACGAAACGAAGAAACGCTCGATCGATGGTCGGGCAGCGCGAATTAAACGAATATACAAGAATCAAATCTGCTTTTTCGACCGACCCAATGAATTTCGTGATATGACGGATATTGCGTTAATTCATCAAACACGAAGTGCAACGTTTTCCTATTCGATGGATCCTCACAAAATAATGATTTCCTGAATTATTTAACCTTACAACGGTGACGTAATTTTTTTTTGCCTATTCCCATGACCTGAATTTTGAAAAAATCATATCTCCGGTAAAATTTAACGAAAACCGTCCAACCTGGGCTCATTTTTTTCGTTTTTCAATGCAGGATCACGTGAACCTCGGGAAATTTTTCTTAAAGGCGAAAAATTAGTCAAAAATGCGGTAAAACGATTTTTAACAACGGGAAAACGGAGGAGCAAAGTGCGCGGGATTTAAAGTTGCCCGGGGTCGTTTTTGACCCCAGTTTACCCTTCTAGGGTCAATAACGAATGTTGCTATTTTATATAGAAAATCCTCAGGACGAGGAGCTGAGAAGTGAAGATTTTGTGAGTTGAGGAAAAAGGTGCAAATCCCAGTGACCATGAGTTGGCCAAGTGCAACTTTCACGTTGTGCAGAATTGCGAACGAAGGGAATAGGATTCCGTGCATTACGTCCATATATGAAGGGATATTCTCAGACAGTTGTTTGGCGCGCATTTGCATCGCGGCGAGTGAGAAGAGTGAAAGAACCGAAGTAAAGGAAGGTGAAGCTAGAGAAAGATAAAGATAAAAAGTAGAGGAAGGGAGGGAGGAATGGGGGGGGGGGGGGTCGAAGAGAACTTGGTGAGCCTCAAGCAAGCTCGCGGCGTTACACGGTTTTACCACGTTATTTCATGGGGGCTATAATTTGGGGGAGCGCCGGTCGAAGAGAAGGAATAAGAAACAGAAGAAGAGAGCAGTGAACGTCGATCGTTCGGGCCTCCTCCCACTCCGGACGGTTCTCCATAATGGGCTATTCTAAGGCCCACCGAAGGCCCCAGAGACCCGTCCAGAGAGGCGGGAAGAATGGGCGGGATAATTACCCCTGATGCCCACCGCTCGTTATATCTCATGCCCATCACTCCCCCGCTCGCTCTCTCTCTCTACCTTTCCATCTTCTTCATCTTTCTCTCTTTCTCTCACTCTCCTCTCGCAGTCTTTCCTTTCGTTTCATCATTTCTACCACATCGCCGAGCTCCCTCTTCGTCATTTTCTTCTTCGATGCTTCTGATCCTTTTTTCTCGCTCCTCTCGACTCCTTCCCTCGCTTTACTCGAGTCCATCTCGACTCTCCAGCCCGATGGTCCAGCAGCCTCTACGTGTGGATAAATCTTCTATTTTTCCTTTCTATCTCTCTAACATTGTACGTGCATTACCCCCTCCCTCCTTTGCTTCTGACCAACATCGAAATACTCAGCCGAAACTGACGCGATGAACACAGCACATTCGAGAAAAAATACTGCCTCTGGCTCTATAAAAACCTCTTACAATCTTTGCTCGTTTCCTTTGTCTTCTTTACGTTTTACATTTCGTTTCGCACGAAAGCAAATGAAATGTTGCACGGAAATTACCGCTTATGAGAATATTACGATTCGCGCCACTTTTGCCAAGCGAATAATTGTAAATAAGCCGCGCATGAGACCACTTTGTGATCTTTGAAAACACCGAACACTGAAAAGATTGTTTTGTTGGAAAATATCAACATTTTGGTGGAAACGTTCGACTAAACTTTTGAAAAATCACCAAAATTTTGTCATTGCAGCAAAGAATTCCAGAAAGTCCCTTCGAGAAGTTAATTTTTGTCATTCTGATCGTAAATTTTGCTAACAGTTCGTTAGAAATCAAAGATATTGACAAAATAAGGAAAATATTGAAATTATACAAAAATATTTGTCGACGTTTTTTGACGAAATTTAATTTTCAGTCAGCTGCTGGATCATTCGGTCAAATGCTTGATTTTTGATATTCGAGTCGTAATATTTTAATTATTTTAAGGATCGACTTTTTAAAATTGAAAAATAATGAAGAATCGCATAATTTTTGGTTTTACAGCTCGCAGCTTTCATGCCGCTGGTCCATTACAACTGCTCGAAACATTTACGCTTCTTCTTGTGTGCGGTATTCGCGCCGGTGTGTTCGGAACACGTTGCGATGCAGATACCAGCATGCAAACCTCTTTGTTTGTCGGTGAGGAGGGACTGCGAACCAGCCCTGACCAGCCTCACCCTGCCCTGGCCTCACTTGCTCGACTGTGATAGATTTTCCGATAGCGGTAAACACTTTTTTCCTCCATTTATTAAAGAGGTTCGATCATGAAATCACAATAATCAGAATTTCATCAAATTCAGTGATATGATGCCAAATTCTTTGGCATCAAGTTTACGAGACACAATTTTTCTACAAATTTTTTACCACATGGTCATCGAATCATTGAGAGTCCAATCGAATCGAAAAAAAAGTGGAAAAGTTTTAAAAAATAACCAAATTGGATTCAATTCTTATCTTTTTGAAATTTATTACGTTTTTGACATGGTTAAGCTCAAATCCAAATTTTCTGAAATATTCATCTGCCACTAATTGAGCAGTTACTCATGCGGAAAAATGTCCTTCGCAGGCAACGCTCTTTGCGTTCAACCACCACCGGAAGAAAGTCTTCCGGAAATTATACCGCCACCGGCTCTGCCACCGATCCGCCAACAGTGGCCAGTTCTCAAACCACTTCAACCGTTTATCAAAGAAGGTCAACATCATCAATGTCCACCGCATTTTGTACAAACGCCCTTTGTAGACACGGTGAGCTCTTGAGACGAATTTAATTCACAATTTCGACGATGTCCAGCAGAGAACATTGCAAATAGATATGAAGAAATTCGAGAAATCTTTGTTTCGGTTTTTTTTTCATTTAATTTTTGTCAAAATTGCAGAAATTTTAGGGAAAAGAGATTTTTCCAAATCACGGAATGGATTAAGAAAGAAAAAAGATTTTCTTCATTTTTTAAAATGTATCGAAGACTCTGATTGAGATTTTTTGAATTTGATACCAAAAATAATTTGATACAGGTTACCTGCGCACCTCGTTGTGGAGCTGATGCTTATTATCGAGGCGAGGATAAGAAATTCGCTGTACGTTGGATGACCGGTTGGGCATGGTTGTGCTTTCTCTCGACCCTCTTCACGCTTCTCACATTCTGGGTTGAGCCTTCGCGATTTCGTTATCCTGAAAGACCGATCGTCTTTCTCGCTCTTTGCTACAATCTCGTGTCCATTCTTTTCATCGTTCGAGGCGCTATCGGTCCAGAGAATTTAAGTTGCGCCAGCCAGATCGACGGACCGTCGTATGTACCGGTAAGTCGAGGCAAATACATTCAACAACTTCGCTTAGTCAATCGTTATCTTTTCTATATCCTTACACTTTATTCACTTTATTCGAGGCTCTTCCAAAAATTTGTATAAACGTTCTTAGCACCAAAACTGACAGTTTTCTTCTATGACGAAAAATTCCCTGACGTTTACAATTTCAGATATTCAATTTGCAATTTTTTCCATCTAAACGCAAGCAAATTGAAATCACGTTTCGTTAAGAAGCTGCGAAAATCGAGTTGCAAAGAAAAATGTGTTTAGAATTTTTTTAGCAGATTGCCATAACGGCTATGAGCCGAAATTTTCTAAGAAAAATTCTAAACACACTTTTTTGCACCTCATAAACGAAACGCGACTCGAATTTACACGCGTTTAGATGGGAAAAGTTAAAAATTGGAAATTTAATGTCTCAAATTCTTAATGTCAGACAATTTTTCTTCATAGGAGAAAATTGTCAGTTTAGGTTTCAAGAATGTTCATAAAAATTTATTGAGGAATCCTGAATAAAGGCCTAAATGAAGCCTTTTGTATTTAGTTTTACGTTTCAATGTTTTTTTTCATTCTTGCTTCCGTTCTCGTTTTTCCCAATTCAATGTGATTTATTTTTGCACCTAAACTCTTTATGCAGGTCCATGATGGGCTGAGAAGTATTCCTTGCGCTCTGTGGTGGCTGATAAAACATTACCTAGCTCTTGCGAGCAGTATGTGGTGGACCATCCTTTGCGGTTGTTGGCTCCTGAGCGCCAGGAATGAATGGAGCAGCGAAGCCCTTCACAATATTGCCACGTATCTTCACGCAGTAGCTTGGGGTCTTCCGATTCTATTGACCGGAGGTAGGCACAATACGAATGATTATTTTGAAGTTAAGGACGTTGTATGCAACATTTTCTATCCATAGAATTCCTTTAAATCTGCACCATACAAAGAGAACAGTGATATCTAATAGCTCGCGCAATTTCAAGAGGTTTCATCGTGTAGAAGTCGAGATATTTATTTACAAAAATCGCACTTTTCAGTAGTTTCTCATAAGAGCGCTTGTTAAAAGTTCCAATTTTCAGCATTTAATATTTCGATTTCTTAACGTTGAAGCCTCTTGAAACTTTGCATACGCTTTTACGTAACATCGAAGAAACTTTATTTAGTTTTTCAGAAAAAAGGTGGTAAAATCTTTTCGAAGATGGTAAAATCTTTTTGATAATCTTGAATTTAGAGCGTGTCGTTGTTTAGTAAATTTGTAACAACTTTTTTCATGAACTTAGGCTCGTGAACCATTTTGTGTGCAAGAAAAACTGAAAACAAACATTTAGATTTGAAGGTCGGCATACAACGTCTTTAAAGTCTCGATTCTGGACGAAAATCGGAGTTGCAGGAGCTCTTTAAACTTCGACTGAAATGAAAATGATTTTTTTTTTTTCAAATTCCAGGCACCCTTTTATCGCGAAGTGTCTCAGCGGACGAGCTGACGGGGCTCTGTCAGGTTTCGGACGAGTCTGCGATATGGCTGGAGGTTTTGCCGCACGGGATACTATTATTATTGGGTTGTGTGCTCGGAGGTATAGCTGGGAGTGCGTTGGTTAGGGTAAGGCGAGCAGTCAGAGCAGCTGGTCGGAGCGCAACGAAGCTTGAACGACTAATGACGCGATTAGGAATATTTGCGTTGCTTTACGCACTTCCGGCATTTGGGGGTCTGGCTTGCGCGCTCCACGAAGCCTCGGTGCGCCCGAGGTGGCGAACACTCGCGCTTTTGGCAGCTCTCGACTGCCGAGCTGCTCCGAAATGCGTGCCAGGTCCAGTCTACCTTGCTGCTGGACTAGAAATCGCCCTGTTGAGGCTCTTCCTTTCACTGGTCGTCGGCGTCACTTCCGGCATGTGGGTATGGTCGGGGAAAACTTGTCGAGCATGGAGTCGACTCCTCGCCGCGCCCAGCAAACCGCCCAGACCACCGCTTCCAGGACAACATATTAATGCCCACAATATCTTTCAAAATTACAAACCGGAAGCTGCGAATATCGCCTAATTGGGCAATGCCTAATTGTTATTGAAGAAAAAAACTCTGACACCAAGTGTCTACATCATTGCAGTGCAATTCCAGTGCAAAAGAATTTTCGTTATACTCGAAAGTGTGCGTGGCACACTTTACCAGTGACTACAAAGATTGGCATCAAGTCCAGTCGACTATGTGTAAATACATGAACATTGCTCGATTTTTTGTAAATATTGTACATTTTTTTTGTGCCTATGCATAGTCAGCATTTATATGGCGGAGCAAAGAGACGATTTTAAATTTGACTCTTCTCGCGTCGACCTAGTTTAAGGTCTTCATTGTAAGATGTACATAAAAATGTGTTAGCCTTTTTTTTTTGGAATACAACGGTTAATCCTTATACTGTCCGTGTGCTTTATTTCTCTTGGCGCCGTTCGGCGAGCAGTGCCATTCTTTCATTCTCGTAGTCGGTTTCTAGTTAATCTTGATTATCTGTAGTTCAAGCTCCAACACACGCCGTGAGGCACAACTAATTACAGCGTTTCCAACCATGGAAAACAAGTCTGGCGGTGTATCGTTGTTATAGTCAACACCAGCATTCACGGAGCAGAATACAAGCTCTGATTGGAAGATTAGCGAGGTCCGACAGTCACGCGAAAAAGATCGTTGACATTGCGTGCATGTACGTGATCAACGACAACAACCCGCTGAAGCCAGAGCCTAACATGCTCCTACATATGCCGTGAGGCACAGCTAACACTTGCATGGCTTTAGCATTCTTCTCATCACTGCGATCACCCTCGAAGACTGCGAGATCTCGAGCAAATCCAACAACTTGTAATGTATTTTTCAATACAATCCCTGAGGTCACTTTGAGGTACAGAGCGAGTAACCGTACGAACCGAGATTTGAGGAGCGGAGCTGACGATTGCAGCAAAAGATCTGGCGTTAAGAACTGAACTGATCGTTAATCTTAAACTGAAACTCTCATTCACGGTAGATGATTCGAGCGACTGAACTTATCGTAAACTAATGTCGCCTGTTGATGAGGCACGCAGCATCAAGACTCTGCAGACATGCGACGCTCTTTTCTTGATACGTCTTGAAAAAGTATACAGCCATGGCGTCCTCGGAACCTTTGCCTGCACATGCCGCAGCATCCTAACCGTTACATGTTCGTTCAACCACCAATAGACATGTTTCCAGATCAAATGGTGAGAGTGACTGCGCTCTTCCAACGTGTGCGTGTACCATGTGCAACGGTAGGAGGTATGCTGTGCGTTCGAAGCTGCAGGTTGTGGTCGTAGAGTCTTAGTGGAACGAATCTGCTTTATGATAAACTTGTTGAGCCGTGGCACGCTTAAAAACTTGGCGTCAACTGGCAGGGAGATCCCGTCGAACGCGGGTATCAGGCTTTCCACGTTGATAAGGAGACGGTCTTCTCGTGTCCGTGCGGGATCGTAATTGAATTCAATGTAGAAATTCTTCTTGTTACAGAACTCTTCGTTATACTTGTAGGTCGACAGTCGCCACAGCTTCGCACTGATAGCGTGGTCTTTGCCGCCATTGGGCCACAATGCCAGAATGAAATTCTTGTAGTCTTGAAAGTTCATGAACTCACTCATGTAGAGAATAATATCATAGGGTAAACCCATATTCTCTGAATCTCTGTACTAATTGACGGCGAGGATAAATCTATCTCAACACAAGTTATTCCTCGAAGCAAACACAACAAAAACAAGTGACCACTGCGCCAACTAAGTAGACAATGAGAGGCCTAAATTTAAAGTTACGCTAATTTAATTATCGCTAACCACATACAAACAAATGTGCTAGTGACAGAACGCAAATAGAATAGTTAATGAGCTATAGTTACACGAAGAAGCAATAACGATCTGGTAGATAGCGGGCGATGCTTCTGGGAGCGGCCGTAAACTGCATGTCGCTGAACCTATAACATGACGAACACGCGATAGCGCGAAGCGCATAATTAATCAGCTAATGGCCTGAAGTATTAAACTATTTAATAGTTGCAATGGCAAGGCGTCAAGTCACCGCCGGTCAACTTCACACGGCATCGTCTGGCACATATATAGATATACGCAACAATGCTGTGTACATGCAATTGCCTGGTGCTAACTTGACGCCTTGTCGTTATAATGTGCGATATTATTGTATCTGAAGCTAGAAGTTTGCTGATAGGAGCGAAGAAACTAAGAGTCAGCAGACTGCACATACTTCAAGACCATGCCGTATGGGATTTGGATACATCGGATTTTTGTTAAGATGGAGCGGCAGTCAGTTGTCTTACTTGCATTGTGGGTGCCTTTGCAAAGTGACTCGTTGTATATATGCGCAGTCGTATACCTGGATTCATCCACTAAGACAATCTTTTTGATTTAAAAAACGTAATTCTTACTATGTTGGTTGACTGCAATGCCTTTTAGATAACATTCGTAACAAATTGACTTCGTCCAGCCTCAGAACTGCGTATACTAAATAAAAAAGAACAGACAATTTTCTGATACTTTATTTTGATACATACACATTCGGAAAAGTAACATGCATTTTTAAACTTATACATTAAACTTAAGTCTAGTTTAGTCTAGCACGAAATTGGAGTCGTCATCAATGTCCATTTTCCTGAACTTAGGTTGAAGGTACTTGTTGGTGATAGCAGCTGAAACATTTGCTACGCTGGAGGTTCAAGAGTCTGTGGACTCGTGAAACTTTCTTCTTGATACGTCTCAAAGTTTTTGGCCATGTCGTGCTTGTAACCTCGACATCCATACGCCACTGGATAAGAGTCACTACATATTCGTTAAACCACCAAGAGACGTGTTTCCACATGAAATGATGAGCGTGACTGCGCTCCTCCAACGTGTGCGTGTACCATTTACAATGGTAGGAGGTATGCTGTACGTTCGAAGCTGCAGATTGTGTTCGTAGAGTCTGAGTGAAACGAATCTGCTTGATGATAAGCTTGTTGAGCTGTCGCACGCTTAAAAACTTGGCGTCAACTGGCAGGGAGATCTCGCCGAACGCGGGTACCAGGCTGTCCACATTGATAAGGATACGTTCGTCTCGTGCCCGTGTGGGATCATAATTGTATTCAATCTTGAACGTCTTGCGGCTGTTACAGAACCCTGCGCGAAACGTGTATGTTGACAGTTGCCATAGCTTTTTACTGATAGCGCTGTCTTGCCCACCATTGGGCCACAACGCCAGCGTTAAATTCTTGAAGTCTTGAAAATTCATGAACTTACTCATGTGAAGAAAAATTTCACAAGGAAAATCCATGCTTTCTGGAGCTCTGAACCAACCGACGGCGAGAACGACTCTGTCGTGACTGCCGTCCGTAGAATTCGATTACGCTTTATCGATTACTTTGATGATGATTTCCCAGAATCGAAAACAACAACAAGTGTTTGTTTTTGCAGGTGTGGGTGGATATTTAGGGATTCTGTCCTCAGCAAAAGTATTTTGTGTTCCTAATTTAATTATCTCTGAATGACAAAAATAATTAAAGCGTACACGCGATATACATAGTCAATGAGCTACTGATGTGGAGCGACACCTGGCTAATTAATAGTACGTGGAAACAGCGGGGGTGTTTTCTAAGTGGGCGAGCAAACATTTCTTGAAAATATGCTCAGACTGGTGTCACGTGGCTATTGCGGAGCTGATTTCTATACGTTAACTGTGTGATTTCTAAATGCAGTCCACAGTATAGATTGCAGCATTATGAACGTTGAGCAAAGTTTGCAGTCATTCAAATAGAGTCTTCAGGGCGTTAAGTTTTTTGCTTATTATGTGGTTTCTCAACAACAACGAGATTCCTGACAGGCAGCTAATATTCGCATAGCTAGATCAGTGACATGAATGATTAATAGGTGCACAGAAACTCTGAGCAGGTATGAGGTTTTTCAGGCTTTGAGACTACTTGGTGGGATTTCGCTAGAACTAATTCTTATCAAGGTGGAACGGCGGCAACGTATCTTACTTACGTGAAGGACGGATATGAGGACGTGGAAAATGTGTGGACACAATTACAAGCTCTGCTTGGAAGATTAGCGAGATCCGACAGGCACGCGAAAGAGATCGTTCACATTCCGTGCATGTACGTGATCAATGACAACAACCCGCTAAAGCCAGAGCCTAACATGCTCCTACATATGCCGTGAGGCACAGCTAACACCTGCATGGCCTCAGCATTCTTCTCATCACTGCGATCGCCCTCGGAGACTGCGAGATCTCGAGCAAATCCAACAACTTGTAATGTATTTTTCAATACAATCCCTGAGGTCACTTTGAGGTACAGAGAGAGTAACCATACGAACCGAGATTTGAGGAGCGGAGCTGACAAGTGCAGCAAAAGATCCATGACGTTAAGAACTGAACTGATCGTTAAGCTTAAACTGAAACTCTCATTCACGGTATAGATGATTCGAGCGACTGAACTTATCGTATCTTCACAACGTAACGGTCGTTCGTTGAGGAAGAACCGCGCGACTACATCTCCGCGATAGTCGCAGGGAAGAACAACTTGTTGCACGGTCCCATTGTACATACACTATCATGAGTAGCTTCAGGTGATCCTATACGACGATTTGATCGAGGCGGCAGTATCAATAAAATGGGGCAGCCCGTCGGGGGTAATTTACCCTCGATTTCGTTTTTATCAACATTGCGGTAGACCGACATCTAGCGGCACCTGAGGAAACTTTTACAACGAGACTCTGAAGTTTCAGCACACACGATTCCGCGTGATATTCGATAAAACCGAATTTCAATCAGCCATTTGTTTTCTTGTGCGAAGTTTTGGATGAAAAATTCTACTACTTATATAAATACCGTTTGACGCCATTTTCGTATGATTATATTACCATCATTCCCGAAAAAGTACATTCGAAATGAAAATCAAAAATGCTTCTCCGAAAATCATCCGCGAAATGTTATTTAGGGACCAACCAGAATTTCACTTCCATTTGGGAATTTATTTGTAACATAGAATTGGATGAAAAAATTTCAAATCCCTTCACCTCGGCACGGTTCTGATCGTTCCCATTTTTCGACGATAAATATTCTGAATCGAACATTTTAATTGATCGAACAATCAAAAACAAACGCCGAACAAACGGGGCAGAAGCAAAAAAAACGTGCAAAAGTGAAAATAATTGTTCGGTCAGCTCCATAAAGCTCGCGTCTCTTTTATAGGTAGAATATCCGCGAACGTACAATCAGCCACATTCGCGGAGCTGATTAGACCTTGACGTTCTGCCATTGCCAAAGCCACCATGAGGTTGCAGTAATGGAATTCGCTTTATATGTTGGACTAGTATAATAAACCGCCTTTTTTTAATAGAAAAAAACAAGTAAAGTATAAAATACAATAATAAATGAAAGAACAAATGACAAAAAGACTTATCGCGATAAAAGTGTGTAATCTCTCGCGAATGTCAGCAGCCTGTGAATAATTCCGGGATTTTTTCGCACACTCGTGCAAACCTGCTTCTCGCAGAAAACACGCACGAGGCATTGTTGTTCCTGCTCGCGGAGTATCGAACGCGCAGGCTGTCGAAAAATATAAAAAATGTGTTAACACACGGCATGTTTCGTAAATCGTAATATTAACTTCTTAAACAATTCGCTAAGCAACACATAGACCAATTCTGTATTCGTAACTCCAAAATGGGTGGAAGACGTCGAAATCGCCAACCAGATGCGAATATGCGCGATGCTAGTGAAGATTCCTCGGAATCTGGGGACAAAACAAATTCAGGTTAGAATTCATTTTATTCCAACTCCATTTTCATGTTTCCTCTCGAAATTCAATTCTCATTCTTAATTCGTTATCTATTCGTTAATAATTCCAACAAAATTGACATCTAAGCTTTACGAAAATTTCACTCTGTCCTTCCATAGAAGAGAATTGTCCTAATGGCGGGAAACAAGCCTGCGCGCACATTCACATGGCCGTAGTTAAATCCAAAGTTTTACTCAACATCAAGAAATCCAGTCTTGAAACGGAATGCGAGGACTGCAAGAAACTCGGCTGCCTTGATTCGCCAATCG
This sequence comes from Diadegma fenestrale, assembly GCA_037043255.1. Taxonomy (NCBI): domain Eukaryota; kingdom Metazoa; phylum Arthropoda; class Insecta; order Hymenoptera; family Ichneumonidae; genus Diadegma; species Diadegma fenestrale. Next base: position 2,339,221 of record CM073316.1, read on the forward strand.
ACGACGAAGAGGTAATTCCCTCCATTATTCTTAAACAAGCTTCCTCCGTTGCTCGTAATCCTCGTTCCGCACGCCGAGTCATCGGACGTGCCATTTTAGCAAAATCAACCGCAAATAATTGCAATTTACCCAATTATTCAATTTCTTGTAAAGCCAACGATTATTTGGCACTAATTTCAGATAATTAGCCGCCCAAAATTCAACCGCTAATTTATCGATTATTCAACGTGAAAAATCTCATTTTGTTTTTGCTAATATTGTGATTTTTCTTGAAAGAAATTGCAAAGTCAAATCGTCACAATTTAAGGCACAAAACGACTTTATCCAGGATTTCTTTCAAAATTGCATAGAAACGTTTTCGGTGCCAAAACTAACAGTTTTTTGCTATGAAGAAAAGTTTTCTGATATTTCCAGAAAGGCTACGAGCCGGAATCTGTGAAGAAAAATCCTAAACACAATTTTTTGCAACTCATGAACGAGACGCAACTTAAATTTCCATGCGTTTGGATGAGAAAAGTTGAAAATTGGAAATTAAACATCTCGAATTCTTAGCGACAAAAGATTTTTATTCACAGCAGAAAATTGATAGTTTTAATGCCGAAAGCATTGATACAAAATTATTGAAGATTCCTGAATGAAGTAATTTTGTGATGGTAACATGTTGAAGAGATTTATTGGAATTTCGCAGTTGACTCCAATGCCGCTATGGATGTGCTTGTACTGCGGTCATCAATCCTGTGGCAGAAGTCAAAAGCAACACGCGCTGGAGCACTACAAAGCTGCCAGGGACGGACACCACGGCGTGGCAGTGGATACCCAAAGATGGAGCGTCTGGTGCTATCAATGTGACACAGACATTATCGGCCCCCATAGGTCGGTACGCAAACTTGTACGAATCTCCTCATGCTCGATTTTCCAGTTCAGGAAACTCATTTTTTTTTGCGTCTGTGCTACAGCCATAAAATTCGTGGATTCCTGGAAATGTTGAAAAAATTCAGTTCCCCCTCATCGTCAGCGACTCTCAGTGAAATCTCGAAAGGAACGGGGCCTGTGACGTCTCCGGTGTCTCAAAAAGCTATCCCACTTCCGTTCGTACAGACAGACATTGACAACGAAAACGTAGACAGATCAAATTTAGCTCTTAATGGTCTGACCAAGGTGGTGGTGAGTTTGATGACAATTGTTCGAGTCTCGTTCGAAAGCGATACACAAATGAGGAATTCATTTTGAAATCGAATCTACATTCAATGGATTTTTTTGCACAAAGTATTAACCGATTTTTTTTTCAATTTCAGGGCTTGACTAATTTAGGTAATACTTGTTTCTTCAATGCAGTCCTTCAGTGTCTCGCGCAAACGCCATACCTCATCAAGGTCCTCGAGGATCTCCAGGAACCGGGCGAAAAATTTGTTCTGCCGGGTGGAAAATGCAAAGTTTCAGAAGATTCCGAGGAAATGGATTTGGTAATAAAAACAAAACGTTCAACGACAAAAACTCCGACATCCATTTTTTGACAATAATTTTGGAAAGTTCATCGTATTACCATCACAAAATCACTTTACTCAGGAATAAGTTAATCAATTTAATCATTTTATATGAATATTGACGCCAAAACTGACAATTCTCTCCTATGCAGAAACATTTTCCGACGATAACAATTTGAGATATTTAATTTCCAATTAAATAGTTATAATATTTATTATTTATTATTAAATATTGATCATATTCATAATATTTATAATTTCCGAAAAGTTAAAACTTTTCCTATCCAAATGCATGTAAATTCGAGTCACGTTTCGTTTATGAGTTGCAAAAAAATGTTTGTAGGATTTTTCTTCACAAATTTCGGCTCGTAGCCTTTCTGGTGATCTGCAAAAAAAATTCTAAATACATTTTTGTTTGCAACTCGATTTTTTCAACTTTCTAAAAAGACGTGACTATTACATGCGTTTAGATGGGGAAAATTAAAAATTGCAAATGAAATATCTCAAAGTTTAAACGACAGAAGAATTTTCTTCGCGGAAGAAATTTTTGGTGCCGAGAGAGTTTATAGAAAATTTTGAAAAAACCCTAAATAAAGTGGTTTTGTGATGCGCCGAGATTCAAGGACGAAATATTGTGACGATAATACCAATAATGGTTTTTTTATAGCCACCGATTGAGGGAACTCTCCAAGGCTGGGGGCCGTTCACGTCGATACTCTGTAAAACGCTCAAGACAATGCAAAGCATGAAAACTCGTCAAGTTTATGTGCCCAACGAGCTTCTCGCGAGTTTCAAGGAAAAAACGATGCAATGTATGGACGGTGGTCAGCACGATTCTCACGAGTTGCTCAGGCACTTGCTGGAACATGTTCGAAACGAAGATCTCAAGGTAAAAAAAAAAATCTTGATAAATGCACAAAAACCAATGAATCTCGCAAGAGACGCACGACTCGCTTTCGTCTTTGGCGAACAATTTTTCATCCAACATTGCATGAAAAATTACAAAATCCCGAACGCAATGGCAAACTTTCGAAACGAATTTGATTTTTCAACAATTATTGAAATATAATGAGAAAAATATTTCACAGAGGTATCAATCGGTGATTTTGAAACAAGTCGGCATAGGAGTCTCCATAAAGGCCCGTTGTGCGAACGACGTGGACAAGGCTCAACTTAAATTCTACGGGAGACAAGCGAGCTCAAGGCTATTGGGATCTGAACTAGTTTTCCGGGGTGTTCTCGTCTCCACTCTCAAGTGCCTCGAGTGTTATCACTCGTCTCAGCGCACGGAGGCTTTCCTGGATCTCAGTTTACCGGTCATGGCTGAGAAGCCTCAATCCCCGGTGGTCAAGTAAGAAATAGTTGTCGTTACGACACGCGGAAAAACTTGGTCTCTCTTGCATTGTGTAAAATAATTGACAATTCGTACGAGAAACCATTTCCGGAATAAACTTTTGTTGACTCGATGCCCCTCGTTCCAGAAGAAAGCACAAAGGTTTTGAAGATTCGTTCGATTCCATGGGGAACAATGTACCAGGTTCAGGATCGATGAAAGATCAATTCAGAAAGGAAGAGAAACGTCCCGAAGAATCGAAGAAACAATTAAAATTACGAATGAAGGAACGAGGGAATAATCATCACGGTTACAAATCTAACGCGAATAGAATATCAGAAGAAAAACAATCGAGTACGCTGGAGTCTGGTAAAATAAATGAAGAGTTTGACAAGATGAAAAATCCATTATGCTCGTTAATAATTGCGTGTAATTGTGTGTGGTGAAATATTGCAGAAGGCGATGCGGATGTCGAGGACAATGTATCGGCGCCGGAAGTAATCGAGTCCGGATACAGTTCGGAAAAAGCGTCGGCGCTCACGAGCCCGGCATCACCGGACGAAGACGATTTATCGAAAAATTCTTTCAGCCAATCCGACCCGAACGATACTTCGCTCAATGGCAATTTGCCGACCAGTCCACTCGAGTTTTTTCCGCAACCCACCAGACTCGATTGCGACGAGAACAACACCAACGAAGAATTCAATGCCCAGAACCGTCACGACGTTTCCTTGAATCTCAATCAGGTTGCTTTGGGCCCGTCGACCTCAAATTGGGTCGATAGTCCGATCACCGAACCCGCCAACGACATTGGCGATTACGTCGGTATTTCACCCTCTACCTCCTTGATCGTCAACCCTGAATTGACTCCTGAAGGAGCAACCATCAGTTCTATGAGCAGCCCCATCACCTCCAAAGACAGTCCTATCAGCCCACTCTCGAGCACCATCGATGAAAAAATTGATGTTGAAAAAAATCCAAACCAACCGTTGCCACCGGAAACACGAAGCCCGGGATGGAATCTTTTCGAAAACGACACTGTCCCGACCGTCATGAACGAGACTCAATCACTCAACGATACAGCGAGGTAACATTTTTTTTTCTCACAACTTCGAGGTCGATCGTCATTGAATTTTTGCCCAACTAGAAAAAAAACATTATTTCTCGGTTCAGAATATCCAGAACATATGATTTGGGTTCTTTTTGTCATTCATACTGTCATTTTTTAACTCGATCCGACGCAGGAATGCCGAGCTTGCCGAAGCGCCCACTCCGGAGTATCAAACGCCTGAAAATGAGGAAGGCGCGACCTCGTTACCGAGTCCGCTCGAACAATCCGAACTCAAGGCAGAAAACGGTGTCGCCGAGATCACAGAAGGATTAGCCAAGGTCGGAGTTTCATTCAACAGTCATTCACACGGTTACAATCTTAAGGGTGGAGACTGTTCCATACAGTCTTGTCTCAATCAATTCACTGCGGTCGAACTGATAAGCGGTAGCAACAAAGTTTGTTGCGAGGCTTGTACTGCTCGGGAAAACAAGGTAAAAATACGAAAACACGTTCTCGGAAAAAAAAGACACGTTTTTTTCGTTCCCTTTTCAAGTTTGGAGTGAAAGAATTTCAACTGACGACGCGCGCGATTGATTGATCTTTACGAGAAATTTTACGAAGCGTGTTACGAACGCTTTCATACATTTTTCCAGGGTAAAGAAGGCCCGCCGAAGATGGTTTGCACATCGAGTTCCAAGCAATACCTCATATCGCAAGTTCCAGCCGTTCTTATTCTCCATCTCAAGAGATTCCAATCGCAGAGAATGGGTTTTCGCAAAGTAGCTAAACACGTGAAATATCCATTGTTGTTGGATCTCGCGCCAGTGTGCACGGAAACCAGCAAACGGAAAGTTTATTCGCTTTATGGTATAGTCGAACACACAGGAACTCTTCACGGAGGTCATTACGTGGCCTACGTCAAGGTAAACAAAACAGACATCGATCGATCTGTTCGTATGTCAAGTCTGCGCAATTTCACCTTGACTTTCCTCTAATTTTACCTCGTATCTTTAATATTCACGAGTTTCATTTATTTTTTCAATTCCGCTCCCTTTTTTCCTTCGTTCTCCCGTTTTTTTATCGTTTTACAACATTTTTGACTAATTTTTTTCATTCAAGCTAAATTGCCCTAGGCTCACGTGATCCTGCATTTAAAAACGAAAAGAATAAGCCCAAGTCGAACCCTTTTCATTAAATTTTACCGGAGACATGAATTTTTCAAAATTGGGGCCATTTATGACCACAGTTTATCGAAATAGAAAAAAAAAATATGGTTACCGTTCTAGGATTTAAAAACCGTAGTTTTACGAGAAACACTCGAAGCACGAATATTGCTAAATTGTCCATCGCATCACAATTTTCACATTTTTTTGTTTGTTTTCAAGACGAGAGTGCCGCTCTCACCGGACGATCCTAGATGGGCTTTTTTGCCATCGAAAGACAGCACGGAAGCAGCCGAAACCCCAAACGCTACGAGTTCTAATAGTGAAACTGCAGAAACAAAGACTAACAGCGAAGTACAACCTGGCCATTGGTATTACATTTCCGATTCGAGGTAAAAACATTTCACTATTTAACAAAAAACGAAAATTTCTCTGCATTTTTCAATATAAATCCAAACTTTCAAAATTTCTTTGAAAACCAGATTGAATCAGTTTCTAGTTATCGAGGAAGTTTCGATTCCTCGAGTTTGGTCGATTGCAAAAACGATAAAAGTCCAAATTAATGAAAAAAGCAATGCAGACAATTTAGATTTGGTTGAATTTCCTGTGTGATTGTCGTTGATGGAGGATAAAATTGTGATAGAAACGGACCATGCAATTAGGAGGGAAAAGGAACGCAAAATAATCACGCAATTGTAACAAAATTTTTCAAAATTTTCAACTCGACCACAGTCACACACCGTTGAGAAGATCTTATTCAATAAAATTACAATATTCAGTGACAGTTAAAATCTTGCGGATTGCGCTCACATACATTTTTACAATTTTTTATCGTGCGGGGAAAACTTATTGATTGAAGCAACTGCTCTAAAAACTACGTGAAATACTTAACGAGAATCGGATGAACCGACTTTTTTTTCGAATAACACTCACAATTGCACTCGATAGTTTTTTTACTTTTTGTTTGGAGTAAGTAGAGACGGCGGTCGTGTTTTATGCCACTGAGATTCGCAACGTTCGAGTTCAACAAAAAATCTAGTAATTGTTTGTTCAATTTCGAAAGAAATGGAATTTTGTTGGATTCCAACGATGCAAACTTCAACGTCGTCGTGTTCTTGATTTCTTGTACACGAGTAGCCGATGAACTATTAGTTCGCCAATGAAAACTAGGATCGACAGTGAATAACCGGCAATGGCGAATATGAGTAAATGTTGGAAGAGTTGTTCCGTATTGCCGAGATCACTGCTTTGTGGATTGTGATCAAAGTCTGGCCGCATGTTCTTCTTTTCGAATATTGCGTCATCGTAGATTTTTTCAATAATCCCTTTTTCGTGTAATCGTCCGATTAGTTCATCTATCGTTGAGCGATGTGTTGATCTTTCGTTCATCATCAAACTTTGAGAAACCGACGCTATGCAAGGTTTAAGCAATTTCAAAAGGGCCACTCCTTCGTTGGAGGAAACTGAAATTATTAGTTTTGCCTCCGACTCTTTCACAAAGCAAGCGACGTCTTGGGTTCTAATGGCCTGCTCAGCGCACTCGTAAGGGTCGCGGTATATACTCAGTCTGTTTTTATTCCCAAATTGTTCGACCATTTCCTGGATTTGTGCGTAATTGAACCCCATTTGAATTTCCGAGGTCTTCAAATCCTCCAAAGTTTCGAATACTTGGACATTTTTTTTCATTATAACGGATGTGATCAGCTCATAAATGATGGACGAATAAATGGGAAATACCGCGAGCAAACAAGTAAAAATAATACGGTCGACATCACTCCGAGGTTGTTGCGACACAGAAATGCCAAACAGTACGCGACCGATGTTAAACATACGCCATGGATATGCCTTCAATTTGAGCACCCACACGACGATCCAGAAAAACGAAACGACTCCAAGACTCATAGAACAAGCGAGAACGATATTTTTGTTGATATACATTTCTGAGTGTTGCAATATCGGGACAAGAGCACAAACTTTGTCATACTTGATCGGTACTGTTCCTGACGTCTTTGCCGTGGCGATGGAATTAGATTGGATCGGTCTTCGAAAGAAATCGATATTTTGAGATTTCATGATGTCTTCCAAATTCTTCGAGGTATACCAGTGATTCTGCGCCTCGGCAACATCTTCCTCTCCTTGGGGAATATATTCCACTGTAGCGTCGAGTTTTTGAGCGAATATTTGCAGCAAGTCATCGACGATGTCATCTTCGTAGGTATATATTTCATTAAAAATCTTCAAATGCATATCGGTATCCTTTGGAATCACTTTCGTTCGCAAAACCCGATTCGAGAAGTCGGCCACTTTTTTGGGAAACAAATTTTTCATGTTCGTAGACAATTTTTCTTTGGTGTATTCCTTTTTGGACGGATTGAACTGATGCACGATTGGTGAATACTCGAGACTCTTAACCGCCATGGGAAACACGGCCACTTCCGGTTGAGCTAGTTCGATGATGGTCAAGTTCAGCATTTTATTCTTGGTCCGAGCGTTTCGCAAAAGTTTCTTGACGTTATTCTTCGATTCTCGAACGAACAATACGATGATACATTTCGGACTGGCTTGATTGGTCATCTTCGTTACGGCCTCGACGAAGTTGTTCACCGTGCGAACTGGTACTCTGTCGCGAGCCTCAATCACAACGAAGAACAAAGTCGCTGAAGTGTCGACTGGCCCCCAATTGACCGACAAGTCGAAATTTTCTTGGAAATTGATTCTCGTTGTCGGCAGATTCGTCGTTAACTTTACGATCAATTCGTCGAACAAAGGATGTTCCGGAACTTGGTCATTCGCGAGTCTCGTTAACAACTTGACTTGATAAAATTTTCCGTCCTCGCACAAGTATTTAATCAGACTGTCAATCCAGATGGTGGATTGTACGAAATGTGGAAGACATGCCAAAGACACGAAGGCCCAGTATATCGCGAGGATATTCATTTTGTCAAACGTTTCCAACGCTTCCGTGGGCTTGACTGAAACTGCTCCGTGGCCGTTATCGTTAAAATAGACGATGGAAAAACCCAGTTTTGAAATCGCAATAATTTCAGTTTTTCTCTAGAGCCGAACATAAAACGAAAAAAGCGCAATTAAGCCATTATTTTTTCTTCCGACCAACCACGACGCGCCACACGACTGTTCACATATGGCACATGAAATTTCCATTGGTCGATTAGTTCAACACTTTTTTCACACAAATTGCGTTTCGCCATTTCCTATCAGCTGCAAAATCATCGGCGCATTTTTTTTCAAATAAAATTCCCCATAAAAATGCGTGTAAAATCAACAAAAATTTTCCAAGCTCACCGGTAGTATTGCTGGACATCCGTTCGGTTGATTTTCGAAGGATGCGTCCGAGCGCACGCAGGTTGGATCACGACGATACAATGTTGCCATGGTAAACCATAAAAAATTTCATACCTTCGGTAAATATATTATTTAACAATATATATGCCAATACAATGGTTAAAAAAATTCTCCCCAACGTAGTACTCGAGTAATTATACGATAACCATGTGGCAAAAAAAAAAAATTTGTGCTTGTGTACTCGAAGTCCAAGAATGTCATCACTAAATTTGATCAAATTCCGATTATTCGAATCTCATGATCCAACCTCCTTCAACGAATCAACGAATACTTGACACTTTTTCCCTGCTTCATGGACCAAAACAGGTCATCAGAGCCCTGAAGTAGGATTCTTGCCAACGAAACCTTCGAAATTGTCAATTGATAAAGAAAATCTATTTTTCTCGGTTACAGAGTCGCGGAAGTTGACGAGGCGACCGTACTGCGGACACAGGCGTACATGCTCTTTTACGAGAGAATACTTTGAGGCTGAAAATGCGAAAAATAATAAATAAATGTACAGACATACATACATACATGCATTGACGCACATGTACGTGCATGTTTATATGTCCATGTGTGTATATTCTTTCAAGAGTAGAGGAGGGAAGTCTTGGATGGTTCAACGTGACATCTTGAAAAGAATATACACGATGAAATAGCACATTTCTGGGGTTCATCGAAAATTTCCCTTCAGCTTGAACTGAACTAAATTCCCGGTACTGCGATGCCTATATTATTAAAGAAGCGAGAAAAAAAACAACAACAAAATCTATACGTAAGCGTACACAGACACAATTACACACACGAACTCATATTTATATGTATATTTGTGATGGAGACGACAATGCTCTTCAGAATTACAAGGTGCCGATCCAGCTTCGCACACGAAATACCGGTTGAGATTACTCATTATGAATCATTACCAAATAGCAAAAGAAAATTTAAAGGAAAAAAAAGCATAAAGTTACGTTCCTGCGCATTGATCCGTGGCCTCGAACCAGTGCAATTTTTACACCACATTTTGCGATCGGGTCGTCAAAAAGCGCTCACTTATAGTTTTTTTTTCTTTCTTTCCTATAGTTTTACGAATTGTACATTTATAAAATGAATCATTGTCGTGAAAAAAAGAATTCCACGTCTGGGGGAGTTTTCACAGTCAAGTTGTAATATTTACCTGCCAAGAGTCCTCCGATTTTCTGAACCAACGAGTTCTCTGTTCAAATTCTCAATAGATTTTTTAATCGATATAATAAATGCTAAACTCCTCGATATCGGCTTCTTTGTTCCAATTATTCGATCTTAATGCAATCATCACTTTCTGGTAAGTAGAAAAAAAAACATTTATTTCACAATCCATTGGCAATAACATCGATACAAATTTTCTATATATAATATATTCCATGTGCTATTAATATAATAATATTTGACGTTCGCATCGCTTTTTCCCTTCGTTCTCCTGTTTTTTTATCGTTTGACAGCATTTTTTACTGATTTTTTTACATCAAGCTAAATTGCCCTGCGCTCACGTGATTCTGCGTTGAAAAACAAAAAGAATGAGCCCATGTCGAACCCCTTTCATTAAATTTTACCGGAGACATTAATCCTTCAAAATTGGGGACATTTATGACCACAGTTATCGAAATAGGAAAAAAAATATGATTACCGTTCTAGGATTTAAAAACCGTAGTTTTACGAGAGACACTCGAAGCACGAATATTGCAAAATTGTCCATCGCATCACAATTTTCACATTTTTTTGTGTGTTTTCAAGACGAGAGTGCCTCTTTCACCGGACGATCCTAGATGAGGTTTTTGGCCATCGAAAGACGGCACGGAAGCAGCCGAAACCCCAAACGCTACGAGTTCCAATACCGAGACTGAAGAAACAAAGACTAAAAGCGAAGTACAACCTGGTCATTGGTATTTCAGTTCTGATTCGAGGTAAAATCATTTTATATAATTTAACAAAAATTAGACCCGGAATTTCTTTGATGTTTCAATTTGAACCCGAACTTTCAAAATTTCGTTCAAAACCACCTCGAATTAGTTTCTAGTTATCAAGGACGTTTCGATTTCGCGATTGCAATCGCAAATTGCAAAAAAAAAAATCGCGAGGGCAATTGCAAAAAACGACAAGAGTTCAATTGGGATAAAAAGAATCTCATAATTGAGTGACACGGTTCGCACCAGTCCAAATTGATACAAAAAGCAATGTAGAAATTGTAGATTCGGTTCAATTTGCTGCGTGATATTGGAGTGTCGTTGATGGAGGATAGAATTGTGGTCGGACCATGCAATTAGGAGGGAAAAGGAAGGTTCAATAATGATTACGCAAATGTAGCAAACTTTTTCTCTCCATTTAATTTATTTTGAACATCGTATTTCTTTAATTTTCAACTCGAACACACTCACACACCGTTGAGAAGATCTTATTCAATAAAATTACAATATATATTCAGTGACAGTTCAAATCTTGCGGATTGCGCTCACATACATTTTCACAATTTTTTTTTATTGTGCTGGGAAAACTTGTCGATAAAAGCAACTGCTTTTTTTCCCCGTCAACTTGATGCATTGGTTTCTTGATAGTGAGTTTTATCGATTGTTTAGTTTAGAGACGGAAACGGTCAGTTTTTTTCGAAAAAGCATTTTTACGGTCAAGCATCTGTGGCATTGGAGTTGTACGCTTTTTCTTGCTACAATTTGATTCGTTTTTTGTGAATTCTTCAAAAACTACTTGAAATACTTGACGAGAATCGAATGAACAGAATTTTTTTCGAATAACACTCAATTGCACTCAATAGTTTTTACTTTCTGTTTGGAGAAAGTGGACACGGCGGTCGTGTTTTATGACACTGAAGTTCGCAACGTTCGAGTGCAACGAAAAATCTTGTAATTGTTTGTTCAATTTTGAAAACCATGATAATTTTCCTACCAATTGTTTTGGTCGGACAGGGAATCGAGAATCTGCGCAAGAAAGAAACGGAATTTCGTTGCATTCCGACGACGCAAACTTCAACGTCGTCGTGTTCTTGATTTCTTGTACGCGAGTAGCCGATGAACTATTAGTTCGCCAATGAAAACTACGATCGATAGTGAATAACCGGCAATGGCGAATATGAGTAAATGTTGGAAGAGTTGTTCCGTATTGCCGAGATCACTGCTTTGTGGATTGTGATCAAAGTCTGGCCGCATGTTCTTCTTCTTGAATATTGCGTCATCGTAGATTTTTTCAATAATCCCTCCTTCGTGTAATCGTCCGATTAGTTCATTTATTATTGAGCGATGTGTTGATCTTTCGTTCATCATCAAACTTTGAGAAACCGACGCTATGCAAGGTTTAAGCAATTTCAAAAGGGCCACTCCTTCGTTAGAGGATACTGAAATTATTAGTTTTGCCTCCGACTCTTTCACAAAGCAAGCGACGTCTTGGCTTTTAATGGCCCACTCAGCGCACTCGTAAGGGTCGCGGTATATACCGAATCTGTTTCGATTCTCAAAACGGTCGGCAATGTCTCGCGAATATGCCCAATTGAAATAGAGTCTAATTTCCGACGTCTCCAAATCCTCCAAAGTTTCGAATACTTGGACATTTTTTTTTATTATAACGGATGTGACCAGCTCATAAATGATGGACGAATAAATGGGAAATACCGCGAGCAAGCAAGTAAAAATAATACGGTCGACATCACTCCGAGGTTGTTGCGACACAGAAATGCCAAACAGTACGCGACCGATGTTAAACATACGCCATGGATATGACTTCAATTTAAGCACCCACACGACGATCCAGAAAAACGAAACGACTCCAAGACTCATAGAACAAGCGAGAACGATATTTTTGTTGATATAAATTTCTGAGTGTTGCAATATCGGGACAAGAGCACAAACTTTGTCATACTTGATCGGTACTGTTCTTGATGTCTTTGACGTGGCGATGAAATTCGATTGGATCGGTCTTCGAAAGAAATCGATATTTTGAGATTTCATCATGTCTTCCAAGTACTTCTCGGAATACCAATGATTCTGCGCCTCGGCAACATCTTCCTCTCCTTCGTGAATATATTCCACTGTAGCGTCGAGTTTTTGAGCGAATATTTGCAGCAAGTCATCGACGATGTCATCTTCGTAGGTATATATTTCATTAAAAATCTTCAAATGCATATCGGTATCCTTTGGAATCACTTTCGTTCGCAAAACCCGATTCGAGGAGTCGGCCACTTTTTTGGGAAACAGATTTTTCATGTTCGTAGACAATTTTTCCTTGGTGTATTGCTTTTTGGACGGATTGAACTGATGCACGATTGGTGAATACTCGAGACTCTTAACCGCCATGGGAAACACGGCCACTTCCGGTTGAGCTACTTCAATGATGGTCAAGTTCAGCATTTTATTCTTGGTCCGAGCGTTTCGCAAAAGTTTCTTGACGTTATTCTTCGATTCTCGAACGAACAATACGATGATACATTTCGGACTGGCTTGATTGGTCATCTTCGTTACGGCCTCGACGAAGTTGTTCACCGTGCGAACTGGTACTTTGTCGCGAGCCTCAATCACAACGAAGAACAAAGTCGCTGAAGTGTCGACTGGTCCCCGATTGACCGACAAGTCGAAATCTTCTTGGAAATTGATTCTCGTCGTCGGCAGATTCGTCGATAACTTTACGATCAATTCGTCGAACAAAGGATGTTCCGGAACTTGATCATTCGCGAGTCTCGTTAACAACTTGACTTGATAAAATTTGCCGTCCTCGCACAAGTATTTAATCAGACTGTCAATCCAGATGGTGGATTGTACGAAATTTGGAAGACATGCCAAAGACACGAAGGCCCAGTATATCGCGAGGATATTCATTTTGTTGAACGTTTCCAACGCTTCCGTGGGCTTGACTGAAACTGCTCCGTGGCCGTTATCGTTAAAATAGACGATGGAAAAACCCAGTTTTGAAGTCACAATAATTTCAGTTTTTCTCTAGAGCCGAACATAAAACGAAAAAAGCGCAATTAAGCCATTATTCTTTCTTCCGACCAACCACGACGCGCCACACGACTGTTCACATATGGCACATGAAATTTTCATTCGTCGATAAGTTCAACACTTTTTTCTCACAAATTGCGTTTCGCCATTTCCTATCAGCTGCAAAATCATCGGCGCATTTTTTTTCAAATAAAATTCCCCATAAAAATGCGTGTAAAATCAATAAAAATTTTCCAAGCTCACCGGTAGTATTGCTGGACATCCGTTCGGTTGATTTTCGAAGGATACGTCCGAGCGCACGCAGGTTGGATCACGACGATACAATGTTGCCATGGTAAACCATAAAAAATTTCATACCTTTGGTAAATATATTATTTAACAATATATATATGCCAATACAATGTTTAAAAAAATTCTCCCCAACGTAATACTCGAGTAATTATACGATAACCATGTAGCAAAAAAAAAAAAATGTGTGCTTGTGTACTCGATGTCCAAGAATGTCATCACTAAATTTGATCAAATTCCGATTATTTGAATCTCATGATCCAACCTCCTTCAACGAATCAACGAATACTTGACACTTTTTCCCTGCTTTATGGACCAAAACAGGTCATCAGAGCCCTAAAGTAGGTTCCTTGCCAACGAAACCTTTGAAATTGTCAATTGATAAAGAAAATCTATTTTTCTCGGTTACAGAGTCGCGGAGGTTGACGAGGCGACCGTACTGCGGACACAGGCGTACATGCTCTTTTACGAGAGAATACTTTGAGGCTGAAAATGCGAAAAATAATAAATAAATGTACATACATACATACATACATGCATTGATGCACATGTACGTGCATGTTTATATGTACATGTGCGTGTATTCGACGATCCTAGATGAGGTTTTTGGCCATCGAAAGACGGCACGGAAGCAGCCGAAACCCCAAACGCTACGAGTTCCAATACCGAGACTGAAGATAGAAAGACTAAAAGCGAAGTACAACCTGGTCATTCGTATTTCAGTTCTGATTCGAGGTAAAATCATGTTATATAATTTAACAAAAATTAGACCCGGAATTTCTTTAAAGTTTTAATTTGAACCCGAACTTTCAAAATTTCGTTCAAAATCACCTCGAATTAGTTTCTAGTTATCAAGGACGTTTCGATTTCGCGATTGCAATCGCAAATTGCAAAAAAAAAATCGCGAGGGCAATTGCAAAAAACGACAAGAGTTCAATTGGGATAAAAAGAATCTCATAATTGAGTGACACGGTTCGCACCAGTCCAAATTGATACAAAAAGCAATGTAGAAATCTTAGATTCGGTTCAATTTGCTGCGTGATTGGAGTGTCGTTGATGGAGGATCGAATTGTGGTCGGACCATGCAATTAGGAGGGAAAAAGAACGCACAATAATCACGATAATGTAACAAACTTTTGCTCTCCATTTAATTTATTTTGAACATCGTAATTTTTTTTATTTTCAACTGGAACACACTCATACACCGATGAGAAGATCTTATTCAATAAAATTACAATATTCAGTGACAGTTCAAATCTTGCGGATTGCGCTCACATACATTTTCACAATTTTTTTTTATCGTGCTGGGAAAACTTATCGATAAAAGCAACTGCTTTTTTTCCCTCGTCAACTTGATGCATTGGTTTCTTGATAGTGAGTTTGATCGATTGTTTAGTTTAGAGACGGAAACGGTCAGTTTTTTTCGAAAAAACATTTTTACGGTCAAGCATCTGTGGTATTGGAGTTCTACACTTTTTCTTGCTACAATATTGATTCGTTTTTTATGAATTCTTCAAAAACGACTTGAAATACTTGACGAGAATCGAATGAACAGACTTTTTTTTTCGAATAACACTCAATTGCACTCAATAGTTTTTTTCTTTCTGTTTGAAGAAAGTAGAGACGGTGGTCGTGTTTTATGACACTGAAGTTCGCAACGTTCGAGTCCAACGAAAAATCTAGTAATGGTTTGTTCAATTTCGAACGAAACGGAATTTCGTTGCATTCCGACGACGCAAACTTCAGCGTCGTCGTGTTCTTGATTTCTTGTACGCGAGTAGCCGATGAACTATTAACTCGCCAATGAAAACTACGATCGATAGTGAATAACCAGCAATGGCGAATATGATCAAATGTTGGAAGAGTTGTTCCGTATTGCCGAGATCACTGCTTTGTGGATTGTGATCAAAGTCTGGCCGCATGTTCTTCTCCTTGAATATTGCGTCATCGTAGATTTTTTCAATAATCCCTCTTTCGTGTAATCGTCCGATTAGTTCATTTATTATTGAGCGATGTGGCGATTTTTCGTTCATCAGCAAACTTTGAGAAACCGACGTCATGCAAGGTTTAAGCATTTTCAAAATGGGCACTCCTTTGTTAGAGGATACTGAAATTATTAATTTTGCCTCCGACTCTTTCACAAAACAAGCGACGTCTTGGGTTCTAATGGCCTGCTCAGCGCACTCATAAGGGTCGCGGTATACACCGAATCTTTTTCCATTCTCAAATCGGTCGAAAATGTCTTGTACATATGCCCAATTGGATTGGAGTTGAATTTTCGACGTGTATAAATTCTCCAAAGTTTCGAATACTTGGACATTTTTTTTTATTACAACGGATGTGATCAGCTCGTAGATGATGGACGAATAAATGGGAAATAGCGCGAGCAAGCAAGTAAAAATAATACGGTCGACATCACTCCGAGGTTGTTGCGACACAGAAATGCCAAACAGTACGCGACCGATGTTAAACATACGCCATGGATATGCCTTCAATTTGAGCACCCACACGACGATCCAGAAAAACGAAACGACTCCAAGACTCATAGAACAAGCGAGAACGATATTTTTGTTGATATAAATTTCTGAGTGTTGCAATATCGGGACAAGAGCACAAACTTTGTCATACTTGATCGGTACTGTTCCTGATGTCGTTGACGTGGCGATGGAATTCGATTGGATCGGTCTTCGAAAGAAATCGATATTTTGAGATTTCATGTGTCGTTCGAAATCTTCGCTGGAATACCAATGATTCTGCGCCGCGGCAACATCTTCCTCTCCTTCGGGAATATATTCCACTGTAGCGTCGAGTTTTTGAGCGAATATTTGCAGCAAGTCATCGACGATGTCATCTTCGTAGGTATATATTTCATTAAAAATCTTCAAATGCATATCGGTATCCTTTGGAATCACTTTCGTTCGCAAAACCCGATTCGAGGAGTCGGCCACTTTTTTGGGAAACAGATTTTTCATGTTCGTCAACAATTTTTCCTTGGTGTATTCCTTTTTGGACGGATTGAACTGATGCACAATTGGCGAATACTCGAGACTCTTAACCGCCATGGGAAACACGGCCTCTTCCGGTTCAGCTACTTCGATGATGGTCAAGTCCAGCATTTTATTCTTGGTCCGAGCGTTTCGCAAAAGTTTCTTGACGTTATTCTTCGATTCTCGAACGAACAATACGATGATACATTTCGGACTGGCTTGATTGGTCATCTTCGTTACGGCTTCGACGAAGTGGTTGACCGTGCGAACTGGTACTTTGTCGCGAGCCTCAATCACGACGAAGAACAAAGTCGCTGAAGTGTCGACTGGCCCTCGATTGACCGACAGGTCGAAATCTTCTTGGAAATTGATTCTCGTCGTCGGCAGATTCGTTGATAACTTTACGATCAATTCGTCGAACAGAGGATGTTCGCCAACTTGGTCATCCGCGAGTCTCGTTAATAACTTGACTTGATAAAATTTTCCGTCCTCGCACAAGTTTTTAATCAGACTGTCAATCCAGATGGTGGATTGAACGAAATTTTGAAGACATGCCAAAGACGCGAAGGCCCAGTATATCGCGAGGATATTCATTTTCTTAAACGTTTCCAACGCTTCCGTGGGCCTGACTGAAACTGCTCCGTGGCCGTTATCGTTAAAATAGACGATGGAAAAACCCAGTTTTCTCATTCATCTCTCTGAGGTCACAATAATTTCAGTTTTCCTGTAGAGCCGAACATAAAACGAAATTAGCGTAATTAAGGCATTACTTTTTCTACCGACCAAGTACGAAGCGCCCCACGATTATTTACATGGCACATGAAATTTTAATTCGTCGATGAGTTCGACACTTTTATTACACAAATACGTTCGCCATTTCCTATCAGCTGCAAAATCATCGGTGCATTTTTTTCAAATAAAATTCCTCATAAAGATACGTGTAAAATCAACAAACAATTTCCACGTTCACCGAAAGTATTGCCAGACATCCATTCGGTTGATTCTCGAAGGATACGTCGAGCTGAAGCAGGTTGGATCACGACGATACAATGTTGCCATGGTAAACCATGTTAAAAACATTTTAAAAATCCATAAAAATGGTAAATACACATTATTTAATAATACGCATGCCAGTACAATTTTTTAAACATTTTAAAAGATAAAGACTCGATGTCCAAGAATGTGATCACCAAATTTGATCAAATTCTGATTATTTTAATTTCGTGATCCAACCTCCTTAAACGAATCAACCAATACTTGACACTTTTTTCCTGCTTCACGGAAGAAAACAGGTCATCGGAGCCCTAAAGTAGGATCCGTGCCAACGAAAAACCTTCGAAAGTGTCAATCGATAAAGAAACCGTATTTTCACTTTTTTTTACCGAATATGCGCATTGCCCTGTGGCCTCGAACCAGTGCAATTTTTATACCACAATCCGCAATCGGATCGTCAAAAAGCGCTCGCTTACAGTTTTTTTTTTCTTTCGTATAGTTTTACGAATTGTACATTTATAAAATGAATCATTGTCGTGAAAAAAGAATTCGACGTCTGGAGGAGTTTTCACAGTCAAGTTGTAATATTTACCTGCCAAGAGTCCTCCGATTTTCTGAACCAACGAGTTCTCTGTTCAAATTCTCAATAGATTATTTATTCGATATACTAAATGCTAAACTCCTCGATATCGGCTTCTCTGTTCCAATTGTTTGATCTCAATGCAATTATCACTCTCTGGTAAGTAGAAAAAAAAACATTTGCTTCACAATCCCTTGGCAATGACATCGATACAAATTTTCTATATATAATATATTCCACGTGTGCCTTTAATATAATAATATTTGTTGTTCGCATCGCTTCTTCCCTTCGTTCTCCCGTTTTTCATCGTTTTACAGCATTTTTGACTGATTTTTTTACTTCAAGCCAAATTTGCCTAGGTTCACGTGATCCTGCATTGAAAAGGGAAAAGAATAAGCACAAGTCGAACCCCTTTCGTTAAATTTTACCGCAGACAGAAATTCTTCAAAATTGGGGCCATTTATGACCACAGTTTATCGAAATAGGAAAAAAAAATATGGTTACCGTTCTAGGATTTAAAAACCGTAGTTTTACGAGAGACACTCGAAGCACGAATATTGCAAAATTGTCCATCGCATCACAATTTTCACATTTTTTTGTTTGCTTTCAAGACGAGAGTATCTCTCTCACCGGACGGTCCCCTAGATGGGCTTCGTTGCCATCGAAAGACAGCCCGAAAACAGCCGAAACCCCGTACGCTACAAGTTCCAATACCGAAACTGATGAAACGAAGACTAACAGCGAAGTACAACCTGGTCATTGGTATTCCAGTTCCGATTCGAGGTAAAATCATTTTATAATTTAACAAAAATTACACACGGAGTTTCTCTGCATTTTTCAATTTGAACCCAAACATTTAAAATTTCGTTCAACACCACCTCGAATTAGTTTCTAGTTATCGAGGAAGTTTTGATTTCGTGAGTTTGAGCAATTGCAAAAAACGATAAAATTTCAATTGGGATAAAGAGAATCTCCTAATTCAGTGTCGCGGTTTGTACCAGTCCAAACTAATACGAAAAGCAATGTAGAAATTTTAAATTTGGTTCAATCTCTTGCGCGATAGGAGTATTGTTGATGAAGGATAGAATTGTGGTCGGACCATGCAATTAGGAGGGAAGAAGAACGCGAATGTAACAAACTTTCGCTCTCCATTTAATTTATTTTGAACATCGTCATTTTTTAATATTCAACTCGAACACACTCACACACCGTTGAGAAGATCTTATTCAATAAAATTACAATATTCAGTGACAGTTCAAATCTTGCGGATTGCGCTCACATACATTTTTACAATTTTTTATCGTGCGGGGAAAACTTATTGATTGAAGCAATTGCTCTAAAAGCTACGTGAAATACTTAACGAGAATCGAATGAACCGACTTTTTTTCGAATAACACTCACAATTGCACTCAATAGTTTTTTCACTTTTTTTTTGAAGTAAGTAGAGACGGCGGTCGTGTTTTATGACACTGAGATTCGCAACGTTCGAGTTCAACGAAAAATCTAGTAATTGTTTGTTCAATTTCGAAAGAAACGGAATTTTGTTGGATTCCAACGATGCAAACTTCAACGTCGTCGTGTTGTTCTTGATTTCTTGTACACGAGTAGCCGATGAACTATTAGTTCGCCAATGAAAACTAGGATCGACAGTGAATAACCGGCAATGGCGAATATGAGTAAATGTTGGAAGAGTTGTTCCGTATTGCCGAGATCACTGCTTTGTGGATTGTGATCAAAGTCTGGCCGCATGTTCTTCTTTTCGAATATTGCGTCATCGTAGATTTTTTCAATAATCCCTCTTTCGTGTAATCGTCCGATTAGTTCATTTATTATTGAGCGATGTGTTGATCTTTCGTTCATCATCAAACTTTGAGAAACCGCCGCTATGCAAGGTTCAAGCAATTTCAAAAGGGCCACTCCTTCGTTAGAAGATACTGAAATTATTAGTTTAGCCTCCGACTCTTTCACAAAGCAAGCGACGTCTTGGCTTTTAATGGCCCGCTCAGCGCACTCGTAAGGGTCGCGGTATATACCGAATCTGTTTCCATTCTCAAATCGGTCGACAATGTCTCGCAAATATGCCCAATTGAAATAGAGTTGAATTTCCGACGTCTTCAAATCCTCCAAAGTTTCGAATACTTGGACATTTTTTTTTATTATCACGGATGTGACCAGCTCATAAATGATGGACGAATAAATGGGAAATAGCGCGAGCAAGCAAGTAAAAATAATACGGTCGACATCACTCCGAGGTTGTTGCGACACAGAAATGCCAAACAGTACGCGACCGATGTTAAACATACGCCATGGATATGCCTTCAATTTGAGCACCCACACGACGATCCAGAAAAACGAAACGACTCCAAGACTCATAGAACAAGCGAGAACGATATTTTTGTTGATATACATTTCTGAGTGTTGCAATATCGGGACAAGAGCACAAACTTTGTCATACTTGATCGGTACTGTTCCTGACGTCTTTGCCGTGGCGATGGAATTCGATTGGATCGGTCTTCGAAAGAAATCGATATTTTGAGATTTCATCATGTCTTCCAAGTACTTCTCGGAATACCAATGATTCTGCGCCTTGGCAACATCTTCCTCTCCTTCGGGAATATATTCCACTGTAGCGTCGAGTTTTTGAGCGAATATTTGCAGCAAGTCATCGACGATGTCATCTTCGTAGGTATATATTTCATTAAAAATCTTCAAATCCATTTTGGTATCCTTTGGAATCACTTTCGTTCGCAAAACCCGATTCGAGGAGTCGGCCACTTTTTTGGGAAACAGATTTTTCATGTTCGTAGACAATTTTTCTTTGGTGTATTCCTTTTTGGACGGATTGAACTGATGCACGATTGGCGAATACTCGAGACTCTTAACCGCCATGGGAAACACGGCCACTTCCGGTTGAGCTACTTCGATGATGGTCAAGTTCAGCATTTTATTCTTGGTCCGAGCATTTCGCAAAAGTTTCTTGACGTTATTCTTCGATTCTCGAACGAACAATACGATGATACATTTCGGACTGGCTTGATTGGTCATCTTCGTTACGGCCTCGACGAAGTCATTCACCGTGCGAACTGGTACTCTGTCGCGAGCCTCAATCACAACGAAGAACAAAGTCGCTGAAGTGTCGACTGGCCCCCGATTGACCGACAAGTCGAAATCTTCTTGGAAATTGATTCTCGTTGTCGGCAGATTCGTTGTTAACTTTACGATCAATTCGTCGAACAAAGGATGTTCCAGAACTTGGTCATTCGCGAGTCTCGTTAACAACTTGACTTGATAAAATTTTCCGTCCTCGCACAAGTATTTAATCAGACTGTCAATCCAGATGGTGGATTGTACGAAATGTGGAAGACATGCCAAAGACACGAAGGCCCAGTATATCGTGAGGATATTCATTTTGTCAAACGTTTCCAACGCTTCCGTGGGCTTGACTGAAACTGCTCCGTGGCCGTTATCGTTAAAATAGACGATGGAAAAACCCAGTTTTGAAGTCACAACAATTTCAGTTTTTCTCTAGAGCCGAACATAAAACGAAAAAAGCGCAATCAAGCCATTATTTTTTCTTCCGACCAACCACGAAGCGCCACACGACTGTTCACATGGCACATGAAATTTTCATTCGTCGATAAGTTCAACACTTTTTTTACACAAATGCGTTCGCCATTTCCTATCAGCTGCAAAATCATCGGCGCATTTTTTTTCAAATAAAATTCCCCATAAAAATGCGTGTAAAATCAACAAACATTTTCCAAACTCACCGGCAGTATTGCTGGCCATCCGTTCGGTTGATTTTCGAAGGATACGTCCGAGCGCACGCAGGTTGGATCACGACGATACAATGTTGCCATGGTAAACCATAAAAAATTTCATACCTTCGGTAAATATATTATTTAACAATATATATGCCAATACAATGTTTAAAAAAATTCTCCCCAACGTAGTACTCGAGTAATTATACGATAACCATGTGGCAAAAAAAAAAAATTTGTGCTTGTGTACTTGATGTCCAAGAATGTCATCACTAAATTTAATCAAATTCCGATTATTTGAATCTCATGATCCAACCTCCTTCAACGAATCAACGAATACTTGACACTTTTTCCCTGCTTCATGGACCAAAACAGGTCATCAGAGCCCTAAAGTAGGTTCCTTGCCAACGAAACCTTCAAAATTGTCAATTGATAAAGAAAATCTATTTTTCTCGGTTACAGAGTCGCGGAAGTTGACGAGGCGACCGTACTGCGGACACAGGCGTACATGCTCTTTTACGAGAGAATACTTTGAGGCTGAAAATGCGAAAAATAATAAATAAATGTACATACATACATACATACATGCATTGACGCACATGTACGTGCATGTTTATATGTCCATGTCTGTATATTCTTTCAAGAGTAGAGGAGGGAAGTCTTGGATGGTTCAACGTGACATCTTGAAAAGAATATACACGATGAAATAGCACATTTCTGGGGTTCATCGAAAATTTCCCTTCAGCTTGAACTGAACTAAATTCCCGGTACTGCGATGCCTATATTATTTAAAAAAACGAGAAAAACAACAACAACAAAATCGATACGTAAGCGTACACAGACACAATTACACACACGAACTCATATTTATATGTATATTTGTGATGGAGACGACAGTGCTCTTCAGAATTACAAGGTGCCGATCCAGCTTCGCACACGAAATACCGGTTGAGATTACTGATTATGAATCATTACCAAATAGCAAAAGAAAATTTAAAGGAAAAAAAAGCATAAAGTTACGTTCCTGCGCATTGATCCGTGGCCTCGAACCAGTGCAATTTTTACACCACATTTTGCGATCGGGTCGTCAAAAAGCGCTCGCTTATAGTTTTTTTTTCTTTCTTTCCTATAGTTTTACGAATTGTACATTTATAAAATGAATCATTGTCGTGAAAAAAAGAATTCCACGTCTGGGGGAGTTTTCACAGTCAAGTTGTAATATTTACCTGCCAAGAGTCCTCCGATTTTCTGAACCAACGAGTTCTCTGTTCAAATTCTCAATAGATTTTTTAATCGATATAATAAATGCTAAACTCCTCGATATCGGCTTCTTTGTTCCAATTATTCGATCTTAATGCAATCATCACTTTCTGGTAAGTAGAAAAAAAAACATTTATTTCACAATCCATTGGCAATAACATCGATACAAATTTTCTATATTTAATATATTCCACGTACTATTAATGTAATAATATTTGTTGTTCGCATCGCTTTCATACGACGGACAAATCTTTCTCCGCCTCTTTAACACTAACGTCTGTATAAAAAAGATTCAATAGATAAACAAAAATAAGTTATATCGTTGCTCAACGATAAATATATTCTTTGTTTCCGGTTTCTTTTATAATCATATTCAGTAGGCATCGCACTCATTAAATCCACTCATCGTGCCATTCTTTCTGTTAAAAATAACGTACAATAATAGAAGTTACTAAAAATCTTTAAGTAACTCCTACAATTCGACAATACACAGTATTGCATTTAAATTTCTCGAATATACACACATCCATCCTTAAAATATACACAGACGTTACACTTTATCCAGTGGATGGAAACATCACGACAAAATTGAAGAGAAAAACAAGAGTTTTTTTCATGAATTTGCCTCGGAGCACATTTTCTTTCCGTACTTGCAGTTTTTTGTCCGTTTTATACGGATTTTTACTTTTCACGAATCCTGTTAATCTGCATATGGCGAATACTCGAAATATAAATATCACACTGTTTTCGTAAATAGCAATTTGAACACATTTTCTTCGTGAACTAAACTTGGTAAAATGTGTTTACTGAATTTACCATTTTCCCAAGTCAGAACAGAGAGAATAAAATCCTTTTACTCATTAATGCTTCATGATCAAATTGATGCTTTGAAAAAATGCCGTTTTTTGGACTATTGAGAAACGATGTTTATTGTTATTTTGATAAAAGCGATAACAAAAATGCCTCTTAATGAACTCAATGTGAGTCACGTAAATTCCATCATCGAGACGATTCGCTGTTGATTATAACGCGGTATCCGGAGCAGTTGAAAAATACAATTATAACAAAACAAAACAATTGGACGTTCTCGTGTGCTGCATGTAAAACAATGTTTTATACACAAAATAAGGCTTAATCGTCGTAATGCCCTGGTCTATCGCCAGTTGTGATAATAATACAAAATCGTTATTATCGAAATTATTCAAATAATTATAAAAATAATAAAACAAGTAAACAAAAAATCCTTCAAATTATCGGAACAGATTCCGAAAACGTTCTCTCACTCGATGCTAACCAAAGTTCAGCTAGCCGGAAGAGAACGAGCTTCGTAACTGAAATCCATTTTTTTTTTCGCAATCTTGTCGTTTTCAAGATTTCATTATAAACTTGGACCGGACCACAACATTGCGGTGCGTCAAAGTCGACAATTTTCTTTCTATACCTCAACGTTCATCATCCAATTCATTCATCTTTATTATTTATAGCAATATTTACACGGTTTGCGAACGACCTTTCGAGTCGAACGATCACTGACCTTTTTTTTTCATCTTTATAACAGACAATATTTGTTTTTAGTCTTGTTCGATCATTAAGAAATTAGCGTTGCAGTTGGTTCGTGAAATTCTAAAACTCAAAAAACCACAATATTTTCACTGGGAAAAATTCGATGGAAATAAATTTTTCCATCAACGTTGGTCCAATTGCAATAACGAAATGTCTGCCCAAAATTCTGCTCGATTTCTGAGCGGGCTAGAACTAATTAATTACTCTTTAAATGAGTAAATAAAAATTACTCAACGTCCAAATTCTCGTTACCCTTGAAAGGTAAAAATAAGAGGTGAAAATAATTACTGCCGAGAAATTTATAAAATTCGAAATTATATCGATTACGAGAAACATTTAGAGCGTGGCAACGAATTACAATATTCGAATATTTGAACAATCCGTCCGGCCATCGAAAAAAAAAACTTCGTACTGATATTCGAGAGTCTGAAAAATGAGAAAATTAAGCCCGACCGATTGAAATGAATATTGGAAAAAATTCAATCAAAGAAAATTCTCGTATATGATTTTTTTCTTCATCACTCTCATGGAGAGTGTGTCTTAATAAATCCGACGAATCGTCGGTATCACATTGGACTGCACGAGTCCGATTGAAGAATCATCATAATCGCTTCGTTCCTACGCGCACAACGAAAAATTCGTTTTCTCGAATTCTCAATTCTGTTAATAAACGAAAAGTTTATTTAAATGAAAAATAATGCGCAACTCTCGGAATTATGGGTTTCGGGTGTTCTATGGTTTTGGAAACATCGCGAGAATCGCGGCGCAAATTTGTTGAGGATCCGTCTCGTGAGGATTCAACGCCATCGCAGCCTGCACTTGCTCTTCGGGGAAGATATTTGCGAGATGATAATGAAGACGTCTTCGCGCATCCTGCGCTTGTGCACCCCATGCAGCATGTATCGTCGCCCCTGGAGGGGATGGCAATAAATTCAATTGTGGGTCTGAGGTACCCAGTCGATGTCCTCGCGTTGGTACCGAAACATTCGTTCCTCGAGGTGGCCAGCCTCGGTATGAATCTGGAGCTGATGCTATGCGCGTAACGTGCTGATGATTCGGATGATCCGGACGTTCCCATCTTTTGAGAAAAAGAGAATGAATATTTACCAACCAAGCGATCGGGAATCAATTTTTTTCTCCATGAATTCGAGGAGTTAACAACTTTTATTGTTAAAGAAAAAAAACGGTTTGTAAAATGCTCAAAAGTGTGGCTAAAAATGTTTGTCTGAGAATGAATTTTCAGTTGAATGAATTTTTGCATTTTTCGAGACTCACTTGATGCCCATCGAGTAAGGCGCTTCGTTGCTCGCGTGCCTTGCCAATGGTCTGTGCTGCATATTCGTAAGTGGCGAATTGATAACGGACTGTTGGGGTAAAACTTGCTGCTGCTGACTGGTCGCTAATTGAGGTGGTTGTTGAGGCTGTTGATGGTATCTTCGTAACTGATAAAGCCTCGGATCACAGGCTGGATTGAGGGTCAATTGACGTTGTAATTTTCTGTGCATATTAGCCGGTTCCGGATCTGGGTTGTTGACTCTTGGGGCAGGCCAGCCTACGGCCGATGGATATCCTGAAGCATCAAAAACATTTTCCCAAATTTTTACTATTCTCTAAACTTCAAAATGGCTTGCGAGCCTGAGTTCATGAAAAAAAGTCGTTACAAAGTGACTAGAGAACAAAATACTCTAAATTCAAGATTGCCCGAGGTAATTTGTATTCGTTAGATAATAAACCACAATTTAGAAAAAAATTAACGACCCATTTCATTGCAAAACTAAATGAAGCTTCTTCTTCGAGCTCGAAGCTTGAGCATTTAGAAATTGAAACGTTTGTTGTTGAAAATTGGAACTTTTCACACGCGCTCTTATAAGAAACTACTGAAAATTTTGATTTTTATAAATAAATGTCTCGTCGTGTACACGGTGAAACGTCTAAAAATTGCGCGAGCTGCAAATTCAAAGGAATTCTGTCAGTAGAAAATTTTGCAAGATTCCTGGGTCGAGTGAATAAATAAATAAATAAATTGGGCATAAATACCTTGGGCGTTGGCGGTCGTCGTCATTTGTTGGCCATAAACAATATTATTCGGTACGATAGTCACATCCGCTGTAACGTTCTCGACGGATCGACTCTTCGGCACTGAGGAAGACGATTTTACGATATTTCCCGGCAACGCCGATCTGGCTTTGCAGAGAGGTTGATGCTGCGAATGGAGGTTGCCCGCGGACGTTACAGACGGTAAAGGGAGACTGAGACTCGGTCCACGAGCTTGGAGATGACGCTGAGCATGTTCGACGAGTCGTTCCGTCACCGATTTATGAGGGTGAGGGCCGCGTTCCGGATGACGAAATTTACATTTGTTTCCATACGTACATTTCTGAACAAAACCCCAAAATACAAAAAAAAAACATTAATAAATTTTCAAAAATTGAAAAATACCGAACGATTATCTTTTTTTTTGAGTAGCCAAATTACAAAAAATGTTTTCCAAAAACGTTTTATCTCAAGTCTTGAAAAATGAAACTGCATCATACATTTTTTTCAGTTTTTTTTTTTTTCATTCAATTCACGAAATTTACGCTCGATGTGGTTTTTTCTTTATGTTGAAAATTCACCTTGGCATACGGACACGGTGGCGCTGGATCGGTTTTTCGAGGTCCTAGTCGCAAAAAATTATCGAGGGTCGGTCCGCTCCTCCCCAATGGATCGTCCGGCGGCATGAAGCGATCATTCACGAAACTGTACATGAGAATTCGCTCTTCGACGACTCTCCGGAATTCCGGAGTCTCTTGTGCTAGATCCCTGTAATTATCGTTGCTGACGACGATCCCATCGACTTCGGCTGCTAATCGAAGGATGTAACGGTCGTCGTAACACACCATTCTTTTGCCTCCGACAAGTCTATACAACGGAACAATAAAAAAGTAAAAAACCAATTGTGTGAAATGACTTTTTTAAGATTTTTAGTTTGAGAGGAAAAAAATGATCATTTTTATCGTATCGTCGAAATATTTGACCGAATGAAATGGAGTTTCTACCTGGACGGTGTGAAAACGAGGAGTCGATCCCTCTCCAATTCGCCGAGTATTTCTTGATCGGCGATTGGATTGTCTGGTCGAGAGGCTTCCTTTCTCCATTTTGGTACAAAGACAGTAATTTCTTTGTGTCCCCTGGATCGGAACCATTCGACACAAATTTTGATACCGCGACACGAAAATACTTCTTTGTTCCCGTGGCTCATGGCAACGTTGCTACCGTCGATGACGACAGGCCGAAGCGTGACCGGGCTCGTGGCGAACGAATGGCCAGGTTCGTCGCTGTTGAAATCATTGTCAAAAAATCCGTCGGATTCGTCCAGCGTGTCGGCCAATTTGGAGCTACTGGCGCCCAATTTAATGAGCTCGGCAAGCAGTTCATTTTGACCCGGATCTGGTCCCAATTTGTGCAGTGCCGCTTGCACCAGACGCTCCGTATATCCCAGCTTAAGGGCAAACTCAACCCTCGCCGTGTATCCAGGATTCTGGATCGGCGAGGGTCCTTGGACCGTCACATATTCGGCAAACTCAGCAGCCAATGTATCCGAAGTTGTTCTCGATACGTCGGAGTGCGAGGCCGACGAAACTTGTGACTCTAATTGTGTGTGCACGTTGCTCGAACTTATCGAATCCTCCGCTTCGTAATCGCTGTCGTATGACGAATCTTCCGCTTCTGCTGTTCCCGTCCCCGGACCCAGAACCGTACAATCGACGTATCTCTGTAAATAAACCAACAATTATTATTTATTGAACTCAATAATATTCTGGATTGACAATTCGAATCGAACGAACTTGGGGCTCGTGCCATTGATTATGATTACGCACGGAAAATTGAATTCAATAAAAAAAAACGTCGAAATTTTATTGAGAACGATAAACTAAATATTTTTCGATAATTTCAAAATTTTCCTTTGACAATATTTCTTATTTCCAACGGAATCGTCAGTGAAATTTACGATTGACAAAAATTTACGTTTCGAAGAAACTTTCCAGAATATTTCTCGCTGGAATGACAAAATTTTTGTGATTTTTCAAAAAACGTTTAGTCGATCGTATCCACCAAAATTTTCTTTTCGATGCATCAGATTTTCTGACTCTTAATTTCGATTTTCGAAATTATTTAGGAAATTGATTGGACACTAGTAAAATTTTCTTAATAAAGTGATAAAATGCCATGAATAATTGACGAGAAACGAAGAAGCAACAAATTACACTTGCTATATCAATATCTCGATCGTCGGAGCAGGTTTAAATTGGCATTTCCCAGATGAAATCGTTAGGCGTCATAATGAAACAATGATTGAAGAGATTTGTATGAGAATTGATAGGAAAAGCAACAAGCCGATGAATCGCTCAATCAATCGATGTAAAAGTGAATGAATAATATGCAGAACAATGAAATTAACAATTGAAAGCTATCGATTACGAAAATCTTTGGGATTATTATTGATATATTCGCGCTGTATTTAAACCTCGAGATCCCATCGCGAAGGATATTCGTTTTAGGCTCATGAAGAAATCGAGTTTCGATATCGTATGGCTTTTCGATATAAAGACCACGAATTTCACACACTCTCTGTTATGATATAATTCGTATTGTGAAGAAGACGGTTGTTGGTGAGTCGCGCGTGGGTGAAAGAGAAGTCGAAAGAATCGCGAGATGCATCAAGGTGGATGAGTGCGTGGAGATTTTATTGCGCTTCGAGCGATAGATCTCTCTGATAAATGTAAGACGACGTGAGGACCAACGTCAGCCTGATCGAGTCTTGCCGCGTGGGCGAGCAAAACTTGGAGGAAAAAAATGATGTACACGCCGCGTCTATGTATATTTATATATTTATATATTCACATTAAAGTCGAAAAAGGAAAGGAGGATTGAAACGAGAAATAATGAGAAGGAAAATAAGAAGCAAAGGGACGTGTGGAGGATGCAAAAAAGCAAGAAAACGAATGCGCAAACGAATGCAGCCCCTGCTGTATATTCCACAGCATCTCTCTCTCTCTCTCTCTCTCTCTCCCTCTTGCTCTCTCTATGCAGCCACGCTATCATCCTCGCTATCTCTGGTTGCATCTTGGCGATTCTTATCGTATCCTCCTCGCCCTTCCATTCGTGCGAATTGCCCGAGGAGTGCGTGCGCAAATTCTCTTACTCTCTGATCGAACGCGCATGCATACATTCAACTTATCATATCTCGTGTATAGGAAATTTCACATCAAATTCTTAAAATCAAATTTAAATGTCACTGAATTACAGAGAAGAAATTTATCATTTTTGTTCTTCCTATTCGATCTTTCTCGAGTATACACGCACGAGAATTCACAAGATTTCACAAAAATAATTTAAAAAAAACAAACAAATTCGAGACTTAGTTTTTCCAATCGTTCCAATTCGAAAAAGTCCAATGGAAATCTTTGATTTTTGCAATTATCATATTGATTAGCTGCAACGACAATTCGAAGCTGCAGCATATTTGATCGGGTTCGCGTCATCTTGGGGTGGAACGGCCTATACGTACGGAGTGTTCGTGCCCGGTAAAGACTTTTTTATTTTGCTTTAATGCGGGTACACGGTTGTTCCTCATAGCGTAAATAATGAGGCCCGGATTTATCATCAGGAAACGGCAAGGGGAACAACTACAGCTGCATATACGCCGTATATTATAAAAAATATAATAAAATGCGTACAGTGCAATGAGAAATCGCGGGGATGGGTCAAGAATAAAGTTTTCTCAATATCATAGAAATTTATATTGACCGCCTCTGAATTTTCACCATTACTGCATTAATTTGGATGAAAGAATTTACCGATCAAACACTGAAAACAAAATTTTGTTGAGAAAAATCGTGATTTTGTTGGTTTTTTCGAAAAATCACCAAAATTTTGTCATTGCAGCAGGAAATATTCTAAAAAGTCTCTTCGCAGAGCAAATTTTTGTGATTCCAATCGTAAATTTTGCTGCCAAATCCGTTAGAAATAAAAAATATTATTGAAATTATCCAAAAATATTTAGTTTACCGAGTTCAACAAAATATCGACGCTTTTTTGACAAAATTTTATTTTCTGTGAATAAAAAAATGTCCGTTACCAATTCGAAAAGCATATTCGGAACTTTTTCTAAGATCGTCATAAAACTTGAAGATAAAAAATCATTTTTTCACATTATTCAAGTACCACCGATTGTCCTGACCACAAAAAATCTTCGTGGTTAGAGAGTATTCGATACTGGAGGGCAAAGCGAGAAACAGAAATGAAAAAAGAGAAGGGAATGGCACATGACAAAAGCTGTTGATCCTTTTATGCTTGGCATCAAAACTCTAAGGTTGCAAGTTTTAACGAGCAATAAATTATTCTCTTAGAATGTATCCACCGAATGCTCGAAAGTTGGTTCGCACCTCTCGAATTGCGCAAACGTACGTGTTTCCGAGAGACATCGATATCCTTGAACCAGATATTCGTTAAATCAGATATTTAGATATTAACAAAATGAGAGCACGTGCGAGTATCATCGTTTCGCTTTGCACTCATCTCGGAGATTCATACAAAGAGAAATACGATCTCCGTGCACAAATATTCGTCCAGACATTATATTTTCCTGCAAAAACATTTGACTGCAATGTCATTTCAAATACACTGAATAGAAAGTTTTGTTGGATACGTTCGACTGAACGTTTTTTTTGAAAAATCACAACAAATTTTGTCATTGCAGCAAGAAATATTCTAAAAAGTTTCTTCGAAAAGTAAATTTTTGTCATTCCAATCGTAAATTTAGCTGACAGTTCGTTAGAAATAAAAAATAAAGTCTAATTACGGAAATTTCGGAATCATCATATTTAGTTTACTGCGTTCAAGAAAATATCGACGGTTTTTTGACAAAATTCAATTTTCAGTGCATACGAATAAACTGCAACGAAAATTATGTTGGAAAAGATCGATATTTTGTTGGATACGTTCGACTGAACGTTTGTTTTTGAAAAATCACAACAAATTTTGTCATTGCAGCAAGAAATATTCTAGAAAGTTTCTTCGAAAAGTGCATTTCTGCCATTCCAATCGTAAATTTTGCTGACAGTTCCGTTAGAAATATTAAGTTGACCGAGTTCACAAAATATGGACGTTTTTTGACAAAATTTAATTTTCAGAGTACAAAACGAACGAAATGCATTTCGATAAAACAGAGAAATATAAAGATGTGGTTTGGCGTAATTGGGTCTTTGAAATGACGAATGTTTCGTGACCGCAAAGATAAAACGTCAGAGGTTTGGGACGAGCGTTTGAGTTGCGTAAGAGAATTATTAAATCCCAGTAAGTCGCGAGAGGTGTCAAGTGCTGGTTACATGTTAAAAAACGGGCCACATGGAACACAAATTTTTCAGACACATTCTCTCCATGTGGTTAACTTACGAAACTGTGCCCATAAAAGAGTCACGAGGTTTTATAATGATTTTGGTGTGTAGTTACGAGTGTTGTATTTCGATATAATTGGCACACGCGCCATACATTGTAATTTGCATAAGTGTGAAGAGAAAAATGTTATCAAAGACGAACTCGTACATGCACAATCGCGATTGATAAGACTCTGCTCGCTCTCTCGTGCATGTATCGCACGAATAACTCACTCGGGCCAATCGCGAGAATAGACTTTTGATATAAATGGTCGCTGATAAAATGACCTGCTTTTCCTCTCGCAATATCTCGAGCGAACATTGTTGAAGAATAAAAGTTAAAAAAAAAAAAAAACAAACGTGTCTATTATCTGTATTACATTTCAATTCACGTTTATCCCACGATGCAGCTACTGTGGGGCACGATAAATAGCGGATGCTCGGTAACAACGACGAGACGGTATAGTTACAACGAGCATCGAGATAACGAGGATAGATCCTCATGAAGAGAGGCCCACGAGATACGTTTCTATCGATACGAACCTGCGGATTATCTCCATTCGCAATCGCATTCGAGTCTATAAATATATATAATGGTGTACGCGGTGTTCTGACGGCCGAGAAATTATCTTAAATGGGGCATAGCTCTCCCAGGTTGGCGGATGTAACCATTAGTGCGAGGAGATTCAGGTGAAAGTAGCGTGTACGAAAAAGATGCTGGAGAGAAAGGAGAAAGAAGCTGCGGAGAAAGATGTTCCAGTCGAACGGATCGAGTTTCCGATCTCTACGAATCCCAGCTCGCGTGTAGCTCGATTCATTTTGTTATCCACCCTTATCATTTTTTTTGAAAAAGTCCTAAAAACGCCTGGCTCGTGATACCAGAAAATTGGACAGTCCGAAAACGACATTATTTTTCGTCGTTTTAATAAAAAATCGTACACCGGAAGAAAAAAAATTTCGGATACGTTCGACTAAACTTTTTTTGAAAATTCACCAAATGTTGTCACTGCGGCAAGAAATATTCTAGAAAATCTCTTCGAACAGCAAATTTTTGTCACTCCAATCGTAAATTCAGCTGAAAGTTGCGTTTGGAATGAAAAATATTGTCAAAATGACGAAAATTTGGAAATTATCCAAAAATTTTCCAGTTCAGCGTGTTTAACAACGAATCGACGTTTCTTGACTTAATTTAATTTTCGGGGTACCGTCCCATGAAGGTTCTCCGCCTGCGCATGCACGCAGGCCGCATACGACAATTTCAAGGAATAATTAACAAATCATCATCCGATAAAATTGCTTCCTGGCACGAAACTTGACGAGTTACTGGAAAAAGCGAGAAGAGGGAGGGAGAGAGAGAGTGTGAGGGCAAATATTCTCCTCGCATGATAAGTAGCGCTAATTAATGTTAACCGATGTCCAAGGAACACGACGGTATACGCGCATTTGCACCTCGCACCTTGCCATCCACACTACACCCAGCAATTCAGTTACATACGTTTATATTTTTCACTCGAATCAAAAAGGGCGTAAGATTCATTGGAACTTGATGAGTTCGCGCCCTTTTTCTTGGCAACTTATCGAAATATGCACAGAGACACACATCCTCGTTCCTTATTCACAACAGAGAGTTGCCTTGCTCGAGGAACGAGCAGGATAGAAGCACCAGAGGGTACAGTGTACAAGTGTACGTACGGGTCCAGCGAGTTCTCTCATATATACCAGCAGCAGGCAGGCGAAGGTCGTGTGTCTTACACGCTTCGCACCATCATAGATCACCTCTCACGACCGGAACGGGCTTATCCGTTGGCGGTCCCGTGAATCGAATCTAAACACTACATATACAGAGTGTCATAAAAATCAACTCAACTTTCAACAGTTTCCGTTCTACTGTCTCCGCAGCGAAACGTCAATCCCAAAATCAGCAAATCGTTCGAAGATTTTCGTACGATTATTCTCGATGATCTTTCAAAATCGAATTTTGTCAAAAAACGTTGAAATTTTTGGATGATTCCAAAATTTTCGTGATTTTGACAATATTTTTCATTTTTAACGAAACTGTCAACAAAATTTACGATTCGAATGACAAAAATTCACTTTTCCACGAGACTTTCTAGAATATTTCTTGCTGCAATGACAAAATTTGCGTGATTTTTCAAAAAACACGTTTAGTCGAACGTATCCAACATAATTTTCTTTTCAGTGCACTCGATTCAGGCAGAGAATGTAGAAAGGACGATCCAGGTGTTTGTTTTGCTGCATACACCAGTGAAAAAAGAAAATGCAGTTTCGAATGATGTTTATTCAGTGATTACAACGTGTTGATACAACGTTCAAGTATCAGGTAAATGCCTCTCTTATACGTCTCAAGAAAGACCTCTCACTCCGCGAGTGTGTCGATTGATAGGGATTCCTGATAGGGATAATTGCGAGAGAAGACGAATAGAGGAGAAAGAAAGATTAAGTACAGTAGAGATAGCCCGTTAAGGATTCGGAACACGATCAGATTAGGATTTAAGGAGGTTGGATCACGACGATACAATTTTGCCATGCTAAACCACATTTACAGCATCAAAAAATCCAAAATTATAAGAATTTCAATCAATTCAATAAATATATTCTCCAATAATATAAATGACTGTACAATTTTTTAAAGATTTTTCCACCACAAATTACTCGAGCAATTGAACACTAAAATTTACGATTATTTTTATTTCGCGATCCTTAAGCGTTTACCTCGAGCAATTTTCGACCCAAAAACTCGAGAACCCAAAACGTCATGTCAGTCTTGGTGAAAATATTCAAGAAATGGATTTCTATGCTCGAACTATTTGATTGGACATATTTGTGCAGCTTTTGAAAAAATCTTCTTGAACGAATTTATGCTACGAAGACGAGATTTTTTCGGAGTGTTCGCCACATACGGAGTTACTCGGCTCGACGGGTGTGCAGCGAGTATAGAAAAAAAGATGTATAGCGCTGTCGGAGGAGAGTGGACCTTGAGGCTTTTTTTTCGGGTCCTGGCGTTGGAGAAAACGATCGAGCAAACTGGTTTCGAGCCTGTCTATGCCCTTAGAGGAAGCAAAAAGGGCCGAGTTAATTCAGCCACCGTGTTCGGCGATTTCATGGGAGAGTGAAAAATGAATAACGAACACTGGAAATTGGATTTTCGCAAAAATACGTCGGTATTTTGTCGAACACTTTTCAAAATTTTCGTAATTTCGACGATATTTTGAATTTCTAACGGAACTGTCCGCGAAATTCACGATTGGAATGACAAAAATTTACTTTTCGAAGAGATTTTCTAGAATATTTCTTGCTGCAATGGCATAATTTGTTGTGATTTTTGAAAAAAACGTTCAATCGATCGTATCCAACAGAATATCGATCTTTTTCAACAAAATTTTCGCCTCTGTGGAATAGAAACGTTTGCTAGAGCTCTCTGCGGCGAGAGGGGAGAATAAACATTGTGAAAATTTATTTTTCATCACGACGAGATTACGCTTCATTATTTCTCTGCGAGAGAGAGAGAGAATGAGAGGGAATGAGGTCTTGGAGCATATCCGGGTCTCGCTCGCGGGATCGGCGGCGATACCGGAACTCGTGAGCTCCGTGCTTCGACCTCGCGCACCTTGGCGGAGGGAAAGAGAGATGGAGAAAGGCGACGAGAGAGACTACTCGCGAGAGAGATCATGGCATTAAGTACGGTATAGCGGAAAGGGCCACCTTGCTGCTTCGCTTGGCGTTCCTACAAACTCACTCCGAGTCTACACCGCGATTACACAGCAGCATCAAAAGTTTCGAGTGCGGCTGAGTCAATCGGTGATGCTAGACCGGGGCGCGAGAGAGACCAAACAAGGTCTTACGTAAAAGTTTCACCGAATTTAACTTTCCGGACCTTCGTTCAATGAACATCCCATCAAAAAACAATCAGACATCGTTGCGGTGTAATTTGCTGTCTAATTATACGTCGCTCCTCGATTTCATTGAATCTCCTATGACTGAAAATTGAATTATGTCAAAAAACGTCGATATTTTGTTGAACACGGTGAACTCATTAATTTTTGTTAATTTTGCACAATATTTTTTGCTGTAATGACAAAATTTTGGGGATTTAAAAAAAAAAAAACGTTTAGTCGAACTTTTCCAACAAAATTTTCTTGTCCCCGTGATTGATTAGATTTTTTTTTAAATTGTTTGTCGTAGTCTGATTTTTTTTCTTTACTTTGGCGATTCAAATCATGGATCTAGACAAATGCCCCATAAAAGTCAAACGAGTAGGTAGCGGACAATAATGAGACGTATGTGGGATTTCCTAAACACTCGAGCCATGTTCCATTTTGCGTGTATATTATCATTATCGACGTCGATGCAAACGATCGTGTCCAATTAGCGTACAACGTAATAGGAACGACCCGCTCTTGCTGGGGGAAGATTAAGCGAGCAATTAATGCACGATATATTTGTTTTTACGATCCGAGTTATACGACGACTCTTTCTCGATGCTTTGATCCTACTTTAGATATAGAATAAATATAATTAAACGAAACAGACTGAACAGGTGGAAAATGGGTTGTTTGAACTGAGCTTCAACAACACATTTTTTTCCTACTCAAACACGATGACGAGATCACATGAGAAATAACACGGAATGCAACAAAATTGATGCATTAACTCATGATTTTTATTCAATTTTTAATCAGGACGATAAAACGATATTTTGTTATCATTCAAACTCAAAATCGATACGAAAATTGTCAATTTTTCGTTAAATTAAACAAACAATAAAAAAAAAAGTATTTTTTGTTGGACCCCAACGTTGCGAGTTTCAGTTTCGTAAAAAAGAAAACTGTGAAATGTTTAATTGCAAATTTGTCAATCAGGATCGAGAGAATTCCTATTCGTTCGATTGGTTTGCAAAAATCCGTGCGACTTACCAATTAATTCAGCTTTTTAGTTCGAGCAAACAGAAACTTTGTTTGTACACGTTACGAAAAAAAAAATAAAAATTGAATCCTCGATTTTTCCAGACTCTCGTAAATCTCTCCAGTGTGGAAATGTTGTGAAAAGCATTTTGCATCTAATCAGAAAATCTCCAACGCACGAGAAACAATAAAAAATTATCATATTAGGAAAATTTTCGACTCACGTTCATTATTTTTCATTCATTCTATAAAATACTCCATATTTATTCGAATTGCCTATATGTTGCAAATATATATATCGAACAGTGAAATCATGCACTTATTTGCAGACAGGTACAACGATTTCTCACGCTTTGAAGATAGAGAAAATGCTACTATGTTATTAGTCCCGATAGACTTTACGAACAGGTTACTGTATAAGAATATTCTACATCTATATAAAACATACCAACCGATTTCTCGATCTGCCTATAAGCGATTTGAGCACTGCCATAATGGCATGTTCGTTATTTCTTCATAGTTGTTCTTATATGTATATATATTTTTTAATCAACGTTACGAAGCTCGACAATAATCGTTCGATGAGCGTGGTGTGAGCATGTGCATAACTTTATCTGAGAATCCGCGTCAGCATCATTGTTCGTACAGATCAATATGGAAAACGGCAGATTATTCCAATGACAAATGCTTCGTAATGATTTTGCGACCAAAAGTAATTCTTATCATTCTCAATGAAACGACTTTCTATGTAATTTATTACGCGCACGCGATTGGTGCCGAACAGACGTAATTAATCGCTACGTAATTCGTGGTTATTAATTTATTCCATTAATCAGGATTAGGATCCAAAATCCAGTACGTCACAAAACTACTTCGTTTAGGGTTTTTTCAAAATTTTGTATAAACTTTCTTGCCACCAAAACTTCTTCGATGAAGAAAAAAATTCTGACGTTCGGAATTTGAGATGTTTGATTCGCAATTTTTCATTTTCCGCATCTAAACGCATGTAAATTCAAGTTCCGTTAAAGAGTTGCAAAAAAATGTATCCAGGATTTTTTTTGCAATGGCCGGAAATGCGAT
Source organism: Diadegma fenestrale (assembly GCA_037043255.1). NCBI lineage: Eukaryota > Metazoa > Arthropoda > Insecta > Hymenoptera > Ichneumonidae > Diadegma > Diadegma fenestrale. The sequence goes on from CM073316.1 coordinate 2,377,425, forward strand.
GAGCCAACATTTTTTAAGCAAAATCCTAACCACGACCGCGACTTGAATTTACACGCGTTTAGATGGGAAAAGTTAAAAATTCGAAATTAAATATATCAAATTCTTGACGTCAGAGGATTTTCTTCATAGGAGAAAATTGTCAGTTTTGGTGTCAAGAATGTTTATCCTTTATATACGTTAATATATAAAAAACATTTTTTTTTAAGACTCGCATGAAAATTTATCGAATGTTTTTTTTTTCAATGGAGGAGAGAGTGATTTTTGAAAATAATTTCGTACGTAAAAAGGAGGGAATCGGAAGGAAAGAATTTGTTGAAATAGCAGCGAAGGAATATTCAGGTTTTTGCATATACGTGCCAATCGCGGTAAAATACGACGTGAGGACGTACACGTGTACATGAGCGTTAATTATTTCGTCGGTGGATGTAAGTATTCGTCGTGTTTCGAAGCCACGGAGGAATCTCACCGAGGAAACCGGTCGAAAGTGCCGCCTTAAGTTTCTCCTTCGTCTACATATATATGTTATAGACATATATATATATGTGTGTGTATATTTTGCTGAAGCGGAAACTGTGTATCCGGTGACCTCGTTGCTTCGTCGTCACGCGCACCGACATCGCACAATCGCCTAGATTGTATTCATATATTTATATATACAAACGGATTTGTCTTGTGAAGAGCAAAAATATGGGATTCGACACTCTGTAAGTTACGTATCGATCGGCGTTACTTTCTTTGCCAATTTTTCTACGTCAGAGATAAAGCCGCGGCCGGTCAACCGGATATCCTGCAGTGGAAATGCAATTTTTGTTGAAACGAAGAGCTTCAGCGATTTCGATTCATTTTTTTATCAGACTGCATCAATTTTTTCAAACCACGACTTGCTTTTTTGATGACGATGAAAAACCGTCAGGCGTGGGTGCAACGTCGCGTAAGGACCAATAATTCGTTCCGGTGGATTCGTGTCCGCAATGATTTTGATTCGTGTCAAAAGTCTTTCGGAGCGAGTTACGTAATTGGCGCGCGAGTTGCGCATACCGATTTGATTTCGTTGCTGTAATTCATCAACGGATTGGCACGAAACGAGCATGCAAAGAGTTTTTTTCCGAAGCGATTCGGTGTCTTAATTTTAAGGCGTTTTTTCCAACCGCCCAGGGCCAAACGGAGTTAGAAAAAATAAGTCGAAAACGCGGAGCGATCGATCAATACACTGAAAATGAAATTTCGTCAAAAAACGTAATTTTGAAAATCTTTTTGATTTCCAACGCAAGCGTCAGCTAAATTTACGATTGGAATGGCAAAAATTAACTTATCGAAGAGACTTTCCAGAATATTTCTTGCAGCAATGACAAAATTTCCTTTTCAGTGACCCATCGAGCAGGTCTGCGCGTAATCATAAGACGAAATTGAAAAAAAAAAAGGAATCCACAAGCGTGATCCGTGTAAATTGCCAAATTCGGTTAAATCCGGGATTCGAGCGAGTCGCTTACCTTTCCAGCCACGGTCATCCTGAATCCTGTTTGTAGGTCGAACGGCGGCGTTAATGACAAAATCGACGAAAAGGCGATGACGACAAAAAGGCAGAAAGAATAAAACGAGCACAGAAAAAAAAAGAAAGAAAACAGAAAAGACGTCTCGGAGTATTTGAATCGGCACCACTTTCACAACGGAGGCCAGTAACACATCCTCCAGGCAGAAGAGCTATCTTGGGCTCTCCTGCGTATGTGTATTATCGTATACAATAGATTATCATATATATATGTCTATATATACATATGATTATGTATATGTATACTTTTTAAGTCGTCACAGAACGGAGAGCGATCCCGTCGACGACTTCACGGTCACACAGTCGAAAAACTCGTTCTCCCACACTCGATGTAATCCTACGTATACAATTTTACATGTGCATCATCACATATACTTATTAAAGGTGAAATCGATGGAGGGAGTGGGTCTTCTGGATCATTCGATCGAATCAGGATCGAATCAGGTTCAACAATTATCTTGGATATCCTTATTTTGTGCAGCAACTCAACACAAATCGATTTACAGAGATCACGACACTTTGCGACACTCGATTAAGCACGAAGCACTCGTAGGGCCCAAAATAATCGATCATGGACTTTGCCCAGTACCAAAAACAACAAGAACAACACGAAGAGAGATCAACTAATTACGAGGGAATAATCTCGCATCACGGCTCATCACGAAACGTTTGATTTTTCAACTCGTTAGTCAAAACTCTCGAAGAACCGAATACAAAAAGAGAAAGAGCTCAAAATCGGAATTCTCCACTCGTGAATCTCAACGGTGAGAGCGCCGTGAGAGAACTGAAGAGAAATACGTAACCGCGAGTCTCGCGTTTCGTCGGCTTTGCCACGAGTCTGAGCTCGACGAGTCTCCGGATCCCTCTACTTTGCCGCGCGCGGCTCTTTTCGCTCCCCCCGTCTCGGCTCCTTCCTCTCGTCTCTGACACTGGTATAAGCAGGTAAATAAAATATGGAAAGACCGACGCAGAGAGCGAGAAAGAGACAGAGGGATTGATACACGGGAGGAAAGATCGTCAGGCACACTGAAAATTTGATTTTGTCCAAAAACCTCGACATTTTGTTCAACACAGTGAATAACTAAATATTTTTGGACAATTTCAAAATTTTCGTTATCTTGACAATATTTTTCATTCCTAACGCAACTGTCCGTTAAATTTACGATTGGAATGACAAAAATTTACGGTTCGAAGCGACTTTCTAGAACATTTTTTGCTGCAATGACAAAATTTGTTGTGATTTTTCAAAAAAACGTTTAGTCGAACGAATCCAACAAAAGATCGATCTTTTCCAACATAATTTTCTTTTCTGTGCACGTGAAAATCGAGCCGCATATCGATTTAACAATTGGAGGGATCGAAAAGGGCGTATTTTTTGGATGTTAATGAAATTTCGTCCGCCTTTGCGATTTTCAGTGATTCGCACTGAAAAGAAAATTTTGTTGAAAACGATCGATATTTTGTTGGATACGTTAAACTAAACGTTTTTTCGAAAAATCACGAAAATTTTGTCATTCCAGCAAAAAACATTGTGGAAAATCTTGTCGGAAAGTAAATTTTTGTAATTCCAATCGTAAATTTCGCTGACAGTTTCGTTACAATGAAAAATATTGTCGAAATAACGAAAATTTTGAAATTATCCCAAAATATTTAGTTCGCTGTGTTCAACAAAAAATCGACGGTTTTTGACAAAATTGAATTTCCAGTGCGGATATGAAATTTACGGCTGTATATATAACGCGAAAGAAATGAATGGGGAAGAAGGAGAGAAAAAATAGGGAGCTCGAGGGGGGAGGAGGAACTCTCCTCGTGGGAGGGACACACTCGTCCAGCTTGCTCGCTCCGTTCAGAGTCCGCGCCCGCGGAGAACGGAAATTCTCGGTGTGTCCGAGCAGCGAGGGAGCGAGTGAGAGATAAGAGAAAACAACGTAGAACTTACATCGTGGTGGGTAATGCCGCGGAGGATATACGGAGAGAGGGAAGAGAAAGACGGACCTGGAACGCGACGACGACGACGAACCTGTGTGTGAGGGAAGCAACCGCGCGCGCGAGTCACTCGACCCAAACGGACCCGAACGATCGTGCGGAACAGAGACGGAAAAGCCAAAACGGTACAACCGGCGAGCCCGGTCATCGCCGAGCCAACTCTATAGTTAGTTAACACGAACTGCAACAGCGCCTCCGCTACGGAGTCGCCGGTTAGTGAATGGAACCCGCACCCGAAGATCTTGGCCACCGAGAACGGAACGGAACGTCGCGCGTTTATGCTCCTGCGAAAGAATCTGTACGCCGTGTTCTCCTTATTTTCAGACCACGGACCGACTGCACTCTCAAGTTTTCACACATTTTCATTCTCGACATTATCACGCTGCTCCCGAGATTTCCTTAACCCCAAAACGGTAACCTGTGGGCTCAAAAAATGATCCCAACCAAATTTAAATCTCATCGCGACCTTTCTCCCTTCGTTCTCCAGTTTTTCCATCATTTTACCGCATTTTTCGCTAATTTTTTACTTGAAGTAAAATTTCCCCAGCCCCAAATTTCTAGGATCAATGTTTCTACAGGCTGGATTCTGAAAAGACTGGGAAAATCCTCCAACCACAATACGTTCGTCCTCCTCGTTCACACGAAAAATTAAATTTTGTCAAAAAAACTTCGATATTTTGTTGAACGCGGTGAACTAAATATTTTTTATTAATGAACCCAATAATTTCTGATTAACGAAGAATTTGTCAGCTAAGTTTACGATTGGGCCGACAAAAATTTACTATTCGAAGAAACTTTCTAGAATATTTCTTGCTGCAATGGCAAAATTTTTGTGATTTTTCAAAAGAAACGTTTAATCGAACGTTTCCAACAGAATTTTCTCTTCAGTGCAGGAGCCGCATCACCCGAAAACGAGTTAAATAACGTTCGATATTCCAGAAGGATTCATCCCTCGAAAAACTCATTCTTAGATTTTTTATCCAACCAAAAATGTAAAAATTTCGCTGCTGTTTCGAAAACTCCAAATGTTTCGTTGCAGCGAGCATCGTACACTTGCACGCAGCTACAACGACAATCATCAAAGTGTAACACCAACCAAGATTCGTATGTGTACAGGGCACGAGTATAGGAAAAAAGTTTTCGCAAACAATTACCTCTCGGAGCTCACGATTATAGTCTCGTAATTACGGGTCATTCCCGGGCGATCGCCGAGACGATATCAGAAGAGACTAATTAACTTGCGCCAGGCTAATGGACAGTGGCGCGGCTAACTTTTGCAGTCTATCACGTATCTCGTGCTCACTCGACTCAATCGATCTCATTTATAAGTACACTCAAAATATTATCATTACGTCATTTTTGTCGTTATCGCGAAGCCAGTAAACTGCGTCAATTTGTATTTTTTAATTCAGAATAATGATGACACTGATTGAGTGTTAATGGATCAACGAATTGTGAGCGATCGCTCGGCGAATGAATAAATTCATTTCGAAAATCGCATCACAAACACGAAAAATTTCGAACCCAAACACGGTGAACTGAATATTTTTGGATAATTTAAAAATTTTCATTATTTTGACCATTTTTTTTCATTCTGAACGAAATCGTCAGCAAAATTTACGATCGGAATGACGAAACTTTAATTTTCGAAGAAACTTTCTAGAATATTTCGTGATTTAAAAAAAAAACGTTTAGTCGAGCGTATCCAACAAAATCTCGAACTTTTCCAACTAATTTTTTTTCAGCGAATTTGTGTACAGAACGCCAGCTGCGAATGCAAAATCTTCTACCACAATCCACCGTTTTTTATGGTGTTTTCGCGCAGCTTCTGTATCAAATCGAGAAAAAAAGCAAAATAATTATCACGAATCATTCGGAAATAACGCTCAGCTCTACTCGCGAGCATTAATCAAATTGCGTTCAGCTTGAGCGCAGTCATTCGGCGCATTCTTGCGTTCGAAAAACACGACTGGAAAAAAAAATGTAGAAATTTAGTATCTCTGTCTAGACGTGATTTGGCTGTGCAACAAACGAGTCTGCAGTATATACGTCACTGGAACGTCAAACTTCGCCCACGAAACCGAGCCGATCGATTGCACGCGAGCCCCGCAATCCGCAGATCCGGGTACATGCAATTTTTCACCCACAAACTCGTGTTCATTTTCATTGAAACTTGATCCAACAACAAAGAAGTCTGCGAGTATAGAAATAAATTATTGTAAATAATGTCCGTGCCTTGATTAGCTCTGGAGGTGAATAAGAAAAGTTACGCGTTGGCTGAAAGAAATTTGTAAATGCAAGACACCGGATTTTTTTTCATAACACAAAATATTCATTTTTTATTCATTTTTAAATGCTGAAACAGCAATGGAGAAATAAAAACTGTTCACGCGGGCGCAGTCGTGAGATTTTCGACGCTTCGGTGAACATCAGGTAAATTGAGAGAAATAAAAATGCAACACTTGTTCGCTCTTTGCCACTGGTGCGCATCAACGAGAGCAGCAGCAGGAAAAAAAAAACGAAATTATCTCCGTAGGAGATAGTCGAGGATTATCCGGCATGCATCTCGACAGAAAGCAAACCCCTCGCGACTCGTAATTCATCTTTACGTTCCCTGGAAATCGTCACGATCCCCATACCGGACGAAGAATTATTTCAATCGTTTCTTGCTCAATCATTATCATTACGAGAGCCCGGACTTAGAAAACGAGGCGATCACTGAAGAATTTATATATTTGGAAATTTTATTGTGTCAAAAAAGTGTAAATTAAACATTTTTCAAAATGTATAAACTTTTCTTTCTCTCTTGCTCTTTGCTCTCCGCGATTGGTTATTCCGCAATTAGCAGATTTTTATTTTCACAATTCTCACGTTGCATAATAATTTCGAATCCGCTGAATTCTTTTCGAATGTTTTACATCTGCTGCTCGGAATATAGAGTGTGATTGTGTAGATGTGATACGAGTTACCCTCGATACGCATGGATTGCGTTTTAATTTATATCGGAATTCACATGCGTTCGCGGAGAGAAGAGAAAATATTTATAACGAAATTACATAAATATCGTCGTAATTGCTGAAGAATATTTCACAGCAATGCCGCGCTAACGATGATAATTAATTGATGACGATTTCTATTGACGATTTATTCTATTTTTTATAAACGGAGCCAGAAATCAAACTGCTGTGTTCGTCTATGATTATTTTTGCAACTGAAAAACCGAATGTCAAGGAAAAATCGAGGTCGATTCCAAAATCGGAAAAATTGTGAGTGGATTGAACATTTTTTGTTCACTGCAGTGACAAAATTTTCCAAACAACGTCTTGTCGAACGTATCCAACAAAATTTCGATCTTTTTCGACAAAATTTTCTTGTCGGTGCAGATTTTTTGTTCAATTGCGTTATTCGCCATCGATACAATTATCGCGGATAGTCGACGATGAACAAAGAATCCGACAGGCGTGAGTGTATTTTGGTATCGAAGGAAACGCGGCGAGTCCCTGTTGAAGCGATGACGACCCGAGGCAATTCTGAGGGTGGATTTTAATTCCAGTAATCAATTAATCAGCAACGACGATTTATCTAGCGAAATGAATGCAAGAGAGATTGCGCGGGGGTCACTGACCTCTATTTCCATTAGTTACTCTGACATAAAACTTTAGCCCACAAACTAGTCTCCGCGATATCCGTCGATATCGAAATAATATACAATGATACTTTATGCCCAGTAGCAGGTACGGAGACGGTATAAATTCAAGAATATTACGATGCAGTATAAGTAACTTTTGCTACTGCGCGGTTTGACCGTGTGTATGTATGTTTGTGTGTTGCTTGGTACCTGCTATCTGGTGAACGACCACGCAGATGCTATATACATGAAAAATAATAAATGTCGATTCGATCGCCGGGGTTGGTATGAAACCACGTCCATACCACGATGGAAAGCGACTCTTTGCCATGGAGAGAAAGCCACACACGCAGTTTGATCAGTCGATCGCAAAAATTCCCCCCCAGCCCCTCCTGATCTCGCGTAATTCGAGTTGATTCTTTTTTTTCAACCATGACAACGAATAATGTGAATTCTAATTCATGTGACGCTTTTATATAATACGATAATTCGTTTTTACAGTAAAAAAACAATTCCTGCAAGGATTTCGATGATATTTTTATTCAGCAACCCATTCGAGATCCATGACTCTGAAGTTTGCAACGTTGAGATTCAACGAAAAACATTTTTTCATCGATTATTTATTAAATTTTGAAAATCGCGCCAATTTTTTGAGTCGATCGAGTTTTTTCGTCGCAAGCGACGTTTTATCGGCCGGACCGAATGTTGAATAATAATTGTTGGCTCTGCTGAAGAAAATAACAGAATTTCGTTGCATTCCAACGATGCAAACTTCAGGATCATCGAGATCTATGGTTCCGTTATTTTTCCATCCACACTCAACGATTTAGACTAATTAATCATTTTATTCAATGCTGGTAACTTAAAAACAGTGAGTTTACTCCCGTCTGGTAAACGTAAGGAAGTTGCATGATTAGTCTGCACGGTATGAGTGTAATGATGATGATTATAATAATGATGATGACGAGCACTAAGATATGGCATGAGTTTCTTTCGCATGTATATAGTAAAATTGCGGTTAGGGAGTTCTTTACGTATCCTACTATTATACGAAGATGGAGAAGAAAGAGAGAGAGAGGGAGAGAGAGAAAGAGTGAACGCAAGGGGCTATCACCTCCCCCGAAGTGTGCGTGATCCCGGATACGACCGAGGCGAGAGAAGAGTTGGAATAACGCACCACGTACTATGTATATCTCTCGTCAAACAACCTAGTCATTCATTCAACTCCTATAACTATATTCGTTACTGTAAATATGTCTATATCACGTTTAGCATAGGTAAATACAAGTTTTCATGTATATCCAATGTCTACATGCTATTTTTCAATCCGATGATGATTCCTCTCCAATCTATGGGTTTTTCAAAGCAAAATTGCACTGCGTGCTGGCTCCAGAAACATTTCGCACTCTTGTGGGACTACGAATTCTTTTCATCTTGTCATTGAGCAAATTATCAATTGTGGATTCTTCGACGACTGGGTGAAGATTTTCAAGTATGACTGAAAATCAAATTTTGTCAAAAAACGTCGATATTTTATTGAACACGATAAACTTAATATTTTTGGATAATTTACACAAATTTTCGCAATTTTGACAATATTTTTCATTTCTAACGGAATTGTCGGCAAAAATTTACGATTGGAATGACAAAAATTCACTTTTCGAAGAGACTCTAGAAAATTTCTTGCTGCAATGACTAAATTTTTGTGATTTTCCAAAAAAACGTTTAGATGAACGTACACTGAAAATTCAATTTTGCCAAAAAACGTCGATATTTTGTTGAATACAGCGAACTAAATATTTTGGGATAATTTCAAAATTTTAGTTATTTCGACAATATTTTTCATTGTAACGCAACTTTCAGCAAAATTTACGATTGGAATGACAAAAATTTACTTTCTGAAAAGATTTTCCAGAATGTTTTCTGCTGAAATGACAAAATTTTCGTGATTTTTCGGAAAAACGTTTAGTTGAACGTATCCAACAAAATATCGATCTTTTTCAATAAAATTCTCTTTTCAGTGTGCTTGAAATTATTTCAATTTTATTCAGATCGTCATCGCCGACTTTGCTTGAACGAAAGGGTTCGTTTTTTTCTATTGGTACCGACTAAAAATTCACCTGGTATTCTGGATCTGAGGGAATCCTATCACTTGGATACTCCGAGCATAACAACTACGATTTATTCAAGTGCATAAATAAGCTGGAACGAACGCATGAGAAAACTTGCGCTATCGCGGTTAAGCCCACGCGTCCCTCTCTCGACGTCCGAGTTGAGAAATATTCTTCGGAAAAGTGAGAAATGTTCTGAGGAGAGAAAAAAAGCGAAAGAGAGAGGAAAAAATCATTGACACCGCACTGGAAAAAAAAAAGTTTGTTAGAAAAGATCGATATTGCGTTTTTTTCTAAATATCACACAAATGTCATTGCAGCATGAAATATTCGAAAAAATTTATTCGAAAAATAAGTTTTTGTAATTCCAATCGTAAATTTTAGTGACAATTCCGTTAGAAATCAAAAATATTGTCAAAATTACGGAAATTTGAAACGTGTTCAAGAAAATATCGATCTTTACAGGATCGAGGAACAAATTTAACCAATTACGAACTAATCAAGCTTCTCCGTCTTTTTTTCTCTGCCCCCATTCGAGCCTTTTGGCGGGGAGCTAAGGCAAAAGAAAAACTGATGACCAACCGGAGTGAATTAACCCGAGAAAGGTTTTTAGCTACGAGCTGCTCTTTCGCCTGGCGTACGTGAGAGGCCAAAGGATCCTTCGTGAGAAGAGGATGCAGGAGAGTGCGGGGGGAACGAAACGATCCAAGAAAAGGGGAAAAAACAAAAGACAGTAGTATAGATCCGGAACTCTCCGCCGACTGATTATCTCCCGGAGATCTCCGGCTACGGTAAACACGAAAAGATGAGCCGGACCCACGTATGTGCTACGCGAATGTTCTAACTCGATACAGAGTGTCTCAAAAGTCAATCCCAAGTTTCGCAGGCCTCCGAATCCCACAGAGAAAACTTCTATGACAAGATTTTCCCTCCCGAGATTCATTTTCTCCAAAAAATTACAGTCAATCGGGCAAAGACCTGATCAAACAAGAAAATCGATTGATCCATTACAGAAAATTACGATAAAAACTTTGCACGAGCAACTAAATTTTGTTCTAGAAACTAATAATCGAATTTTTCGTTATATCAACGACATATTTGATTTCCAAAGAGACTCTCAACGAAATTTACGATTCGAGCCCAAGCTTGTGCACCTCGTACCCAAGCCGGTGTGTATGTAATCGATGTTATATGTGTGAATCACGATTTTAGGGTTACCGCGCGGCTCTATAGATAAAAAGGACGCGAAGGAGGCACAACAATGTTCGCAGGACCCTAACCGGCAAATCGTCACGATTTTTCGTGTGGCAGACCCACTCAGAGCCTCCTTTTTTCTCGTCGTTTTGAACCTCGACCCTTCATTACCTTCTTTTACCATTTCTTAATCCTTCTCCAGCCTGAATTCGTTTTCGTAAGAAATTTTTCATTTTACAATCCAACGTTCGATATTTTTCCGTTGCCAACCAACCCGATGCAATAAAAAACAAAAAAAAAACTTTATTATACATGAATTGCTAAAAACGAGTCGCTCGAGATTTATTTTCGAATTTTCGACCTGAATCGAAACGAGTTAAATAACAATTTACTGCGTAATCAATATTTTCTGGCCGACGAATCTGGATCTGAGTTGATTTCGGATTCGAGGACGGAAGAGGGCCCTCAATGAATAAGCCGAGCACGTACCAGCAATGGCAATGAGAAGCATAGCAAATAAATAGAAAAAGAGGGAGCAAGAATTATGCCTCCAATATTTATGCTTATTGCAATCCATACGAGTGGCTGTGGCAACGCGAGACACTGAGAAATACATACCGAGGCTTCAATATATATGAATACATACATATACATGTTATTTAAATCTCTATACACATAGAAACCACGAGGGAGATGGAAAAGTAAATTCATGCGCAATGTGAACCACAGCACGAGCGTGCATAACAAGATTCAGCTCCCGTGTGTTATTTTGTATTGCCAGTAAAATGGTCGATGCAGCGACGGCGTAAAGTCGTAAATGACTTCTCAAATATGCACTTGAATATATATGCACATCTATACATATGGAGTAAATAGTTGTACGTGTGTAGACGTACGTTATATATAATATAGTTGGTAGCAACGAGAGGGACCTTTGAGCTCTGGCAGAATATTTTTTTTTTCATCGCAATGACTTCTCATTCGCTTTTCATGAAAGTAACATTGCAGTCGCGTACAGAGCGATGAAAATTGCATCGTTTGTGAACTGTGGTAGCTTGGGAAAAATAAACCGTCGCTACTTACCGCTTTTATAATAATGAACCAACATTTGTGTGAGTGGAAACTCGATTGACTTTTTCATGATGACGAACGTCGAGCACTCTCGTCTCCTTGTCTCGGTGAACCCGAAGGATTCGTTCCTTTGCAGCAGCAGCAGTCACGACAAATGATTTCGAAGCTCGCGAGGGACAAGAAGGAAAGCGAGAGGCAACACGCGAGAAGAAAAGGATCGAGCAGTCACGATCGATTCATTCCTCCCCAGGTCTATTTTGTTTAGATAAAATATTGCAAATCGTACAAAGATCTCATAAACCTTCGCTAAAACCCTCAACCTCTGCTCCATTATTTATTTTTCTCACCTATAGTCGCTTTCATATACTTTCATAGGTCAGTACATCCCCAACGATTCTAGATTCAATGCTCGCGTTGAGTAACAATGCTCGATGGCATATTTTACTCAATTACTTAATCCCTCAATCGATCACGACTCATTAGTCGTTTGAAAATCATTAACAATGCGCAAAAATACAGAGGACCTCGTTGAATCGCCACTAATATTGTGTGGCAACCAGCAAGTGTCATTGAACCAAATCTCAAGGACGTTGATCATGCGAATTCACAAAACGACATTATTTAGGGTCCATTGAACATTTTTTATTAACGTTCTTGGCATCGAAACTAAAAGTTTTCTCCTACGAAGGAAAATTTCCTTTAGCATTTGAGATTTTAAATTTACAATTTTTCGTTTCCCCCGTCTAAACGCGTGTAAATTGACGTCACGTTTCGTTAAAAAGTTGCAAAAATGGAGGTGCGAAAGAAATTGTATTTAGGATTTTCTTTGCAAATATGCAATGTCAAAAATCTTTTCTTCGCAGGAGAAAATTGTAAGTTTTGACGTCAAGATTGTTCATCCAAAATTATTCAAAAGTTCCTGAATGAAATAATTTTAGAAAAAAACCAGCAAATAAAAAGTGGAATCGCGTCGTTTTTGTGTTGAATGGAAAAAAAAAATCCTGCGCTTTCGTCCAAAATTATTAAACAATCCTAAAATTACTAAAGAATCGCATCGTTTTTAAAAACGATGCGATTTTGAATTTCAAATGTGATTTAAAAAAAAAAAATCCTGCGCTCTCGTCCAGGTGCAATGATGGAAAATCCTGAATCAGATAAGATGCAGGAGTCGATCGCGAATAGACTGGAAATGTGGTGGATAGATGGCAAGTTCGTGCCTTTGGTATATATCGAAAGTACTCAATATCGAGATTAATCGATAAGCGAGTATTATTCTTTATGCGAAACGCATTTATGACATATCGTCACGTGCGTAGATATTTATTTTAGCAAGAATTATACGTATCGACGGGTTGTCCCGAGTCGGGGGACATTTAACGAGCAAAGTTGTGAAACACGTTGCTCGACGACGTTTCTCCAACTCGAACGAGCAATGTCTTCCTGGTTGGGGCTATTGTCGATTCTACAATATTACCATTCGCTTATTACGATCGTGATTTATTATTAATTAATATCGAGAATATTGAACCAGGGAAGCTGATGGAGCACTGCACTTTGTAACGCCCTCTGGTTTGATCTTTTATGACAAGGGGTCGAAACACTGAATCAATACCGCATTTAAACGTGTCGTACACATTGAACGATATTATATATAGAGACACGAACATAAGTGTTTAGAAAATCATCGATCCGTTTAATTGCTCAGGTCGTTCCGCTCTGGGAAATGCACCAAAATATTTATATATATGCGTGTCCATGCGACCAACACTTATTAGCAACGTTGCTCACATAATTATTTAAATACATCAAGATTACTCTTTACCGTAATATATATGTTAACACATTCTCGTAATGTTGGAATGCTCGACTCCGATAACCGATAAGGACATGCCAGAAGCAAGGGAACAAGTAAAAAGGGGCAACTTTATGATCGATAGAACTGTTTTTAAAGTAGTTCAATAGCAAATCCCGATTTCTTACGGAAATTTTCGAAAAAATACATGTTACGCAGAAAAATCGAACGAATCGTTAAAAAAACAAAAAAAGTACCGCATACTTGTTGAGATATGGCAACTTGAAATTCTATGCTTGCTCGATCTGAACACGTGGAAATCATCACACAAAAAATTTGTATCGTAATATCTTGAAAATGGTTCTCACAGTCTTGATAGAAAAAAAAGCACAGCGTTATAGTATGTTCTGAAAATAATATTTAAAAAAAAGAGCACGATCCGACATCTAGTTTTTGAGAAAAAAAATTATTCTAATCAAAATCGTATGACAATTGTCTCGCGCTTCAGGGCGTTTATTTGTATGCTCGTATGTGTGCATATCGCACGAAAATGCATTCAGCAGGGGCGGACGCCAAGGAAAAAATATAAAAATTCAAAAATCACGCGTAATTATGAAATTTTTGTAAAATATCGTGACCGTATATCTATTTAATGATCATTAACCCACGTACAGAGTTTTGCACCCCATTTTTCAAAGGCCACTTCGCTGGTCAAACTACCTTCTTAGTAATTGTTGAAAAATCGATGCAATTGTTGTGAAAGTCGATTTTTTTTATTGAAGGGCTTTTTTTTTGGGAAATACAAACAATTGCCTGACAGAAAAGAAGGAACGGTCAATAAATCGTAATTAATTGGTTTTATTGATGTTGACGATAAATTTAGAAAACATGTTCTCGACTTCAGGAACTTTCATGACACGTTTACAAAGTCAGTGGACTCGTTAAAATGTACCGTACATGGGGAAAGCTCGGAACGCCCACGCTTCGTTGCCCAAGTGAAATTTAATATTCACCTTGCAATGGGAAATACGTCGTGAAGCGGATTTTGTATCGGACACATCAGGATCTTGGCACGAATTAACGCACTCGGGGCTTTTCATGAATGGAAATTAGTTTACCGGAACGACAATCGCTGTACGACGCATTTTGTCGTTTTTCATTGACCTTTACATTTGCGCAACTATTTGCTTGCAGACGATTCGAACGAGAAAGAAAATTGACAAGTTTCGTCTTGTGTAACTTTTTTAATGAAAGGATAATTAGAAAGGAATGGGAGGCAATAGAATGACGAGAAAATTTGTAGGTTTGTCGTGACAAGTTACAGTATAAAGTGGGAAATCGGTTTGTGGGCCAGGGGGAAACCTGCTGGCGAAGAAAAAAAATAGAGAAATCGTGATGGTCGTTGGTAAGTAAAGTCCGTGTCGTATAGAGGATTTAACAAAGAATCGTAGGAATGAAGTAGAAAGAGTTGGTTTTTCGACGTGTCGAAAGTAGTGGGCGAGGCCTCGCGAGAGGAACTGAGAAATCTTGGAGAGTAAGAGCAAGCGATATAGCGAAAGCTTTGCGATGTTAAAAGTCGAAGCGTGCGCACGCGAGTTTCATAAATAATCGTGTTGAGCCATTCGTCAATCTTCGCACTTTCCTTGCTAGCTCGGGCGAGTGAGCATGCATGCATGTCCGGACCATGCGATTGTCGATATTACGGGCACAAGTTCTCGAGGGTAAATCAACATGCGAATTTCACCTCCGCTTTGATTCAGCTCCGGGGGGCCCGAGAGCGAAAGAGAACGAAAGAAAAAGTCGAAAATCGATGCAGGAATTACGATGCCAATGTAGACGATAAAATATCGAAGCAGGCAGGCGCTAGCCCGGTAAAACGTTCGATCGTCTCTCACCTCCGCGTTACCGATAATAACAAAGATCAAGCGAGAACCAAGAAGCCAGGCAATTGAAAAAAAAAACGATAAAAAAACAAAAGGTGGGGAATAATTCGTTCGTGGTCGAGAGGTATCTGCACGATTTCTATGCTTTGGTAGCCAGCGCTTGATTTCCTCATCGCGAACGTGTCCGCAGCGAGCATGAATTTCGTGTATATAGCGCGGAACTTCTTATACAAAAACGTATACTCGCGATCGAACAAAAATACTGACAAAGTTCAACTTTTTCATCAAATCCTCACAACACTCCAAAAAGTTATTTCAATCTAAAAAAAATTGAATTCACTCTACAAAACAAAGAAAAAAGCGAGCTTTCCCACCGCAAACGCACACGTTTCCACTGCACGATGCAATGCACTGCAAACTTGACACATTTTTCCACGAGAAGCTGCACGCAGAGTCCATAAAGCAAAGACACAAGAATCGTATCGTGTAAACGTGGCAAAGTAGTTTAGAATTTTAAGTACTAATAAATTTACGAAGCGTGTGCAACTCTCGCGCTTATAAATATATATCGGTCTTTCTGATGTATGAAACTTTGAGATCGCTTGTTGAGGACTCGTACGTTTTATACATTGTGGGTTCACATTGCACACTCGTACCCATACAGCACGCTTGGCTCTACTATTATAAATTATAATACATGCATTATTCCAGTATTCACGAGTCACAATACATTTCCATGTCCAGCATATGCAGTCATAAAGAAAAAGCAGCAAAAGTGCAACAAGTACATGTTTTATTTTCTAAAATCTCACAAATTGGATCATTTTTCACTGACATTTCCCAGGGGAATAAATTTTCAAATTTCGGATATAAAATAATACAAAGTTCCACTTTGCCTCTCATGTATATCGATCTGTATCGATGTGATAGTTTATATGGTACATTTTCTCGAGTCTGTTGGTACCAAGAAGAGAGAAAGACTATCGCGAATACGAATCAGTTTAGTATTCTGACCTTTCACGTGGTGTAGTTCAGATGCATTATAATAGCATGTATATAGGCATATAATAAATATGTATGTGTTTCGATATGTATATGACAGAATACATACAAATGATAGGTACTTCTTCTATATTTGCATGAGCATTTATACGATTAAACAAAAAGAGTGAGTCTACGTGTGTATTTAAATGGAATATATGAATGTATGAGGATGTGTAGGTTTGTGCAGACGATATGCGGGGGATCGATGGTAGGTACAAGAATGACAAATGGCTGTTGCACGTGAACTCGATTGGCAAAACGACGCACGGTCCATACAACGGACAATGCGCACGAACGAATATATTTAGTTTAATCCGAGTGTATCCCGATATGGAGCGGAAATAAGTTGTTGTTTTATGTTTTGGGTTGAATTTAAATGAGTCAGAATTGATTCCTGCTGAAGAAAGCTCGTTGAATGAAACGGAATTATACTTTGCCACTTAGAAATGCGTTTTAAACAATTAAAACCAATGTAATTCGAGTAATGTATCGCTTCATTCGAATGGAACACAGTGACGTAATTCCAGGACTATTTCCATACAGAAACAATGAATTATTGGATAAAATGGTGCGATAAATGTTGACCACAGTCGCGATATATATCGGGTTCGTATATCCCAAGATTTTTTTATCCTTTCGTGACAACATGGATATACGCAGACGTAATAAATGGAGGGAAAATCATGCTTGTTTTATAAACTCGTAGAACGAGAAGGATATGTTTATATATTTTCACCAAGAAAATCCGTGATCGAGATAGCGAATATCTCAGCTCGAATGCATCGAATGAGCTGATGCTTGCAAGCACACACGCAAAATTCTGCGCGCACATATTATTCAATTTATTTATTTGTGTATTTGTGTATACATGTATACTCACGAGAATAGAAAATGCAACCACGAGGTGGGGTCGAATTCCTCTATCGATTATCGATTTATCGACGCAGCCATGATGTCATAAACGAAAGCGAGTCATTTTTCGTTTCCTTTAGATCCGTGAGAACGGATCGGTTCATTGTCAGCGACATATAACGTCATGGGACTTTCTGTTGAAATAAAATGTGACGATTCCTAATCTACTGTGGACCTGGCAAGACCCAGGAGCTATGGAAACACTCTGACATGGACAAATTTGCTGCATAATCAATTGCATCGATTTCATTTGTATCTGATCTCATGGCTATTCCCTTTAAGCTAGTTTAAGAGCAAAGTGGCGCATGAAAAATGGGGTGCAAAACTCTTTACGTGGGAACATTAATTCTTGTTCAACTATGCTTAAAAAATCATTCGACGTATCGTTAGTGCATGGTCATTAATTAGATATTTTACAAAAATTTCATAATTACGCGTGATTTTTGAATTTTTATATTTTTTCCTTGGCGTCCGCCCCTGCTGAATGCATCTTCGTGCGATATGCACACATACGAGCATACGAATAAACGCCCTGAAGCGCGAGACAATTGTCATACGATTTTGATTAGAATAATTTTTTTTCTCAAAAACTAGACGTCGGATCGTGCTCTTTTTTTTGAATATTATTTTCAGAAAATACTATAACGCTGTGCTTTTTTTTCTATCAAGACTGTGAGAACCGTTTTCAAGATATTACGATACAAATTATTTGTGTGATGATTTCCACGTGTTTAGATCGAGCAACCATCGAATTTCAAGTTGCCATATCTCAAAAAGTATGCGGTACTTTTTTGTTTTTTAACGATTCGTTCAATTTTTCTGCGTAACATGTATTTTTTTGAAAATTCCCGTAAGAAATCAGGTTTTGCTATTGAACTACATTAAATAATCGAAAAGATTCAAGTTGAGTTGGGGAATAAGGGACGTTTCTTCGTACTGATAAGTGAATCGAATTGAATGAAATGTTGCTTGAGGAAATAAACTTGAGATGGGAGATGACGCGGGGAGGACGTGAAAAAAGCGACTGTAAACATGAGAAGATCGCTGCGAAGAAGAAGAACGCTCCGTTCCTCACTGTCTACGGACTGGAATGAATGAATCTCATGGCATTCCGCGTCATCATCATTATCATCGAAGATATATCGTGTTTATATTCATGTATTCAGGTATACGAGTACACATGTTCCTTGGTATACGAAAGTATAGCGAGAAAATACGTCACAGCCGTCACTCCCACGTCCGTCATCGACGTCCCAATTATAACACTGAACGATTAATGCGCCAAGATTTTTACAAGTGATTAATCGGTATTGGAATTCCAATCAGAATTTATGTAAGAAAATCCGTCTTGGCGAAAGTGTAGGTAACACATAATTGTGTCCATATTACACCGCGTGCGCTCGCCTCTACGTCTCTTCTCTCTCCGCAGTCCTTGTTCACTTTTATTCAATTGCAATTGTAGTAATCATTTTTATTCGACGGCTGTGAATCGCGTCAACGCTTGTTCAACATGATTTCTGTCTCTGCATTTACGTTGTCATACAAAAAATTGGCATCTTGTAATTTCACGATGTCCGTGCGACCGATATCCGTTAAAAATTACGTTTTCAGTACCGAGTTTTATAAACCCGAATATCCAGCGGAATAGCATTGAACCGGAATAACCTCGCGAGGAGGAAAGAAAAAGAGAAACGACGATAAAAAGGACAACCTGTCGCTGGCTATTAATCCGCTGACGTAATCACATTTTTTCCGGACCTCGTCCCAATTAATTTCTCGCTAATCAGTTCATCAGTTTTTTTATTCTTCGAGGTCATCGTTTTTTTCATATACAATGTAAAAATCTCTGCAGTTCGGCAAGATTTTCGAGTGCGACGTTCAAATTTGTGTCATCAGAAGGGCGCGCTGGAAAAATTGTCGAAAAAGTTACGGTTTTCGATCCCGGAAATCTCCGAGCAGGATGTATAGTCTCGCAAAGTGTACCGTTCCGTGCTCGCGAAAAGGCACGCGCTTGGCTGCCATTAACGAAACGTTTCTTTACCTCAACGTCCATATGCTGGTTGTTTCTTTTTTAAGGGGAACTCCCAGGTTCTGCGGAACTCGAAGAGGTGAACCGAAATTCCATTCCTGACGTATTACTGCTTCACCTGCGTATGCCTACGTGTAAATGTGTGTATACGTGTGATTTTTGCGAAGAGAGCTCGCCTCCGTAACGCTTTGGATGAGACTGGTCGACACTCTTCTCACCCGGATGTCTCGAAAAGGTCACGGTGATACACGTCACGCCACACTAACGATATTATATTCGTACGAATATATAATTAATTAACTACGCGACGAAGCGCTAGCCTCCATCTTTGATATATTTCAATGGAAAAATACGCGCATACGCGTGTGTGAAAAGTCACATGCATAATTTTGGTCAGAAATCAAATTGGGCAGCAGAAAATGACGCACGTACGTCGCGCACCGATCGAAACCTCGCGCGTCTCTCCTCCTTATCCGAGATAATTCATACCTCGACTTTATTTGGACTTCTTTCAAAATTTTCTGATGTTGAGAATTTGAGGCATTAAAATCGCTATTTTTAATTTTCCTCCCCTAAACGCGTGTAAATTGAACTCACGTTTCGAGAAGAAGTTGCAAAAATCGAGCCACGAAACAAAATGTATTCACGATTTTGTTTGCAGACATCCAGAAAGGCTATGGATGGAAATTTTCAATGGGAAATCTTAAACACATTTTTTTGCAACTCCTAAACCAAACGCGATTCGAATTTACAGGCGTTTGGATGGGAAAAGTTAAAAATTGTAAATTAAATATCTCAAATCCTTGACCTCAGAAAATTCTTCTTTATAAGAGAAAATTGCTTTAGTTTCAGTGTCAAGAATGTTTATACAAAATTATTGAAAAATCCTGAAAAAGTAATTTTTGCTCGATCTATCAGTTTTGAGATGGAGTGCACGCAATTCTTCTTGCTTTTTCTCATCGATTATTCACGTCCGGACGCAATTTCCATTTTTCATCCTCCCTTCGCCCAAAAGACTTTGACATCTACGAAAATATAATTAAATGGGCCCCGAGCATTAATAACCGGATTCTTTTTCATTGAAATCTTATTCCGGCTCACGTTGCAAACTTCAGTGTCATCATAGCGCGTAGATGCTGAAAATCATCGTTACCGCCGCGTCCTATTCCTATTTGGCTCGTTCCTCACGAGGTCTTAAAGGCAGTATATACATTATAAACACATACAGCCACGAAGCGCAAGGTGAAATGAAGCATAATATTATATAACATATATAGACAATATGGGCAATTCTCTCTCGCTATAAAAGACCGAAGGTACACGCCTGTTCGGAGAAAAGGACGGCGAGGTAGATCCTCTCTC
Organism: Diadegma fenestrale; assembly: GCA_037043255.1. Taxonomy (NCBI): domain Eukaryota; kingdom Metazoa; phylum Arthropoda; class Insecta; order Hymenoptera; family Ichneumonidae; genus Diadegma; species Diadegma fenestrale. Next base: position 2,397,986 of record CM073316.1, read on the forward strand.
AAGCTGCAAACGCTTTTACACTCTCCTTTTACAGACTTCGCTCTATCTCGTCTCTCTCGTTTCGCGCATGCATTTTCCTCGCAGACTCCGCTGGTGCATGCGGTCGTCAAACGGTGCTCTCTTAGCTGCGTGTGCACCTGACTCGTTGCACCCGCTTTTGCTCCGTATACTTATACATACACGCTGGATACACATTTGTGCATATGGGGTGTCCAGAATTCTGCTGCGTTCGCGATGAGCACGCTGATAAGAAATTTTTGTTGCAAAAGATCGATATATTTTGTTGAATACATTGGATCAAACGTTTTTTTTTTTAAATCACAAAAATTTTGTCTTTTCTGCAAAAAAAATATTCTATTTTTGTCAATGCAAGTCATTGATTTTGTAGAGTTTCGTTGGAAATCAAAAATATTGCCAAAATTACGAAAATTTTGAGATTATCAAAAAATATTTAGTTTTCCGTCTTCGACTCAATATCGACGTTTTTTGGCTAAATTTTATTTTCAGTGCAAGGGACGCAGAAATGTCAGAAAGTTGTGAGTGCGCGTGAATATTTAAAAATATTCGGTGGAGCAGGATCGAGAACAATGTTCAATTAAAAATGGGGTTCGTCACACCTTGTATGCAAATATTTTTGTACAACTAGAATAAGCTACATGTATAGTGAAAACTGTAATCTCACGTTACTTATTTGCCCGGCGATGGCACATTCCAGAATCCCCTCCTTCATGCATTGCCGTAAAGCTCAAATTATATATATTCGTTTTCTCGACGAGAAGATTGCTGAGGGGAAATTAATCATTGTTCGCGCGGAGAATTATATGAATATGCTTTTTGATTTTTTCGCCCACTGCGTTTGTGTGCAATGAAACGGACTTGTTGGTCGAAATAAAACCTTTTTTTTTTAATTTGCACGACACAAAGAAAATATTGTAATATGTCTAATAGCTCGCGCTATTTTAGGAGGTTTCACCATGTCCAAGTCGAGATATTTATTTATAAAAATCACAATTTTCATTAGTTTCTCATAAGAGCGCGTGTTAAAAGTTCCAATTTTCAACATTAAATATTTCCATTTCTAAATGGTGAAGCCTCTTAAAACTCTGCATACGCTTTTGTGTAACATCGAAGAAGTTTTATTGAGTTTTTCAAATAAAATCGGTCGTGAATTCTTTTCGAAATTTTGGTTATTGTATAAGAAATACAAATTATCTCGGAAAATCTTGAATTTAGAGTACATTGTTCTCTAGTCAATTTGTAACAACTTTAGTTAATGAACTTGGGCTCGCGAATCATTTTGTGTGTAAGAAAAACTGAAAACAAACATTTATATTTGAGCGTCGTCATGAAACGCCCTTAACGATCGTGACTTTTCGGAGCAGATTCCAATTCAATTGATTAATTGCAGAAAATATCATTTTCTATTGAGGAAAAAAAATTTGACGATGATTTTAAGGAGTTTTTCGGAAAAGCTGCCATTGTAAATATTCGCCATTCCTTTTTACGGGTTTATTTTATTACCAAGGAAAAAATCGCTCGTTATTTTGTTCGAAATTTTGGTTATTATATAAAAAATACAGATTAGTTCGCGGAAATCTTGAATTTAGAGTATTTTGTTCTTTAGTCAATTTGTAACAACTTTTTTTTAATGAACTTAGCGCTCGCAAGGCATTTTGTGTGTAAAAAAAAAAACTAAACATTTTAGATTTGAGCGTCACCATACAACGTTTTCGACGTTGACACATTGATTTTATGGAGAAATAAATTATCAGCCACCGGGAAATCTATCGATCCTGAATCTTACAATGACGAGAAATTTTTCGAACGAGGCGGCACTGTTGGGGTCCGATGATCGCAGTTCCGGACGATCGTCCTTTCGATGCCAGCAGCAGCACCTGGTAGCACCACTATTCACACGCCACGAAGATCTAGATTAGCCGGAAATATTGCCGGCCGCCTCGATCTCGACAAATGGAGCTGCCGGGGGCATATGTATCGTGCGAAATGTTTTCTGCTTTTTTGCCATCGTGTTTGCTGCGCTTTGGCTCGCAAGATTCGTCGGGACCACGCAGGCTTATGCTGCGCCTTTTCTCTGCTGCGTCTTCGTTCTTTTCCGGGCGCATGCATGTGATTAATCGCCCAACCCCCATGCCACGACCCCCATAGACATCTATGGGGTATTCCATATGATCTCACGCATGATGTTGAAGTTTGCATCGTCGGAATGCGACGAAATTCTGTTTCTTCAGCAGCGTTCATAATTATTATTGAATATTCCGCCCGGCCAATAAAACGATCGTCTCCCGAGTCCCAAAAACTCAATCCACCCGAAAAATAGCCAAGATTTTCAAAATTCTATAAATAATGAACAGAAACAATACTTTTCGTCGAATCTCAACGTTGCAAACTTCAGAGTCATTCCAACTCACGTATCTTTAGCAACAAACTTGTTACCGTTCGCTCTGTTCTTATATCAGTCGAGAAAACGAACCGGAGTCTCCGTATCCGCAAACAACGGTTTAAAAACCGTAAGTACGTGGCACACTAACTCGCTCTGTTGAGCAAAAGTTCCCGGACGTAACACCGTTTTGTATACAGACACTATAAACATTGTGCTCCTTGCTCAGAGCATTTCAAAATTCATACAAAATTCAATTGCAACGAAAAAGTGAAACCAAATGACTTTCGGCTTCACGAAAATTTAAAACTTGCGATATATAATAAAAAATAATCACATTTATTGCTGTATAAATTGTAAAAATGCCCAAGAAAATTATTTCGAGCTTTGCATCATCAAAATGCAACGGAACGTTTTTTTTTCTATTGTTTTCAAAATCAATGCACTCCTCCCAGATTTTCTTGTAAATTTGGTTTTCCGATGGCGGAAAATGTTCGTCCATTATCGTTGCGAAATACTGTGCGAAAATTGCTGTGCCCAGCTATAAATAATAATCAGTTTTCGCGTTGCATTCCAAAACTATATGCGAAATTCAACATTGCGTAACACGGAAGAAAAGTCTTGACGTATTACAATCACAAAATTACTTCATTTAGGATTCTTTGATAATCTTTATGAATATTCTTCACACCAACACTAAAAATTTTCTACTATAAAGAAAAATTTTCTGACGTTAAGAATTACAGACATTTAATTTACAATTTTTCACTTTTCCCATCGAAACGCGTGTGAATTCAAGTCGCGTTTCGTTTATGAGTTGCAAAAAAATGTGTTTAGAATTTTTCTTAACAAAATTCGGCTCATAGTCTTTCTGGGTATCTGCAGAAAAAATCCTAAATACATTTTTCCTTGCAACTCGATTTTTGCAACTTTTCAACGAAACGTGACTCCAATTTACACGCGTTTGGATGGAGAAAACGAAAAATTGTAAATTATAAATATGTCGAAACGTCAGAAAAATTTTCTTCACAGCAGAAAACTGTTAATTTCAGTGCCAAGAAGTCGTTTTGTGATAGTAAAACGTTAAACGTTTTTTTTTTCGTTTCATTTCACGCAGAATGCCTTCTGGATCGCTAGATTGACTCGATTAATTAGTGAGTGTGTGTGGAGAACATGTAAAATTTTAAATCACATTGGCGAACCGGAACAATCGTGTAACTTGTACATCGAAAAAGGATATCCCTATTAGCGTCACCTTATACGGTACGAGCAGGCTGCGTAATACGTGTACAACAGTTATGTAATTATTATAAACTTTGCCGTGTAACAAGTACAAGGATGGCGCAATCCGTCCGTCTATGTTGCCTACGCAAAAATATGCCGGTCGTTCCACGTTGATTCTTCAATGCAATTATAATCGAAAGCAAACAAAATTCAGCAAAATTCATTAAAAAGTAAAAAAATCGATTTCAAAGTAAAATTTTTGAGTTTAATTTTGGCGTTTTCGTTGTTGCTGCCTGGAACCGAATATTTTTGCGGTGCAATTAGATAAAAGGACATTTTCGTTATCACGCACCGATTCTAAAAATATCACGAGTTTACTAAACCCGCGCGCGTCTGCGTCCTCGTGAATCGGGTGGCCGGTAAATCACTTACTCGCGATTGCAAAGGTCGAGTACGATAAGAGGTCTCTTGCTTTATATGCTCGAGTAATTGCACACTTCTCGATCGTAATGTACAGATATACCAATTTGCAGTGGTCGATTCAGACGTCTTCGAGGCGCGTGTACTTTGGCCCGAGCAGGTCTCTCTACAAACCATGAATACACGCGAACCTCGACTCAATCTTTGGTATTCCCCGCAAAAAACCTTGACTCCGAGACATGGCAGTTATTAAGTAGTTTCTGGCGGAAAATCTAAATCTCGCGAGCAATTGAACACTAAAATTCACGTGTATAAGCATTTGTGTGTAAAATCTTAATTATTCGATGAGCACGTGCTCAAAATTCGGAAAAAAATTGTTTCTGTACTAAATCCCAGAGAATTTTATGACTAAATTTTATCAAATCCTGATTATTTTGATTTCATGATCCAATTTTCGAAATAAAAGAATAAAGAAATGCTCGACATTTTAGAGAGGAATAAAATTTTGTTTTTTCATAAAATCTCGATCAAATCTCGACTCATTTTCTTGCCGAAATTCTTCCGAATGACACACGCGCGATCGTGCAAATTCAGAGTTCTTAAAAATCTGGGAATCCCTTTTTTTTGACCTCTGAACTAATTTTTGGTCCTGCATACGCGAAAAAAGAAAATTCGCTGTTTCGAATACAAAAATAATAAGAAGGAAATATTTACGTTTTATAGAGATTATTTCGAAGATCGTTTCTCACGATTTATTAATGTGAGCGTAAAATATTCCGCGCCGTTTCTGGAACCGCCGGTAAATGGGAAAAGCCCCGCGGCTATGCACGCACAAGAGTCTCCGCCGCGTGTACCATTTACGCACGTTATATACGTAAAACTTGTACCTGCGCGACTTTCTACGAATTGCGTAAAGCCTTGTCGTGGAATCCTGACCTGGTGTTTTACGCCTTCTCTTTCTTCTCTTTCCCCCCTCTTTTTATGTCGTTACAATCCCACCCCATAAAACAGGTACTTTTGCTCCTTGGTAATCAAATATGGAAAATTGATAAACCCGTAAAAAGGAATGGCGAATATTTACTATGGGAACTTTTCCGAAAAACTCCTCCAAATTATCGTCAAATGTTTTTCCTCAATAGCAAATAATATTTTCTGCAATTAATAGATTGAATTGAAATCTGCTCCGAAAAGTCACGATCGTTAAGGACGTTTTATGACGACGCCCAAATCTAAATGTTTGTTTTCAGTTTTTCTTACACACAAAATGATTCGCGAGTCCAAGTTCATTGACTAAAGTTGTTACAAATTGACTAGAGAACAATGTACTCTAAATTCAAGATTGTCCGACATAATTTGTATTTGTTATATAATAACCAAAATTTCGAATGAATTTACGATCGATTTTTTTTTGAAAAACTCAATGAAACTACTTCGATGTTACATAAAAGCGTGTGCAAAGTTTGAAGAGGCTCCGCCATTTAGAAATGGAAATATTTAATGTTGAAAATTGGAACTTTTAACACGCGCTCTCACGAGAAACTAATGAAAATTGTGATTTTTATAAATAAATATCACGACTTCCACATGCCGAAACGTCTTGAAATTGCTCGAGCTATTAGATACGACTATTCTCTTTGTGTGGTGCAAATTTAAAGGAATTCTATCGATATAAAATGTTGCACAAAACGTCCTTAATATTGACCAAATAAATATCGGGGAAACTTTGTTGATGGAATGAGATTTTTATGTCGTTGAAATGCAAGGAGAACTGATCATTTTTCATAGCAAAGCACAATAATTCTGCACAGTTGCCATTCGGAATGTAAATTCACGAGAAAAATTGGAACGAACTCCATTGATTATTAAAATAATGGTTAATATTTTTGAGCCGCGTGGATTCATGTGCAAAAGATGGTCAGAGAGAAACGGAGCAGCAGGAATTCCGGCCTTGCCCGCGAGTGCATGGGAATTTCTTTCTTCGTTTTTTTCTTCAATCATAATTATTTGCATCGATCGATTGGTATAAGTACGCGCCTACAAAACGACAATCCTAGCAACCCACTTCTGGAATGGTAGGCTAACCAACGACCACGACTAATGTGCACTTGGACCAAAAGCGTAGCGTGTATATAAAAGCCAGCGCTTCGTGTATAAAAACCCGTTCGGAATACTGGCCTGTCAGAATATCCACGTAGATTTATTCCTCTCGATCGTCCCGGATCGCGAAATATTACGCGAGCAATGAGAAGTTAAAAATTTGAGACTCGCAACGTTTTGCCAATCGGAACTTTTTTTAATTTCAATTTACACGCGTTTGGGTGGGGAAAATGAATAAAATTGCAAATCAAATATCTCGAAATTTAAACGTCAGAAAATTTTTCTTCATAGGAGAAAACTGTTAGTTTTGATGAGAAAAACGTTTAAAGAGAATTTTGAAAGGATCCTAAATAAAGTCGTTTTTTGTGATAGTAATATCGTAAGTATTTCCATCCCCTCGCGGCCGGTCACGAATACCAATTAATCTGTAATCTCCGATCTCGCTGCATGCTCGCGGGGCACTTGACACAAGCCTGACAACCGTGCTTCATGCGTATAACAAGCCTTAACAACTCTTTCCTTAACAATAATAATGACGATCGTGAGTAAAGAAAATTTATCGACAAAAAATGGCATTTTGTTCCGGCTCATTTGCGTCTACCGGGTTCGTATCGTGAGCGGAGATCAATTTGGCCGATTTTGATAACGTTGACGTTTGCATCGTTGGAATGCAACGAAATTCTGTTCTTTTTTCAGCAGCTTTCATAATTATAATTGAATATTTAACCCAGACCATAAAACACGATCGTCTCTCGAGTCCCAAAAACTCAATTGAGGCGAAAAATGGCCATAATTTTCAAAATTCAGTAAATAATTAATAGGAACAATATTTTTCGTTGAATTCCAACGTCGCAAAATTCAAAATCATCGATTTTGCATCAAAGAGTCGAAATTCGCTGAAAAATAGACTGGAAATTATATTTTCACTTGCCATTTTTTAGTCAAATGATTTATACTTCAAACATCTGCAGCAACGAAAATCACGGCGCGCACAAAGGTCTTTAAGGACGTTATTTTCAACATTTTCCATCGATATAATTTCTTTAAATTTGCACCAAACAAAGAGAATATCGATGTCTAATAGCTCGAGCAATTTAAAGAGGTTTCACCGTGTAAAAGTCGTGATATTTATTTATAAAAATCACAATTTTCATTAGTTTCTCGTGAGAGCGCGTGTTAAAAGTTCCAATTTTCAACATTAAATATTTCCATTTCTAAATGGCGGAGCCTCTTCAAACTTTGCACACGCTTTTATGTAACATCGAAGAAGTTTTATTGAGTTTTTCATAAAAAATCGGTCGTGAATTCTTTTTGAAATTTTGGTTATTGTATAACAAATACAAATTATCTCGGACAATCTTGAATTTAGAGTATATTGTTCTCTAGTCAATTTGTAACAACTTTAGTTAATGAACTTGGGCTCGCGAATCATTTTGTGTGTAAGAAAAACTGAAAACAAACATTTAGATTTGAGCGTCGTCATAAAACGTCCTTAACGATCGTGACTTTTCGGAGCAGATTTCAATTCAATTGATTAATTGCAGAAAATATCATTTTTTATTGAGAAAAAACATTTGATGATAATTTTGAAGCGTTTTTCGGAGAAGTTGCCATAGTAAATATTCGCCATTCCTTTTTACGGGTTCATCAAATACAATAACAAATACAGATTATCTCTGAAAATCTTGAATTTAGAGTACATTGTTCTTTAGTAAATTCGTACCAACTTCTTTTCACGGAATTAGGCTCGCAAACCATTTCGTATGTAAGAAAAACTGAAAACAGACATTTAGATTTGACCGTCATCATACACAACGTCCTTAAACGCCGGTAGATCGGATCGAAGATATCTCCGGTTCACGATTGCCATTTATTCCAAGTAACGAACTCATTAAGAGCGGTCAACTGATCCCCATGAGTTCTGTCCGGGTATCAAAAAGGGGCACGAGCAGATAATAAGACGAAAGAGAAATCAAGAGGATAGAAAATTGGCAAAGAAAAGTTTTTTCCGAAGTAAACGCTAAGCATCGAGATTAGAGAATCATACGAGTCACGAAATGCATGAGATCCGGTCACGCGCGTCGTTCTACAAAACCCGTTATGCATTAAACGGTCAACAACGTTCGGCATCGAATATTATTTGCGATTTCAACGAAATTTCCTTTTCAGTTGGCCGGAACCCGAAAAAATGCTCTCCAAAATTTTTCCATAATCATTCTCGCAGAAATAGTAAATAAAGATTTATTCTTGGATCTTTAATTTCCCGCGTCCACGGCGAACCAATTTCGGAAAACGTTAAAAAAAAATGGGAACAAACGAACGACTCCAATTATTTTTGATTCGCTATTATTCCAAACTCTCTGGGATCAATTTGTCCAATTAAATTTCTTTCTCATCATGAATTCTCCGTATTAAAAAAAAAAGTGATTTTTTAAATCCCTTCATTTGTTGTGTTTTTGTGTGTTTTCTTCCCTCCTTCCGTTCCCTCTGCGCTATAGCTCGAGGTGGAACAATTCAATAACGCGCGAATACCAAGAGAGCCTGTGCCTGTCGCGTTTGCTCACAATAAGGTGCGGCCACAGTCTAATAACCCGAATGTAACCGGACACACGCGGGCGCGGGAGGACGCGTGAAAGATTTTATACACGGTGTCCTCGTCGTTGTGCACCAAAGTCCATGAATTTTCCGCCAATCCACTAATTAGTTTCAATTTTCAATCGTTAGGGGGAAGAAGAAAAAAATTTGAACCGAAATTAAAAAAAAAAATGGAAAATGAAAGTTTAGGTTCTTTCAAAATTTTGTACAAACATTCTTAGCCCCAAAACTAACAGTTTTACTCTGAGAAGAAAAATTTTCTGACGTTTAACGTTTGAGATATCTAATTTCCAATTTTTCACTTTCCCTGGATGGGGAAAGTGAAAAATTGAAGTCACGTTTCGTTAAAAAGTTGCAAAAATCGAGTTGCAAAGAGAAATTTATTTAGAATTTTTTTGCTGAAAGCCCGAAAGGCTGCGAGCCAATTTTTTTTAAAGAAAAATCCTAAACACATTGTTTTGCAACTCGAAAATGAAACGCGACTTGAATTTACACGCGTTTGGATGGGAAAAGTTAAAAATTGGAAATCAAATATCCCAAATTCTTGACGTAGGAAAATTTTTCTTCATAGAAGAAAATTGTTCGTTTGGTTGTCGAGAATGTTGATACAAAATTATGAAAAAAATGCTAAATACAGTAATTTTGTGATAGTAATACGTTAAAAAATGCTAGACGAAAATTGATTTGGCAAAGTGTTTGTTCAACGGATATATCCGCAAATTTTTCCAAGTTCCTGACAGCCCTTGACGTTTCCGCGAGGAAATCGGCAGGAATCTGTGAATGCAGGAGCGGTAATTGGGCTCATTGGCAGCAGCAGCAAGAGAGCTTGTAGAAAATAATTCCCGCGTACAGAGAGATCCGGGTACGGGAGGCGCGCGAGAGTGCTCGGGCATGAATGAAACCCGTGCGATCGGAGCGTGGGTTTTTTGTGCTTAGCGAATAAATAAAGGAAGGGTAAAAATGATGAAGACGAAGGAAGAAAAGGACGAAAATAAATGAGCAATAAAAGGAGACACGGCTGCGGGTTTATTGCAAAAAGAATAACACGCCCGAGAAGAATTATTGGAGGAAGAAGTGGAGCGAGCGTAAACACTCGTCGAAGACATTGAAAACTTAACGAACCGCCGAGTGTATATCCATATACTTGTCGTATATATATATATACGCATACATAAATGTGGGATAACCGACAAGATACCGGTGGATAATCGAGACAGAGAGAAACGTAAGTACCGCCGCCCACGAGAGACAAGTCGACAAGGCGAAAAAGTGCAATGTGTGTGTGTGAGTGTGTGTACCGGACTTGGATATCGCGCTCGGTACTCGTTCATGCAGCAACTCTCTGGCAAAACGTCGTGAGCTTCGATGTAGCGAAGCTCCCTGGTATATTGTTTTTCATAAAAACATATTCATAAATTTATCCATAAAACATATTTAATTGCAACGCCGATTATGCCCAAGTTTGCATCGTTGCGAAGTAACGAAAAATCTGTTTTGTATTTATTATTTTTAGACTAAAAAAAAAATTTCGATTAAAAAGATCGATAATTTGTCGGAAACGGTCGACTTGACTTTTTTTTGAACAATCACGCAAATTTTGTCATTGCAGCAAGAAATATTCTAAAAAGTCTCTCCAAAAAGTACATTTTTGTCATTCGAATCGTTAATTTTGTTGACAGTTTCGTTAAAAATGAAAATAATTGTTGAAATCACGAAGATTTTGAAATTATTCAAAAATATTTCATTTTCGTGCGTGAGCCTGAGACAATTTTGCTTAAAGTCAAAAAATTAGTCAAAAATGCCATAAAACGATAAAAAATGAGAGAACGAATTCAAAGGCGCCGGTTCTATTATGGTTGGCAATGATTTTCGTTGCATTTCGAACCTGCGACGAAATCCTCAGACTTGTGATTGAAAATGATTTTTGTTCACGATATGGCCAGATTCGCGATTAATGCGGATCGTCGTTGTTTCGATCCTGCGAGAGCCATAATTCGTTTTTACTTTTTCGTGTAACGAGCCAAAGGATTAACGTTTAAGGAGAAGGTTCGGTATAATGATTGATGGCGAAGAGGATTAGCGTTGTTTCGATTCGATGAGAAATGGCCCGAAGTTATACGTGCTGGACGCCAATACGCGATTATAATGGATGAGCGACCGCTCGGAGGTAGCGCGCGCGCGGCAATCGAACCAACAGCAGCTTTACAAGCAAACAGCAATGGCAAGCCGTGCCAGATTCAGGTTTGTTGACACGGATCTCTCTCTGGCTCTTCGTCCGGGTGAAAAGAGGCCTCAGTCGCGCGCGCACACCGTCCAAACGATCTTGAAGTTTACATCGTAGCAATTTGTTCAAAATTCTTTTTACACATTTTCTCTCTCTATTTATTTTTATCTCCAAGGCAATTTTATTCCGCCATGGGCTTTACGTAAACCTCACAACGAGATCCCATTAAAAAAACTCAATCGTCGAGATCTCCGAGAATTTCTAACCAAACGGTATAAAAAAAGTATATAAAAACGAAATAAACTTTCGTTACGATCGATCGATGCGGCGGACTACGACCTCGGCTCAAATTCTTCTTTCGACATTCGTTACGAAAGTCGCATCTCTGTATATGATTCGTCACCAAAGACCAAGTGTATATATATATATTTAGATTTATCGTGTTTGGGATTCATGAAAAAGTTTAATGCACCAAAAACCTTTTGGCGAAAACTGAGAACAATTTTTTGATGGTATTTTTTCTCGAAATATTCAGCGTTTCGATAAATAATCGGGTACAAATTTGTTTGTGATAAAAAGTTCATGAAATTGTAGGAATTTTGAGGGAAATTGGGCGCGTCTACATATTTCGCGCGCGAAACGAGTTCTATATATATATAGATATTTAATATGCGGTGTCTCGTCGTGTGGCATTCTTGTTTATGTACGAGACGGTCGAACTGGCAATAGCAATTAAGAGTCGCGATATATATAAGCTTGAAACTCACCTGGACCCGAGCAGCAATCTCGAAGGCGGAACGCGGGGAAGATAGATCGTGAGGATCGTGACCCTTCTCCCTGGTGTTTCCGTGCTCCTCATAATCGCGAAAATGCCCATGCTTGTTTTTAGCAGGAGAAACAGCAGCAGGAATGCCTGCACTACCACAAGAAACTAAACTCAAAGTGGCGAGGTCTGAGAAATGGCTCGCGCTACAGGGGCTCGGTAATATCTCGAGCTCGACGACCACTTCATTCTCATGCCGTCTGCGCAACGAGCCGGATCTCCCGAGCGTCCTCGTATCACAATTGTCCCGCGACTCATGCTCGCTCGTCGTACACTCATCACTTTTGTTATCACGCGAACCGCCGCCGACCAATTCGGACGACAACAAACTCCTGACACTGCTGCTTGCACCGACTTTGTCTTTGTTTTCAATCGTCACGACATTTGTACAATAACCAATGTCACTTGCCCGTGTCTCGTCTTGTTTCACCGTCTCCTCCTCTTTCACTGCTAAACGAACCCCGAACAATCGCGTTATCGTGCTTGAATGTTTTTTTAATTGTTGCAGATTATTACGATCGATGCGAATGCTCGCTATCTCGCCCATCTCACTGACATTGCGATTTTGGCGTCGTGTGTTTTTCTTCCTCTTCTCTCGCTCGCGTTCTCCCTATTTTTTCCGATTATTCACACACTTTCCTGCTTCTTTTTTTATCCTTTTCTATCTTCGAATGACACGAGTTGCTCCAAGCACGGTTTTACCAATACTACTAATTTTACTTTACATACCGCGTTATGTGTGTGAGCTTTAGCGCTCCCGCGAGGCGGACGCCCCCACCGGCAAGAGAACGGAAGCCCCGCGGACCGCGAGCTTGTGTGTGTCTCTCTCCCTCTCTCACTCTCGCCTGCGTAGCTGCTTTCGATACGCAGCAGCAATTTATAGATATGCTTCAAAACAGCCGATGTAAAGACTCTTGAAAACGAAACAAGCTAAATGCGTTTCCATCCACGAAACTGAAGTAAAAGACTTTTGCAATCTTCAAAATCCAAACACCAACAATCGCGCGCGACAATTGATCGTGGCTCGTGTGTTGCAAAAAAAACGTCGCGACAACTTGAGAACGAATGAAAAACTATGAAAACTTTATTCAAACATGCAACGACACAAAAACGTTTTCATGTGCGAAATACTCCGAGACATTCACCGCTGCTAAGCACTTCTCGTCAAGATAGACAGACGCAATCCGCGTCGTTACTGCCCATGACGATTCTCTCCTCCTTCCTCTCGACGATACGCTCTTGTTGACGCGCCAGTCGGCTCAATAACGAATCATTCGTGCGAGAAAGACACGTGCGATTGGAGAAAAAAAAAAAAGCAAACAAGAAACACCAATGGCGCCAATCCGTGATAAAACTCGAACAAGAGTTCTTTAAGGTGATCCATATAGAAGTTGCTCGAGTGCGAGAGAGATGACAAAAAAGCAGATACACTTGTTTCTCAAGCGTGTTTGATTTATTTCGAGAAATACGAAGAATTCCGGCTGATTTTTCGTAACGAGACAACACGTCCGGCGATTTTTATCCTTTCTTTTTCGAAAAACTACTCAAGAGTGCGGCACGGCCAGCCGATTCTGCCTAAGATTTTCAAAAATCTTCATCGCTTCGAAACCGACGAACCGGCGACGAGAAATTCGAGCCCATCATCGATATTGTCCAGTCCGGAGAAAATAAAATATTACGACTGGACGAAAACTCGCATGTTCCTCGCACTCGCAGGCAAAATTTTACTCATTGCGATGCATAGTCGTGTGTAATGAGAGGGGACGATTTGTTCAGGTAGTATGCAGAAGGAAAAATGTTACTAGCGAGAGGGTTCGTACCAAGGATAAATAATGCAAACTTTATAATACCTTTCATAATGAATCAAACACCTTCTTTCATTTGAACTCGGAAAAAGGAATTTTTCAATGTTAAAACCGAGCGCTCGAAACGTCGCGACGGAATAAAATGGAACTACAAAATTACCGACTGTCGGTAAAAGCGATTGATGTGTTACCTTTCGGGGAAAAAATGGGTTTGGGCTGATTTGAACGAAATTTCCCATTTTTCCCTGAATGCTGAAGCAAAAGCTCGTGAAAACTTTGTTGTCATGGCATCCCGTGCTCGGAACGAAACGCCGGAAATTTGTGAAGCTGTTTAAGTTTGAAAAATTTTATGAAAAATCGTCTGACCGCCTCCATTTTTGGAATTTTCCAAGAGATTTTGTGTAAAAGTCGGAACTTTTTCTTGACTTTCTAGTTTTTTGAATTTATCGGACAAAATTTTAAGTTTTTTTTATAGTTTATTAGTTTTTTGCTTAATAAGTTGTTCACCTTTTTGGAGTCGTGTCAACCAACGCGACTCCTGACCCCGCCCCTAACAAAAACACGTAGAAAAGTAATATTTGACGGAGAAATTTTATGATTATCTTTTCATCTCACTATGCTCTCGGGTATCCAGCACCGGAAGTTAATATTCGCTCACGCAGGTTGTTCTCTGAGTGGTCAATACGATTGACCTTGATTGTCGATGAAATCTCATTTGGTCAGAGACTTTTGTGATGTCCGCGATATTGACTACTCAAGGGGAAACAGTTTGTACATTTTCAGCGAGCACGATTTCAATGTGTTGTTGTTCAATCTTCTTCGTACGAAGACGAGGGATTATTCGATAATTTAACAGGGAAACGAGACTAATGAACGCCTCAATTATTAAGAAGGTGGCACCCAACCACCGAAGGTTTTTTCCAACTCTTGGGCCACCGCAATGCAGAGATGATCGTTCAACGGCGCCGCAACGACCTGTTGATTCACATTAATTCGTCAATACGAGAAAAAACTAAATTAGACATTGACGATGACGTTGTGAGACGATTTAGTCACCTGAATGCCCACTGGCAATCCTTGGGAATCCAGGCCCAAGGGCACTTGACAAACCGGAAGTCTCAGAACGTTGAATATACACCAGTAGCCAAAATTGAACGGCCTCAAAAAAGAAGAGTGATGATAAGTGGCTGGGAACGGCGATGATGGGTAGAACAATACACCGTTGTCGCCAAGTTTATCCTGTTGTTTGGAAGCGTTCAATTATTTACGATGCAAATCGAAACTCATTGTTTTCATACCGACGAGGCATAAAATTTAAGAAATTTTTGCTACGCTTCGTTATCTGAGCCAAGTCAAATTTAACCCTGAAACGATCAACTTTTTTCCGCCTATTCCGGTCACCTGAGGTCATAAATGACCCTAGTTTTGAAAAATTCATATCTCCTGATTAATTATTTAATCAGGAGATATATTTAAACGACCTGACTAATTATTTAATAATAATAATTAGTCAGGTCGTCCTTGACGACATTTCTCGATGTACGTACCAGGAGAAATTCTTTCATGGCTTTAGTTGTGCTCGTCGCCCATTCCTCCTTCTCTTGAGGGAAAAAGTCGTCGCTGATGAGTTTCATCAATGCCCCGAACGTTATTTCCGACTTGTTCATTAAAAGTTTCTTTATCTCTGCGACGGCGTTCGTGCGTGACTGAAACGTGAGAAATTTGGATGAACGTTGCTTCGTCAACGAATTTCCGGGTTCGGTGGATTCTGTTGGGGAATTTGATACAAACCTTTCCATTCATAATGTTCGATTTGAAATCAGCCGATTCTTTGGTCATCCAGTATCTCCACAATCTGAAGCTGTATTCAGAACCCGGTAACCGAATTTTTTTAGCAGACCCAGTGAGTTCACGGAAATGTTCGACGGCTCTAGTGAGAACGAGACGCATCTCGTTGTTCACTTTACTCGCTCTCAAGTCGCCAGAACCTTCCTGATAAAAAATATTCAAATTCTTGAGATTAACGGGACTGTCGAGCTTGAGCTTGGAGACGTTGTCGCCGATGAGAACTTTGAGCAAAGGGATCAAATCTTCTGCTTTTTTGCACATCGGACCAGCTTCCGCCATCGACGAACCCGCGTCCTCGTTTCTCAAGCCAATGCCTTTGAGCGACGATAGACCTTCGGAAGGTTTGTGCCCAAAAACGCCGTTAAAAAACGCTGGCATTCTTATCGAACCACCAATGTCGCTACCGATAGAAATCGGCGCACCGCAAGCCGCCAAAATCGCGCCTTCCCCGCCGCTGCTTCCTCCCACAGTTCTCGTTGTATCGTAAGGATTATTCGTCTGCCCATAAACCAAGTTGCGCGATTCAACCCAAAGATTCATTTCCGGTATATTCGTTTTTGCTAACAGAATTCCACCCGCCGATTTCAAGTATCCAACAACCGTCGCGTCTTCCGTCGATACGTGACCGTTTCGACACGTCATTCCCATCGAGTGAGCTAATCCTGTTGAAAAACAAGTTCACAACTGCGACGTTCCTCGAAAACTCATTCGAGCTTAATTATTACGAATTTCCTATGAAAAACCACGACAACTTTACCTTCTGCTTCGTTACTCTCTTTCGTCGTGAAAGGAACACCCAAAAATGGTTTTGTTTTTTCCAAATTGGCCAGATCTGGTTTGGATCTGAGTAATTTGTCAACATCCTGCGCTTCTTTGATGGCTTCCTCGTATCGGTCGACAACAACTGCGTTTATCAGTCCATTGACCTCTTTGCATCGTTCTATGAAAGCTCTGACAACCTCTTCGGAAGAAACTTCTTGATTTCTGCATCAATTACATTCTCGTTGGAATTTCAATCTTCATTGTTTTTCGTTTATTTCACATTTTTTATCGAATTTCTTACCGTATTTTTCTCGCTAAGGACACGCCGCTTTTCAGTAACAAATCATTGCTCACTGGCGGCACTTTTTTATTTTTGCCATTGTAATACGCACCGAATAAAAGATCGACGAAATAATCAAATATACAGTGCAGCTGGACGACCATGCAACGAAGCAGTTTGCAGAAAAGTTGCTTTATATTTTCCATTGTGGTTTTCTTATTCTGGCATTTCTGTACAACAAATATAACACGACGAACACGATTTAATTTATTTCGATAAATACGCTCTTATTTTATCGATTTTTACGCGATACACTATTTTCACAGGAGCAAGAAAACTAGATCTAAAAATCGTTTGTAATAATTTCGTGCTTCGATGAATTTCACTGAAGGAATGAAAAAAAATTGTCGATCCTCGAAACCAATAATAATCGAGGCGGACAGACTGGGAGCAAATTGGTTAATTGCGCGGCCGTTCCGAGCGTACTGACAATAAAATATTATCAAGATTGAAGTCTCTGTGTGCGACAGAGAGAGAGAGAGAGAGAGGGAGAGGCCGCGAGGGAAAAGATAAGAATGTTATCAGACCCTCTCGTATTTGAATTAATGATAATGACTAAGCGGGATACTGATGAAAACATTTTGAATTACCTCGGTTGTCAAAGATGTGCACATGACTAATGTCACTGCGGGAAGATAAAGAAAGTACGATGTCCTGTAGAACAAAAGGAATATTCTTAGGCCACGAATAATAACGAACGTGTCATTAATCGTGGAAGGCCAAAGTGAACACGGTCGGAAAATGACGTGCGCAAATTTACCGGTTCTCTACTGCTTCAATAACGCCGACCAATCACATTTGTGGGGGGGGGGGGGAAGAATATAAAAAAATTTATTCCAATACCAGAAACTGCATGAACAACAGCTCGTAACATTGAATTCCTTTCGAGCTTTACATTGTCAACACTCGGACCGCTCGAATCAACTTTCAGTCGACTGCGCTCCTGTCATCTCGTAATGTCAAAAGTTCAGCTGTCAACATGAAAATTAGTCATCGATGATCTCACACTTCATTATCGTCAGAATCTAGAATCTATTCTTTGATTTATGATTTATGTCACGTAAACATTGCGGGCGAGCTGAGAAGGAATTTTGTATTTTTTTAAATCGTTGCTCATCAAGAATTCAATTACGAGAAATAAAAAGGCATTAGGAGAAAAATAGCAAATTACTGTGGATGTCGAGTGTATTGACAATCTTTCCTCCAATTATAAATCCCCTCCCCATGTGTGCGTCATAACACCACCGTAAAGCGCTAGCTGTCAAACAACGAAAAAATCTGACAGTGCGAAACACTCCCAGAACAAAATTGGTGCGGAATCCCAAGTTTCATTGTTTCGTATTTTTTGTTCACATCAAGTTTGTTTTAACAGTCAGCACAACGGGGGCCGAACAATCAGCCAGCTCCGTCCCACAGATGGAAAGTATCCTTTTTCCGGAATATCGTTGTAAGAAAACAAAATCTTACAAACGACAGTGGCCTCATAACCTCAAATTGGGCCAACTGTACCTGCAATGTTATTCTGCAATGTTATTCGCATTCCATTGAAATGTGTTCGAATGTCACAACACCGATTAGACATTGGAAAGTGAGGTTACGTTATCATGATTTTCCCTTTTTGTACGGAAATTTGCGCATCCGAAGGCCTAACGCAACGATTCTGAAAATGAAAACATTGAAAAACATCGATTCGACCATTCGTACGTCGATCGTGACGTTTCTTTTTACATATTCCGGCAACTTGGGGTCACAAATGAGCCCAATTTTGGAAAAGTCACATCTCCGAGAAAATTTATCGAAAAGCGTTCACTGGGAGCTCATTATTTTTGTTTTTCAATGCAGGATCACGTGAGCCCGGGGCAATTTTGCTTGCCCCGGTAAAAAATGATAGAAAACCGGAAAACGAAAGGGCATGGGATTGAAGGTCGCGTGCGGTCGTTTTTGACCCCAAGTTACCGTTTCAGGGTTAATCCAACTTTTCAACTCGGTGAACTATCGCGCGGAGAGTATTTTGGGTTCCGTAAGGCGACGATCGAGAGTTGACACATTTAGAGGCAAGGGACAAAGATTTTTTTTGTACTGATAATTTCCTTAATCGAAACCGTCAGAAAATTTGTTTAATCTGAAGTTCGCGGTGAAGGAGTTGGAGCGAAATTCAAAAAAATGCGAGAAGGAGGAAAAGTTGGAGAAGGCGAAGGTGAAGAAGGCGATACAGAAGGGAAATATGGAAGGAGCTCGTATACACGCGGAAAATGCTATAAGACAAAAGAATCAAGCGTTGAATTACTTGAGAATGAGCGCGCGAGTAGACGCCGTGGCTAGTCGAGTGCAAACAGCTCTGACGACTAGAAAAGTCACTCAATCTATGGCCGGAGTGGTCAAGGCCATGGACGCAGCTATGAAATCGATGAATCTTGAAAAAATTTCGGGACTCATGGACAAATTCGAGAGTCAATTCGAAGATCTCGATGTACAAAGCTCTTACATGGAAAATGCCATGTCGCAAACGACCACAACGAATGTTCCTCAGAACGACGTCGACACGTTGATGCAACAGGTCGCCGATGAGGCTGGGTACGTCTTTGTAACTTTTTATCCCCAGAAATTGTACGAAAATGCAATTTCATGCATCAGCTTGACTTCAAAAAAGATTTCTCCAGTTTTTTTCCCTTAAGAAGAGATTAATTCTTGGTTTTTCAAATGTTTTCAGCCTCGAGTTGAACATGGAACTTCCTTCGGGTCAATTGGGCAGTATCGGGACATCGACGGCCGTTAGTCAAGAACAGGACGAGCTAACGCAACGATTGGCTCGACTTCGAGAATAAAAGAGAAAAATTGAAGAATTTTAAGATGTGAAAAAAATGTTAAATACTGACAACACGTGTAATATAATTTATCCGCCTGTGCACGCGCGTGTCGCTTGTCGAATCGCTGTTTCGCACACCATTTCAACATTGCGAAAACAAAGCTTTGTTGTCAAACCCACTGCGTTGTTTTTTTTAGTAACGCGGGATTAAGCTTTGAAAAAAAATGTTTTAATTTGCCGAAAAACCAATTAACCTATTAACCTTGTTTAGGAATCTTTAATAATTTTGTATAAACATCTTCGACACCAAAATTATCAAATTTCAATCTTTTCCCATCTCAACGCGTGCAAAAATTCAAGTCGCGTTTCGTTTATGAGCTGCAAAAAAATGCGTTTAGGATTTTTCTGCAAAAATTTCGGTTCATTGCCTTTCTGGCTATCTGCAAAAAAAATCCTAAGTACATTTTTCTTTGCAACTCATGAACGACACGCGACTTGAATTTACACGCGTTTAGATGCGGAAAATGAAAAATTGCAAATTGAATATCGAACTCTAAACGTCAGAAAACTTTTCTTTACAAGAAAAAGCTGGCAGTTTTCGTCGTCCAAGGACGTTTATACGGAATTTTAGAAGAAAACCTCACGTAAAGTCATTCAACGAGCGAGTCTTCAGCTCAATTGTGGAATTAATAATTATACCGCGGTTTCATAAAAACTTTGAGGTTCAATCGATGATACAAGTGTAATATAGCTTTTTTAAAGGAAGAAAGCATCGAATCAAATATCGGCCAGGATGGTTTATGCTGGAGTCAATATTTTCAAAGTGTAATAAAAATTTCGAAACTCCTCATAAATCGCTTTCGAGAAATTCCTTTTTACAAAAGATTTTTTTACTTTCCTGCATGAAGAAAGAAAAATTCTCGTTCAGAGTACGCTCACTAGAATTTTCATTATTAACTTTTATTTCTGAAATTGTTTTTCTCTGACTTATGAATAAAAATCCCAACATTTTGGGTGCTGCTGATCACATTTTTTTTTCATTTTCTTTACAGCATCGAATGTCGCAGTCGACTGAAGCCTTTGATTGATTATAAAACAGCTTTAAGAATATAATTATAAACAACGATTAAGAATACGAAAATAAATAGTGGAGCTTGAAATTACTTTGTGGGAGGAATTGCGCTGCGTAGATTTGAGAGTAAATATAGAAATGGAAAGAGATAAAATAGTTGAGGTTCATATTTGGCGATTCTTTGGGACTCAACACTGCAGCGCTTTTAAAAAAAAAACAATCGCTTCAAGAGGATCGATCGCCGACTCTTTCGTAAATGTAAATATCACTGAAGGGTTCGACTTGCGCCAGTGTGACGATTTTGTTCTTGTGAAGTTCTGGAATTTGAAAAATTAAGCATTTAAGGGAACGTCCTCAATTTTGATCATTTAATTTGGTGGAAATTGCAAATTTCGGGCAGTCACAATTGTTAATGTTATCGTGTTGAAAAATTATTGGAGAAAAATAAATTTTCGCTTTCGACTGGACGTGATTTTTTTATATGGGACGTAAAAAATATTCACCGAGAAGCAGAGTAAAACACGTGACTGCGTCGAGTCGGGAAGTATTTTCCGGTGGCACGAGATCCGATAATTTGAGTGCTCGTGTGTCCCCACATTCTTCCCAGCGGACTGCGAGAAGGGCTTGCAATTCCGGGTAAGTCCAATCGCTCCGAAAGACACTTTCCCCAGACCTTGCCAAAGAAAAAGTTGAAAATTCAAAGGTTTCGAATTATTAAATTGAACGAATTGAAGAAAATGACTTTCAACCTCGTGGAAAATGGCGAATCGGGAATTTCGACGATCGCTTCTGGGGTGGAACGTTTCTCGTGACTAGTTTTCTTCAGGACATCGCGAATTTTCAATTCTGGTGGTAAAAATGCGTCGAGATCCTCGGTGTCGGGATCTGAAACTTTTGCCCCAATCATCGATCCTTTACGAATCGCGTTCGCATCTTGAACGTTGTTGTTATTTGCCGCGTCGATCGGAGCGACATCGAATTCCGGCTCCTCGGGGAATATCGCGTTTTCCTCCTCACTGCAAAAATTTGAATATCAAAATTGACACGTTCCCGAATTCCTCTTGAGAATTGAATCCTCTCATGGACTACCGGAAATGAAATATTTTGGGGCTGCCAAGTGGAGGTTCTATTTTTGAAATTTCTCCAAAATTTAATCGGGCGTGTTAAAATTTCGGGTCGTTGACATCGAAAGATCCTCGTCAAAGAAAAACAAAACGTTTCTCTTCACATCAGCCTTACCCGGTATTTTCAAAAGGCCGTTCCGGAGGTTCGAGATTGACCTCACGCGAATGAAAATCTTCCAGGGGCAGAGCAGAAATTGTTTGTGGATGTACAGACTCGACGAGTCTGGATTCCTCATCGGTTTTGTTACGAGATGATTCTTCGGCCAGCCGTCGTGCGAGACCGGATGAAATTTCTTCCGGAACGTCCTGTGCACGAGACTCCGCAGCTCGAATCGCTTCGGCGGCTGTTTTCAAGGACAAACAAGTAAAAAAGCAAATAAAATTTTGTCTCGTAATTTCCTGGGCACGGGATTATCTACTCACACATAGAGAGATCGTCTTCTGCTGTGAAAGGTCCGACAGTACGGAGTTCAAAGGCTGATCGCAATTTCACTGCCCATTTGCTGTGTCTTGGCCCATTCCGGAGCCAATTCCTGGAAATGGTGCGATGACACGTCGCGGGAATCGCTAGCAGCAAACTCGCTGGTACAAATTGTTCTCGTACCGATTTCACGATGGAAAGCGCGACCGGCTGAAAAATTGAAATAATCGCCTCAAAATATTTGGCAATTTAACTCTAGAAATTGCCTGATTTTAAAAAATTCATCTGTTCAGTCAAATTCTACCAAAAGGCGTCCATCTTGGACTCATTATTTTCGTTTTTTAATGCAGGATCACGTGAGCCTGGGGCAATTTTGCTTACAGTTGAAAAATCAGTCCAAAATTCGGTAAAACGATAAAAAACCGGAGAACGAAGTCATTTTTTCCCCGGTTACCGTTTCAGGCTTGATTATTCAGAAATATTTGTTACCGGTCAGGAAATTTGATAGAAACGTTGAGTTTTTAACTGATTTATCAGTCAAAAAGTTACTTTTCATTATTGCAAGTTGACGTACAATCGTATGAGCCAATGGATTCGCGATTAATCTTGCAAGTTCTTCCCGACGCAGGAGCGTGTGTTCGTCAATAAAAATTCTTCGAGGACGTCGCTTCCTCGGCGGCATCACGTCGTCCAATTCCAACGTTTCCAGATGAAGTTCATTGTCGTCTGGAGCGGTCGCATCCGCAGGATCATTTGTCTGCTGAATCGCGGACTCAATGGGAACGTCGGTCGGTTCGTTGGCTGGCAAAGCGACCGATCCATCGTCCGGAATCGGGGGCGGTGATGGGCGCTCGTCTGGTTCGATCATTTCCAGTTGCAAATTTCGCTGGAGATGTAAATAATTTCGAAAATGACGCATTTAAAAAAAAAATTGAGTCATTCCGATCCTTTTAAGTTTTGAATCAAAATTTCCAAAACGAATCAGAGAAAATCATGAAAAATGTCACCACAGGAATGGAAAATTCTCCATAATCTTTGAATGTTCAAGTTTTCAAAAATGTAGAGAAAAAAAGGAACATCGGACTATTTACTCGACGCCTTTTCGTTGGTGTATCGTCGTTGATGATCCGGGATTCTCTCTTTTTCGGAGTTTTCAGCGCAGAACCGAGATCTTCAACGGCCACTGTGTCCTCAGAATTCTCAAATTCGCGGGGTATACCGAGATCTAGTTGTTCGATAGGCGGCGGCGCTAAGAAACCAAAAATTGTGAAAAATCGAGCAATCGGCGAGCGTGAAGAAAGTTTTCATCAAAATGTTGAATTTTACGTGTAAAAAATACTAACGCGAAACTGGACGTTGGTTCGGATTCTGCTCGCCGTAACGAATCGGCTCATTCAATTCGGTTGTATCGAGGCCTCCCAGAGTTCTAAAATTACCAAAAATCACATACAACTTTCGAACAATCGAATTCGATTTCGAGCTTTATCGAATTTACTGAAAACAGTGCAAATTGAGAAAAGGAAATGGATCGTGCGATTTTTAACGGGATAAATGAAAGGATAGGATTCGGAAATGAACTAACTGTAGCTGCCAATCGTCCTCCGTCAAAAAGAAGTGAACTTGCTCGTCCGTTAGTTCACCGAACGTCGGGGATTCCACGTGTGTCCTCTACATTTCATATTCAGGAAAGAACATGCTTAATAAAACACCACATCAAGCGTCAAACAACAAAATTAGCACGTCACTACGATGATTATGGTCATGAAACAAATGTAACCATTAACTCTAGAACGGTATAGTTAAATTTTATACAATGACTTTAGTTTTGCCCATAGATTTTCCTACTATGAAGAAAAGCTTTCTGACGTCTAGCATTTGAGACATTTAATACCCAATTCTCAACTTTCCCCATTCAAACGTGACTTCAAATTAAATTGAAGTCACGTTTCGTTAAAAAGTTGCAAAAGTCGAGCTGCAAAGAAAAATGTATTCAGGATTTTTTTCTGCAGATAGCCAGAAAGCTTATGAGCCGAAATTTTTTGAGAAAAATCGTTAATACATTTTTTTGCAACTCATAAACGAAATGCGACTTGAATTCACACGCTTTCGATGGGAAAAGTTAAAAATTGGAAATTGAATATCTCTAATTCTTAACATCAGAAAATTTTTCTTCATAGGAGAAAATTGTTAGTTTCGGTGTCAAGAATGTTCATTCAAGATTATCAAAGAATCCTGAATAGAGTAATTTTGTAATAGTCACACGATAAGTCGAAAAAATGGTAAAAAATGCGGGAAAACAATCCATTTGGTCGTTTTCGACCCCAAATTACCATTCTACAGTTAAAGAGTTCCAGGAAAGTGAAAACGAAAATGTGCGTGCTCGTGTAAACAGTTTTGGCAAACCCTTTGAATTCAATCCTCAATTTTCTTGTACGAGTTTTCAGTCCTGTCCCCCTGACAGAATCCCACAAAGCGAAATCTTCATTTGCATAAGAAATACTCACCGCACGCAAAGTTTCTGTTGGTTCATAATCCGCCTCAGGCAGAAGGTGAATGTCCGCTCGCAATTGAAGATTTTTGAAACTTTTCTTCACTGTGGGAACTTCTGGCAAATCGATAGCGAAATCGCTGTCGCTACAAAATTCACGTATTGTTAAAAATCTTTTTTTTTTCAACTCTATTTACAAAAATCAACGTTTTTCCGATATTTTTCAGTTTTTGAATTGCAGTTAATTTTTATGAGTCCAATTTTACGAAAAGTCTCTACATGCGGCTGATGAGAAAAAACTCTCGCGACTCTTTTCACTCGTAACTGGACCAAGATAATTGAAAAATTTGTTTTTTTTTAAATCTTGAGACTTTCTCTGCAAAATTTCGTGCCAATTTTTTTTGCTTTCGCAAAATTTCAGCTCGACGTTGTCAACAATAACAAAAAACCCAGTTTCCGCGACTTTTTGAAATGAAAGATTAATATTTGAGTTTTTGAGCGCACCTCAAAGTTTTTGGCTTCTTTTTCGGTGGCATAATTGCTGGGGTCAGTTCTCGATGGATTCTGAAGAGAGAAGCTGTGAAAATTGACATGGAATTAAAAAATGAGACGAATCGGACGGAAAAACATGAAAAAAGTGATTTTGAAAATTGAAAAATCACCTTCGAACATAATTGTTTGATAGCTGAGCAATTTGCACATTCCGTACATGAGTTGCGACGACAAATAGAGACTGAATCTTCGGCTTCTGAACTGACCGCCCGTCATTACTATCGTCAGGATCTCGTTGCTGTGATTAATTAAGTACGTGGGAGAAAAAATGACGGACACGAAATGGATACGAGAGAAAAACTCGATGTTGAGGAATTTGAGAAAAAAAAACGAAAATTCCATTCTATTAACGAGAAAAGCATTATTACCAAGTAGCGTCGATGTCAATGGCCAACAATGCCTTGTTGCTCACGGCTTGCTTGAACAAACGTTCGTTGAGAGTTGCCGCAAGCCAAACACGGGCGAGTCTGCCTTTTCTTCGCATACATAATATTTCTGGAGTGTAAAACATCTGGAAAACGGAATTGAATAAAACCGTGTCAAAACGCGATGTCAAAGTTTAGAAAACGAGAATTTCAGAGCTCGAGTCTTGGTCTGGGAAAGGATTTCTTCATTATTCATTTGTCAATCAATCTCAAAAAATCCGAAAAGATTCTCATGTCAACAGAATTTCACCTTGAACTCGGGAGGATGAGGATTTTTCGCGAACCGTTGCCGAAGCAAATTGTACTTCGAAATTCCTTTTCTACTTTCTTTATTCAGAGACTTTTCTAAATTTTCGGGTGTAACGGTTTTTGGTTGAAAGTTGAAATGCGTTCACAAACGCGTAAGTGCAACTTGGCGCGGAAACCAACTGCCTGCGACCGACGCGACACAGCGGAGGTTCAGTGTACTATCAGAAGAAAACATTTGCAATTTCGGTAAAGTGACCAGCAGATATATTTCCAGTTCGATCCATTAAAAATCAAATGGCTCAACAAAGCGGGCTTTGAATTACGTTTCAACTCAACGATCGAGTGGACATAAAATAAAAAAATTCATCAAACAAAATGTCGACGGAGCAGGCGATCTTTGGACAAAACGAAAAACATGCATCGGTCAAAATTCTCGAAAGCTTTTGTGACAGAAAATCATGACATGGTCATTTATCTGGCGGTCACAATTGCAGGCTCCGCCTCTTCTGCATCTCGACACCGCACACACACATAGAGACACTCACACAAATGCAGGAGTCCAGAGTGTGTCGCGAAGACTCGGGACGTGCGGGATAAGAATTCTTTATGGGGGGAGAACTGTCATTCGCTCGAATTACATTGGATTAGTCATTATTAGCAAAGAAAAAGGAAAAAAAATCAGTCCAGTGTCAAATCTCGGCCCAAGTATTTCAATCGCCGTTTTAAACTCGTCTTATCGTTCTAGACACCGCGTAATTCGCCGCAAGGATATTATAAACAAAGCACCAGGGCGTAAAAATGTTTTCAAGTGGGCCGAATTACACAAAGTTAAAGACGAATCTACGACTCGCGATAAATAGGTTAAAACTTTTGGAAAAGAAGAAAACTGAATTGGCGCAGAAAGCGAGAAAAGAAATAGCCGATTATATCGCCGCAGGCAAAACCGAGAGAGCCAAGATAAGAGTCGAGCACATTATTAGAGAAGATTACATGGTCGAAGCTATGGAACTTTTGGAAATGTATTGCGATCTCTTGTTAGCAAGATTCGATTTGATACAACAAATGAAGCAAGTATTATTATTTATTCTTCGTGCACTCTTCGTTTTGATGACATTCCAGTTCTGAAGGTCAAATCCGTTTGGAATTTTTCAAAGACGATAAAACGCAGCTTTTCTTTCTGTTTATCGTTGATTTTCTTCGACGACAGTTTTGTTGATTGAAAAAGTGTTTTTTGTTGGGAAAAATAAAACGAAATTCGTCAATTTTTTTAGAAATCTCGACGACGGATTGGCCGAAGCGATATCCACCGTGATATGGGCTGCGCCAAGAATTCAAACTGACGTTCAGGAGCTCAAAGTTATTGCCGACATTCTGACCTCAAAATATGGCCGTCAGTACACGGAGGCTTGCCGCGAGGAGGCGGTACAAACTATTTCGGAAAAGCTGAAACACAAAATGAGCATTCAAATGCCGGCAAAACTTTTGGTCGAAAAGTATTTGATAGAAATTGCCAAAAATTATAATTTGGAGTACGAGCCCGATCCGCAAGTCATGGCTGAAGGTCAAGACGCTCTTTTAATCGACGTCGGCAGCAGCGGCGGAAATCTGCCTAATAATTTGGATTTGGCCAGCGGCGGAGCGCCACAGCCCTTGGGATTCATCGGCTTCCCGCAACCTCCGCTTCTGCCCGATGCTTCCTCAAATCTCAATGTCATGGTAGCCAATCAATTAATTAATTTTTCACTACAAACAAACGAGAGCAATCAACGACCCTTCCGATCCATGGCTTTGATAACGTCATTTCTAACTTTTTAACGCCTTGCCTTTTGCCAATTCACTGTTGTATGAACCCTTGTAGAGCAAAAGTGCATCTTAGGTCAATCTGACCCGAAGCATCTTCCAAATCGTTCAATTTCACCAAATATGCATTTTTTCTGTTTTTTGTAGTAAATGATCCAGATTTGATGGTTCCATGTTTATTTTTTCACGAAATCGAAAATTACATGGCAAAAAACTCGTTGTCGTTTGAGGCAGTACCGTCAGTTTTAGAATTTGCGTTCAGGATTGAATAGAATTTGGTACAGTAGTAAATCATGATTAGAAAACGATCCAAATTTTCAAAAGGCTTCAAAAAACCAGAAAAAAGAAATTCCTATGGGTAGTTTCATACATTTAACATTGAGATTTGTGATAAATCTCAGTTTTTATTGTATTCTGCAATGAATTCTTATCAATTTTGAGGAAAAATCACATTTTTCATTGTAAAATACAATAAAATGGATGAAATCAATGTCAAATTTATGAAATTACCAATGCAAATATCTTTTTTCTGGTTTTCTGTAGCCTCTTGAAAAATCGACTGAATTTTTTTCTTATCGTGATCCACTACTGCATTAAATTCAATTAAATTCTGGACGGTAATTTTAGAACCGACGGTATTACCGTAAATGAGAAACGATCGGTGACACGGAATCGTTGGGGTCAGAGACACCCAATATGCACTCAAAGGGTTGAGTTTCGTTAGTTTACAATGTTCCCGAAATTTTCAAACTTTCGTTAAGAAACTGAAATAATTCATGGGCTTTCTAGAGAATCACTGAAGTTTGCGTTGTTGGAATGCAACAAAATTCGTTTTTTATCTTGGGCAAAAATAATTATTCAAATGGAAAATGTAATTACGATGATGAAATGATCGATTTTTGCCATCCGAAAAGCATATCGGGTCAAAAAATTTGGATGACATTGAAAATGGCATGAATCATCAACAAAATCAAATATCTTTCGTTGCATTTCAACGTTGCAAACTTCAGCATCATTTTAGAGAGCCCATGAAAAGAATAGAAAGTCCGGGAGAATTTCATGCGAAATATTGACGTCTCGATGTTTCAGGGTCCGGACCACAGTAATCATCAGCCTTTAGGATTCGTGTCTCCGAGCTCGGGCCCAGCGACTAAAAAAGATCAAAACGTGCCGTTCAATCCAGCCGCATTCTCGTACAATATTCCACTGGACAATGCAAACGCGAACAAAGAGGACGATCAACCGCCTCCCTATTGTTCGTTCCCACCAGACCTCAATAAACAGGTCAATAATACGGTCTGCTTCTCAATTAACAACGCAATTAGCTCAACTTCATGAAATTCCACGTCCTATGCGTGAATTTTCAAATTTACTTCTCATTACACTAATTATTATTATTCTTTACAGTCCGATCAAAAGCCAAAACCTCAACCACGATCGAAAATCCCGATGAACGATTTTCAGCTACCCGATTTACCGGCAGTCCCATCGGACCAGGATCCCGCTGGAAATGCCGGTGACAACGACGACATCGATTTCGATGACCTCATGAAACGTTTCGAAGATTTGAAAAAACGAAAGTAACCCCGTACGCTGCATGTTTTTTTTTACAACCAACACGAGGCAGAATGAAAAAAAAGAAATAATATAATTAGCATACTTTGCAGCTTCGATCGGATCGGCCGATTCTGCCCTTTTTTTTTAGTCATCTGCGCTTTCAATTCGGGTTTCAAACTCGGAGAAACGGCCGGCCGGTTCACTCACATTTTAAAAATGTAATGCGGGCATCGACACAATCTTTACACTGAACACATAAAAATTCGTATTATTACTATGTATATAAAAAAACGTCTGTACAGAAAATATCGGACTGATGAAGTGCTTTAGAATTTTTCGTTGATTTTTTAAAGAATTCTCATTAATATTTTGCTTGTAACTTCCACACGTTAATAAATCTTGATCACATTGATACATCCAGTTGTTTTCAGTTTTGAAATGATGATATTTATTCATACTACAGGCTGGACGATTTTACAGTTTCAAAACTATTCATGCAATTTTTTACGTCGCACGAACATTTTCCATCGGTGTCGTCTTTGAAGATTTTTTTTTAGCGTCTATTGATTGTCCCAGTCCTCGCATCTCTGCAAAAAATCAGAAAGACCAATTGAAAAAGTGAAAAATAGATTCTCACAATTTTAACGAATGGTTTTTTTTTTTGTAGGGATACGAGGAGAAAAAAATGTTGAATGAATGATGACTGTTCATTTTTAAATAACGTACGTCGCGTGCTTTGTCCGCGAAACAATTCATGAGGTTGTTCGAAAAACTGCATTTCTCGCGATTGTTCGTATCGGATTCCAGGTAATGGAAACACCCCGTAATCGATTCCTCGATGAAATCGCGTAGACTGGGATCTTGCACGCCTCGAGTCATGACATCCATTACTGAGCCACGCTCAGGAAATCCACGTTGATCCACCAGATTCAACTCGTCGAAGAGGCAATGGGTTACGCACTACGATTTTGCAAATTACACGATACGAAAGGCTTTTCCTTCGGTAATGTTTACAAAAATATTCCAAACCTCTGCTCGATCTCGACGATTGTTGTTGCTGTCTGAATTTTGAGATTGCACCGTGTGGTAATTGCTATACTGATTTTGATTCGACATCCCGTTCACACGCTCGTTCATCCCGTCAAAATTCGAAGGATTTGACATTCGATTATTGAAAACCGAGTCTTGTCTGGAGCGATCGTTTCGACGATTGTCACTAAAAAATCACGCTTTTGTTTTTTTTTTTCTTACTTTTTGATTCCTCATGGAGAAACTCCTTTCGCGGTGATTTTATTTTCAGTTTTCAATGTCAATGCGCTCAAAATGTCGACATTTTGAAATTATTTTCAAAAAAAAGTCTGTCACCGCTCGAACTTGCGCAAATTTTAAGGTTTTCTACTGATTTTTTTTTTTATAAATAGAGTTTCTTGATTGGAAATTTGGTATCGAATTTGGGAAATATCGATTGCACGTCTGAAATTTTATGATTTCTCGAATTTTGAAAAAAAATCTGAGATTTTTGAAAAATCGTCTTCTATCTTTGCAATTTTTCTCACATCATGTCCGTAATTTCTATTGAAATTCTAGAAAAGTCGTCAAAACCATATAATTCAAATGCAAGATGATCAATAGACACGATGCTGAAAGCTCCCTCGATGAGGAAGCCAAAATAAAAAAAGCGGTTCCTCATAAATTTGACATTTAGATAGGTTCAAGCTCGATCGAAGGAATTTATCGATCTGAAAAAGTGATTGATTTAGTGGTTTTCAAAATTACCCGTTATTGCCATTCGATGATTGACCGTTATTGCTTCCATTTCTCGAAGTGTTCCCACTGGATCGTTTATTGCTATTGCCAAAAAATAATTCCTCGTCGAGACTCATACTCGAAGTTGAATCTTCGTCCGAGCTGTCATTCTCGCTCGAGGTATAATCGTTGCCATTTCTGTTTCCACTTCCGCTCGACGAATATTTCCTTCGACAAGTTTGCATTGTTTTGCGCACTTGATCGTTCGATCGTTGGTTCCCGGATCGACATCGAAGTGACTATGAAAATACAAATTTCGTGCAATTTTCTAGGCAATCAGCAACGTTTTTTCAATTTCTTACAAGACGAAAATCTACAAAACTATCGACGGATCATATTTGGCAAAAATAATCATGAAAAAAGATTTTTTAGAACTTTTTTTCCCCATGAAAACGTCGATTTTAGATTTTGACAAAAATTCCACGGCTAATCGTGTTTTTGGAGATTTACCTCGCCAGGATTCACGAGCAAAAACACAATTCCATAAAGGAACAAAATATTGAACGTCAGGACGCGCATTATTGCGCAAATGCGTGTTTTCAGTGCGAGCAGTGACTTATGAACGCACGAGGAGAATTGTCTCATTTTTATAGAGACGAAATGATGGAATTGATTGACTAATCAGTCTGGACGAGAAATAATTATTTTTTCCGGTCATCATGCGTCGAGTCTGACGGATTCAAACAACTGAATTCGATCGCACAGATTGCCGGATGGCGATACGCTTCGTTAAACAATTTTTTTTTCCTTTTCGCATCTCAATAATTTTCGTGTCTTGCTCGAAGTTTTAATTATAAAATCATTCCGCGCGAAGCAACGAGAAAATCACTGAAGCTAAAAAATCTCGGTCATTCGCTCCAATCATTAACAATCGACTAATACCTGTGGTTTCGTCGAGCAAAACTAGAGCGTGTCAATTTTTGTACATAAATAAAACTTGAAAAACAAACAAACTGAAAAAAACGAGTGTACATTTTGTTAAGTAACTAAAACGAATCTAGTGAAGCGAATTGTGGGCAATATGGGGGCGCGAAGAGAAAGTTTCCGATCAGAAAGCTGTATCAGAGTATGGATCATCGTCGCATCTCATTGTTAGTTTGATTCCTCTCTTCTCCAAGCGAGCAGGATGTGCACCGTCAAAATCGTGAGTTAATTCCGTCCGCTGCGTCTCGCAATCATCCTTTCATTTCCGCGAGAGTCCCAAAAAGCTTAAAGACGCATTTAAGGAAATTTTCCATCGATAGAATTCCTTCAAATTTGCACTACACAAAGAGAATATTGGCATCCAGAAGCTCGCGCAATTTTAAGAGGTTTCGCCACGTAGAAGTTGAGATATTTATTTATAAAAAATCACAATTTTCAGTAGTTTCTCATAAGAGCACGTGTTAAAAGTTCCAATTTTCAACATTAAATGTTTCGATTTCTAAATGGTGGAGCTTCTTAAAACTTTGCATACGCTTTTATGCAACATCGAAGAGGCTTTGTTCAGTTTTTTACAACAATCGGCTGTAAAATTTTCTCGACATTTTAATTATTATATACCAAATACAAATTCCCTCGGTCAATCTAGAATTTAGAGGCCGTTTTGTTCTTTAGTCAATTTGTGACGACTTTTTTTTAATACACTCAGGCTTGCGACCGATTTCGTATGTAAGAAAAATTGAAAATGAAAATTTAGACTTGAAGGTCGCCATGGAATGCCCTTGATGACATTTTTTTGATTAATTTTTTGGGCCATTTGTTTAACGAAAAAATTGTGTGAGGGATAAACCAAATCGATTGATTCGATGCTGTTGTTATAATTCATGCACTCTGCAACATTGAAAACGAGTGAAAAGAAATTCTTCGAATAATCGTTCCGTTTTTTTCCTTGCTTTGCATTTCCCCAGCTAATGATCGCCCTCGTCTCGATCCTTGAAATCGATTCGTCAAACGTCGCACTGGATCGACAAGCTTTTTTGTGGTCGCCAGCGTTGCACAAGCAGCATCAAACAGCGATCGCGATGTTACCCGAGCAGAATTCTTACGTGCCAAAATACAAAAAATCGGCCAATAAATTTATCCGTAAAATAAATCCAACGAGCGATCGTCGTTATCATAGAAAAAAAAATTATCTTCGGTGGGATCCGATGAGTAATAAAAAATCGCGTTTTTTAAAAAAGTCCAAATTTTTAACGAACTCGAAAAAAAAATATCCCCTTGAGAATCCGAATTATCCGACGACGGATTTACGGATTTTGGATCATTTGAATTTACCTTCGTCGTACCTGACACCGCCAAAAATAACGGACAACACTCGTCACTATTACGAGAAAAGCAAAAAGTTGTCGAACAATAAACTCGAAGACTCAGCTCATAATGAAACTACTGGCAACCTCAAAAATCATCGATATCAAGACGAGAATCCAACGACTGACGACGATGATTATCCTGATGATCGGCCGGTTTATATTCGAGATCATGCTCCAGAACAGCAACTAGAGGCGACCGATGATAAGGAAACAAACGAAAGTAGCGATCGGAGCACAGAAAAATCAAATGATTCTTCGCAAGCATCAAAAGACAGAATCGAATTTCATATCCATGGTCACGCAGGTCCAGAGACTTACATGTTCGGATTCGACACTGGAGACGGGTAAAATATTCACCCAATAAATATAACGAGTCGCAATGTCCATCATTTTTGGGCAAAAACTTCCGCGCTCACAATTTTTATACAAAGTTTAGATCGTAAAAGACTATTCGTTGCTCGATAAATTTCAAAACTTTTCGTTTAAATTTCAATCGAACAATCCAGCAATCGGTTTTATTCATGACAAGATTTTTATTTATTTTCTCAGTGAAAACCGACAGTACAGAATGGAAGAGCGTCACGGCGATGGCACGGTAACGGGACATTACGGCTATATCGACGCACGAGGAAAGCTGCGGAAGGTTCGCTACAAAGCGAGCCCGACTCACGGATACGAAGAAAAACAGTACGAAACTCCAGAACCCGAATAGTTTATAATTGGCAATCTTTTATTAACACAAAAATCTCAAAGTATAACGCAACAAAAAGATCGAAATATGTAGCGAATATTCTCGGAATCTTTTTGATAAATGCAAATTTATCGAAATCGTTTTCCATTTGCTTCTTTTCCTAAGAGAACAGTTGAGAATTATTACAAAATGCATGGTCCCTCTTCTTCGGAAGATGCACCGGCGCGGTGTCGGGCGTTCGCGACCCTGTTGGGATCTGTCGCATGGGCGGAGCTTGGCCAATATGGCGACGCGACGAGTGCGTGCAACGAGTACAGAAGAGATCGTAATCGAGTGAAAATCAACGATAACGATCAAATCAATTTGTTTGTGGAGTTGTACAGTGTCAAGACACAGAAATTTCGTTTAGGGAGAGTTTAGAACAATTTAACTTGACACGCAACTGTTGCACACTTTGCACTAGTGCCATTAGTTCGGTTTTCTGTCACCGGGTGTCATGGCGTCGATTGCCAGATCCCATCGTACGCGGCCGCGGCGGATGGATACAGTGTCTGTATTTATGGTGTGGTTGATCGGAGAAATTTCCATCCGAGCTGACCAGCTAGATCCGCTGAATTTTCTAAACTCAATATTTTCTTCGAGCTCTACACATAAAATACTAAAAGACTTCGTGCCGGAGTGGTCGCACCATGGAGCTACCGATAAGACCGCGGCGCACGTGACTCTCCAACGCCGCATAGAGCTCGTGGTCACACAATAGAATGAGGTGCGGCGACTGTGCTATCTTTGAAGAAAAAACCACGTATTTCTGCTCAGGCGTATCAACAGCGGCTTGAGCCCATCAGAGACCACGTCCGCAACATACAAAAAGTTCAGGTCGCAACGGATTGTTCAACTTTTTATAACACGTGCCTGAAAGTTCTGCCATGATGGGTTTCAGAGCTGCGCATAACAACATGCATGTGACGTTATTCTTTTTAATTAACCACACATGACGCACACTCGCTGAAAGTCCCTTGAATTCCCGATGACATAATTAGGGTAAACCAGTAACATTAATTAAAGGCGATACGTACGGTTTCGTTATCGCTATCCTTATATGGTAACGGGACTGTTACAATTACCTCATCCAGCTAAGAGGTAAATTCGACTGGAATTCACGTATACCTACTAGCCCTGGTAGTTATTGTGAAATCCCGAGATAAGGTGTTCGGTTGCCATGGGCACAGAATAAGAGACGTGACAAAGGTTTTCACCAACATGTCATTCGCTGCCTTATTCTCGCAGTCCGAACAGGACGGTGACCCGGCCGACCGAGGTTGCATAATGTTTATGCACATAACATTGATACGTCTCGGGTATCGCGGCCCATTACAGCATACGGAGAATGCATCGGAATGCATCGGACGTTCAACCCGTGTTCGGTCATCTTGACCCACACTCGTGTACGTATACGACACACGAACACACGCACACATACGCATACAACGGAAACGTTTTATGAGCCAGGTAGACGTCACAAAGGTTTTAAGATGAAGTAATATTTTTAGAAAAGGTCTGACCGTCTGAGCGCAGGTAAGCCTTGCTCAGGTACGATAGATAGTTATGTAGACGCTGACGCTAGCCTTGAGGTCGACGCGTTACGTTACTAGGTTGCGCGCCAAGGGGCTCGTTAGCTCTGCCGCGTTTATCTTCTCACCTTTCTGCAACACCTGAGAGTGTTTTGTAGAGATTCATACCTAGACCTTATCTAGAAGCATGCCAGGAGGCTAGCGACCATCGTTTGTGGTGAAAAAATTCGACTGCATTCTGAGGCAAATGCATCCCAATGCATCGGGTTGACATTGCAATTTTGAAATTCCTACTATCACCTGATGGTGCATCTAGGAATTATGGCCCGTACGCTCTCGTGTTCCGTACTGTATTCTAAGTTAGAACTTTACGGGAACTTCCTTGATACTGATAAGGCCGGTTCACATACAGTCAGTTACTCAAGAACGTATGGGCTATAACTTCAAAATTAGGGGTCAGGGGTAACGGGGGGTGTCATTTTTGAGATCAGGAGACACAACTTCATCATGCATTGATGTTAACTCCTAACCCGTTATCCTCGACCCATTAGAGTGCAGTAACTGGTGCACAAGCTGCACCGTGACGGCTATGCCTGCACGTCGGTCCGATGCACATTCAGTGGACAATTGCACATGCAGCTTGCTAGAGCGCCGATCGTGACCTTAGCTCATACCTGAGTTGCGATACCTACTGGCCGCGATGTCGCGTCAGCTTATTCTATGTCAATGAAACCAACAAGTATCACATAATAATTTTTATTTTAAAAAGTAAAGTAAATAAAGCATCGCTATTATGAGCGAACCTAAATACCGCACAGGTGAGAAAGGACATGTAATTACTATCTCAAACAGTATTAAGGTACTTAGGATAATTGAAATCTTTAGTATTAATTCGGATGTGGTGGGCCACCGAAGATTCAAATTCCTCAGGTACCCATCAGCCATTGCCTCTTGACGACGTGGGAGTGTCGTGTCGGTATTTTGTCGGCTTTCTGCGCTCTCGTTAAACGGGATCCGGTCGGATCGCCGACCTGTAAACAGATAAATTGACATTAATATCGTTGGACCTCACAAGACGTTCGGATGGGTTGGCGCACATGATAACGTTTTCGCTCAGAATAACGTTGATATGAGTTTGTAGAAATGATATACTCACTTCTTAGCATCTTGGGCATTTTGCAGTCTTTGGCAGTCACGATCCAGTAGCTGCGAATGGCGAAAGAAACGGACGTTGATGTCCAGGTCTTGGGTCACAGTGTTGCTCTGGACGAACTAGTTCACGCAGTGGCTGTTTATGAGCTAATGCTTTCCATTAGAAATTTATGAACGATATTTATAATAGCGTTATAATAGCCTATCGATAACAGTTTCAGGATAATGATCGGAAAAATGAAACTACATTGACGCAGTTCGCGGTAATTAAATATAAAATAATTGTAAAGTAAAATTAACAATGCGTGCATATGGTCTAATCGCGATCAGTTTTAATAGCGTCAATTGTTATATCGATTACATTGGTTTTCCTGTAATTCCGACGTCAAAGTACTTTCCAGTTATGTGTATGACTAATTCAATTTAGTTAGTCGTATACTGTTTGTGTTTAAACCGGAGTAGATAGAGTTTGTACCTAATGTGGACAATAATCGAACACTACAAAGTGCATACGTTTTGACATGCTAAGTTTCATAAACTCCGGTCTAAGACCTTACGTGCTAACTAGATGCTCCGTGTGTCTTGGTCGCGCCATCGGGTTACCGATACGGTCAGCGCGACACAAGAGCCCACTACGGACTATGACTTCAAAGTTAAGGCTCCAGGGTAGCGGGGAGGGGTGGTATTTTTTAAATCAGGAGCCATACTCCATCATACAACAATGTTAACTCCTAAGCCGTCACGCTGGACCTACTAGAGTGCAGTAACTGTTGCACAAGTTGCAGCGTGACTTCTATGCCTGCACGTCAGTCCGATGCACATTCAATGCACATGCAGCCTGCTAGCGGACTGATCGTGACCTATCAGGTGTATATGTGAGTTGGGATACCTACTAGACGCGGTATCGCGTCAGCTTATTCTATGTCAATGATACCAACAAGTATTTTGCAATATAATTTTTATTCAGAAAAATACAAAAAAAGTAATTACAATCGACACCCCGAACGGTGTCCAGCATATTCATGGTGTACACCGTTAAAAGTACCAGTACGTGTTCGGGTCCGGGCCACTGCCAAATCCAATTCGGGTCCCCAGGGCCCGGGATTTCTTCACGACGTGGTGTTCACGTTCCGGCAGCTCGTATCGGCAGCGGGACCGGGTAGGATCGGTGAACTGTAAATAGAAAAATTGACTTTAATTTCGTTAAGGCTTTTACAAGACGTTCCGGAGGGCTGGGTCAGAAGTTGCAAAACTATAAAGAAACTTGGACGTTGATACGAGTTTGTAGAAATGATATACTCACATCTTCCGGGCGACAGGGCTCCATTGGCATAGGTTCCGGCCTCGCGTCCGCCATCAGAACCAAAGTCATCAAGACCAGCAAACTGTGCATACTGGAGAGCTTTGGGAGTCACGGTGGGATAGCTGTAAATGAAAAAGAAAAAAATATTAAAGTCAGCCGTAAAAAGGTCCGCCATTCCCAAAAGGAATGCGCACGGGTACATAAAAATGGATAAAGTAATTAAAATAAATACTGGATACTTACATAGAAAGTCGACGTTGATATCGGCGGTACTTGCTTTGAAGGAGCTTGGTCACGGTGTTGCTCTGGAAGGACGTGTTTACAGAGCGGCTGTCGATGAGCTTATGGAAATCAGGAGCGACCTAAGGGCTTTATATAGTAGCGAGCTGATACGAGTTACCGCAAGTTGAATCAACCCATGACGCAATTTGAGGAAAAAATTACAAGAGAATAATCCTGAAATAATTTCAATCTATAACGGGTAAATTGCGATCGATTGATATATTTATGCGTCATCTGTTAGAAATAATGGTGTAATTATTGTTGCAATATGTAATAACTATTTCAATGTTTTCTGTAAATCCCACGGTTAACGCAATTTGTACATTTTTATGCCATAATTAAATTAATAACGACATGCTGTTTGTTTGCAAATTGGAGTAGAATTTGTGCCTAAGGTGGCCAATACGTTTGCAGAGTACAAAGTTTTGACATGCTAACTTTTTCAATCTCCATACAAGCAGAAACTTGCAGGCCTATCAGGTGCTCCGTGTCTACTTGGCCGCACCATTGAGCTACCGATAAGACCGTGCCGCACGTGACTATCCGAGGCTGCATCGAGATCTCGGTAACGCAATGGAACGAGCTGCGACGAGTGCGCTATCTTTGAAGAAAAAACCATGTATTTCGCTCGAGCGTATCAACTCGTCGGCTTCGACCCTCAGGAGATCGTGGCGCGACGCACGTGCTAATCGCGAGTCGCAGCCACTCGGTTCAGCAGGACAACCGCGTTTCAACCTTTCACATATAACGTGAAAGACCTGCCATAATTGTCTTTCAAGTCGTGCAGTTTCAGCGTTGTCGGCACTGACAGTTTATTTCGGAACAGGGCCAAAAAAAATTAATTAAGCTGCAGCAAGTCGCATTTGCCGCAATTATCAATGAAACAACCTGACAGATTAAAGAAACTCCGAGAAAACTACGTTTATTCAACAATAACAATCGCTATCGATATGAAATAAATGTGAAAACAAAGAAAAACACTTGTTATAAATCTTATACAATAATACGAAATCGATAATATTAATAAAGTTAGAAAGCAGCGATGAAAAAGTAGCCACGAATTTTCGCAAGTTTTCGAAAATAATTGTTTTCCCCAGAAAATTCTGAGTCAATTTTCGAAACAAAACGATTATTCGTTGCTCATTCCATCAGTTTCGTCGCTGCCGTTTGGTTAATCTAGATGCAAAATATATTCAAAGTCATATCTCGTACGTTAAAACGCAAGTCATGTACTGTGTGTTCGTTTCAATAGTTTTCTTTAATAGTCCTTGCTTGTTGTTTCCTTAGTTTTAAAATGAACATTCTCATCAGTTTCGCTTGTGACAGTCAATTATCGGAGTATCCAGCGTAATACGTCTATACCGAAATGATTTACGAATGCGAGTCAAATATCGACGCTCACCCTTTTTCCTTATTCACAAATATTTTCCGTTTCTTGTTGTACGTTTATTTGTATTCCTTGGCGCGTGAAATCTTTACCACTTATTTATCTTTCTTCGCATCGGCAGCTCCGTACGACGAGCTCTTGCTTATTTCAGACATTCCGATAGTTTTGTGCATCATCAGGAAAACTGAAAAACAACGTACTCTTCATTTTCCAAGTTCTAAGACTCGAAAATTTCATTCTGCAGCGATTCGGCTTGTGCTTTCTCGCTGGACGCGAGTCAATTTTCCAAAACAATTAAAAATAACACAATTTTTGTCTCGTTGCAAAGAGACAAGAAAAAACAAACGTAAATACTCACATAAAAGTATAATGCCGACTCCGATCGAGAAGTAAACCGTCGAGCCAGACAAAAACAGCTTTACAATGTAATAGAGCATCGGGACGAGAACAATTACGGCCCAAAAGATTGTGTTTATTAAGGAATAATATCGCCTCTGCAATTTGAATGTGTCAGTTCTGGGTATGCCGCTTGTCGCGAAGAAATCTCCAGTTTGTATGAAACTTTCAGCCATTCGGTCCTGCAATGAAAAATTATATCGTCATTGAAGACTTTGCGTTCCGCGCAAAGACTTTCGCGTTATTTATTATAATCATATAATAATTATAATAAATAATAAAAATAAATAATAATAAATAATAAACAAATAAAATAATCGACATAATAATTTGAAAAATACCTTTTCCTGATAAATATGGTGCAACCATTGAGCAGCCGCTTCTTCGCCATCGGGTACTTCGGAAAGTGGAATTCGTCGGAAAAACATGTGCGCTTCGACTTTTTTG
Organism: Diadegma fenestrale; assembly: GCA_037043255.1. Classification (NCBI taxonomy): domain Eukaryota; kingdom Metazoa; phylum Arthropoda; class Insecta; order Hymenoptera; family Ichneumonidae; genus Diadegma; species Diadegma fenestrale. The sequence goes on from CM073316.1 coordinate 2,438,342, forward strand.
CCGTAGAGTAAACTCGTCATTGTTGGTTTAACAGGATCGCTCGGCTTAAAAGCGATCTGTATGTCGTATATAGCTTCTACTTTGCCTCTCATGTGTGGTATACTAGCCGTGAAACCTTTTGTGCGTGGCGTCAGATGGTGCTTGAGCAAAGGCAAACCTTTTTTCTTAGCAAATTCTTGGCTAGCTTCGTGTTTCTCAGCCGTGAATCGAGTTCCCTCTGCGTACATTAATAGCTGGGAAAAGAAACCAAAACCTTATTTTACAACGTCGTTCGACATGCGATTATATTTTTAGCGTTGACAAACTAGTCGCAGCTTAACCCTAGAACGATAACTTTATCGTTTTTTTTTACCTATTCCGGTGTCCTGAGGTCAAAAATGACCCTAATTTTGAAAAATTCATTTCTCCGGTAAAATTTAACGAAAAGGACTCAACTTGAGCTCTTTCTTTTCGTTTTTCAATACAGACTCACGCGAGCCTGAGGCAATTTTGCTCAAAGTCGAAAAATTAGTCAAAAATGCGGTAAAACGATAAAATACTGGAGAACGAAGTGAGAAAGGGCGCGGGATTTAAAGTCGCCCGAGTTACCGTTCGAGGGTTAAGATCGAGGATTCATTCCTTCCGAATGAAATCAAGTTTTTGAAAGAGAGAAGCGGAGGATTTTTTACGCACCCACATGGTGTCGGGATATTCAGACAATTCTCGAATTTGTTCACCAATTATTTCCTTGTCCTTGTCCCAACTTCTTTCGAGAAATACACTTTCAGCGAATTTCCATGCCCAACCGAGAGTCGGAATATATTTTATCGATTTTTTCGCGTAAGCTTTGCAATTCTGAAAATTAAAATGGATTTATAAAACAAGATATTAACGATAATCAACGTCGGGGAAATTTGGGATGATTTCGCCATCGCCTTCAACCACGAGATCTGTTGCTTTCCTTACCCCCAACATTCTTATTCGGTCGCAGAAAATCCATCCCATCAACCAATCGATTTCATAGCTATGATTCATCAAAAGATATCCGTGCTCGTTCCCGTAGTATTTGTCAAATTCATCTTTGCGCGCGTAAACTACCACGTCCGTGCCTGACCACCATTCGGCCATAAAAACTAACTCTGCAAATGAAAAACGTTCATTTATCCATTCACTGGTCACGCCCGGTGTCTCGAAAATCATTCGAAATAAGCCAAAAACGATGAAAATTTATTATTTCAAATAAATCATCATGATTGACCCTGAAACGGTAACCCAAGGTCAAAAACGACCCCATGCGACTAAATCCCGCGCCCTTTTTCCCCTTTTTTCATCGCTTTACCGCATTTTCGACTATTTTTTTGACTCTAAGCAAAATTGCCCAAGGCTCGCACGATCTTGCTTGAAACAACGAAAAGAATGAGCCCAATTTGAATCTTTTTGTTGAATTTTACCAGAGAACTGAATTTTTCACTTCGGGTTACCGTTCCGGGGGTACAAAGACGAAAATTACTTACGGCTGTAGAACGAATAGCACAAGTAATAATTGATCTTGCGATAAAAGTACTTTGAGAAAGGTTTAACAGCCACAAATAATATGGCCTGGAACAAATTAATAATCAATCCCGAAGTGAAGAAAGTGATGGCAAACATGAGATGAAAAACAGCCGACTGTTTCATAGATTCCAGAAACCCCATCTTGTCCGTTGCCGTCTTTGCCTTTGTGCGCAATTGAGAAAAAGAAATTTTTTTGTCGTCGTTTCTTTCCAACCTGAAAATAAACAACAGAGAATTGTGAAGAAACTTCTTTTTTCAATCTGTTTTATCTCCCCTACACCTTATCAGGACAATTTCAAGAGGGAAAAACTAGAAACTGTATGAATTGGGAAAAACGATTGAAAAAACGTGACCAAAGTATTTCCAAGGCTTCAAAGTCCATGGAGATAAACAGATTGGAATCCAGACCCAAATGAATTCCATTCTCAAAAATGACGAGATTTTAAACATCATCAAAATATTTTTCGGCATCCTGAATCAATTTTCAATCATAAGCAGGTTGCACAGCTGCGAATACAAAAATGAGAACTTTTTTCTGCAAATTTGTAACAGGAAAATTCAAGCCCCGTTTTGCATGTTTATTTTTTCGCAATTATTCTCCCAGCGTTGAAGCAGCAACGATATATTCAATTCCTCAAAGAATGACACACGAAAGTTTCGGAATATTTGTCAATATGAATATTCAGCCGTTCCAGTTAACGGCAAATCATGCAAACTTGCTGACTCGACGTTTCACGCTCAGGAATTAACATTCCCGCCTCGTTGTGAAGAGTAAAAAAAACTATGTAGCGATAAAAGTTGTGAATGACCTTTGGAAGGCAGCTACGCCTCAACAAAGCCAGATAATGTACAGCACCTGTTGAGAAACTGAACTTTAACCCCTCCCAAAGAGCCTCCAATTCTCACATCATAAAAAAACGAGTTTGTTGATTCTTATGTCATTTTAGTTTTGCAGGTGTTATGGACGAAAAAAAAATTCATTTTTCAATCAAAAGATGCAGCACGATTCGTTATGTAAGTAAAAAAAAAAAAAAAACTTCGTTTTTCGAAGAATTTAAGAATTATCGTGGAAATGGAAAAGCTATTCAGGAATCGAACATTTTTTATGCACATTTAAAATCGTTTCCAACTTCAAAAAGTCTCAATCTTGATTAGGATCGTTTGCTAATCATGTAAAACTCGTGAGTTGATAAATATCATCGGCGGTTCATTGGTATTCTTGATGGCAAAGATTGCAGAGGCCAATTGAACGTTCAACTGATTTCTAATCGCGAAATCTTCGTGACAAATTGTAGGGCAGCCAATAACACGAGAATTTTCATTACAAATACCGTTTTCGAAAGATAAAGGTTATAATAGCGAAAGGATTTGTTTTTCGAGAAGCAAATTGATAGAAAAGAATCTTGGACGTTGTGTGTCTACGAAAATGACAAACTAGGTCAGCTGGAAACAGGAGTGAATCGTAGTTTTGAAGTTTTGGTGTAAATAACGTTGTGGAGTTACGGAGAAAGCCCGAACAAGCGGTAATCAAGCGAATGGAGTATTGATGAGTTAATTTTCCGCGGAGAAAACAGCATTTTATATACTTGGATGATCATTAATTTTGTGCTGGAACATGTTTTGTTACAGGCACGATAAAACTTGATGCAGAAACAAAAACTCACCTAGAGTTGCATTTTGCTGCGATAGTGTACTATCGTAACATATTATTGACTGTTGAGTATCAAGATTTTTAATTTCCTTATTAGACGCAATTAAAATCATTTACTAAGGGTCAATCAGTGAGAAAATAATTCGAAAAATAGAAATACACAACGAGCCGAATTCTCGCCGAATAGTCGGTTGGCTCGAAGTGTGTGCGGATCAGTGCGGACTGCTGATGCTTCATAAAGAGAGAAAAAACACACAAATGGCCGAAAACAGTGGATGATAATAGAGTTTACATTGTAGACAAAATTTAGTCGGGTTCGATGTGGACGAGTAATTACAATGTCGCCGTAGCGCTAGCTTCGCAAATTTTTGGACAAATTACGAATTAAGCTGCTTCAGAAAAGCAGAACCAGCCAATGAAATTCTATCGCCTGGTGCAAATGTTCGATTTTATTGGGCGCTGTCGATAAATTTCTAGTCGTTCGGCGTTCGTGATTGGTCGAGAGCGAATTTCGTGTTGTCACTACAAAAATCCGCCGCTGTGTTTTACACACACAACAATACTGTTGTGTACTCTCCTATACACGCTGCGTGCACTGGTGTGAGTAACTGTATAAAAATATTTGTCGTGCGTTAGTCTCTGACGGATTGTGGAATTCAACAAAATCCTCCTCAACGTCTCGCAGTATTTTCGTTCTTTCTGGCAATTTAACAAAAGCTTTTTCCAATCCTTTCACGATATGTGGAGATTTGGATAGTCTCCTCCAAGGTCATCTCACTGTGGGCCTGGTAAGTTTACTAATTCAGCTTCGATCGCTTTTGTTAAATCGTAATGAATCTCCCAACGTTCCATTATACTCGCATCCATCATAAAAAGGCTTGAAAAATTTGTTAATTTGTTAAGTGGCTCATAAATATGAAAGAAAGTAACATTTTTATTCGGAGCAATAATTATTACGACTCGTAAACACGTTCACATAACCCTAAAAATCCAATTTCAATTCCGTCTTTCACAGAAATCGTAAAAAATGTGGGAAAAATCTGCAAAAATTACAAAATATGCCAACTTTAAATATAGAAATTCAATGTCACAAAAAAAAAATTCTCAAACACTTAAAAATTTCGAAAATTACGGGAAAAGTCAACAAAGTATTTGAAAAATGGGAAAAATTTTACAAAATTTAAAATAAATCGCGAAAATGAAAATAATGTCATGGAAAAAGTTCAATTTTTATTTATTTCAGAGATAAACGACGGATCCAAAATGCCGTTCAAATTTCATTTGAAAAAAAGTCGCCAGTACAACGTCGTGTCGAAAAATCAGTACGTCATTTGCGTTGAACTTTTGGATCAGAGTTCAATAGAGTGCACGCTGGAAATTGATAGTTTCGGGCAAGAATGTCTGACCAACGTGACGCAGCGGCTCGGGCTTGGCCAGCCGGAATATTTTGGTCTGAGATACATTTGCCGTTACGGCGAACCGCAGTTACGCTGGGTCGATATGGACAAACCTCTGAAAAGACAATTGGAGAAAGATGCTAAAAATTTTAATCTCTACTTCAGAGTCATGTTTTACGTTACCGATGTCCAGCTCATACATGACGAGATGACGAGGTATGGGAATAAACTGTTTCATGCCAATTTTCACGTTTTCCTTCTGTCTGGAGCTTTTCCCCGCTTTTTGGCCCATGGATACGCGTTTCTACTCTTTAACAAATTTGGAACGATTGCAAACGTTTCCAGCATGTTCTGCAACGGGGAAAATAATTTTATAACATTTTTAACCCTAGAACGGTGACCTGGGGTCAAAAACGACCCCAAACAATTTTGAATTCCATGCGCTTTTTCCCTTCGTTATCGTTTTGCTGCATTTTTGACCAATTTTTTCACTTAAAGCAAAATTGCCGCAGGCTCACGTGACCCTGCATTAAAAATCGAAAAAAATGAGTCCAAGTTGAACACTTTTCGTTAAATTTTACCGGAGATATGAATTTTTCCAAAATTCGGGTCATTTTTGACCCCAAGTTACCGGGATAGATAAAAAAAATAAGGTTACCGTTCTAGAGTTAACATTTTTTGACACGGTCGCAACAGCTTGAGGCTTTAATCATTATTTCATAGATTTTGACAAAATCAATTTCGTAATAATCGTTCAATGCATTTTTCATGAAAAATAACACTTACTCGGACATTTTGCTGCTTTTAACGAGATGGATGTATTTTTTTTGGGATGGCAAGAAGTAAAATTATTCGCCTTTAAACTATTTGGCTAATTTGTTTTTAATTTAGAGGATTCCAGGCAGGCTGAGTAAGATTTAGACGAAATTTAATGACTTTGTAAATATTCAGCTTGTGTGGAATGGCTGGAGAAAAAAGGGAATCATGGCAGAACTAATGAAGCATTTTCGTTGAAGCAAAAACTAAAATCTCTCGCTAATCGCTGTTATTTTTTCTTAATGAAATATAAATTTTCACAATTTCATTTGTTTAATAAAACAAAAGTTCTGACATTCATTAAAGGGGCCGGTACATTTTTTTTTCGATTTATGAGTCAATTATTTATCAGGTATCATTACTATCTTCAGTTGAAAAGTGATGTGCTGGAGGGAAGATTACAGTGCGACGCTCGCCAGGCAATACTGCTGGCGAGCTATTGGATGCAAGCTGAGTTTGGCAATTATGACGTAGAGAGGCATGCCCCGGAGTGTCTACAACAATACACATTTTTCCCAAAAGTATATTTCCGTTTTGCTCATATTATTTACTGCCCGAATATTTATTCAATGGATCGATAATTCGGACCCTAGAACGGTAACCTGGGCCTTAAAATCCCGCGCCCTTTCTCACTTCGTTCTCCAGTATTTTATCGTTTTACCGCATTTTTGACTAATTTTTCGACTCTGAGCAAAATTGCCTCAGGCTCGCGTGAGTCTGTATTGAAAAACGAAAAGAAAGAGCTCAAGTTGAGTCCTTTTCGTTGAATTTTACCGGAGATATGAATTTTTCAAAATTAGGGTCATTTTTTACCTCAGGACACCGGAATAGGTAAAAAAAAAAAGTTATCGTTCTAGGGTTTAGAGAATTGTTGCTTCGAATTCAAATTCGTATGGAACTTCTTAAATCATCCGATCAACACAATCTCATTAATCCACAGAGTGTAGTACAAGCCGAGCCGGGTGGAGGAGCGGCTCTCTTGAATTCTACGCTTTGCCAATACAAAAGCTTGACCGGCGTAACTCAAGCAATGGCTGAAGAATTGTACATCTCGATTGCTGTACAACTGGACGGCTATGGACACGAAACCTTGACAGCTAAGGTGACTCCACAATTTTTCTTTATTCTCTTCACCACGAACACGTTACGAGAAAATGAAAACATCCACCCCAAAACTACGAACCCATTTTCTAAAAATTTAAACCACAAACCGGGATAAATTTTCACCCCACGCGTTTCTTATTCGTAAAATCGTTCTAAAAGCAGTAATCTGACTTATGAGTACACGAATCTTTTCGTTTTTTCATGCCAAAGAAAATGGCGCAAAGAAAATCCACTTTCATCAAGATTTAGGTGGTGAAAAATCGATTTAAATACCTGAAAGTGCTGAAAAATTAACTTTGCATCGTAATTCGAGTCTCGCCGGTTCGTAGTTCTTGGGTGAAGCAAATTGTAAATGTTCTTACATGAAAAACACGTCGAGTAAGAAAATAAATAAAGCTCATCGTTTTCATACAATAATGGGAAATTGTTCGGCGCAGGATAACAGCAACAACGAAGTCGTTTTGGGAGTTTCGATCAACGGAATTATGGTCGATCACACGACGACGCAAACGACACAATTTTATCGGTATAATTAATTAATCAATCGGTTTTAGATTTTTTAAAGTTTTTCGTGTTTTTTTCCGTTGGCATTTGTAATTCTTTTATTATTCTTCAAGGTGGAAAGACATCAGCAACGTAATTAATCACAAAAAGACTTTCAAGATCGAGTGTCAATCGGACCTCGAAGACGCTAAACAGTTCGTGTTCAGCGATTCGCGGAGCGCTAAATATATGTGGCGTTTGTGCATTGCCCAACACACTTTTTACATGCAACACCAGGAAGCACGACCGTCTGAAGCTTTGACCGGATATTTTGTAAGTTTCAGGAGAAAATGAAAAAAAATTCAATTGCGACATGTTAAAAATCAAATTTCGGGAGAACTCGACACTTTTCCAGTATTTTTTGATATTTTTCCGTAAAATTGAAAAGATGATCCATTCGAAAGCTGAAAAATCGATTTTTCGGGCCCGAAATATATATTTTTTCCATTTTTAAATTGATTTTTTCTCGTCAATGGTGTTTTCAATTTTCCAGGACGGCGACACGACCGATTCAGGCGAACAAACAGCTTCCGTGAGTTTGGACAACCGCGTGGCCGAAGATCACATGCGCTGGACGAGTTACAACGATCTTTCGACCTCGCCGTATCCTCCGGTGCCCTCGGTGTCCTCGACGGACGTGAATAACTTGCGGGCTCTGCTTCCTTCGTACAGGCCAGCGCCGGACTACGAAACGGCCATTCAAATGAAATACAACAACAGTGCGAACGTCCCACAACCGTATTACGCTAATCAGTCGACAATCGCCGACATTTCTTGCCTGATGGGCAACGTAGTGAATCGTAACAGATATTAATGAAAGCAGACAAATCAAAATATCTGGAGAATCGACTGATGGGGAAAAATCAAAATATCCACAAAGTGTCTTGAGCAAAACTTGCTTCGTTCCAAGTGCGGAATCTCAAGAATCGCGTTCATCGCGTTACGTAACGTACGTACGTACATAGGCATTATAAAAGTCACACGAAATTCGATTTTTCGCAAAATTTTCGACGTTTCCACGATTTTTCCTGAAATTTGTAAATATCCCCGAATTCAAATAAGTTCACTTTTCTCAGTCGTATGTATACGATTTTTTTTGTGTAAAAATATATATTTGATAACGAAATCATTTCGATCGAGGCTTCGATTACATTGGGAGGTAGAAAACTTAATTTTTTCGAAATAAATTCTCCCGCCCCTGAACCCTGAGCAACTCACACATAAACAAGTTTATTTCGTAAGAGTCAACGATTATTGAAGGGAAACACGCGACGCTGAAGCCGTCGCGGCATATTTAGCCAAAAACTATGAACGGAAAAACGCGATAATGGGAGATTCGGACTCGGAGGGCTAATTAATTGATTAATTATAATAAATAATCGTCGAACTAGAAAAGTTTGATAAATTTTATAATTGAGCTTTGAGAATTGCTTCGAGCAAGGATTTCGGTTCGGGTTTGCTAGCGACGGCAAGGACAGGAATTTCTGCTTTACCGAGAGCGTCCGCGGTCGCAGGACCGATGGCAACGGCCTGAATATTGAAATTTTTTTTCTTCGCTATCGCGAGAGTAAACTCAACGGCGGATGGGCTGAAAAAAACGAATATTTGATTCGTTCCGTGAGTTATTCGGTCGAAATCGTTTTCCAGATTTTCCGCTGGAAAAGTATCGTAAACGAGACATTTCTCGAAATTTATGTGTTTCTCGCTCAACACGTGTTCGATCGTGTCCCGCGCAATAGCGCTGCATGGATACAACAGAGGTTTCGATTTTTGTGGCATTTTTTCGACTATATAATTCGCCAAATCTCTCGAATTTCCGCAATTTGAACCCAAACAATTTTTCAAATTTAGTTTTTTTTCGGCGAGTGATGCGGTCGCTGGTCCCACGCAAAACGCAGGCAACTTTTCCCATTCGTCAGCGATTCCATGACCTTCGAGCGCCGACCCAATCGCCTCGATTGTCCTTCGACTAGTTACAATTAGACCTAGGGAATTGTTACATACGATTTTTCCATTTTTTAATTTTTCCATCATTTTCTATTTTTTTTTCATACTTTCTAATCATAAATTTCATTGCTGCATCACCTCAATGACTAATTATTAATTTTCCTTCTTTCGATACAATTTTTTGACACGTCATTAACCGCTAATTAGCCCCGAATGCATTTTCTCGTGTTTCAACAATTTTGAGGTTAGATCAACTCACCATCGTAAGAATTTGGCAAGAGTAGGCGTTCCCTCAGCCCATTCAGATTCAAAAACTCAAATCTCAATACGTTCAAATGTTTACACCTCAAACCAGCTGATTCGAACGTATTTACATATTCACTGTGCGTCTCGTTATTATCGATTACTCCTCTGCACAAAACGACTTCTCTCGTCGATTTTTTGATTTCTGGTTCAATCATTATTGTCGAATAAACCCACTTTATTCGAGCGTTTGTATTTATTTTATCGAGAGCGTCATTAAAACGTGATTTATTTCACGTACATATGACCAGCGAGACAAAAATATACTCACACAAACTCATGCATCGCATCGCGTGAGTATGCGTATATTTTTGTGTCTTGACCATGGAGACTATACGGAAGGAGTACAAGCTCGGTCCTCTGGCGTGGCCCCAAAAATGTCGCGGAGAGTTAGTTCCTCCAAGCAGCGCTGCTGTTTTAGGGACCCGTTGAGCATGCGCATAACGCGCAACAGTGTTCAAGGACACAAGTGTGGGCAAACCTCACTTCGAGTTTTCGAAATTAAAATTCTTTCATGTCGTTTGACACATCACGAAAAGTCTCTCCCAGCATACGTAGGACGATGACAAAAATCAGCTGACGGGGATTTTTTTGCAATCGATAAAACCGTATGACAGATTTGCTACTTCAAAAATTGCAGTAGCTTTCTCTCTCTCGCACTCACAGTACCGATCGAGGTACCGACTGATCCCTAACCTAATCATTTCAAATTAAATATTTCCAAAATTAACAGTGTTCTTCATAAATGAAACAAATAGTTAAAGCTCTACTTTGAACTTCTATCGGCGATGTCAAAAGCAAACAAAATCAATTTCTATCAATATTGAAAACCGTGCACAATTTTTATACTGGTTTTAATATTTAGAATTTCAATATGCATGGATAGCCGCATGCGTAGCGTGTCAGAGTGTTGCGGCGGGGACAGGGCGATCGAGTCCTCCCGCTGATAATTTTTTATTTTTTTTCATTATTTTTAGTACGCAATCAACGTAACCATTGCGTTCGATTATTGAAGCCATGTGAATATAAGAAAAATCAAATGCATAGATGCGCATGGAATCGTTTTATTGGACCATGTCTTAAAAGGAATTTCATTTACGAGAACAAAAGTTGTTTAAAAGAATGGAATAATTCTATTAGCGCGCGTTTATGCCTATACTCCTTATATTGACAAAGCATTCATGATTAAATTCAATGGTGGGATTAATTTCATTATAAAAAAAAACGACATTAGACTTTTCGATATAATAAAAAAAAAGGGAACTAAGAGAATCGATCATACGACCATAGCATCAGCAATCCGACACGCTGCCCACCGGGCTACGGCATCATTATGTGATTCAAGATTTAAAACTGGTACAAAAATTTTGAAATAGTTTTTTAATATTTGTAGATTTCCACTATGTTACTTTTAACATTCTCAATCCTCTTCAGCCAAATTTTAATCCCTACAAGTTAATTTTAGGGACCGTTCCCTCGCCATGACATTTAGTTTCCGGTTTTAATATTTTTACCCGCGCGAGGTCTTTGTCGCCGCCATGACGGTCAGTTTCATCACGAAGTACCCGTAATATTACTATATATTCACGTTCTTAACTACAATGCGACGCCTGTCGGCCGTACTTGGAACTACCGTTTTGAGACAGATTTGGGACGCTATCAATGCTAGCACGGTATAGGGAGCTTGGACTCCTTCTGTATAGTCTCCATGGTCTTGACCTCGCTCACTGCCCCTCCTCGCTTTAGGTTATGAACCGATTGTTATGACGATGACGTCACATATTTGCTCCGAAATAAACAGTTCTGCGTTTGCATTATAACGCAGATACAATATTTCTTTCCCAAACCAATTTCAAGCTCCCGAGAAGAAATTCTATTCATTTATCGTCGGAATTTTACTGGAAAAATATCTCGGAGAATTTCCGAATGGTCGAATCAACTCTTTGCTTCGCGCAGTGATTTTTGGCGAGTACACTTGTGCTTGTTGGTGATTCGTCGGTGATTCTGCGCACGCGCGTTCCGCGTCGTCTGCTGCTCGGTTGTCACATAACCTCGTTAAGTCTAGTACGAAAAAAGCCTTAAATAATATAAAAATACGTTTAATTATTGTTCGAATAAGTATTCCGTGATTCGTTGATTTCAGAGACAAATTTCCATAATCTAAGTGTTTGAAAAAATGGCCAATTTAGCGTTATGTCGTATGGTTCGAAGTGCATCAGCCCTTGCACGTAAGTATACACCATCGCGATGTTATCTAATTAATTTTTAATCGCCAACACAACGAAAAGTATTTTTAATTTCAACGATTCGTTACGAATTTGTTAAATGAGTGAATAAAAAATGGAAAAGTGAGAAATCTTGAAAAGGAAAATGAAGCCAAAAAATGTCTACGAAAATGTTCCCAAAATTTCGACTTCGAGTTAGGTTAGTTTTTTGATATTTTTCTCATTATTTTTAGGACTTGTTCCGAGAAACAATGTTTTGGTGTCGACGAAGGCTCATGGGTTTTTTAGACAAATCGAGTCCGCCTCCCCTTTTTCGACCTGCTTCAAGCAGCCGTTGAGAGTGTCTTCTGGGACACTGTCCCAATGCTCCTCCCGAAAGGTCAGCCATATTGTTTTGGTCGCATTTAATTATTCGTAAAATATGAAAATTCATTAAAAAAAATTCTCCGTATCGATTCAGGCGCTGTTTGAACTGCCGGCGTCGCCTTTATTGCAATATCGTGCGTCCAGCTCGCACGGAGATCACGTGCGACTGTGGCAAGTCGAACGCCTCGTTTCTGTGGCATTTATCGTCTTATTGCCTGCGTGCATCGTGTTGGAGAATGCAGTCGTCGATGCCCTGTTCGCGACACTGGTTGTCATGCACGCGCATTGGTAAAAAAATAAAAATTCCGCCGCATTGCACAAAAAATTTTATTTCTTTGGATAAATCGATTAATTTGCTTTTTTTTTAGGGGACTCGAGGCTGTAGTCGTGGATTACGCGCGTCCCAGCGTCGTTGGTAACATTTTACCGAAGATCGCTTTCGGCGCACTTTACCTCGTCTCAGCCATGACGTTCGTCGGTCTGCTCGCTCTCGTTTACAACGGACCTGGCATAGGAAAAACAGTGAAAAACTTCTGGTCCATCGGCAGCGAAGCTCCCACCAAAAAAGCATAAAATCGTTACTTAATCAATTTCGACTCTAATTTATTTCTCAAAAATTCTTCGGCGACTTGGAAACACACCCTGAATAGCAATAAATGAAGAATCTTTAGATTGAAAAGCTCAAACAAGTTTTTTTTTCTTTTATCAAGATTTGCTGACTTTCCCGATGGCTGGGTCGAGAGTTTTCGACTGCAAATGCATGTGACCCTTAATTTTACCTTCAGTTTGTTTTTCGCAGGAAATTTCGATAAAAAACGAAGTCAAGGTCATTAGAAAACTTTGTTATATTATTTAAAAAAGAGAAACAACAATATTATAAATAATAAAAACTATTTACGCGAGTCTTAAATTATTGTGGGTTGAAGTTGATGGGACTGACGTTTGTCATTCCGGCGGAAACGGTGTTTAAGAGTTCCGGGGTCAATTTAACCGGCATCATGTTTTGGCCCGTGCCGTCGTCCAGGTCAGGACTAACCATGTAAACCTGGAGCACCGTTTCCCCAGGCTCTTCCTCCGATTCTCTGGAAACTATGACCAGAGAGCCGGGCTCGACTTGGCTCATGTCGGGAATACAATTTTCCCGGGAGACTTTTTCCAGGATATTGTGAATCGCTTCGCAAGTTTTCTCTTTAGGAACTTCCTTTTCCACGGCAATCTCCGTGGCTCCGTCGTCCTCGAGTACGGACGACTCCGGAGTCGATGGCTCGTCGTTTCCTGCTTCGGGATCCGAGAACAAATTGTCCAGGGTGTTGATTTTTGGCGCCTGGAGCTTTCGGACCTTGGGCAAACGGCCTGAACGCGTTGGCTTCACTCTGTACACTTCCGGATCGCTTTCTCCTCCGGCTTCCGACTCCTCGGAACTGGAGACTGCAACTTCTGAATTTTCCATTCCTTAATTCTAGCGCTTCATTGCAAAATTTATATGTTTCAAAATTGACGTAATTTGGCGAAAATTGTGACTTACGCGGGGGCGGTTTGTTGATCGGGGTCTTTGGAGTTTTCGGTTGCCGTACAGGCTTTTCCGGCTTCGACGGATCAGGCTCTTTGCTCTTGACTACGTCGAACGATGCTGCAAAGAAAATAAATTAATAGATTTCATTTTTTTTTTAATTCGAGCAAAATTGCCCCAGGCTCCCGTGATCCTGCATTAAAAAACGGAAAAATAGGCCAAAGTTGAACATTTTTCGTTGAATTTTTCAAAATTTTGGTCATTTGTGACCCCAGGTTACCGGAAAAGGCAAAAAAGAGGTTTTAGGCCCAATTCATTTTCTCGATTAGTGAGAATGAAACTTACCAAGATCCTCCTTGAGCGATTCCATATTGAATTCTTGATGGAAGGTCAGAGCCTTCTCGATGAAACGTCGATTCGTTTTTTCTTCTTTTTTGAACTTCATTTTGATTTCCTGCCGCGTCCTCTGCGGAAAGAGGCTCTGCATCAATAGAAAATCGGTTCCGACGGTGTTGAGAGCTTTGTAGAACTTGAGGGTCTCCCATCTCGGCCAGTCCCGAGATTTTGGGCGTTTCTTGTAAAATCCGCTGCCGTTGCATTCATCGTCGACCACAGCTTCGGTCCGGGCTAGAGCCTGCCGATTCCTCTTGGCACCGGTGTGCTCGATCACGAGACTTTGTTCGTCTAGAATTAAATGTCCATCTGGTCCTACTTTGACTTGTGGTACCGGAAGAGCTTCGCCGGTGTCGCCATCGTCTTCCTCCTCCTCTTCAACCTCCATTGGCGTCGGAGACCTTTTTTTTTTTTGAAATACACCAAAGTAAATATTCACCTTCGAGCGTCAATTTTTTTTTACCTATTTCGGTAATTTGGGGTCAAAAATGAGCCGAATTTTGAAAAATTCATGCCTCCGGGACAATTTAACGAAAAGGATTCAAATTTGGCGCATTCCTTTCGTGGGAATTTTGCTTGAAGTTGAAAAATGAATAAAGAATGCGGTAAAACGATAGAAAAACGGGAGAACGAAGAGAGAAAGGGCGCGGAATTTGATAATTTTCTACTTTTAAGGTAAAAAGAGGTTTTTAATGCCTCATTGATGATTTACTTACGGGGAAGACACGTTTTTTGGTGCACTCGGGACTCGATCCGACTTTTTAATCGGGTTTGTCACCGGATTGTAGTAAATGAGGTCGTACATGGTGAGTTTCGTTCTGTCAGGTTGTTTGTGTTCGTATTTCAAGAGAAATTCACGTCGCGCTTCAGCCAATTTTCTCGCTGATTCAGAAACGTTCATTTTGCGTTTTTGTCGTGCAGCCAAATTGACATTTTTGGAAGGTGTCGTTCCAGATCCGTCGCTGGGATTTCCTCCGCCTGTTGTAACGTTTTTCGTCCCGGAATTATCGCGATGATCTCCCTTCGCGCTTTGAACCGATGTCACCGAGTCGTTCCTCACACGACTCGTCAGGACACTCGTTGAACGCCGACAATCGTCTTCCGATTCACTGGCACTCGCTCCACTGCCTTGTACACTGTTTCGACGAATTCTCCCGCCCCCGTCCAACCGAGGAGTCGGACGCATGAAACTCGTTCGGGTTTGGTGCACAACTTTTGCAACTGGAGCTGTAAAAACGAAATTAATTTCCATTCAATTTCTCATTACGTTAAAGTTCGCATCGTTCGAATGCAGCGAAATTCTCTCGGGTCTAGAGCTTATCATTTTGTTATTATTCAATATAATAATAATATTGTTAATTATCAATTAATTATAATAATGATAAGACTACTTGAATAATTCTGTACTAATAATTGATAATAACGATAATTATTATTCGATATTTGGTCTGGAGAATAAAACTGCGAAAAATGGCGACAATTTTCAGAATTCAACAAAAAATCAACAGAAAAGGAAAAAATTTAGTGGAATCTCAACATTGCAAACTTTAGAGATGCAATTTCTCTTTATTTTGTTCTTGGCAGCAGAAGAATATCGGGAATGAAGGGAACTTACTGTTTTCCTGTTCCGAGACATTTTTAAGGTCCTCAAACGTAGAAGTAATTTCAGTTTCGATTATTTTTTTTGGACTGGGACTCGGTCCATCGGGTTCCAGAGTTTCCGAGGTTTCAGACAGATTCTCTTTGTGCTCTGGCCCTTTTTCTTTATCGACGTCACTCAGAGATTTCAAAGGCGTTTGCACAGTTTCTTCATCGACTAATTGCACTGCTTGCAAAGTTTCTGGAATTTTTTGGCATTTTTCTGATTCCACTTCAGGTTCTTTCCTTGTTTCTGCTTTCTTTCCGGGTTCGGCAGCTTCTGGCGAGTCATTTTCGACTTTTCTCACTTCTTCTACTTGCGATGAGACTTCGCTCGGTTTTTGGTTGCTTTCATTTGTTTCAGTACTCGGTTTGCTCGATGTATCGACATTTTCATCTTTTGGATTGTTAGTCGTTGCTTTTCGTCTTGCCGGGACTGTGGCCACGGCCTTTATACGAGCACGACGCATTTTTGACGATTTGTTCAATAATTCATTGCCTGACGGAAGGAAAAAGTGATAATTAACGGTAAACGACGAGAATCACTGTTTCCGAGAGTGAAAGAAATTGTACAGTCCATTTGTCGACATTTTTCGACGTTTCCGAAGGAATTTTACAGTCGAGATACCGAGGACAATCAGAAAAGAATATTTATCAATGACAAGTGTCGAGGTGACAGGCGAAACGAGATTTTAATGAATTGAACATACATTTTTAGGTTATGGTAACAAAGATCGATCTCACGCTCGACTCAGGGCAATGAGGAAAGAATATTTATCAATGAAGTTTGCCGGAATGACAGGCGAAACGAAATTTCAATGAATTTTACTTACATTTTCAGGTTATGGTAACGAAGATCGATCTCACGTTCGACTCATATCGCCAGGGTCAGGAACACACTGTCCACATGGCACGACCCGGTGTACGTTTCCAGCTTCGTACAAAGCTTAGTCTCCCTTTAACAATTTACTGAACATAAACTAATGGACTTTTCACAACGTCATGGACCTTTTGCACTTTTTTATATTTACTTTCTTTGGAAGGACCGCAAAGACTGTGGGACGACGTCGAAAGAACGACGCTCTACACCATGTTGGTACAGACAGAACAAAATTTAAACACACATGCGTCTCATCTGTATTATCTAGCCTTCCCTGAGTTCGTCGTCCCCTCCTTTGAATCGATTTCTCTTTCAAAAAACTGAGAATTCTGTTTTTATTTTTTTATCGAGTTACTTTGGTAGTTGATCGCGTACGCTATTTCTATAAAATCGCCGAGTACTGTATTCCTTTCTGAGGAAATAAATTTCATTGCATGTAATGTTGAATTCTTTCCTCTGATGCTATTCAGACTTTCGTACACGAAAAGTGCCCGTCTCCGTTGCCTGGACAACAGCAATACTTTGTTCTCTACAATCAAGTCGATCGAATACAAATATTCCAACCTATATTCAAGTTTTTCAACGGCGAGCCCGCCAAGTCGACGATAACAAAGCGCCGAATATTTACGACCTCGAACACGCGTTGAACTTTTTCTTATTGTTAGATTTCTGCTGTCAAAGCAACTACGCGTAATAATCTCACATTTCAGTTATAAAGTTAATAATCCCAACTGCGTGACGTCGTTGGAATAAAGAATGAGTTTTCCATCATGCATCAAAATAGTGAGCATATTTACGAACAAAACAATCAAATTTCTGATAATTTTCGCGTGACGAATGAAAATCTCTTATTTCGTGTTTTCGGGATCCATTTTCTTATTCGCGATCCTCGATATTTTTAACGATTATCGCGCGGAAAACTAAAAATAAAAGAAAATCGCTTTCAATTCCGTCGAAATTTCAACGCCTCGAATCGTTCTTTTTTGTTGAATTTTCTATGCAGAGCAAAAAATCTGTAGACGGAGATTCAGTCTCGAAAAAATTTGAGACTAAAATCGAGCAATCGACACAAACCTCAAACATTTCGTTCAAAAATATCAATCAAATTTTTCCTCTCTGAAAAACCTTACGAAATGGAATATTTTTTATCACGAAAACTCGATTTGCAGCCAGGGCCAAAAACAAATTCCGCCTCACAAATTTCAACCACTAATGGAAGCACCAGAGAAGATATTAGTTACGAAGAATTAATAACAATCGCCAACACAGTCTTTGGAGAAAGACACTGGAGTCATTCAATAACGCGTCAAACCGTGGGTAAGAACGAAAAAAACATTTTTTCCAGCTTTTGCTAACGAGTATAAGAAAAATGATGAAAAATTAACAAAAATCCTGTTTCCTTTTCAATAGCAACCGACGATCTATAAATTAAAATTGACTCGTCAAAATAAAAATGTCCAAAAACAAAGTAACGAGCACCAAACGCCTTTCGTAACGGGATGATTTTTTTTGTAGATTTTGTAGAATATGTCATGGGCAATTATCACATCGGTTGCGCAGCTTTTGTCAGGGTAGAACGAGCCGATGGAATTTTCCATGAAGACATGGGATACAGTGTCACCGAGTCCAGCACGAAAGGTTCCGCGATACAATCGGCTCGTTCGGTACATAAAGATTTTTTTCAGTTACTCCAAAAGTTGTTTTTCCCGCCCGGGGCAAAATATAGGATGATAAATTTTAGTTATCGATCACAGCCGCGCTGAAAAGATCTCTACTCTGCTTCGGCGGCATTATCGAGGAAAAAATCAAGGAGAAAGCCCGTACGACGAAAAGATTCAAACGAGATTCCATCGACAAATCACGCGTGGATAATGTTGTGGAAAAATTGGTCAAAAAGCCGCTGGTTCCTCAAGAAATTCCATTGAAGGACATCACGACGGTGGAAAATATTGTTCCCGTTGTCGAGGAAAATCTCGTGGTCAAAAAACCTCCTGGCAAAATCGAAACTCCTTCTACGCCAACTCGCAACAAAAGTCCCAATCCTGCAGACACCGAAGGTAAATTATGCGAATTATCAGGGTGCAATGGAAAATACGAATTTTTGCTGGTTCAACTTTTTTTTAACGTTAATTTCGATCGTTTATTTCATTTTCACAGTTTGACAATAATTTTTTATATCAATTTCGCGTCTCCATTTTTTGTCTTCAGAATTAGCCACTTTTGTGGAATAGAAACCGCGAATTACTCACGATAAAAAGTGAATTGGCAACGTGTAATGAAAAATACGACTTTTTATTGTTTCAAATTTTTTTTTAACTTTAATTTAGAACGTTCATTTCATTTTGACAGTTTCAGAATAATTTTTTATGGCAATTCCGCGTTTTCATTTTTTTTTTCTCCAGCATTAGCCCCTTTTGTGAAATACAAACCGCGAATTACTCGAGACAATATGATCAATAACGGCAACAATTTATCAAAACAAAGTAAGCGAAAGTAATGGGAAATTGATGATGTTTCAGGTGAAGCCTCGGTGATTAATGACGCGGAACTAGTGGTTGTAGAGTCTGATAACGCCGTTAACGATCCTGGCAATCTAGGGAACAATAATGGCGCCGGCAGGCCCGGAGCCTCAGGTCGACTGAGCGAAGATGAATTACGTGCAGAGAGGAAGCGAAGGCAGAAACAAAAACAGGAGGAATTCAAAAGACTAATGAAAGAAAAGTTTGCAAAAGTCGACGAGCCGCCAAATACTAAATTTTAAATCGTCCCGCAATCGAATCGGACCCCGCGGCGATTGTTTGGTAAATAATGCAAGTTTTTAATCAAATACAGAAATTATTTCATTAATAAATACTAAAAAAATGAACGTTCCTCTGCTGCATCTAATCTTTACCAGTTTCGTTTCCCTTCAACGTCAAATTTTCATGTCATCGATTGTCACTTTACGTGACAAAAATTTAACAAAAAAAAATCGATTTTGCTAATTAATTTACGTCGAGAACGATCGAGGCGGAAACGACAAAGATTGTGAACCGGAAACGGGACGAAATCACAAGTCCACGACGTCGTTTTTCGCTCCCTCGAGCACTACTTACCATTTCCTCGGGCTTGGTGTCCGACGATCTCGAAAACTTCTCTGTCGAATAGAGGAAACTGAGAAATTCGATAAATAAATATTTCTGGGATGAAAAACAACGTTATTTCGTATGCAAAGTTTAATTGCCTGTCAATTCATTAAAATGGTGACATTAATGATCTATAATGCGATCTCGGTACTCTCTACGACCCGCGTTAATGAGATCTACGATTGGGGATGAATGTAAAGGGTGGGGGAGGGGGGTGGGGGTAGATTCGCTGGCGAAATCGATACTATGAATGTCCACGGGATCGCTATAATTATTTTCCCTCGTATATACCGGCGACGCACTTAATTAATTCTTTTGAAAAAACAAACTGAATAATTTTGTTTTCTTGTCTCGTTGACAAATTTTCGAGTTTGACGCGGCGACAATATTATACTTATATAATAAATCCAACATTCAATATTCATACTTATTTACGAATTAACTTTCTGTGCTCGATTAAATTCATTCCGGGTGGGCATGAGAACTAAATACCGTGAAACACTTACAAAACTCGTTTTATCGTCAAATCCTTTTTTTTTTTTATTATTATTTCTCGTATGTATGTGTGTCGTGTTGAGATTTTTATTTTCCGTTATGTAATTATTTGAAAATTCATATCTCAAGTGTAACGCAACGGTGATAAACAATTCAACGATTGTTTATCATTACTTTTCTCATGAAAATGCCAAGCAGCAATTGTTGACGTTTGCCACGACTCTTGCATTTATTATCTGTACACTTAATCGATTTCACACCCCGTTGTGTATCTTTAAATTTATTTCGCGAGCCCTCGTTGTTTTTAAAAGACTTTTTTATTATTTTCACTATTTCTTTTTCTTCTCATTCAATTTTTATCTCCTCGTGTATTAAAGTGTCACACTAATTGAGCTTCGATTCGGTTGCAAAAGCTACGCTGAAGGCCCAACCGTGCAACCGAAAAATCTTCCCCTGGCTGCTCTCCTGATATTCCCACTCGTTTTTTTTTTCTTTATCATTAACTTTTTTCATTACCTAACATATTTTTATGACTGGGAAATGAAATGACTTCGATTTCTCTCGCTCTTTCTCGTTTTCTCATTATATTCGAAACATACTCGGAATTCACTAGTTTTTTTTTCTTTCCTCTTTTTAATTATAATAATACAATGATAATATTTTTTTTTATTCACTTATTTACGTTGACTGTCCATTCCGATTTCGTACTTCCTATCTACGGTGCATGAACTTCGTTCTCTTATAGTATACCTGAATTTCGAGTGTGGGTATGTTTTTAACGTTTTATTTTATTGTTGTAATTATTATTATTATTGTTATTATTATTAATTAATTTATTATTATTTTTGTCGAATGCCGTAGGTACAAATGAAAGAGAAAAATGCAGTTAATCTAAGCACCCTGTGAGATAGTCGCCGAATTTTTGTTTGTTCTCTGTTTTTTTTGTTTTACGTGATTTCTTCGTTTTTTCTTCCTTTTTTTGCGTTTTCTTTAATCTTTTTCTTAACGTAATGGTCCGTTCGCTTGTCCGCGAATATTGTTTTTTTTTTGTTAAGCTTTCGTGTGTACAACTACGCGAGCGCTTATCCTCATTCGATTTCGGCGTTTCCTTGAGATTTGAATATCGGATTTTTCGTCCGATGGTAAAGTGGCGGTGAAGAAAGGAAAGAATATTTTTTCCATTCGATTTTCTTTTTGTTTCTTCTGCTTTTCAATCACGTTGATGTTTTTTGTTACTTTTTTCAAGTGAAATTTTGGTTTTATCTTCTAGATAATTCGAGAAATAATAAATTTGTCGATTCTAAGGGAATGGATGGGAATTAATGCGAAATCCATTCCACACGCGATTTCGTACCAACTCCAATTTTGCGGGAAAGCTGGCTATTGATGTTACGAGGCGAAAAAGTTTTTCGTCACGTTTTTCTATCGCGACTCGCTCGTGAGATTCGAACGAATGGAGCAGGCAGGACTTGCCGACCATCCACGTCCCAGTCCACCTCCAAAATCCAGCCAATTGGCTCGAAACAAATCATTGAAATCTCGTCGAGGCTGTGTCACGGAAAAAAATATGACAAAGAACTTTTTTTCCCCAAAATATCATGGGCTACACATCCGACAAGCTGTGGACACTTTTGGGACACTGTTCGTCACTGCAAATGGCAAAAAAAAGGCCGAAGTGGGTATACTCTTGTTGTTTTTTTTCGGTTTTTGGTTTTCTTTGGTCAGGCGCATATTTATACAAGGCGGATCAATAACAATATTCCGTCTTGATGATTTATTGAATTCGTGTTATATACTATTAGATATTGAGCATTTACAGTACATTTTGTTGTTAAATCGTTTTGAACGAACAAAACATTATCGATTTTATTTTTGAATCGCAGATTAAGGACATTTCACCTAATACTGAATAATATTTTTCATTTTCATTGAATATCAACTAATATTACATATTTATCATTCAACGAAGTAACAGTGATAATATATATAGAAAATAAAAATGGACTTATAATATTTAATAATAAATGAAAATATGAAAGAAAAAAATATAAAGATGCGGATTAAAATGGTGAAATATTATTCTCGGGTGTGAAAAATTCATGTTAAAAATTCCCTGTTCTCAGCCGCCCTGTATAGATATGATGACCTGATTTATTATTCGTATTTTTTAAAATTATTTACAATATACGATGCGGAGAAGGGCGCGACGAGTTTTTTTTTATTATTATTTTTTTTTTATAATTTCGAAAATGTACGATCATGTTATTCGGTGTTAAAACGCTCTCTCATTTAATTTATTTATCATGTAATAAGTGCGACCATTAAACGCTAACGTTATTTTCATTATCCTAAAACGTTTTTGTCTATGCTCTCTTTTGTGATTTTTTAAATTTTTCGTCAATTGATTCGCTTTTTGTTGTTGTTGTTCACATTTTTCAATTCGCCACCACTTAATAATAGCGAAATAAAAGAATTCTCTCACGACCGTCGTCCAGCAAAATCGTAATAATTCATGAATGACTTTAATTCTTTTGAAAAACTGTTTCTGATTATCATTTTTTTTAACTTTTTCCTTAAAATTGCCATTTGTTTTGTTTTTCTTTTGATTCGTTTTTTTTTATTCCGTTCTTGATTCTCGCGTGGAAGACCGATTTAATTACAAAGTCCAAATCCAACGAATCCAACAGTTTCCAATAAAATTCGTATTTAAAACAAAAAACACAAATCAACTACATTTAATTTTGACGATTTTTTATAATTTTTCTTTTACTTAATTTTTCTTCAATTCACCTTTTCGACACTTGTTCATCGATCTCCGAATTGGGTTGAATCGATCAATCGCAACAACATAATATACTTCGAAGGAACGAGCGAGAGAACGTAAAAAATAATTTTCTACCCTCCACTTCCGGTTCACGCCATATTACCTTATTTTCCATTTTTTCACATCGAAAAATCGCCAAAATAAAAAGATAATATGTACAAATATCATTTTTTTAAATCTCATTATCGTTATTATGGTTTTTATGGATCAACGATAATTTCATTCGCGAGCAAAAATTAATTGACCGAATAAACACACACGTATATGTGTATACATATATATACATGTGTATGTGTACATGTATATGTATATTTTTAGTATATATACACACACATGCATATATATGTATGGCGTTTGTCAAATTTAGGTGGATGTTTGTTTTGTTCGACGGTGACGTATCGTCATAATTCCTATATTATATTTTTTCCTCAATGAATATCTTGATTTTATTTTATTGATCTTCATTTTTGTCTTGCAAGAACACATGGTTAGCGAATAAAAACACGCGTGTAAAAGTGCACCGAGCCAATGGTAATTTTCGCCTCGTTCAGCACACATTTGATTCGATTTTGTATTATTTTTTGTCCTCCATTTTTGAAATTGTCTCCTAATTTTTATTTTTTTTTCTGCTATCTGTCCTTACGTTTTTATTATTATTTGTTTTTTTTTTTGTTATTTTTTATTATATTTCTTCGTTTGTCACAATTCGTACTACACGCTTACGTAAAAAGAATCAAAATTTCCTCAGGCTTTTTTCGATACTTAGTCGTAATACCGATAACTACGAAGAAGGTGACCCCTAGCCCCGTTGACGGTGTGTGACCGCGATTTCAAC
This sequence comes from Diadegma fenestrale, assembly GCA_037043255.1. NCBI lineage: Eukaryota > Metazoa > Arthropoda > Insecta > Hymenoptera > Ichneumonidae > Diadegma > Diadegma fenestrale. The sequence continues at coordinate 2,461,927 of CM073316.1, forward strand.
TCCCATTGATATATCAACGTTCGTATACAATCACTTTTGTCTCGTTCGGGCAATGTTTTATTTTTTTTTTGCTTATCTCCTCGTTAATTGATCAATAAATCTCCCTTTTTTACTCGACAATTTATTTCTCATTTTATTTCATTATTTTTGTTTAATTTTTTAAAATCATTATTATTATTTTTCTTCGTTTACGTAACTACGACAACTTATCCGCTTAAAAAGCTCGTATCGATAAAAAGATCGGCTATTTTATTCACCCGGTCTCATCGTCTATAATACTGTTAGTTCGTGATTGGATTTTTTTTTTTCATTGGTATTATTTAATCAACATTTTGTTTCACCTCGTTGAGCACGAATAGTTCTCCTTAATAATGTTTAGTTTATTTTTCATTTATTATTTTTTAATCTTTCTCGCATTAACGTAAGAACTGAGAACTGAGGGACAAGATCGATTCGGTCGTCGTTTCGATTTTTCGCGCGCGATTTATTTATATTTCTTGTGTGTGTGTGGGTTTTTTTTGTCTTTTTTTTCCGGATTTTTTTTTACAAACACATGGACAACGGAATAATGGTGGCGAGGCTAGAGGTCGTGTACATATATATATAAAGGAGTCACTGACTGTTGTAACAAGTTATTTTTTGGTTTTTCTTCCTTCATTTTTTCTCTTCTTCCTCTTGTTCTTATTATTATTACGTTTTTTTTCTCGCTTCTCGTGTTTTATCTCGACGATACATAAGTGTAATAATAGTTTTTTTTCTGTTTGTTTCATTTTTTTCTCTTCGTTTTTCTTTTATAAATTGTTTATGCACGTAGTCGTTTAACAGGCCGTGGCTATACAAGGCCCACTACATTATTTTTTGTTTGTTTTTAATGTCACTTGGTGGCACGCGGTCTTCTTCTCGATAAATGCTATGGCGATATTCTCTCACATTCACACTAATGAATTTCTTAATCATGTTCGTAATTGTTGTCTCTCGGTGTGTTATTATTCTCGACCACTCGTTTTTCGCCCAACGTTTTGTTCTTTTTGTGCTTATACAGAAATGTTCCCAGATTTTTTTTTATTTGTATTTTTTTTTTCATTATTTTTCTTTTGTTTGTTCGTAATAACATTGAGCATTCATTCATCGTTATCCCTTCTTGTCTCCCTCCGGTTTTCCCCTCCCGGATCGACGCGAAATTTCATTATTTATTGATTTTTCTACAACTCATTTTTACTCGGTGAAATTGATTTTTGTTTTTTTTTTTAAATTCTCAATCGAATTAGCAGAAATTTGTGCAATTTCGAAATTCAATAAAGTATCAACGCATTACGGGATGATGGGATTTTTTATGGGATTTTTTTTTCTTCTTTCTATGAGAAACTAGAGCCTGTTCGTTTTTGGAGTAAATCTGAAGTGGAGCCGCAAATTCGAGCCATGTGTCCTCCAACGAGAATAAGAAGAAAGCTGAATCTTATTAGCGAATAAGTTGCATCCACAAATGGATAGAAAAAACGAATCTACCTCAAGTTTACGAGGGCAAAACGAAAAAGTGATATTTTCTCAATAGGATCGATCTCTTCGGGCCCTAACTAAGCATGAAAATCATTACCCCCTCCGTGCATCATCATGATTCTGCCGTGATTTATAATCCGGGACTATTGAGATTGGATAGTTGGTGAGAACCAACAAGGGTAATTAATTCATTTTAGCCGAGTCCTCCTCCCTGAAGAGATACATGGACCAATAAGCGAGATTGAAGAATACAAAGGATAGAGGGAATGCGAAGCGCGCTATAACGTCGATCCGGGCGCTGCCCTTGGCGTGACATTTGAAAAGGTCACGTGAAACGATGCCCCAATATTTGTCACTTTTGGGATTGGGCAATCGAGAGAATTCTTGTGAATTACGTTGTGAAAGAATGGGCGGTGAGGGCGTCACCATTCGCGAGGATGCCGGTGATGCCGAGGTTCTACCGGAAAGACGCAAAGTTTGCGACGTTATCGGCGACGATTGAGTCTCATTGTCGCTCTGCAACGAGGATGTTGGTGAATCTTCCGGATGCTGCTGACGAGGGCTTCTCGAAGCCTGATGATTGAGGTGCTGCTGTTGTGGATGATGATGATGATGGTGCAAATGATGATGATGATGCTGATGATGTTTGAGCCCACCGACAACAGCCCCTCCGTTACGACTCGATGACGAATGATGCCGCGTACGATGCCTCGTGTGTGTGTGATAGAGATGACCGCGAGCCACTTCCCTCGATCGAAGCGTTGTCTCGTCACTTCCATCGGCAATCACTCTTTGTCCGCCTCCTCCCGGAACAGGTACGTGGACCAGTACGCCAGGTTGAACAGCGCGAACACGAGGGGGAAGGTGATCCGTGATATGACGTCTATGCGCTTGGACCTCGTCGGGAACTTTGACAGCCACGACCTGCAGCAGTTTTTTTTCGCCGGTTGCATGTGTATTTCGCACTGGCGCATCTTATCCGACAACGTTTCCTCCTGGCGTCGGACGAGAGGCTTCTGAAAGAAATTTACGGTTCTTGGTTTCCGGCTATTTTTTTTTTTCGTTTTTGTTTCTGTTTTTTTTTTTTCCATTTATCTCTTTTCTTTTTTCGGAAATCAGCAGTCCATGGATCGGAGAAAATACTTTTCGGTTTTCGGATCACCGCAAAGCTATTATTTGCCGATCCATACTTTCTGTTCTGTTTTTTTTTTGCAATCAATTATTATTATTTTTTTTTTCAATTCATCTCTATAGTGTCTCTCGTTCAAATGACTCTTGTCCGATCCATGTAAACTTCGTACATCTACGATTAACGTGCGTCCCTTCTGAGGTCACCGGCCCTAAAACTTGCCAGGCCCCTTTCGTGAGAGTGGCCAACAATTAGCCTTCGTTTTAGACTCGTTTTATATTATTATTGTTATTTTTATTTGTTTGTTTAATATGTATCTCTTAATCGAAACATGCTGGGATAATGATGGTGGTTTTTAGTGTTCTTGGTTAATTGTCCTTTCGCTCGACCAAATGAAGATTTATCGCCGCCGATGATGCCTCGGTCATTGCCGATATATTTATTCAGGTCTGCCCCAATGATCGCAACATCGCCGAGTGCTTCACTTCGTTTGGAGATTGCGCGTGTATATTTCTCTTTCTCTCTCTCTCTCTCTCTCTCTCTATATATATACATGTTAATTCGTAGCATCGAATCCACGGCCCAATAGTGGAACACTCTCAGGATGCCTCAAGTTTTAGTGTCAGGAGATTATAACTGAACCGGGAGGCAGGCATGCGATGCGAGTTCCAACGGAACCGGCCGAAAGTAGAAGCGACTTTTTCGTGATTGATGCAGAGATGTGTCGAAAGAAGAGTTGAGAAAAAAAATACGCACGTCGTATCGAAATGAATGAAAACGTTGGAAAATCTCTTGAAGACGCACACTCGGTACCAACCGAAAAATCGCCAATGTACATAAATTAGCCAGGAAGGAAACGGAACATAAAGAAACAAGTTTGAAACGGTGCGGAAATAAAAATATTTGTATAAATGAATAAAAAAAAAAAAAACATCATGGAAATTCCTCTTTCGCGAGCGTGATACTGACCATGGCGAAATTAGTTCCACTGTCTGCTTGTAGCAATTCCGTAGCTGGATCTACGGAGGACGAGTGCTCCATTTCACGATATTTTTTCTTCATGTTTTCCCGATGCATGTCGCTCCGGGAGGCGTAATTAACCAACGCGAATTCCAGTAACGCACCGAATACAAATGTCAAGCATACGCCTGTCCACACGTCGATGGCTTTTGTGTAGGATACTGGTGGCAGTGAGGCATTTATTCCAGACGTCTGAGTCGCCATTGTCAATAGTGTTGTCACACCTGCTCACGCCCCCACCCCACAACAAGGTCCACCAATTAATTAATTGATCGAAGAGTTCTTGACTTATAATTAAGTCCTTTAAGGTTGTTGCCAGGATTCCCCCATATTTTACGGCCAAATAAAAACAAAACTCATCGAAAAGGGTTTACAACTTTGAGTTCTCGCTGATTTTTTTTTTTTTACACGTTCTGACGAGCGCAGAGTTCAACAGGTTGAAATTTAGTGGCACGTCACATTTTTTTGCAGGCATTTGTGTTTCAAACTTTGAGAAACTGTCGTTGAATCCAAACAACAACGTTGACAGTTACTTTGGTCGATAAAGGACTCCAGGGAAGCAGGATTTCGTCGTTGACGATATATTCGGCTGAATTTTAATGAAATTTCGCTCTTGGATCGTACAAAAATCTCACAAATCTCTCCTTTGGCTCGGCAGTCAAAATCAATACGCGCTATGGCATTAAAAAAACTATTCGAAATGAAAGTCTTGGCTGGCGATTTGAGCAGCTGAAAAATATTTATCAAGTGAAATTTCGAGATTTTTCATCTCTCCTAAAATCAGAAAAGTCTCGTTCGTAGATTTTTTTTTTCATTATTCGTGAAACATTCGCCTTTGGATTGACGAGAGCTTTTTGAATACATACCAGATTTCATCTCGATTGCTCGCCAGCTGTACGAGAAGCGACGACAGCAACGAAGAGATCAACGTTCGTAGCATCTCCATGCGACGAACGAAAAATTGTCAATTTTTCTTCAAGAATATAAATTCATTTCGGGGGGCAGTGAATCTCGTACAAAAATGCGCTTAATAACTAGTTACAAAAATAACGGCCATCAGTCGCCAATTGGCCATCGTTAAAAATCAACGCTTCTGGATAAATCTCGCAACAACCTTAACTGGAATTTTAATCCTATTTCGGTAACCTGGGGTCGTAAATGACCCGAATTTCGAAACATTCGTATCTCCGTTAAAATCCAACGAAAGATTTCAACTTGGGGTCATTCTTTTCGTCTTTTAATGCAGAATCGCGTGAGCTTGAGGCAATTTCGCTCAAAGCCGAAAAATTGGTCAAACGACGGGAGGAATTGCGGGGGATTTAAAGTCGCTCGGGGTCGTTTTTGAGTCCAGGTTACCGTTCTAGGGTCAAAAGAAACAAAAAACGAGAACGCTGTAACGAAAGAAAATGAATACGAGCGTCGGTGCGTTTCCTCACCCAATGAGACTCGTGCCGGTACGGCACTTTGGTCTAGCCAAAAAGACACCCAAGAGACGATGACAAGCATGCAGCATGGGATGTAGATCTGGATGAGATAGTAGCTGAATTCTCTCTTGAAGAGTAAGTCTACCTTAAGGCAGCTGTACTCGCCTGTAAATCATTGTAAATTCTCGTACCGTTCCAAACAATAATAATCCTACCAACGACTACGAAAATAGTATCAACTATTTGTTCAAGGATCATTTTTTTATTCAACATACAAAAATTATAAAAAGCCATAACAATATTGAGGGAATAAATGATAATGATTGAGAGCGAGGAAGAAAATTTCGCCTCGATGGTTGACTTGCGAAGTCGCAAAGTCCTCGAAAGTCAACCGGACTTTATATCGTTAAAGAAAAATAATCCCGATATCGTGGATGACGCACCAGCCACCATTTATTTTCAACTCCAATTGACCGAGTGAATAATGAATAAGTAAAAATTTCATTACAAAAAAGGGCAAATGGAAAAATGGTGAAAAAATGATGAAATAAACGATCGTCAAGTGCATCTAATTGAATAACTACGAGTGTCGTCAACGCAGATTGCTTTCCTTCGCTTCCGGTTTCCGGCGCGGATTCCCCCGAGAGCATCCCCGATAATTCAGGCCTCGCTGATGAAGCATAAAAAAAAAAACAACAACTCACCTGTGTTGGTCTTGCTGTTGCAATAATCGGTAAGAAACTTCTCGAGCGTGAACCTAGGTAGGTGTAAGTTCTTAACTATCTGGACGGGGTCACCCTCTTTCCATACGAAGACCAAATCGTCGGTGGTCCATCCGTCTACACGGTCAAGCATTCGACAGAGCAATAGAGTTAGTACTTACGAGGCTGTGGGTTCAAGTGGGAGAAGGAAAATGGAAAAAACACAGACAGACACAACGAAATGAAATGAAAATCGATGAAATTTTGGTTTGTTTATAAAAAATGAGAAAAAATTTGTCCACGCGAGTGTCTTGGACTTTTCCTCGGACAGGAAAAGTCTCAGTACTGCAGCGGACTATTTTTTCAATTTTCTATTTTTTAGGCTGGGATTATGGAGGTTTGTTTTTTGGATACCACTACGTGGATACTCACAGCTAGCCATGCGTAACGAGCAGGTTTGCCGATCGAGCGGATAGAGCTTCAAATTCATCGGACACGATAGTGTGAGTGATATTCTGAAACGAGTGAATGTTCCCGTCAGAGTCTCGCGTCACGCATATCGTATCTAATCCTTCGTTGTTTCGTCGTTTTCCTTTAATCGCGTCTTGTTTTTTTTTTTTCATCTTTTTTTTCTTTTTTATCACGCTCCCAAGTTTTTTTTCATCGCCTCCTCGTCTTCCACGCCTTCGCGGGACACCTCGGGACAAGGGGGGAAAGGGAGCATCTAAATGGACACTTACCGTATGCTGTAAAGTACCGAGCCGTTTGGAAATATTCGTATGTATACATTCGGCATGATAATGTTGTGAAAATGTCCTTCCTTTTCGTTCGAAAAGAAAAGATCGGGCATCCATACGCGATTTGATTCCGTAAGTGTTAAGTACTTGAGACGCCCTGGAATCAAACAGAAATATGTTGCCATTCAAGGACACCTTCTGTTCTAGCCCTGTTTCTTTCAATCCTTTAGATTTTTTGATGTTTTTTTTCGTTTTTTTGAAAAATCATGTAAAGGTTTGAACGGTTTCTACGACTTTTTCAGGCTTTCTTCGATTGTGAGACCCTCTTACGATTTTCGGAAGATCGCACAAAGGAGAATTTATGTACACAGGGTTTTCGAGTTTTTTGGTTTAATGTTCCATGAACATTTTTCTTTTTCGCGTCTATTTAGGGGGTTTTGGGGATGTTTTTTTTTCTCTAATTTTCATACACAGACCGGGACCGCTCTAAACGACTTTTTTGTTTTTTCGGGAGTTTTTTTTATTAGTACGTACCTCCGAAATCGTTAAATTTCAGCCTTTCATCCAACCATTGTTCCCGAAACGTCAGCTGTACCGAATATTCCTGTCGGCAGACGATCATTATTCAGTGAGAACTCCTCGATATCCGTCACACCAATAAAACGCGAGCTTCTTTCAGTTTTATTTTACGTACGGCAAACCCGTTCCAATTATTTTTTTACGTTCGTTAATCCCAGAAAAAAAGTAACGAGTGCTAAAAGCTCCTTCCGAAAAGCTTATGAATTTTTCACGTCGAAATTTCTATCAGCTACTTTGCTTCGTTTCTTTTTTTTCGACTCTATCAAATTCATTACGAAAAGCTGACTCGAAGCTCTGCACCAATTATTCGCTTTACTTACGTGCCTCGTGTTCATTTTTTTTTCGATACAATTTCCAAAGACATTTTTTCCGTCACTAACTATTTTTTTTATTTTCCAACGATCGAGACTCTATTTTTCCAACAAAAATCCCTAAACGTTACATGCAAATATAAGCGCTTCGGAGTTGCCTGATTCGAGTTCAACAAATCATCGTTTGAAATTTTTTTTTCTGTGCTATCGCGAAGTTCTAAGTTTTTGTCGAAGAATCAGATGCTTAATGGATCGCGAATGATCGAAGAAACCAAGTGGCTTTCGGCGCGCCGGTCCATTGAAAGAGAAAAAAAAAAGAACAGACACAATTTTAATTCACTTTTTTCGCATTCTTGTAAGTTTCATTCGTTTGCCTCGATCATTCGCGCGTCACGAAGCACCTGACAACATCAACTCGAATGCCAAATCTCAGGATTGGGCATCGGCCAAGCAACGCTGAGACAAAATGATCGTTCGAACTTCTCTCATGAAAAATTAGCCAAGTTGCAAATTGTTTTGACAGTTTTACCAATTGTTTCTAATGAAAATACTCTCTGAAAGCGAAGAGTGATGTGGAGTTGAAAAGTAGTTTACGAAGCTCGCTGGATATCGATATATCGAAGCTCGTATTTTTTTTTCCATGACTCGAGACTCGGGCTGCTTGGTGAATTTTTTTACAGGCCATTTGTGTCTCGATTGGCTCGATTTCCCAATGACAAGAGAAATTCGACAATAAGCGCATCTCGGTTCGCGATTAATCTTAATTTATTCAATAAACATTCTCAAAAAGCTCAAGCGGTACAGCGAAGCATGTTCAAAGCGTTGTTAGGGGTTCGAGGCTTCAGGAATTAATGAATATATTTGAAAAAACATGCACGATTGATCAAAATACCAGAGATACGAGGTTACACTTACTGTAACTTTACGAACTCCATAAACTTCTTCTACTTGAAACATTGCGTCAACATCATGCATTGTAGCTCACAGTTTTGATCGCTGCTCGTCTCTGGCAGGTCTCGGTCAGCTTCTTCGTTATTTGTTAAGCAGACCCTCGTCACGGAGTATTTTCTTAATCATTGAGTCTCGAAAACGTCCTTCCATTCTCGTGGAATTATCAAATTTGTACAAAACAGCGATATGGTTTGGAAAAATTGTTGCGAATGATGAGATTTTCAATTTAAAAAAACGTTCATTTGGGCGTCGTTGCAATTCAATTCATTGCACAAGATCCTCGATGATGAAAAAATCAATGAAAAATTATTTAGCACGATTTTTTCCACACGGGGAAAGAAAAACTGTGACCACGAAATCTGAATAGACGTTCGATGCTCAAAAGCATATCGATAAACACAGAAATTCATTTTCTGTTGTTCATTTATCAAACAGCACCAGTTTTTGTTGCGGAAGAATAATTGTCGCAAATTATTTATGGAAATTCAAAAAAAACATTTCGAACATGTTCATAATACATTTTTAGTTTCGATGGCCCGACGAATGTGTGAAAAGTAATCGAAATGGTTCCTTCGGCTTTTCATCAAGTAATCATACCGAATTAATTGAGGATTCACGCTGTATGCGATGCGACAGGACGCAAAATGGCAGATGCGATGCGTCATTTATAATTTGACTGCAACGATTCATTGGACAAGATTTTTTACAGCGAAAATGAGTAAATCTCTAAAAAAGTTTTTTTGCAGTAGAAAAAGCGGAGAGTGGTCAGACGCGTGTTGCGAATATCATATTGAATACCGCAGGGGATGGAAAAAACGATGAAAAATGATTTTCGCTGCGTAATCGTTGGCCAGAAAGGGAGAGAAGGTTGTTCTTTATTGATTTTCCGTCGTCGGAGGCAGTGAAGTTTCGTCATGGAATTTATATTGTCGGACTTGACGACGATCCCTTGCATGTTTCAGTGCATAAAGGACATTTGGGCCTCGCCACATCAAGGCAAACGTGATTATTTAATTATATGACGAAAATACCACGAAGGGAGTAATTTCGCTGGTGGAAAACTCGACTCGAGAAGCTTGAATGAATTTCTCAACAGCAGAGGCGAGTCGGAGCTTTAAAAAAAAAAAAAGAAAACGTCGCTCAGTTAATAACAAACGAAAGCTCCTGAGAATCTTGAGCTCTTCTGCAGTCTCGATGGCTCCAAGAAAAATTAAGTCGAAGAAGAAACTAAATATTTGCTGGACAATCATGTGACGTAAATGGTGGTATTTTTTCTTGGCAATTCAAAAATCCCCTATCCTCGGAAACTGCTGCTGATATTTCGTCCGAGAAAAAAAACGTCTTCTTGAGTGGCGTAACATTGTCCCCTTGATCACAGTTTAGTGCTCTCGATTGTGTTTGCACTCTCGAGAAAACATCTGATCCTACAACTTTTATCTCCCGTTTACACAATGTGGTACAATATAGTTTGTAGTATGGCCAAACAAAAAGAAATTGGATATCTTTAAACAGCGAACCCGAGTGTATTGAACGAAACAAAAAAAAATTCTCCTATCACATTATCGCTCGAATTTTGTCTTTTTTTTTGTGAGCATACGCTCGTTTCTTTTCCACATAACAAAAATTGTGCACGAAAATGAAAAAAACCCAGTAAATCCTGTAATTTGGTCGAAATAAAAAGAAAAATTGCGTACGTATTTCTACGTCACAGTGGAAATAGCCAATTTTCATTCCATCGAATTGATTATCATTTTTCCACCCCTTTGCGCGGTCCATGGGAAAAAAATGGAATCAGCCCAACCGCTCTGTATTTTGGAAAGAATTTGGCCACATTTGGCAGTATAAAAAGCGTGTAAAAAGGTGCAGTACGTAGCGCAGTCGTGTAATAGTGTGTAAAAATGTTTATATCGTTTATAGCAGTATCAGAAAAAAAATAAAGAAAACCTGATTCGAGAGTAAATTTAAAACGGAAGTCCTAATTATTTTAACGTCGCAAAATAAAGTTGGTAGTCGTCAGTTTCCCAATGATTTCATTCAATTTTCACGAAGACTGGTGGATCGAAAAAACATATTAATTGTGCTATACCACATAGATATACATGTATGAAAAGTGTGTATTGTTTATAGAAAGGGAGGGCGCGTTGTGCATGAGCATTTGAAGCATCGATCGTACTTATCGACGTAGAATTATTGCCAAAGCACTTGACACAACGACGCGTAGGCGAGGCGTGACAAAAAGGGAGAGAAATATGGTAAATCATGTTGTTTTTCCCATTTTTTTGTCCTTAAAAAAAGAAAATCCTACGGCGGATCAATTTGCAAAGAATTAATCATCAACCCATGAGTAAAGAATCTCTTTTTGTTGAACCGCAGCAAAAGGAAAGAGACTCTGGCACAATGAAAGTGACTAATGAGTGACGTGGTGAAGAAGGATTTTTCGGAAATTTTTAAAATCCAATAAAACGTATCAAATTATCGTTTAAAAACAGCACGAATATAAATTTCCCGACGATAAAAAAAAAGCTTCGGTCATATTTTGAAGAAATTTTTATTTTTCTCGTCAAATTTCGACATATATCATCTTTTCAGTATATATATGTATATCATGTATATATACACACATATATTACGAATTTTTAAAAAATAAATGCGTATAAAAAGAAGATGAAGATTTTGAACAACGGTAAAAAAACAATAAATAATTCACACGGATTCCCACAAGACATACGAGATCATTATAGTAATACAGCCAATCAATCGAACAATCAATATAATTATATATATATGTGTTTTTTTCATATATATATATATGCTTGGTAGATATACATGACAACGTAACGACATCGAAAGGTCAACGTTCGACTGGTAGCACACATCCACTGGTTGCGCGACGTACAAGTATGTCATACGAGTACAGTACAAAAAAATGCAATTTTTTTTTCTTTTTTTTTCGTTATATATAAATACATGTATTTTATATGTATGTATATATATATGTCAATAATCTGTAGATAAATATTTATTGAGTGTCCCAGAGAAAAAAATCGAACTCCCCTGCCACCCGCAATGGGCGACTTGTTTAATTCGTTTGAAAATTCACAAAAATTACACGATGAATTTAAAAGCCCTGAATCATTTTCACTTCCCCTGCGAACCGATGGAAATTGTTGGGCAAGAAATATGTTGCCAAATTCCCTCACTGCGTTTTTATCGTATTTTATTTTTGTGCAGTCAATTTTATTGCCCGAATTGTGGTTTTTTAACGTTTTTTTCCCTTGCTCATTGAATTTGATTATTTTCGTCATGATTATATTTCGCGTACATGGATCGATCGAAAAGTAACAAAAACAATTACCAAGGAAATGTGAGCTTGTTATTGGATGTGAATTATTTTGACTTCCCACGTATTTTTGTATCTTTTTTTTTAAATATTTATATGTATACATATATATACGTTTTATATTCAATGTATTCATATATACGTGACTTTATATCGATATACATATTTGTGGATATATAGACTGTCTTGCTGGAATTTGGTTGTTGTAACTCACCATTTTATTATCATGTATTTCGCTGATTGAACGGATAAACAAGTTGACAGTCACGTTTGTCGGGCCATCTAACACGGTGCCGGAACAGAACAAAACAATCGAATTATTAAATCATTATGAATTAAAAAAACCCGAAATTTCGACTTTTGATTATATTCGTTTGTCTTTTTTTTTCATTTGTTTTCCAAGAACGTGTTATACGAATAAGTTGGTAAAAATAACATTCGGAAATAAGGAGAACAGTTTTATATGCGAAAAATAATGAATAAATTTATGAATAAGAAAAATTAATTGCATCGATCGACAGGGACATCATTATTGACGGTCCGACCATGTGGGAGAAATGGATTCGGATGGAAACGAGCTGGGATTTATGATCTCGAATTTAACATCTCGTTTTTTTTTGTTTCTTCTCTCACATTTTTGCCTCCCTTTTCTTCGCATTTCTGTGGAATTTCACGAGCGGCTGTATTATGGCGGGAATTATGGAAATTTCGATGCTTTGGGTCAAGAAGTGGAACATTTCGCAAGTTTCCAAGTGCCAGACGCGGCCTCGCGCTCGTAATCGTTAAATTATAATTTTCATACCTCCATAACTTTTGGAGTAATGGTGGGAAATAAGAATAAAGTTTACTAGTTGGTTGGATCGTCGCGTACGTATCTTGCCATGTTTTGGACAAAGGGTCAAAAAAGGAATTTCCCCTTTTCGATTTGCCCGGAACTGTTGAAAAGGCAAGCAACGACGAGTTGTACTCTGCGAACGTTATTCTTCGAATGACGTCTTCGAAACTCGTCAACTTTTAGCTCCAGGGCTCAAGGGAGTAAAGATAAACTCCCTTTGGGAAGACGAAAAATGTCACGAGACGCGACGTGATACTCACACGTTCGACTAGCACCAATTCGATCTCGAATGGACGAGAAAAAATAAAGTCGATATTAAAGTGCTTTCAACTCCCTGCGCTGACGCGTTAAAGGAGATGGAGCGAAAGAAGGAAAAAAAATGAGAAATTTTTCGCCGCATCGAGTAATGTGTCTCGCGACCATATGGTTAGGAAATTTTCCAGTTAGAACGAATTTGGTAGGTATGAAATTTTAAGGGCAAAAATTTCCGCTAAGAATTCCGGGGACTAAATTTTACGCTCGAATCAATTTTACGAGGGTTTTAAAGCCTCGTCTCGCTTGTTACACGTATGCATAGGAACGCATAATTAGTGCACGGATGACTAGTTACAAAGTTGAAACAACTGGTACACGATTCGAGCGAAAGGGGTTGGAAATGTTGCGGGGGCGATGCCCGCGTTCATATACGTTATATTATTATATAAGCGCTCCAAACCCCCTCTCTTTTGCCTCGTCACTCACGTTGATGTTACCAAAACTCTCGGGTTTCCGATGCTTTCTCGCATCGTCCAATGAATCACAGTCACACAGTTTCCCCCGAGTCGCATCAAATTGTATTCATTTGTATAAGCTCGACAAATAACTATTCCATCGGAACTTACCGAGCCCTGGGACATCATTTACATACGTATCAACGAATTATAACCGTTTTGTCAGCTCGTTCGTTTATTAGTCTGCCTGGATAAACAGTCGCGACAGATATAATTCATTTTATGAATTAATTACACCGGCTGTTACAAACTTCACGAGCTTTTGTGAATCCCCAAACGTGCACGAGTTCCAATGAAAAATATCTTTGCTTCAAAATTTCCTTGATTTTGAGAGCGAAAAAATTACAGCAAACTCAACTAAGCTTCTGATTTAATTTCAAGGCTCATCTTAATGGACCAAAATCAAAATGACTCAATTCGATTATTCATTACTCTGCGTTATCCAAAACCTTCAGAATTTATCTCCCAATTCACAAGACGATCCCAACTGTAGGATCCAAAACGAAAGAATTTCATTTTTTCTGCCACACTCGACACCGAACGAACTTTGGAAAAAAAAATTCATTCCATCGAGTATTTTGAGAGGAAATTTTATTTTTTCTAAACTCTTCATAATTATTGGGTTTTATTGTTTGATTAAACGTTCGTTGACCCTAGAACGGTAATCTGGGATCAAAAACGACCCCAGGCGACTTGTTCCCCCGCTTTTCCTCATTTTTGACTAATTTTTCGACTTTAAGCGAAATTTCCCCAGGTTCACGCGATTCTGCATTGAAAACCGAAAAGAATGAGCCCAAGTAGAACTCTCTGCGTTAAATTTTACCGGAGATATGAATTTACCAAAATTGGACTCATTTGTGACTCCAGATTAGTGGAATAAGTAAACAAAAATGGGGTTACCGTTCTAGGGTTAATACGATTAATGTTTCTAATTAATCAATCGTTATTATTTTTTCTTATAGTAAGCGCCTTCAAGAGCTTCGTCAGCACTGGCTAAATCAAGCAATGCAGTCTCAGATGCATTTTATTTTTATCGAATAATAAATCGTGTTGTCTTTTGAAAATGTTATTGCTGGTGTTATTGTTGTTTTTGATCAACTATAAATGAAAAATGTTTTCCTAGATAAATGAGTAGTTCAGCATGTCTCATGAATAATATGTACAGAGAATGTTTGTCATCACGCTCAGTGATTCAACAACGATAGCTGAAAAATCCGTGCCATGAAAAAGAAAACACTTTTTCGTTCACATTGCCATCCATAGTATGTACGAATTTTTGTATCCCGAGTGAAGAAATTTGTTTACATCCTTATAATTTTCCGTGACGCGAGCAATATCAGAACAAAAAATTTCACAAACAAGAAGAATTTTATTTTATTTAATAATAATGCACAACATTGTTTTTCCAAATTTCACACACCAGAAAAATGATAAATTTTTGTTTTCTCGTTTTCCTTGTTTGTAAAATTTAAGCGTATGATATTCAGAGAGAGAGTAAATATCAGATTTATAAAGAAATGGATAATAATTGTTTTTTTTAACGCCCAACTGCATGCTCGCATCGTGTTTGCCCCGATGTTTGTAGAAGAAACTGAGATCAACTGAGTGTGTTATGGGATGGAAAAAAAATTAATTGTCTAGAAAAAATTCAATGGTGATAAAAATATTTGCCAAACGGAGTTGCCAGCACACATCGCGGTGTGATTGATCACCAAAAATCTTGTGTTTGCACAGGTGTGTGTATTCTCATTATTGTCACTTTTAGACTGTGTAAAAAATGTTTTCAATATTTTGTTTGACGTGCTGCTTCTTACTCGCCTATTCACAGTGCATATGGGAACATACTGCGACCGTAACACACACACACGTGAATGAAAAAACGGGATTCCTACGAGATAGTCTACCACACATCAGCAGATCAGCGATACTATTAAATATCGAGCCAAATTTACGAGCAGCGTGATTTTTTATAATTTATATACTTTTTACGTGGTACTAGAATTTTCAAAATTCTCACAACAATCCTGCTGCTCGCAATATCAAATTTAAAACACTAAAAAAACGTATACAATGGTTATCTTAGACAAAATTTTAATTGTAATTAAATTTAAAATTATTATGACGTGAAGAAAATATGATTGAATTTCTACGCACGTAAAAAGTTTCAAAAGTGTTTTTTGCTGCAAGTTTATTTGAATTGTTTCAAACGATTTCAAAAACTCGACAAATTCGACGTCCAAATTTCAGATATTTCTCATTTTTGAATTTTTTCTTCTCGTATCTTGAATTATTCGCGAGAAATATCGCGTGTCTGACCATTTATTGATCGTGACTACTGCGGAATTTAGATTCTTCGAAAAATCATGAAAAAGCTTGACGAAAATTGAAAAAATCTTGACGAGCTTCCGACTACTTGTTAATAATATTGAGAAAAATAATTGTTCGTCTTTTTCGAAACCGTTTTTTTTAAATTCGTGATATTTTTCGTATTTGTTGATGAATTTTGCGAAAAAAAAAATATATTTTTTCGTATTGGTGGAGCATAAACGAATAAATAGTAATCTGGATAAGTCGAACCCAAACAAACACTCAGCAATTGCGTGTGCGTGTATCTGTGATTGTTATTGGGCGTAATATTGAAACTTTGATGATTTTGTTATTTTTGGTTGTTTTTTTTTCGTTTTCTTATTCAAACTTACCATTGTAACGTCATCTATTTTTGAGATACTTCGAACAAATATGTTGACGTGGACATAAGCGGGTCCATCTAACATGGCAAAAAGAACATACAAATTGATCAGTCTCAGTGGAGCCAAAAATGTCTTTATTTTAATTTTATTTCTGTTCTTTTGTGTGTGTGTGGTATACGAGTCGTTTGCAATCTGATCGCTTCCAGTTCCTATCACTAGAATGTAAATATTTGTCCAGGAATGATAAATCCTCGTGAAATACTGCGGTAAAGAAAATTCTCGAGATTTTTTGAAAATAAATAAAATGCAGGGAGAAAATTGATCGATGGTCTTGGGCGCGGATAATATTTTCAGGCTCCGGTGGATTTTCCATTTTTTCAAGTAATAAACTTTCATGTCACACGCTGAAGAAACTTGTTTTTTATAGGATTTTTAATTACTATTCCACATTAATATTATCAACACCGATTATTTGTACTCGTGGCGTTATTTATAAGCCAATTAAACACGATTTATTTACTTCCTTCCTCCGGAACCGAGAAATAAATAATTCGTGGAACGTGGCATGTGGAAAAAAACGAGAGCAGCTCGTATTTTTGTTTTATTGCCGGGTGAGCCAAGGTGAGTTCATAAATCTCGATAAATCCTCCCCGGAAATCCCAAACACGACAGTCGTTCACACGCTCGGTAAAGATTGAGGCACGTACTATTTTTATCGCGTTTTTTCTATCATTACGATTGTTTATTCTCGAGGCTTGATTTTACGAGGTCACGATTCTCGAGCTCGCTTAGTTTTTCTCTTGACATTGATGGTTCTATTTAGAGGAAAAAGTGACCGATCGAGATGCACTTTTTCGGGATATCATTGAAAATTACGAATTTGACACAAAAAAAACCAAAATTTTTAAGTAAAAATATGAATTTTGCAGCTTCGGTCGACGTTCGTTCGGTGCTATTGAAAATTTTAATCCCAAGCGAACTTTTAGTCGTCGTTCGATCAACGTCAGCTCTTCAAAGTAGCTTTTTGAGCTTTTCTTTCCCCAAATTTTCCAAGCCCATTTCCGGAGGCTTCGTTTTTCGAAGCCTCCCCATGAAGGGTCCTTCTGAATATTTATCGAAAAGATACAAGTCTATGAATAAAAAAATGGAGGTTTTTGGAAAAATGTTAAAGTTTACCAAGAGCTTTGGGGCGCGGGGTTGCTCGCCAAGAGGGACGTGACGCAGGGGGTGAAAATTTGGATAGTGTGAAATTTCGGGCTGCATATAGCAGGCCCCGAGGGGCCATTGTAGTTTCTCTAAAGGATATGGGTGTGGAAGCTCCGGTTATTACAGAGTCTGAAAGGGATATCGTTATTGTCCGGTCGCGATGCAGCACGTGCACAGAATGATAGCTCGGCTGTATTATCGCGCAGACTTTTCCCCACGTATAATATTGCATAGCCACCTAAATAAAACATGTTGGGCGAGAAAAAAAAAAAGTAGAGACTCACGCTCGGCCATTTTGAATTTCGTCATATTCCCACAATTTTTCAACATTTCCGTGACTCGCTTTAATAAAAATACGATCCGTGTGATGCAACACAAATTCAACTTCCATGAGATTAAAATCGTTGACTGACTTACCTTGCAAGTCGAGTGAACGGTAGAGGAGTAAAAGCGCGTACACCGGCGCCGAGGCAACTTGGACTGTGTATGTTATTTCTTAGATTTTTATCTTAATTTACACATAGATTCATATACACAGAGCGAACGGAGAAAAATAGAAAACCGGGAGAAAACGGGCGTTGCTGGAAAACGCGAATTGGAGCGACGAAACGAGACGGAACTGTGAAAAATGAGTAAAAAAAAAAAGCATCGCATTCAAATGATTTTCAAAGCGCTGTCTCGTTCCATCTCCGTTAACTAATTTCCCCGGACTTCTCTGTATACGAGCATACGCGCGTATTGTTTATGAAAAAAACGATAACAAGATTATCACGTGTATATGAATATCGAAATGTACCGATTTGTCTTGCGGTGTGTGATGTCGTTATTCGTCGAGCGTGCAAGGATCGTTTTTTTTTTTTTTAAACAGTGACAAATTGCCTGCTCGCACAGTTCTTACTTGAAAAGACACCACAAATAATAACGGACAATTCCAATACTCTTTCCTGCTAAAGGATTCAACCGTGCAGCTGCATTTTTTAAAAAATTTTCATTGATCGCTTTCAATCCTAATATGGAAACAAATAAAATATGATTTCGATGAAAAGACCAGCGATGAACGAGAGTGAGAGAGAGAGGTTCATTTTTTTTTTTTAAGGAGGCTCGATGCCGGACAAAAACCAACCTTTCGTTGTGATTATTGTCACAGTCGTTCGCGCAAACGTTATTATGACAAATATTCACTGTAAATAAAAAAAACATCCCCTGAATAATTCAAGTATCGAGCGTCCCCAACAACAACCTTTCGTCTTATCGTAAAAAAATATATTTCTGCATGTTTTATCGGAACAACAGTTCCAAGCAATAATATTATTTTATTCCTTATTCATTCGCTTCCTTCGTGTCTGATGTCTCTTGTCCATTTTAATCGACACACTCAACGCAACTGCCAATCATGATAACGTGAGATTTCAAAATATAAAATAATGTCATTTCCATTTCGTATTTCATCCTGAGCTGAATCCTTTGTGAAAGATCATGTATGGAACAATACAACGACAGATAAACGTAAAACGTTACATTATTTTATTAACAAATATATTTATATCGCACATACCGATACATATGTATGCATTAAGCTATTTCCAGTAACTCTTATGGGCCCAAAAAGTTGTCAAGACGATAAAAAACCTCGCGAAAGAAATCTATATTTATTTTTTTTACCAACTAGATATTAACGTTTCTTTATTTAATAAATGACTGCATAAAAAATGTGAATTTTTTGTTTTTTCAAAAAGGGGGATCACCTGCTCGAGGCAGGTCAAATTTTCACAATAGTTGTTTCCCAAGTTTTGGCCAAAAGGGGAAGAAGTTATGGATAAATGCAAAATTCGACCGTGTCGTATTTCCATCAACATTTTTATTCAATAGATTTTGGAAAAGTGTCAAAATGTCCTGGGACATTGTAGATTTTCGCATGTATTTCTTGATCATTCCTTAGCTCAATCGTTTTCGATATTTTCCTAGGATATCGATAAACGATCAACCGCAAATTCACCCTCAATTCGTCCAATTATCGTATTCAACTGGACGTGCAACTCCAGTGAAAATTTGAGGCTAATTTGGCAAGACTCGAGCAGCCATGGAAGTTAATTGCTCACGTGACGAGAATGATGAAAAAAAAAAACAATGAAAGTGATTTTGTTGTGCATAATAAATAAAAGATTCTTACTTGCCCGAAATCGGTACTGGAATACTTTTATCCATAAATTCATATGTAAATTGGCATGTATAAATATATAAAGGTATATGTATATAAATAAGAATATACGTATATGTCGATCTTCAGGCACCAGCAAAAAACACATGATAAAACAGTACATAATATAATATTGACAGAAATATATATGTATATCTGTCGAAGAAAACATCGGGGGATGCGAATCTCGAGAGACCTATGTAATATTTTATATACTCGATCTCATATGTACGATATGCCATGTGCCCAAAAAAAAAGTATCCACAATACATGAATATGTATTTAATATAAATATTTCATATATGTATTATATGTATATATAGATAAATACATATATGTATGTATATACCTACAGTATATAGGCGTGAAAAGCTAAAATGCCGCATGCCTGACGTCTATGCTAAATGCTATTAGGTTTTTCAAGTTACGAGACACGTATGAAGAGGGGAGGGGGTTAAATGTAGTGTAGTGCGGTTAGGGGATCGCAATGATATAAAAAAACAAATGCTCCAACGAGAGAATGCTCTAGCTCGTGTTTTTTGGCGGTCAGGTTTAGCTGCGCGCGCGCACATGGCTTTCGAAAAAGGTCTAACCTACTTGCGCCTAAATTTGCATGAGAGCACAAGTATATATAGATGTGCGAATATATATTTGTATATATATATGAATTTTAATGTATTCATATATTTATATAAATGTATATAGTTTTGGAGATTTTTCAAATATACAGATAAACAAGTTAATTTACATAACCGATAAACAATTAAGGTTATTCAATGGTTCCCCATCAATTTTCCGTTATTTTGTCAAGCCGGTAGGATTAAACAACATGACCGTTGTTCATACTTACCATCTTGATGTCACTAATTGTCGCAATGCTTCGGACAAACAGGTTTACCCGGACAATGGCCGGCCCATCTAAGGGCAAAAACAACAGAGGCCCTTTTTAATGAGTCAACTTCATAGGCAGCACACCTCAGCGCGATTTCCTTTTTTTTTCTTTTTCTATTTTTCAAAGAATTTATTGAATTTTTTTTTCTTTCCAGATGCTACATCGTTTTCGGTCTTCTTGAAAGTGCTTTTTTGTTTCGTCAATTTTACGGATTGGACGCATATTTTCATGGCCCGATAGATTAGAACGATACAAACTTTTTGTTTTTGGTAATTTCAGGCATTGATTGGAATAACGAAAATTAATATCACAGCTTCGCAAAAACTTGTGTGGGTATGGATTTCTTCGATTTAAGCAAAAAAGAACGGAAATGGGTCACTAGGGCAACCACGTCGTTCGAGTAGAGTTTCTCTAAGGGTAAATTTATCATCCCCCTCCTTTTGCTTCTTCAGCCAACCCGCCAGAGATCTCAAGTGAAGGCGAGAACGCTGGGGTTAGCACCACACGTGTACCAGAGAACGCAGAATACCAAGAGGGGTTGTTTCGGATTTATTCACCCTGAATAATTTCAAGTATCAGCCAGCCACCATACTCCGGTCCGAATAAAAGCTTTCCCAAAAGTGCGTGAGAGGATGCTCTTGAGAATGGTTAGATGAGACAATTCTGAAAGTGCCACTTTTGTCTATTGTCGTTTGACATTTTGAAATTGTTTGCCATCGTCGTTATTTGCCCCTGATGCTCCCCATTCCTCAGAGATCTTATCCACACCCATGCCAGCCAGTGGCAAAATCTGCTACGGTGAAGCTAAACAAATAGCCTCAGAAAGGAAGCATCAGGAAAAAAGCGACAAAAGACTTTGTCTCAATATTTCTCCGGCTGATGACCTTGCAGCAGTCCTTTACAAATGTTAAAGGACTTCCCTACTGGAAGATGCGGCAGGACATGATACCTAATGAGAGCAGAGTGACGTAAATACGAACATCCATGATGACAATTAGTTCACCTCTAATGCGCTCCAGTAAATTCTGTCTGTGTCTCAGTTCATAAATTCCTATCCTGGCAGAATCTGCAGGTCCAGATCCCTCAAAAGAGAAATGGGTGATTCCCCATCTCCATAACTTTGTTCCTGGCCATCTTATCTTGGCATCACGAGGGAGGGTTGTTTACGGCTTCGTTTGGGGCAAGCAGGAACCCCGAACTATCCGGATTTGTGGAACTATTCCAACGGAGCCTTTTGAGAGTTAATGCGAATAGCCGGATTCCGAGATGATGAAATCTGTTTATGCAACGGATGTGGAATCATCGGCGCCCGATTCTAGTGAGGACAGAATAGGTTTCAGTCACCTGACTCGCCTGATTCAAAGAACAAGTCCCGCATGATGGACTGATAGAAGACGAACGCGATAATAACATTGGAAAAGATTAAGTGCTCAACGGGGATGCGCGAAGTATGCTCTGGAAGGAAGAAGCGAGGGGGCGCAAAAGAGGAATGTTATTCGTCAGGTTGAAACCTCCGAACGTTGGCAGGGAGGCCGACAAGTAGGAGACAAAACGTGTACAGGAGGGTTTGTGTAGTTGGGGCTGGGGTAACGATATAATCGCTGGCCACGAAAGGCCTCAAGTAGCACGAGCTTAATTACATTGATACAGAGATAAGACGACCGGGGCATGTACCATCCAGGCTCGGTTACTCGCCCTGCAGAAAAAATGCTAACTTCGGGTTCGCTTGAACCGCTTTTTCTCTCATCCGCTCGGTGCCACCTTTTCGAGAGACATGCTTTCTTGAAAAGGCTGTTTGATGTTCTTTCTTCTCCGCAGCTTGAAACCCTAGACGCGTTGGTTACAAGAACTCAACGAGTCTAAGGAACATCGCCACCCTAACTGGGCCAGCCTAGGTACTGAAGGAGAATCAAGTACTTATCATTTAGCAACCTGTCCAACGCCATCGTGTACCTCTGCATTTTCCACATGTTTCCCTTGAGGATAACACTTCCATTCCGGCTCTTCTTTAATTTCTGCTGAAACACCCCGTCAAGAGAAACATCGTAATAAGTAGTCTCTGAGTCATCATTGCCTGCCTTAATTCCTCATGCATCACAGAATTCTGATATCATCTTTCAACTGCTGCTCAAATTGCTGTTCATTTTCTCGCTTCCTCCTGCAGATCGGAAACTCCCAAAGTTTTAGCATATTCCAAACAGCAGTCTTCCTGATCTACTACCAGCCTAAGGATATCTTCTTGGCATACGGAAACCGAGCAAATACCAGGATGTAAGGCTCATTGATCGACGCAATCGGAAAGCTGCATGAGCACACTCGCGCAATGATAAATCGCTTTCATGTTACCAATCGTTGAATCGTCGCAATTCTGCAACCGCGTTCAAACACGAAAAATAAAAGTCTTGCAAGTAGAGCAGTCTCGAGAGTATTACAAGCTCGACACTTGGGATACGAGAGTCTGGTAAGTGGTAGCAACGATCAAACATATAAATCCGAATGGCAGACGTGTTGCTGCTTCTGGAGACGTGCTACACGTATTCCCAAGTTTACGTTCTTCTTCTACCAAGACGTATTACGAGATTTTAACGGCTCGCGGATACAACCGCGCCGAGTTAAACGTTATTACACATTGGAATGAGTTTTCGATCACTGTTGGCTGCGCGTTACGAGTATTTCAACTTGTTCCAAAGATTCAGCCAAAATAACTGAACCAACCATGCACGATCGATTGACGGAGAAAAAACGCCCCAACCGCTAAAGTTTTTAGTGCACGCGAACTTCGCTGCATCTTCAAGTGCAGAAAAAGTGGGCACAGCAAAAATTTAAGGTATTCCCTCTCATTCCAGTCTCATTTTTTTGCTTCCATAGATTTATGGCAACTTACGTGTAATTTACGTCTCGAACAAAAAATGTACATATGGCGAATTGAATTTTTGGCTCGACTTTCCAAAGAAAGATGCTCTTTTTACAGCTCCATAACTTTATTCTTATTTTTATCTTTTTATGTTTCAGTTTATGGCCTCAATATTAATGCGAACGACTCTTCAACGTTAAAGACGACACGGAACATTTTCTTCAAGCAGAAAAGCTTCTCTGTATACACGTATCTAACTATTTTTACGATCGTTCTCGAACTCTTCGGGCGATTTTATTAACACTGTTAAGTATGGAATTCGAAGAAACGTCAAGAGTATTGAGAAGAATCACAAAGACTTTTTGACCACGTGCGACTCGCCTTCAAATATTTTATTTATATTCCCGATTCCCAATTTTTATGAATCCCATAAAAATCCTTCGATCTTTATTAAATTGTAAATCTCTGCACGAGTCGTTTTTTTTCTCAATATGTCGATTTGAAAAAATCGGAAAATTCCGTGTTGTAGGTGAATATTTTGCTTGGGGGAAAACTCCTGGAGGACCCTCATAATTTCGAGCGAGGGTGAAAAATTTCCTCACAAAAACATGACCTCGATGTCGGATTTTCCCCACTTGTTTACTCATAAATTTGCAAGTTAAATTTCTCCAAACTATTATATCACCAGCAGCGTCTTCAATAATCGGAATATGATAAACCGCACGTTTGAAAAACAGAAAATCGTCCAAACAGTGTGAGCTTGGAATTTTCCATACGTTCAAAATTTTAATTATTTTCGCGGCTGAATATGTTCGCATAATGAATTCCATACTAAGCATTGAAACAAATGGATTTTTTCGTTTTTTACCTCCGGGGGATGGAAAATGTTGAATTTAGTGGCGAAAGCGAGCGAAGCCTACACGTAGTACAAAGGGAGACTAGATAAAATCTGGAATTGCTTGAAAAACTGTTCGTACAGTGATGAAAAAAAAAAAAAATAATCTCCTGAAGTCATTTAGCGACACATTTGTCCAACGATTTCACAGAAAATTGCACATTTGCATATGCGAACCGGAAATAGTCATAGATTCCTAGGAATATAAGAACGGGCTGTGCAGAGGGTGAAGGGTGAAAAAAATGACAAAAAACGGGTCATCGATTTGGGTCGATAAATCTCCTACCTGCGTCTATAAATATATATATACATAGACACAGCTTAACACGGGGTTGAACATGCGAATAAGACATTACGTGCTCTTTTGTAACCATTTTTTTCCAGGATTATCGTCCTCTCTATTTCTGCTTGTACGTGGCGATGTATATTTATATATGTATAGGTATATATACACATACATATGTGCAATCATCGCCCCTCACTCCCCTCCCATCTCTCATCACAAACGCACTCATCGGGTCTTTTTCTCCGTTGTAGTTTTTTCTCTTCGTTTTTTTCTCGGCTCCTGATACAATGTGTGCGTAAGCGAGTTTGCGAGTAGTGAATGAATGAACGACGCTCTCTTGTTCGGGGTTATTTTTCCTGTTTTTTTTTTTAATTTTCTTTTTCTGCTGCAATTTTTTTTTTCCTGGGGAATGAGCTCTCCATTGTCCATTTGCGAATGAACGCATGGGGGGCAAGAACGAGTCAACAAAAAATGAAAACGAAAAGAAAAACATTGTTGGGCCTCGGCGCGTTCGGCGGTGCGACGCGTCATCCAAATTCTTCACGATTTCTCGATCATTTGCTTTTTTTTTCTCCAGGCCTCTCAGGTTTCACAGCTTTTTCGACGTCTACGAAATCTAATATGTTTGCGCTAATTTTTTTGCTTGCTCGGCCAAATAACGGACGATTGGACCGACAAATTCCTCGGAGGCAATTCGTCCAACTTTCTATCTCAAGATTTTTCAAAGACAACTTTTCTTTATCGATTCGTACGCTTTTCGATTTTCTGGTATAAATTTTCAATTTTTTTGCAATAAAAAATTGGCGCATACATCGAGTACTGGGTTTTTTTCGCAGCGACAGAAATAACCGATTTTCATCAACCCCACGATGTGTAAAAATCACCTGCATTAATTGGTAAAAGAATAATAAAAAAAAAAACGTCGCAAAAATATGAATAATTGCCCAGAAGTATTTTTTTCCTTTCCTTTTCCTGCAATATTGTTGATTCTGTTTCGGAAATGTAATATGTAAAAGGGGAGAATCTTTCTGCTTTCAAATTCCTGAGAAAGGTGAAAAAAAAACGGAAATAAATGTCGTAGGAATGGTGCGGGGGAGCAACGTATTTACCTGTTCCATTTTCCCCGCTCGGGCGGATCCGAGCATCGTAGCTTTGCGGTCCGAGGATCTCGTCCAGGACCTTCTTCTCCTTCTCCCTGAAGTTTACCTTTCCCTGCATACATCTGCAAGAGAAGAAAACGAGACTCTGTCGTTACGAAAATTCTTTTCATTCGAGTCGCTGGAAAAAAAAAAACATCGAATGAATTTTATTTTTCTGAAAAATTGAATAAAAAGTTTCGGGGCCACGATAAAAACGCGGATCGAGTTTATGAAGTTGATAGAAAAAAAAAAACAAATCGATTCTTGCTTATTACGTAAAATCAAGTTTTTTTCAGTTAATTTGACAGTTTGATCGTGTCTCTTTTCTACTCGAACGGTTTCACTGCACTCGATGAATATTGATAGGATTATCGATAAGTAAATACACAGCAATTTTGATCTTGCGTAATTCTTTTACGCGAATACACTTTATCGGTTGCAAACGACGTTGACAGTTGCAGGAGACGACAGGGAACAGCCAAGTCACTTTTTACGATCCGCTGAGCTCGTCAAATTTCAGTTATCGAAAAATTTGCCAACCCTTCGAGTGCACACCTCCTATAAGTGCATTTTGGGTCAATCTGACCCAAGGCGTATTTCCAGTCGTCCCATTCTAGTAAAAATGCCTTTTTTTTTGTAGAAACGTGTTTTTGATTTGTGGCAAATGATCTATGTTTCATTTGGCAGAAAATTGGTGGGGTCAAAGCGACCCAGTATGCACTCGAAGGGTTAATTATAGTGAAATTTAATGAAAAATATTTCTCGTCCGGAGATCAGACGATTTTACGAATATTGGAGTGCCCACGAAATTTTTTAATGTTAATTGTTCATTGAAAAGCCCACAAAATTTTAATAATTCTATGATCATTACTCCAACCAACTCAAGGGTTGAAATAAAGAATGATAAGAAAATTCTGAGAATTGAGTAAATTTTTGTATGAAATCTTTGAGAGGTAAAAATTTCGAGACGATAAGGAAACTCGTTTTTAAAAAGTTAACATTTTCTTAAGAACAATTTTTTGAACAATGACAAAAACTATTTATCAATAAACTTGATTTTGTTTCCGTCACTTTCAGGATATTGTACAGATATCAAAAAAATGGAGAGGCGAAAAAAAAACTTGTGGCAAAGTTATACCAGATTCCACGGCACTGAGTGTAATTAATTTATGTTAATTGTTCGATTGTCGTGAATTTTTCACACGATCCCGTGAATACTTCATACAAAAACGTACCAAATTCTCAGAATTGTCTTATCACTTGTGATTTGGGACTCAACATCCATAAATCGCGTTGCTTATTGTGCTGTACACGATCAAGTTTGGCGTGATGGCGACGCGCAAGTACGAGCCGATCAAACAATCACCCGATGAGATTGACTTACGACAATAAATGGGGTGAAAGTTACTAATGAAATCGTTAAAAGCTCTTTAAACAGATTGAATAATATTCGCTGGCGGAGTTTAAAAAGCAAACATATCAGGAATTTCCGTTAAGGAATGAAGTTAAAGTTTGGCATAGTGCTTAGTGTTTCCGGGGATCGGTAAAAGTTAAGTAATGGAAGATCGGTAGGTAAGAAATTCAACAACTGTTAATCTAAGGTTGAAAGAGAAACGGGGGAGGAGAGCTGAGAGTTGAAGTTGGCGAGTGTTGGGCTTGATTGAAAGCCGTCACGGCTATCAATCAGCGAAAAGTACAGAAAGCTGTCACGCTATGGCGCTGTCTGGCCCGGAGCTACAGACCCGGGGGATCGTGAGGCAGAGAGAAAGAGGGAGAAAGCAGGTAAAACGTTTTCTCGCTTGGAATTCTCGGGCGATGTTCCGTGTCCTACGGAAACGGGGGATCTTTTAATTTTAATCGATCCTCCTGACACACCTCCGTATAATCGTTCACGTTTCTCCAATCGCTTCGCCAACTCAAACTCTTTTGCTTTTTTCATCATAGACTTTGCCTCAGTCACTCTACTCCGCCTAACTTCTCGTCTGTAACTGTCTCTTCATCTGCCGCCACTTTGTTCGCAATAAATCTTGCTTCGAAGACGTGTGTGACGGAGGTTCATAAAGATCAAAAGAATCTAAATGCTCTTTCCATCTTCCTTTTGATGTATCTTATGGTGTAGCATTTGCTTCGAGTCTACAAAACTACAAAATTCTGTTTGTGCCCTTTCCACGCCAAAATCACTGAACCAATTTGATGAATCCTGCCACGAATGGAATAATTTTTTGTTTTCTGGAAGCCAAACCAAAAAA
Organism: Diadegma fenestrale; assembly: GCA_037043255.1. Classification (NCBI taxonomy): domain Eukaryota; kingdom Metazoa; phylum Arthropoda; class Insecta; order Hymenoptera; family Ichneumonidae; genus Diadegma; species Diadegma fenestrale. Next base: position 2,489,629 of record CM073316.1, read on the forward strand.
TCACATTTTTCGTCACATTTTCCACTTTCAAACTTCACAAGCAACTAAAAAATGACAATAAATTAAAAATCGCTAATTACCAATTGACAGATAATCCGAAAACGAAGATAATGAGCTGGAGTGCCGGTTTGCAAAAAAAAAAAAGTTGCAGCGATTTTCGTAAAATTAAGTTTGGAAAATTTTGAAGAATTTTCTAAAATGTTCAGTTTGAATGCAGTAAAATCCGGAGATAAGCGAGCGTTCGTTGTATTTAATTCCTTCCTGCGCAGAGCGACGGGGGTGCGATGCAGTAAAGCCGCGAGTCGGTTGAGTCGATAGGGCGCAAAGCACGTGTAATAATCGAAATTAAAGGGTGATAATCACTGGAAAAACATGAAAGAACAATTAAAGGTTGTACAAGCAAGAAAAAGGTCTCTTTGGAACGGAAGCAGGAGGAATGTGGCTCTCGAGGCTGAAAGGAAGCCCGAGAAACAGTAAAAGAGGTGATGACTGATCAGTGTCGGAATGTATATACATAGAAGTTGGCAAATCTATGCATCTATGTCGACGCTGCTCGCTCGACCTCAAGAGTTTTGACAAGGGGCGCTGAAAGAGAAAGCAAGGGGGTTAACTGTCGGTAGTACTAGGCAGGCATTAATAAGGTCGCTTCGACCCGATGTTAATGAGAGCCCATGGTAGTTAGAGGCTTGAGTGGTACAAGCATCAATGACGAGCTCGGGAGTAGTGTGACCTTTTTGTTTCCTCCTCATGCCCCAGTCACGTTTTTTTTTATTAGTGTAGGCGTGGGACAAGAGTTTTACGACAGCTCGAAAAATCTAGGTAATTTTTTTGAATCTCTGACCTTGGTCGTTCAAGTCCGAGGCCGAAACTCATGCCATCCTGGATGGACCCCAAGCTCCGTTCGGAAATGTTGCATTAATGCTGATCAGATTCGATACATGTTCAATGACACAGATTTTTATCTCTAACTGGTCCTTTTTTCACGCTTTCATTCTGAACAACACCTCGAGCTCAGTTTCGATGGATCGCTCGTCAAATTAAACATAGAGGCTTGCAGCGTCGGTGGTCCATGGGGAAATTTACCACCGATATCAAATACGTAGGGGAATAAATGACTCGAAGGAAGGCTGTACAGATAAGCAGGGGATGAGGGGAGCGCAAGAAAGTTGCCTCATCGACCGAAAGCTTCCCTGAAGACTCGTTGGGAGGCAAAAAACTGATAACCCCACCCCGTTTGGGGAAATCTGACCGAGCTCGTTGGGATTGCTCGATACGCTGTATTGCCAGTCGCCACCGCTCAGCTCATATCCTCGTTGACCATAAACCCTTAATATTTTTTTGTTAATTAACAAATTGGAGTGAAGAGCGACAGGACATTTATTTTTGGCCCAATTTGGCGAGACACGACTCTAGAGCAACTTCGAAACAACTTGGCCCTTTGAGCTTCTACGGAAATGACTTTTTCCCCTCCGATTCAACAGCCCGTCGGTCGCAAAAGCTTATTATATTTTTTACAACTTTGCCCTCTATCACCACCCAATGCCCGAGCGTTGGCGATGTTCGGGGGCGGAATTTCTCCGTACATGGCCAACCACTCGGCTTCAGAGAGGTGGAGACAAGCCCCCAACCAATTTGAATCAGAACCATCCCACAGAGGCTTATTGGGATTCATGGGAAGATACCCAAGCGTTATAAGGGATGATGGAATTGCGCAGGAGTAAAGAAAAAAATCGATCATGAATAATGTATTGTACACTTGAGGAATAAACATCCTCCCGATATACCTGATGTTCCGATCTTTTTCATTTCACGTGCATGAATAAATATAAAGGTCAATTTATGAATTTCATCATCTTGTACATTCGATCCTCTTCAACAATTTTCACAATAATACACGCTCAAGTCCGAGCAACTTATTTCCTTAAGGAAACCCTTTCGCGGAGGGCCGTATTTTCTGTGCGCATCAAAAGGGCACTAGCCCCTTGTTCGATATCAAAAGGCTGAATAAGTCACTTCGAATTTTCGAAATTAAAATTCTTCCATATCGTTCGACCAAGCAAAAAAAGGCTCCGTCATAGTGTCTGCACGAAACCGTGTCAAAAATATTCAATTTCGAAAATTGCAGCTATTTCTCTCGCAATCACGTGGCAAGTTCATGAACTCCCGTACAAATTTTACGCTTTTGAAAGTTACAACTCTTCGTTGTGTAAGGTGGCTCGAAATTATTGCAATATAATTGGATGCACTTTTATTTTTATGTAAATGAAATCCAGTTAATTACGGTCAAGAGTCGGAATCAAACTGAAGTTGCATAATTAAGAAAAAACAAATATATATTTTGATATTGATATGGTCGAACAATCGTCAGAACAGAAGAAGAAAGCGTTGGGGGTTGGTGGAGGAAGCCGACGAGAGTTTCAGCCAACTTTTCTCTATTGGTTTTTGCACATCGTGTGATACAACTCCGTGGTATAGTTGTTGATAATGTGGGCATAATTGATGGACGATATATTTTCCGAAGAGTGGAGTTTTCAGGGGAAAAAACTATACGATTGACTCGCAGGTTCTCGAAGGGCATGGGGCAGCGATTCGGTATAGAAAAATTCGATTTGCACTGATTAAGAATGGTTTAGGAAAAAATGGCATCGAAAATGTCTGGGAGAAACTTTTCTTATGTCTCGAGGTAATGGTTGATAAAAAAAAAGGCTGCGTCAAGCTCCGAGTTTACGGAAGTAACGCTCGGGGCTGGTAACAGATCGATATGTGATTATATGGAGGACGATAGTCGAAAGAGAACTGCACATAGCGGGGAATGTCCCCCGGCGATGGTGTTGGCAAGCCTCGGAGAAAGAAGAGAAATATTGAATAGAAAGTGCGAGGTATAAACTCGAACGCCAGCATCCCCGGCAAAAAGTTCTGACCCGATGAAGATAACAAAATGGCGTTTGAAGAATACGTTCCATATTCTTGAAGATGTACAGCCCCGAAGGCCCCGATTGTCTCACAGACTTGTTCAACGAACTTGCAATCCAGACGGATCGAAAGTTGCTCTCCCGCGGAGAGAAATATATTCATTTTTAAATAAGCAAGTTCGGGTCAATGGATCGCGAGGTGACGAAAACATTTGGAGGTTTATTGCCTTTCCAGACACGACAGAGCAACTTAAACGTATTAAACCACAGCAGCAGCAGGCTGACCTCTTATCATTGCAGAATTTCTGATCACTTAAAGTCCAAATGACCGCTAGAAAGGAGCCAACGATCTTTGACCTCTCGCTGAAGTTATTTCCTGCGGCGGAGCCTCGAAAATTTAAAAAGACTGCTCCCTAGTCGCTTTAACCTTCCTCTCAACTTGCCCTCTGAGCAACTCGCCCGCATTTTCCATCATTTTTTCCTCCTGCTTCATCTTACCACTCTGCTGGCTGCAGCACATTCGCCCTCTTCTTTCGCCCTCGGTTTCGCCACTTCATCGTTTCACCCTACTTTCCCGTAACCAATATCTCTCCTTCACTCTCCCTCTTTGCTCCTCATTTGCCAACTACCCTTCATCCTCCGTGTCCCTGTTCTTGCTCCAGCCTTTTCCGACCCTTCCTTTCATCCCTCGCCTTTTGTTGTCGCTCTTCGCATTTCGTTCCCCGCTCCTCTATCATCTTGACCCTCATTGTCTGCGAGGGACGGACTTGCCACCACCGACAAATACCCGCGTTACTATAATGCCACCGAGTTAACTTAGCCGTTTAATCCATCCTGTAATCTCCGCAGGAATATATTCAGCCGGGTACTCAATTTGATAGGTAATTTAATGAACGCTTTTCATACCCCCCTGTATCCCCAAATCCGGCCTTCAATATCTCAGATATAAACAATTCTCCACCTCAATGAACGCCGATTTTCGACGATACGATAACTGATTCAATTGCCAGTTTTTTTTCAATGTGCTTTTTCAAAGATCGGCGGATGCTGTCATTTTTTTGTGGTAAAAGTAAATGTTGGACATACAATCCTAAATTTTCAGGCCTTTGGATTGAAAAATGGCGGAGCGATGAATTTTTTTCTGAAAAAAAAAAAGCAATTTTTGCTGCATTTTCACCAGTTTTGACCAAAAAACGCGAAACAATGGGTGGAAGTCTAAAAACACCCACATGTCTTGTACGACGAGGTTTTTCATCGTGGGGTAAGAGCAACCCCATGCGGTCGCTGAGTTGTGGCCGCTAGGGGCTAAAATAACATGTGGACATTGGATTTTGGAATGAGCTGGTTGTGACAATTGAAAAGCGGCTGTCGCAGCACCTGTTCGAGTTTTATGACGATGAGATCGCGGCGGAGAGGGCGCACAGCCGGGAAACTGGAGCAACTTGGAGTCAATGATGAAAACTTTAAATTCCTGTTGCCTCGACGGATCGCGTTGCTTACCGCTATTGAAAATGAAAACAGGAAAGTAGCTTTTCGCTTTGAGGTTTGGTGTTTTTGACCCCTTGTCCTCTGGCATGGAGCATTTTTTCATTACACGAAACCTCAGCATGGGGGATAATACAGCAGCGAAATATTTAAACCAGTCTGGAGCCTGAGGCTAATCTCTGATGAGAAACTTCCCTCCCGTTTAGTCGGATGGTGTGCCTCAAGTTGGAGCAGCGACGAGAGACGGCAAGGGAGCAGAGCCCTTCGGACATTGCTGGTTTTGCTGTTCGTCGGTTGCACTCAGAGATGGCCTGTCTTGTGAATTCTAGCCGAGTTGGCTATTCAGAAAAGCCTCTTGTACTCGTACACTCCTTCTGACACCGAGTTAATACGCTACAACGCTTCCTAAAGCCTCATTCATAAAACACTCCCGGACACAAACACAACACACGTGTATTATCAACAAACATAAACACACTCACACACCTTCATTATAATGTGAATAAATTTAACCTTCTGGTATGCGCACCGTAAGAAAATTGCCGGTATTGTTGCTGCCCACGTGCTTTACTACTTACGATTTATCAATACACTCAGTGAGTGCTTGCTACATTGTCGTCTCGAGTAGCAAACACTGCAAGAGCTTCGAAAGTTTTGATTTTCAATGTGCCTGGTGATGGGCCCTTAATTATGACGAAGTAACCTTTTTTTTATCTATTCCGGCATCTTCTGGTTATAAATGACCGAAATTTTGAAAAGTTCATATCTCCGGTAAAATATAACGAAAAGGATTCCACGTGGGCTCATTCTGTTCGTTTTTTAACGCAGGATCACGTGAGTCTGGCGCAATTTGGTTCCAAGTAAAAAAAAGTGGTCAAAAACTGCGGTAAAATGGTATACAAAAACGGGAGAACGAAGGGAAAAAGGGCGCGGGATTCAAGGTCACCTGATGGGGTAGTTTTTGACCCCCGTTTGATGTTCTAGGGTTTGATCCAGTCACGTGATGTGATTTTATGAAACAAAGCGTGGAGGAATGTTACGAGCTGGAAAATTGTGTGGAGAGACATAAACTCGCGGCACCAATGAAACATCCGGTGTGTTTTAAGCTCGTGGGGAAGCTTGTCAGGGCTTCGAAGCACTTGACAGGGCTTAACGACTGCAGTTTCAAACACACGAGAAAGAGAATGTGGGGAGGGGGGCTAGTGGAGTATCAGTCGCAGGTACGAGGGGAAGGAGTAAACAAACATGTACCGAGGTAGGTGAAGCTCAATCAACAAGTGTCGCGAATGAATTGGACCGCTTAATTTCCATACGAATAAGTTAAACACCCACTCTTGTTTAAATCATCTAAATAATTTCGCGTCATAACTCCAACGAGAGCCTCATACAAATTCAACGTCTCCGAATTTGTGTCTAAATTTCGTTAAACAAGGCAAAACGTTATTTTTAACCTCATCCTACTTGTACGGCTGACCACTGGTGTGTTTCACTACTGGTTCTCACCGGAATCATCAACTTCAATTAACACGTTTTGTTCGCTCCGACTATCCAATTTCAGCAGTTTACTCGGCTCTGAATGCAAAATGAGGAGATCTGAGTTCGCGGGTCACCAAAATTCACGCACTCTTTTTGCTCCGTCCTTTTTATCATTCGCACAGTCTTTTACGCGGGCTAATTCCGCTTCGAAACAACACCACTTTTAGCCCATAAAATTCTCGGCATTTTCCACACACAAAAGTTTTGCCCAGCATGGAAATTCCGATTTTACTCACCTCGAAGAGTGCAGCAGGACTGATAGTAACGCTACCAGCGGTAGTACTCCAGGCCACATAGCGGCGGCCTGAAACCATAAAAATCATAAAATTTTCATGCATTCTCTCAATTACATGTTGAGCGAATAACTCAAACTACTTTGTCACTGTTGTGGCAGAAACATCGTTTGCGGGGGTGGGGAAAAAGTTTGACAAACGAAGGAATTGCGAAAATTTTAATGGCTTATGTTTTTAAACGAATGGAAATGACGCTGCGTCAAGATTCTTTTAACACTAAAACGGTAACCTCGTTTTTTACCTATTCCGGTAACCTGAATTTTGAAAAATTCATATCTCCGGTAAAATTCAACGAAAAGGGCTCAACTTGGGCTCATTCTCTCCGTTTTTCAATGCAGGATCACGTGAGCCTGGGGCAATTTTGCTTAAAGTCAAAAAATCAGTCAAAAATGCGGCAAAACGATAAAAAAAGGGAGAACGAAGGGAAAAAGGGCGCGGGATTTGAAGCCGCCCGAGGTCGTTTTTGACCCTGGGTTTTGCCACGTTCTAGGGTTAATCGTTCACGCGAACGCGGTTGTCTCAGAGTTTGCCAAAAGGATTTCCGCATGCTATTGCATCTCATCGATATCTCGGAAGCTGTTTTGAGACTACGAGTTGTGACAGAATGACTGACAGATGAACATGACGAAATTATGTACAAGGGTTTCTGATATGAATATCTATAGAAACGGGGATCCCTAAAGATAGTTTAAAACGTTACTTTCCGTGTGAACGAGACTCGTATGTGGGTGAAACGAAGATTGAAGGGAATTGTAGAGCACAGGCGATATAGGTCGTACATCATGTTTCGAAAGCCGTCACTTTCAAGAGACGACGCCAGTGTGGTACATCAGAAACGTAATGTATTGCTTTTTCAAAGAAGAAACGAATCGATAGTAGGTCGTTCGGAGGGTACAACCCGGTTATAGTAATGGTATAGTGTCGTCAATGTGTGATACCAGTGGATGAAAATGGAGGATCCGACAGCTCGCATTGTAAAACCGAATGCTGAATGATGTGGCTGTTATATTTGTTGGGTGAAACGTAAATTTCACGATATTCGTGTCTTGAACACAAATATGAACTTTATATTAGTATTGGAATTCGTTTTTTCCACGGCTCTATAATTTATTGAGGCTGCGGCTTGATTCATTGCAGTTTATAACACTCGGTTCGTGCGGATAACCTGAAATGAGGTTGAAAGCAGGTACGAGGATGGAGAAAGAAATTATAATCCGAAAATTATTGTTTAAGCACGTTCTACGGCGACGGTCAAATCTGAATATTTGTTTGTAGTTTTTCTTACACAAAAAATGGTTCGCAAGCCTAAGTTCATGAAAAAAAGTTGTTACAAATCGACTGAAAAACTACATACTCTAAATTCAAGATCGCAAGAGGTTATTTTTATTTGTTACATAATAATTAAAATTTCGAAAAAATTTTACAGTCGATTTTTTTGAAAATGCCTCAGTCTTTAAGAAAGTTGGATCACGACGATACAATTTTGCCATGCTAAACCATGTTAAGAATATTTAAAAAATCCGAAAATATAAGAATTTTATAAAACTTCGTAAATATATTCTTTAAGGACGTTGTATGGCGGTGGTCAGATCTAAATTTTTTTTTTTCAGTTTTTCTTACACACAGAATGCTTTGCGAGTCTGAGTTTATGATGAAAAGTCGTTACAAATTCACCAAAGAACAAAATACTCTAAATTCAAGATCGCCCCAGGTTATTTGTATTTGTTATATAATAATTAAAATTTCGAAAAAAATTTACAGCCGATTTTTTTGAAAAACTGGATAAAGCTTCTCCGATGTTGGATAAAAGCGTGTGCAAAGTTTTAAGAGGCTTCACCATTTAGAAATGGAAATATTTAATGTTGAAAATTGGAACTTTTAACACGCGCTCTTATGAGAAACTACTGAAAATTGTGATTTTTATAAATAAATATCTCGACTTTTGGATGGTGAAACCTTTTGAAATTGCACGAGCTACTAGATATCACTATTCTCTTTGTGCGGTGCAAATTTGAAGGATTTCTATCGACAGAAAAGGTTGCATGCAGCGTCCATAACGAATAAGATGGGTTGAAAAGTTTGGAAAGTCGTTTTTCAGGCTGATGAGAAAAATGATAATTATCATTGAGGGTATATGAGAATTGAGAGTGATTTCCATTTAATTGACCTGGGGCAATGATCCCCCGGAGGGGTAATTTGGTAATAGAGGGTTTGGCTCATGAGTCAACCATAAAAACGTTAGTGAAACGAGAAAAACCAACGGAGACTGTAATCCCCAGGCTTTTTATTCACACACTAATATTTTTCTTCTTCCTTTTTATCTTTCGTGTCGTTGATTTTTTTCTCTTTTCTCGTATTTTTTGCTTTTCATACGTTCGCCACGAATGTGGAAAACGGGGCGAAGGGAATAGGACCGAAAAGTGCGGATGAATTATGGCAGGAATAAATGCAACGTAATCCGCCTGGGGAAAAAAGTCTGCCGCGTTCCAATGTGTGGAAGAGATTTCACCACGAGCTTAACCGATTCTCAAGTGTAACACTCGCCGAGTTTTCTCTCCCTTTTTAAACGTCCCTAACAAATGAACAAATAGCGATTTTTTCAGCTCACTACATTCTCCCACCATAACAAAAGTTATTACGTTGCGAATGGATACGTTACGAAAGAAACGAATTTCCAGAGATTCTCAATTACACACCTCCGGAAAATTAATCGATCTAACGCGAAGCTTTTTATCGGCGAGCTCGGTACGAGATGAAAATCTTGCAAAAAACCGATAAACGATTGAGAAACGTGCAAAGTTATGAGAATACAGAATCGAAATAAAAGTTAAAGAAATTTGATTCCCCAATATGAAATTGCGATTGCGAGGGAATTTTGTACTTTTCCACAAACTTTATTCAGGGTCCTGACAAAATTTTGCATAAACGTTCTTGTCGCCAAAATTGACAGTTTTGCACATGAATTTGCACGCGTTCAGGTGGAAAAAGTTAAAAATTGGACGTAAAATATCTCAAATTCTTAACGTTAGAGAATTTTTCTTCACAGGAGAAAATTATTAGTTTCGGTGTCGAGAAAGTTCGCTAAAAATAATCAAAGAATCCTGAATAGAGTGATTTTGTGATGGGAATACGTTAATCGAAATCGGAAATTGTGAAGTTGTAATTTAATTAACAAAGTCTTCGGTTTAACTACCTCAAAAAATCGATTTTGCAGACAGTTCGGTTCGAGTCGTAATAATGACTAATTTTATAATACTTTGTTGAGATGGGAAAAAATGAGATTGTAAGTTGGGAATAAAGATGCTTTTATCATAGCTGTTGGAATTTATTCAAGTCCTTTTAAAACAATGCAAAAAGAAGGGACGAGGTGAAGAGAGAAGGGAGCAGAAAGAGAGAGAGAGAGAGAGAGGAAAGCGGAGGAGGTTGCGGAGGAAAGGGCCAAGAGCTACGACGACAACCCCACCTGCGCGAGGGGAGGCGCGCGGTTGCGTAAAATCAATACAATCCCAAAGTGCGAGAGAGAGAGAGAGGTAGAGAGGGAGAACAAGAGAAAGAGAGAATGAGAAAGAAGGACTCGGAGATAAGTAACTTTACGCCAATAAATCGTGATTAAATCAAGTTAACGGGAACGTGACTTTAATTTCCGAAAAAGCCAACAGATTGATCGTCACCCTTTTCCTCGGCATTTCCGCATCTCTTTCCCCCTCCCTCAACTATCGACCCTCCAACAACCCTTATCTATTTTCATCAGGAAATTGACGCCGGTTTGTATCACTCGAAACGACTTTTTTTCCCAATCGTTCTGCTCCTACCGGATTTGGATCAATAAGACTATTATTAATTAGTTACCGTTATAATAGAAATTTAAGTGTGATCCAGCAAAGATTCCCCCTCGAAAAAATCGCATTCGTGCAACCAGGTTCACGTAAAAACAAACAAACAGGACTTTATTTTCATTAAAAACGAAATAAAACAAAAAAAACTTATCTCGTTTCCATTTTCAATGGAATAATCACTTAATTTCTTAATTTCGATGTAAAGCTATTTACAGGCGATAATTGGGATCAAAGCACGTATTATTTCTTGCGTGCGTTTGTCAGGAGGCTCATTCACAAAATAATGAGAATTTCCTGGGATCGAGAGGACAATAAAGCGCGCAGAGAAGATTTATGACGATCTGCACGAGGTGCAAATAATAATCGAGGTATTTGGCGAAGGTCGAGAAGATTCGAAAAATTCCAACAGCGCATAAAAAAGTTGTGTCGCCATGGATTTTTATGGGATTTTTCATGGAAGGAGGATGAGAACAGAAGCGAAACAGGATTTGGTTAAGAAATGCTTATGAGTTTGGGAAAACATTGGAGAGAATTAAATGCGGCGTGGTTCGTGGTTCGGCATAAAAGTTGGGACATGATTCTTTTCGTCGGGGGGTGAAAAGCGAGCGGGATGAGCCAGGGGATGGGGCTTGAAAAATGGGCGAGTAATTTGGTTCAGGGCACGACCCCAAGTCGGCCACTGGATGCTGGGAAATCCCGATACGGAGTATGTCCCGCGTGTGTCCCAATTTTTAGCGAAGCTTTGACCTTTATCGAAAGTAATGGGATCTTCGATAGCGCTGGATGAATCGCGGCTTTTATATTGTTCAGCTATACAAACGCGCACGAAACTCCTCGGCGACGGGGGTTTTTCGATTCTTTCGCTTATTTTTCTAACGCTCTTGAAAGAATAAAACTTACGTCACAATTCTCACGAGATTTAGTCTTGTGTGCAAAAAGGAATATGCCGAAGGGAGATGACACATTCGAGATAATGCTCATTCGAGTGTGTATACACAAAGCTAGACTCTCTAGAAAACACACATACTCTGACGGACTCCGCATCGCGCGATATAGAAATATTTTCGTTAAACTCCCTACAGCTGCGTAAAAAGACAACTTTCTCTCTGCTTTGGCTGTTTTTGTTTTCCCATTTCTTGTTTCTACCGTTCACACTCCCGTTCCCTCCAGCTATACCAAATCTTCCCCCACCTTTGCTTCCTCTAACCCCTCAATCGTGTCTCTACCACCCTCTCGCATGCTCTCTACAGACTCTTTGCCTGTGTGTTTTTCTTTTCCCCAACTTCGACAAGAAACGACTCGAGTTTCGTTCTCGTGTACCAAAACACTTTTACGGAATCATTTTTCAACGTGAACCTGTGGCCTCTGTGAACCTCCTCCTACCCCCACCTACATATATTTTTATGTATACATACATATACATCATTGCTCCCCCTCCTCGAACCTCATCCATCTGTTACTCGACTCGTTAAAATAACACGCGAAAGTTAGTGTAAACTTATGTTACTTTAGCTTCGGCTACTTGCTGAAGCGAAGAAACAAGTGCCACGGAAAGAAGAATAAGAGATAGAGCCTCGTATAAATGGAGATAAGTACTGAGAAGTGCTTTCCAAAGTCTCGTCTCGGAAATATTGAAGCGAAAACCCGATGCAATATATAAATTGCGAGAAATACTGCACAGACACTATTCCCGAATATTTGACGTTTCCGAAACACCAAGATTTCATTTTTTTCTTACAAACTGGCACTCCAGTTGGCGCTCCTTCGTTTTCGAACTTTTTTTGAATTATTAATTGGCAATTTTCGATTCATTATCATTTTTAAGTTGTTTGGGAACTTTGAAAATGGAAAATATGACGAAAAATGTGATTTTTTGGTTCAGGTTGCCTAAAACTTATTTTGATTCGTGAATCACGTTCCTGTGAAAGATTCTTCAAATTTGGTTCCGTGGTTTTTGCAAGAGATTGGATTACATACATTTCACGATTACTTTTTTTTGATAAAAAAAAGCCAGGAAGGTCCGTTTTTAGCCGAGCGATGAAAATGAGAAGAAAAAAAGGTTAGACAGGGATTCGTAGGGGTAGGAAAAATAGGAGAATAGTTAGCAGGTTCCGGGGTGGATTTTTGAGCGTAGTTTCGCTCACCACGAAGCCCAGGAACTTTTATCCAAAAGTCTATGGGCGGGTATGTGCTTTAGTCTAGAAGATAAATTCGAGCGTCCATCTTCCTTGGAGAACCCATTCCCCGGTGGTACGTAATCGAGACTATGTCTGGGTCTGACCAAACGTCTGGTCTCTGGACCAGATCTCTTCCCTCCCAGGAGACCCAATAGATACATATATATCTACACACATCCAGCCACATTTTACTCCGTCCTGAAAACCCTAATGTTTTCACTCCGGCTACGTTACGATCCATCTTCCTTTTCCAACGTTTAAAATTCAGTCGATCTTTTGCACTATGCACTAGCCTCACTCCACATTATTTACCGCTCTCTTCGGATCCTCGACTCCATTTTAAAAATACCTTCGGAACTATTTGCTCTCGAAAAATGTCCAGTTTTATTCTCGGAACAACGATATTTTAAATAAAATTCCATGCAAAATCATCGAAATCCGTTTTTCACGGATTATCAAGATTTTTTCAAATATATTCCAAAACTTTGAAAATCCGTCATGAAAAGTTTTGCTTTAATCTCAAGAATTTAAAGTCGATGCGGCGGGAAATCGGTTTTTCGTAGTTTAAAACAAATTGAGGATAAGCGCTACGAATAATTTGCCATGAAAAAGTTGAAAATGTTAAAATACTTGGCTAAACGTGACAACACGACATTTGTGAACCTCGAACAATTTTAATGTGAGAAAAACGTCGTCCATTTACTTATAAATTTGATTCTTTGAATGGCCAAGAAAAAATCTCTCTTTAGGAGGTTGAATCACGAAATTAAAATAATCAGAATTTGATCACATTTGGTGATAACATTCTGGGGCATCGAGTATTTGAACAGGATTTTTTTCCAAATTTTTGACCACATCGTTTTGGAATAATTGAGAATTAAATCGAACTTCTTATGCACGTCATACACGTCAACTTTGGTGTTCGATTACTCGGGTACTACTTCGTACGTTGAATGCAAAATTTTCTATTGATAGAATTCCTTGAAATTTGCACCACACAGAGAGATTTGTGATACCTAATAGCTCGCGCAATTTTGAGAGGTTTCACTATGTAGAAGTCGAGGAATTTATTTTAAAAAATCACAATTTCCAGTAGTTTCTCATAAGAGCGCGTGTTAAAAGTTGCAATTTTCAACATCAAATATTTCCATTCCTGAATGGTGAAGCCTCTTAAAACTTTGCACACGCTTTTATGCAACATCGAAGAAGCTTTATCCAGTTTTTCGAAAAATTCGGCTGTAAAATTTTTTCGAAATATTAATTATTATATAACAAATACAAATAACCTCGGGCGATCTTGAATTTAGAGTATTTTGTTCTTTGGTGAATTTGTAACGACTTTTCATCATGAACTCAGACTCGCAGAGCATTCTGTGTGTAAGAAAAACTGAAAAACAAAAATTTAGATCTGACCACCGCCATACCACGTCCTTAAAGAACATATTTACGAAATTTTATAAAATTCTTGTATTTTTGAATTTTTTAAATATTCTTAACATGGTTTAGCATGGCAAAATTGTATCGTCGTGATGGAACTTCCTCAAAGACTGAGGCATAACGAATGTCTGACATATGATTGATTGAAATCACTGAAACTCAAACTGGTAATTATGTAGTTAATTAAGATGGTGACGTCCGTTTTTTGGCAGAGTTTCTTGGATGACGAATTTAGGTTGAGGCACTGGAGTCTTGTCTCGCCGAGATTTTTAGGATAAAATGTAATAACGTGTCGTAAAAGAGATTGGGTTGAAAAAGCCAGAGGGGAATTGGCCACAAAAATGGTAATAATCGAGCATTATGTTTGTGTATAATGACGTTAGGATTGGTTATTTCATGGGTGAAACGAGATTGGTTGTGAAGAGGAGAGAGAAAAGGTTCGATTTGGCTGGTTATCTGGAATATAATCTCCAACAATAATAAAGTTCTTATATACGCCATGAAGAAGTTTCATTCAATAACCGGAGTTTAGACCCCCGTTCTCCCCGTGAAACCGTCTCGCCCCTCCCTTCTATTGCCTCCCCTAATATTAATCCCTGACTGCTGAGGAAAAGTTGTTCTCGTTTGTGGCCACATCGAGTCTCAAGTCAGAAATGAAGAGGAATGTCTGGGAGATGAAGAGGCAGTTAAACGTTTTCACCTCTAACCCTTCAGCAAGATTTGGAAGACCCCGCGTCCAAATCTCTCAAACGTTCTCGTTGGGAATCTTTCATCGAGTTATAATAATCTATTTTGAAAGGGCCTCGTTCTCTCTTCTCCTTCTTCTTCTTCTTTTCTCTCTTAAGCCCTTTGCTTCGGCACGTTGACTGCGATCCTTTATCAGGAACGTGATTGCACGAGAATCCCACTCTCTACTTTGCCTCTCCCACTCCATCTTTCCTCACCCCGATTTCGTCAAGACCGCGTAATACTCTTGAATAAAAATGCCACTTGGAGGGGCAGAGGAGAGAACGCTTTTTTTTCATCTATCGTTCCTCTTCCTCTTTTTCCTTACAAGGTTCTATTATACAGCGTTGAACGTGCTTAAGCTGCTGAATTCGTTTTCGCGACCCTTTGAAAAACAGACGACGTGGCCTCCGCGTCTTAACACTGGTGACGAATTTTTCTTACTGCTCTATCCCGAATCCCCTCTCCAACTCGAGCTACCAATTTTCTTCACAAACTCCGTTTTTTCGTTCCCTGAATCATACGAACGTACACCGGAAGCAAAAAATCTTTCGGCTCGGCTGAAAATTCATCGGAAACTATTTTTTTTTTTTTCGTCAAGCGTTTAAAAGCTTCACCAATTATGGCGCTCTGGTACCGACATGCGATGAAATCTTTGGGTCCGAACGAGTCGAAAGATTTTCCATACACGGGGTCAAAAATCTTTTGCACCCGTAGCCACTACATGCATGGATGCAAATTTGCACAAACGAAAACTTCAGGCGACAAGATCTTTTGTATCCGTGGCCCAGCCGCTTTCCTCATAATCGGTCCGAATTATTTTTTCTCTTAAAATATGGCTCGTTTCCTTCAGTTCCGCGCTAATTAAATGTCAATACCTTAATTAGTATTGAAATGGCGTTGAAATAAACAAAAAACCGATTTTCGATTTTTTTTTCGTGAATCTGACCATTTTTTCGTAAAATTTTTTGTATTTTTCGGTTTTATAGGCATCGTAATCGATAGCCCAGGATTTGCTACCCCTAAAAAGTAACCCCCGAGTTTTGAATCCGTGAAAATGTCGATGAGAGAGAACGGTTTGAAAACTCAAAGTGCAAATTTGTATTTTTATGGAAATTTTGAATACCAAAGTCGCAGATCAGGCAATTCTTATATAAACCAGAATGACCGCGTGAGCCTGCAGATTTCGAAATAAAAACGTGCGCCTCGGTTCCAGGCGCGCGTGCGGTTGCGGCATCGCAGTAAAGATCAAAGAAAATGTAAAGAACGCGTTGTGCGAGGGAGACTGTGCAAGATTTTGCCAAGGTTGTACGAAATATTATTAAGAGGAGCATTAAGTAGGCCCATTTGTCCATGTGCCATCTTAGGACTCGAGATAAATGAAAGGCAAACAGCGCGGCGAGAAGGAAAGCGAGTACGCGCGCGGTGTGTTATCGCGTCTCGTTCCTTCATCATCCAAGAATAACCAAACCTCACTCACTTTGCCCGGCGCGTCTGAGGAAAGGAGAAAAGAAGATTCGCTCTCTTGTCGAGAGGGCTATACGTAATGGGGACTGGCGTGTAGATACATATACCGCGAGCTGTCGTGAGATTCACGAAGAGCGTGAGAAAGGGGAAAAGCCCGTACGAAGCAAAATGAAATATTGCTAGTTTTCCTGCGGTTGATCGTTGCACGCGCCATCAATTGCCTACAGCACAGACTATTTTTCTTTCTTACAAATCGTTATGAACGCCCTTACACCTTTCACGGATCGTTTCACCTGTGGCCATGCACCTTACCGAGTCACGCCTTGTCGAGACCTCGTTTTTCATACACGACACTCACCAAACTATAATCCATAAACTATTTTCCAAGCCTCATTTTCTACCCGACCAATTTCCTTTCCATAATCGACTACTCACAAATTATCGATCACTAAGTACTCTCGGGCTCTGCGGCGACTCTCGTTATGTCACTATCTTCTGATAACATCTAGTCCAAATTATCCGCTCAGCATATTTCCGTGTATATACAAAACAGATAATAATATCCGGCCAAACGTACCGTGTCAATAATGACCCTATCGTTAGCCTCACAGAAAATAACTCATTTGGCCAGCGTCCTGGGTCGCAAGTTATTGACAACAAACGGGCGATAAATGATTTTCCTGCATTCCCAATTTGAGCCCCTTTATTTAATCCTGGAAAACGGTTACCTGCGAGCTCAAAAACGTTCGTTCTCGGGTTTCTTATCGTTTATTTACCGCATTTTTGACCAAATTTTCTACTTGAAGCGAAATTGCCCCAGGCTCGCATGATCCTGGATCAAAAAATGAAAAAAATGAGTCCAAGTTGAAGTTTTTTCGTCGAATTTTACCGGAGAAATGAATTTTTCAAAATTGGCGTCATTTCCAAGGCCAAAAAAATGAAGTTACCGTTCTAGGGTTAAAGAATAAATAAAAAATTACTTCCGAACAGTAAATCGAGGCTTCTGACGAGATTTTTATATCCAACGAATAATAAAAACAAATTTTGGATTTCAATTTAAAAAATCAATGGAAACGTGTCGTGGAATTATTTCTTAAATTCACGTGACGTTGGGCTATTGAAAACAAAATGCCGTTGGGCAATTGGATCCATGTTCGAAAAAGGTTCTATGGGCATGCGAACCCCGATTTGAAAAGGGGGGAAAAGCTTTTAAAATAACAATGCAAATACACGGAACCTATTTGCACGATCCATTGTATGGATTTTCCTTTTTCCATCTCGTGCGACAGAAGCATTTACGAATGTCTGCGAAAAAGCAGTTTTTTTTTCAGTATTCGGAGGCACTCACCTCGAAATAAAATGAGTTAACGTCACAAAAAATTGCCATTTTTTTTCGCTTTAGAAATAAACTTCGGGGCTGATTGCATTGACAAACTATGAGAGTTTGTTGGATCAAGAAAATCAACCGAATCATTCTTTTAATTCGAACAAATATTTGATCCTTCTATTCAATAAATTCGGTGGCTGAAAAATATTCTGCCCAATGAATTTTGCCACAGTTTGTTGAGCCTCGAACTCAGTTTATTTTATCGAAACTGGAGCGAGTCAAAATTCAAAAAAAAATACGTCGAAAATTCATCGCGATAACGCGAACAACATTTCTCCGTTGTCGATAATTTTCGCCAACTGTTGGTGAGAAACTGGACATGCGAAATGAAAATAATGAATTTATATATAGCCCCGCGTGCATGAGCGAACTGGCAGTCCGAATGTTGATCGTTGCACTACGAACGAGTTTTCCTTTTGTTTATTTACAGCAGGTATTTTTCCGGGAGTTGTTGAATGAGAGAATGAGATGAGTCACGCGAGGCTCCCGGTCTCAATGACATGCAATATACTCCGACGTTATAAATCCTTCCCGCGAGCATACAATCACTTTTGGGTTGACAGCTAAAGCGTATTCGCGTTGCCCGAAAAAATACCAACCCTGATTCCGAAGTTTATCGTCCCGCAAATAACTTCTCACTGTTTTTCGGCTTCTGAAGACACTTCCCGTTCGAACTAATTACTGTATATCAATCTTGCATAATAATTGCACCGTTTGATTGATCGTTTATCTGCATTTTTTCATCAAGGCATTTCCTTATCGGCGATACAATGTTGCCATGCTAAACCGCGTGTTAAAAACATCAAAATTCTCAAAATAATTACAATTCAATAAAATTTTATGAAAGTATTTTTTAGATTTTTTTAAATTCCAAAATATTGTCATTGTAGCGAGAAATAAATCTAGAAAGTCTCTTTGAAAAGCAAACTATTGTCATTCCCATGATAAATTTTGCTGGCCGTTTCGATAGAAACCAAAAAAACTGTCAAAATTACGAAATTTATCAAATTATCAAAAAATATTTAGTTCACAGTGTTCAACAAAGTATCGACGTTTTTTGACCAAATTTGATTTTCGATGTAAGAATTCTGCTTCGATGCTGAAGCACTCGATATATAGATTGATGAAAAATTTGAAAAAAATTGTGTTTTCGCAATTGACGTTGCAAAACGTTGTGACCAAATTTTATCAATTCCTCAATATTTAGATTTTCCTACAGAAGCGCTTTAGGCTCATTATTTCTATCCAATCGATCTCATTATTGTTATAATGATTATTATTATTATTAAGAACAATGCTAGGGTTGTAAATCTAGGCCAGGTAAATCTTCGAACGTTTCTATACACGCTGTAAGCATGACAAGTGGGCTCAGAGCCAGACGGGACTTTTGATTCAATTCCTAAATGAAATCCGAAACGTTATTGCCTCACAGTCTGTAGAAAGGCGGTAAGATCGATGGGCCAATTTGAGGGGAAGGGTGGAGAAAATATCGAGGTTATGCTATCCCATCTGTGGATATGAGACGCGAGGGTTGAGCTTGGCTGGTGCGGAATACATTTTGTTGCTGCATTGATCAATTAAATGGGCAAAAATATATATTTTTCAAGCCTCCGTGGTAACCAGGGGTCAAAATGACCTGAAGCGTAATTTTGAGCTGGAATGACTACGAGTTAATGGCGCCCGAGACGGTTGACCTCCCCTCCAACGATTCTTCGGGGTGCCAGAATTTTTTTTCCCTTTTACAGATTTTGTCTGCCGGTCGATTTTTTTCCGCCATCTTAAAAATCGAATGGAATTTTTTTAGCACGATATTCTCATTCCCAATGGTTCAAACCAACGTCCTGAATTTTTATGCCTCGTTCGGAACGATACTGGCAACGCGGCAAGCGTTTAAACACGGCCGGGGTCATTCTGACCCCGTGTGACCAGCGCGTTGGGTCTAAAACCTGTGACCACCGAGGCTCGTCGAATGTTCATATCGTAAAATGCTTTTGAGCTAAATTTTGGTAGATTTCCAACAAATTTTGATGGGCAAAGGTTAAGGGTCGTGGCTAGAAACTTGATCAGAAATGAATGATTTTTTAAATAATTGAAACGAGCTTTCGAACGAAAGCAAATGGAACCGCGAGCTAAAAGTATGCTCGTGGAATATCGTTGATGCAAAAAAAAAATGTAAATTTGCATTGACGTCATCCGGTGGTTTCTGCGAGGGTGGAAAAGCAAGGCTCAAGGAAAGTCTAATTCGAGTATTCGGCTGAGGTTAATTCGAGTTATATTTGACAGATTGCCTGGGATCCGCATAATACAAGAGCAAAAGGAAAGCGACATGAACGCGAAATAAACAGGCCCTGGCACGCTCGAGCGCGTCTCTGGTGATAGGATGTTTGAAAACGAGACAAAACTCACGCTGTGCTCTCTCATTAGGCTGCTTGTGCCAACGGCCTTGTGGAGATTCCCTGCGACACATAATGGGGTTGTTATCGTGGTAAATAAAAGAGCGAGAGAGAGAAAAGATCCGAGAGGGTGAGTCGAACGGATCTTCTCGAATGAACGCCAAAAATGAAAGAGTGGAAGAGAGAGAGAGGGAGGAAGATGGATTGAGAAATAGAGAAATATATCCATCAAGGTCGTCACTTTGTTCCAACGGCGAATGTAGCGGGACTACATAGTGTTGTATGAGTTATATAGACATTCTGGGGAGATCCGTAAACCAGCAGCGCGTGAAGGGGCGGGGGCTGCAATGACGCGCGCACCAGAAATGTACAAGTGTTAAGGGTAACTGTCGACAAGCAGATCGGGTGTAGCCACGATGAGTGATGCTTGCACACGTTCCTGCAAACTTGCACCGACAACCAGCGGCCTCTCATCAACAGAAATATCATTGAGAGATTAAATACTTGGCTGAATATGATGCGAGGGAGGAAAACAACAACAACAAAAACAATTGGATGTTGAAAGAGAGGCACGAGAGGCACATTGTACGTTGATCTCGCGCGGTAACGCATGGACCATTGGGTGGGTTTGAGATTTCGTTTCGTTGGGTTAGTAGGTTGGCTGCGAACTAGGCCATCGGGTTTCTTTGGGTTGATCCAGCCTCGCGGAGGCTCCTTGAAAATTCTTTCGATTCCACACACTCGTTAAGTTTCAGTTGATAAAACTTTGATTTTCACTAGTTTATGAAAGAAAAACAAAAAACTGTGCTCTGGCGCGGTTATCAACCTCAAAATTATGTCATCACCGTGTCGGGGAATGCATGAGGTATTCACGGAACAGTTATTTCCAAGTTACGAGTGAAGTTATGTTTTTGAGCACTGCAGCGAATGACGTACATAAAACACGAGGAGCGTTGAAGAGTTGTGTGTTTTGAAAAAAAAAAGCACGAATAGCCGCGTATTTGCGAGCGAGAACTAGAACCGCAGTGGGTTGGCTTGTCCACATCAGTGAGAGAGGAGAACAACGCGCGCGAGCCAGAAAACCGCCTCTCCATATATTTATCACTTTTTCTCTGGTCGTCAGGCTGCCTGCTTGTCCCTTTGACGCTTTCACATATCCAGCAGTAGTCGTACACCCCGAACATGTATGATCCCCGGCCCAGCCTACCCAGCCCCGGATTCTTTTGAACGTTGAACAAGTACACCGCTGCAAGGGGGTAGCAGAGAGAAAAAACTGAGAAAAACTCTCATCTCCTCTGGAGAAAGCGCAGTGATCCATGTAGCACGAGCATAGTCCCCGCCGTAGCGATATATCGTCAGAGAGAGAGTCTGTCAAATTGGACGATTATCAATCGGCCCCTGCGTGGATAACTCGTTGGAGCGCGATTGAAGCAATCACTAAATCACCAAAAGAACCGTAATCCGATCTACGCGTCAAGGGGTTAGCCGCGATTGCAACATGACCTAACCCTGCCTATGGATCTGCGAACGTCAAACACAAACTATTGAAAGGAAATAAAACGATAGCCGGGTCTGTTGATTAATCAAGAATCGGAATTTCCTAATTCGCACTGTCATCCCCGAATCAAGACTGTCGCACCAAAATGACAACAAAAATAAAAGCCGCTAAATGAGTGAATGGATTAGTGATATAAGTGATAAAAACGAATGACGATCGTGTGACGGAAATGGTGCTTATAACGTTGATGGGGCGATGATGATTTTCTCGTGTTCCTCTTACCTGGAGAGGATGAAAATCCTAGGCAATCAAAGCCCAACGGCGTGGCGAAGCTGACATGGCGCCCTCCGATATTGCTAGCTGATCGTCCAGTTTAGCTCGCACGTAAAACAACCGTCCTACCTCGTTGCTTTCGTATCCTGGACTGGCGTCGTTGAGAGGCCTACAGCCACTCACACCGACAGGGTGAAAACTCCTCTACCTGGTTGCTGGTGCGCTATTGATCTCGGCCCAGACGAACCGACCGAACGACCCACGCAGACGCTTAGCGTTGCCGCGTCGCTTTAGCAACGTGACGTCATTCCCTTTCCCCTCCCCCCTACCCCCGATTTTCAAACATCCCATCCTCTCGATCCATCCAGCCTCCCTCCTCCGCTCTCGCCCTCGGCCCAACAACCTCTTTCCCCTTTCCCTTCCTCCTCCTCCTCCTTTTGCTTCGTGTGCCAAAGCCTCATCTCCCTTTCTCTGGCTGGTCCCTCACCTCACCAACCGCGTCCTCTTCCGCCCGTCCGCCACAATTCTCCATCTCGCCCTTACGCCCAACTCTCCTCCTCGTCGTCTTCATCCCGCGTAGACACCCTCGTCTATCCCAATGACTAGGACTTTGGTATGTCGAATCATCGATGCTACACATCTTATTCTCACCCTAGCTCGTCCACCTATCCCATATACCATCCTTCTAAATCTCTCCTCTCTCCTATCGCCCTCCTCCCAAACCCAACCCCTCCGGGATTCCACTTTGCTCTGACGTGCACCCTCAACTAATCGATATATCAATTGCATTGTTTTCATTTTTCCAATCAAAATCGCTTACCCAACGACAGTTCATGCCTCTCGCTCTTTCGGCTCCCCTAAATCCCAGCAGTCATCCTGCCGTAACAACCCCTCGCATTCAACCCTTACACACGTTCCCATCAACGCCACCATCAACTTTGACCAAACTTTTTTCCAAGACTATCCCAAACAAGCCCAAAACCAATCGACCTCAATCTCACCTTTTCCACAACCCCCAATGTCCTTCGGATTATTCAAGCTCTAGTTTTTTCAGACTTTCCTCATTCGAGGGGGTGGCAAGTTGCAGCCCCTAATGTTAACACTCGCTGATCAGGCTAATTTTTACAACAAACATTCCAGCCGCTTGAACCTTTAGCAAAAAGTCCTCGTTGACGTTCAATCCTAACGTGTTTTCAAACGTTTTTGCTCGTCGCAGTAGTACAACCACGCGTGTGGTCAGACGACCGAGCCGCTTTCAAACGCGCCAGAGTCTCATTAAAACAAAAATTGTCAATTCAAACAGCCCCTTTCAACTACATTTTTTTTAACTTTCAACAAAAGCCCCAAGGCTCCAACGTAACGCACTAGAAATTCAAGGAAACGACTACAATTATGATCGTTGAGTGTCAAAATCTGGGCCTGCATTAATCCCGATTAATTAGTCAATTCAGAATAGCCTCTGGCACAGATTCAAGATTGTATTAGAATGAAAATAGGGCATTCGCGTACCCCGGATAAAGTATCCGACATGTCTGTTCGAAAGGAAAATAAATTCAGCCTCCTTTTATCATGCTGCACTCTGTCATCCAATTTTTTCGAAATATCTTCATCCACATCCTCCTACCGCATCAAGTCAAAGTCGTCAAAATTCCCAATTAATATTTTGGTCGAATTGAGTACGAAAATAGAGAAATAATAATGCATTCAAATGCATTTGACTAATCAATAAATAAAAATAATGAAACTACGCATTTTCGACTAATTTTTTTACTTCAAGCTAAATCGGCCCAGCCTCACGCGATCCTGTATTGAACAACAAAAAGGATGAGCTCGAGTTGAGCCCATTTTGTTGAATTTTACCAGAGATATGAATTGTTCAAAATTGGGGTCGTTTATGACCCCCAGATTACTGGAACAGGTAAAAAAAATAAGGTTACCGTTGTAGGGTTAATAATTATATGCAGACAAAAAAGCCCTTCGAAATTCGGTCTTTTAATGTATTTGCTTTCTGCAGGTGGTGCAGAGATTTTATAGTTGCACTGCAGGAAGTCACGTAGTTTCGTTCTCGTTAAAATAGTAATGATAATAATAATAAAAATAATAATTATTGTTGTTATAATGGTCGGTTCTCATTAGGTTTAACGAGCACATTGATGCTGCCGATTTTCATTTATTTTTTCTCATCATTTTCAAAGAACCTCTCGAGCTGGTTGCGGTCATCCGGAGTACATAGCAAAGCATCACTCCGTTGATTCAAAGACAAACGAGCCCCACATTTATTTATTTCCATTATTTTTTTCTCCATTGCTCCTTCTTTTTTACCGGGTTTGTTATTTTTTCTTCGTGCCAGCGCGATAAAAATAATAAAAATGCTCGTTACGACGAAACAAGCAATTAAAAATTCAATAGGAACCATCTGGCGTGTATGACTTTGGTACACTTACGCGCGCTTTTATGCGATATTTCTAGCAGCCCCCGGAATACTCGTGTGAAAGATACAGGGAATGAAAACTGCAAAAAAAAAAACTTCAGACCTATCGCTAAGCTCGAGTGCGTTGACATTTTTTAGACTTCATATATTTTTTATTCATTACGTTACAGTCTCTCGTTGCAAAATTTGCTCAAAAAATAGTTTTTTTTTTTTTTTCCTTTTACATCTCGTGGTTGATCAGAAAATTAGAATTATATGGAACTTTCAGATGTACAAACGTTTCGTGGCACGGCTCTCGATGAAAGGTCGCGTCTCTTTCAACTTTACTAATTAAGCCACCCTCGATCGATGGGTTTTCCGACTATCTATTCCTCCTCGACGTGCGCTCTTTGTGATCGCGAGGCATTTTTCGTCCAATTAACACTTGCTCCCGGAAAAAGCCCAAAAAATGCAGTTTGTTTGTTTGCGCGACATAGAGAAGCCTCCGTTCAGATATTTCTGAAATTAGGGGCATGCCGATCGAGGTGGGGCTCCGCAAGTTGCTGCGGAGGCTTATAGGAATTTAAATGAGCCGCACGACACGAGACTGACTCACGTTCATCGGCCTAGGGTTAATATCCCCTCAGCACAGGGCGAGGACATCACAAGAACTTGCGGAAAAAGTTTTTCCTTTCGGAATTCGGACTATTCGCTCCTGAACCTCCTGAGCCCTCCAGGGTGGCTATTTGTGCTAGGACGACCCGTATGTTTCCTCGGGGCTGATGCAGAGCCGCGGAGTACAAAATTCTACTTGTTTCAAGTTCAATCGATCCATTAGCTTTTTTTTTATTCGCGCACTACGAATAATTATGAGAATTCACGTTTTTCCGGCTCGGATCCAACTGTTAATTTTAATATTGAAAAATATAACGAGTTGGATGGAAATGCCACGTGACCTAAAAATTCTACTCCGTCGTGTCAAGGGCCAAGATTTTTCGAACTATATTCTCCCTCGAGCCAGATGCGTCGGGAAAAATTGATTAAAAACGCTTACGTCGCGCGATCTTGGGCTCCGGAGACTCGACTCCAAAGTTGGCAATATTTTCGGACATATCATATCCCAAGTGGATCGTTAAATATTGGCTAAATTTGAGCTCGCCAGGCGAATAACGAGAGACACAATGCACTCGTCACCCTTTTGACTCTCGTGCTCTTGTTTTATTGGCTAAACGCGCTGCCGGAACCCGAGAGTTGCAGAAATTTCGTCACAATAATTCGCTTTGAATGATTCAATCTTTCGATCGTTGCAAATTCACAATCCGGCGCGTTTGACGATTTTATGGAAATTCTCAATCGACTCTTCATTATTATGCGAAATTTCTCATCAATCGTTGTGGCTTTTGCAATTCAATTACGTCGCGCAGATTTTTTTAATCGTCATTATAGTCATTTCGTTAATTGGATTCTAATGAAAATCCGAATTGCCAAGAAAATTTCGTTTCGGCGCATTCACCAAATCATGACCCACCGGGGGTAACGATTTATTATGGTTTCGTCCATCCCCCGGATGTTGCAGCGTCTCCGTATTGAGAAAATCGCGCTTTTCAAATCAGCATCGATCAGAATGCAACAAAATTTGCCCTGAATCGAAAAAAACTCGGAATCGATCTTCAAATTTTTTATTTCGATCGGGGAAAGAGCATGGAACATTTTTTTCCATCGAAATTCCCGGATATCTTTCTCGCTCTCGTGACTGCTCGGTCGGCATGACGCGTTACCTTAAGGCGCTTCGTTGGCTCCGTAAACACTAAATCCAATTCCCGTTCGTTTCATAATTCGAAAAAAAACGAATGAAAACTTACACATTTTGGCTCGAAGGCTTCGGTCCATCTTGAAATGTCATTTATCTTGGAAAAAACTACTGGGCAAATGGACTTTTACCGACCGCCCGACCAACAGATCACCTTAAGGCGCTCTATTATTTGCTCGGACGGTAAAAATCGCCCTACACGTATTATTTATGGAAAGACTGAATATTTCAAGAAACATATTAGTTACACGTCGTTCCCATTTCTGCAGAGAAGAATGTATAATTTTCCTTTATCTCAAAATAGGAAGAACGTCGGAGAAAAACGTGTATCTAGTACTTTTTGGTCTTCATTCTCGCGCTCTTGAATTTCGCCCTTTAAATTTCTCTTTGTCGAGTCTTTTTGGTCGTATATAAACAGCGACTCGAAAAATCGATCGGGTGTTGAATAAAAATATTGAAAGTTCTTCCAGTTTTCGAATGACCTGCATTTGTTCATACCTCGTGAAATTGTGGAGTTGGAAATTAAGAAAACGATTCAAAAATCTGGAAATTGTTCGAAAAGACCTGAAACTGGACTTGGGGACGGATTTGTGAGTAAAGAGCAAATGCTTTGGTTCGGGTATTTCTGGAAATGGCGAGAACTGGAGTAACGAACTTACCATTCGTTCGCTTCAGTCGCGATCTCGCATTATATCGGCGTTTGCTTTTTTATCAATACGCGAAATAACGCGCTGGACACACCTGAAGTCGAAATGACTCCAGCGATGTTTAAACGCTTGCCGCTTTGCCAGTATCGTTCCGAAAGACACACAAAAATTCAAGATATTAGTTCGAAGCTTTCCGAATGAGAATATCGAGGCAAAATTTTTGGAACCAGTTGCCAAAATGGCGAAAAAAAATCAGCAAACAAGCAATGTTGTGAAAAAAAACACAAAATTTCCAGCAGCGCGAAGAATTTTCGCGGAGAGGAGGCCGAGCGTGTCGAGCGCCAATAACTTGTACTGATTCGGTCTCAAATTTGCGCCTGAGCCAGCGAACCCCTCGAATCCCTCGACTAGTGACAAAAAACTTGTGTCAGCGGACGCAGGACGATGGAAAAAATCGGCTCAAAAGAGCTTTTTGTAATAAAAAAAATCAATCTCGCACTCACAGACGATGGAACTCGTCGGTTGAGGAAAATCGAGACTTTACTAACCGTCTTTCGAAAGTCTGTAAAAAAAAGATGTAATTTTTTTCGATTCGATCACTCGAACGACGGAAGAACGAAGGACAAGGTGGGCGAGGAAATAAACAGCACAACGTGAATATAGTTACAAAAACCTTAGTATTAAAATATTCCAATAAAACAATAAATAATAATGATCAATAATAAAATTAATTAATAGAAGTTTCGGCAGTGTATGTAACATGCTAAGGTCGGCAGGTGCCTACATCACAATAACTATACGTACTAATCCGTATGAGGGCGTTTATCGAAACGATCGTTTTATTACAATAATGTGAGTGTGACTTTGTCGTTGGTAATAGTTTTTTTTTTTTTCAATTACCCTCGTTTTTGTCCTTTCTCATGGGTAATTACGACTTGCACGGGTCAAGGAGACGAAGCAACTGTTAGTGATGTTTCGGTATTTACAATGATTTTTCGGTTGAATCGTAGCTGCAAGGGAAGCGCGATTTCGATGAAAAATAAAAAGTGATGTTCGCTCCGTCACGAGACCGAGGCAAATCGTGTTTTTTTTTTTTCCAGGCAACGTTGTTTTTTCATTATGTTGCATTTGTTTTATCTTTTGCGTATTTTTCCTCGTTGTCGAGTTGAGAGATAATTACTGTATTGTCCGTTGCCATATCGTGGTAATTAATATTTATGTACAACAGTGAACACGTCAGTCACGATCGTTCATCAACGACGGGAAATAATGGCGATGTAAAAACGATCCTATTTATTATTTCTTAGCTCGTCGCTTCGTTTAGCTTTTTTTTAACTCTGCTCTTTGACCTTTTTTCAATGGAAACAAAGACACGAAGGTTTTCTAGTGTTATTTGTCTGACCAACGAGCCGTTCGGTTCGTAGAGAGGTCTGAAAAGGCAGCAGTCGCCTTAGTACCATTTTATCAAATTGGCTAACTCGTCAGCAACGGAAATACATACGCAAAGTAGACACGAGACATAACCCACGTTGCGAAACCACAAAGTTTACAAAGTTTTTCCCTTAATCTCATTTTGGCATTAAATTTACGACCGAAAACAAAAAAAAAACAAAAAACATCACACAAGTTTTCACACCCTCGCGTTTGAATTCTGTTTTTTCCTTTTTTTTTTCTTTCTTTCTTTCTTTTTGTTTTTATTTTCTATAAACGGTACAAATCCGCGTCGAGCACGCTTTCACACGTGTACGTAAAAAATGCTATGCTGTAGTTTCGACACTCGCTCGGAGAAACAGATGGAAAAATTACTTTTCTCGTTGGAAAAAAGTGCATTTTTTCGATTTCCCAATCAAGTTACGTATTTACACTTTTATCTCGATTGTATCGACTTTCCAAACGTTTCCTCTGAACAACTGGAAAGAACATGCGATCATTGGGATCGGAAAGATCGACAAATTATCGAATATTCCGTTTCCGATCGAAACGAACAAGCACTTGAAATACCAAAAACGATTTTAACCCTAAAACTACAAAACCATTTTCGTACCTTGAATTTTTTTACCTTTTCCAACTTTCTGGTTCGTAAAATCGTTCCGAATGCAATGATCCGACTTTTGGGTACGTGAATCTCTTCGTTTTTTCATGCCAAAGAGAATGGCGCGGAGAAAATTCAATTTAATCGAAATTTAGTTGGTAAAAAATCGATTTGAATACCTAAAAGTGCCGAAAAACTAACGTGGGAACATAATTCAAAGTAAAATAAAAATTCGTATTGTATTTCTAGGGTTAAAAGTAGTCGCGAGTCGATGAATTTCGATCTGTTCTTGAAAGTGAATTTTTCAAGAAATTTTCGACTGCATTTTAGAATCTGTTTCCCCGACGAGGCCACTCGTTACGGAACTATCGTCCGGCTATGTAAGAGCACGGAGAAATTGACAAATTTCCAATAGTCGTCACATTCGCGAATGACGATATCGGCTGAGGTACCGAATTACTTTTTTTTTTTTTTTCCTAAAACTCGATTTATTCCCGAGAGCATGAATCTCTGCCGTCCATGCATGAATCTTTAAGGAAGTAACAGTTCCTGGTCACTGTCGAAAAGTAAATACTAGATTTTTGGTCATTTTTGAAAGGTCGAATGCCTCAAAAATTTGACCTTTTTAAATGGTTAACTTGTTGACGATGCGTTTTTTTACACGAACATCGAAATCATTACGATGATTTCAAAGTGTCTTTAGGAGGTTTCGAGTCATTCAATTGGCCGATAATTGCCGGAACAACGTCGTTAGATCTGCAACGATTTTAAACTCGTTGAAAAAAAAAGAATAAATAAAGAAAATAAAATGAAAATTTGGGATTTCCCGATTCGGTTCGGTCCGGAAAAATCATCCGTTTCGCGCAGCCGACGTGACCAGATAACAGAGAAACTTCCTTAATCGATTGACCGAAGTTTTAATCGAAATAACGCGAGAATGCGTTTTACGTTTTAATTTCGCTGTCGCGATTTATCCTGCTGTTGTTTCCTCGTTTTGAGGAATTATCGGCGATCGTTAACCGGTTAAGATTGTTCGCCATTGGGTGGCCATTGGCCAGAATTATGCCAATCCCAATCTTTACCCTTGGGTCGAAATTTGGACGTGCTTCCAGCATTGTTCCAGTCGCGATGAAAGAATTTCTTTTTGAAATGGTGTCTTTCGGGGTCCGTGTGACGCTGGTACTTTAGCGGGACCGATGAGGAAGAGGAAGAGGAGGAGGATGAGCCGTTGTTACCGCCAGACGTGGCTGCCGGTCGTGGACTCGTCGGCGATGGCGTTCTCGGTGGCCCGAGAGCCTCGTCCGGCGATGGCACTATCGGTGGTGGACCGAGCACAGCGCTGTCAGAGCCCAAACCACTGTCCGGACTGGTGTTTACGCCTTCCGTCGATCTACGACGTTTGTCGAGTTCGGTCGATGCGAATGCGACCAATCGATCAAACCCAGAACTGATTCGATCTTGCCAGTCGGCTTCCCCATCTGTAAACCCGCTCCAGCTCAATCCTCTCTCCCAAAAACACTCTAACGCTAACGAAATATTTTTATATCCAATATTTTCAACGCAGCTGGCTTTCGTCTTTAATCCTAAAACGGTAACCCGAACTCAAAAACGACCCTCGAATTTAAATCCCGCGCCCTTTCTCCCTTCGTTCTCGTTTTTTCGTCATTTTTCTCGTCTTTTTATCGTTTTACGGCATTTTTGACTGATTATATGACTTTAAGCAAAATTGCCTCAGGCTCGCGTGATCCTGCATTAAAAAACGAAAAGAATGAGCCCAAACTGAACTCTTTTCGTTAAATTTTGCGGGAGATATTAATTTTTCAAAATTGGGGTCGTTCATGACCGCAGTTTACCGGGATAAGTAAAAAAAAAAAAGGTTACCGTTCCAGGGTTAAAAAAACACGATTTTCCGCTCATAGAAAATGCGCTTACGTCGATCGCCAACTGCGTTACTAACAATCATGTGTTAGTTCAATATTTTCACAAAAATAAGCCATCCAATTTTCGACTATACGTTGGATCATTGTTTCTCCCACGCAACGAGGATTCCATCATGCAACTGGTAGCAATAACTAACTACGAGCAGGTTTAGCGTCACGCAAGCTTCGCTGGTTAAGAGAGCTTAGATTTATTGCTATTTAATGCAAAAATTGCTAAATTAACACTCTGACAACATCTGAATGTCAAAAAATTTTTGTTTTAGAAAAAAGAAAGAATATTTTGGGCGGATGTTCCGCTTTCCACGCCTCTCCTCATTGATTCTTTATCTTCTCGGGCTTTTTCAGCACGAAACGACTTTATTTGGGGTCCTTTCAAAATTAAGCATAAACGTTCTTGGCACCAAAACGAACAGTTTTGTCTTCGGTGAAGAAAAAATTTCTGACGTTTAGAATTAGAGATTTTCAATTTCCAATTTTGAAATTTCCCCATCGACTAAACGCGTGTAAATTAAAATTACGTTTCGTTAGAAAATTGCAAAAAAAAAATGTATTTAAGAATTTTTCTTGCACAGAGCCAGAAAGGCTGAGCCGAATTCTTTTAAGAAAATTCCTAAACACATTTTTTCGCGAAAAACGAAACGCGACCGGAATTTACACGCGTTTGGATGGGAAAAGTGAAAAATTGGAAATAAAATATCTCACATTCCTAACGTGAGAAAATTTGTCTTCACCGGATAACATTTTTAGTTTTGGTGTCAAAAATTTGCAAACGAAATTATCAAAGAATCCTGAATAAAGTGATTTCGTCGTTAACCATGCACGTCAAGTTTTCGCAAAGCTTTTCGATTCTTTCAAACTTATGCCCACGATCGAGCCGGTTTATCGAGCGCCACAGAGTCTTGCCTGGAGGGTAACACAATCGCGAATCGCACCGATAATGGTTTACAAGAAAAAATGTCCTCATGCCGAAATGCAAGATGCAAAGGTGCGAATTGCAGAAAAATAAAATTTTTAGAAACTCGATAGAAAGAATTTAAATGGAACAAGAAAAAAAAACCGATTCACACAAGCGAGCTGGGCTTATTTTCATGAAAATACTCAAGTTGGGTGAATGTTTAAACCGAGTGAGAATTAATTGAGAGATTAATGGATCGATGTGCTCGAGTAAGTGGAAAAATAAAGAGGACAAAGTATAATGCTAACGTTGCTACAGACGTGACTGAGCAAAAAGTAAAAGAACAAAAGAAGAATTTAGAACAACCCCTGTGGGAGAACTCACCAGGAAGCATCGAACCAACCCAAAGGCAGCCATAAATCTCTTTTTTTGCTCTCTCTCTTTCTCTTTCTTAAAAGATCCTCTGTTCTGTCCTTCCCCTCTCTCAATCTCTAACCGTAAACAAGCCTTCAGGGGTTGTGAGCGAGTCTTGAGAATGTGACAGACAGAGCTAACCAACAAACAGCTACAGTGCATCTACCAAATACAACCAACAACAAAATAACAAGAAACAAGAAAAATTAAAAACGAAAATCGGGGATACCATGGCCAAGAGTTGAGAAAATAAAGTAGAAAATAAAAACAAATATCAAAAGTTCAATCTACAAAGAGAAATGAAAGTAAACTACGAAAGGTGCATTAAAAAATACGATAAACTAAGAATAGAAAAAAGTGACTCGAACAACTCGATCCTACAGTTTTACGAAGAGTGTAAAAGTGCCAAAATTCCATGAAACGTGTTTGTTTTTTGTTTTTCGCTTACCGTCCTCTCCAGTCCCGTTGCGTTGTCGCTGGTTCGTCATGTTGGGTTCATCCACCAAGGGCGTCGAAGTGTTGGAATGTGGTTCAACGAGGAGAGGGCTCAAGGGTGCACCGCTCGTGCTTACTGACGAGACGTTCGTCTCGGTTTTCACTAAAATTGAGGATTGCGCTGCCGGGGGTGTCGTCACGGTGCTGCCGTTACTGCTGTTGCTGTTGCTGCTCGAGTAGCGCGGATAAGGTTGGTATCTAACAAAATAAACGCGGCCAACATGAACAAGAGCTCGGAAAAATGGACGAGGATCGTTAGCGAATAAAAAATATTCTTTTCCTATCGTACCTTCTGCCGTTTGGAACGGTTGGCTCGTTTTTGCTCGGGCCGGTGTGATTATTGAGGATTCGGGCGTGTAGCGAAGCGGCGAGACCTTCAACGGGCAGCAATTCTCCATTTGAGGTCGATTGGCTCGAGGAATGGAGCGGAGGGGCAGGTTGGGTTTGGGAAATGGCTTGGCTCGGATTGTCGGAGAAGTAAGATTCGTGGTAAGGTTTTATATCGGCTCGTGGTAACTGGACCGGCGTGTACCTGATAAAACAAAAATATAATTATGGCCGTTCTGCTTGACACTTGGACTTCGAGAAAATTGAATTTACTCTCAATCCACTTTTCAATTGAGTTGCAGATTTGAAAAATTGCAGAATTTTCAACGGTCAGACGATGTTTCGAAAAAAAATCATTAAATTTGAACCGTTCAACCGATATTTCCCAAATTCTATACCAACTTTCTCATTATGATACTCTATTTATTTTTAAAAAATCTGTTAGCCTAGCGCCTCCTCACTATGACGGTGTCCAGTGCCTCGCCGTTAACGGCGCAACTTTATTCTCTGGTAAGTTGAACAAAACAACGTGCAACTTCCAATTTGCAGCGTATTTAATAGAATTGTCGCGTATTTATCAACTTTTTTTAAAATACTTTTGACAAGTTTGATAGAAAGTAAAGAGAAAGTACAGATTTGTACACAACATTTTACGAAATTCGCAAAAATTAAAACGATTAGACGATTTTTCAACAAATTCAGATCTTCATAAAATTCGAAAAATCATTAAATTTAAACCGTTCAACCGATATTTCCCAGATTCAATACCAACCTTCGTACTACGATACTCTATGTGTAAAAAAAATTGGTAATAAATCTTAAAATTTGCGCAAGTGTGAGCGGTGACAGATTTTTCTTGAAAATTTCAAAATGCCGTAAAATTCGTATTTTTATAGCAATTCCAAACAAATTCTCAGAGAATGAAGAGATTGTATGAATTAACATCTGTGCGAAACGGGAACTCTGTAGCTCAAACCGTTCTCGAGTGATAAACGTTTGAATTTTACAGTGCCAGAACGTACACACACGCATCCGGACATTTTTTCTAGATATGATTTTTCGATGTTTTAGAGACATTTTAGGCGAATTGACATTGGAAAGTGGAAAAAAAATGTTCTCCATCAAAAAGCTTGCTCTATGAGGATTAAAACTGATTTTTCCATACCTCTGGGGCTGACTGACAGGCGTGAAGAGTACGGACGACCTCGAAGAGACAGAAGGAGTCGGTGTGGAGACAGCAGACGAGGTAGGAACGTAACTAGCGACATGAGCCAAGGTGGCGAGTCCCGTTTCACCTTCGGCGCTGGCGGGTCGACTGATCGGTGAATAAACAGCTTCCGGTCGAATGATGGCACTCATGTCAACGGCAGCGTTAATAATAGACTGATTCGATATTTCGAGTGTCCTTTCGATCTCGCCGCTCACGAGGTCACCGATAGTTCTCGTGCCCAACAAACCGGAGCCGCCTCCTGCCTGAACGACACGATTCTCGTGGTTCCCTTGTCGCGGATCCATCGTCGACCGATCCGTCGTCATGTGAGACGTTAAACGCTCCTGCGACAGATGTCGACGAAGCGCCAATTTCGCCGGTGAAACCTTTAAAGCCCAAAGTCAATTATTCAGTTTCCCTGGTCAGACTTGAGTTCGACGGTGAAATGGGACGTAGGAGAGAATTTATGGGAATTTCATCAACGCACAGTTAATGGACAATTATCGTCAACAAATTTCCTTGACTGGCAATTTTTGGCACAGCTTACCTGAGTGTAATCGGGAGTCGTGACATTCGATGGCAAAGCAACTCGTTTCCGGTCAGGCTCGCTCAGCTGTCCTTGTTGAACTTGCATTTGCATCTGTTGCTGCTGGTGCTGTTGTTGTTGATGCTGCTGTTGCTGTTGTTGCTGCTGCTGTTGTTGCTGTTGTTGTTGTTGTTGCTGCTGCTGTTGTTGTTGTTGTTGTTTGCTCCGATTTTGCTGGTCTTCGTTGAGAACACTCGTGATGATGCTTTTTAGCCTATCCTCGAAATTAGCGACCCTGGGAGGTTCCTGAACCCGATTGGCTGATTCTCTAGAGTTGGCTTGAGGCTGCGAGGTTGGTGGGCCATTCAGAGACGAGAAATTGAAGGTGGCTTGAGGCAATCTAGCTCGCGAATTACTCGCATTGTTGCCGACAGGCCCTTGTCTGTTCGGAATCCTGCCAGCCTCGATCTGTCGACCAGTCTCCAAAATCTTTTGCGCCAATATCTCCGGATTGTTTTCCTGGATTTTACCGATGTCCGGAACATCCGGCCACTCTTGAGAACGCGAACGACCCTCCCGATTCTTTCGGGACGTGCCTCCCGCCTTGCCGTTTTGCTGCTGGTGATGATTCTGCGACAATTTACTCGCCGCAGCCTCACGCTGCTGCTGCGCCAGGGCTGCTGCTTGCTTCTCGCTCGTTGCACGCTCCAGAACGTTCAACTCGTGCTCCAACTTCGAGACCTGGAAATTACAATCGTTAACTCCAACTTTCCTACGGCAAAAGCTCGCGACAATTCTCGAACCATTTTCAGGCACGATCATAGTTCAAAATTGGCGTCAATTTTTTTTTCAAAATCTTCAAACGTTCATTTTACGAAAATCGAATTTTATGAATTGGTAATTAGCGATTTTTTTATTTTTCGTCATTCTTTGGTTGCTTGTGAAGTTTGAACGTGAAAAATATGACGAAAAATGGGACTTTTTGGTTCGGGTTCCCAGAAAAAAACAATTTCTGATTCATAAGCTTCGTTCCTGTAAAATTTTCATCGATATTGGTTCAGTGAGTTTTCCGTGAACATGGCACGAACAAAATTTTGTAGTGGAGTCTTATATTTATATAAAAATAGAGAGAGAGATGAATTTTTGTACCTGTGAGTGTAATTTTTTGCGCTGGGACAGAGTCGTTGATATTTCTTTGAGTATGTAATCCTGAGTGAGCGGTTGTGGCGGGGGAGGAATATTATTGCCGTGGCTATTGTATTTTTCTTGCAATTCTTGGTGTCGAAGTGCCGACAATCGTGACTGCTCGGTTTCCATCGACGAGACTTGAGCCTGTAACTTACTGGCTTTCGCTTGCAGCTGTTTGTGGCGAAGAACGATTTCTTTAGCTTTAGCGAGCAAATCGCCAGGCGACGTGGCGTTTATTCCTAGCTCCGTCATTCTGGCTTTCAGAAGCGCTACGCTGTCGTCGATCAATACTTTTATTTGTTTTTCTAGTTGGGCCGCTCGCGATTGTAACTTTGAATTGCGTTCCCGTTCCTTAGCCAAATCGGTATTCACGGAGATTCGATAAGACGGTGTTCTCATCGATTCCAATATCGACATGAATTGATCCCTGAAATCAAGATTCGTGTGAGAAAAAATTTGTCATTTTTGATGAATTTGCAGTTTGGATCGTTGGAATGCAACGAGTGACATATTTTTTATTCGATTTTTCTGAGCGATGGAGAAAAATGACAAACCTGTACAAATCCAGGAGAATCTGCAGGGCGTAAGGAGTAGCAGACGGTGCTGCAGGAATGCTGAGTTCCTCGTGGACAGTGACGGTGTGGGGCTGAAGAGAAAGCGACAAGGAGGACAAATGTTGATCGACACAGCCAGGGGCTGGCGGTAATTTTTTCCCAATCGCTTGTGGCGAGGTGCTCAACAGAGTTTGACTGTGTAAAAGATCCAAGCCCGATATGTTGATTGTTTTTTTGGGTTTAGCTTTTTTGACGCCTCGTCCGCGTTGTCTTCCTCGAGTCGCGGGCCTCCCGATACCCGCGCCAACTTTTCTATTCAATTTTCTACGGATCTTCGAAGGTTGACGACGCGTTTTTATACTGTTTTCGTCCAAATCGGAATCGCTTCCGCTACCAAGCTGCTCGGAATTGTTCGGGCTGTCCAACTGACGCAAAAAGTCACGTTTCGATCGCTCGCTTCGCTCCAAACGAGCTGACACCTTACTACTATTGCTGGCAGTGTTGCTTATCACAGAATCGTTATTCTCTATGTCAAGACCCCCTTGCTTGTTGTTCTTCAAACGATGAAAATAACGCTCCAGTTTCGTACGATCTATCACGTGCAGATAATACGATACCGGCTTACCCGTCCAAGACACCGATCCCTTCAACGGCGACATCTCCGACACGTGCATTATCGTACCTATGTCTGCGCGAACGACAAATTTCATGAGCAACGAATACAAAAATACATTATTCACCGAAATTTACTGGGATTTCGGTGCGCAAACTTCAGTTAATAATGTTCGATGCCTATAGAACTGGCTAATTAATGTTAATTGTTCACTAAATAAATCCTCGATCGTCGTGAAATTTGTACACGATCGCGTTCATGTAAAAACCTACCAAATTGAAATAAAAAGTGCTAAGAAGATTCGGAAAATTGATTATGTTTTCGTATAAAGTATTTGAGGGATCGTGTAAAAATTTCACGGCAATTAGGAAGCTCGTAATTAAAAAATTAACATTTTGTTGAGAAATTAAAAAAAAAAATACTAAAAATTGACTACATTTAATTTTGCAAGGTTAATTGTTCAATAACGAGCGTCCTAATGGTCGTGAAATTTTTACACGATCTTTCAAAAACTTCGTACGAAAACGTACCAAATTTTCAGAATTTTCTCAGCATTTGCGAGTTGATTGAAATGCAACGAAATTCTGTTTGTTCTTGGGCAGAGCTCGTTACTATTT
The DNA here is from genome assembly GCA_037043255.1 of Diadegma fenestrale. Lineage (NCBI taxonomy): Eukaryota > Metazoa > Arthropoda > Insecta > Hymenoptera > Ichneumonidae > Diadegma > Diadegma fenestrale. The sequence goes on from CM073316.1 coordinate 2,526,727, forward strand.
ATTCAATATTTCGTCCGGACAATAAGTAAAATCGCCAAGATTTTCAAAATTCAGTAAATGATGAATTGAAATAACAATTTTCCTTGAATCGCAACGTTGCAAGCTTCAGAGTATTTAAAAACGTTTCGTGCTTGTTTTTTATTTTGTCTGTTTACTTACCACTGAGATTTCGGTCGGTGATGCGAAAGTTTAGTGGACAAAATGATTTGGACGATACGATACGAGCTCCATCTCGTAAATCGGCGAATCTCTCTTTCAACTGATGATCGACGGTGGGGCCGAATGCAAAATTATTAACAAATACGATGGTCGCTCCTGTTATACTTTCGCGATGTTCGTCCGCCAAAAAATCTCCCTTAATCAAACGATATTCTCCGCAACGTTTGCCGTACCAGCTCAACCATTTGCGGAAATTAATTTCCATGCTCTGCAAAGTTATTCGGTCAGATAAAATGGTAAAAATTGAAGAAATCGATCAATTTTTTTCTTGGCTTTTCGTACCTGAGCATATTTCGATGGTACGTCCGCCCTTTCGACTCCTAAACAAATTTTGCAAAGAGTTGCAGCTGCCATTTGGAGAACTACTTGGCCGACTCCGCTCCCAAGGTCGACGAATACGTCGTCCTCGGTCACGTCGATCTGGTCGATCATTTGACAAACTAATTCATAACTCGTCTCCCCGTAAACTTCCGGTGAAAAAGGCTCGTATTGGTTCAATTTGTCCGGCTCGACGACCGCTTGGTTGTACGTTTGTTGCAGAATGTGTCGTAGCAAACCTCTGCTCGGACGCTTGTTCAATCTTTGCGAAGGCAAACTCGTCCCTTTTTCCTATATAAATAAATTTCCTTGTGACTGGTGTTCCTCGTTTTAATTTTCAAGAAACTCAACGAACTCTGATTCAGTGAAATTCGTTGAAATTATTTGCTCTACTCGTCAAAATTCGGACAGAAATATTTTCAAATCGACCTGAATCAGAGTTCGTGTCGGGAAAGACTCGCCCACATGCAGAATTACAATACAAGTAATTGAAAGATAAAGAAGAAGTGAAATTTTCGAAAAATATCAATATATCGCTCTCTAACATCCGAGATCGAAAAGTTTCGATCTCAAGATTCGAATCCCTTGAGTATTATTGAGACTCCGTCGATAACGAGGCCATCGAAACCATCGAAAATCGTCGTTGTTCCATACTTCCAAGTTTTCGGACTGAAACAACTCAGTGTTTTTGCAATTAATTCAATATTTTATCGTCAATTTAATTCTCAAGTATCGCCCTATCCTTTTTCCATAACAATAATTCAATTATCCATTCCAAACAAGAATTTACTATTATTATCTATTCTGAAAGTCGAAATGATTTTTGGCAGTCAACATTTCCAGCTTCCACTTTTCTCGTGATGATTCCAAATGAAAATGCACTCTAAATTAAGCTTTCGCGTACACACTGGGTCATTTTGACCCCAACAATTTTCTGTCACCGATTGCTTTGCATTTTATGGCATCGAATTATCGTTTCGGTCAAAAAACCAATTCAGGCCCATAAAATATGGAAAATTAAATACAAAAAAAGTCTAAAAATATAAAAAAAACGCCTCGGGTCGAATTGACCCAGTGTGTACTCGAGGAGTCAATCGACAATATCAAATTCCGCTTTTTTTTGTAAATTCGACTCAATAATTTCATCGACTTTTCAATGAAAACTCTGTAGCTTCATTTTTTTTTAACCATTTCGACTTGCACGTTATCGTCTGTTCCCTCATTTTTCGTTTTGTTCGTTTTTTCTTAATTAAACTCACCAACTGTACAAGACTATCGATCGCTCTGTTGAATCTGTCGCAGAGGCTTTTCATGCTCTCGAAATCTCTCGTGTCGTAGCTGCATAATATATTGTTTTCGAGAGGCAATTTCAGGTCCGGCAGATCCTCGCAAACCCATCTCATCGTCTCTACTACGTCCAAGGCCCCGTCATGACGATCCTAAAACGATTGCGCATTCGTTTTTAATCCTGAGCTCGTGATTTTTGACGATATTGGGGTTTGCATCGTTGGAATGCAACGAAATTTATTTTTTTCTTGGGCAAAGCTCGTGATTCCTATTGAATATTTTGTTAGGACTAAAAAGCGATATTTTCTTGGGATTCGAAGAGAAAATGTGTACGAAAAACGTTTTTTTTCGCTGTGGCTCAACGTAATTGATGATATTTTTGTTGTTTGTTGTTGTTAATCGAAAAAAGCGAAACTTTTAATCGTATTCAAGGAATAAAAATTAAGTAGATCGTTGACAATATTATGAAATTGCGAATTTCAAGGTCAACGAGCCAAAAAGACGAGAATACTTGTCAAAAGTTGGAAGAATGATCGAAAAAATACAAAGCGACAGTGTAACGCCAAGAAAAATGCAAATGGCGGCGCAATTATTGAGATTGAGACAAACAAATGTGGAATAAAAAGATTGGGAAGGGAGAAAAAAGGTTGAGAAAAGCGTAAAAATTAGTAGATAAATAACGCCACGTTCCTGATCAGCTGAGGTGGGGGATCGTGAGGGATTTGCATGGAGCGCACCAGGGGCGGCGGGGACAGGTGTATAGGGGGGCGGGGAGGGGGTGAAAATAACGCGAGCGTCACTGAAAACAAATACAAAAATAGCTCGAAAAAAAACGGGTATGATTTCGAGGAATACACGAGTAAGAATAAAAATGGATTGTCGAGGAAGGAAAAAAAAAGAAATAATTGAAGCGAAAAATGGCGAAATGTGGGAATATCTTACCGATCCAGAACCGGAAGTGAGTGGCCACTGATAAACAATGGGTTCCGCTCCTGCTGGCGAGTGCAACCGAAGTTCCATTTTATACGAGGAAAAACAATTTGGAATTTTGTTGAGTTTTCTCGGAGAATCGCGCGTTGAGCCGCGTAGTGGCGCGATCACGAGGAATCAAGGGAGAGAGAGAGAGAGAGAGGAGTAGAGAAAGAGCAAGAGGGAAATAGGCAAAGGAACGTGAGAGCGAGAAAGAAAGAGAGATTCTTCGATATTTTCACCAGGAGCGTAGACACGGAAAAATAAACCCTACGCCTTATTTTCGATGATTTTTTTTTGCCCCAACTTTTCTTTCGCCTTTGGTTAATGATTCTTGTTTTTATTCAACACTAGGATTTCGGCAACACACAGCGGAAGCTCGCCGACCCCCCCCGCTCCGCCTCCTTTGCCTTCCCGCACATCGAAATCAATCCCGCGTGCGAGTACGTGTGTTTTGAGTCTCGCGAATGCTCTTCCTTCGGGGCGCGCACTACGTGTTTTTTCTTCTTCTCCTGTCGCACTCTTGTTCTCTATTTTAGTCTGTAGCACTTGCTTGACACTTATTTCGTTCACAAACCGCATCAAACACAACAGTACCAACAATATTCCTATGTTTATATAGCTCCGAGTGTTTTGAGTTCGAGGGGGGGGAGGGGTTCGCGCGAATAATTAACGCAGCCACGGGAATCGCACGGGTCCCACGACCGAAAACACTGGCGGAATGGAGTCGCGCTCTCCCCGCGTAGCGGGAGGCGCCACGGGAGGGGATCGTCACAACATGGCGTCGTCCGCCGCCATTTTCTTTCTCTCTCCCGCCCGCAGTCGCGCCGTACTCTCGCGTACACCTTTACTTTTTTGCTCTCTCGCTCTCCCCGTTTCGACGTCCAATATTTTCCCCGCAACCCCACTCTTCTTCCATTTCCCTCATGTGCCCGTTTGCGCATGCGCCAAAGAAACCATTGAACCTTTCTCGGGGCACGATTCGATGATAGAAACGAGACTAAAATTCAGAGTTTAGAACCAGCCTCGCATAAACGTAATAGTAAAGAGAGATAAGTCATGTCGACCGTGTCGCGAGAGCGCTTCGAAACAGAACAAAAGTCACAGTCGCGCATTTGTGAACTCAAGTTCTCATGGAAAATATGCGGCGACCAACAACATCCTAAATCGCATTTTCATTGCAAACATTTCAGAGCTTCTCGCGCTCGTTCTCAAGGTCAAATTCACCCGAAATATCATCCAGCCCAATGCAAATGCCCTTATGCATTTTCGGAACATTTCACAACCCTAAAAGGGCAATGCCGCTGTAGTAATAATATCAGCGCCTGCCACGCCGCCTTCCGACAATCGTCCGAGTCAATGTGACATGACGACATGACTCTTGTCACGTAGGCAACCCCGTCCCCCCCACCTGTCATTCAAGAGTACCGTTTCAGGTGCTTTCCTATGCATACTTTTTCCCAAAATACGAAAAACTTTACTAATACGTCTCTTGAGACGATCCATGCTTATGCAACATTACAAATTGTTTTGCCCCCTTGGCCTGCTGCATTTACTGCAAAAATATAGCAAATTTGTTGAAAACTATCGTCGCGACGAGATTCCAATCATTTTTCCTGCATAAATACACATATATACGAAAAAACAAACATCGGCTGATAATATGTGGGCTCTGAGACATGAAACACTCACAAAATATTCTGCAAGAATAACTTTTTGTAGTATTTATTTAAGCAAAAAAGTTACGATGGAATTATGGAGATTTTCTCGACGCTATTTCGACGCTACTTTTCAACTCTTCTCCTACCGCCGTGGCTCGCATGGCATGGCGAAGCTTCGTCGTATTGTTTTTGAGTTTTGCTCGTCAACTTTGATTTAGCTTGAATTGTCGAGCTCGTGCGAAACTGACGCGCCGTGCCGCCGTCCTGTGGCCATCTGAAAGTCGCCACGACGCGCAAACCCGCCACCTGGTGGAAACGACGCCAAGGACAAGTTACAGTTAACTCAGTGCCGAAAAGTGTTCATTATCTTGTATTCCGAAGAAACTGTAAGCTGTAAATAAGGTTGTTACATGTTTGTTAGTTTGTTTAGGTTCTTGAATAAACGTAATATTCATAAATTCGCATATATTGTATAAAAACAAACAAGTTTTGTGGAGATGAGTGAAGTACTAAAGGTCAACAATCATCGTGCGAAAAAACGTATTAAGGAGGTTAAGAGAAAAGCGAGACCGGGTAAGCATAACCTCGATACTTTTTACATCTTTGGAAACTTGATATGGGCGTGTTTTTTTTTAACCGCCGTCCACGACATTGTCTATTGTGACCTTGACAATTTTCCAAAATGCCCACTCCAAAATTACCTTTAAAATGTCAACCTCCATGTTTTGAGATCAAAATTGAAAAAAAACGTCAGTATCTTCCACCTAAATCCAAAAAAAAAAAAACGTGAATACATTAAAAAATCTTTCTTCGTGATTAAATAAAACGATCATGCTTCCCGAGTGTTCCGTATTCGAAAAAAAATTCGTAATTCGAAAAAAGAACGAGTTTCCTCTCGTTTTTGTTTATACTAACACGAAACGTGACAATCGTTCGAATTTTAATGTTTTATGATTCGATTTTTTCGTTTGAAATACTTTCGGAATGTTGTGGATTAGGAAAATAAAGTTTTTCCACCGTCTTTCAAAATGGTGTTCTCTGGCGAGCTACAAGTCGTGGGAGTAAGAAATAAATCGTTCTGGATCATTCTAGAGAATGAATTTTGGTTAATCTGACCCGAGACGTTTTCTTCAAACGTTTTTGCAGTGAATTATCCATTTTTTATGGCCTTTAATTAATTTTTTGACAAAAATCGAAAAGTAAATGCCAAAAAACCCGTGACAGAAAATTTTTGGAGTCAGAATGACCCAGTGTGTACTCCAATGGTTCAAAACCATTTTGAGGAGCAACAAATAATTCCGTTTCCATTGATTATCGCCTCGATCGGTGAATGGCAATTTGAAAAAAAACTTTTTTTAGAACTTGCGGATAAAACAGCATGGCGGCAACACGAATATGCAAAAAATAGTTCAGTTTATTGGGATTTCAAGGAGAACGTAGATCGTATTTCGGAAGATAAAATGTCACCGGAGGAGTTCATAGAACTCTATGAGAAACCTTATAAACCTGTGATAATAAAAGGTGCTCAGGACGATTGGAAAGCCAATCATAAATGGACTCCGGAGGTTTGTATTTTTTTTTTATCGCCAATAAAAAATACTTATCGCATTTGAAATTGGCACAGTGACTCATCGGTCGTTCTGATCCTGTGCTCTGAGAGCGTTACTCATTTTTTTTCACATAATTTGCAAGAGAATTTTCTATTTTTACCAAAAGACTTTTTTTTTGTTTAATTTTCGTGTTTTTATGGATTTTTTTCCATATTTTTGTTTTTTTTTTGTACAACATGATGACGGAAACGTTCCAACACACTTGAAGCCTCTGAATAACAAAGAAATTTCGGAAAGTTTTAATTTGCACCGAATCTGCAAGAGGAATGATTTTCTTTTCAAATGAGCCTTTTTTTGTATTTTTTTTGCACATTTTTGTATAATTTTCGTACAAAATACCGTTTGAAACGTTCCAACATATTTGAAGCCTTTGTATAACAAAGAAATATCGGGAATTTCTAATTTGTACCGAATCGGCAAGAGAAATAATGTTTTTTTATTAAAATAAGGTTTTTTTTGTATTTTTTTGTATAATTTAAAAAAAAAATAATGTTGGAAACGCTCCAACCTATTTGAAGCCTCTGGATAACAAAGAAATATCGGAAAATTTTTATTTGCACCGAATCTGCAAGAGAAATGATCATTTTTCTTCAACTGAGCTTTTCTTCGTATATTTTTTGTATAATTTTTTGACAAAATAATGTTGGAAACGCTCCAACATATTTGAAGCCTCTGGCTAACAAAGAAATATCGAAAATTTCCAATTTGCTCCGAATCTGCAAGAGAAATAATCATTTTTCTTTAACTGAGCTTTTCTTCGTATATTTTTTGTATAATTTTTTGACAAAATAATGATGGAAACGGTCCAACATATTTGAAGCCTCCGGCTAACAAAGAAATATTGAAAATTTCCAATTTGCACCGAATCTGTAAGAGAAATGATGACTTTTTTGAAATTCGAGCTTTTCTTTTGTTAAACTTCTTTTTTTGTATTTTTTTTGCACATATTCGTACAATTATTGTATAAGATCATGATGGGAACATTGGAACGTATGTCAAGTGGTTGAATAACGAAGAAATATTGTAAATTTTAAACAGAGGCTAGTGAAAAAGTACAGGAACCAAAAATTCAAATGTGGCGAGGACAACGAGGGTTATAGCGTGAAAATGAAGATGAAGTATTACGTGAAATACATGCTGAACACCGCAGACGATTCGCCGCTTTATATTTTCGACAGTTCCTTCGGAGAGCACCCTCGCAGAAAAAAATTGCTCGATGATTATACGATCCCGAAATATTTTCGAGACGACCTGTTCCAGCATGCTGGAGAACACAGGAGACCGCCTTATCGTTGGTTCGTTATGGGACCTGAGAGATCAGGTTGGTAAATCGTTGAAAATGGACTGAAAAAACGGGGAAATCTGACATGACAAATAAACGAGATTAATCGTTTTGCGTTTGGAAACAGGTACCGGAATTCACATCGATCCATTGGGAACGAGCGCATGGAACGGCTTGGTTTCCGGTCACAAACGTTGGTGCCTTTTTCCGACTCACACTCCCCGAGAATTACTCAAAGTCACGGGAACCGAAGGTGGAAAACAACGCGACGAAGCCATTACCTGGTTCACAGTTATTTATCCCCGCACAAAATTGCCCTCGTGGCCGCAGGACTGTTTGCCCATTGAAGTACTTCAACGCCCTGGCGAAACGGTTTTCGTTCCTGGTGGATGGTGGCACGTTGTTCTTAATCTCAATGAAACCATTGCAGTAACCCAGAACTTTTGTTCTCGTACCAATTTTCCCATCGTTTGGCACAAAACGGTACGAACGGTTAAAACTTTGAAAAAAAATGATTCTTCCAATAGAAAAAACGTAAAAATCGTCAAGAATTTTCACGAATTGCATTTTCCTGAAATAATTCTCATTTCGTTTCATTTTCAAGGTGAGGGGCAGACCGAAATTGTCGCGGAAATGGTTGAAAGTATTACGCGAGAAAGAACCCGAATTGGCTGCATTGGCGGACAGTATTGACGTGAAAAAAAATACGGGAGTGGCGAGCGACTCGTCGAGCGGTTCGTCCAGTAGCTCCTCAAGTAGCAGCAGTAGCAGCAGCCAATCCGAGGACAGTGCTGATGATAGCGGTCAAGAATCTCTCTCGGCCCACAAAAAGAAGAAGAGGTACGAAAAAAAGAGCCAACTCGTTTTTTTAATGCATTTCCACCGTTAAAAAATGATTCAGTCACTTATCGCTTTTTTTCTCGTATTTTTGTTCTCGGAATTTATGGTATCGGCGGAAGAGAAAAAAAATCATGATTTTTCTCGATTTTTAATATTTTTCTTCACGTTTTTGTTTTTGGTGGAAAAAATAGAGCGAAATTGATTTTTTTTCTACGGATTTTTCACTTTTTTCAATTATTTTCCAGTCTCGAAATGATTCATTCACTTGTCGGTTTTTTCTTGTACTTTTGTTCTTGAAATCGATGCAAAGGAGAAAAAAATTCGGATTTTTCTCGATTTTTAATATTTTTCTTCGCGTTTTTGTTTTTGGTGAAAAAATGGAGCCGAATTGTTTTTTTTTTAATGGATTTTTCACTTTTTTCAATTATTTTCCAGTCTCGAAATGATTCATTCACTTGTCGATTTTTTTCTTGTACTTTTGTCCTTGAAATCGATGCAAAGGAGAAAAAAATTCGGATTTTTCTCGATTATTCATATTTTTCTTTACGTTTTGTTATTGTTTTTGGTTTTAGAAGAAAATTGAACACTCAAGCCTGACAATATGGTGTACTCGGGACCTACAGAGACCTCAGACTGTACAGTATTAATCGACAACAATTATCGTTTGTACCAATAAGAGTAAATAATATTGTAACATTAACGCTCTTCCTGTTCATAATAAAATAAATGCTAGACAATGCCAAAATTTGTATCATTCATATATATATATATATATTTTTTTTCTTTTTATTATTCGTGCTTTATTTCATTTTTTTCAATTTTTTCAATGTATTTTCGTTACAAGATTAGGCGGAACAATGCGCCGGATTGTTTCTCTTTGTTCGGGGTTTTCTTCACAACGACGATATTGTTTAATTTCTCCTTTATGCGAGCAGATCAATTTGGAATAACAATATTTTCCACTACTTTGCCAAATCTCCACAAATTTTCAAAAGGCTCACTGAATTAATTTGAATTCTCTACTAATTCTACGATCGAATTTCAACTTCGTCCTTCTCCCAATTTAATCAAAATTGAGCAAAAAAAAATACAGCAAAAAAACACGATCTCGTGTAAGAAAAACGTTTTGTCTTTCTTGCGAAAATTCCCAAAAAATGGGAATCGACGTAAATAAATAATCAGTCTGTCTTTCATTTCTAAGAATCGTAAAAATTCGATAGTTGAAGAAAAAAAAGTTGATGAGCAATCGTTAGGACGATGAACTTTATTTCTAACTATCGACTACTTAATTAATCGAATTGGGAAAGTTGAAAAAAAAACAATTATTGACGTTTTCAACAATTTTTCTAAAAAATTTCTTTTTCTGTTTTTTTTTTTTTTTAATAGCCATTCGCGAAAAACACGATTCGTGTGTTTGTCAATAATAAATAAAATTTTGCATCGTAACAACGCATTTTCGTATTTCTATTTAATATTTAATTATTTGCCTATTTTGTTAACGCCAAGTTTATGGGAGCGCGAAAAATTGGATCGTAATTCTCGTGCAAGCTCGTGGTCTAGAAATGGACGGGACGAAAAAATAATGAGAAACATTGAAAAGCGATGAAGGGAAAATTGATCGATAGTCACGACGAGCATGTTGAAACGTCACACTCGAATCGCAACGTCCAAATTCCACGATCCCAATGTAGGTCCATCCTTTTCGGCCTCGTTACAAATTGATTAAATGAAAAAATGGAGAAAATATATATGTGCTTATATATATTTCGACAATTGCGGTTAGCACTTGAGGGAATTGCTTCGTTGGAAAGTCCTCGGATCCCTCTTGTAGTAATTCCACAGACGTATACTCCCGTCACTTGTTGTGTACACGACAAACATGCAAAGGAACAAGATAATGAAGTGAACGAGACAATTAGCAAATAATATTACAATAAACAAAATAAGCGATCGATTTGTTGTTGTTGTTAGAAAAATTCAAGCTCCGAAATGACGAGATATTTGAACGATTTTTAGGCATTTTTATTATTTAAGATTTCTGTCGTTTTCGTGGATATTTTCGCTAAAGTTGTTTGACGTTTCGTCACTATTTTTTATTCTTATCGGGAGCAATATTGGGCAATTAAAAATGTGTAGAATTCAAGGATTATTTTGAAAAAATGTATTCTTCGTGTGATTTTAAGGAACAAACGGAAAACACGCTCACGACCGCGTTATTTGAGATGCCAATTCGGAAGCTAGTACGAAAAAAACGAAAATAAAACGACGAGGACAAACGATACAAAAGCGACGACAACAAAAACGAGTTATAGTGAGAGGGTGGACAAGGACATGGAGGTAAGTGTTTCAGGTATTCGCCAGAGCTTGACGTCGCCAGAACTGTAATAAATATTTCCACACGAGTTACTAAATAAACGACATATCAAAGTAAATAATCAACATTATAATTTAATCATTAAAAACGGAATTTTGTATGGCTTGTGGAGAATAAAACGAAATAATAATAAGCGTGTGACGTTTGGCGATGCAAAAAAATGGAGAGAAATGCCAGGAGGACTTTGGTACTCACCTGCTGGCTGTAAAAACGTGCTGTTGATTAGTTACGACCGAGTTTATTGCAGAAGCGTGTGCCCGAACTTCACCCAGCAAGGAGCATTCGCCATTCAGATCTTTGGGCACCGACCAGGCACGCAAAATACCACCACGACATCCAGAAACCATTACAGATCCTGCGTTTATCGTACACAGACCCAATATCCAATCTTTATGAGCATTATTCAACGATTGCACGAGTTCCATTCTGCTCAAATCCCAGCGTTTTATGCACATGTCCCTGGAACCTGGGAACAACGACATCGTGAAATAATCATCAAATTCTACAGAGCCTTATATTTTTATGTGAATCATGCTTTTTTGCTTTCTCATAGAGAAGCTTTGTGATGGTGAACATTTTTTTTCCAGTTTTCAATGCAATTCGATTAAAATGTCTCTAAAACATCGAAAAATCGTATCTAGAAAAAATGTCCAGCTGCGTGTGTGTATGTTCTGGCACCGTAAAATTCAAACGTTTATCACGCGAGAACGGTTTGAGCTACAGAGTTCCCGTTTCGCACAGATGTTAATTTATACAATTTCTTCATTCTCTGAGAATTTTGTTGGAATTGCTATAAAAATACGAATTCTACGGCATTTTGAAATTTTCAAAAACAATCTGTCACCGCTCTCACTTGCGCAAATTTTAAGATTTATTACCAATTTTGTTTACACATAGTGTCGTAATACGAAGGTTGGTATTGAATTTGGGAAATCTGGGTTGAACGGTTCAAATTTAACGATTTTTCGAATTTTATGAAGATCTGAGTTTTTTGAAAAATCGTCTAATCACTTTAATCTTTGCGAATTTTGTAAAATTTGTGTACAAATCTGTACTTTCTCTTTACTTTCTATCAAGCTTGTCAAAAGTATTTTTAAAAAAGTTGATAAATACGCGACAATTTTATCAAATACGCTGGAAATTGGAAGTTGCACGTCGTTTTGTTCAACTTACCAGAGAATAAAGTTGCGCCGTTAACGGCGAGGCACTGGACACCGTCATAGTGAGGCGGCGCTAGGCTAACGGATTGTCCGGAAGTACAAGTCTCGACGAGGGAAATAAGATGGTCTTTGCTTCCGGTAATGACTCTGCCGTCTTGAGCGACAGCGAGACACATAACCGCAGCAGTATGCGGAGTGCTGAGTCGTCCGGTGTAACTTAATTTCCTCAAGTCCCATACGCGAACTTTGTCGATCGAGGCGGTGTACAATTCCGTATCGTCCAGACTCAAGGCAAGATCGTTTATCGTCGTCTCGCCAACTGGTACCTGCAGCGTTCGCGAGGGTGTAGCGAGTGATATCGGACCGCCTTGAGTCTGGCCCGACGAGAACAAAGTTTTAATGCAATTATTTCCAGCTCGAAGATCCCACACTTTGACATAAGCCGCTGAGACGCTGAACAACAATCGTTGCGTCACCGAATACTTGACCGCTACGACGTTGTTCGGATGCCCGCTCAAGGTCAAATTCTCAAGACCTGTTCCCAGGTCCCAGACCTTTACGGTACGATCTGCAAAAATTTGTGTGTTTTTACTTCTTCTCACATTAAAAATACTTTGCGAGACTAAGTTCATGAAAAAAAAAGTTGTTGCAAATTCACTAAAGAACGACATGCTGTAAATTCAAAATTTTCCGAGTTAATCTGTATTTTTTATATAATAACCAAAATTTCAAATAAAATTTACGACCGATTTTGTGAAAGAACGAAATAAAGCTTTTTCGATGTCACATAAAAACGTGTGCAAAGTTTTTAGAGGCTTCACCATTTAGAAATGGCAATATTTAATATTGAAAATTGCAAATGAATATTTCGACTTGTGTGGTGAAAATTTAAAAGAATTCTATCGACAGAAAATTTTGCATAAAACGTCCTTGAGTATCGTGAAAGTGAACGAGCGAATGTTGAGCTGTTTACCTTTGGAGCCGCTGAAGAGTAGATCTTCAGTGGCGAAAATGGCCAAAACAGCTTTGCTGTGACCCTCGGCAACGTGGGTGCACTGCAATGGAGCTTTGGGCTGAACTTTGCCCGGAAATTGTGAGATAACGCCTTTGGTTGGCTGAGGATCCGAGGGCAGAGATTGTCTCGTTGCGGTTAATCGGGAAAATACATTTTCCTCGCGGCTGTTGAATCGACGATAGATCGTCGGCGAACCCGGCGGCGAGGCTTCCGTATGGGCTACTTGTTCCCTAGTTTAGGCGTTTGTTAATACACACCAATGTTAATAATGCAGCTCTGTTAATACGTTAATTATAAGCGCTAACGAGGTTTTCATCGTCAAATTATTTCGTTCGTATTTTTTTACTCCGCATTTGTCAAAAGCGTGTTAAATTTTGTTTTTCAATTTTCAGCCTGTACGCAAAAAGATTTCGTCACTTTAGATGTGAAAAAAATATCACAAACCGGAAGAATTTTGTATTATTTTTTGTTTCATTTTTAGTTTTTTTTTCCGTAATTTTTTGTTTGTAAAATTTGAGCGTATGATATTTAGACGCGGGATTTTTGTTGCCAAATCGAGCGAGCTGCACTTTAGTGTGCAAAATAATGATCGGAAAGAGACAAAGCAAAAATCGATCCGACAACTCGATCTAAAGCGTATAAAAAACTTTTATTTTCCGTCACAGAGACTAGAAAAGTACAAAACTCGGGACACTATAAAAATATATGTCTGCGAGAGGGTTCACCAAGTTCTAGACTCTGTGGAGGTTACGGTCACGAAGAATGAATAAAAAATAGCAACTACGACGCAAAGTGGAATGTAACGACGGGGGGAAAGATTGATCGTCCGTTAGCGAGGGTGCCGAGTTTGGCGTTGCTATGAAAAATGGAATACAACTGCAGGCTTTATAGTTAGAGACAAAAGTTTTATCAAGATATCCTAAAAAGGTGGCATGCAGCTGATCAATCATTAAACTCCAGTGGCAGAAAGAAAGAAGAAAAAAAAACGAAACAATCCATGCGAAAAGACAAAGGAAGGATCGCGCGGTGAGTGAACTTTATATTCGCAATAGTATTTTGTGCACGATTAGTGACTAACGGACATTTATTTATTCATAACAAACTGTACAATGTGGCGGCATAAAAAAAAGATGAAAAAAAAAATTGTATATATAATATCGATAGACATTCGTAATAATTTCTTGAGTCAAGTCGCGTACAGAAACTAAATGAGTAACTTTTTACAGTTAATCTGTTTTCGTACAACTTTTTAATCGTATTTGCGTTCGAATGACGTCATTGAACGTGATAACAATAATAATGGTAAAAAGAATAAAAACGGAGGCCGGAAGTGCCGTCGTGTGCGTGGATAAAGTTCGTGAAAGTAAAATAAAAACATGCACGTTTTGCAACGATGTTGAAAGTCGACGATGATATTGAATCTTGGGCGGAATAATTGTGGCGGAATTCGTCGCAAAGATTCGACGCGATATTCGGAAAATTCCGTTTGAAATATTCGAAAGACGCGTCAAAGTTATGGAGAAATCTAAAAGTTGACCAATGCCCGAGAAATCGATTGGATGCAAAGATATACGAGGATTACGAATAGTAAGACCAGTTCGAGGGCTCTGACTCACATGGAACCTCCGCCGGGATGCAAGTGGCGGCGCAGAGGCCTCGGCGACGTGCTGTCTCGGCGAGTCAACGTTGGCGAACTCACGATACTGCTTCCATGCGATCCTCTCGTCAGAACCAAGCCTCTGATTAAATAAGAAAAAAAAACAAGAATAAATCCGATGGGAAATCTTTGAGGCTTTGAAAATCGAAAAAATTACGAAACTTTGTATGTCACGCGCTTTCTCTCTTCGCTTTCCCGTTTTTTTAAACAATTTTACCGCATTTTTTACTAATTCTCTGACTCGAAGCAAAATTTCCCCAGGATCACGTGATTCTGCATTGAAAAACGAAGAGAATGAGCTCAAGTTCGTTCAATTTTATCGGAGATTTGAATTTTTCAAAATTCGGGCCATTCATTACCCCAAAAGTTACGGATATAAATAAAAAAACAAAAAGGCTATCGTTCTAGGATCGAGTTACGATTGAAGAGGATCTGGAAAGTCTCACTTTAAGCTTCCGGGCGCACTGGGCACTCTGGTTAACGGATGATTGTGATTTTGATTCTGCTCGTCGATCTTTAGGCTCTCGGTAAGAGAATTAACGCCGTACAACAATTCCTGAGCTTGTGTTGTCCTCCGTCTAACTTTGTTGCTCTTCTGTTTGCTCTCCACGCTGGATACTTGGCTGTAACACTCGCTACTGATGAGAAAAACGTTTATTTACAAATTTAGTAAACTCAGTCAATGTCTTCCTGAATTTTTAAAAATTTTTGGGTCCTAGAGACCCAGGGACGATCGGTCTGAGAAATGTCGACGTTCGAGCCAAACTTACTTGTCCGGCGAGGAGCTTCGCGAACTCGGAGGACTGTAGGCCATCGGGTTCGTTTGATTGTGTTCGCTCGTAAGCGACAAAAGATTGCGATCCCTTAAGACGTGCTCGAGCAACTGATGCTGCACATCGCTTTCTTGTGCTACTTGATTCAACCGGGATTCCATGTCCCGCACCTCGACCTGTCTCTGCGCAGCCGAACAACTCTGCTCAACCGTAAATGCGAACATTCTTTGCAGAAGATATTGCGCTTCGTCGATCGATTTTATCGTCGATATCAGGGCCTCGACGCCCGGTTCACCTTCCGCCTCCCCGTCCCCCATTTCCATCATATCACGCTGAAGCTCTTCAATTGTATCCTGTTATAGAATTAAAAAAAGAAAGAAAATAAACGGGCATTGTTCCGGTTCATAGAAGTCATTCGACTCGAGAACAATTGAGCAGAGCCTTCGAATCAGATCAATGCCCCGACGTTGTTGACACACTTAGCCAAGAGTCGTTTTGCTTCTTTGAAAAAAAAGTTTCCCCTTAATCCGTTTTTTAAAATCGTTTTATGGCGCTTTTGACTATTTTTTTGAAACGAAGCAAAATTGCTCGAGGCTCGCGTGATTCTGTATTAAAAAAACGATGGGAACGAGCCCAGGTTGATGGATTTTCGTTAAATTTCACCGGAGATATGAATTTTTTATAATTCGGCTCATTTATGACCCGAGGTTATCGGAATAGGTAAAAAAAATCAATGAAGTTCGCGTTCTGGGGTTCTAGGGAGAAAAACGTGAAAAAATGTAAAGTATTGTGAAGAAAAATGGAGTTTTTCACATTTTTTTCTCGTAGTCTTTTAGAGTGCAAAAGAAAAGTAATTTGGGAATAAAGAATCAAGACATACTTGCAAGTAACTAATTTTGCATTTGACGTTGTCAATTTCTTCGTCGAGATCGACGGTTTCGTCTTTAGCAGCTGCGTTGACGTCTCGTTGTTTTTGTAAGCGTTCCAATTCCACGCCAAGGTCTTCTCTCTCCTCGAGCAATCGTTCCATCTCCCATTCGGCATCGGTAGAGGCTTGTTTGGCAAGCGCCTGTTTAGTGATGGTTCTCTCAAAGGTTTGCCATCGTTGCTTCAAGGCTTTGGGATTGGCTTGTTTAACGGGAGCTCTTCCAGCAACTTGTTTGCTCAAACCTCTGTCTCGCTTGCGCAGAGCCGTAACTTCCTCCTGTTTGCGTCGAAGGACGACTTCTTTCATGCGTTTATCAGCCTCGAGAGTTCTTATCATGTTGGCATTTTTTCGGGACTCTTTGCGCAACTGTGCAATCTCGCGATTTCGTCTGAGCTCATTTTCCTTGTGTCTCTGAGCTTCTTCTCGCATTTTGTGCAAAAGCTTCACTTTGGCGCGCTTCATTTCGGCGAGCTCGTTCTTTAGTCCCTGCAGACGATTCTCGTTTTGGGACTGACTCTTCAACAGCCTCGCGTGCTCTTTTTTCGCTGATTGCAACAGCCTCACTTCTTTTTGCATCGAGGACAATTTCTTCTCGTACTCGTCCCGCAATTTCTTCACTTTTTCCGTTGGAGGCGCCGGCTGTTGCTGTAGCGACGACAAAACTTTGTCCCTCTCTTCCGTCGTGTTGCGGATACGAGCCTGCAGCTGGGCCAACTTGTCCTCGTAGTGTTGCTTCATGGATTGCAGTCTTCGCTGCGACAATTCCAACTCCTGGATCAATCGCTGCTTCACGTCGATGTCAGACGTCAAAGCTTCCAGTTCACGCCCCATCACTTCCTCTTGCTCGTCCTCCTCCTTGCGATCCGAATCGTCCTCCGAGTCGTCTTCGCTCAGGGATTCCTGTCCGTTCTCGGTGTTGTCAGCTTCCGGATCATCCTCGTCGGCTCTGATGCTCATTCCAGTGCTTTGAGACTGTTGCTCTTTAAGGGCGGCCAAGGCGTCACGTTCCTTCTGTAATTCTTTTTTCGCCTCGACCAAAACTGAGCTCGACTCTCCTTGAAACGCGTAAGATGCGTCGCTGTAAGAATTTCCACCCTGCACCTTGAATAAATGCAAAAAATCTTTGTTTTTCATCAAGTCTCCAAAATACATTTAATTTTATCAGATTTTTCCGCTTTCTCATTCACCTGCATTTGTCGCTTTTTCAGCTGCTGATACATCGCCTCGGCGTCCAGCAAACGAGCTCGCAATTCCTCGATTTCTTGTACGTAACCCAGCACCAAACTCGTTACCTGATCATCATTTCCACCCGGAGAAGCGACCCACTGTCCAGCCGCTTTCTCCGTCAATAACAACGCGTTCTTCGCCGTTAACGCTTGAACCGTTTCCGACAAAGCTTTTACTCGAGTTCGTAGACTCTGCAGTTCGCTGTTCAACATTTGATTCTCGTGCCACGCATCGTTCACTCCATCTTCGCCTACCACGCGTTTCCCTATGGAAATTAATTTGCGAGCCAGTTTAGAATTTTTTTGGCAATTTTTAAAATGTGTAGTTTTGGTAGATTTTAATAATTTTGTTAATTGAGGAATTCTCGGGCCAAAGTCTAAATGAAAATCCCGACGACTTGCCTTGTTTGTATTCCATAAGTTCGAACTGCAATTGCTGAATTTCTCGGCGCAATGAGGCGATCGTGCGCGAACTCTTGTCTTGATTGATCGTCACTTTGTTTTTGATGTTTCTCGCCCTGTTGGCATACTTGAGAGTACTCAGAGTCTCCATGAAGTCACGATCGCTCGGCGAGACGCAAGCAATCATGACAGTTTGACTATTACCGCCGAGAGAATCTTGTAGAAGCCTCGTGAGCTTCGAGTCACGATAAGGCACGTGTAGAGCTTTTTTCGTTTTGTCGCCAAGCGCAGAAATAACGTTGCCCAGGGCGAGCTGTATGAATGTGAATTATTAACGATGGCAATTGTGTCTTGATATTTTTGTTTGAGTCTTTCGAATATCAAAGATCGTCGGAGAGTATAAATTATCTCGAATACCCCTTCGAGTCCACACTGGGTCATTGTGACCCCAACAATAGTCTCTCACCGATCGTTTTGCATTTAATTTCCGTTTCCGTCAAAAACTCAATTTGGGCTCATGAAATGTGGACAATTTACTACAAAAACCCGCAAATTCGAAGAAAGTTTTCTTTTTAATTGCGATTCGCGAATTTATTTCGATAATTAGTGCAAATGAAATGATTTGTTGCTCCTAAAAATGGTTTTTAACTCTTAGAGTACACACTGGGTCATTTTGACCCCGAAAACTTTCTGTCACCAGTTGTTTGGCGCTTGATTATCGTTTTCGTGAAAAAATTCATTTAATGCCATGAAAATTCGATAATTCGCAATAAAAACAACATAAAAAATGCATTTTTGCCGTATAACAACGATTTTTGAAAAATACCTCGGGTCAGATTGACCCAATATGTTCTTATGGCACGTGTGCACTCGAAGGATTACTCGGTGCTCGATTTTTGGAGGACTTACCAGTCCACAATTGATGGATATTCCCTCCTTGGCTCTGTCCCCTGTCGCCCCAGTTCGCTTGAGTCTCTCGGAACCAGCCAAGTCGACAAAATGAAACTTAGCTGTCAGGGTCTCGAGCTCGTTGGTAGGCTCGGTTGTGCTCGTGTCAACATCCGCATCAGGATCTTCGACTCTTATGCATCTTTGTTGCTTAATGTAAAGCGTGAATATCGCATGTGATCGGGAGGATTGAGTGTTCATTTGCGTGGAACCGGTGGTACGGGAGAGCGCGCCGAGACGAAGATACTCCAGGGCTTGTTCAGGGCTCGTAACAGTTCTAGGCTCGACGCCGGTCAGATGGATATTGCCCGCTGTATCTTCATGAATCCTTGCACCACCGCGAGGTCCACCAGGTTCCAACAAATCCTTCAAATCCTCGTTGTACAGTTCCAGAAATTGAGCAGTTACCTGAAGGCAAAATAAAACCGCCGATTACTTTTTTCCCCGTGTCAAATAATCGGTCCATTTGATTCTCCGACTCTGAAGTTCGCAGCCTCGCGAGAATCAACGAAACTTTATTTTTTTCCTTCGCGCTTAATATGAAAAGTAAAAACTTTTTTTTTCGAAATCTTCAAACTTTGATTTGAATAAAATCGCTTTATTTTCCAGAGGGAATTTTGATAAATTATAAACTGCAACATGATTTTTATTGTTTAGGCTCAACCTGGACCGGCGCGATATACTGACCTTGAATTTTGGTGGCATCTGGGCTCGTTCTCTGGCACGTTCCTGTTTATCAGCAATGCCATCAAAAAGATGTCTTATGGCTCTTGGAATAATGCCAACGATGTTATCGTCCAGTTCAACATCGAAGCCGGTGCCCATTGTGTACGTTTTGCCGGAACCGGTTTGACCGTAAGCCAAGACAGTTGCGTTGTAGCCATCGAGTGCGCCCTCGACGAGTCGCGCTACGCAGGAATCGTATATCGTCTCCTGGCCGATTCCGGTATCGAATACATGGTCGTAAGTAAACGCTTTGTCCGGGCCCAGGAAAACTTGAGGTTCACCCTGCGGGACTTGAGTACAAATCCGGCACATGTCGATCAATTCCCTCGCAACTTGAGGCCGTATCCTGCGAGAAAAAAAATCCTCATATGATTTATCGCGCGTTCCTGCTAATCACACGAACAATATGCAGCCTGCAAATTTTGTGTCATGATGTCTTGTCCACGATCGACTTTAGGGCGATCTAACAGTCGCGTGAGTGCAACGAGAGAGAGAACCAAAAAGTAGATACACATTTTCCTCGGACACTCTTCATATTTTGAGAAAAAGAAAATTTACACCTTCTTCTCTGGTGAAATGGGAACAACGTGTAACTAATATTTTTCTCGAAATGTTCAGTCTCTCAGTCTCTCAGTTGCTGACAGTCAAAAATATCTCAAACGAAAAGAATTTCATATTATTATTATTATTATTTTTGTTCATTTGCGAAGTTTTGTTCGCTAGATTGTAATTTTTTTCAGTGAATTTGTTAGAGTATTTAATATTTAAACGTGTATGCTTTTTTGTGATATTTTTGTATTGGATATTTTTGTCTGTGACATGGTGAGGCAGAACTTTTCGTATCGCAAGTGCTGAGGAACCTTCGGACGAAGTTTTCAGCTCGAAACCTTTTATAAGCTGAAAGCTCTTGACAGGAATATCCTAGCGTTCCTCTCAAGATGCGATTCGCCGCGATTTATAATTCTATAGGACGTTTCACGTAAAAACTACAAGATCGACGATAGATTTTCAGTATAATATCTTCTATCTCGCATAACGTCTGAACGATTGGCTATAGAGCAAAAATGAATAGGACCAAAATTGTAGAGGACAAAATTTCCTAAAAAAAAGTCTCAGCAAGCACTTTTCTATCTTCAGTACTTGAGGCTTGAGGGAGGCTCGAACGATGACCTGGTTTTCAGAGGCGCACAAGTGAGTCCCGAAGGCGTTTGTTTCGTGGCGGAACATTATTCAGCATCCACCTTGGCACACCTTACATAGGATCTATAATTAAGCTCAAATCGATCCTCGATTTTTATCTTTTACGTCTTTGATGCGTTAGCGAGACCGCGGCAAGGAAGTGGAAATGGTTAGTGCGGTTTTGTAATTGCGATTGTACGGGGATTATTGTAGGAAGGAAGCGAGGCTGAAATCTGAGAAACATCGAGTCCTAGCGGGGCCTTTAACGAACAGAGTGAAGGGGATACAGAGAAGAACTGACAAACAAAACGAGAGAGAGAGAGAAGGAGAGAAAAGGAGTGCTGCTGGGCTGTGGCGAGTGTAGAGAGACGAAGACGTGGAAGGGGCCCCTTGGCCGATTCATTGAGAAACCGTGCAGCACAGGCAGGTATGTGATCGTTATACAACTGGGCGCCCATAAAGCCTACGCACATGCGGTATAAATGGGCATATTATGTGAGTCTCGTGTCTCGCACACATGAGAAGCGAGTGCCCGCGTGAATGCTGCGCGCAAAACTGGTTGTGACCACATATGCAGAATCCCTCGAAAGGCATCTCGATCAGCTGATGTATTTGGTAGTTGAGAAAACAACAAAATTAACACGCTTGCTTTTTAGAGCTTCACACTGGCATGGAGCTCCGCAGGGACTCGACACTAAATGGCTATGTAAATTGACTATTCCGATTCACAGTTATGCATTATTTCATTGCCTCTCGGCCCGCTCGAGCAGGATGTTAACAGCGCAATTCGAGTGGGATTCGATCATAACCGACATTTTTTCTCTTCATGAATTATTCACGCTCGTTTTTAGTTGTTTTTTCCATTCATTTATTCATAAATAATCACCGCGCATTCCTTCGTAACTAATTCGATCTTTACGTTCCCATTACGAGATTTATAGGAATAAATTCCAATCACGAGCCTAATTAACCACCTGAAATCTAATTAGACACCCGCAGGCACTTGACGCTTAATTGGTCGGTAACTCAAAAATCTTTAACCCTAAAGCAGTGACCTTATTGTTTTTTTTATCTATCTCGGGGGGTCGTAAATGACCCAAATTTTGAAAAATTCATATCTCCGGTAAAATTAATCGAAAACGGTCCAACTTGGGCTCGTTTTCAGTCAACAATGCGGTAAAACGTGGTCCATGATTTAAAAAAACGTCGCTTTTTCATTTTTCTCGCACTCAAGCAGAGTTTTTCTCTTTGACGATGACATAAAGTGTGGGAGGCTCGGCTATGTACACAAATTTGCACTCATAACAGCTCGGGCCGTGTATAATACTTAGTCTTGAGGGGCTATTACGTATCATTAATTATTTATGCATGTCGTTTTCTTTGGGAGACTCGACGTCCATCGGTACGAAGTAAATCAATATGAGGAGGAGAAATTCATATTGATATATGTACATGCGAGTGTCTTAACGCGCGACCCATCCGCAAGCTACCGCGATGTTTGACCTTGAAATCAAGACTTTTCGTCTTCCAACCCGTTGGGAATAAAAAACACGTGGAAATTGGATGCTGGGCCGAATGTTGATATTCGGTGTGAAGCTGGATCATGGGAGAAATGAAAATTAACGATTCAATCGAAATTTGGTCGTTCGATTCACTTGAAGTTTGTTATTTATTCGGGAAAATATGAAAACGCGATTTTCACGAAAACGGTTCAACGTGGGCTCATTCTGTTTGTTTTTTAATGCAGAATCACGCGAGCCTCGGGCAATTTTGCTTCGAGTCGGGAAAACGGGAGAACGAAGGGAAAAAGGGCGCGGGATTTAAAGTCGTCCGGGGTCGGTTTTGACCCCAGCTTACCGTTTTAGGGTTAAAATAAATATTATAAATTTTTCAGCTAAACACGATAAAACGCTATTTTTGAAGCATCTTCGATCAGTTTCGAATAAAACACTCGCGAGACGAGACTCTCGAGATTACTTATCTTTTATACCGAGAAAGCAAGCAGCCGGCAGTGACGGTGTAATTGGAGAAAAAAGCTTTCAAGCTTTTGCGCATCTGCTAGCGGAAAATTGCTTCGAGGAATAATCCTCTCGTGAGGAATAAAAGTTTTGGCAAAAAATCAATAATTAAAAAGCAATGGGGAAACTTACCGAACGGCGACCCTGACACTCGACTCATCAGCCATTTCCAGCTACTTTTTTAACACCGTTTTCTATAAACTATAAACACCGAGTCGAAAATAAAAAAGTTAAGGATTTTTAAAAACTTTGGTTCTTGGAACTGTTTGACAACTTTTTTGTCGTTGATCTTGAAATCCGATCGCGTTTCAAGGAAAAATGCCACAATTGATTCGGTCGGAGACTCACAATGGACAGTGTGTAACAACAGACCGAAGAAGCTTCGTCGAAAAACACTCTATTCCTCAAATTCCGCATTGAAACAATAAAAAGAACGCCGAAAACAAATTCACCCCGCGTTTGCGTTTCAACTCCGGATCGTCATTCACATTTTGACTGAATTTTGTTTATTTAAAGTACACCAATGTACGATCAACATTTAACCCGAATAACAAACATTAATTCATACTCCCGAACAGCCCAGAGACTGGAGCTCAACTACTAGACTCCTTTGCCGATTACATTCCTATATGGCAGACATGTTTATAGCGCTTTGCGGCTGTTGAAAACGGCCGCAGTGCCATCTACCAGAATCTTGTTGTAACTATACAGCAAATCGCAGCATTTACTCTGTCGATAAAACAATTTCTAAACAAAATACTAAACAAATATACACGCGATAGAAGAATTTTATTTCAAAAATAAAAAATAAAACTTTAAAAACTTGCGACACCAGTTCGGGACAATCTTTATATATTTAAAACTCTTTAAAATTCATTTGCAGAGGTCGACACCGACACAGAGCACCCGGTTTCAGATTTTTTTTCAAATTATTCTGAAACACTGGCATTTCGCAGGAATAACAATCAAGCGCCATTGAATTGATTTAAATCAGGCTTTCTAATTTGTTCAGAAAGCAAAATTCTGTACTCTGCTCAGTTATCACGAGAATGATCGTGAAAAATGAATTTCCCGAGCCGAGAGAAGCCTCAAACGCTTTTTCAAGCATGGCTATAGGCAGCTCCGCGTACGCGTAGTCGCATCTGACACCAGCTGACGCTCCGACACAAACATGGCGTCTTTCAAGAAAACCAACACTAAAATATTTACAAAAGTCGGCTCCGAAATAACGCCGGACAATATTTATTGGAAGAAATACACGGTAAGTTGAATTTGACGATCCCACAATGCACTTTTGTTAACAACATTACTCTGTTCTTTCTTTATTTCCGCCATAATGGGAGACCACGTGTTTGAAAACATAACCTCAATTTTTTGATACAATCGCACGATCTCTCGATAAACATTCATTTTCCATAACAAATACGTTCCATTAAATAATAAAAATAATCAATAATCAATAAGGAAAATCGTAAATCTATAAAAAATGCGGAATCTGCTTGAAAACATTCATTTTCACCGTAAAAAGTTAGTCGCTGGCGTAAATAAATAGAAAAACAAATCGAGCAACAATGCGAACGTTTCGATTAACAAAAAAAAACTTGAATTGTCTAGACTCCGGTGCTGGTCAAAGAATTTGGACCAATAGACTACATCGATTTTTCACCCGCCGAGCCCCATCACTTTGCGGTAACATGTTCGGTCAGGGTGCAAATTTACAATCCGATAACGAAGCTAGTGACGAAAAATCTGAGCAAATTCAAAGAGGCAGCGTACGGGGGGAGTTTTCGAAACGACGGAAAGTTGTTGTGTAGCGGAGGCCAGGAGTCTTTGGTCAGGTTGTTTGACGTAGCGACTCGGAGTCCTCTGAGAATCTTCTCGGGTCACAAAGCGGCGGTGCACAGAGCGCAATTCACGCCGGACGGTTTGAAAATCGCTTCCTTCTCGGACGACAAAAGCGCGGCTCTTTGGGACATTGCGAGCGAGAAAATGATCGTGAATTTCCAAGGACACGAGGATTACGTCAGATGCGGCGCTTGCAGTCCCGTCTCCCCCGACATTCTCCTCTCCGGCAGTTACGACAAAACTGTGCGCATGTACGATGCCCGAAACGAAAAAACTCTCTTCAGTGTCGACCACGAAGCGCCCGTCGAGGCTGTCATGTTCTTACCCTCCGGTGGAATCTTCCTCTCGGCCGGTGGCACCGAAGTACGCGTTTGGGACGCTCTCGCCGGCGGCAAACTCCTTGCTCGCATTTCTCAGCATCACAAAACCATCACTTGCCTTCGCATCGCTTCCAACGGACGCAGAATTCTCTCCGGATCGCTAGATCGACATGTGAAAATTTATGACGCCGGCACTTACAAAACCGTTCACACCCTCGATTATCCGAATTCTGTTCTCAGTCTCGCTATCAGCGTGAGTATATTTTGCATCGAAATATCTATCAAACAGCTTAGCATTCAGTCTGAATAGAGATTTTCATTTTTCCGCCTGAGGGATTCGAAAAAAGAATTAAAAAAAAATTTATTCTGGCTTCTTGTTTATTGAATAAAAAACAGGCGGACGACGAGACGATAGTTGCGGGGATGGTCGACGGTTTATTGTCGATAAGACGGCGGGAGGATGAATCGAAAGAGACGAAAGGCTCGAAACGGAAGAAAGTCTCGTACAGGAACTCGGGCAAAAATCTTCACTCTGCAACGATAGATTTCATGGTGCACGAAGAAGGCAAACAAACGATGGGCAAGCACGACAACTTTTTGCGCAAATTCCAGTATTCGAAAGCCCTCGACAGCGTCATGGTGAATTACGTGGTTAATAAAACGCCGAACGTCACTGTAGCCCTGATGCAAGAACTGATTCGTCGTCAGGGTTTGCGACAAGCACTCGCCGGCCGCGATGGAAAATCGCTCGTCAATATCCTCAAATTTTTAATCCGGCACATCGGCAACGTGAGATACGGACGAGTTTTGCTACACGTCGCCAATGTTCTCATGGGTAAGAGCTTGCCAATCATATTTCACGATAATTATCGATTTTCAACCCTAGAACTACTAAATCTTCATTTTTTTTTACCTTTCGTGGGTTTCTTGTTCGTATTTTTTCACGCAAAAGAGAATGGCGAAGAGCGAATCCAATTTCATCGCAATTTAGTTGGCGAAAAATCGATTGAAATACTTAAAAGTGGTGAAAAATTAACTTGCGAACGCGAATCGGAGCTTGCTTTGTAGTTCGAGGGTCGAACTGGCTATTTTTATTTTTAACCCGACTTTGAATCGCGCGCCCTTTCTCCCTTGATTCCCCGTTTTCTATCGTTTCACCTGATTTTTGACTAATTTTTTGGCTTCAAGTCAAATCGCCCCAGGCGCGCGTGATTCTGCATGAAAAACGAGAAGAATGAGCCCAAGTTGACCTTTTTTCGTTAAATTTTATCGGAGCTATGTATTTTTCAAAATTGGGCCCATTCATGACTCGGGATTGCAAAAATAATCGTTTTTTGGTTATTTGATAGCGTTTAACTTTTCGTGAACAATTTTCCCAACTCGTTCATAGTTTATTGCGCGTTGAAAACTTCCAGACAATAATAATTACTTCGCATCCATTAATTATCGGCGTTATACAAAATAATTGGACGAAGGTGATTAGTTTGCACGATTAACGCCCCGTCGGTCTCGGACCGGTACGTGTTGTACGAACCGACGGTGGAGATGACAAGGCTCGGGGTTTAAACGTGTTAATTAAGTTTCAGTGAGCCCAAATTAACAAGCAATTAAAGTTGATTCTCATCCTTATGGCGTGAAGTGATTGATCGACGTGTATTTTTTTTTTAAACAGACGTTTATGAGGACAATCTGGAAGAATTGAGCGCCGAGCCACGGACGATGTTCAATTTATTGGCAAAAAAGCTGACCGAGGAAGAGGATCTCGTGATTTCTTTGTCAGAGCTCCAAGGAACTTTGCACATGTTGCTCTCAGCTGCAGAAACGACGCAACCGATTTCCATTCGAGAATTACCCGGTCTGGAGCCTTCGAGCGCTGCTCAAAAAAGCCTCGTCTTTAGCATCGCTTAAACCAGCCTAATTGTTATGTATTGTAAATAAATTTTGTAATAAATCGAAGAAAAAAGAAACGAGTACATTTTATTTAATTGCTTTATTCATAAAAATTAATCATTATTTCGAAATATTATTTGACGTCGTTAATTAATACAGATGATTATTTTTTAAGGCATTTTTGCCAAGCGGCTGACGTCGGTGGCACAGGCATTATCCATCCGATCGGAATTGGCGAACCGAGCCTCTCGAAATTCGCGTATTTATCCCACGCGCTTCTTATCCTCAACAACCCATGAACATTTCCTCGCAAAGGATCGCACAACTTTTGCAATTTTCGCCCAAACAGAACTCGTTCCCAATCGTCGAATGTGCTTCTCGTACGCTTCTCTATCTTTTCCTCGTTGTCTGCCTTCAGCATCAACTTCAATCCTTTCTCTTCGATCGAATACTCAACCTCCAGGCAAGTCCACTGCTCCACCAATTGACCTACATTTTTACAAACGTACAAATGTTTCCACACGAATTAATTAGTAATCATTTAAGGTATTACTGTTACAAAACGACTTTGTTTAGGAAAATTTGCATAAACGTTCTTGGCACTGAAACTAACAGTTTTCTCCTATGAAAAAAATTCTCTGACGGTTCGTTAAAAAGTTGCCAAAATCGAGTTGCAAGAATTTTTTTTGCAGATAGCCCGAAAGGCTGAACCGAATTTTTTGAAAAAAGTCCTAAAAACATTTTTTTGCAGCCCAAAAACGAAACGCGACTCGAATTTACACGCGTTTAGATGGTAAAAGTTGAAAATTGGAAATTAAATATCTCAAATTTTTCTTCATAGGAGAAAATTGTCAGTTTTGATGTCAAGAAGGTTCATGCAAAATGTTTAAACAATTCTAAATCAAGTAATTTTGTGTTTACGTGTAGCCGAACGTTTTCTACGTCACTGGGAAGTGATTTGTTGTTTGATTCAAAAATTATTCATCGTTCACCCTTGAATTACATTCGTAAGTTAGTTCTTCGGGACTTTTAGGTATTTAAATTGATTTTTTTCCAACTGAAGCTCGATGAAATTGAATTTCCTCTTCGCCATTTTCTTTAGCGTGAAAGAAACAAAAAGGTTCATTCACTTATAAATTAGAATTTCGCTTTCAGAAAGATTTTACGAATATGGACTCTGGTTTGTACTTCAGAGGTAGAAAAAAATGATAACGTGAAAATTGAGCTACAGATTATTCTTTAAAATTCATGATCGTTGTTCAGATGTTCAATTTTTCGGCTCAAGGCGATTAAGTGACGAGAATAAATAAGGAATAGAAAGACATTGCGGTAATTGCGGTATGGATGAAAATTGATAAATTTACCAATAATATTGTCGAAAACTTGATCGGCAGCAAGAGGCAAATGTTCTCCTCTTGCTCTTGCGATGTTGACCTTGACCTTACGGAGGTTCCGCAACTCTTGAAGAAGAGCGAGGAATTTTTTAGCGTCATTGCGTTTGGATCTGACATCAGCTAGAACGATATCAGCATCTTTGCGTAAATTATCGGTTTGTTTATCGCGTTCGATGGCCTCGCGTTTTTCCCGAATCCAGAAATCGATTTCGTCGTGTCGTCGAGCTCGTTTCTCGCTTTTTAACCGTTTTTCCAATTTCCACTGAGTTCTTTTCTTCCTTTGATAAAATCGTTTCTTTTTCCGGCGATTCAGACGCGTTTCTAGTTCTTTAAGAACATCTCCCGGCTGTTGAAGTATTTCGACAGATTCGCAATAATCTGCTCGAATTTTTTCGCACTCCTGCCACTTTAGCGACCATTCCGAGTCTCCGACGTCCGAGGAAAGTTCGTCCCTCAATTTCTCCAGATTTTTCAAAGCTCCAAAAGCCCTAACGAGACTTTCTTTCGCCTCGGCAATACTCAACGCGCTTTTTTCCTCTCGGACAACATTTTTTTCCGCGTCACAACGATCGATGAAATTCTCTATCGCCGCGCGATTTTTTTCACGATCATTTTTTATCCGTCCAAGAAACGCCACATTTTCCGAAGCGTGAAAATCTCTCGGACCGTAATTACCAATGGCCCACGGTGGTCCAGGATAATTCACCGGAAATGGACCGTTACAAGGAAAGCTCTGAGTTTGTGCAAATTGTGGCCACATTATTGCGATCAATAAAAAATAAACTCGCGTCGGCTCTAACTAAAGTCTCAAGCGTTAATCGATCGCTCCAATTTTTCGGGTTTTTCAGTTTTTCTGTGCTTTATTTCGTTTTGCTGACCATCGTCCGAGAGTCACTTGATTCACGTGCGGCCGATAAAAACTGACGAACAGTTTTTTTTTTACGACTTTTACAAATTGCACGAGAATCGGACACAATTCGCGAGACTTTGGCGGCGACAAAAACTGTTTGAACTCAAACTATTAGATACACAAGTTTTTCACGTGGACGCGTCACAGTTTGTTTCTTCTGAATTATTACGCAGAGTGCATGGCAGAAAAGTGCGTTTCTTGACAAAAAAACGACCAAATTTTGTATACAAATAGATAAAAAAAATTAGTGTTCTTAGGCGCGTGTTAATTTAGTAAATGCGAATGTGAGAGACGGGCAATCGGGTCGTTTTTTATTTCCGGCGATTGTCCTTAACTCATCAGAAGCGAATCGGATTCTTTGGACAATTCGCTGGACGCTTCGCTCAATACTTTCTCCGCTTCGGTGTACGGCTCCGTCTCTTTGAGGTCCTGCTCTGTTTCCAAAATCTTCTTCAATTCCTCAAAAGCCTTGGCCAAACGTCGCTGACAATCCGGAACCATCATCAAACATTCTTGCAGCACTTCTTCCTGCTTCCTTATGTCGTGACTGTCCTTGCCTGATAGACGAGAGATTAAAATTGTCGTTTATTTTTCCGTCCAACGATACTTTTACGATTTTCTGAAAATTTTGCTATTTTTTTTGTCAACTGATGAGATATGTGAATTGGTTCGAGTTTTCTTCTGTGAAAATCGCATCGAATTTGTGATTTGAAGGATTTTGAATTCTAGAACGATAAACTGGTGTCAAAAACGACCCCGGGGCGACTTTAAATCACTTTCTCCCTTCGTTCTCGCGTTTTCGATCGTTTTACTGCATTTTTTACCGATTTTTTCACTTGGAGCAAAATCTCTCGAGGCTCACGTGATTCTGTATTAGAAAACGAAAAAAACGAGCCCAAGTTGGACCCTCTTCGTTCGATTTTACCGGAGATATAATGTTTTCAAAATTGGGGTCATTTTTGACCCCAGCGTGACCGGAAAAGGTAAACAAAGCTTCAACGTTCTAGGGTTAACCTCAATAATGCTTCAACGACTCGAAAGATCCGGGCGTTTAGGTAAAAGAAAATGGATACGATAGTAAAGAGGTTAGAAACGAATGTCTTACCAAGTTCCTTGTATTTTTGTACTCGCTCACGTTGAAGAACAGACTCTTTTTCGTAGGATATTTTCTCTTTGGCGAGACGCTTTACGACACCGGTTTTTATTTTAAGCGTACGCAGACGCGGATCTGACATTTTTCTGGCTATGAAATGCTCTTGACTACTGTTAATAACTTCGGTACTGAAAGTCCGTCAGGTTTCGCGTGGGATCAGGACAGTTGACTTTTCTCCTTATAAGGTTTCTGGTGAGATGACGAAAAAAACCTGTTTAGAATCTTGTCCGCCTAATATAATTCTTCCCTATTCTTGCGAAACACGCTCGTCAGACACGCTCGCACGCGTTTTATCGAGTTTTGAGGTTAGTTTCGCGTCGCCTCTCTCACCCTTATTTCTTTTTCCTTTCCTTTATCATCGCCGCATCATTTTTTGTTTTTCGTTTGACATCTATCGAGATTACTTATCGATACATCGGATTTCTAGCGCCTGAAAGTAGCGGCAAGGCAAGCAAAGTTGGCGTTTTCAGCGCCATTCGCTGTTGTTATCGCGCGATCGCGCCTTGAAGCTTCGCGTTCGTTGCAAACTGCAAAGTGCACCCGCTACGAATGACACGGAAAGTCGGGAGGTGCACAGCAAGAAAGTAGTAACACATAAATATTCAGTCAATTAAAAATTGCATATTTTTAACTAGTAAACACAATGAGCGTGTCAAGAAACGTCTCTAAACGTTCAAACGATGGAATCACGTTTGAAGAGGAAATATTCCCAGCCGCGGAAAAAATCCTTTCGGAAATCGAAAACGTTATGAAAAAGGACCTCGAACTGTGAGTTTTTTTTTCTTCAATTCTGCAGATATGTTATGAGAAAATAAAATCCGAATCGACATTTTTCTCACGCAAAAGGAATCGACAATCCTAACGTTCCTTTTTGATGTTCGTTACCGATACTTTGATCCAAATTTTCTAATAATTGACAGGAAAATCGTAAATACACAGTCGAGTTCACTTTTGGAAACTTAACGAATTCGTACAGCCAATTTCTATCTGTCATTCAAGATCTTTCCAGATTAAACGCGTTTTTGAAGTTGCCTTGATAAACTTTGCTGAGTCTTTTTTCCCTGAAAATGAATTTTGATTGAAAAAAAGGTTATGATTCCGTTTAAATACGATCGAGTGGATATTTTTGCATGACAACGAAAATTTTCTTCTTCCAAGAGCGAATTTCGTTCTCTGAGTGAAAAAAACTCTGAAAATGAGAAAAATTTCGTTTTATTGAAATTTTCAACTTGCATTTGAGGGAAAATTGAGTTTGTTCTTGAACGAATGATATTTATTGATTTCCAGGAGGAGTTTTGAGATAATCCCGATCCAGGACAACGAGAACAAATCTCCGGTGTATCACGAGGAGCATTCCTTGGGTCTGGCATCCTGGTGCGTCCAGCCGTTGTATTGTTACGCGCACAGTCGTCTGGTTGATTTGAAAAGAAGCGAATTCCGTCGGGCGGAGCAAGGTACGATATCGAGATGGTTGATGGGCGCGTTGTTGCTGAATCCGGATGTGACGAGTTTTTGGAACATGAGACGAGAGCTGGTGAGAACGGGGCGTTTGGAGGGTTTGCGAGAGCTGAGATTTGCCTCGTTGGTATTGTATCACAAGGCCAAATGTTTCGAGGCGTTTGCGTATCGGAGATGGCTCTTGCAGCATCTTCTGGTTGGGGGTAAAACCACGAGCCAGGAGACGAGAGAATTGTTGGGGAATGAGATTGAGCTTGCTGGAATATCGGCTGATCGATATGCAAATAATTATCACGCTTGGAGTCATCGCGAGCACGTGATGATTTGTGCTCAGAAAAAAGTGCCTGAATTTTACGCCGACTTGCTGAAGAGCGAGTGGCTCGATTCGGGCAAATGGTGCAGTCGACACGTTTCCGATCACAGTGGCTTGGCGTATCGACAATTTTTACTCAATCGTTTGCTTTACGAAAAAACTACGCCCGGCTCTTGCGACGAGCTTCAACAACGACGAGGCTTTGTTGAACGCTTGATCGCGCCGCATCTCGGCAACGAGGAAATCGCCGCCTTGAGCTCGACGGACGACGGGGCTTGGAGGTTTTTGAACCTTCTGCACGGCTCCAAAGTCGACCCTGCGCGTCCAGAGATCGATTACGAACAGACACTCGTCGCTCTTTCCTACTGGGCCGAAGACTGCAAGAGCAACGAGAACGACATTCTCGCGTATCCTGGTCACGAGGCTCTCTGGTATCATCGCCGATTCCTCGCGCACGCTTTAAGCTGCCTGCAAAAATCATGGGCTCGTGACACTCCCTACGAATATTTCACGACGAATCGACCTTGCCGAGAATCTTCTCCGACCCAAGTTTCGGCATCGCGAGACAAAGACGCTCCGCGAACGGGCCTACTGGCTCTTGCTTTCCATCAGGACAACGAGAGGATTTTCAAAATCTCTAAAAACTCGAAAAACTCTTTGCAAATCAGTCTGGCCGAAAAATTCCTCAAATACGTCGCTGAATTTTACTCCCAAACAACGAAATTAGAAGAGAGATGAGATGGACGATACTTTAGATTCTAAAGTTGTATTTTTTTAATAATAAATTGAAAATATCAACTCGCAGAATTTTCTCTCAAACGACAAGCACATTTAAGACTCTCGTCGTTACTGGACTCTTTGCAGCAAGCCCCGTGCATTCGAGCACTTTTTGAAAATGATTTCACTGATTTTCTCTTAAACACAGCGATTTGAAACGTCCCATCGATTTTTCTTTTCTGCACCTCGATTTTTTTGCTACCGTAGTTTGCCTCAGGCTACAGCGCCCAAAATTGAATCCAATAAATTTGGAGTTACTAACGAAAACTCGAGCGTTTCCCTTTAAACTTTCAGAAAGTTTGAAAAACAAAAACTTCCTTCATCGATATCGATATTTAATTGGCAGTCTGGCGACATTTATGTGACAATTTTCGGGTCGAATTAATTGGGTCATTAATCAGGTTCTCCAGAAAATCGAAGCAATTTTTTCAATGATAGAATTCTGGCGAAATGTTTCTTGAAATAGATTCTCGTGGTAACGACCCTCGACGTAGCTTGTCACAAGCGAATTGAGGTCGCAGCCAATAATTCATTATTTACCGGAGCTTTTATTGTATCGTTGTTGGAAATCCATAAAGCGTTGCCGATGAATGAACGCGGAGGAAAGTAATAAGCGCGTTGGGAGATTATTTTTAGAAGGTTGTGACTATTTCGCGATATAGCCTTTCACGCATTTGGTAATAATCTGCCAAAGTGTCTGTCGTGCTATGACGTGTTTTGTTGTGACGTTCATTTGCCTCTGGCACACGAAACTAACGCAAACGTGCGGCACAAAAATAAACTTTAGTCTTTTCGGCTTCGCACACGCACAGTCTCTTCCAAGTGAGCTGAGAGCTTGACGCGTTGTTTGCTCGATAGAGGGACCTTCGAATGCCCCTTGAAAATCAGTAAAAAAAATCGAAAGTTTTATACAAAATTCGTCATTCAACGCAGCATCTCTTTTTTTTCGAGATTCGCGACTCAGCGCAGTTTATTTTGCTGGTCAATGTTCGATATTCTGATATCAGGATAAAATTTCATTCACGATAAGAATCGAATGTGATCAGCGGCGCCATCTGGAGGTTCGAACAATTGAACGAGAAACCGGTTAACGACCCGGTATTTCCATCCGATTTTTTACAGTTCGTAACAGTGGGTCGTCAGAGTTTGTTAAAAAATTGAGTGTGATACAAAAAATGTGTTGAAATCATGATCACATCGAGTGATAATTCAAATTGGTTATCGACACCAGGAAATATTCGCAGAGGCAACAGCCTCAGTTTGCCAGTATCGAAATTCGACAATGGTAAGAATTTTGAACATTCTTCGAGGAGGTTTTCCCTTGCAATTTTGCTTAAAGTCAAAAAATTAGTGAAACATGCGGTAAAACGATAAAAAATGGGAGAACGAAGGGAAATAAAGGGCGCGCGGGATTCAAATTCGCTCGGGGTCGTTTTTGACCCCAGGTCACCGTTCTAGGGTTAATTCGTTCTGGAATGAGAAAAGGGAAAACTCTGGGGTGTAACGAATGAGAGAAAAATAGAGGAGAATTCATTGTCATGGTCTTGTATAGTTGGCATTACGACGAATCAATGTCGCGCACACATGACTGTCTGGCCACAGTCTACGAATCTAATTCCGTTACAAATCTGATTCTCATCAGTTCGCGAAAAATTCGGTTTCTGTCTCCTTACATGCCAAATCGAGCGGCGCCGACCTTGAGGTCCATTGCCGAAAGCTAATTGGACCGTTGGACCATTCAAGTTTCGAATTTTCTCAGATCCGCGAGCATTCATTCGCGAAATGGCACGCGATAAAGCAAAAAAAAATCGTAGCTGTTTGCGTATCGATTAGAATTTCAAAGAATCGTTTTAAGTGGAAAAAATTCATTCAAATTTCCGCCACGAAGCATCGAACCAATTTTATTGCCTTATCTTTTATCACCGAGGCATTTCGATTGCTGCATTTCCTGATTCGGGTGCGCGAACGCTTGCCAGAAAGGCAGACACTCGAGCGACCGAGTCTGCCAAAATGTACGCCACATTGTATGCGCTACGCCACAATATTTTTTTTTTTCATTTTGTATTTTATTCGACAGCCTCACTGGCCAGTTCTTTACGCCGAACGTTCACACAGTAAAACTTGGCTCGTCCTTTGCACCGCAGTTTCCCTTATTTATTGTCGAATCTCCCTCGTTTTATATCACAAAAACATCTGAATACTTGTCGATTTGAAATTTTTACCTGAGACTCGAACTTTTTACCATCGTAAAAAAAAATGGCGCTCCGAATAATTCAGATTCAAGGTATAAATAATGAAAAATCAACGAGATTCAAAACGATCATTATAATTTGTAAGAATTATTAGCATCGTGAAAAAAAATCCCAAAAATCTCGAGAAAAATAAAATTTCGCGTCTTAATAATTTTTTAACAATTAATTACAATCGATCGTTTAATTGTTTGCTCGAAAAATATTCAAAAAATTGTGTA
Source organism: Diadegma fenestrale (assembly GCA_037043255.1). Taxonomy (NCBI): domain Eukaryota; kingdom Metazoa; phylum Arthropoda; class Insecta; order Hymenoptera; family Ichneumonidae; genus Diadegma; species Diadegma fenestrale. The sequence goes on from CM073316.1 coordinate 2,561,849, forward strand.
AAATTGTTCGAAATGTTTGAAGACTGTGAAAAAATTTTCGTCCCAATATCGACAAAAGTTTTCCGTTCGATTACCGAAAAAAAAACATGAAAAAATTGGAATTTTAACTATTTTTGTGAAATTTGCGAAATTGTCTGAGGAACGCAATAGGCAGGACAACGTAAAAGCGTCATTTTTTTGACATATAGCAATTCCTCGCGAGGAATGGAGGAAACGATATTTTGCTCATTGATACGGTCGTTGGGACTCGTAATTAATCTAATTATTTGTCGTTCCGCGCATAGCATTCGTGTTTGACCATCGTTTCGGCTTACGAATGTGCAAAAAAAGGTCTGCGTTGATACACACGTAAGGCGTGACGTAATAAGAAGTTTTAAACGAATTATCTATGCGAGAGAGTGGGCTCGAGGAGAGAAAACAGTGTTTGTGTATCCGAACGTATGTTTTGTTTAGTCATTTTCTTCGCAAGCAAGAAAATGCCGCGACAGTAATCCAAGTTCGTCCATTCGACAACGACGCCGCGTTTATTCTACTTTGTTTCTTTTTTTTTCCTTTCATTCGCCCGATGTGCTGGTTTTTCTGAATTATTCGTCTCATTGGACCGTGATCGAAGGATTCCAAATATATATAATCGCGCGTGATCAATGCGCAGATTCAAACACACGAGATTACCCTCCTGGGACGGGCATATCCAGCGAAATGGTATATATCGCGTTTTACGAGATCAATCAAAAGGATGTTGAGTCCCAACGCGAAAATGATGAGGAAATTTCCGAAAATTTGGTATGTTTTTGTGTATGGAATATTTAAGAGATGGTCGAAAAATTTCACAACCATTAGCGAGCTCGTTATCGAACAATTATCGTTAATAAAATAATCCTAGAACCGTTACCTTATTTTTCGTCTACCTATTCCGGTAAACTGGGGTCAGAAATGAGCCCAATTTTGAAAAATTCCTATCTCCGGTAAAATTAACCGAAAAGCCTTCAACTTGGGCACATTCTTTTCGTTTTTTAATGCAGGATCGCGTGAGCCTCGGGCAATATCTAGCTTAAAGTCGAAAAATTAGTAAAAAATGCGGTAAAACGATTAAAAAAACGGGAAAACGAAGGACGAAAGCGATTTATTGTCACCTGGGGTCGTTTTTGACCCCAGGACATCGTTCTAGGGTTAAATGTGAAGCTTTGCGATGAGTTTTCTTTTTCGATCTCTCAATTTTTCGATATCCACTATATACCGATTAAAGCAACGCAAACGAAACCAACGTCATTGATCAATATTTGCTTGTATTTGTTACAAAAATTCCTCCTTAACAAAATGTTGATTTTTTTTTATAACGAGCTTCCTTATCGTCGTGAAATTTTTACACCATCTCCTGAATACTTCATACAAAAACATACTCAATTTTCAGAATTTTCTCATCATTTTTTGTTTCAAGGCGATTAAAGTAATTCTTGCAATTTGGTACATTTTTATTACATTGAGTATTCACGAGATCGTGACGATTAAGAAGCTATTTATTGAACAATTAAAATCAACAAGTCTCACATGTACTCAAAATCCTTAAAAAATCATAAAACAGCAACAACGAAATGGAAAACATGATAAAATAGCAGTTACCCAGCGAGTTCGGTGGCTTCGAGTTCACCAAAAACGATTCATCATAATTGCAAATTCAACGAAAGCAAAAAAAAAGCCGTTTCGTCAATTTTTTCACAGAGAATTTCACAGAACAGATGTTTTTATTAAAACAAAAATCTCAATCGAAAACCGCGACAAACTGCTCCATTTTTTTTTATCTCAGAGTCAGAACAGATCAATGGAATTGCCACGGAAGGTAAAAAAGTTGTAAAAACATTACAGATGAGGAATTGGGGGGTGAACTACGTCGTTCAGGTTCCCTGAGACTGTCCCGGAGCTCGGAGATTCCGGGGGATCGAATAAATCCTAAGGATGCTCACGATCACGTTGGGCCCAAAAAGAACGAGACGGAGAGTAGAAATCTGCTCGCTGTTCCGGACGATAATTCGAGATCGAAGCAGCAGCAAGAACACAAGGATACGACAGCATCGACGGCTAGTCTGGTCATTCCTGAGGCCGGAGGATCCCCATCGCGTCGGCTTGCCAGACCCACGAGAAATTCTGCACCTGCGACCGCCGCACCTGCGCCTGAATATCTCGCACGTAGTCTCCTCCAGCTCGGATGTCCCGTCGTATCGATGCCTAAGTAAGTCTCACAAAAAAAAACCATTTTAATCGTCCTCAACAACACATTTGTTAAATTCTCCATTTCCCAAATAATCAACCTCAAAAAAAAATGCCACGGTCGTCAAAAAATCGTCGTAAAAAAAAGTTTTTCGGGCGTAATAAAAAAATATATTACGCTGCTAAAATTTTCACACGATTTTTGAATTTCATCAACTTAATTTTCCGCAATTAATTTTTCGAAGACGTGACATCGAATTTAAAAAAAATTACGAGACAACGTTCACAGTCCTTTTGGACGAATTAAAAAAAAAAAATTCTCACGTATTTTGATCCGGGAGACGTGAAAAAAAATTTCAATCAAATGCCCGCATTACGAGGTTCCAATCTTATCCCTCCGACACTCGAATCAAGCATGATTTATGCTGCTTAATATACACGATCGTTGCATCTTATATTTCACCCGCAGATCACGTGCTTTGTGCGGTTGTTAAATCATTGTGAATATTTGTCATCGTCACATTTCGCACGTGTGTTTTATTTTGAAGAAAAAAACACGTCGCGATGATTAATCGTGTGATTTTTGCGATACTGTGGATCTTGTTTTTATTCCGCATCGAATCACGTGCCAAAGTCGGAGCAAAAAAATGTCAGAAATTGGGAAAATTTGAATAAAATTTATTCGCCAGGCTCGTCCCTCGAGTCACACGCAATTCTTTCAATTTCACTCTCAATTTTCAAACGACGCAACGTTGGCAAAGTTTTAATCACAGATCCCGAGATTGGCCCGGACGACCGAGTGAAAAGATTTCTCGTTCACTGAAAATTAAATTTTGTCAAAAAACGTCGATATTTGGTTGGACTGAGTATTTTTGGATAATTTCTAAAATTTTCGTAATTTTGACTACATTTTTTATTTCTAACGCAACTTTCGGCTAAATTTACGATTGGAATGACAAAAATTTACTTTTTGCAGAGACTTTCAAGAATATTTCTTGCTGCAATGACAAAACTTGGATGATTTTTCAAAAAAACGTTTAGTCCAACGTTTTCAGTAGAAAAAAAGATTCAAAAAATGTCTGAGCTTCGCGAAGCATTGATCAAAATTCGAAAGAAACCAAAAAACTCGTATTTTCAGCGATTGAAAAAACATGCCACAAAGATTTTTCCAAATCGGACCATTTTTCGCAATTTGTCTCGAAACTTTTCTTCCTGGATTCTGCAGAGGCTGGAAAGAAAGTTGCTCGGTGATAAAAGTCGCAAAAGCTTGTGTCACATCGATGTATAAATAATTCCGTCCCGTCATTATTATCGAAAATCAATGATGACAGTGACATTTCGAGCGAATTTTTTTTTTTCGTCAAATTCTTATCAAAGTCTCTCATATTTTACCGAAATAATAAATAAACTGAAGATTAAATTTCGTCAAGAAACGTCGATAATTTTTTGAACACGTTAAACTAAATATTTTTGGATAAATTCAAAATTTTCGTAATTTTGACAATGTTTTTCATTTCCAACGGAACTTTCAGCCAAATTTACGATTGGAATTACAGAATTTTTGGGAATTTTCAAACGAAAAACGTTCAGTCGATCGTGTCCAACAAAATATCGATCGTTTATACGAGAAAATTTTCTTCTCAGTGTAATTGAAATCAGCTGCTCGGGCCCATGTGTTTCGACTTGTTGTCTACGTGGGAGGGTGTTCGTGTATCTCTTGGGGAAGGACCCGGGAAGGGGGGATAACATCGATATAAGCGCAAGAGTAATATTCGGTCAATAGGTGAAGCGAGAAGCGCAGTCGCGAATTGGGTGATGCGAGAGCGTGCGTTGAGAACGCTCCTTGAATGCGCGACTAGATTCTTCGGTTGGTTTTTCTAGTATATCGATGTGTGTAATAAAATGCAGCAACGTGTGTGTTGTGGGTGTGTGTGTCGATGTGAGGATTTGGTGCGCGAGAGAAGCGTCGCGAGGGGATTGTAGGCGGAGTTGAAAGTGCGCGCGAGCGCATCAGCATCAACATCAGCATCAGCGCAAAAGAGCAGGGCCATGTAGTGCGAGGAGCATATACGAGAAGCCCCTAGCACCGAGTCGATCCAGTGCACGGACGGACGCATCGGATCGCGCTCACGAACGAACGCACACCGCATTGCCGTATTTTATCTCATTCTTCTCCCCCACCCCTCCCCGGCCCCTTAATTCAAAATTTTCATTGAGACTTGAAAAAATTGGGAGAGGAAAAAAAGGGGAAACCAAAAATCGAATGTTTGAGACGCTTTTTTCCTTGATCGAAAACAGTGCTGGGGTAGGCGGAAATAAAAGGTTCACGAAAACGCTTCCGGAAGCGAAAGATCCGACGTCGGAGTGACGGGATTGAAGAAACAAACGTAAATACAGTCACGAGATTTTATTATTTCTCAAGTTTTCGCGGCGTTTTTGAGGGAACAATGTGAAGTGGAAACTTTTGGGTTTTTGAGCCTGGCTCGTTCGGCACGTGGATTCTAAATCAACAACGATTATTTCATTCCAGTTGTTTCAGTCACCTTTTTTTTCTACTACTTTCGTATTCGCCCAGCGTCAATTATAAACGTTGGGAGTCAGTGAAGATTATCCAATTGACCTGTCGTCCTCGCTGTTCATCCACTCATCGCGTGGGCGTTTTATAAACGAAACGCGACGTTGCCATGTTCTAAATTCTCATACGATCAATTCATTGTTTTTTTTTGTCTTTTTTTTTAATTAAGTGATTTTTCGGGGGAAAAAACTAGTTTGTCTCCGGAATCGAACTTTCAGGCTCTTTCCGCGTTGCTCCAGGCCACTGGGCCGTCCCACGGACTCATCCTTAACAGCTTTTCGTCCCTTGAGCCTCTAATCACGCACACGCACGGATTCATATCACTGAAAATTAAATTTCATCAAAAAACGTCGATATTTTGTTGAACACGGTGAACTAAATATTTTCGGATTATTTTTTAATTTTAACTATATTTTTTATTTCCAACTGAATTATCAGCTAAATTTACGATTCAAATGACAAAATTTTTCTGTATTTTTAAGAGATCTCTAGAATATTTGTTGCTGCAGTGACAAAATTTTAAAGATTTTTCTAAAAAAACTTTTAGTTCAACGTATCCAAGAAAATTTCCAGCTTTTACAACTAAATTTAATTTTCGGTCTATACAAGTCGTTAAAATTTATTGATACGCAGTCAAGATTGTCGTACAGTCGCGTTCCCCAATGTGCCAAGGAAACGATCCTTGTTGACTCGGAAACTCAGTCCTACTTTCGAAGTGGAGCCTCCTCCGTGCATAATTTTCGCTGCGAACCGGAAAATGCAGGGAGGGGGATCAGTGCAACTTCAATCGTTCCGTCTACTTCCGGTTCGAGCCCAGAAAACAGTAAAACTCGGTGAAAAAACGTTTCTCAATGGTTTGGTAAAAAAAACAAATAAATGCTGAGCGGATTTTTGCAGTGAATCGAAGATCGATGATTGCTAAGTGGGACTGAGCTCGTCGGGAAAACACTCCGAGGGACGCTACTGTACGCGCACATAAATACGTGAAATAAAAATGCATTAAAAACTGCTTGTGCGACGACGAAACCCTCCGGAGGCTCATATACATTTATATATCCTTCGATATACATTTTTAATGTACAGGTTTTCTCTGCGGTTGAGGTTATCAGAATGTAAACTAGTTCTCGACCGGGTTTTGGTTTGGGAGTTTTTGAAAATTATTCGAGAATCCTGATAAATCTGGGCATCGATCTTTTGCCATCGATCACTCGTGCTTAATTGTCAATGCATGGTTTCTTGGTGGCTCGCGGTGGCGGTCAAACCGGAATAGATTCGGAGGATAAATGCATGGGGACGATTTTTCAAAGTACTCAATATCTCAGGAAAATGTTGATGCATCTTTTGGACTATTTTTAGAATTTTAATCTCAATGGGGATGAAAAAAGGTCGAAAAACTCTGTAAAACCATGTCGCTTTTCCAGGTGTTCTCAGAGCTAAACTACTGGAGATGGAATGATGGTCAGAGGAACTTTTTTGTAGGAAATTTTCTCCTCTACAAAATTGATATCTTGCATTTTTGTTCTATCTCCAACCGTTTAAGTAGTAAATGCGATCAAACATTTGAATTGCAAAATTCTTGTCATTCGCTTATTTTAGGGTTTTTGAATAATTTTGTATGAAAATTCTTGACACCAAAACTAACAATTTTCTCCTATGAAGGAAAATTTTCTGACACTAAGAATTTCAGATATTTAAATTCCAATTTTTAACTTTTCCCATCTAAACGCGTGTTTTTAGGGTTTTTCTTAAAAAATTCTGGCAACCTGCAAAATAATTCTAAATTTTCACAAATTTTTAACGAAACGTGCCTCGAATTTTCACGCGTTTCGATAAGAAAAATGAAAAATGGCAAATTCTAAAGGTCAGAAAAATTTTCTTCACAGGAAAAAACTTTGCGTTGTGGTCCGAAGAATGTTTACAAAAAATTTTGAAAAAATCCTAAACAAAGTCGTTTTGCGACGATTTAAAGAACCACGAGACTTTCCGGCCGAGAAATTCGCTCGAGAACTTCAGTTTATTCCTTCGATCATTCTCCACGGAATTCCCTGTATATTTACATGTACAAATGATTTTTATATATACATATATATGAGCTAATAATCCTTGCCCTCTCTGTGTCGACTGTGAACAGAAACTCAGGACAGTGGCGCCCCTGTACTGGACGGCCAGCTACGACACTGCTCACCACAGGTGAAATAACGAATAATACTGTATATTTTGTCGTAGATTAGCCATAAAAATCGACCAAACAATCAAACGAATTTGCAGCAAAAAAGTATATGTTTTGATTCTGCAGGATCGTGAAATGCAAATTTTTTAATTGATCTTTCAATCCAGTTCGTTTTTTTTTTTTTTTTCAATGAATCAGCTCGATTTTGATTAATTAAGCATTGCATAAGAGCGGCAAATGAAGGAAAATGGACGAGGGACAATCGTGTAAAGCAAATTGCTCGTAGAATGAGAGCCAGTGCTGGTGCTGGCGAGTAAATTCCAGGACGTAGTTATGCGACAGAACCGGTTGAGCCTTAGTGAAACGTGGCGTGTGCTGCTGCTCTCGCAACGGCTGATTTTCGAACGAGAAGAGCTGTAATTGTGTTGAGAGATCAGCCTGGCACAGCTGATCGGTCCCCAGCTGTCGGCTCAGCGGTTCGTGTCTCTGACAATTCGAATTCTCGTCAATTTCGTTCCTCGGGGAAAGAAACTGAGCCAGAGAATCTCGAAAGTTGGTTCAAATCGATGATAACGATATTTTCTGGGCTGTCTTTGATTTCCCGAAGCTGAATGATTGATCCTGCTCCATTTTTTCTCCCATGGATCCCGAATCCTGCTCTTCATGTTTTTTTTTTCAAATATTTTTTTTCATTTTTGATTGAGTGTCCCACGAAATTTGAATCGATCGAATAATATGAGGAATAATCAGGAAAAAATGTTAATTCGATCAGAGGGAATGAGGAAAAAAAGTTTTGTCGTCTCTTATCACGAGTTGGCTTCTCTTTTGTACAGAGAGCGAATTTAGTTACGGTTGAGAATCTCTCGATGCGGCAATGTAACCACCTGCAAACGGTTCCCTTGACTTGGGTCTCCGGAGCTCTGGAGGGGGCAGGGTCGTCTCTCAGTCCTCGTACGACCGGCAATTCGAACGTACGCGAAAGCCACGCGGATCTTTATGTTGAAATTGAGGATTGGAATAAAAACAGAAACGGAGAGGAAGAAGAAACGAATAAGCTGAGAAAAATAAAGATCCGCGTTGATTCTGAGCTCTCGCTGACAAAATGGCCGAAGATCCAGAGTTTCCGGTGACCCATATTGTCTCCACTAACGAATCCGGCAGCGAGCAATCCGTCTCGTCCGAAAACTTGTCGCGAATCGCAGATTTTCAAGCCAACAACCTCGACCAACGATCCTCATCGAATCCAGCTCTGATAGTCCCAACAGAATTTACATCTGGCCATGACCTTGACCATCCGTGTTACAGACCCCGTGGCGGAGTCGGGTCGGAGCATAATCCCCAAGCCAGTAGCGACAGCGATGACTCTACTACCTCGCATCATGGACAACAGCATCCCCAACATCAACCCAACGCCCAACAGCAAGCTAGCCATGCCCATCAAACACAGGGACAACAAACGAGCATGCACGGCTACGGATTACCGAAGGTTCAGGTCTCCGGACCCCCAAACACACCTGAATCCTCATACAGCAATGGGTGAGTCCAAAATTTTTATCATTTTCCATGCCAACAACAAATTTTCCCATAAAAAACCTTCTCATCGAGTATCGTACGAAAATATAAGCCGCACGTTCGCGTCATTAAGATTTCAAGGTCATTGAGACTCTGAGCCATGTCGAAGATATCATTTGATAAGCCACCGTCGTCACCAGCATCGCCAGACGTGGCAGGCGTCGATTAAACAAAAAGAAAAAACAAAGAGAACATAAAAATTCACACACCCGATCCTCAATACCCCGAACGTTCGTCAAACTGGCGTGTGCGTGAGAGTGAGTACGTGTGAATGCTGTATCAAACCTCAATTAACCATGCTCAGCTACCGGAGCTGGACAACCGAGCAATAAAAATGCTTACATAAAGATTACAGTATTAAATGTGCCACACGCGACTTGCCACATTCATTTAACTTCATATCATCGCGATGAAACGTTTCATTTTTTCGCCAATTCAATTTCCCGCTCTTTTAACCCTGGAAGCCTTGCGTGGCCTCCAAAACTAGCCCAGCAGGCGACTTTGAATCCCTTGCCTGTTTTCCCTCCGTTTTCCCTTTTTTTTTTCGTCTCGAAGCGAAATTGACCAAGGCTCACGTGATTCTGCATTAAAACACGAAAAGAATGAGCCCAAATTGAACTTTTTCCGTTCAATTTTACCGGAGCTGTGAATTTCTCCAATTTGGGGTCATTATGACCCCAGATTACCGGAATAGGTGGAAAAAATGACGTTACCGCTCTAGGATTCTGCAACGACTTTTGCCATTGTCAGGTTTTTTGAAACAAATTTATCAGCTCCTTCGCAACCGCTTTTATTCGCTGAATTTTCTTCTGAATTGTTTTTCGTTTTGATTTAATTTTCGAGGCGTTAGCAGCAACGACATGAAACGATTTTCAAATAATACGCAATCCATTTCAAGGATCGAACCATGTGTTCGTGACGCTTCGACCGTCATATCGAACAGAGCGACGAATCAAGAGTCAGCAAGATCCTCATGAGCTTGTGGAGGTTCACATAATCATATACACAGCCCGCTAAACACATGGACGCACATCGTTCCGAGTGTGTTAATTTTTTATCTTTTTTTTTGTACACGCCAGAGCAACGGACGAAAGAACGTGGGTTTAGAAGCGTGTATGTCACGCTGTATCGTCAGTTTCGTTTCGGAAACGTTCACTCGCGTCCACGCGGTTCACGTCCTCCTCTCCGACCATCGCGACTCTCCGAACCTTCTTTTTTCTTTCCGAGCTCAATCACGTCCTAACGGGAATATGTGATGCCATCTTTTTCTTCATTTTTTCGTCGCTCTTCTCGTCGGGTTTGCCGTTATTGAGAAAAAATAGAAAAAGTGCGTTTTGTGTGGTTTTTAATTCTCATCGAGTTCAATATCAGCCGGTGACATGAGGATGGAATGGTCCAAAATAAATAGCGACAGACCCATCAATCCGGAAGTTATTCTTCGCCGATTATCTCTTCAAATTGTTGGAGTATCGCGCATCATTCGACAATCATCCTTAAGATTATCACTCAAACGGTGAGTCATACGAAAAATATATATATATTCATTTTTTTCCCGAATATCTTTTGCTCCGGCATTCTAAACTCTTGTCCGGAGAATTTTATTCTCAGAATGTTCTTTGAAGTGAATATTCCTCGATAGAAAAATCAAATAATCTCTTTCCGCATATCGAGTTTGCGTCGCTGTGCTCGCGCGGCTTCGCTCTTTGATGTCCCTGACAAATTTCAAACTTTCGCCATCATTATTTCGGGAACTCTCGACCGAATCAACGAGCTCTTCGTTTTACTAATATCCTCCGCCGAAAAGAGAAGCAGGTAAGTAAATAAATTATTACTCCTCGCTCGAATGCATTAAAATTACGTAACTAAATCATATTTATTACTTTTGATTTTTCTCTTCCATATCGCTCTCGGACTGATAAGAATTTCGGGAAGAATATCGAGACCAAGCAAAAAGGTGAGTAACTTTTTTATAATTCTGTTTTTTTTTTTTTTCAATTGCTGCAGGGAATAGGAAAGTCAAATAAACAATTTTGAGAAATCTGATAACTTCAGTCAAGATAAATCGTTCGAGTCCTTTTTTTTCGAGGCATTGGAAACTTTCGATTCGGCCAATTTCGTAGTCCAATCTTGGGACGTCAATTTGTAGTAAAAAACGAGCCCAGGCGACTTTAAATCTCGCGCCTTTTTTTCCATCCTTGTTTTTATCGTTTTGCCGCATTTTTTTGACTCGTGTTTTGACTTGAAGCAAAATTGCCCCAGGCTCACGTGATTCTGCATAGAAAAACGAAAAAAACGAGCCCTGGCTAAAACCCCCTTGTTTAATTTTACCGAAGATATGAATTTTTCAAAATTGGGCTCAAATATTTTGAATAATGATATTTATTGTTAAAATTTTTCGATATCACGATTGTGTGTCTTTATACAATTCAGAAAAATGCAGAATTGTTAGTAGTGCAGACTGACAAGGCCTCGTACGGAATTTCAATTAATACGATGATTTTTTTTCCCCAGAAACGCGGCCAGCAGTCCCTGAAACCGAAGTCGAAGAAATACAGAATTAAAACTGTGGATTTTTATGACGAATAAAATACATTTGAAATAATCGATTTTGTTTTTTTTTTCTTACAAAATCGTGCCTGCCGGTTAGAATTTCAATATCGTGATGCGTTTCCTTATTGTTTCGTTCCAATGTGATTTTAATTTCTGCATTATGAGGTTCGAATCGAATGCCCTCGACTTTCATGAAGTTTCAGGCGATTTGTCAGTTTGTCAGTGAAAAAAAAATTCTGCCTGCCCAGTGGAATAAAAATTTGTTCCTTGAGAAGTTTTTCAAAGTCTCTGCGACACACGAGAAGCAAAATTGCTCGACTTATCCATCGCAATATACAATTTTTAAAATAAACACGGTTGTTGCTTGAACTTTGGAATAAAAAGGAATCTCATTAAGGCAGTTCGTGATTTTTATCACAGTATGATCGTCGTTTCATCGAAGACACGAATGCATTGAATTCATAAACGATTCAATAGTTTTTTTGATATCGAAGCAGGAATCCCGAGGACATTTCTGCCTCAAGTAAGTTTCCTCAACTGCATGACGTTGGGCAGAACCGTTGAAAGGATTTTTTCTCCATTTGTCGTTGAATTCGTGAATAAATTGGGATCGTCCAAACGCTTGGCCCGCGCGGGAATTATGCGTGAGGAAGATCGGTCGCGGAGATAAAAACTCTTCACGATGTGACAATCGATTATACGCCTCGAGATTAAACTTCCGAGATATCTGTCAGGACAATGATGCATTATACATTTGTCGACGTTCGGTCCAAATCTTCCGCAGGCATTGATATGCCTGGGGTCGCGTGTGTGTTTGACCCCGTCCGAATGTTTTTCTTTTCCGTCGAAACACGATCGAAATCTAACGATTGACCAAAAATCCTTTGACCCTCGTTGACCCACTGGGTCATTTTGACCCCGAGTTTTTTCAGCGCGAATCCCTCGTATTCAGACCAGGAAAAAAACACTCCGGGTCAAATTGACTCAGTGCGTCACCTGTGACTTTTTTTTCACTTCCTCTTCTTCAACTTTTCCACTAATTGCTGATTCTATCTCGTTTCGTAATCTACTGCGAAAAGATCGATGTGCCTACTCGTTCATTTGAATAATAATAAAAAAAAAAACGTCCAATGGAAAACAGTTGTATGGATACCTGACGAAAATAAACTGGGGGAATAGACGCGATGTGCTGCATGTGTAACTATTGGTAAGCCATAGTGCACGAATAGAAGACCCAGAGCCTCAATTATGTCTTGAAATTGGTATCGATTCGAACGATACAACGTGCCTCGAAAAAAAACAAGGAAAGCAGAACTAGACTGTCATTTCGTTAACGTTCTATTCGGTTTTTAAGCAGCAAGAAAATTCATGGGCTCGCGATTTTATTCCTTTTTGCAAAGATAATGTTTCCAGGCAAAATATCTCGGGGTCGGGGACGACCGTCATGAGATTTAAAGAGAAAAAAAATGGCACACGAGCTTTTAGGATTAAAAAAGAATTATTTTTCCCTCATTTTAGAAATTTGCTGAAATATTTTTCATCGTTTTACCGCATTTTCTGATCATTCTTCGACTTCAAACGAAATTACCTCCGGCTCTCGCGATTCTGCATCAAAAAACGAAAAGAATGAGCCCAGGTCGAACTCTTTTTGTCAAAGTTTACCGGAGATATGAATTTTTCAAAATTGAACTGCAGGAATAGATAAAAAAAAAGGCTACCGTTTTAGGGTTAATAATGAGAAAAATAGTTTTATAAATATTGTGCATTTTATTAATTGGGCACAATTTGACGAAACAATCGCGAGGGATCTCGTAATTTTATGTGCTTTTTTTTCTCTCGATCGTATATACCTGAAGGAAATTTTTTAAGGTTTCTTGTCAAGCACACGAATAAGCTTTTTATATTGAGGTTAATCTAATGGAGTTTGGTTTCTCACTCACAAGATATCACAAGCTGCATATGCGAACAGAAAGAGTTTCATAAGAAAATTGACAAGTTCACGAAAAGCTGTACAGCATATTGAATAAAAATATCGAACAATTATTTCCACGACCTCGACCTGCCTCCTCTCGAGTTTTACAATGTCGACCTTTTTTTGCTATTCTTACAAACCTTTCTCGAATTTATCCTTCGATAGTGATTAATCGCAAGTGGGAAAGTCCGATTGTACTTGGAAGGCACACGAGCCATCGAAAATCCTATCATTCCCCTGTAACCTACATTTAGAACGAGAATCTCGGACACGTGAGCCTCGCCACTGAATTACAGCGAAAGAAAGTAAAAAAAAAATCAGCGAAGAAAGCGAGTAAATTGCGTTTTTAGATGCAAATTATATGAATTGATAAAAATAAAGGAAATTTATGCATCGAAAGTTCATTATGGAAAAAGAACACACGATGGAAATGGGTGAATGGGAAACGGATGGGAAAATGGTACGCATTAAAAATTTCTCGTATCCATGACGCAGCATCAGTGCGCGCGGAAGAATTCGCTTTAATTTTTATTTTGTCTGGTCAGTCTCGAATTTAAACAGATCTGACCTCGTGAATGGAGCTAAAAAGTCGAAAAACAAAAATTTTCCCATACAAATTTGGCTCACGTTCGCAACGAGTCATTTCCGTGTTCCGCGATGATGCGTTTTGACGCACGAGCCATAATTATCCAGTCCGTAAACACTTTTTGTCCAGCCAGCTCAGGTGTCAAAATAAAACCCAAATAAAAGTTGATTTTATTCGAATCTTCGATAAAGTTCGACGTCCCGACGTCAATATTTTTTTCCATTTAATTTCACTGCAGAAATTCCGATGAAAAAAAAAAACAAATTATCGGCAATGGGCAAAGTTTTTCAACTGGACAATTATATTTCATTTCCATGCTCATTTGAAATTCCACACAAACATCATACCCAAGATAACAATGTTAATCGAGTATTATTCCTTGGAGTCGCTCTAATCATTATAATTAATTGCACGCGTTTTTATGAACGAAAAAGTATTCTCACTCGCCGAAGCCAATTTTCCGTATGACGCAAATCCTCTCGTGGTTTAATTTCTTTCTCACTCTGAGTAACTGTCGTACTTGCTGGCTTCCTTGGGTCACGTTAACTGTCAGATTAATCGTAGACGTGAACTTATTCTCGCAATATCATGTATGAATTTTTGTTTCACCTCGTTTTTTTTGTGCTCATGCAGTATATGCGATGAAGATTTTTTGAAATTTACGTGTTTGCTGTATTTTTCTCAATTCGATCGTGCATCTCTTGGCATTATCGTGTGCGGTTATTCATTACAAAAAAAAAAAAATTTACGCGGACGTTTTATAAATCCTAATGAAAATGCAAATCCTGGCAGTCCGCGAGCATTATTTTACTACGAGTTTCATCAATGCACTCTCATCTCGTCGCACGTACTTTATTGCATTGAATTTATTGCACGCCACTTTACATAAGGCTGCAGTTTTACTTTTCAATCATTTCGTTTCTTCCCACTCAGTTTTGTTACTTATCGGGAATTTTTTTGTACGATTGCACATCCCCAGCACATCCAGAGTTGGCGCTAAAAGTTTTTATTCCAAAATCTTCAAACTTTGATTTTACGAAAATCGCTATAACTTTTTTTTTTTACAAACTGGCACTCCAGCTACGGCTCGTTATCTTCGTTTTCGAATGATCTTTGAATTGGTAATTAACGATTTTTTATTTATCATCATTTTTTAGTTGCTCGTGAAGTTTGAACGTGGAAAATGTGACGAAAAATGTGATTTTTTGGTTCGGGTTCCCAAAAAAATAAATTATCGGAATGCAATACAGCCCGAAACTGATTCTGATTGATAAGTTTCAATCCTGTGCAATATTTATGAATATTGGTTCCGTAGTGTTTGCGTGAAAAGGGAACAAAAACAATTTCTCAGCAGAATTTTTATTTCACCAAGAAATACCGAAAATTTGCAAATTTTTCCTTAAAAAAATTGATCTTAACGCTTCGATTTGGAAATGTTTTTTTTTTTTTCGAAAATTGTATTCCGTGTATATGTGAGACTGTGAGGAATGAAAAATCGAGGGGATATTGTATGACACGCGAGAGTCTGTGAACTAGGAAAAAAATTCGTGGATAGTGATAAAAATAGAGATAGAAGCGATGAAGTTGGTACGTATGGATGTTTCGTGTATCGTTCTTGATGTTGGTTACGTAAGCGGAGGAGAGACCAAGTCGTGTAATCTTCGGAGCAGTGTCCTAATTGATAACCCCACTTTTTTCTCTCGCTTCTGCCTGTTTTCATGCAGCAAACACGTTTTTAAACATCCAGAGCAACGACGTCAAAAGTTTATTAAGTCCGAACCTTCATTGCGTGGAAAAAACAAACAAACCGAAAATAAACCATTTTTGTGTGCGTAAAAAATTGCAATGTTGAATATTTTTCGAATCATTTGTTATTACATTCTGATAAAAAGAATTTTTTTTTGATTTTTTGGAAACGAAATTGAGCGAAAAATGCAGATAACTGATTCCATAAATTTATTGTCGTTCTATCTCGTATCAGCGGATATATACTGGGAGCTACTTCATTGACAGAAAAAAAAAAATAAATGAACAAATATTTGCATGATGAGGAGACGCCAGATAAGGGAAAATTCATTTTCCCTTTTTTTCCTACTCGTCCTCACGATAAAATCGTACGAGGAGAGAGAGCATCAAAAAGATCGAGAACCAACGATCCAGACATTTTTTCATTTTAATCGAAATTTTACTCGCAACAAGTCGAGTTGATAGAAAATTTATTCGACACAAAAAAAACACACACACATTATCTGCAGAGTATTGTCGTTGGAATGAAAATTTCTGTTTTTTTTGTGACGACGAAGTAACGAAAAATACGATAAGAAGAAATGAAAAGAAACGTCGTTTTCGTGAATCGCTCAAATTTTTTGTCTCCACTCAATCGGCCGGGGGACAAGGGAAAGGGAAACAGAGAAAGACGGAAAAAAACGGGGGAGAGGGGAAAAGGGAAGGAGAAAAAAGTTACGACGAAGTGGTTATGGGCGCGAGGTCGGTGTTATCGAGCGGCTTGGCGGGGAGACGAGTCTGTAACAGAGAAGAGAGAACGCGGACCGGCGAGTAGAGACCGCCAGTGTTGGACAGACACGAGCCACGGGCGCGGCGCGTCTGTTTATCTCGGAGACTATTTTTCTCTCTCCTTTTCTCTCTTTTTCTTCGCTACTCCTTTTTCTATAATTCCGTGACGTGCTTCTTGTATTTCCTTTATTATCACCGAAATTCTCGTTTCTCATTCATCGAACGAGTTTGAGTTCCGCGTGAGAAAACAAACAAACCCGCGAGCACGAGGTGATTAATGAAAAAGTCACATTTTCACGTTGTTATTTTCTACGTATTTCGCAACGAATCAAAAACTCCATTTTAATGACAAAATCATCGTAATTAGCGGTCGAAATTTCGTCTCGGGAATGGGCGAGATCAATATAAATCGAATTTACGCGATGCATTTTCGTGACTGAGGCAACGAAATCAGAGAAAAAATTGTAAGATTGTTGTGAAAATAATGGACGAATATTTTTGGTGATTTAATTACGAAAACGATTGGAATTTGTGGGTGAATTTTGTGGAGATAAATATCGAGTACGAGGGGCGAAAGTAGATGATGATTCCGGAGTCACTCACCGCGGGGAAGAACTCAATGTCCGAGCGGAGCTTGCCAAGAAAGTAGAAACGGCTCTGCGTGGCCAGACCAACACGAGCAGCTGGCGGAAATACACGGCAAATATTTCAAGCATTGCTGCAGAATTTTTCATCTTTCACTTTTTGGCCAACTCGTGCTCGGACAATTAATTAACGTTGAATCTTTAATAATAGAACGATGATTGCCATAAATAATCTCACCTCCGTCTGACCTTTTTCCACTTACATCGAAAATCCGAAAAAAACGAAATTTGATTTGCTGAAATTGTTTATTTTCGTTTTTTTTTTTTTAAATATTCCATGATTCAGCGAACTGATGAAAAGTCACGAATACGCCACGCGCGATTTTTACACGAGCACAAACTTGTGACTCAGGGTCAATTTTCAGCTGAAATTCAAGTTCGAACAAGAACGTGATGTTTCTCTCATATTTCCGGGAGCTAAACGGAATTGCTATGATAAATTTGGTTGTCTTGGAAACCGAGGG
The DNA here is from genome assembly GCA_037043255.1 of Diadegma fenestrale. Lineage (NCBI taxonomy): Eukaryota > Metazoa > Arthropoda > Insecta > Hymenoptera > Ichneumonidae > Diadegma > Diadegma fenestrale. The sequence goes on from CM073316.1 coordinate 2,579,101, forward strand.
ATATACAGAATGTACCTTGTCGTGCCACGTTCGTGTCAACCGCTGTTTACTCGCGGCAACTTATTACAAGATAAATACGTAGAAAATAGCAACAAATTGTCTCTCGTTCGATGAAAATTTATTCGTCCATTTTAAATGACAAAAAACACATTTTTCTCCCACATGCTTCACTTTCTTTCATTAAAAATAAATAAAAAGAGTCTGAAAGCTGCAAAAGTGTTTAAATTTTGTCCGGGAATATAATTTCGTTTTTTTCTTTCATTGAAAAAAAATAATAATAAAAAGAGATTGGGAGCGAGTTTGAAAGCTGCAAAAGTGTTTAAATTTTGTCTGGGAATATAATTTTCGGTTTTTTTTTTAAGAAAACTAATAACCAGAACCGATGAGGTGCCTTCGTAACGTGCCAGATGTGTATTATGATTGAGCTAATGGCTGAGATGAAAACGTGAGAAAATAATGGAATCAGTGTAGGATTTTCATTTATTTTTAATAATTCACGAATCACTCAGCCGGAGTTTGTGCGAAAAGCCTTGAATCACGAACTTGTGATGAGAGTAAATCATATTTTTTTACAACCATAAGACTCTCCTATTTATTGCTGGAAGATAAATTGAAAATAAAGAACGAGAGTGGCGACAAAACGTGTGTTGATACGCGAAATATATATATCGAGTGCACGCTGCGACGTGAATCGAAAAAAAAGTGCATGGGGGAAGTTACATATCCCCCGAAAGAACCAATCATGTTCTGCTTCGTGCAGGGATTCCACACTCGTGATGAAACCAAATCACGACGTTCCAGCAAAAGGTAAACAATATTCAAAAACAATAAACTTTCACATTATCAAAACGTATGAATCACACATTAATTTTTCCTCGTGCAATTACATCAAAACTCTACTGAGAAATTGTGTCTGTGCCCTTTTTACGCAAAAACCACTGACCCATTTTGATGAATCTTTCACAGGAATGAAGCTCATCAATCAGAATAACTTTCAGGCTGTATTGCATTCCGATAATTTATTTTTTTCGGGAACCCGAACCCAAAAATCACATTTTTCGTCACATTTTCCACTTTCAAACTTCACAGGCAACAAAAAAATGGTATTGAATCAAAAATCGATAATGATCGATTCAAAGATTATTCGAAAACGAAAATAAGGAGCGCGAGCTGGAGTGCCAGTTTGTAAAAAAAAAAGTTATAGCAATTTTCGTGAAATCAAAGTTTGATAATTTCGAAAAAAAATGTTTGCCAGTGGAAATATATCGCTGATCCATATTTTACAAATTGGCTGAAACGGCAAGCAACATTTTTCGATTGGAAAGTCAATGATTAGTTTGAGACACACAAAAGTGACGAAAGAGAATGATATTTTTATGGTTTACCGAAAGGCCTCGGATGTCATCGTAATTCGAGGCCTTGTGAATTAGATTGAACGATGGCCACTGTGGCAAAAGTGCGCTCGAGAACGAGAGAGATTAAGTTAAAGGATTTAAAAGATCTGGCGTATAGGCTGAACGAAGTGGCGAAGGCCCGTTTATATTATTTAGGTCGTAGCATAGCGGTCACAACATCTACATCTACTGTTGCGAACCCAGCATATATGTCATGTCTGTAAAAGGCATCAAAGTATTGGTAAGACTGGTTATGCGGATCTATTATGATTTATGCGAGTCCCTGTAGCGTCATTGCCTCGTGGATGCCATTTAAAAAACCAGTTACGTTCAAAATACAGCCCACGATTTCTCTCCTGTTATGCTTCCGGCTATTGAAATTATCGTCCATTCATAATAAAGCAAATCGGAACGGTACGCCGGAATCAAACAATCTACTGAAAATAAAATTTCGTTGGAACAAATCGATATCTCGTTGGAAACGTTCGATTAAACTTTTTTTTTAATCACAAAAATTTGGTCACTGGAGCAAGAAATATTCTAGAAAGTCTAAAAATATTTGGTTCATCGTGTTTAACGAAATTTCTACGTGTTTTGAGAAAATTTAATTTTCAGTGTGGAAACTATTTTTTTTGTCATTTATCAGCATCGAAATTCGATGCCCTTCGGCAACTGATAAGAGCTCTTGCTCGTTCCCAACACGTTTGGGCATTTCTCTGAATTCCTATTCAGTTGAGCCCTCAAGATGGAGAAAAAATGATTTACTGTGGAACGATAAGCCTCGTTTTGCTCCAATGGACGTTCCCAACGTGCATGAGCTCGGGAAAACTTGTTCACAAACTTTTCCATTAGCCTGAATTAACGAGGCTAATGAAAACGATAAGAATTTATTTTCTTTATCAATAAACACGTGTTTATTGCTTTTTTTTTTGTCGTATTACCTACTGATAACTCTTCTCGCTTAATCGGACATTCTCTTAACTGTGATACGACCTTAACCTCGCGAAAGTCATCGCGAATAATATCCCTAGAACGCTCGAGGTATAATGAACTCTCTCTCTGATTTAACCGCGCGCGGCAGCGAGTTTTCTTGTGCCTATGTCGCTGATCCAACCGCCGCAGTCCACAACGTCGTCGCTATAACGTAAGAACGTCGACCTCGTCGCACATGTACCTACATATATAAGAATGTTTTATAAACTGACGATTTGCGAGTTCTCTCTCGCTCACACGTTTCCTCACGTGCTCGTAAACTTCGTTCTATACTCCGATCAATATAACTCCCCCATTATTACCGTCACATTTATTCTCACGATATTCCCATAATTATGTCATTCAAACTCTATACCCCTTTAATTTTCATGAACTCCGAACCCTCGAGACGGGCTCGAAAACGACCGCAACGTCGTTACTGAACGACCCGATCTAGAGTCATTCCTAAATTTTGTAAAACTACCAAAAAACTAACAGTTTTCTCCTGCTATGAAGAAAAATTTTCTGACGTTAAGAATTTGATGTATTTCATTTCCAATTCTTCACTTTTCCCATCTAAACGCGTGTAAATTGACGTCGCGTCTAGTTAACAAAATAGCCAGAAAGTTTTTGAGCCGAAATTTTTTTAGAAAAATCGTCAACACTTTTTTTCGCAACTCAAACGAAACGCGACTCGAATTTACACGCGTTTGAATGGGAAATGTCAAAAATTGTAAATTGAAAACGTTTTTTCATGGGATAAAATTGTTAGTTTTGGTGTCAAGAAAGTTTTTACGAAATTATTACAAAATACTAAATAAAGTTTGATAAAAAATTTAGTTTCTTTTATTTTTTTCGTAATATTTTCACAACATTTTCGATTTTATAGCGTTTGCATCGATGAAATTGTGTTTTGGTGAATATTCGCTTGAATATAAAAATCGAAATAATTAGAGAGCCCCCAAAGAATAATTATCAATGATAATTTTATGAATTAAAGTCTGAATAATTATGCAAATGGTAAAGTGTCAAAAATTGGAACGATTGGGAATTTAACAAAAGCGATTATTCGTGTTCGTGGAACGAAACTGCGCAGTAAATGTCTATGTAAAGCCAACGTTAGTGCAGGACTGTATAGATATATTCTAGTTTTTTCGTACCCCGTTTTCTCAGCCCATGAGCTCTCGTCGCTATAGCACACATTTTTTCTTCCATCTCTCTCTTTTTCCTATTTTTCCGTTTACCCTCCCTACACAATGTAGCGAGAGATATTCTTTGCATCTATTTTCTCTCGTGTGCTCGACGACCTTGCACGTTGGACGTATGTAGGAATGGAGAGAAAACACAGAGCTTCGCAGATGCACCATCGAGCCTTTTAAGATAAAAATTTTCCGCATCGTCTTTGATTTTCAAGAGGAATTGTTCATAATAAATAATCTTTGGCTGTATTTTTCATCTGAAAATACACGTTTTACTTCTTCTAAGAAATTGTGACCTTTTTTTTAAATTCATATTACGTCTATGTTTAGATCTGTGACGTAATTTTTTCTGCATCCAAAATGAGTTTCCAGCTCACGTCGATGTACACGCGTGGACCAATCTCAACATAAAACTCTATTCACAAAATTGTGTTTGTGCCCTTTTCACGCAAAAACCACTGAACCAATTTCGATGAATCTTTCACAGGAATGAAGCTCATCAATCAGAATAAGTTTTAGGCTGTACTGCATTCCGATAATTTATTTTTTTCGGGAACCCCAGCCAAAAAATCACATTTTTCGTCATATTTTCCACTTTCAAACTTCACGAGCAACTAAAAAATGGTAATAAATCAAAAATCGCTAATTACCGCTTCAAAGATAATTCGAAAACAAAGGTAATGAGCCGGAGTGCCAATTTGTGAAAAAAAAGTTATAGCGATTTTTGTAAAATCAAAGTTTTAAGATTTTGAAAAAAAAATGTGCTTTTCATATTAAGCTCGCTCTACCCTTGAGCGCCAAATAGCTGTGCTGTGGGGTGAAGTCCGCAAGCACGGCTATAGTAACAGTATAAAACAGACTCTATTCCCATTCCTGAACAGACTTACGGAGACATCGAATTCGATATGGAGTATAATGCAATTATCAGTACAGATATGTGTGAGGAAATTTGATACACCGCGTGTGTCTCCGTAACAGAGACGCCCATTCCGCATTGACCTACATCGCAAATTCCTCTTCATATTTTTCAACGATTCACAAAGTTCAAAATAAATCAATCATTTACAAATATTGCATGGGTTTGGGAGGCCCGTGATATCAAATTTTTCCCACATACCGAAGAATCTTTTCGAATTCGGAAATAAAGGAAGTAAAACTCGAACGTTGAATCGAGCGTGAAAATTAAAAACATCGCGATCGAAAATTCTTTAACCTAAATTCGAAAACGAATCGTTGAGAAAATTGAATTCTCACAACGTCCGTTACTCATGCTCTTTTACGAAGAACGCATCGTATCTATTCGTGTGAAAACATAAATCGATGCATGCGACGTTGTGGTTCATGACGGAGTCACCGATAGTTGGTGCGTTTTGTGCTGATCTTTGATAACGTCCCTGTTGTGCCAGACCAAAATTATATTGCGTTATAATTTCACATGCAAATGGAGTAATAACCTTAGAATCGTAAACTGGAGTCAAAAACGACCCCGGGCGACTTTAAATCCCTTTCTCCCTTCGTTCTCCAGTTTTTTTTATCGTTTCACCGAATTTCCGCCTAATTTTTCGACCTGAAGCGAAATTACCCCAGGCTCACGCGATCCTGCATCAAAAAACGAAAAGAATGAGCCCAAGTTGAAATCTCTCCGTTTAATTTTACCGGAGATATGAATTTTTCAAAATTGGGGTCGTTTATGACCCCAGGTTGAGGGAGCAGGTAAAAAAAAAAACGATAAGGTTACCGTTCTAGGGTTAAAATAATTGAGAAAAAAGCATGAGGAGCGTAAGCCTCTATTTTAACATCAAGCAGCCCATACATTTATACACAGTTCCCCCTCCAACTCTCACTTGTATGAAACAAATTACCCATACTGAGAGTCAATGACCTCTGTGCATGCGTTTTGAACACGCAATTTTTCTCACTTAAGAAATCGATTAACTTTGACGTAGCAAAAAGGGAATGAGTTTCAATGAAATTCGAATTAAATAATAAATGACAAGCCACATTTTTTGCACGCAATTGAAAATTTCTTTGAACGTTTTAAATATTTATGGAAATTACTCCAATATTCAGGGAAAAGGTTAAAAATACCTTGAGGAATTATTATAACGCAACTTGCAGGAAAAGTAAATAGATCGCGAAATTAGCTGCAAACTAAGTGAAGTTCAGTTCGTATCGATCTTCCTGAAAGTGGGACGTGCAAAATAACACAGTTCATCGAAATGTTTGTTTGTTTGTTTGTTTGTTCTTTTTTCTTCAATTCTTATTGGCCTCCGATCAACTTCGAGTCGACCTGTGAAACGAATTGCATACAGGTCGAGTGCGAGCTCGTGGCTTGTCGTTCGTTTTTCCAAGCGCAGCTGCCATCGTTCAAGGTTTTCCGTGTGCGAAACACTTCTGCCACGGTACTCGTGCGATTATTATAAACAAATTGGCCTTAACTAGTTAGTGCTGAAAGTTAAACGTTTTTTTTCAAACTCCTTAAACTTTGATTTTAGGAAAATCGTTATAACTTTTTTTTTACAAACTGGCATTCAAGCCCACCGCTCGTTATCTTCGTATTTAAATTATCTTCCAACTGGTAATTAGCGATTTTTGATTTATTATCATTTTTTAGTTGCTTGCGAAGTTTGAAAGTGGAAAATGTGACGAAAAATGTAATTTTTTGGTTCGGTTCCCAAAAAAATGATCGAAATGCAACAAAGTCTAAAATTTATTCCGTGAAAACGGGACAAACATAATTTTTATCTAGGGTTTAAAAAAAACGAAGAACGTTGCACTTTTTTTCTGAACATTTTCTAGAAAAAATCGCTTTTTAAATAATCACGAATTAGTGAAAAAAGCTTAGGCAATCATGTACATTGAGGAAAGTTGATTAATTGGAATGTTCAAATTTATCGGCACACTTGGCGGGACGTTCTTAAGTTCTCGAGAACGTTACTAGGTGGCGAAAAGCACGATCGATTCTCGTAAACACTACGTTGCCCTGTTCTTCATATAAACTCGACTCGCGATGGCATTCGTTTAAAAAGGGTGCTCGCTACTTTAATAGCGCGTCAGTTCGATTCAATTGGATTGGCGGGGTATGGCTATCAAGACATACCCAGTACGTAATTTTTGTGAATGCGAGGCTGTTGGCTGCCAAATGCACTGACGCCTCCCGCGATTAATTATTTCGAAATAAACGTCTGACCTCGTGAGCATTGGTCCGCATTGGGCTCAGGGAAATCGAGACTTTTTCTACCATTTTTTTGAAATTTTCTCCATTAAAATGTTTGTTATCGTCTGATAAAAATATTGCAGCCTTTTTTTTCGAGCGTCTGTGAATAAGTTCGTCGCATGGTACGTGTCGAGCTCAGAGTGTCCATTCAATTGGACATTGTACGAGCATCGCTTTTTTTTTTTAAAGGCATTCCCTTTCAAGCAAGGCTGGGCCTTTCTATCGGCTAAATGTCAACCGGAAGCAGCCAGTCTGACGAAAAAATATCGCTGATTTTATCTTATTTCGTGTTAGACCAAAGAGTTGTTTTCAATCCACTCGACACGTCGATTTTCTTGGTAAAAAATATTGAATCAAGTAACAATCGGTCAATTTTTTTTGGTCGAAAGGTCGACAATGGCTCCAATTTTGAAAAATTCATATCTCCGGTAAAATTTAGCGAAAATGGTTCAACTTGGGCTCGTTCTTTTCGTTTTTTGATGCTTAAAGTAAAAAAAAATATTCAAAAATTCGGGGAAAAGCTAGAAAACAGGAGAGACGGAGGGCGAAAGGGCGCAGGATTTAGAGTCGCCTGGGCTCGTTTTCGAACCCAGTTGAAAATTTTGAAAATTTCCAAAAAACAGAAAAAGCAGGCGCCAGGTTTTTTTTTCTTATATGTGCACTCAACCAGGTTCAGAGGAAGAGAGGACACGAGAGAGGAGAATTGAGAGAACATGGAGACGAGCCCTAGAAAGGATTCTTGACCCGGTTACTCGACTTCCTATTGAAAGTCTCGCTTCACCGGTGGCTGTGAAACCTTCTCCCGAGCATACTTGTCTTTTTTTCTTCTTCTAAAGCCTATGCAACAAAAAAAAATACGTTGACGATATATACATAGAAATTCATGCCCATTATATCACTTCGAGTGACAAACAGAGCACAGCACGTGTCGGAAAACAAGAATGAAAATGAATCGTGTAGACAAAATGATGCGCCTTTTATTTTTCTTCAAATGAACAGTGCCAATTCGAAAAAAAAACTTTCTATCGTTTTCACCGTTCGTTTTTAATGATATTTACGATCTTTTCTACGATCAGTGCAAAATTTTGTTAAATAATGAAAATTCATTCTTTTCCCATGCACAAGACTTGAGTTTTTTTGAAAAAATTGTTTTTTCTTTTTGTTAATTAATAAGAATTCCGATCAATCGAGTTTTATTATCTATATAACGGCAGAATGGCGTTCAGAGTGAGTGCGGAAAGGTAGGAGTTCAACCCTGACCGCCACGTGCGTCAGGCAAGCGAAACTACACGCTGGATAATCCGGTCGATATTCATTCTACCCCGAAGTGTATATTTAATCGGATGACCGCCCGTCGCGTCCCCCACGAGCATCGTACTATCTTACTTTAACACTAGATGTTAAGATTAATTTTGTTTTTTCTCCTTTTTTTCGTAAACCGATGACAAGAAAGTTCACAGACACGCAAAAACGCGAAACTGCGCGTTTTTTTACGAAGAATTTTGAAAGTGTCTAGACTTTTTTTCGCGGCGTCGAAAAATATTTGATTGGGGTATAAAATAAAGTGGAAAGGAAAATGAAAAAGTAAAAAAAACGAAATGACCCACTTCGGTTGTCTTTTTGGAACTTGGCCAGGAATTCCGTCGACGAACTGATCGGAAAATTCGGAACAAAGTTGTCACTACACATCGCAACTATACGTTTTCACTTGACCTCGAAAATTGCGTCTTTATTGGACATGAAAGAGGGAAACTTCCGTTCTTTTTCCATTCTTCAAGACACTCATCTTTTATTGGATCGAAGACTTGGCATTTTATCACGAAAAACTCTCTTTTGTCCCAGACGACGATTCGTCGTCGACGAGTGCCTCTTTATTCTTCTCTCTCGGTCTTTGTAGTCAATTTTTTTGTATTCAAGTTATTTGTACCGTGAAAAATAACGGAGAAACTTCTCGAACGCGATAGTGAAAATACATTTTTTTTTTCACCAATCATTTTGTATTTTAAATCAATTTTCTTGTAATTAATCATTTATTCATTAATTGCCAACCGCCTCTAATCATTATTCGTTGAAAAACCAATTCGATTGTGTAATTTTTTCATAATTGATGCGATTTTTTTTACCTTTTCCGGTAACCCGAGGTCAAAAATGACCCCGATTTTGAAAAATTCATATCTCCGCTAAAATTTAACGCAAATTGTCCAACTTGGGCACAATCTTTTTGTTTTTTAATGCAGAATCACGTGGAGCCAGGGGAATTTTGCTTCAAGTCGAAAAATTGGTAAAAAATCCGGTAAAAGGATAAAAAACGGGAGAAGAGAAAAGGGGGCGGGATTTAAAGTCGAATGGGGTCGTTTTTGACCCCGGGTTACCGTTCTAGGGCTAATTACGCGAAAGCAGGAGCAAATAAATTAGTTAAATAGTCAAATAGCTCGTAATTTCGTTTCGTAACCAGCCGCGCGGAGATTGACTTATAGCCACGTGGCGTTTGGCTAAGGGATGGAGAATTTTTACCCCGAGGAAAATTACGCCCGAGGTTACTGTGCAAAGTCCATTAAATCTGAAATACATCGAAAAGTTCGTAGAGTTTTTTTCTTCTTGTATCCAGAACCATTTCAGCGTGGATGCGTGTAATTTCGATGCGAATTTTCACGAAATTGGTGGAAAAAAGTAAATGATACGAAGTCCGCGAAGAAACAATGAAAAAAATCGATTTTCAATTGATCGCTTAATCAAGCAACTGGCCCTTGATCTTGACGGCTAGCGACGTTACCACTTGCCTTAATTTTTCAACTTAATGTTACGTCCAGCATGTTTAAAAAATTCATGCACCAGTAAGGTCGTGCCATTGGGAAAGTTACCTAACTCGGTAGGAAAGAGTAGAAGAAAATAAGGGGTAGTTTTATTTCATATTCAGTGCGGATCGAGGAAAAATCACGTCAGTTCGATATCGGCCGTCGCCTGGAAATCTGCTCGTATTTCGCGCTCCCGTATTATTTTTTTCCCTGCGAATATTCCTCTCCAATTTTCCTATGACTAAAAAAACTGCAAGGAAAAGCTTTTCACAATATTTTTGACAGAAATTTTTCTGGCTTTCCTTCCGTTTTTCGTCTCTACCATTATTCAGAAACGAGGACAATGAGTTTTTTATTTCTCGCGAGGCTAGCGATTAAAACACTGGGTGCCAAGTGGCGACACTCGAAAAGTGCAATCTTCAAAAAATATCGCTATCAGCGTGGTTTTTACTGAACATTCAATTTGTGATTAATCCCCGTTCCCAAATCTTTTAATTGTTTCTTTTTTTTTTAAATAAAATCATTTTAAACGGAGTCGAATTTTTTTTTCACTCGTCCGAAAAGATGGAGTTGGAAACCCAATCTCTCATCCAACTTTGTCTCTCAGCCGGTCCGATCACGAGAACAAGGTACAAGATGATTGAAAAAAAAAAAAAAAAATGAAGAAAAGTCGTCGACATTTTTGTACAATTTATCAATTTGATTCAGCGAATTAACAATCAACAATTATTGCTGATTTCAGATCCGCTGGATCCATAGGTGCACGTTCGGCGCCCAGCACGCCTTTACAGGGTGTTGTTGGGTCGACGCAACAGCAGCAACAAAATCAACAACAACAACAACAACAACAACAACCACCACAGCAACAACAACAACAACAACAGCAGGCTCAGCAGATTGGAGGCTCGCAATTGACAGTTTCACCGCCACCGAAGAGTCCTAGCCACGCTGCGTTAAGATGCAAGGACAGGTGATTTTATTTTTTCATTTTTTACCTTCGTTTTTTATTGCTTTTCATTCATTCACATGGCGCTTAATATGTAAAGTTGGATTTTTTTTTCAAAATCTTGAAACTTTGATTTTACGAAAATCGCTATAACTTTTTTTTCACAAATTGGCACTCCGGCTCATTACCTTCGTTTTCGCATTATCTTTGAAGCGGTGATTAGCGATTTTTGATTCATTATCATTTTTTAGTTGCTGGTGAAGTTTGAAAGTGGAAAATGTGACGAAAAATGTGATTTTTTGGTTCGGGTTCCCGAAAAATAAAAATTATCGGAATGCAGTACAGCCTAAAACTTGTTCTGATTGATGAGCTTCATTCCTGTGAAAGATTCATCAAAATTGGTTCAGTGGTTTTTGCGTAAAAGGGGCACAAATGCAATTTTGTAGTACATTTAGAGATTTTCAATCGTTTCTGCGCATTTTTTCGAAACACACTGTGACTCATCTCTGTCCCTTACATTTTGATTAATCTATTTATGTTTCCGATCCTGATGTAAACATCGGGAGAGTATTTTTCCGATTGCTTTTATTTATTTACCCAATTTAATCTAAACTTTTCGTTATATGTTGAAATTGAATGAAACTTCGATAAAACGATGAGATGCTTATCAAAAGTAACGAGGCAGCTGCAAACTAATTTGACGAAAAAACCCTGACTCACGAATCAGCTCGCTGTGTGCGTTTCCACGTGCTGTTTTCAATCACACGAGATCGTGATGCGGCCAAAGAAACGTTTTTGGGAGGTTTTTTTTTTATTGTGGAATTTTTTTTCATTATTTCATTTTTTTTATCCTTCCCACGCCAACTTATCAGCGATTTAATGCGAAAGATAATGTACGTGTCCCCCAACGAGTAAGCTTTACTACTGATAACGAAGATAGAGATTTCTCGGATACTCCATTCGCCAGAAACCGGTTGCACAGTCGACGTCGTGCTCCCGGTCAGCAATCTCGATTTTTCATTGTTATTGTTTTTGTTTTCGTTTTTTTAAATCCAATTTTTTTTACCATGAGTCGAAAATTGGACATTGACGTGTGGAGCAACGATCTGTGGAGTTTGAGGGTTCGGAAATCCTCGAGAGCGAGGTGTGAAATTATTTAGTCATATTTTTCCGTCACATGGCTTTCGAGGGATTTGCGAAGAATAACTTTCGAGAGAATTTTTTGAATCCATTTTGCACTGCGCGCTCGCTATCGGTTTTTCCTCGTGGGAATTTTTTTTCTTTTCCATTTGATAATAATAATAATTGTAATAAAGTTTTTAATCACCGTAATTAATCAACGCTCACTCTCACCTTGGTCGCGGCACGGAGTATTGAAATGTTTATCTTGGCATTCGCAGCCAACTCTCGAAGCCCCTGAGTCGAAGTACACCGTCAATGACAGCCGGCGGTGTTACCATCACCACCGCCAATGTGAGCAGATCGTCAACGAGATCGTCACCCACGTCGACCAGCAGTGCGAGACAGAAGAAATTTCATCGCCATTTTTCTCAGGTGAATTTTCACATTTTTACAAACAAAAAAATGCAAATAATTCATTTCCCATCGAAATCTTCAAAGTTCGAAAGTAAAAATTTGATTTTAACATTTTTATTAAAAGGAACTTTCGAATTTGATCGAAAAAAAAAATTCTCAATGTTTATTTTAGAGTCAAAAGTAAAATTTGAAACATTCTGATAAAAGCGCGTTCGAATGTGATTGAAAAAACAAAAATTTGCGTGTATTTTAGAGTAAAAGTGAAAATTGGACGAATAATTAGTCGTAAGATATGAAAGGCCAAGGGCAGATCGAATCTGATGGTAGTCCGCAAAATTTTCCGACCAGGTTACCGCGGACGAGAGGGTACTGAATTACTACAGCTGTGCACTGGTCGGGGACATCTTGTTACAGGGGCATTTGTATATAACGCCCAACTACTTTGCCTTCTACAGCAATGTCTTTGGCTACGTGACGAAATTGTTAATACCAACGGTATCGGTATTAAAAATAAGCAAGGAAAAGACAGCAAGAATAATACCGAACGCGGTGGCAGTGGCGACGGTCGACGAGAGACATGTTTTTTGTTCGCTACTCTCGAGAGACTCGACTTTCAAGCTGATGAAACAAGTCTGGGACGCAGCCCTCGAAGCCCGTGATCCTGTTGCCAATGCTTTGCCACTTCCGGTCGAGGCTAAACTCCTCACACCTGACCCATCGCTCGTCGATGATTCTGAGGTCAATGCCGAAGAGGATGACTCCAGCATGTCGGAAAGTGGCACCGATCGGACTTCGCGACCACCAACCGTTTGCACCGATACCGACGCCCTCACCACGAGCATACCCAGGCTCAGTTTGCCATCCTCGAGGTACTTTTACAACCTTTCCATACCCTCAAATTTCTTCCACAGACTCAAATAATTTCCATCAATCTTTATTATCTCCCCAACTGCCACGACGAAGGTCATCACAAAAATACGCCATTTTCTTTTCATTTGTCTGAGTCTGGAAAGCACGTAGCACATTCCCATGCTAATTTTATTGACGTTTTTTTCTTCTTTCAATTATTCGTAGTGGTATCGAGAACTCAGCTCTCTCCGGATTAAAATTTATACCCCTCCTTTATCCCCATCAAAAAAATCCTCGTCAAACTTTGTCGAGACACTTTACTTCCAAATAAAATCCCCTTCGGATCGGTCTGATAAGTTTTCGCCCATGTCAAAGACTCGATTAATGTCCACGAATTAAAACATTTCTCGTCATTCTGGACTTGCTAAAGTCTCACTTGTCAGTTCGATGGTTCATCATGAAAATTGGTCACGCGACATAATTACTTGCTAAAAATATCACAAACAAGGGGAATTTGATTTAATTTAGTAATAATCTACGACATTTTGCTCGCGAATGGCCCCGACCCACGTAAACGTGAAAAAAAATATTGCAAACCAGAAGAATTTTCTATTACTTAATTGATTTTTGTTTAATTTCTTTAAATATGTTATTATTTTTATTTTTATTTGAAATATTTTGGTGTGAGATATTTTCGACTGCAATATTTTGACTAGAAAACTTGTAGCTGAATCCTGAGGCGAATCGGTTGAAAATCGATAGGCAAGTTTGTGCGCTTCCCGATTTTTATTTGAGAGCGATGGCCAACTTAGTAGGCAACACCTGCTTATCAAGAAGATTGCTCGTTGGATAAATCCCAGTGCGCGGAATTACAACGATTTAGTTTGAGTCTTATCACTGCGGCGAGTTAGAATGGCGAGTTAGAACGTTGCTGATTGTTGAGACTGATGATGGACAGGATCGACGATGTGATATAAATTTTGAGAAACTTTGATTCGTCAAAGTTTTTCAAGTAATTTTGATGATTGCTGCAATAATAGAAATTAAAAAACAGGCTTCGTTGAATCTTTGCAGATTGGAGCAGATATCAATTCCAAAAATAATTCCACCTGAGAGCAAAACGAGAATGGGGGGCCTGCGATCTTTGATATGGTGCGAAATGAGGCCAGCCACCATCATCGCGATTCTCGTCGCTCTCCTCGCCGCACTCTACGTTTCGGCTGCCCTTATGATGCTACGAATAGACAGATTACACACTGCATATATCAATCATCCTCTCACATCCCCCGAAAGGTTCACTCAGGATCGTCTCATGCAGTATTTGACTTCAAATCTCGATCAAATTGTCAAGGTAATATATTTCACTCACTCGGAATCGTTCATTTTGTTTCGCGCATTGCTTTTCTTCTTCGTCGACTTTGAAAAACTTGGAGCGATTCGTGAATTTTTTGAGCGAATTTCATTAAATTTGAATTTTACTCATTCGAATAATTTGAATATTCAATTTTTAATTGAAATTTAAGTAAAAATTTAAATTTAATTTTTATTTAAAATTAAAATTTGAACTTATTCAATAATTTGGGTAATTTAAATTTAATTTTGATTGAAATTGATTAAAAATTAGATTTTTATTGAATTTAAATTAAAATTTCGAATTCGAATTGATTTATTCGAATTTAGAATGAAAAAATTTCATCAAATTTGAATTTTACTCATTCGAATAATTTGAATATTCAGTTTTTAATTGATATTCAAGTAAAAATTAGAAATTAATTTTTATTTAAAATTTAAATTTGAACTTATTCAATAATTTGGGTAATTTCAATTGAAATTGATTAAAAATTAGATTTTTATTGAATTAAAATTAAAATTTTGAATTTGAATTGATTTATTCGAATTTTAAATTAAATTTCATCAAATTTGAATTTTACTCATTCGAATAATGTGAATATTTAATTTTTAATTGAAATTTAAGTAAAAATTAAAATAAAATTTTTATTTAAATTTAATTAATATTCAAATTGATTAAAAATTAGATTTTTATTGAATTAAAATGAGAAATTTCGTATTTGAATTGATTTATTCGAATTTAAAATTGAAAAATGTGCGATTGAATTTTAAAAAATGGCACTTTCCATTGGAAAATCGTGTTTATTAATTTCGGGTATTGAACGTTATTGCAGGTGAGGCAAAGTCTGCAGACGCTGTCGCAGCAGTTTGTAGCGATGGATCGTGAGAGCGAAGCGAGTGTATCTGGAGTGTCCGGTGGAGGGATGGATCAGGAAGAGCCACCGAGTTAGCCCCGGAGGCTGGACGACGATAAAACTCAACCAAATAATACGAGTTCCCCTCGCATCGCTAGCGTATGAAGCGCCCGGTACTTCATTTGGAAAAAAGTAAAACCCAAAAGCAGAAACGGAGAGTCGCGCAGAAAATGAGATGCTGATCGAAAGGGCGCGAATAATTGAAAAAGTTAAAAATCAAACAAATGGGGCGAGGCAATTCGAGATTGCTTGGTCGTCGTGTGTAGGCATTAATCTTGGTATTTGTGTCCTTAGGGCCTTTAGGCTCCGCGCGAAAGTTAGGCAGCTCGCTAAACCAGAATTGAGACTCAAAAGAGTGCAACATTTTGTCAAAAAAGAATCAACAATAGACAAAACAGATAAAATCGTGAAAATCGAACGAGATGGATATTTATGTATATTAATTAGCCAGAGATCGCGTAGACCCAACAGGACTCGCAATGGGCTTTCATTAGGCTGCTTCAGCGAGAGGGGCTATTATTTTGAAAATTGAGTAATTCAAGTTTTTCTATAAATTCGTCAACCTCGAATTAAGCTCGAGGTTTTTCGGGACGAATTCATATAAACATTATCTCGGGCACGCGATCGGGGGGAATGTGGCATTTTTTAATCTTTTTTTTCGTTGGTACTAGTCACGCGTTATCGAATGGAAAAAAAAACAGACAAAAATCACAAAAAAAAACAGAATATTTAGGTATAAATAAACATACATAAAGTGCAATATGTATGTCCGTGTATATCTCGGGGTGTGAATGTTGTACGAGGCCTCCTACGCCAAATCGACAATTTTCTTCGTTCTCGAATTTTGGCCCAAAACCGCCATTTCGTTATTGCTCATTTGTCCCAACTTCAAACGATGATTATTTTGCGCCTTATTTTTATTTGAATTCGCCCGAGAAGGAGCGCGAGCGAATTCGATTCATATTTTCTTGGTCGCGAGTGCCATTTCCATCTCTCGCAGGCTCTATTTTTTCTCGTCGCAAAAAGTCACTACGAATCTGAGGAAATGTAAAATCGTTAAATCGACGCGGATCGCGCGTCACACTTGAAGCTTTATGCCTCAACCCAAAGTTCCTTAAAGCGTGTGCTGGATAATCTTGGATTCAAGGTTTTGAAATGATGCACAAATGGCGGACTTGAGGAACACGTCGAAATGGCGTCGAATGCCTTACGTACATACATCTCTATTTAAGTAGATAAACAAACAAACAAAATGCATATTTCGCAGATAAACCTGTCCGTTATATTATTATGTATTTTCAGCTAGTCCGGCACTACCATTGCTACAAATAATGACTATAATATTATTACTTACGAAAACAGAGGCAAACAGAAAGAAACAAACGAGTTTAAAACCGATGCCCAATCGAGAAAGTCAAAATGGGCATTACAACAAATCTTTTTATCGTTTATTTATTCCCAAATCAATCTGTGCCGCAATTTCCAAGCTACACACTTAACGCTGGAACGGTAACCTTTTTTTTATCTATTCCGGTAACTTGGGCCCGCAAATGCCCGGAATTTTGTAAAAATTCATATCTCTGGTGAAATTCAACGAGAACATTTCAACTTGGGCTCGTTCTCTTCGTTTTTTAATGCAGAATCACGTGAGCCTGGAGCGATTCGGCTTCGAGTGAAAAATTTAGTGAAAAATGCGGGAAAACGATAAAAAACTGGTGAAGGAAGGGAGAAAGGTCAAGGTTACAGTTCTAGCGTTAAAAATCCGTTCTAAAACATCTCTATTCACGAATTGCTCAAAAATCGTATGTATTGAAAAATACTTGAATTCCCAATCGTCAATTTTCGTAAGTGAATAGAGTTGTTTCAGGATGGAAACTCCTCTCGAATCGAAGCAAACGTTTTACATCACTTTTCGTTATTTTCCTTCCCCTCAGAACCATGTGCGATGCCATGAATATTTTTTCCTCTCTATTACACCATAGCAACTGTCCCACAACTTGAAAATTTCGTTCGGGATTATCTGCACGATTTATTACGTTTTAAAATGACTTTTAGGGCCTTGAGTTTTTAGTTTTGTGGATATTTCGGTATGGAGATGTTTTGGGATGGAGAAAACAATGAATGGAGTTGTTGTACTGTCGGTTTATGGGGTTATCGATGATTTAAGGAGGTTATCTTAGCAACGATTGCGATATGTTTTATTCCAAACGCAGTGATGAGAGTAAAAGCGAGAGATTTGTCGTATAATAAAAACCGCGGCCGGGCTGTCGGGAAATGTTTGCAAAACACACGGATGCGAATTATAGAAAAAAAAACGAAAAAAAAAGAAAAAAAACGAGAAATATAAAAGATAAAGAAGGAAAAATAATTTATAGGAAAATAAGGGGGTCGTGAAAACCGATGTACCTGCGAAACGGACCCTGCGAGGTCGAGAGTCACACACTCGGGCCGTTCTGACCGATACACTCTTCGGAGCAGGCGAAAAAAAACTGCGAATTTTACGAGACTAGGGAATAAGAACGAAACTCAATTTGAAAACAAAGGCCGAGACCCAAAAAAAAGAAAACAAATAATACGGAAATTGTGAGAAAAGGCGGTTGACTGTGATAATACGATTGACGATGTGAAAGCCTCGGGCGACCGTGGATTACGTTCGATAACGCAGTTGCGATTCCACATTAAGGAGGTTGGCTGCACACGACAATTTTGCCATGTTAAAAGCATTGGAAAACGTCGATATTTTGTTGAATACGGTGAACTAAATATTTTTGGATAATTTCCACAATTTTCGTTATTTTGACAATTTTTTTCATCCCAAATGGAACTGTCAACAAAATTCACGATTCGATGGACAAAAATTCACTTTCCCAAGAGACTTTCTGCAATATTTCTCGCCGCAATGACAACATTTTTGTAATTTAAAGAAAAAAAAAACGTTTAGTCGAACGAATCCAACAAAATATCGATCTTTTTCAACGAAATTTTCTTTTCAGTGTAGAATTTAATGAAATTTGGCGAGCCATTAGTATTAAGAGGATGGACCAGTCGCCTCGAATTTTCGAAATCAAAATTCTCCGTTCTCGTTTGACTAATCGGAAAAAATCCGCCGACAGGGTTTTTTTTTGAGCAATCGTATCGAAAATATTCAATTTCGAAAATTGCAGCTATTTCGCACTCGCGTGGCGAGAGACCGACTGATCCATCATCTTAAATATGAATTTACAAATTTTTTAAGATTTTTTTGTCGTAGAGGAAAAATTTAAAAAAAAATAGTGTCGTTTGATGCTAAAGAATGTTGTCGCCAAATTTGATTAAATTTTCATCAGATTGTCGCGTGTAGCCGACGTCGTTAAAGCTTCGGTACGTAGTCGACAGTCGCCGCGACGCTAGCGGGGGTTTAAGAAAAGTGCTGTTATATTGATTAGCCAATATTTGATGTAATTATGAATATTTAGACTAATAGTCGAAAGAAAAGAAAACAAGGCACGAAAAAATGATAACTTGTTGTCTTGTGCGTATAATTTATATATTTTCATTGCGTTTTGTGACGTGCCACACGAGCGTTGCGATCGCGGCTTATTTCTTTATATGGTTTTTCATGAAAAGGTGTCGTTGATTATTGTTGCGCTAGGCTCTGTACGATTTTCCGTTAATTCACCAATTTTCCAAACACCCACCATTTTGTGCAATGATTTATAAACGAATAAGCAAACAAATAGCTCGGTAAAACGTGCCATTCGATATGTGTGGGCCTGCTTAAGATCGCACGCCTTTTTTTTAATATTCGAAACCTTTTCAAAATGCACGAACCAAAAATAAACGAAAAGACACCGGGACGTCGACTCAACTGTACGCGGGATTGATAATAAATCTTTTATTTACTTTCGAACAAGTCTGATGAAATAAAAATGTCTGTGCCAAATTGATGATTAAACAAAAATATGTCAAAACTGATAGAAAAAAAAAAACAAAGTTGCTCCGAGCGCGAGCACGTTCTCTCGTAAAATTGTTCGCTTTTTGACCGAAATGGAATAAATACAAATTACAGACTATAGAAATCCGCTACTAAAAAAAAAAAAACGCCCGTTACCACAGTCATTAGAGATTTATTATTCAAGTTTAAGTGTCGTTGATGTTTCTTTCTTTTTTAATATTAATTTAGGTACGATGAATACTTGCCTTATATGTAAAATGGTTTTAGACTTTTTAGAAGGGTGCTCAATTCACGGTCCATTTTTTCTTAGGGTTACACGTCCTATATTCTGTGTAATGATACAAATTGTTCTATCGATTATCAATATACATATGCATTTACGTATACAGGCTGTCCAATTGCGTTTCGTCATTTCCATTGTTGCTCCGAATCGGCTGCGAGCACATTTCTCAAAATAGCGTCGAAACGGTTGAAAATAGAGCATTAATGCACTGAATCAATCTTGTAGAGCGGAAAATTTCCCATAAAAAAGTATGCAACTGGTCGGCTTTATTCTCACGATACTCGTCTTGGGAATCGTTTGATTACGGAGCCAAAAATACATCCAAGTACTTTTTCCAAACGCTCTCAAAGCCGAACGACCGAGAATAGAAAAAAGTTGTAGGGAACTTTTTTGTAGGAAATTCTTCCCTCTACAAAATTGGTCCTTTGCAATTTTGCTCTAGATCCTATCGTTTAGACACTACGCGCCCTCAAAGTGCCGAGCTCAGATTTAACGTTTCTTCATTCCTTCGGAAAATCGGTCTGACGATTAAATTTCACATTTTTCGACTCGGCATTACAGCGATTCGTGGAAATCCTGTATATTTATGGATATGTATATTTGTGTATGTATAAAGGTACGTGTTTTCTGTAAGTTTTTCCCTTGCAAGAGAGAGAGAGAGAGAGAGAGAGAGAGAGCGAGAGAGAGTGAGAAAGAGAGCGCGAATTAACTAAGACGAAAAAAATCACCAGATGGAAGTGTACCTACAGGCGCCATCTAGATGCAGCTACAATTACAATGAAGATAAACTCAGACGTGAATTATCGCACACCAGCTGTAACAGTAAGGCGGCCGGACCAGATCTAAATCCACTTTGGATTGAGATTTCGATTAATTATTCGTTTCTTATAAATTAAGTACGAAAAATAAATGAATGAAAAAAAAGTCATTCGCGCTTTCGGACAATTTTTTACATCACCAAACACGTTACTTTTGGCACAACGTTCAAAACTTAACCCAAGAGCGACCTTCATCCCTTCGTCCCTTCGATTTTTATCGTTTTACTGACTTTTTGATCAATTTTTCGACTCGGAGCAGAATCGCTTCAGGCGCACGCGATCTTGCATTAAAAACGAAAAGAATGAGCCCGAGTTCAAACCTTTTCGGTAAATTTTACTAGAGATGTGATTTTTTCAAAATTATAATTCGAAATAACGTTATGAAACTTTATTGCCGATAACCATGTAATTTTTCAACTCTTAAAATTTACATTCACGCGTTTTTGATATGAAAAAAAAACGTTGATGGAAATGAATTCTGCATCAATTAAAAAATCTGCGGTTACGCTAATAAGAGTGATACGTAATTGCGTTGGAGGCAACCGCACAATTAAGCTCACCTAATACGTTTAATTTGCAAAACGATTAGATAAAAAGTAATCGCGAAATTGGCAGTTTCCTTTCGTCTCGAAACTTGGATATAGATTAAAAATTTATGTTGTGCTTCTCACGATTGAGTAATTTTGGAATTACCACAAGCAAATAAATTATTCTCAGAAAGTCCACAAAATTTTTACTTCTCGATTCAACTTTCAAAATTTCATTTTGTCTCTTATATAAAAAAAAAAAAAAAATGTTCAATCTGCAACTTGAAAGGCCCATTTTGCACTCAAATCTTTCAGGCAATCGAGTCACCATGCATTTTTTTTTCACGACATACACAATACGACGTTTTGAAGTTTTGATTGTCCATGGCGCTGCATCGGTCTTGACTAAATACGTCATTTTACCGACTTTTTTTTACGCTTTAATCACTCGCGCCCAATGGTGTCACATCAGTGGGGAGTTTCGCGGTCCTATTGAAGGAAGCTGTACCTCTTATAAAAAGGCAGATCGTCTCGTCGATCGCTCAGTCCATCGAGATCCATCGGTTTCATCACACGATACCTTCTTTTTATTTATTACTCAATTTCTCGTCGAGCTCCATTCCACACATTTTTTTACCAACTTCCAAAGGTCAGTTTTAAACTAAAAACTAATAAACAAATGTGAAGGCTGATCATAATTTTATTTTTTCACAAATTTTTAACTTGTCCTGGAAAAACCACAGAATAAAATTCTCGATGTTTCTTTTTTTTCCCAAATTAATACAGCCGGTGAAAATATTCTGAAAAGTCCGTAAATAAATATCGCGTTGGGTGTTTTTTTGAAGTATTTTGCTACGAATTATTATTAATAAATTCAGAGAACAAAATAAACTTGAACGCGTGAATGATCTCATCGAATTTTTTTTTTTTTTTTTAATACACTCGGGAATTTTCGGTCTCGAAAAATGATCGCAGTGGATCTTTTTTTGGGGGGTCCACGAATTGATGAAAATTACCTTGACGCGATCGTCAAGTTTCAATTAATTCCGGCCCATTCTAATTTATTTTTTTCCAAACGACTTGAGCCTTGGAGTTTTTTCAGACAGTGAAGAATTTTGACTGAGGATATAGAAATCGAAAATAATGCCATTATTTATAGTGACCAAAAGAATTGTCGAACGGCGATGCGCTGCGCGATGAGTGATTTTGAAAGTTGACGCCATGTCGTATATTTCCGCGTCTTAACAATCTTTACTTTGTCTCTGATTAACATAAGATCGTAGCCATTCAAATGAATGATCGGATACCGGTTTTATGGTTTTATTTCGCTTATTCAAACGGCCATTAAAATTACAATTGAATTTTATCGTCCAAATCAGTTTTTTTGTTGGATTTCTCGAAATTGAGATAAAATTTCCCAGTTCTGAAAAATGAGGATGGGAAATAAAATCCATTCGTGTATCGCAGAAAAAAAATTAAATTTTTTTCTGCCGATTGTAAAGAAATATAAAGAAAAAATCGGTCTCGAGATCGGTAACAATTATATACGAAGAGAGTTTAGGCTAAAGGAATGGAGTGAAATGATTCATACGACAGAGATCGGTTGGATTGGGTATTACAAAACACGCGTAACCTCGGGACTTTGTTTGGAGAGCGACACGAATAGCGAGATCTTTCCGGTCTTGGCGTAATCGTGTGTTTCCCGCGTTTCTATTAATCGAAGACGGAAATAGACGAGATGTTTGAGATGACAGAGAAATCGAGGTCGTTTTATAAATTCGAGAAATAAAAAACAGTTCTGAATCGTATAGAGGATTTTTGAGTGGAAATTATGTTGGAAAAATCGATGAAATTTGATGGTAATCCCGAAGGAATGTTGCATGGAATTCGATTTTTATAAAATCGTCGGCGCCGCATCGAGTGTTTTCCGATGATTCACAATATGTACTCGTTAATTTCATCATTGCACACGTACGCACGTTTTTCAAGTGACGTTCGAGCTTCGGCTCTCGGCCTCCATTATTAAAAGAGAATATCATTAGTTTTATGCAAGTGAGTTTCGAGACTTATTTAACGTAGTAATATCGCAAAATTACTTTATTTACGACTTTTTAATAATTTTAAATGAATCGTCTTGATACCAAAACCAAGAATTTGAGATATTTGATTTCCAATTTTTAACTTTTCCCATCTAAACGCGTGGAAATTCGAGTCGCGCTTCGTTTATGAGTTACAAAAAAAGGCGTTTAGGATTTTTCTCAAAAAATTTCGGCTCAAGCCTTTCTGACTGTCTGCAAACAAAATTCTAAATACATTTGTTTTTTCAACTCGATTTTTGCAATTTTTTAACAAAACGTGAGTTCAATTTACACGCGTTTGGATGGGGAAAAAGAAAAATGGCGAATTAAATATCTCAAATTGTAAACTTTGTACAAAATTGTTAAAAGACCCTCAATAAAGTTGTTTTGTGGTCTCGTCATAACTTAACGCATTGGATCGATGAGAAAAATGTGGCACAGAATAAATTCGTCCGGCCGATTCATCCGCGTGTCCTTGCACTCCGGATCACCATTCACCTCACGCAGAGATACCGATTTCTGGACTTTCCAGCGTTGCTGGCCATTCGTAATCTGGCCTCGTGACCGCGATGATTATTTCAGTCGGATCGTGTCATGAGTAACGATGTAAAGTCGGAATCAAAGTTTCCCGATGAACCATTGAATTGTACCGGAGATGTGAGCTTTCCAAAATTAGGATCGTTCATGAGCGCGGTTGGCGGAAAAGGAAAAAAAAGGCGGACGTTCTAGGGTTAAATCGATGAATTTCATTTTTTGATCGCGTAGATGGGCGAGCCGCTGGTGGTCGAGTTGGTGCACATGTACGAGAAGGAGAATGCAACGCCTCATCACACGTGTACATTCGAGCTGGTTCATCTGGAGCCACCGACTCCGGTGCTCCGACGTGGTCAGACTTTCAACGTGGCGCTTCGCTTCAATCGGGAGTACGCGGAAGATACCGATATCGTAAGATTGCTCTTTAGCTTTGGTGACAAACCGAATTCGATGCGAGGCACTCAGGCTGTCAACACTGTCAACAACCGAGACGAATATCTTTCCGATCTGGAAGCTTGGGGCGTGAGACTTATCAGCGCCAATGGAAATGATCTTTCGCTCGAAGTTCGCAGTCCTGTGGACAGTCCTGTTGGGGTTTGGTCTCTGAATATCGAAACGACCATTCTCGACAGCAGGGAACCGCCGACCACGTACAAATACGAAAAAGATATTTATCTCTTGTTCAATCCATGGGTCAAAGGTAAATCATTATTCGGAATTCTTTAACTTTCGGGGAATCCCCACGATGGATCGATGAAAGAAATCGATTTTCACCTGTTCTCGTGCTGGATGCTCAACAGAGGATCTCGTGTACATGGAGGACCAGCAATTGCTCGATGAATACATTCTGAACGACGTTGGAAAAATTTGGGTCGGGCCTTACGGTAGCTCGTTAGGTCGAGAATGGATCTTTGGTCAGTTCGATGCTTGTGTACTTCCGGCTTGCATGCTCATGTTTGAACGATCTGGAATCAAGCCCGTAGCTCGGGGAGATCCAATCAGAGTATCGCGAGCCATTTCCAAGACCGTAAGCTCTTCAATATGATTTTGTACGAAAATTCTTGACACCAAAACTGAACATTTTCTCCTGTGAAGAAATAAAAACTTTCGGCTCACGAGACCGGAAAGTCTCGTGGTTTTTTAAATCTTTGCAAAACGACGTTGTTTAGGATCGTTTCAAATTTTTTTATAAACAATCTTCGGACCAAAACGCAAAGTTTTTTCCTGTGAAGAAAAATTTTCTGACGTTTAGAATTTGCCATTTTTCATTTTCCCCATCGAAACGCGTGAAGATTCAAGTCACGTTTCGTTAAAAAGTTGTGCAAATTTAGAATTATTTTGCAGGTTGCCAGAATTTTTTAAGAAAAACCCTAAATACACGCGTTTGGATGGGAAAAGTTGAAAATTGGAATTTAAATATCTGAAATTCTTAATGTCAGAAAATTTTCCTCCATAGAAGAAAACTGTTAATTCTGTCGGCAAGAACGTTCAAACAAGATGTTGAAAGAACCCTAAATGACGTCGTTTTGCGATAGCAATAGCTTAAACCTCGGCCTGTGCGGTTTCTAATCCGTGCTCTTCCGCAGATCAACATAAACGACGACGATGGAGTAGTTTGTGGGAATTGGAGCGGTGATTACGAGGGTGGAACTGAGCCAGGGGCGTGGACAGGAAGTGTGCCGATTCTGGAGGCATTTTTGGAAACCGGAAAGCCCGTAAATTACGGACAGTGTTGGGTATTCGCCGGAGTCGTTGCCACCGTGTGTCGTGCCCTCGGAATACCATGCCGAGTCGTTACCAATTTGGTTTCCGGTCATGACGCCAACATCACTCTCTCGATCGATCGCTTCTACGATGAGAATAATCAGGAACTTGATGAAGATCCTACTAATGTGGAGAACAGTGATTCGGTCTGGAACTACCACGTCTGGAACGAGGTTTGGATGGCTCGTCCAGATCTCCCCGTGGGTTATGGGGGCTGGCAAGCCATCGATGCTACTCCACAAGAATTATCCGATGGTATTTATCAGTGCGGTCCAGCATCCGTTGAAGCCGTACGTCAAGGAGCTGTTGGATACAATTATGACATAACTTTTATGGTTGCCACCGTCAACGCGGATCTCATACGCTGGAAAATCGACTCTTCCTCGGACTTTGGATACTCCAAGATCGATACGAACAAATATCAGTGAGTTTGACTAATTATCATTAATTAGCTTCGTCTATCAATCGAGCGATCGTTTCATCGATTGTTGCTAATTTATTATCGTTCGATTGCAGCATCGGCCGCATGATTCTTACCAAGGAACCTTGGGTTTTCGATCCCAACGGTGATACCGACAGGCAAGATATCACCGCGACGTATAAATCACCCGAAGGTGAGATCGAGATATCTCGATTTTACCATTATTCTAATTCATTGTGTACCGAATCACCCGGAACTCGGTTTTGAGGTTTTACTGTGACGATACGACTTTATTTAGGACTCTCTCAAAATTTTGTACAAACCTTCTTGTCACCGACTTGAATTCACACGCTTTTGCATGGGAAAAGTTAAAAATTGGAAATTAAATATCGAAAATTCGTAACGTCAGAATTATTGAAGAATCCTAAATAAAGTAATTTTGAGATAGTAATTCATTAACAAAATTTGAATTTGTTCCTGTCGATTTATCAATTTTTTGTCGTAACGTAAGGATTCGATTGCAGGTACCGAAGCCGAACGCTTGAGTCTTCTTCGAGCAGTTCGCAGCACTCAAAGCGCACAAAAATATTATGCCCTGCCCCCATCCAGCAACGAGGACGTCGAATTCGACCTGGTTGATATCGAAAGAGTTAAAATCGGCCAACCGTTCACTGTGACGGTCAACATTACGAACAAGTCGTCTAAGATGCGCACCATCTCGGCTATTTTGTCTGCTGGCAGTGTCTATTACAATGGCGTCAAGGCCAACATGGTTAAAAGGGCAACGGGTGAATTTACCCTACATCCCAATGCCAGTGAGTCCTTTTTTTTATTGGGAAAGACTTTTTAATGTAATGCGCTTAAAAATGTCCCAAAATATCGGAAAGTCGAAATTATTTTGAAAAAATACGAATTTTGCGAAGTTTTGAAATTTTGAAAAACGTCAATCGTCGCTTCTTTTTTTACTCGTAGGCGAACAACTGAGGATGACCGTAACAGTGAACGACTATTTGGACAAACTGGTGGAATACAGTATAATGAAATTATCCGCGATAGCGACAGTCAAGGACACGAATCAGACTTGGGCCGACGAGGACGATTTCCAAGTTCTCATGCCCAGCATCAATATTCAGGTACTTAAGAAAACTTGGATAAAAATTGTCCTCAATGCCACGTATTGATGATTAAATCTTGCAGATCGAGGGTGAACCCGTCGTCGGTAGACCCGCGACGATAACGCTCAGTTTCGTCAATCCCCTTAAGATTCCTCTCACCGGATGTGTCTTCAATTACGCCGGTCCCGGTCTCTCGAAAAACAAGACTATCGCGTTCCGGGACGTTGGCCCCGAAGAGGACGTCAGGGTGGAGCATCAACTGGTCCCGCAAAAAGCTGGACCCCAAAAAATCATCGCGACCTTCACCTCCAAACAATTGACCAATGTCACTGGATCAGCAGCCATTGAAGTCTTTGACGATTAAATTTTCACATTCCTACTTTATTTTTTAAGGTGATAATGTCGGTTTTACAATTATCGTTCAGAATTCAATACAATTTTGTACACTACATCGTAAAAGACAATAAAATGCATGAAATCTCTGTAGCCTCTTGAAAATTCGACTGGATTTTTTGCTTATCACAATCTACTGCTGTACCAAATTTGATTAAATTCTGAACGCTAATTCAAAAACGCGTGTTCATTATCCAAATCATGTATTTTACTTTTAATGTTCGCGTCTCGATGCTCAATGTGTGTTCTACCGGGCCTCAAGCCCAGTTGTCGTATCCTCAACGAACGTCCTCATCCCTTGGAACAGAGACTAACGAAAATTGCAAGAAAAATAAAGTTTAAAGTTTTTTTTTTACTATACAGTACGTTATTTATTAAAAAATCACGGAGAGTCACAAGTTATGGAAAATTGTAAGGCCCAAAAGACGAAAGAACACACGGTCCCGTAAACAACGGTGAGGAGGCTGTTTCTCGATAATAAAGAAAAGTGCCAACTCTTTTGACTTGGTTGGCAGATTTCTTCGCCAGTTTCGCTCACATCGTCAAGGATTTCGACGACCTTGGGGTTCCCTTGATTTTTCTTGATGAGATTCTGCTCCTGATCCAAAGGATTCCAACCAACATTTTCATGATCCAGGACCTTGCCAGTCGCATCGCTCAAAAGATCGCTCATTATGTCGGCAATTTCGTCCTGAAGACCGGGATTATTAAGTTCCTCATTAGTTTCCTTTGTTTTTCCGGTCATCCCGCAAAAATCCTCTGATTCCTGGCCCAATTCGATTTTTCGTGCAGCTAAATTTTTTCGATGAATTTCCATGGCTTTGTAGAGATTTTTACTGCGTTCAAGCACCATGCCTAGAGCAGTGATCGCTTCTTTGGGCACGTGGCTGATGGAGTTGCTGAATTTTTCTGCTGAATTTCCGCGCCAAGGGACTAACGATGATGTTGATGCGCCGGATGCTGCATAATTGTGTTCCGGTAGATCGAAATTCGTGAAACTAGTCGGACTCGAAACCAGCAAGTCCTTGGAAATGGTGATCCTGCTGAATCCTGAAGAGAGCTTTGACGGTCTGGCATAACAGTCTCCGACTGCGACATCCACGATCGCCAACTGGGGCTCAAACTGGCAAGCATCCTCAGTCGTTTTTGGCCCTAAAACGTCAACGGAACGATCCACGTACAAATAATCCTGTCGATCGGTGTTGACGAGTTCCGAGACACCTGGTGGCTCTATGTAGTCTCGTCCCGAGGCTGTGTCTCTGCAATTATTTGCTGCTGGTATCGCCTGAGAACTTCCGTCGACTTTGCGTGCTCCCCGGAAACAAACTCCGCGACTTTTGACGAAAACTTCCGGCGTTTCGGTATTAACTTGCCTCGAAATCGATTGCGCATCCGAGAAATCTTTTCCGCATCCAATGTCCTTTGATGCTTTGCTGCAGTCGATGGAAACTTCTTGGGTTGCTCTTTCCGTTTCCGTACAGACGTTCGTTACTGAATTATATCGCTTGTCGGTTAGAGAATCCTTATCAACGACTTCGCAGTGAGTCTGCGTCGCGGCGACTTCGAACGATTTCGTACTTTCCATTCTCGACAAATCTGTCATGCTCGGCAAAGGAGAAACTGACGCATCGACGCAAATCGCAGCAGGTTGTCCGTCTATGCTGCTCCCTCGAACTTGGGGGTCATTCTTGGAGTTGATCGACACGGTACTCGCGTAATCCATGGAACATTGATCCGCAGCATCTTTGGTAGATTTAGCGCAGCTAGTCATGGAATCATTCCCGAGATTCATAAAGGAAGAGCATCTTTCGGAGGAGTCTTTTGTGATCACGCTCCGAGCCAATTTTTCCGGTTGAGCTTCCGCCAGGATCGCTAGTTTTTCAAACAGCGTCCTTGAAGTTTTTGGTGAATGATTTTCCGATTCAGCGAGTGACGACGATCTTTTTCTGCCGGTGCAAATCGGCACTTGCGATTTTTTTCCCGGCTCGTTTGAAATCCTCGATCGTATCTCCTTCGCCTCTTTGTTGACGCCGTCGACATTGACGCCCTGGTGCGAGAGGATGCTCTTCAGCATTCGCAAGGATCGTGCGTGCTTGTTTTGGAATGTATTTTTTGCCATCCTCGACTCATTGCTTGCATTGACAACTGCATCCGGTTCTTTGGCACGAATAATTGAATCCTTGGACTTGAATTCGACGCGACAGGTGATTTTTTTCGAATTCGAAGAGCTCGACACTGCGGACACGGATCTAGACAGTTCTATGTCCGTATTGACCCGAGAATCCATCGGTGTATCGTCGAGATTTGTTTCCGAAGACAAATCTGCGTCTCTCTGTGCTCGGGATAAGTTTTTCCAGGGTTTCCTGTATAGTTGCTTCATGGGACCGGAAGTTGCAGAATTCAGCATGCATTTCGAGGACGCACGTTCGCCCACAGGAGTCGGACAATCCTTCTTCACCGCAGTGCATCTCACACTCGATTCGCGCCTGATCTGGTGCACGAACGTCTTTGATCTCAATACGGGAATAGTCGTTTCACGATTAACTCCAGTCGTCCGATCGGCGTTAACCGATTTTTTACGATCTTTCGACGATCCACGAGAATTTACCGCTTTTAAAGATCTCCCCTGTGTCTGAGCTTCTGGAACTCGGTTCAGCGACGTTTCATTGGCCGTTGATGGTCGCTGCAACCTTCGCGTTTCAAATGCACCACGTGCCGATGAATTCTGCAATCTCGCAGAAGAAACTGTTGGGACTCCATGGCTTTTTGCTGACCCACCGATGGCGATTCGTTCCGGAGGCTGTGGCAGTCTGGACTGCCCAAGATTGCCAGGAATGCTAGGAGACGATGTTACCCTGACGTTACGGTCCGGCTTCCGGCCTGGCTTATCGCAAACACACTTGATGTTTAGCCATTTCGGCGTAACGGCATTTCGGCTGCTCGTTGAAGAAGGTCTGTCGATGATTCTCAAGAAATCTTTCTTGCTCCTGTCCGCAGCTATTACGTGGTTACAGCGATTGCAGCGATCGTTCGTGGAAGGCTTTGCCATCGGCCTCACTTGTTTTCTCACGAAATGATTGTTCGCCGGACTTCGGATCGTGGAAACGGTTCTCATTCGACTCTCAACAAAATCTTCGCTCCTCGCTGATCCGATCGTTTCATCTTCTTTTCTCGCCTGACAAGACTCCTCGAAAAATCTCTGCATGGGCGACCGAGGACTCTTGTCGATGGATTTTGAATCCTGATCCGAAAGTTCTTCTTCCGTTTCGGAAACGACCTCCTGGTTGTTTCTCTTGCTAAACTGTTTACGGATTTTTCTTCCTCGCTTCACTAGCAGTTTCGCACGGCCTCGCGATCTCTTCGTATCCGGTTGCTCGTTCCTGCAAGATTCCGAAGCTTTTTTCTTCTCCTTGGAGACGCGCGACGATGGTTTTGTCTCAATGTCCACTGGCTGCTTGTACGACCTTGAACTTTGTGATTCAGCGTTCTCCAGGCTCGCAACTGTCTTGTCCAACTTCGTGGGCCTGCAATCGACCGGATGTCCCTCGTCAGGGTGCACGGAGAATCGATCGGCCATCTCGTAATCCCGAGCACAAGTCTCCGGTGGAGGCTCGGCCATGGCTTCGCCCGCATCGACGAAAATCGGTGAAGATCTCGAGACGTTCATGAATCTTTTAGAGTTCACGTCAATTTTCGAGCGGAAGTTAAACGCTTTGTTCGGGCCACCGGTGAAATAAGGAGGGAAATCGCCGTGACTCGTTATGGTGAATCCTGCGGGCCAGAGACTATCCTCGAGGTTGATTCTTCTGTTGCACGTGACCCAGACCGGAGGTTCACGGTCCCGGGAATTTCGTCCAAGAATTTCATTCACCAGACGTCTGGGGGTTTCAAAGTTTCCGATCTCTCGCAAACAATCTTCCCCGCGTTTCGCATCTGGACCACAAATTTCTGAATAATTTTGTACCATTTCCGGAGTTCGAGAATCGTCGTTCGTCGGAGTGACGTCCAGCTCGATCTTCCCCGTTCCTCCGGACGATTTCAAATTCCCACAGTCGTTGCCATAATCCCGCCAACTTTTTGAATCAGATCGTGGCGCTCGCGCCAACTCATCTTGATCGGACCGGAACCTTTCGCCCCGCCATCTTGAATGGTTCGCTTCCAAAGCTCGTCGCTGGCCCGAGTTCGCAGTTCCTGCCGAGCCACCGGAACAATCGCATTCCGTGGCGTTCGTAGGATTTCCGGTTCTCGTGATGTCGCGAAGTTCGTGAGCAGTCGTAGAAACCAACTGAATGAGGTCGTTCCAAGCAGCGGCGTCGCGATCTTCCTTTACCGACCGGAAGCTCTCGAAACTCGAGGAATTGGAACGATCTCTCGATGGGATTCCCACAACGTGATCCACAGACTCGTTCAAAATGCTCAAGAAATCGTTTATACTCTTACGCACTTTATCGTCAGCTTTCTTATCGCATTTATTATTATTGTTATTGTCTTCGGCCAATCCGGTACTCTTTGGTATCAAACTTTCCGGAAGTTGAATTCCGTTCCGATTGAGAGATCGAACGAATGAAGTTATTTCAAATCCCGTTGCTCCGCTATTCTTATTATTACCGTTTGCCGGGATATCGTGGAACGTGGAATCTTGTCGATGAGGGTTACTGCTGCATGTGCCGGGGAAAAGCCAGGACGGATGATGCATCGTTAAGGCCCGAGACGCCGGAACCCCAAAACATGGATAATCGCTAACCCAAAATCTCGAAATTAGCGCGGTTTTTTAAATTCAGATTTATTTATTATCAAAAATTGACATTGTTTCTAAAAAATGTATAAAAATTCACGATGTCCCGCGAGATTTTGATCAACTGACATATCGTTTGACCCCCAGCTGTGGAACGACCGACTCGTCACGCGCTCTTCGTTTGTCTGGCTTTTTTTGTCATTTTTAATTCAGAAAACAACTACAAAATTTGTTCACACGCATTCGCGTAAAATTACGCGTAAAATTCGCGTCGAATGTAGAAATTTTGGTTTTCTGAAAGATTCTGATTTAGTTTTCTACCGAATTTGATAGAAGTGCTCATTGCGGTCATGATTTTTGTTAGTTCAAATCTTTTTTGTCACTTTGGCGCTAAGGCGATGCTAGCGCCGCGACAGACCGAACGGCGCTGGTGAGGCGCAAGTTCGACTCGACGACGGCCATCTTTGTATGGCGTCAGCTACGTACGCTACGGCCCGGGTGGTGCGAGCTTTTTAACTCGAATCAAAAATGGGTTTTAACTTCTAAACGAATATAAATAAATAAGAATTTCGTTGTCATTTTACAATTGTTGAAAAATATTGCAATCGAGTTCGTAGACAATCGCGTCAACTTCTCGCTCGAGTTAAAATCAAGAGTCAAGTACAAAGAGAACGATGAGTAAAAATCGATGTTTTTCGGAACGAACGAACGAATAGCCTGCTGCAGGCGGACAAGCGTCTATTTTTTCGTCTCACGTTTTTCGTCAATAATAACTCGCGACATAATCAATTGACCGAATAACCGGTTGGCAATTGATTTTTGCAGCAGTTGAGTTTTGCCCGCTCTAAAATTAGCCAAATCGAACAAAAATAAACGTTGACACTCGATCGTTTCCGGTTTTTCGTGCAAAAATGACATCGCCGCGAAGTTTAACCACTAAATTTGTGAACCTTACGTTCGAGCTATAAACACGCAGTCAAGAAACTGACGACACATGTTGGTGAGAAAAACGAAAAATTGCTCCCCATGGCGAAAGGAAAATTTCGGGCCTCCAATGGCAGCAACAAGGTTACTTTTTCATCACTTTTGTCTCACCTGTTTTTTTCAA
Source organism: Diadegma fenestrale (assembly GCA_037043255.1). Classification (NCBI taxonomy): domain Eukaryota; kingdom Metazoa; phylum Arthropoda; class Insecta; order Hymenoptera; family Ichneumonidae; genus Diadegma; species Diadegma fenestrale. Next base: position 2,611,983 of record CM073316.1, read on the forward strand.
ACATCCCTCCAATTCAATTGCATAATTGTATCGAATTTGCTTATCCCTTAATCAGAGCCAAATCTCTGCAAACGGTGGCTTTAAAACCGGCGAAATGTACAGCACCGAATTCGAAATCAACGAAACTTTGCCGAGCGCCAGAACCCTGCTCACCAAAGGCTATATCCAGGATGAGATTAATCATTTTTCAGGTACCGCATATTTTCACATCTCAAAAATCCAATCCAACTGGACCACCAGTCGCCAAGTTATTTTTAGGTCCAATAATTCCAGAATTTCGCACGATCAAAAAAACCGAATGCACACTCTGAAAAAACGCTCGCGCGTCGATTTTTTTATTTTGGTCGCGACTTTTACCGTTCTAATTATTTCTACTAAACGTTAATTTTTGCGACGTTAATTCCAGAATTCTGCGTTGTCGATACACGACAAATTTCTTTCTTCCGCTGAAATCAATGAACAATCGTTCCTCGGGATTTGAAAACTGAATCTTGAGCTCGATTCAGAGAAAAATTGAAAAAATATTTGAATCGCGATTCGCTCTGATATTTAAAAAAAACAAAAACGCGCGTCAATTTTTTTGTTTTTGTTGCAATTTTTGCCGTTGTAATTATTTCTACATCAAGTTGATTTTCCACAATGCTGAAGTTTGTATCAATGGAACGCAACAAAAGCTGATCATTTTTTACAGCAGAGTACAAAATTTTTATCCCGTATTTGTCCACGATAATTGGACAATTTTCATCGCACTTGGAAAACTGAATTTACCAGAAAAATTGAAACGATCGCGTTGATTATCAAAAAAATGCATGGAAAATATAATTTTCGTTGTTTTCCAAGGATGCAAATTTCGGTTTTATAATTTTCCTGCTTTACAAATAACTGTACTAATCCATTGCGTCCGATTCAGGAGCCACAGTCTCGACCCGTGGGAGGTTTATGACCGAGGCTGAAAAGCAACGTTGTCCTAATGAACGGCCGCTCTACCTTTTCGTTCAAGGTCACAATAAGCTCCACATCGATTGTGAGTAGTTGCAACTTTTTCCCTGTCCAGAGTACAATTCTGAGTGCTTTTTCCCAATTTTTTTACAGGCATTTGTGCTAAATATTCAAATTTCTAGCTGGTAGAACGAAAAATGCTGTTTTTTATCACGAATTTTTGCTTCTCACAGTGGCAATGCAGAAAATCAATGAAATCATCAAAACGGAGCATCAAAATTCACTAAATAGGCCAAGCAGATTTACCAATGCACCTCCGCCACTCATGAGCTTACATTCCGGAGCCCCGTCTGTCGTAAGCTCCATTTTTTATCATTACCATCTTGCGCAAATCTGTGATGAGCCAGTTTGCGTTTTTTCGTCGTCCCAACGATTTTTTTTCATTCATTCTGGACCATTTTTTGGAATTTCGTGGCCAGGACTTTTTGTTGAAGAAAAACAGCAAAAAAAAAATTCATTACGAAACGAATATCAAATTTCGAGTCGCTCGGAAAGTCGAAAAGCTCAAAACCTGGTCTTGTGGGTTTTTCGTCGACCCGACCAATTTTTTGCACAGTTTTTTCAAAATTTTATCATCAGGACTTTTTGCTGGGCAAGAAAGTAGAGAAATAATTAATTACGAAGCGGATCTGAAATTTTTAGTCGCTCAAAAAGTTGGAAGGCTCTAAACCGGATGAAAATGCAATCACTATTTTGATTTATGTTTCTTGGCAGGAAAAAATTTGTATAGGGATAGATAACGCGCCTCCGGGGTTTGATCTCCGAGGTCGAATAATCGGGAGCGGAGGTGCAAACCTCTTGTACATTCGTGGCGAAACTGGCGCGAATGTCACATTGCGAGGACGAGGTTCCCAGTTCATCGATCCTGCATTAGGAACCGAATCTCCCGAGCCACTTCATTTGTACATAGAGTGAGTCTCGCATTATTTCATTGATACCGAAGTTTGCAACGTTAAAATTTCTCTCGTAGATTCGCATCACAAAACGACTTTATTTAGGGTTCTTTCAATATTTTTTCTAAACGTTCTTGCCACCGAAACTAACAGTTTTCTTCTGTGAAGAAAATTTTTCTGACGTTTGATATTTGAGATATTTCATTTGCAATTTCCGCATCTAAACGCGTGTAAATTCAACTCACGTTTCGTTAAAATGTCGCAAAAATTGAGTTGCCACAATAAATGTATTTAGGATTTTTTGCGCAGATGGCCAGAAAGTCTATTAGCCGAAATTTTTCAAGAAAAATCCTGAACCCATTTCTTTGCAACCCATAAACGAAACGTGACTCGAATTTACACGTGTTTGGATGGGAAAAGTCAAAAATTGGAAATAAAATATCTCAAATTCATAACTTCAAAATATTTTTCTTCATAGGACAAAATTGTTTATTTTGGTGTCAAGAATGTTCATGAAAAACTATTAAAGAATTTTCATTTCATTTCATTTTTCTCTTATTTATTCGCACAAAACGAATTTACCATGAGCATGATTCGATCCGCAGACATAAGAAAATGGAGGGTCTCCAAAATGCCAAACAATTAGGAATTAATTTAATACAAACAATGCAATCGGAACTCCAGTCTTTTATACAACAACAACCACCTCCTGTTCAACATCAACAGATCCTCGAAGCGCCGCCCATCCAACAGATACAACAAGGTTCGCTAATCGCATCTTGTTTTTATTTCCCGACAATTTTCTACAATCCCTTTTTTTTCTAATTTGTTCAATTTTCTCGTTTCCGACAGCGCATTTCCAGACGATGAACATCGGGGCATTGACTCAATCGAATGTAGTGACTATCCAGCATCAGGGTGAGTACATTCATTTTCTCAACTCTTTTAGTACAAGTGGCAGGACGAAAAGGACACCCAGACGATTCGGTGTGTCATAAAAAATCAGATTCGCCAAGGATTGAGGACGTTGTACGGCGACGATAAAATCCAAACGTTTGTTTTCAGTTTTTCTCACACACAAAATAGTTTGCGAGCCTAAGTTCATGAAAAAAAAAAATGGTTACGAATTTACTAAAGAACAAAATACTCTAAATTCAAGATTTTCCGAGGTAATCTGTATTTGTTCTATAATAACGAAAATTTCGAAAAGATTTTACGAACGATTTTTTTGAAAAACTGACTAAAACTATGGAAAGTTATAAAGGCTGCACCATTTAGAAATCGAAATATTTAATGTGGAAAATTGGAATTTTTAACACGCGCTCTTATGAAAAACAACTGAAAATTGTGATTTTTATAAATATCTCGACTTGTGCATGGTAAAAACTCTTAAAATTGCGCGAGCTATTAGATGTGACGATTCTCTTTGTGTGTTGCAAATTTAAAGCAATTCTATCGATAGATAGATTTTGCATAAAACGTCCTTAATCCGTCCTTGAAATCGTTTATTGGAAAAGCGGACGGAAAACTTGTAATTCTGGAAAATCTCAAATGGAATGTGTTTTTATTGGTTCAGATATAATACAGCATCCTCAGAGTAGCGTGATGACGTTGCCGGCAACGATATTGACCGCGACAATGCCGGGTACCCCGGGAGCTGGGGTGACCGTTCCACCGCCTGGAGTGCATGTTCCGGCACACGGGGGTCCGATGGTGCCGCCGAATCAGAATCAAGTACACACATTTTTCTATTCAAGTACAAAAAACCTTCGAGGACGTTGGCCATATTTCGGGCAGAAAGTTTTTAAGGGATTGAAAAGATCGAACGTCCACATTTTTTTGTGTCCTGGAGTACGAAACATTCGAGACTCAGATTTTCTTGACGGAAAGTTGCTGCCTTTGCAAGCAGATTGAAAAAGTGTTGAGAGGTTACGAAACCCCAGCTTTTACACTTCTTAACGAAGCCGACACGAGTCCTGGACGCACTGAAAGAATTTTGCTCCAAAAATGCCTACGATATGGTTTCCTGATATCGTATTGTCGCTCTGAGAGATTTTAGCTAATATACAATAATTTTTCATCGGAAACTGGTCGAAAAATGTCGAAATTGCGGCAAAAAATGGCAGAATTTGACTTGAAATGTCACAATTGGGTGAAAAATCATGAAATTAAACGAATAATGTCAAAAATTGTTGACAAATGGCAAAAATTGAGAAAAACAGTCCAAAGAATGTCAAAATTCGACGAAAAATGTCAAATTTTCTGACATTTTCAATAGAATATGCATAAAAAATTACTGCGGCTTTGTTAAAATTCTTCAGAGGGGCCGGGCAATTACAATCCATAGAAATTTTTGGAATTATTTGCTCTCCATGTACGAATAATGCGTCCTCGAAGGTTTTGAATGGGCGTGCAGGGTCGCGAAAACGAGTATTTTGATCGTAATTGATGTCTGTTGGACGCAGGAGTTGCAAACGTTTATGTCACCGCCGCCAGTGGGTCAAGTGCAACTGATTGGGCCGCCGCCGACGGTGAGTCAGGTCCAGTACCAAATTCACTCGGGGCAGCCTTTGCACATACAAATGCCGCCGTCGTCGCATTCGTCGCCTCAGCCAGTTGCGCAGATGTACGTGATGAGTCAGCCTCCGCCGCCGCCTCCGCCGACGAGCTCAGGTCCGCCGTTGTTGGCGTCGCCTCAGCAGAACGCGGGTCAGCCGACGTTCATGACGAGCTCGAGCAGCGGTCCTGGGGGAGGGGCAGCAGTTTCCTACGTTTACGCGCAGCCCAGTATGTCGCAGGCAAATTCCTCGCCGCCGCACACATCGATAGAGACAGTGAACGTAAATCTGCAGCAACCGCCGCCGCCACCGCCACCGAACTCGATGCCGCTTAACGTGACTCAGCAACCTCCGCCATCGTTGTTACACTTGCATTTTCCGCCACCAAATTTCCCTCCGAATCATCCGCCCCCGCCGATTCCTCACACTTATCAAATCCAGTACCAGCAGATGCAGCCCTCGGGCCCTCCGACGCAGACTCAGTTCGTTCTTCAGTCGGCCGAACACTTGGTCTCGCATCAGCCAATCTCTCACAATCCCGAACATCAACTTGTGCCTCAGCAATCGATCGTACACTCGCAATTCGAGGGACAACCACCTCCGCTTTCTCTTCAAGTCCCGCCACCGACCACGCAAACGTTTATCATTCCCGCAGCCCAATCCCCCCACCAACATCCTCACCAACCGCAACATCATCTTTCTCCGCAACAACCACCGTTGCCTCCGGGCCCCGAAGCCGCCGGAACGCCATTCGATTGCCCCATGGACCAGCCTCTCCCTCCTCCCCAACCTGTTCCGCCTCCTCAAATGGTTCCACCTCCCAATCTCAACCAAACGCCCAATTCCATGAACATCCTCACCAGCCTCCCTCCACCACCTCCTACGCAATCTCAACCCATTGTCCAAAATGCTCCGTGGCTCTATCAGACACAACCATCCTCCGGATTACCCGGACCTCATCAACACCAGCAACAACAACAACATCAACAACAACCGCCTGGTCCCATACAACTACAGACCCAAATTCACTATCACACTCAACAGCTGCACTATCAAAACGGCCACATGCAGACTCAACTCCACTACAGCGTTCAACCGCCACCTGGACAACAACCAGGCTTTGAACTCCACAAACCAGACTCACCCGATCAACCCAAATGCCAGGGTCTCAAAAGACGATTCGCCGATGTCGAGGGGTCTCAGGTCAGCAATTTACACGAATTCTTTAGAAACTATACTTTTTGCACGATGCCCCATGATGCTGAAGTTTTAATCTTAGGAACAATACGAAAATTATATTTTTTATTCGTTATTTTCATAATTAATGCGATCGTTTCAATTATTCTGGTAAATTCAGTTTTCCAATTGCTTTAAAAACTGTCCAATTATCGTGGACAAATAAAGGATGAAAATTTTGCAATCTGATGTAAAAAATTATCAGCTTTCGTTGCATTCCATTGATACGAACTTCATCATCGTGGAAAATCAACGTGATGTAGAAATAATTAAAACGTCAAGAATTGCAACAAAAACAGAGAAATCGATCTGCGTTTTTGTTTTTTTTTTAATATCGGAGCGAATCGCGATTCAAATATTTTTTCAATTCTTCTCTGAATCGAGCTGTAGATTCAGTTTTCAAATCCCGAGGATTAATTATTCATTTATTTCATCAAAAGGAAGAAATTTGTCGTGTTTCGATGGTGCAAAATTCTGGAATTATCGCCGCTAAAAATAACATTTAGTAGTAATAATTAGAACGGCAAAAATCGCCGCGTGCTTTTTTTCAAAGTTTATGGCACTTGAAATTTTTTTTTCTCCGAATCGAGCTCCGTCGCATCATCCATTAAAAATACTGTATGACTGAGTTTTTCTCAAAATTTATTTCTTTAACAATATTTTTTCGTTAATCTTTCCTTTCCGTCCAACAGGAGGCTCCCCCGTATCAGTGCGGACCACCTCCTCCTCAACGACAAGGCAACGGGTAAGTCGACTCATTTTGCTACTCGATATATCCGAGACAACGAGAAGAATAAAATAAGTAATTAGTTTTTAATTAGTCAGTAGGGAACCAACCGGCAATGCCCAGTTTTGGGCGCAACACTTTTTTTATGCGCAAACCATCTTTCTGTTCTTTTACACGATTCTTCATTTCTGTTGCTTCTGCAACCTATCCGCCCTTATTTATTGTTGATTAATGCGGCTCACGAACCACCGAGATAGCAGAAAAAGCATCGGTACTGTGTCGGGCATTCGGAGCTCAAGCTTCGTACGATCCTCCGCTCGATTCCGAGTAAATTTTCATGAAATTTTACCAATTTTTCGAAATATGGAAAAAATTTTGACGCATTTTCAAACTTTCCTCATTTTTTTCGCTTTCTGGTAAATTTATTTTGACCGTATGAGAAAAACGTTGCGAGGATCGTACGAAGGTCGGAAGCGATTGGCATGAGTGTGAGAGGGATGAAAGAAGGTGCGAGCGATTGAGTGCGAGAGTGAGCGATCGTTGCTCATGGCACGAAAGCCTGATCGTCAATCTGGAGGCCGACCGAGTGTGTCGTTTAATTTAACAATTCCAAGTCGGGCGTTACATCAGCCCAATAAAAAAATGCAGTAGGAACGAGATTTGTTTAGATTTTTTCGAAACTTCTAAATAATCGAATAATTGGGAGATCCCGATGCTGTCCCGAGGGCTCGGTACTTATTTTTATTTTTTTCTCGATCGTTTTTTGGTGAAACGCATTAAGCCGGCGTCACTCGCGCCCATGAATTTTTGTTTGTTAGATCGACTAGAAAAAATAACGCTCTTTGATGGAGAGACGCGGCTGGCAACTCGAGCGAAGAGAAGAAACGCGAGTGATGCCGGATTAATAGTGTAACAATGACTCGGTGCTGTAATTTATTTCAGAATTTGGTGGTTCCGTTCGTCAACGCACCTTCCACACGTCCAAATCAATCGGATCATGTACGTTTAATTAATAAGTTTGACTGAATTGTTCAAGCAGAGAAGGTGCGGAACGACAACTGCGGGCTTCGCACGGTCCTGCTTCACCGGGAGGTGTGGGCCCAACTCACGGCGAACGAAACAAGCCGCTTTTACCACCTCCACACCCAGGTCTGTAGCTAAGAGTATTTTATAGCGAAAGAGTGCTGGATACCGCGGCCATTTAAATCCCCAATAATTCTCCAAAAACAAGAGAATTCGAAAACCAAGAAAAATCATCTTGTTAGTTGAAAAAAATTGACGGAATTAGAGACATTTCTAAACACGAATAGTCGCAATGAATTATTGCGACTATCGCCTCAGCACTTGCGGGTATCGAGCACAATTTTCCAATACTCTTAGACCGTACTACATTATTGTAACGATTACATAAAAAATAAAAAAAATAAACATAATAATATTAATGAGAATAGAAAAGAGAGGGAAGAATTGTACTCGATGCAATCAACGGAATTAGCCGGAGCATGCAGTTCGCAAATGGACGTTGCTGAATTTTTTGTTCCATTTCGATATAGCGCTTAGAGAAAAAATGTTGATTTCTGTGCGGACATCAGCCAGCTCGGGTCTCAGTGTTTGCTCTGTTCCTGCTCCTGACTCTTTGCAGCGTCTCGCGGTTATAGTTAATTAGTCACTTTCGTTTTCGCTGTGTTTTATTTATCGATTTTATTTTCGTACTAAAATTTCCTAGGAAAAAAGCCTCTGCACGTGATTCATCGATTTGAAGAGTGTTTATTGAGTTTTGATGTTTCAGAACTGTTTTCCGTCTGCAGCGGGTTCGCGGATTTCGCTATTTCCAACTAATGTTGTTTATATTTACGTCACTTTTTTTCAATCACTATTTCAGGCTGCACCGGTCCTCTTGTTAATCTTTATTTTTTTCATTACTCATGCATTGTCTTGTGTCTATTTCTCAAGCTTCCCATCGATGACTTTGCCGATTTCCAACGCTCCGAAACGAACCTCGCGGTTCCTTCACATCGCTATAGACAATCTTAGATCCGTCTGTACATATAAATATATAGATTTACGTGTATATATTATTAATCAATCCCGATTAAGCGCTCGAATCGGTCAAAGCAACTCCACTAATTTCATTTCTGTGTTTTCTCGTTATCCAGGTGAAAAACGTTGCTTGGATCGAAGGCCCGGTGGACCCGGTTCTGGTGAGTTTCTATTTCTTTCACGATCCATCGCTCAACATCTTTTTCATTATCTTTTTTCATACTAGACGCGCGTGCAGGCTTCGCCCCGCAGCCCACCTAGTTTGGGCCGAAGGGCACAGCCAGCTTAATATGAAAAGTTGATTTTTTTTTTCAAAATCGTCAAACTTTGATATGACTAAAATCGCTATAACTTTTTTTTTTTTTTACCGACTGGCACTCCGGCTGCCGCTCATTATCTTCGTTTTCGAATTATCGTTGAATTGGTAATTAGCGATTTTTGATTCATTATCATTTTTTAGTTGCTTGTGAAGTTTGAAAGTGGAAAATGTGACGAAAAATGTGATTTTTTGGTTCGGATTCCCAAAAAATAAAAATTATCGGTATGCAGTACAGCCTGAAACTTATTCTGATTGACGATTTTTTCGTCAATCTGTTCTGATTGAATTCATCAAAATTGGTTCAGTCATTTTTGCGTAAACAGGGCACAAACACAATTTTCTGGTAGAGTTATTTTATATAGCAGAGACCACCGGGTTGGGGATTCTGTAGATAATGACGGAATAGTAATTATCGCTAGCAAACCTTGAAAATTCTTTGAGCTTCAGGTCGGGCATTTGTTTTTCGTAATTTTCTGATACTTTAGCGAGATTATATACGAGAGCAAAATAGAAATTCAGTGACAGACGAAAAAGGCGAAAAGGGATTAGGCGTCAAGTGACAGTTGACTCGAAATAAGTACGAGAACGTTTGGCTCGCAGGAAACGAAGGGAATTTCATGATCGAGCGTGGTCCAGCACCGCAAATGCCCTCAGCCCCTTGGCAGGCTCACCACGTGCGAATGCATTGGGGAAGGCCGCCGCCGCCCCCACCACCACCGCCGCCGGCGTCCCACCGGGAGCCTGAGCATCACGTTCTCTATCCGGCTCCGCCGCCCCCGCCGCCTCCAACGAACATGCCACCGCCACAAATAAGGCCGGTCAGGGGTGAGTCATTCTCCAAGTAACTCGATAAAGAAAGCCACACGAGATACGAACCAATTACCGATTAACAGTTTTCGGCAGGTCAATCAGGCGCAGATCGTAACGAATCATCTTCGTCCGCTCGTCGAGCAGCGACAACTTTCGCTACAACATCAAACACTGTTTATTCGAATCCTCTCGTGCAATTCAGTTGCAGACTTCGAGCTGCTCCCGCTCTCATCCGAAAATCATCTCGATCGACTCGCCTCCTCCGTCTACACATTTAAGTTCCGATTTTCGAAGTCGTCGCGATCCCTTTTCCTTCTTGCCTCTCGATCGATCCAACCGAATCTCCGAAAAATCTTAACCACCCAAAATTTCACGTTTCTCCCTCTCGCCCTAGTGTCTCGTCTTCGAAATGTACATCACCAAACTTATTTATTGTTAGCAATTAAGACTCTTAGACAATTAAGACTTAGAACCATGTTATGTTGGACATGCAGGGACTACGAAATCTCTCAACACTCAAATTGTCTTTTTCTCATGAATCATTGAGATCCAAACCACGAGCGGATTTCAAGCATTTTATACAAGGCGTTCGTTTCCGTGTCTCAAATTACTTTGAGATTGACACAATTGATTCGATGAGAAAGAAAAAATTTTAATTCATGTCAAAATCGTCGTCCGGAACTTTGGTTTTTAATCGAAATCTCAGACAAGAAATCTCGTGACGACTCAGTGAAACTGACGCGAGAATTTCGCTCAAAAATCCGAATGACGGACTCGAAATTCTTGTTGAATCGTGATAACGATTTTGCAAGGTTTTCCCACGATTTCATGGGGTCGAAAACCATACGGGGTCAATTTTCAAAACATTCGAGAAACGGGCACGGCCGACCTGTATAAATGAACATAATTTAATATAATCACAGTGTACAGTCAAATTGCGCGTTACGTTATTGTGTACAGACGTAATAAAATTGTTGTTGCTATTTATTCGAGAGACCAACATTGTCACTTTCACTCTCCAGCTCGGAAATTTTTGGTTTCCCGAAGCCCCGTTTCATGCGGAAATCAGATTTTAACCCTAGACCGGTTGTAAAAGAGCCCGATTTTGAAAAAATCAGATCTTGGGTAAAATTGAACGAAAAGGGTCAAAATTGGGCTCATTCTTTTCGTTTTTTGATGCAGGCCCACGTGAGCCTGGAGCGATTTTGGTTGGAGTCAAAAAATCAATGAAAAATGCGGTAAAAGGATTAAAAACCGGAGAACGAAGGGCGAAAGGGCGCAGGATTAAAAGTCCCTTAGGGTCGCTTGGTAACGATTAATACATTTTTTCTATGGTAGCCACATTTTACACTTTTCTATGGGATTCATTTTAGAGCCTTTTGGACAACTGAAATCATCGGCAAAGTAACTATTGTGGGCGACCATCGCGTTGTATTGACGTTTCAAGTCTCTGTCGCATTCGGAGGCAACTGCGGAGATCCAGAATAGTTGTTTGGTCGTGTAACCGAGGCCTGAACAGACGAAGAATCGAATGAAAAATCAATTGATCGAGATTTTCATCGCGGAGAGTTTGGTCAACGCGCTCACCTGGCAAAACTGTGTTTTGCGTGGTGGAGACACTTTCGAACATCGCTTTGTAGGCGATTTCGGCTGCACCGATCAGCCCGAATATCGTCGATATCTCATCGACTGGCTTGACTTTTCCTATTTCGACGCAACTCGGCCGACTCGCAAATTGTCGCTGCGTCGTTTTCGACCACCATGAGGCTTCGCGCCAGTGGCCACTCACGTCGACGAACGATCCTTGACGCTGAATCAATTGACCCAAAGCGTCCGCGATCTGCAATCCGATCGACGACATGACCATGGCATCGAGTTTCGTGACTATTTTGGCAAGTTCATCCTGCAAAATTGCAGCTGCCGCTGGAATGTCTAAAAATGTGTAAATTATCAAATAATACGCAGAAATAATTGCTGGACGATGGAAAAAATAATTGGTTTTGTTTTTCAAGCTCGAAATTTGAAATTTACGTACAAACTGTATTCTTCACTCGGTCCGCCCTGACTCTCGTCTCAATCGCGGAGAAAGGAGTTTGAAAAACCGCAAACATCGTCCGGTTGTCTCGGCGATGAAAAATGTACAAATTCCTGGGACGTCCGAGTTGCAAATAATAACGATCTACCAGAAAAACGTTAACCTCTCGAAAAAGGACTAGAGTTGCATTCGGTTGAGAAAATTCCAGCTGAAACGGCTCATCGATCAATATTTCAAGCTTAAAAAATAATTTTCATTATCCACCTTGTACTCACCCGATCAAAATATCGATCTTCGAATATGTCGTCAGGGAAAAGATTGACGAACGTGGTTTTTTCCGATTTTTTAGTAGCCTGTAATCTTGCAAAACAAAACGAACAAGTTTCGTCAATAAATTCCAATCTTTATCGATCGCGAGCTCAAAGCAATTCACTTATTTACTGAGTCTGATGATCCATCCATGGAATTCTTTGAAACAGCTCACGAGCTTTGTTAAAAACGATCGTCCATACTTCGTTGACTCTTTGCCTCATACGTTGTCCAGCCAATTTGGCCAAAATCATTTCCATCGCTCTGCGGAATCTTGAAAGCCCAAATTTGCCATTTTTCGGAATCAAGAGATTTACGTCATAACGACGTCAATAATAATGATGATCGTAATTAAACATTATTTTATGAGGATCTAACCCTAGAACGGTAACTTTTTTTTTCCTATTCCGGTCCAATTTTGAAAAATTCACATCTCCAGTAAAATTAATCGAAAAGAGTTCAACTTTGGCTCATTTTTTCGTTTTTTGATGCACGATCACACGAGCCTGGGGCGATTTCGCTTTAAGTCAAAAAATTCGGTAAATCGATGAAAAAAAACGGCAAAACGAAGGGGGAAAGGGCGCCTGGGGGTTTTTTCGACCCCACGTTACCGTTCTAGGATTAAAACGATGAATAAACTTGTGGGAAAATTTACATGGCGATAACGGAGTCGAAACATATATTTTCGATCTCTTCTTGGCTGGTGGCCATCGTCAACGACAGCTGAGGTCGAATGAAGAGCGAAAGATCGTCAACGATCGAAAGGAACGCGTAGTTTGCTTGAACCCTTGAAAGAAACGCCAATAATTGCAAATTATTCGTCAATTTTTTTCCTAAATAATAGAGATTTTCGTTGAAATACCTTTTTTCTGTAGTTTCGAGAATATTACCAATTTTTGACATGTAACAAACATCGACAATCACGCAATTACGATCGGATAAGTAATTGGCCTGTTTTCGGGTCAGCATCGATCTTATGTAGTCCATCCAATCGACGAAGGGAAACGATTTTTGGAGCTTGGCAATTGTCATGACTTTCAACTCGACAACAGGCATTTCATTTACATAAGTGATCTGCAATTTAAAAGTTTTTTGCACTCCTGGCTGATGTTCGCTGGGTCGCGAAGTTTGAAATATTTTATTCGTCCCTCGTCCTGTTAGATTTTTCAACCTCAAAACTACAAACTCATTTTTTTACCTCCGAACTACAAATCGGGCTAAATCTTTGGCCCACGAGTTTTCGCTTCGTGAAATCGTTCTTGGAGCAGGAATCTGACTTATAAGTAGCTTAATCTTTTTGTTTTTTCATGCCAAAGAGAATAGTGAAGAGCAGATTCAATTTCATCAAGGTTTAGTCGATAAAAATTCGATTTAAATACCAAAAGTGTTCAAAAATTGACTCCAGAACGGTAACTTGATTTTTTTCACCCCTTCCGGTAAAAATTAACGGAAAGAGTTCCCCTGGGGCTCATGCTTTTCTTTTTTTGATGCGGGATCACGTGAGCCTGGGGCGATTTCGCTTTAAGTAAAAAAATTAGTGAAAAATGCTGTAAAACGAAAAAAAAACCGGAAAACGAAGGGCGAAAGGGCGCGGGATTTAAAGTCGCCCTCGGGTTGGTTTTGACCCCCGGGATAGCGTTCTAGGGTCAACTTGGGAAAATAATTCGAGGCTCCATTTGAGTTTTGTAGTTTAAAGCTCGCAATGGGACAGAGGCTGCGTCGACTACGTTATTTCCAGAGAATTTTACCGCGTGAATACGTTTGCCGAATTGTAAAGCTTCGTCGATCTCGGCCATGTCAGGAATTCTCTGTTCCGTCACGCGTTCAGCAATTTTGAAATATTCGTTAGCTCGTTCGAACATTTTGTTCATGGTGTCTCGATCGGCCATGTATTTGGATCGCTCGATCGTAAGCTCGATCGTGTCGTTGGCGTACCATGGCTTTTCGACGTTTTCGTCGTTCAGACCAACGTGGATAAACATCCTGGGTAGAAAGCCCAGAAGACGCGCGCATTTGCTAAATTTGTCCCACGTGAAATAATTATCTTGCCATTTCTCCGTTATCATTGGCCAGCCCCCCAAACGCTTCAACAGTATTCGAACGCCCGCTAAAGCTTCTTCGGCGCTGGCTAAAAAAAAAAAAACGAAAATGGTGGTTTATTGCGTAAAACTAAGCCGCACCTGCAGGCCCCGGAGCACACTTAGTTGGCGCTAAAGGGCTGCGGGGGCTAGCTTAATATGAAAAATTGCATTTTTTTTCCAAAATCTTCAAACTTTGATTCACTAAAATCGCTATAACTTTGTTTTTCGAAATGGCATTCCAATCATCGTTTTCGAATCATCTTTGAATTGGTAATTAGCGATTTTTGATTTATTGTCAGTTTTTAGTTGCTTGTGAAGTCTGAAACTGGAAAATGTGGCGAAAAATGTGACGAATTAATATGAGAAATTGCATTTTTTTCCAAAATCTTCAAACTTTGATTCACTGAAATCGCTATAACTTTTTTTTTCAAACTGGCATTCCAATCATCGTTTTCGAATTATCTTTGCATTGGTAATTAGCGATTTTTGATTTATTATCACTTTTTAGTTGCTTGTGAAGTCTGAAAGTGAAAAATGTGACGAAAAATGTGATTTTTTGGTTCGGGTTCCCGAAACAAAAATTTATCGGAATGCAATGCAGCCTAAAACCTATTTTGATCCATGAGCTTCATTTCTGTGAAAGATTCATCAAAATTGGTTCAGTAGTTTTTGCGTAAATAGGGCGCAAACACGATTTTGTCGTAGATTTTTATTTTTATTATGTATAAAAGATGGAGGTTGCGGAACGTGCTAAATGCAAATAGGAACGCGACTGGGAGTTGAAATGTTATTTTTTTGAACTCACTAATCCTGCAGCTCTGCCAATACATTTTAGCCAGGCCGATCGCTCGATGTTCCTCGATTCTGTAGGGTTGATTTAACTCCTCAATGAGTTTTTGGCGAATCCATGCAAGTTGGACGGTGTGACTATTGATTGTAACTTGTTCCTGATTGGCCAGTGAATTTAGTCGACCAGCAGCCATCCTCTCGTATTTCGCGAACGCTTTGCCACAAGCGAATTCGACGAAATCTTCGCACGGATCGACACTCATTTCAATGGATTCGGTCAATCGACTTGCTGTAATCAAGTCATTAGTATCGCGTTCGTTTTTTTCAATTTCAAGCTGATCAAAGGCTCGGACACTCGCCTTGTTTCAAGCACTCTTCGTCCATGCACTGTTCAGCCTCGACAACTTCCGGTATGCGTAAAATGTTGATTTTTATCAAAATGACGGTGACAACGACGAGCGTGGTTCCGAGAGAACTCGATCCTTCTCTGTGATTCATTTTCCGCCTGATGTGAAAACCTTGCTCGGCTCAAACTGACCCGAAAAGAGCGCAAACATCGTTCAGCGCGGTTGCCCTCCATCCGGGAAATATTAATCGGTTCTCGAATCGTTTTACGTTACGATTTCTCTTAAGCGCGCTGTTGATGTTGCGGGAAGTGGAGGAAAAATACGAACGTAAGGACGGAATCGTGAACACATGCAATAAAGTTGGGCTTGCCGATTGCTCGCGTTTTCGTCACTAATCACAATTGCTTTTCAAGTCGTAAATCATGCGTAGAATCATTTTAATTATCGCACGTGTATATACACCAACGAACTGCAATTACTATCAAACGCTTTTGAGCGATGAAAAATTGCTCCAAATCCAGCATCTCAATTCTTCATAGCAGAATCTCTTTTTCCGGAATCATTTCGATATTTTTTCAATAAAAATCAACCCCGTTTCGAAAAATTCATATCTCCGGTAAAATTTAACGAAAAAGATTGAACTTGGGCTCATTTTTCTCGTTTTTTAATGCAAAATCACGCGAGCCTGGGCCAATTTTGCTCCAAATCGAAAAATTGATCAAAAATGAGGTAAAACGATAAAAAAAAAACGGGAAAACGAACGGAAAAAGCGCGCGGCGGGATTTAAAGTCGACCCCGGGTCATTTTTGACCGCAGGTTACCGCTCTATAGAGTTGATAATTACTTCTTGCCGGCTAATCCCGTAATTCTTGGCTGAATTCACTGATTTTTCTGGAGGGGCAAAAGCGCATTTCCATCCTTTAAAAACTCTTAGTCGATAATCTCTATTCTTGAATAACTCTCTTCAGGATAATTCGGCCAGCAACAAAAAACTCTATTCGCGAATAACTTATGATTTGAAAATTATTCACAAAAAATCCTGGAGAATTATTTTGAAATATTGAAAACTGGGCGCTGGAAATGGAATTTTTGTGAAAAACGTCGACATTTTGTTGATGAACACGATAAACCAAATATTTTTGAGTAATTTCAAAATTCTCGTAATCTTTGCAGGAAATTTGGTTTCTGTCAGCAAAATTCACGATCGGAATCACAAAAATTTTCTTCCCCACGAAATTTTGTGGATTATTTGTTGCTGCAATGACAATGTTTTTAAAATCATTCAGAAAAAGTTCAATTTTCAAAGTATCCAGGAAAATATCGATCTTTTCCAGAGAAATTTCGGAGTTTTTACGAAATTTCAGTGCGTGAATGTATTCACGTAACAGTATCGCGTTATAAATGAAATGATCTGAATGCAGGCAAGTTCGGAAATTCGACTTTGAACGCTGTGTCGATGTATTCACGAGCCGGACTTGTGACAGGCTTAGTTTCATCTTTTTCTTGTTCGATCGTCTTCATTGACTGAGAATACCTGTCAAGTACAGCTGTTGATTAGGGGGTGGGGGGAGACGATAATGTCCCGTTGAATAGTGTCGAGTTTGGTGGAGTTTTGATATTAGAAGGAGACAGGAAAATGTCGCAGATGTATCCGTGCTCGTCGCATCAGCTCGTGGCCGCTGCGTTTCGTCGTGCTCGTAAGAAATTCCCCACAAACTTTGGTCAGCTCGATTGGCCGATGAATTACACTCGTAAGGACAGCAGCAAGGTAAAAAGTTTGTTAAATGATGAAAAATCTATTTTCAATGGGGGAGAGAAAGCAGTTTTTGTAGTTGAATTTGTGCCTCGTAGTCCGAGCCATTTTCGTCAACGACAACAATGTCCGTTTGCAAAAATTGTGAAGAAAGATTTAGCTGCAAGGGAGAGATTCGGAATTCTCGATCGAGCAACGTTTGGCCAAGCCTGAGGAAAATATCAGCAGATCCTCGGAGCACACGATCAATCAGGCAAAATGCAACAACCTCCTCGATACGAAGAAATATCAATGAACCGGAAATAAAAACATCGGCTATGGCGAGCGCTCGAAGCGTTTGCCCCTGCAGGCGAAATATTTGCAAGTCCTGGAAAAAGCAAAACTTTGCTGTTTCCTTCGGTGAAACCAACGATCGATCCCAAGACAGACGGATCAGCGCTGGTGACGCTCCTCTCGAAACAATATCTTGGAAAACTCGTCCGGATAGAGTGACGAACGATTCCACTACAATTGAAAATAGAATGAGACCAAATCTCGACTCCAGGCACATCGGTAGAACTACAAAAAAACAACGGAAAAATAACACTTGTGAAAAGAAAATAAGAAGCAAGTCTGATTCCTCGGTGGGTGATGATACTTTAGAAAATTCGGAGAAAATTCAACATCTCGATCTTTTGTACGATCCTCACGACAAATCGAAAAGTGTGTTTCTTTCTCTTCCACTCTAAAATATAAAAATATAATTTATATAATTTATATAATTTTTAGTCTAGAGACCATATTTTTGCGTAAATTCAAATTTGATTTCCCAATAACAGAAAATCTTTCGTCGTCCATTAACGAATCAATGTCTGAATCTCGTTTCTTCTCAGCATCACGAGAAGCAAAACGAGAATTCCCGAGCAAGCTCAATGAATGGGAAACTAGAACGAACTCGTTCGAGTCCAAAATCGATCGACCAAAAGTTGATCGGCGATCTGAGCAAAGCACAAAAAATTGTCATTACTCAAATACACGAAATGGCCAACTCCGAGGAGAATCGGCTCGTGAGGGACATCGGAATCTCCGGAAAACAGAACGATCCCATCGAGAAAGGTTTTGAATGGATTTTCATTTTTATTGGATAAGAAATTCCGTGAAGATTGCACAAAAATCACAATATGTGGCAGGTTCGAGTTGTTCGAAACGTTTTCAGAAAATACTGGACCACGCGGTTTTAATAGCAATCGGAAAAATCGATGGGAATTACGAATTACGTAATTTTGAAAAATTCATATCTCCGGTAAAATTTAACGAAAAAGCTTCAACTTTTACAGAGAGTTTGTACAAACAACTTATGAGAATTCTTTAAATTGTTGGTTTTTGCTTGAGAGAGAGAATATCAAAGTCCAAAGGTCTTGCCAATAAAAATTGCTGCTTTTTGTTACTTTACGAAGCCACGTTTCATGGGGAAATCAGATTTTAACCCTAGACCGGTCGTAAAAGAACCCAATTTTGAAAAAAATCAGATCTTGGGTAAAATTAAACGAAAAGGGTCAAAATTGGTCTCAGTCTTTTCGTTTTTCAATGCAGCATCACGTGAGCCTGCAGCAAATTTGCTCGAGTGAAAAAAAATAGTAAAAAATGTGGTAAAACGTTAAAAAAAAGGGAAAACGAAGGGAGAAAGGGCGCGGGAGTTCAAGGGCCCGGAATTCGTGTTAGAATCGACCCTTGTGAGCGAGCTCCAGGGTCGAATATCTTTGGACAAAACGCATGAGTTTTCTTCGTGGAAAGCGTTTGATGAAAATTAAAAAAAATTCTGACAACTGATTTTGTACGGTTTTGATGTGACTGGCGGGTTTGCTCGAGCGTGAACACGATAAGAGGCAAAGTTGGGAGATGAAACGGCAGAAAATTCAATTTCGTAATACGAGATAAATTGGGTAATTTGTTATAAAGGAAAAGTTTGATTCGGACATTTGCAGCTCGATGAGTAAAGATGGAAAGCCAAGATTGTCAGAATCTCGATCGAGCTCGTTCGGTGGGACGAATCGTCTTTGCAAAGATTGTTTCGAATGTTCGAGAAATTCGTCCCGGCTCGTGTCATCCTTACGCGGTGAAGTTGCGTACGAGCGAGAGGACGAACGCGAGGATCGTGTTTTTCAGGATCATGAACTCTGCGCCATTAAACACAAAGACTCGATGGCGATCCTGGTTGAAAAATTTAAAAACAAAAAAATTCGTTCGTCCGACGACGAGACGACGATTTACAAGTCCGACGAGAATTGCTCCGAAAACGAAAGTACGACGAACCTCGTAAATAAGAGAGAAAAGAGTCAAAACTTTCGGGATTCCTCCACCGAAGAGGAGAACGAATTGGGCTGGATTAAGTCGAGGAAACCTAAATCGGTTCTTGGACAGAGAAAATATTCTGGGGCCTTTAAATCCCGGGCGCGATCATCTGATCATTGTTGCTTCACCTAAGAAATTTGATGGACAATTTTCAAAGATTTTTATAACATTTTTTTTCGGAAAATAAAAATAGTTATGAATTTCTTCGTCAATGGAATGTTCTGACAATTTTTATTTTCAGAAATTCATTTTTCCCCAGTTTTCTTAATTTATTCCTCATCTTCCGAAATCTCCTCGTGTTGACTATGCGTCGTCGAATCTTGGAATCGAATTTCTCCCAAAGAAACGTCAGATTGTTGTGAAACTTTGGCCTCCTTTGAGTCAAAGCTCTGAGCCGATTCGACTTCTCCATCATTCGTTGGTGGAAAATCCTCGTGAGTCTCATTGATGTTTTTAGCTGCAAAAAGCAATTAAACGAAAATTTATCTCCATCTCTTTCTCTTTCTCAATATCGACGAAAAGGAGGAATTCGCAAAGCTCACGTTTGGCCAACAGTTGCGATTCCTCAAATGGTTCCTCGTAAGTTGTCTCGATTTTCTCAGCAACCGATTGGTCTCGTTCCTCGTTCGCAAACTCTTCCGGAATGTTGTCCTCCGAGCTCCCTACTTTCTCAATCATTTTCTGACTTACGCTCTCGACAATCGCATCCACCACCAAAGAGTTACGCGATGGAGTCCTAACTCGAGCTTCCTCACTCTGTCTACGCTTCTTGTACTTCCTATACGACCTCTGGAAATCAATAATATCGCAATGAGACGAACAACAGAGATGCTTACCGAGGCTTCAATGAAACTTAACTCAAATTATTCCCGCCCAATTACAACCGTCCCGTACTCTCGAAAATTACTTTCCATCAATTCAATCGGCAGAACAATTCTTCCCATAAAGTCAAACTTTTCAAGGTATTCGTTCCACGAACGCCCGCAATACTTTTTTATTCATTAACACTTATCATTTATAATAAAATAAAAGTGCATCCAATGATATTACAAAAATTTCGAGCCACGTCCATTTAATCAAAAGTTTCGAGCCACGACCATTTAATCAAAAATTATTTTAAGATTATCACATTTCTATTCAATTATTTAATTATTTAGAGACTTAATATTGTTGAATTTCTGATTCAAATTGTTTTGCTCGTCGAAAAAATTGAAGGGCATTTTAGTGAGGGCGCGCCTAGGTAGGCTTCGCCCTCACTAAAATCGCTATAACTTTTTTTTTCACTAACCGACACTTTTCGAATTATCTTTGAATTGGTTATTAGCGATTTTTGATTAATTATCATTTTTCAGTTGCTTGTGAAGTTTGAAAGTAAAAAATGTGTGAAAAAATGTTTTTTGTACACGCGTTAGATTTCCAAACCGGGAATTTTACGAATTTTTCAAGTTTTTTTCCTTTTTTCTCGAAGGTTTTCAATGAATCCTAGTGAGAAACAATCACTTGGCGGAAATTGGTGGATAACTCACTTATTTACTTAATAAAACTGACGTAATAATATCCAAACGACAGCAGGTCATATTCACATACAAAACACTCTTTTGATGAGTTGTAATGAGTGTTTCGCAACGGACGTTTTCAATATGGAGAGATGAAGTGGCGTCGAGACGCAAAGTAATTAAAAGGCACGACGTTATCCAGCAGCAAACTTGGGCGAGAATGTCGGAAGCGTGGAAAGGAATTTTCTCGGATATAAATGGGTATCCCAGGGAATCGAGACACGCGTCGCTTTTTTTATACTTGCACATTTTTGGTCTTATCTCTTCTCTATATATACAAATACTACAAAATTCTGTTCGTGCCCTTTTCACGCAGAAACTAGTGAACTAGATTTGATGAATCTTTCACAGGAATGAAGCTCATCGCTTCAATTCCGATAATATTTTTTTTTTTTTGGGACCCTGAACCAAAAAATCAAATTTTTCGTCGTATTTTCCACTTTCAAACTTCACGAGCAACTAAAAAATGATAATAAATCGAAAATCGCTGATTCGCGATTCAAAGATAATTCGAAAACTAAAATAATGAGCTGGAGTGGCGATTTGCTAAAGAATTATTAATTATCGTCATGCTTTCGTCGGTTTCATTTCGTTTCGTCTCGTGGATCATCGTTTTCCTCAAAAGCATGAACGTAAGGTGAATATTCTATACGCAGTCTCACAAAAGCGTCTCGTTACCGCACGAGCTTTGATAGAGCTATTAGAAAACTTTTAAAATCTCATGTTGCACAGAAAGGATTAAAGAAAATAAAAGAGAGACGAGAGGGTTCGGAGGTGGGTGAATAAGGAAAGGTGACGAATACCTGAATCAAGGTGGCCGCCTCGTTAGCTCTTTGAGGATCGAGTCCAGAATCTTCATACATCACGTCCAACCAAGCAACAGCTTGAATAGTTTGCCGGGACTCTGGTAAATCAGCAGAGGCGAGCTCGGGACGCTTGGGTTTCTCCTTGACTACGAGCAAAATTCAAGTTCTCAGCTTTATCAGTGGCTTTTCCCTCTTACCCTGGCACGTTCCCATTCGGGCTCGTTATTGCAGGGGGCAAATCTTTCGTAATGAATTTTCTCCCTCACTATTTTCTCTCGCTCCGTCTCTTCCTTCCGTACTCACCGTTGCTCGGCTCGATCCTCATGTTTCTTCTCGTATAATAACCGCGATAAGCAGACTGTATGGTGAAGAGGAGTAAAAAAAAAAAAAAAATGAAAAAATGAAAAAAATATGAAGGAAATAGAGAAAAAGGGCAAGATGAGTTGAGAAATACGAGAGCAGAGTGAATGAAGCCGAACAAAACTCGTTGTCGAGGAGATCTGTATAAAATAAAACTTTGGTGCTCCCTTGGCCGTGTTTATAAAACATTCCGCCTTTTTTTCCAGCTCCAAGAGAGACCGAATATCCAGAGATTTATTTTACTTGAATAAGCGTCGCAGCCTCCTCAGCCTCAGTCTCAGACACACCGGCTTTCTTTAATATCTCGGTCGTGCTCTTTGCGGCTCTTTCCCATTCAACCTTGTCACCCTTTGCCTCGCGTTCCACCATTTTCTCGTAGTGTCCACGAAACGCCGCCTGCATTTTTACAAATCTCGTTATCTCACAGCCACTTTGCATTCCAGCCTTTTTCTTCGTTCAATCAAAAAAAGGTGTCAACTTGTATTAAGCTCGCAGCTTTTTCAGCCCTCTCCGAAGAAGCTCCTGTCCCTTTCAGAATCTCGCGAATCGAACTCGCGCTCGTCTCTTCCAAACTTCTGTCTGCATTATTCCGCAACTTACATTTTTATTTCTTCCTTTTTCATTTTATTTTTACTCACCCTCGACTAATGCGCCCGGTCCAACGTCCACAACGTCCAAGTACTCGCCGAACGCTTTCTGACGACATTAACAATAAGAGAACAAAATTTATTCACGCCCCGTGCAAAGATAAAGAGCGTAATTTTTGAAAAAACATCGATAATAAAAATTAAATTATCAAACATTCATTTCAACGCGCGAACCTGTAATCTCGGTGCTGCAACGGCAATTTGTCCAAGTTCCAAACCAGTCCCTCGCAAAATTCCGATGATTGCTTCGCTCCCAAGCATTATATTGTTAACCACGCGGACCGCGACTGAATCGATCATTTCCAAAATCGCTCAATCGATCGACAGTCGGCAAATAAAAAATGATGAAAAAACGAGAGGTAAACATACCCCGCGCATTTTCCCGCGTCGTAATGAGGGCCTCGCAGTAGTCAGCGATGTATCGATAAATATCGCTGGGCTGCGAACGAAGGACCTTTGGGAAAAGCCGAAATTTGGCCGAACACGAAAAAAATATTGATAAAAATGAACCTCAAAAGTTGGACAACGAAAATAGCGATACCTCTCGCGATATATCGCCGCACAACTCTCGCAATCCCTCAGGGATCCTGTATACATGCTTAGCACCGTGTTTCTGAAGCATCACATCCATTTTCATTCCACACTGACTGTCCCTGAAGTTGGCAACATTGACTGACAGTCCCTCTTTCCCAAAATAAAGAAAAAAAAAAGTTTTTCAGGCTAATGAAATCCTCATTACGGTATTACTATCACAAAACTACTTCATTTAGGGTCCTTTCAAAATTTTTGTACAAAACATTCTTGGCAAACAAACAGTTTTCTCATATGAAGAAAATTTTCTCACGTTTAGAATCTCAGATATTTAATATACGCAATTTTTAATTTTCCGCATCAAAACGAGTGTAAATTGAAGTGACTTTTCGTTAAAAAGTTGCAAAAATCGAGTTGCAAAAAAAATGTATTCAGGATTTTTTTGGAGATAGTCAGAAAGGCTTTGAGCCGAAATGTTTTTAAGAAAAATCCTGAACAAATTTTCCGGCAACTCATAAACGAAACGCGATTCCAATTTACACGCGTTTAGATGGAAAAAGTTGAAAACTGAAAACGAAATATCTCAATTAACACGAGAAAATTTTGCTACTAAAATTGTTAGTTGGCGTCAAGAATTTGTGTAAGAAATTACTAGGGAATCCTAAATGAAGTAATTCTTCTGATAGAACGGAGTGAATCCGAGTGTAAGTAATGAAATGAATAAATTTTTACAATATTGTGTTTAATTAATTAGTTATAAAAGCACAAAGGTGAAGTAGTGAAAATAAAATAAATAGAAATAACCGTGAGCCAATATAAAATTATAAAAAGAGCTTTCGTTATTAATAAAAGAGATAAAGTGGAATTCGTAACCGATATCTTGACACAAGTGAGTTCTCAAAAAAAAATGTGGATTGAAGTAAAGAAAAAAAGGGTGTATAGAGTACTGAGTGAAAGAGCAGGAAATCTGTGACTCTTGGGAAGATCAGTGAATATACATGCTGCATAGGGGGGGGGGGAGGAAAGGCGGATAGGATGTTGAATCGGGTAGAATTGAAGAGTTCCTTTCTACCGGCGGATTCAAGAGAAGGGCTGCTGCGCTCGGTCGAGCTAAGGGGAATCAGTTGAAGAAACTCTTAACTCGGTACACGAATAAGACGAAAATAAAACGAAATAAAAGTAAAGACGAAAGCAGAGAGAGTGAGGAGCGAGAATTTCCTTTGGCTTTGCTATGTACCTTCTCTCCTAGCTGAGATCTTTGTGTGCAAGCGGGCTAATCCGGGATTAAGCCAGGGCTAAGGATTAATAATCCGCCGATGGCAGAACCTTTCTTCCTTCCGCTCTTTCTCTTCTCACATTATACCCGGATGTTTACAGCTCGAACGTCCTTCAAGTTTTTCTGCCTTCACTAAATGTAATAATTAATTAACGAATCCATTAATTATCCCATAGATTTGCCAGACCCAAACAAAACAACAAATTTGCTCAATCCGTTGAAAAATGACGAATCAACGTCATCAATCAAAAATAACGAAAATTCAAGATAAATGACTAAAAAAATAGCACAAAAAATGCAATATCCTTGAAATCATTCTCCTCTGGGTTGCACTCAAAAAAGGGAATGCTAGTTCCGATATCCTGCTAGGTTTCGCCTGGAAATGGAAAGAGGGGAAGCAGAGTGAGCGAAAAGGAGAGAAATTTTGGAGAGAGAAAGTCCGGGGGTGGCTCTTCGGTGCTGGTCTTTGAGGAATCCGATAAGATGTTCGGCATCACATCTGAAATCGGGAGAGCAAGAGAGACTAATATATAGCTATATATACAGATATATAAATGATTCTCTGAGAAAGAGCCAGAGAGTAAAAGTCTTGGGATTCGAGAGAATTTGTACAAGGGGACATTTGGGGTATACACGAAACGCGTTACCCTACGACCACACAGATCACTATTATGTATGTAGCTATATGTATACGCTATATATAGATATTTATATAGAGAACGTATAGGTTTTTTGATCTTTATTTCGGTCCCAGCTTCCGTATCAAGGATCCTCTTTTGGTAGCGCGCGGGTGTGAGAGTGAATCAAACGTACCGCCTTGCTATCTCGCAATCTTACACGAAAACCTCCGTTCGCCAAGAAGCATCTCCACTCCGATGCTTCTGCCGCAGTCAACAAATTTCTTTTTATTTTCTTCTTTTCATCTGCGCCTTTTTTTTTCTCCTCTTTTACTTTCTCAATTCCTCCGGGTCTCGTTCATTTGAGCTCACCTTTCCTTTAATTGGCCGGGACAAAGAACTCGCTTTGCCGTTTGATCGATGTGTGTTTGTACAAGAATATTTTTTCTTTTATTTTCATTTGATGCTCATTCGAAGAGAAAAAACACGTTGGCTTGTGTGCGTGTGTGTGGATTTTGGGAAAATATGGAATGAGAAAAGATGTAGCAATAAAATAATGATGCGGAATCGGTCTTGATAATGATCATTTTGAAATATGCTAATTAAATAATGTCGCAAAAACGTGCCGAGTATTTTCCAACACGTTGCGATATCCACTCGATAAATTCTGGCTCGAAATAATCCTCGGAACTATCCTATCAAACTCCATTTCAAACGACCTACCAATTTGTTTTTTTCTTCATTTTATTTCATTGTACAAAATGAATGTGTCACTCGTTGGATCTTAATTTCTACTTCATTTGGTCGTATTAGCGATTAACGTCACAAATTATTCTTCTCCTTTTCTCCTTTTCTTCGCTGCTCTCTCGCCCTCTCTCTACTTCTCTCCCTAATTTAACGTCAATGATATTATTTCACGCGGGGAATGAAGAGGTTGGAAGGTAATAAAGGCGCCCCAGGACCGAGAAATAATCGAGGTTCAACACCAGCGAGAGGCACGATCGTGTGTGCAAGATCCTTATCACCAAAACTCTGGCTCATCAACATAAATATACTGCTCGAAGCCCCGAAGCTTTACAACGACAATTCCACCTTGTTTTATCGGCACTCCCATATATAGGTGTCCATAACACGCACGTATAGAGGCGTACAAATATTTAAAACCCAGCAAAATGTGTAAGAAAAGTTTTCCTCCGATCCTAAGGATCTCCAAGATATTTTAACGAGCTAATAATCTTTAAAATCGCGTGTAGCAGGCTCTCGGGATTCGTGAAATTAAGTGTAAACGGGAAAATAAAAGAAGCGAAAATTTGGACGCGCCAATGATTTCGTTGCGGCGTTACGAATGCGAGAAATGTTTCAAAGTCATTAGCAACGTTTTTTTTTAATCGCACCGCGACGTGCCGCATATAAAATTATTTCGTCGATCAAAAATGCGAAAAAAACATGACTAATTATTCCATATTTGAAGAGGGATTTTTTATCCGACAATTAAGGGACTAAATAAATGGGTGTCCGCAAGAGCGCGCACACAGCATCCGATTTTATCTCTCATGATGAAAGATCGAATATGACCATAACGGGTTTTCGATCGAGATGCCAAGATGAGATCGAGATAGGCGAGAATACTAATAAAGTTGATAAAAAATCGAGGAAACGCGTCGACGGGTAAATAATCGAGTCTTGTGTTTACTCGTTGCTGATATTTTTATTCCTATTTTTTGATTTTACCGTCTTGTCATCCGCGCGATAAAGAATCTCCGTAACGAGGCAATTATGGAAAATAGTTTGCCCGGTAAAAATCTAAAGAGCCTCGAAATTATTAATTTTTATTATATCGCCATTCGAGATGGAGGAGAAAATCAATAAAATGGCGATACGCGCAAGAAAAGTCAACGCGAAACATTCTTTACGCCATTCTCTACGAGGAAATCCAGAATTTGAGGCTTTCCGCAGGGAAAACAGGAAAAGGATGTGAGTAAGTAGGGAATAAGAATCATCTCGTTGCACAAACTCCCACTTCTACGTTTCCATGTATATATGTATAAAGGATGGTAAAATAAGTGCTTTTCTTCGACTGAGCGATAGCGCATTGAGAAGAGAAGAGGGGGCGGATGAGGAGGGGGCGATCAATACGCGCGGCGGTAGCATACGGCAACTTCGAGATAAGAGAGGATTAACGGCGAGACGTCTCCTTTGCGTTAACTCGCCTCTCGCGCGTTGCGGCGTCGGTATGGCCATCGTACACCACAGAACCAGACCGTTTTATCGCACTTCCGGTACTCTTCTCGTTCAATTACGTGACTCTCTTTACGTCGGAGGTTAAAAGCGCGATCGGGTCCCAAAGAGCAACGAAGAAAAAGCACCTCGCGAAGCTCGACAAAAACACCGAAAAAAAACGGCCAAAAAATCGTTTCAACTTGTAGCGAGAAAATGTGAATTTTGCATTCGCCATTTAGATTTAGTTATTCTTTTACCCTTGAAAATTCGTACAAGCAACTTCGCAGTCGCGTCTGCGTAACTGAACCCCCAACGATCATTCACAGATGCACTAGCAAATATGCAAATGCACACAATATACCTTGGTAGTTGTGCAGCTTCGATGCAAGCACGAGACTCCGCACCCACACAAAGATCTCGTCCGAAAATTTGGAAGAACTTTTGGTCTGGGGCGCTCTCGTTTCACGCTTCGAGTTTTCAGCCCTTGTGCTTGACGAGAGCGTGTCTAACGCAGGAGTGAGCCGCATCTCTCTGTTACCGATTTTAATGGTATGCATACTTTCGAAAGTAGCTAGTACAATGAGAACATCAAGGGAGCAGAGAGGAGAGAAAAGCTCCGTAATTGAAACAGTTCGCCTAACAAAAGGGTACACCACGAATTTATAACTATATACACGTATACATCAATGTATATATATACCTAATACATAATGCATATACATAAAGGTACATAAGGTTATGTAGATCTTGTGGCAGGAACTGGAAACGCGTCCAGGTAAATATTGGTCTTGCAAAAACGTTGAAACACCGATCCATCAGCCGAGCTATCCACAGTCTGAGGATCTCGCCATCTCACCCATAATCAGTGTGTAACGCGCGCTCTTCCCTCCTCTCTGCTCCTTCAGGCTCCCTCGACCTTTGATTAATAATTATGTCCAGAAGCGTATCAAGGCCCTTGAAGACCCTTGCTCCACTCGAGGATCCCGCGCGCAGTGATTCAATAATAGAATCGATTTTCTAGTTACCAAGTTATGGGATCCCGCCACCTCGCCATGAACACGCTTCGCTTGATCCGCTGTGATCGGTTACGTCCACATGATACCTTCTTCGCGGCTGAGCTCCTCCAGAAATCAGAAATCGAATAGAACCTCGTAACTCTACGGTTATATCCGTAGAAACGTGACGTGTTAACCGTGAGACGGTGAACCTGGGGTCAAAAACGTCCCCGGACGAATTTAAATCCCGCGCGTTTCCATCGTTTAGCCGCATTTTAAACTCATTTTTGTCAAAAGTTGAAGCCTTTTCGTTTAATTTTACCGGAGATGTGAATTTTTCAAAATTCAGCTCATTTTTGTGACTTCGTGTTACCGCAAGAAAAAATTAAGTTGATGAGGTTGAGTAAAAACGTTCGTTTTACTTTTTATCGACACGTCGTACGAGTGTCACTCTAGTCCTCCGCACAGCTCATACCCAACCAGTTTTTATCGAATCAATTAATTGACACAAGACAGCGTCGCCACATCAGCCAATTACCAATACCTTTTTATATCGAATAGATTCATTAACTTAATTACTAGCTCCTCATTACTTGCGAGCAATTAACTACTTACTATTTAATTGAACGTATAAGGCGCAGTTGATTAACGAGAAGATTCATTTAATCGGTTTCTTCGAACTGACTATTTTTATGATTTAAACAATTTTTCTTTTTATTATCACGCAAGGAATTTATTCGTCATTAACTGGGTTTCGAAGGCTCTCATAATTGATACATCAACTTATGAAATAAAGCGATGAGTCATTTGCTGAGACGTTGAGTTACCCCAGGACAAGATTTTATTGGATCGACTAATCCTGCGGTCGCAGGCCCTGAACGATATAAATAATTCATTATAGAAATTTAAAAAAAACTTCTTCTCGTTTTCTCCACGAAATTCTTCCCAAGTGGATTTTTTAATGAACATTTTTGTTCAATTAACGGACAAACGATATTACGAGCTGCCGATAAGAGTTTTTGCGAACAGTAAGATTCACGATCAGCGCTCTTGATCTGCTCCGTTTTGCCACTCAGGCTTTATATACGCGTCGCTCGATTATCCATCGCGGAAAACTTTGGCTTCATGGAGATCCGAGACTGTCTGTTGAAGCAGCATCCGTCGACATCCTGAGTGGCGTTGCACCAAGTGAGAATACTCTCTTTCACTACCAGCCTCGGAGCATATACTTTGAGCTGTTCGGCTTTCATATATAGCACAGTAGCACTTTGAATCTGCGGTTCGCACTCCCTTCTTCACACACACGAACACACACCCACACACAGACACGTATTTATATGGATATGAACGTACTTTGCTCAGTGACTAACGTTTTTGATATCGGGCCAAATTCGACTTTACGCTAATCATCAATCTTTACTCTGACAATGCTGCTTTTTTTACAATCTCAACTTGTGTTCTTTTTTTTCAAGACGTCCGTTCAATGACGTATACAATTTGAAAATTTTGTCGATCACAAAATTTCGTTGTTCAGGATATTCTTTAATTATTTTGTATGAACATTATTGACAAGAATATTCACAATTTTCTCCTGTCAAGAGTTTGAGATATTTAGTTTTGAATTTTTAACTTTTAAAAATTTCGGCCATGGCCTTTCTGGTTGTCTGCAACAAAATCCTAAATACATTTTTTTTTGCAACTCGATTTTTGCAACTTTTTAACGAAACGTGACTTCAATTTACCCGCGTTTGGATGGGGAAAGTTGAAGAATGGAAAATAAATATCTCAAATGCTCAGAAAAATTTGCTCCGAAGATAAAAACGTTAGTTTTGGAAAAACGTTTATACAAAATTTTGAAAGAGCCCTGAACAAAGTCGTTAATTGATTTGGACGCCTCCGCATTGAGGTTACGAATTTTCTTCTTTTATTTTTTGGATATTCAACAAAAAACAAGGAAAAGCCCTTCGCCGCGATTCAGACATGTAGTTCAAAAGATCGCAACTTCATCAACGAACGAAATTCGTTTCATCCAAAAGACGATGAAAGAGCAGAGAGCGTGTGTGTGTGTGTTATAGAATATTCTTGAGAGATGAACTTTTTCGTTGTCGATTCGAGAGCTTTTCTACCTTTGATGTGTCAAAGAAATACGTAAGAGCATTGCTCTGAAGCCAGATTCGATGTCATTGAGCAGGACACGTTTCGGTTAACGTGAATGTGTACACTCACTGGTATATATAAACCTGCGCAGTGAGGACGAGAACTTGGTTGATACAGATACGAGAAAAATGGTCGTCTGTACAAAAACAAATCCCATTGGTACAAATCTGATTAGACTTTGTCAGAGAAAATTCGCAAAGATCTAGTTAGAGCGTGCGGTCTAGAAAACATTGAGAGGAACGAGAAGGGGGAGTCGGAAAAATGACACAAATTTAGACGGACGGTGAAAGCCTTTTTCTCGAGCGAATCAAAAGTGCATTAACGCTACGATTTCAACCAACATTATTGTGAAGAAAAGAAAATTTGTCGATTCAAATAAATGTGGTGTGAAATCGATAAAACCAATATTTCTTCCTCCTCGTACTATAATTACGTCCTGTTGGCCTTCCCGCCCTCAAGACTTTTATACACCACGCTCGCTCCGTTCACTCTCTCCCGAGGGAGAAATTTTAAATTTTGAGGCATCATTTTTTTCCCTGTTTTTTTTTTATGCCTCCTCATTCAAAGTACACACCGGAGGCCGGAGGGTGGAATGAGGATGGGCTATGAGGCGCCTGAGGATACGAGTCCATCGCGAATGCGAAATGGAGATCTCGCAGCATCTCTTAAGCATAATGTTTGAAGCACAAGATCGGAAAGAAAGCACTTAATCATCTGGCAGATTTATCTGAAAAGCTGATTTTAAGGATGTCGAGTCCGAAATCGCAAATAATAACAAAACCCTGTACGTTTTTTTACAAACTGTTAAAGAGATCGTGTCAAAATTTCACAACCATCAAAAACCTCGTTATTGAACAATTAACATTAATAAATAAAAATCAGTCAAATTTAGTCATATGAAAACTGGTATAACTTGGCGATAAGTTTTTTTTTGACCTCTCAATTTTTTTAAATCTCCATTATATTGAAACCAACGGGAACAAGATCAAGTTTATTGATGAATATTTTTTATACTCGTTTAAAAGATTATTCTCAACAAAATGTGAATTTTTTATATAACGAATTTCATGATCGTCGTGAAATACTTCACACGAAAACATATTTTTTATTTCAAGATTCCACAATGATGATGGAATTATTAAAATTTGCTGCGTTTTTACATAAACTATTCGCGAGGTCGTGTAAAAATTTCACGACGTTTAAGAAGCTAATTTTTGAACAATTAACATTAACGTGTTTCATAGGCACGCAAAATCCTTGATAAAAACATAATTTATTGGACGCGATAGACGAAATAATAAAAAGAATGAATCGGCTGTTCCTTGTTTTTCATGAAAGTCCCAAAAGGTAAGTTTGTAGATGGAATTAAATTATGTCGAATACGATATTTTGTCGGGTTCCTTCGCAACCGCGAGAGTTTCGTACTAAAAGTAATCAAGTATTCGGGACTCTGGTCATAACTGCATTACAATATTCGATTATAAATCTGATTTAGTCGCAATTGAATCGACACGGTGTGGGTAACAAATTCTCTCAACGTATATGCATCGATAAGCGACATAGGTAGAGAGATTCACGCGCGGATATTGGAAGGGTGTACGTAACGATTCTGACGTTGGAATGGATATTTCGGCAGTCCGATTCGGTTGTATGAATGTGTCTGCAAACTGGATCCACCTCTCGTGCTGCACGAGCATCGGAAATCCGCGTATTCCCGAGGCGCAGTATAATTCCCTTCCTATAATCACATTTTCGGATGGGCACAACAAAAAAAATGTTGACTGACTCATCCATAATCATGAGGTGCCCAGCGACATTTCTATTATTATACGTACGAGAAACTGCACGAATCGCTTGCCGCGATACTATATGACTGCGAGTCAGTTTAACAAACTTGCCGCATACATTATTGCTCATCGTCTATTTGCCCACGATGAAACTGACCGATTTGAAACGTGCTCTTCGTACCTGCGAACCTCGTCACTTGCTGTCGCGCATCGTCCAGCTTCACCGTACACGCCAGAAAACCCGAAGTGCTCCATCGCTCCACAAATATATCGATGAGACATCCGTATCCTTGTTGATAAGCAAATGAGGATACAGCGTACCTCAAAATCTTGCCCGCAGAGCCTTCGATCATTGAAAAACGGAATCGGGAAGAGAGAAAGTTCTCACGATTCTCCCATCTGACGATTTTCCCGATGGGAACCCACCACGAAAACTGGCATCCAAAATATTTAACCCCAGAACAGTAACTTTATTCTTTTTAACGATTCCGGCAACCTGGCGTCATAAATGACCCCAATTTTAGAAAATTCAACGAAAAGACGTCAATTTGGGTTCATTCTTTTCTTTTTTTAACGCAGGATCACGTGAGTCTGGAGCAATTTTGCTTCAAGTCAGAAAATCAGTGACAAATGCGTATAAAATCATAAAAAACGCTTCGTCAATCATTTTTTCGACGAGACAGAGAATACAGAGAATAAATAATAAGCCACCCAATTCTCTTAGAACGGAAGTACATGATTCTTTTCGTCGCGGTGTATTTTGCGATTTAATAATTCGACGACATTCAGCTAATCGCCAATTAAATTTCTAATCCACACTGTAAAACATAATAATTTTAACGACACACGTTTTGACGCCTGGGAACGCGATGGGGAAAAAAAAAGTGTGGCGGATTTTTTGTTTAGGACGACGCAGAATCGTATATGGGCAGCGTGATTTTTGAAATATCCTATAGAATAAGGGCGACCAGGACGATAGTTTATACTGGGTTGATGGAGTCATCAATCGAAAGCGTGCCATCGATCTCCGGACTCGATATACGCGAAGCAGAGAGTTCGATTAATATGCATCGATAGGCCGTCTCGTTGTCCAGCCTACGACGGATACGTTCGCATAATCTACGGATAGAATGACTGTTCCTGGATATGATGCACGTAGGGTTCCCTTCAATGCCCCGGAGATGGTCACATTTCCGTAACTTGGAAATTACCACTGTCATTCATGCGAGACTATTATGCTAAATCCACATTAATTATTATTTCAATTACAAATTCGCACAGGACTAAAACGAATGCTGGGACGTCTGTTCAAAATATTACTAAATCATCACAAAACCACTTTATTTTGGGTCCTTTCAAAATTTTCTTCAAACGTTCTTGCCACCAAAACCAGGAAAAAATTTTCCCGGAGAAAAATTTTCTGACGTTTAGATTTCGAGATATTTACTTCGCAATTTTTATATTTTACATTTCGTTCAAAAGTTGCAAAAAAACAAAGTATTCAGGATTTTTTTTGCAGATAGCCAGAAAAGCTATGAGCCAAAATGTTTTAAAGATGATTCTAAACACATTTTTTTGCAACTCATTAACAAAACGCGATTTGAATTTACACGCGTTTGGATGGGAAAAGTTAAAAATTGGAAATAGAATTTCTGAGATTCTTAACGTCAGAATATTTTTCTTCATAGGAGAAAATTGTCAGTTTTGGTGTCAAGAATGTTGATACTAAATTATTGAAGGGTCCTAAATGAAGTAAATTCGTGATGGAATAATAATACGTGAAATTCGGTCTTGTGCGACTTGGCGACGAGACGTTTGATTATATATCCACGTTGAAACGAGATGCAACGTCAGTCCTAAATTCACGAGGAATTGTGCTTGGCGCTTCAGTTACCTCCGGGCCAAGTCCCAGAACCGTCGATCTTTTGGGACATAGGGAAGGAAGATTACGTGGCCAGAGAGGACAATAATAGCGCTACGTGAGCACATAAGCGCGCACTCGAGTATCTGGACTCGTGTACACGTTATATAGTTCGAAGCTGAGACAGCGCTTCGAGTTTCGTGTTAGGGACGAGAGAAAACGATAGCCCAGAGGGTCCAGATAATGTCTCTTCGATGGACTTTGCTTCGCATAGTTCTTGATCCGCGAAATTGCCACAGACCCGCACCCCCGCCGCGCGCGAATCTTTTCACTAGTCTTCATCGCTCGCTCTGCTCGATTTTTATTTTTTTTTCCTTTCTTTTATTTGCTTGGTCGAAATTTGACGCAGCAACTCGATAGGCAAAAATTTACGACACTCGAGGCCTTCGAAATTGACAGGTAGGACAAAACACTTGACAAACGAAAAAGAGCAAGAAAAAAGCTCCTTCATCGCCTGCTTCTCCTCGCCAATTCTTTCTGAGTAGCCCGTTAAACTTAACGATTTTTTTCTCCCATAATCGTAAAACTCACTGTAAACGTACTTGTCGTATATTTTATCGAACGTAATTCAGTTGTATTTTATGGAAAAAGACAAAGATGAAGGGAAAAGCTTTTTTCGCACATTTATACTCGGAATATATACGTCGGCGATAAACACTCTATATATACACACGCATATACCGACATTTGGAACTCGTGGACGCAAATGATTTGTTTGGATTGATATATACTCAATTCCATTAATGCACTTCGCTTCCCCCCTACGGCCGAAAGTGAACGAAAGCCAGAGATATATTATGTAGGCTACGTAGGGGATGAGAGGGTTGCCTTTTCCGCCTCGAGCGCTCAATGAGTGCGAAAAGAGAGAGAGAGAGAGAGAGGTTATGGTGCGGAGGCTGGGTTGGATCGTGAAAGGGTTACGCGTGAGTACAGGCTGCTTCAGAACTAAATGTCAATGAAGGAAGAAATAAAGAGACTAAATGTTTGTTTTCACTTTTTTTCAGACAAAAAATGGTTTTCAACACTAACTTCATGAAAAAAAGTTGTTACAAATTGACTCAAGATCAACATACTCTGTAAATTCAAGATTATATAATAACCAAAATTTCGAAAACAATTTAGGAGCGATTTTTTTGAAAAACTTAATAAAACTGCTTCGATGTTGCATAAAAGCGTATGCAAAGTTGTAAGAAGCTTCACCATTTAGAAATTTAAATATTCAATGTTGAAAAGTGAAACTTTTAATACGCGCTCTTATGAAAAACTAATGAAAATTGTGATTTTTATAAATATCTCGACTTTTCGTGGTGAAACCTTTTAAAATTGCGCGAGCTATTAAATATTACTATTTTCTTTGTGTGGTACAAATTTAAAAGAATTCTATGGATAGAAAATTCTACATTCAAAAAAATGCAGAAAATTGCATTTGCAAAAAATGATTAGAATTTTTGTTTGTTGCTTGAATGTTTGTCCCCAGTTGTGGGGCAGCCTGTAAACAAATGGGAGACAAATGGAGACCTCGAAAACGTTCTGATATTTTGACACAGATAGAATCGCTCGTGGCACAAGGAACCTCAGCTATTTTCTCTCTTGCGCTCTTCCTCGAAGATAAGGGGGAGAGAGTGAGTGAAGATGGAGATGATGCATCCGTTCAGTGGGAATTTATTATCGAGCTTGCCGAATGCTCGCTCAAGCGTTATATGCAACTACGTGCCAAGAACAAGCCGAAGTAGTGGACTCGACCAAGAGATTCCTCAGGATCGCTTATACATCATCCTGAACGGAATATAATCGAGTTGTCGCGCCAAAGCCCTTCCCCAAGTAATTTCCTTAGTTAGGGACTCACGTATCAAGCACTTTGGCCAAATCCCAATCAATCACAGGGTAGATCCACTTCATGGCCCAAGAGTGGCTATTCTCCTGCCGAGATATTTTAAGGATTCAGTTCCTGCGCGTGTGGGCACTCGATAACAACATTTCAATCAAGAGTAACAAAATGTGCCCTTGGCTCATGCAGATTTCTCGTACGATACACGTTTATCCACAGAAACGTAATCTTATTTGTTTTTTAAATCTATTCCGGTGACCTTGTGTGATAAACGACCCGAATTTTCAGAAATTCACATCTCCGGTAAAACTGGACAAAAAGGGCTGAACTTGGGCTCATTCTTTTCGTTTTTTAATGCAGGATCACGTGAGCCTGCACTGAAGAGAGAATTTGGTTGAAAAAGATCGATATTTTGTTGGATACGTTCAACTAAACGTTTTTTTCGAAAAATCACGAAAATTTGTCATTTCAGCAAAAAAACATTCTGGAAAATCTTTTAGGAAAGTAAATTTTTGTCATTCCAATCGTAAATTTTGCTGAAATAATGAAAATTTTGAAATTATCCCAAAATATTTAGTTCGCTGTATTCAACAAAATATCGACGATTTTTGACAAAATTGAATTTTCAGTGTGGGGCAATTTATCTTGAAGTCAAAAAATCACTAAAAAATTCTGTGAAACGAGGGAATAAAGGTCGCGGAATTTAAGGACGTCTGGGGTCGTTTTTGACCCCACGCTCTAGCATTTTTTTTAATTAAAAAAATTGTTTTTCTAATTGCTCCACAAAATTTGAGCACGCAATGCCCGTTTGCAAAATTATCCCGCGGCCGGGGTTGGATGAGCTGTTAAGGATGTTTCTACGAAACTGCGAGGAGTGCGTTAAGCGTGCCGGTCTAGACGGTTGCTACCTGCAACAAGATCCACCAGAATCCAGAGGTTAGTTAGAGCGAGAGAGAGAGAGCGAGAGGGAGGGGGAGGAAGGGTGAGGTGACCGCTGATTGCTAGGTCGAGGCATCGAGATCGAGGAACGGTGGTTTCATCTTGCTCCGATGCTCGCTCCACCGGAGCTCATTCTCTCGCGTCTACCTGTCCACGGTATTTATTTACGATCGTTTGAGAAAATCTGATTACGAGTGTCAATTACGTGGGTCGGTGTTTCGCGTCGACGCCGCGATAAACAAAGATAATTTGAGACAAGTATACATCAGAAGCGCATGTGGAATATAACGAGGGACAGTGTTGCGTGCCGCCTGGTCGTGTCACCGCTAGATGGCTCTGCTCGTCCGTCGCTATGCCCGCGCTCTTGTAAAGCTCCAAACTGGCGTGTCAAGTGGGGGAAATTTGAGCGGTCACGTGTGTTATTACGTACACGCATGGCAACAAAACTTGAGTCGAATTCTCAGGCAGTGGTTCGCGGCTCCGTTGCAATCGATATAACCCCCTGAATTCTCTCTGGTCTCTGTGTGTACCACAGACTAATAGTAGGATGTTGAATATAACTGGAACACACAACCGATCATCAACCGGTTCGCCCTCTATTTGATCAGAGATCTCGCGGTTAATCGCTTCGACTACCTTTACCAACGTAACAGTCGCGGTCAAATCTCTCCAAACAAATGAAACATATAACCACGAATTCGTAATTGACAATACTCCTGTGTCTTTAATCCATTCACGCTTCTCCAACTTATTATTCCAATAACGAACAGAATATACAAATTTTTCTCATTTCCATGAAAATTGATGTTTTGATGTGAAACGAATAAAAATGGAAATCGTCATTGTCTTATTGATGATTCGTCGGGTCCGGAAGAGGCCAATGAATTCCGTGACCAGAGGATCCCAAAATATATCATTAATAGAGGCTGATTACATCGAGCTATATAAAGGAAGCCATTTGCCTTGAGAGGTTCCTGCTCATCGCTTCTTTGACACCGCACATGTTCAGAAAGTTTCATTAAAATCCGGGTATTCGTGGAACAAGGAAGCATATATTGATGTCAGACATTATTTTGTCAGGAAAGCCATAGAGACGTGATTGATTGACACCGGATCATCGTGTCCACGTGTTATGCCGTTAAAAGTTCCGGTTACGAGACTAATTCGGGAACAAAAGTTGACCGAGATTGTTATTTCTCCAAGTGGGCGTATTTTAGCCTCTTATTCCGCAAGGCAGTAACGATTTCCGGAAAACAATCGACGAAAATTCGAGAAATTGAGTAATTCTGGAATGAACATTGATGCATTCACAACAATTGACCATTCTCCTACATTTTATGGCAAGGATTTGGCATTCAATTTTTTTTTTCATCAAAAAATAAATTTAGGGCCATAAAATATGGACAAATTACCACAAAAAAAAGTTTTAACAAAAAAAATGCATGTTTACTGAAATGAAACGATTTAGAAAACGCCTCGGGTCAGATTGACCCAATGTGCATTTATAGGATGTGTGAACTCGAAGGGTTTCCCGCCCTGCGTTTCCGACAATTCCCCAAATTATTCCGAGTACTCGGTGAATAAAATGAAATAATTTTAATAACGAACCAATTTTTCAGGCTCATCCAGATTTAATTCTTGGGTGCCGCCTTGCCCTTTTTAACGTATCAGAAAGAATTTAAATAAATTATAAAAAGCTTGCGAGAAGCTGGATCGACGAAATACTTTTTTGTCGCCATTCAAGTGCATATAACGCGTATACATTTATTTTTATATTCATTCATAAGAAATATTTACCCGGAAACGGTAGTCCGATCAAAGTTCCATTATGTTTACGGGCTTCGGACGCGTGTGAAGCTTTAGTCCGACGTATATATCCACAAAGAATGATATACAGCATAGTGAAAATCGTGAACAATAAAAAAAAATTAGAAAAAAAAATAAAAGCTCTTTCATATCACTAAGAGCTCGACCACTAAAAAATCTATAAACCGTGGTGGTCCCGCGCTGTGATAATGGCTGAGAATTGTTAACAGGGACCAACGTTTTTACGGCTCGCTCCACATTCGTTACACTTATACAAGCGCACACACATGCATGACAGGCTCGTGTATATATGGGTATAATTTCTTGTTCGGTACAATTTAATAGAGTCTCTCGTTTACCGATATTATTTTTCGCTCTTTTTCCCCTCGATAAATAAAAGCACTGGGACTGTCCGAGACACACGTCCGGGCAGCAGCGAGGCTGCTGTGTAAAAGCTACGCTCGTGTTTGTACGTTGGCACTTGTGTTTCTTGAATTTCGTGTAAACTGCTCGGGGATTCCCCCGTTTCAAGCACCTCGTGGAGCATGTGAGGACACAGGGCACTGAGCGGCGCGACCCTATACCGGACTCTCGTACGTAAGCGTTCTTCCTCTCGTAAATTCCTTACGAGAAAAGGGAGCCTGGGAATACTCGCCAAGAACGACGATTCATCTTTCGTAGTAAATACGTGAGGATATCACTTCCACACGGCGGGATTCGAGACTCCAGAAGAAGCTTTTTCGCTTTTTTTTTCTCTTTCTGCTCCTTTTTCTTATCCACCTCCTTTGCTCAAAAGTGTCGCGACGTCTTTGTTTTCCTAAACGTGTCTCTCCCGGAATATTAACCCTGTAACTTGGGGTCAAAAACGACTATAAATCCCGCGCCCTCTCTCCCTGCGTTCTCCCTTTTTTTATCGTTTTTCCGCATTTTCGCCTAATTTTTTGACTCCAAGCTAAATTGCCTCAGGCTCACGTGTACCTGCATAAAAAAACGAAAAGAATTAGCCCAAGTCGAACCCTTTTCGTTCAATTTTACCGGAGATGTGAATTTTACAAAATTCGGTTACCAGAATAGCTAAAGAAAATGCGAAAAACGGTTACAGACTTAACATCTCGCCATTTTGTTTCCAAACGATACTCAGTTATCGTCATTTCCCTTTTTTATCGTCATCATAAAAAATCACGTCGACTCCGACTAAGAACACTTGGCGTTCGATCATTATCTGAGAGTCGGAACACTGAACGGACAATTTTGTTGAAAACGATCGATATTTTGTTGGAAACGTTCGACTAGACGTTTTTTTGAAAAATCACAAAGATGTTGTCGCTGCAGCAAGAAATATTCTAAAAAGTCTCTTCAAAAAGTGAATTTTTGTCATTCCAATCGCAAATTTTTTCGACAAAATTTAATTATCCTTGTAAGAGGGAAGGGCTGCGAGGTTTTCCAAAATGCAATTCCGGAGACTTTTCATTCGAGGAAGTAAATCAATCGGTTGATATAATTTTCAGGAATTTTGAAACCGAGCACCGCGAGGATAATTCAAGCCAGCATGAAACTGGGAACTGCATCGACGTGTATTAGTTGGAAATGAACAATTATGGGATATCGCGTATTCCATTGAAATGATAAATGAAGTAGAAGGAATTAACTCTTTTGGCTTCGTGGACATATATAGAGGCGATTCCTGGAATATTATTTGAATTGATTACGCGCTGGTATCCAAATGAGGCTTCCAAGGAGTAAAATTAACTTTGTTTGCTATATATAGAGCGATGTTGTGCATCCTCATGCATTTCTTATATAATATAATGCGTTGGATTGAATTTCGCAGCTGGAAAGTTAGCTCAGCTCCAACAAATGCAATATTCTCAAGCAGTAATAGCCAAATGAGGGCTAAGGCCATGTACGGATACATATGGTCGTGTATGTACATACATGATCGCATCTCGTACAAGCATTGTGCAGACAACTTCCTGGGAAGTCTCTGTTGGATCGTGGCTTGACGTTCATCTTGAGCCTCTCGCTATCATCGTCTTGCTCTCTCTCTCTCTCTCCCTCGCTCCCATTCGCAATGTACATAGCCAATTACTATGCAGGTCATCTCGATTGTTCAATCAGCCACGGCTACGTGGTCCGATATTAGTTTCTAATGTAAGCCAACGTACCGAAAACTAGGTGCGGAGGGTTTCGTTGCGCTATGATCCAGCGCGTGCATGTTTCTGCATGGCTGACGATGCAAGCCCCTCTGTCCCGGTCGCTCTCGAACAGGCGCCGCGCGTGGCAAAGGAAACTTCTGCAACAGTCAGAGGCTTGACTAGACCTCATCACACACTGTAAATTAAATTTTGTCCGAAAAATTTGATATTTTATTGAATACGGCGAATGAAATATTTTTGGTTCATTTCGAAAATTTCGTTATTTAGACAATATTTGTGATTCACGACGAAACTGTCAGCTAAATTTCGAAGAGACTTTTTGGAATATTTTTTGCTCCAAAATGACGAAAATTTTGTGATTTTTCGAAAAAAACGTTTAGCCGAACGTATCCAACAAAATTTTCTTTTCAGTGTACGAGACGTAAACTGCACACTCGGTAAATTTCAGGCGAGAAAAGCAGCAAAAAAAATCTACACACGTGTTTTGGTCATTTTGATTGACGCGCGTAAAAGAGAAAATCTCAACGCCATTCTCCCAATGAGTCTCGTAGCTCCTCATCGCCAGAAAAGCTGGAAAAAGTGTGTCATCTCCCGAGAAAGAAATCGACGAGCAAAAACGTTCTCCTGGCTAATAGAATTCAGAAGCGCCCGATGAGAAAGATAGAGGAAACGAAGGACGAGCTTCTTTACCATTTTCGTTATACACTTGTGCCATCTTTCTCGCACATACATACGCGAAAGGCGTTCCACTTTCTCAAGCGCCTACCAAATAAATTATGTTCGCTATGCTAGGGTAGCCATTTTGCCTGTAAAAGGTCACTGTACCGCAGAGGGGGATGCAACGAAGCACTGAGACAGGATAAAATTCCAGAAAGCTATCTCGCCCGTGTATATATTTATACAAGTATGTGTGTAAGCTGCTTGTACCACACACGTTACGTTCCGTGTCCTTCTCTATTTCTCTAGGGAGGTCTCGCGACTGCCGCGAAACCTCCTCCCCCCTCGCGCTGCTTCTTCGTTTCCAGGGTGAGGACCCTACCGCGGTGACTTATTACAAGAAGAATGGCTTCCTCCTTCCATTTGATACTTTGTGAGTTTGCAATATACGGGAAAAAAGCTCTTCATCTTACTAATACACATGTAGTCTAAGGCGGATTCCCCCCTTTAGCTCAGCGCGCTATGCTCTTTCATTTTCTTTGCGAGCCCTCATCCCCGAGCATTCGGGCGATGAACCAGAGCCAGAAGCTCCGAGTACCACTCGTAAGAAAATCCAGGATTTACACACAGCAGACCCCGCGTAACTCGATACCTTTTATCTGTATGTATATATGACACTCGATCTTCCTAACAACTTAATGAACAACCAGCACTTCGAGGCCCTCGGAAATTCTATCTCACTCGAATTACTACTTTTAATCTTTACTAATTATTCAAACAATTACATCTCAGCGTCCGATGCAAATTGACCGCTTTTCATAATCGAACGTCGCATCGAGTCAACGTTACACGCGACGATGAGCACGCATTATTAACGCATTGATTACAAGATATCGTCGCCACTCGATCGCTCCGAATAAAAGTCAACTTGATTCCCACTTTATCCTTCTCACCGGAATTATCCATGAGAATAAATGCCATAGAGTTCGTGATGCAAATTCTTTTCTTTTTATTCGTCAGAGTAATTTTTCGTGATCGCGTCCTTTGACCGTTCGATCGCGTTGCAAGACTCTCGATCTTTATATTTCGCGAGAGAAATCACTAAACCAGCGATTTTGCTGCTGCAACTTAAAAATTCGCATTGAACATCGTGCGAGTAGATTCATCAGACGATTTCGAATCCTGCGCCCTTTCTCCCTTCGTTCTCCCGTTTTTTATCGAGAGGCAAAATTGCCCCGGGCTCACGTGATCCGGCATTAAAAAACGAAAAGAATGAGCCCAAGTTGAACGCTTTTCGTTGAATTTTACCTGAGATATGAATTTCTCAAAACTGGAGTCATTTATGACCGCTCTAGGGTTAAGTTGATTAACTTTTTGTGTTAAGAAAAATTGTAATCCGGTCAAGGCCAGGTCAATTAAGCGCAAGCACCTCATGTAAGAAATTATTTATAGCGCCATGTTTTATAAGCTCGTGTACTCATGCGTTCATTCTTCTGCCCCTTCGATTTTTCCATTCGATAAACCACGTCTCGACTGCATCACCGAGCGAACTCGACGACAACGAGAATCAAGGAAAAAACCGAGCAGCAGCGCCGGCATATTCACTCCTGCAGGGTGTGAGAGAACAGTATTCTTGGAAACACTCGTATAACCTCCATATAATTTATCATCCACTTTTATTCGTATATACGACGCTTTATCGAAAACATATATATTTGTTTCCGCTCTCGAAACTGCCGGAAATGGAGGATAAGCGCTCTTTTTTATTATTTGCAATTGTTCGCCTGCTCGTATAAAGGACTGAAAGTTCTTAACGCGTTAGGCCGCACTCTGGACCAAGAAAAAATCCCTTTCGTCTCGAGATTTTGTGTTTTTCTGTCATGTTAATTGTTCGATAAATTCTTGATCGCTGTGAAATTCGTACACGAGCTCGCCAACACTTCATGTAAAAACCATACCAAATTTTAATAATTCTATCATCAGTTACTTTAACCGCATCTTAAGGATCGAAATGAAAAATGATATGAGAAATTCCTGAAAATTTAGTATGTTTTTGTATGAAGTATTCAAGAGGTAGTGTGAAAAGGGGGTAGCGGGTTAAGGGGGGTCTGGCGGCCCCCACCGAATCTGGTAAAATCGTTCCGAAAATCTTAAAGAGGGTCGAAAAATAAGCAGTATAAGCTTTTTACCCACATTACAACCCCTAACGAAAACACAGTAAGGGCGAAAAATATGATTTTTTGTGATTTGTATTTTTTTCAACCAGTTCAATTTATTTTTAAATGGTTTAAACGCCATTAAAAATTCGTTTTGGATGTGTGGAAGTCCCCTGAATTTTTTGAGATTTTTCGGTCAAGTAAAAACATGTGAATTTTAGGTTTAAATGCGAAAAAATCGTGAAAAACGCGTCAATTTCAAGATTCAACCCTCTAATTTTTAGGGTTGTTTTCATTTCCCCGAGGGGTGCTGTATAGTATAGATAGCGGCAATCGTCCTCTTTTGAATGCAGGCAACTGGACTCAATTTGGTCAATTCTGGTGAGCGGGGCGATTTTTTGAAAAAAAACTCGAATTTTCAACTTTCGGTAAATTACGTCGCGTACTTGGTATAATGCGTCTTTGCTATAAAAAATACATCTCTATAGGGGTTTTTGAGGTCGCTGATCACGAA
This sequence comes from Diadegma fenestrale, assembly GCA_037043255.1. Classification (NCBI taxonomy): domain Eukaryota; kingdom Metazoa; phylum Arthropoda; class Insecta; order Hymenoptera; family Ichneumonidae; genus Diadegma; species Diadegma fenestrale. The sequence goes on from CM073316.1 coordinate 2,656,139, forward strand.
TTTGATGTCAAAGAAAATTTTTGACGAATTTGATGTCAAAAAAATTTTGATGTCATTTTGACGAATTTGATGTCAAAAAATTTTTTTGACGTCAAATTCGTGATCAGCGACCTCAAAAACCCCTATAGAGATGTATTTTTTATAGCAAAGACGCATTATACCAAGTACGCGACGTAATTTACCGAAAGTTGAAAATTCGAGTTTTTTTTCAAAAAATCGCCCCGCTCACCAGAATTGACCAAATTGAGTCCAGTTGCCTGCATTCAAAAGAGGACGATTGCCGCTATCTATACTATACAGCACCCCTCGGGGAAATGAAAACAACCCTAAAAATTAGAGGGTTGAATCTTGAAATTGACGCGTTTTTCACGATTTTTTCGCATTTAAACCTAAAATTCACATGTTTTTACTTGACCGAAAAATCTCAAAAAATTCAGGGGACTTCCACACATCCGAAACGAATTTTCAATGGCGTTTAAACCATTTAAAATTAAATTGAACTGGTTGAAAAAAATACAAATCACAAAAAATCATATTTTTCGCCCTTACTGTGTTTTCGTTAGGGGTTGTAATGTGGGTAAAAAGCTTATACTGCTTATTTTTCGACCCTCTTTAAGATTTTCAGAACGATTTTACCAGATTCGGTGGGGGCCGCCAGACCCCCCTTAACCCGCTACCCCCTTTGTCGACGAGGGGGAATTTCGTTATTAAAAAATTGATATTTTGTTAAGAATAATTTTTTAAACAAATCCAAAGAATATTTATCAATAAACTTGATTTTTTTGATTTTTTTTTCGTTGCTTTCGGTATAATGGAGAAATTAAAAAATTGAGAGGTTAAAATACAAAAACATGCCAAATTTCCTTATCATTTGCGATTTCGGACGCATCAAAGTTTCGATCTTTCTCAAATTTGAACAAATATTCCGAGATCCTCGATTTTCTTCCTCCGTGTGTTTCCAAGCTGAAAGATTTTTTGTCGCACCGCAGAGAGAATAAGCCTCAAGTGCACAGCCTGCCCATGAGTATGCGTGGTTGGTTTTGATTTTCCTCGAAATTCCATAGTGGTTTTCACTTGGGGATATCTACGAGGAAGCGGATTAACGAGTTTCTAGAACATTTCGGGTTCTCACTGCGCGCATAGATCTTTCGGAGTGTATCGCGTGATGAAATACTTAACAAGATGATTCCGAAGGTGCGCATGTATAGTTGCTATGGTGTTTAAATACCATCTCTCGTATATAACCCTCGTAGTGCATTACTTTCCACTTGCCGAGAAATCCGTTTCCCAGCAGCAATGGATGATCCTATTAGTGGGTAGATGAGACTATTCGTCTCGAACGTCAGGTAGTATTTAACACTCCGAAGCCACACCTCTCTCTCTCTCTGCGAGACGTGTGTTCTATAATACGAATCGTGATTCCCGCGATGGAGATTCGTTCCGACAAATTTTAATATCGAATGAAAAAAAGTGTGGAGCATCTTCCACTGAAATTCCTAGATCAATCGGGATAAATATCGATCATGATACATCAAAACTCAATCTAGATTAGCTTAAATAGCTGATTGGGCGAGAATTCCGATGGAAATAGAAATAATCAACGAGACACTATACTCTGGGTGTGAATATTCATTTTGTCGAAATTTTTTGGCTTTTAGCCGGAAATGATGGGTAGGTCGTAACACCCGGGTGGATTCAATCGCCTATGCCGTGTCGCAAATGAGGTTGAAACGGGTCGGAATGAGAGAAAGGGCTCTGTCCGAGTATTTGAGAGACAGAGAGACCGCGACAGAGAGAAGAGTGGAGAGGCCTGCGGATATCGTGGTACCTGGTTTCCCCCGTTTACCCACATACACAACTAAACTATAGAGGGCGAGGGTATAGTCCGCGCGAGGTCTGTACCAGGGAGAGTTCCACAGCTCATGCCAGCTCTCTCTCTCTCTCTCGCTTTCACCCTCAATTCCCGCTGCCACACTCAGCAACTTTGTTGAATTTCACGCCGTTTGAGTAAATGGGGGAGCAGATCAAATAGTCAGATATTTAGTGGCCGAAAGGCCAGTAGTAAAGCGAAAGAGAGAACGCGGAGTAGCGCGGTGGAGTGTGTATATATATTCGGTATATCTCGCTATGTATAGGCGAGAGCATCACGCCGCGGGGAGATTTGGGATTTGGCTTTTGCCACAGTAACATTCCGTTCAACCCTCGACGATTCAATCCCTCCCTCCCTCCCCGCGCGCGCGCGCCGAGCCGGTAACCGTTAGTGGGGTATGGTTCAACAACTCCCGTCATAATTACGGGTCCTCCGCGCTCAAACGCGATTGTAACCAATCTACAATCAACACATCAGCAAATAATAGTGACACGATTGATTTCGCAGCAGACAACCCCACTCTCTTTCTCTTTCTCTCTCTCTCTCTCTCTCTGCTGGTTACGCTACTATTTATATGCAAATAAATGACCTGGATATCTGATGAACCAGGATGCATAAGACCGAAAGTTCCAAACTCTTTGGTTGGATTAAAAAAAAACTTTGGAATAGAGACGTCGAATTGCGGGCGTGCTTGGGAATATAATTGAAACAATAGAGACGCCCCGGGACGGTGTCCATGATAAAAATGTTGACATCTTTGTCCCAGAGTTCACACAGGCACAATAATCGCGGGAGTAAATGACAGATGGCGCGAAAAATGTTGGTAAAAATGGGTAGGCGATTGAAAGGGCGTGCGAGGTGGGAGGGTGTCGATGGATTCGTGTAAAGGTGCGGGACGTTGGGGAGCAGAGGGCTCCATACAGAATAGCCCGACGTGAAAATGTGTGAAACGCTTTGGAACTCTTCTCCACGGCTTGGCACATCTGCCTACGCGCTGCGTGGATGAGTAATCTGCATCGCTGTTACGTACACTGCACTCTTTTTATATATTATACAGGGGCTTTGTACCGGGCGGTAAAACCATAAAAATTGTTTCCTCTCTCGTCGACATGGGCCTGGGCTCTCATCTCGTTGTTGAAATTAAAAGGAATATGATTTTTTTGGCATTCATCAAGGCGACATGTTAATTGCCCATCTCTCTCGCTCTCTCTCTCTTTCCCTTTAGCCCGATTTTTGTTTTTCTTTTTCGAGTTTTGCGCTCATATTGCTACTCTCCTGTGTGACGAACACAGAGAGCAGAAACTAGCCAACGATTTTAGCCAAAAAATCGCGTGCATTATGCTCATCCGGTCGGTTCCCCGGTCCCGAGGCTCTCCTTCAAATTTCCTCTCGTTTTTCCTCCGCGCGCTAAAAAGCGTCACAATTCCAAGCGGCATATTTGCAGACTGGAAATATTCTCCCGTCCGCGCGTGTACGTCGAGTAAACATGCAATAATAAGCGTACAAGAGCACGCGTAACGTGTGCACAATTTTGTCTCAGCTTTCAGTTGCACGTTCAAACAAAAAGCAAAAAAAGTCAAAAGTCGAAAGCAAATTAAACTTTTTCCATTCCCAATTCATCCATGCTGCAAGAAAAGTGCCAAAGGAAAATAAATCGAGCGAAGCAACATTAATTGCGATGATTACAAAAATTAACGACGTTCAGTCCCAAATCGCAAATGATAAGAAAATTCGGAAAATTTTCCATGTTTTTCGTATCAAGTTTTTTTCCTTTGACCTCTCAATTTTCCAATATCCACAATATGCCGAAAGGAACCGAGAAGAAACCAAGTTTATTGATAAAAATATTCTTTGTATTTGTTGAAAAAGTTATTCATAACAAAATATTAATGTTTTAATAACGAGATTCCTAATCGACGTCAAATTTTTACACTACCTCACGAAGTATTCACGAGATCGTGTACAAATTTCACGACGATCAAGAAGCTACAGAACAATTAACATCGAAAAAATTTCACACATTCAACTTTCTTCATCGGAATGAAGTTGCAAATGCATATTTCGTACTGGACCAATGATGGGGAATCGGAAAGGTCAAGGCTTTATAGTAAGAATCACAACGTGTGGATTGAACAATGATGAGGTGGGCATGGCTCGTTGTATGATGAGAGGTATTGATTGACTAAGCCTCCTGACACCGTTCTCTCGAATAATAGCCCTTATGGCATGGGATCCTGAGGTTTGGTTGCGTCGATGTTGTGGAACGACGAAGCACGGACCGAGAGGAATGGAGAGGGAGCGAGCGAGAGAGAAATCGCCCCGCAGCATCCAATGTCCCGGAGGGTTGTTTCAGGCCCTTCGCCGGAGAACACGCGATATACGTTATCTGTGTCCTTCTCTCCTCTATGATATCGACACCTTACACCATCTCTCACCTCTCATAGATGCGTATGTATATCGCGCGAGAGTCTCTCGTTGAGGATATTACCCGAACTACGTTCTCATATCACGGTTCATCCTTCTCGTCTCTCATTCTCTCGCTCTCTATCTTGCTCTCGCTCGTTAGCTCGTCTTTCTACATGACGAGGGCCGTGTTCAGCATCGCGAGTCATCCTCAATGCCCCTTTTCTCCCCAAAAACCCTGCCAAAGCCCTCTTTCCCTCGAGCCCTCTGCGTCCTCGTCTCTTTGCTCACACTGTAAATTTGCATTCACTTCGTTAACGCAATTACATCGTAAGTGGCATTGTATGCTTCACGAAGATAGGAGAATCTCTCCTCCCAACGCCCTCAAACGCCCCCTCCTGATTCCTTTCCGCCGCTGTCGCCTCCTCGTCCCGCGCTAACTCTCTATGAACGGGGAGCCCTCGTCGTTGTAATTATTATCATGATTATGATTGCGTATATAATTAATTACTCAAGTGCGGTTAGCGCGAACGTTGCTCCATGAAAAGACGTGTCCCTTTGAGCGACATGAATCTTTTCTATTTTTATACACGCGATATATGCGCGAGACCAAAATATTCCGCACGAGTCTAAATATTCGGGATGAGTTAATGAAAATTCTAGTTGCCACGCGTCCGTCATAATCGTAAAAAAAAAGTTCTTTATAAAATTGCACAGTTTCTCGACAATTTCCAAACAGCCTAGCCAGCGTTGTCCATACAGGGAAGAATCTCATCACTTTGTTTTATGGACAGATTCGTCGTAATGAACTCTTTATTCTCCCTCTTGGCTCCTCTTGTTCCCGTAGCAATTTAATTTTTCATCGCAGCGCGAGCATCGCGCTCAAAATATCAAAGCGATGAGCGCGAATTGAATTTAAAAAAATCATCGAGCTTGCCAATTTGAAATTGCGGGGATAATTGCAGCGCAGGCGCGAGGCATTAATGATAGACGTGCGAGCTGCACGCACACCAACACCAGCACGCATCGAGCAATCAGTCTGTATACTCATTTACACATTTGTTCGCCGGGAACACAGCGCAGGATCCCGGATAGAAAATTGATCATTTCGAACCTGTTCCGACTCCCGCGAATTACACGTTGTCGCGTCCTGATCCCGCACTCTGACCAGCACAGATCTCTTCCTCTTTCCAAAGCTCTCCCTCGCCCTTATATATACAGTCATAGAAAAGCCTCGGCCCCACTCTCGCGGTCCTCGAAAACGAGACCGAAAACCAACGTTCGCACACGTACTAATCCTGTTATACAGCCAACAGGGCTCTGCATGTACATGTAAATGTATATATGCATCCGCAACCACAGACTTTAGGGCACCTTGTGCGTGAGAGCCTTAATTGATACCTGGAGGGAAGAGGCCTTGCCGTGGTCAACACACACAGGGACTCACCATCACGAACCATTTTCACCGAGTAGATACACAAACACCTCCCACCAACGCGGCTGCACACACATGCATTCTCCAAAGTTCAAAGTTTAACCAACCAAGCTGCTCACGAGAAACAAATTCAAACAATTAATCCTCCCTTTAACCGTTTCCCCACATCTCCGTAAATGCATCAAGTATCGTCGGCTTCTGTGCTTCACCCATTTAAATACCACACCCGGATCGTTCCGACTCTCTCTCGCCAAACACGAGGCAATCCAAAAGTCGAGTTTTAAAAGCTTCGCCAAAGCTACTTCATACTTGCTTTGGAGTGTACGAAACCGCGAGAGTGCGAGGCGCGTCGGCGTATCCGATATCGTGCTTCGTGTTGCTGCGATGTCGCACGGAATCCTCGGGTATATAACAGCAATAGAATAACAATCCTGACTGCAGAGAATTCTACTGCCTGAGCCTATATGGGAATATTTTGTTTCTGGAAGTCACAAGAACGTCACAGATCCGTAAAAATTAATCTTCCTAATCTTGCATCGGAAGTAGATTTGACAGCGTCGTCTGCTGGACCGAGAATCGGCCGGTATAGGGATTAGATATTTTTTTTAAAGAGGTTGGATCACGACGATACAACGTTACCATGATAAACCATGTTAAAAAAATAACAAATTAAAAAAACATGAAAATTTTATAAAGTTTGGTAAATATATTCTTCAATAATATGACAAAATACAATTTTTTTTTTTGATTTTTCAACCACGCAGTACAAGAGTGATTCAACACTAAAATTCACCTTTATAAGCATAAAGTTTAAATATTTACCGGGTATGCATCGCTTGCATAAGAAGTTGGATTGAACTCCCAATTATTGGATCACCATGTGGTCAGAAGTTGTGTTTCTATGCTTGATGCCAAAGAATGTTACCGCCAAATTCATGAAATTCTGATTATTTTGATCTCATCATTCAACCCCCTCAATTACGGAGCGCAGGAGTTGCGCCATGATCTGAAAATTGAAGTGGAGAATATAATTACGTTGGTCCCCGTCAATTGAGCCATAAATCATCATGATTGATGCCGTAATTGCTGTGAAAAAACTTTGCATATGCAATTTTATGCAAAAAGTATGTGTGCGCGCAGCACGACACAATCAAAGGGCTCTTGATGCCCATCAAGATCGATTTTTCATGCGAGTCGATCTTCGTTGCAGAAGCGACGAGTTTCTATCATCGCCGTGAAGTTCTAGTCGCGGTCAACTTTCGACTTTTTTCATTTTGAGACTCGCTAGAGTCTCGACAAGAGTCATTCTACTTTACCAACATTGACGTTTTGATTGAGTCACGAGATTTATAAAAAGTTCTATCGTTTCTCACGTGCTAGCTAAATTGCAAGTTTAATTGTTCAAAATTCGTATGAGCCTTCTTAACAATCACACTCAACTGTGAGAAAGTTTGACCGTCTCAAAATCGAGTTAATTGTTGAGAAAAATCGTCTTTTTTCGTACCATCCCATGAGACCTCGTGTCAAAGTTGCGATTTTGAAATCTAAATATCTCGATAAGCAGACGTAAAGATTATTGCGTTCTAAAACGAATGCACTTGTCCAGGCTTTTCCCCATGAAGTGGATTTGGCATGATAGCATCGTATCGTAAAACATGATGAACTTTTTGATACGAAAACGTAGCAGCGTCTGGATATAATTGAAAGATTGAAAGAGGAAGTGAAGAGCAACTTGAATTGTGACAAAAAGCTATGGGTTGTCTGGGTTGAATCTCCGCATAATCAATCCATGATGGAGCTTGATTAGTCGCGGTGTCTTTGTATCATTCGAGTCGGAATATAAAAAGGAGTCATCATGGATCGATAATCGATGTCTAGCTCGTGTCAACTATCACCTTGGACCAGTCGCGTGCAAGATCGATCGGGACTTTTATCGGAAGAATGGAGAGGAATGGATCGCTCCCGTGTAGGTCTCCGGCCTTTGGTCGCCTTCTCGTTATCTCCAGCGGCAGAGAAAGAGGAAACGAGAGAGACAAACAGAGAAACTCGCGGCACTGATTCAGGCATGCACGTCGTAGTCCGTGGTCTCGAGTCTCAAGACTCCTTTAATTAAACGGCCTGACAGGTACATCACTAAAGAGCCGTGCAGGCTTATATCGCGAGGCATTCATCGATACCTCCTCTTCAGCCGGCTGGACCTGTTCGCAGCAGCAGGCACAACTACCAGCCACTATATAAGCTGCATGTAAAATGAGACAGGCGAAAGGATAACCAACCAGAATGAGCAGGGCAATCCTGCTGTCTGCCCAACACAGACGATTGACACAGTCTCTTTCTTCCTTCATCTTTCAGGATCGCTCTCTTGTCTGCTCGAGCCATCGCCGATTGAGTGCATGATCCATACATTCATGCATGTAGATGTGTACGTGACGAAGTTTTACAATGCAACTGCAAAGTTGGCTCATTTTTTCAAAATTACACAGACCTTTGATTTTGGGAAATCGTTTGTTGGTTGCAAATTTCATAATTGAAACGTTTTCCTCTGTTGGGAAGTTGGACGTTCTTTTAAAAATAAGATCCTTCGATTTTTCGGAGCTCAATCGTAGCGCATTCACTTGTCGGTTCGAACTTTCCTAATTAAAACGTTTGTCGGATATTTGTCGATTTGGGAAAATTAAAAATTGAAAAAATCGTTTGAACGGGATTCAAATTTGTGGTTGCATCCAATAATGTTTGCTCCTTCGATTTCTCTTGAAATGGGAAATCGGCGGTAAAGAATATGTAAAAAAATCTACCGGGCATTACCGAAAAAATTCAATTTAAAAATCATGAGACTGCGGTAACCCGCTCAATTCGACTTCTGAACGCGTTGCCCATTGACTTTTGATATTCCCTGTATTGGCAAGTGTGTTATTTGGGGATATTCACGAATCAATAGCTTGGTACTCGGGTGATCGTTTCACTCGAGATTTCAAAGGAGAAACCCGTTCGCCTTTGACAGAGGTGAAGAAAATCCACAGACGAGGACACGACGTAGAGGAAGCGAGGCCGCTGGATTGCGGATCCAAGACGCGCGCGATAGGGTTTGAGCCAGATATGCGTTTTATTGAAAATATCTCGGGTGGAGGGAAGAGAGGCGAACGGTCGATGAAACCAACAACGGGTCTTGTACACTACACTGATTTTGCTCTCTTTCTCGATCCATGGAAATATGCCTCGTATAACATTCTTATCCCTACAACAGTAACCGTTTTTTTTTTTTCAATCTGCTATTCCGTTAACTTCGGGTCGTAAATGACCGAAAATGTTGAAAAATTCATATCTCCGGTAAATTTTAACGAAAAGGTCTCAACTTGGGCTCATTCTTTTCGTTTTTTAATAGAGAATCGCGTGAGCCTGGGAAAATTCAGCTTCAAGTCAAAAAATCAGTCAAAAATGAGGAGAAACGATATAATAGACGGGAGAACGAATTAAGGGAGAAAGGGCGCGAAATTTAAATTCGTCTGGGGTATTTTTTGACCCCATGGTACCGTTCCAGGGTTATATGATGAATACTTTAATAAAAATTGTTTTCGCTTCGGTGCAAATGAATTATGATTTGTGCGCTCGAAGAAATTCCAATCAAGATTTGACGCTCGTGTTCACCGACTGACATTCATTTATGAGACAATGGCTTCGCCATTAATTCTTTGTCGCACGAACGTTGTTAGAGTCGGGAAACTTTAGCCATTTAAACCGACGAGAAATACACAGCAATCGCGCGATCTTAAACAAAGCGTTTCTCGAGATTAAACATCGGAAGGGGGTGGAGGCGAGGAAAACGGCCGCAACGAAACGTCGATACTCCTCGAGGAGGATCGTTTTATTTTTTTGCAGCCATGCCATTTGCTGTTTTACGGTTAGGTGGAACATAAATAATAGTACCTGAAAATCGCGCAGTCTCCGATGCCGTTTCATTTTCCTCGCGTGGCATGCATTCGCGCATAGATAGACCGACCGATATACAGACAAACAAAAAGCCGAAAAAAATATCCGTAAAAGTCCCCCGAATCCGCATCTTCGATGCTCGTGTGTTTTTGTGGATAGTCGAACACATTCGAGGTCTCCTCGTTTATCCATCTATCCCACGAGGTAGCACCTCTCCCTCTGGTTTACACGTTCATATACGTCCCGGAGCCTAGATAGGGTGTGCTCAAAATCGCACCGGAATCAGCTCCTCAGGAAAATTGATCGAACGCCATTTCGCAGCTAATTATACAAAATAACTCAATTATCGAGCTGTTAACAATTTTTTTCTCGCTGCTGTCGTCACGGCTGAATTCCGATTCAAAATCTCACGCTCTGCCATTGGAATCCTTTTCGGAAAAGCCAAAAAAGCCAAAGTTGCCTCTTGGTCAGGTTAAAAATGACATCGTCGTATGTCAATGAGCCTGTTTTGCTCAATTATTTCATTTTATGCCCGACTGAAAATTCATTTCCGTAAAAATTCATGATTTCGCTCAGAATACAGAATTAATTTTACAGATTGCGTGCAAATATTTTTTCTATGTATTTTGGATTCGATCGAGTCGAGCTCAGCCTCAAAGTCTCTTTCGACGTAATTTCAACGTCTGAAGGACGAAAACGGAGCAACGGAAAAACTAGAACGAGGCGATGTTTTTTTAGTTGAAAATCAAAATAGGAAAACGGTCGACTGTTAACCGTGGAACGGTGGCTTGGGGTCAAAAACGACAATTTGGACCCGTTTCGTTAAATTTTACCAGAGATATGAATGTTTCAAAATTGTGGTCATTTATGACCCCGGAGGTTATCGGGATATAGTGAAAAAAAATTGGGTTATCGTTCGAGAGATAACAGATGGCAAAAGTCTTTGGATTTATATGAGATGAGAAAAGTTATTCTGCATTTTACCCTTCGGTGCTCCGTTCATTAGATAATGAGTGTGAACAATGAAAGCTAATCGCGGATGAGCTTTCCGCACGCGGTGTCGTGCGTTTGATCCGGACGAACCGACAGCGCACCGCAGGGAGAAATGGGCGAAAAGTATTTTCTAGGGAATCTTATGGTTTATTTATTTAGTTGACAAAGCTCGAGGTTAATTTTTCGGACACTATGTATTGAGGAGAAAGTACGACAAAGAGTCGAGATGTTCGGAGGTTCGGAGGGTTTTATCCGAATAAAGTTTGACGCGCGGTAGAGTGAAAACGTGGTGCGCGCGGAAGCAGCAGCAGAGGAGGAGACGAGGAGAGAAGGGGGCGAGAAAGAGGAAAGCTCCGACTCGCATCTCTGACTGGAATGCATACATCAAAAGCGCGAAATGATAGGAAGGATGTAACGGCAGGTCAATGCGAGAGATCAGCGCGGCGCGATTTACGACGGGAATGTGATTTATGATTTTGCACCCGGCCGTAGAGACTCGCGCGCGTTTCCTCCATTCGTATATGCACAGCACTGTATTTCGCGTTCTGAAATATGTATACTCGCCGCGGCTACGTCCATTTTTCTAGGTTTGTGTTCATATACATATACACGCCCAGAAATATACATATGTATAATAATACCTGTAATATAGCCAAGGGACTGATATTTATTTCGCGTACTCGTGGAGACTCGCGTGCAACGATGCTCTCGAGATATCTCATTGAAAATTCGACTCACCATAAAATCGCGAATTCACTCTAAAAATCATTCGATCATGTACCGCGCGGAACAGGCGCATAAAAGCTGCTTCCCCCGCGCGCGTTCGTTTATTCTATTCTTTCGGAACGAACAAAAAACAAACGTGCCAATTTATCGCATCGATCCTGCTGCCGCTTGCTGCACGGTATTCTCTTGCGATTAAGCTCCGCAGATCGCAGAGAGGAGAATTAAACGCACGATTACGGTGTGTCGCCATCGAATCGCTAGGTACTGCTGTTCTAAAATCCATGCGGTACATCGATAATTGCTGGCGTATGAATTAACCTGCTCTTAATCTCCGCGTCGAGGCTCATCTGTAATTGTGTTTATTACAGACTTAACTTCCTCCGCGGATACGCGTAAACGTTATTTCTCCAATCCGCAATATTCATTAACTTCATTTATATGTTAATGCTGCATTATCGAACGTGGGACTGGCATCAAAATATAATCGGACAATCAACATGATAATAATAAGAAACCCAAAAATTCGACGTTTCATTGAAGGTCGTTGATTCCTTCGTGTGTGACGGTGAAATTTTTCTTTTCCAGATTTCAATGTCCAAAAAAATTCAAACATTTTTAACTCGTGAACAATTTGGGATACACGGTTCCCGTTTTGCACAGATGTGAATCTATATAAGCTTTTCATCCTTCAAGAATTTTACCGGAATTCCTATAGAAATACAAATTTTACGCTGCATTGAAATTTTTGAAAAAAGTCATTGACCGCGCGTTAATTTCCGAAAATTTCAAGATTCATTACTCATTTCTTTTAATATATAAATAGAGTATTTTAATGAAAAGCTCGGTATCGAATTTCGGAAATGTCGGTTAAACGGTTTAGATTTTATGGTTTTTGTTTTTTATTTTGCGAAAATTCGAGTTTTTTTGAAAAATCTTCGTCTCGCTTTTCGTTCTCTCGTTTTTTTCTATTGTTTTACCGCATTATTGATTGATTTCTTTTCACTTGAAGCAAAATTGACCCAGGCTCACGTGATTCTGCGTTAAAGAACGAAAAGAATGAGCCCAAGTTGCACGCTTTTCGTTAAATTTTACCGGAGAAATGAATTTTTCAAAATTGGGGTCATTTTTGAGCCGAGGTTACCGCGGGACAGGTAAAAAAAATCGAATAAAAGCAACAGGATGTTCCTGTCGTTTCTTCAACCTTGAGAGTCTATCCAAACAAAGAGAGTAGTTTGGGGTTGACGATGGAAATTCCAGGCTGCTCAGTTGGCATCAGAAAAGACAGATCGAAAGCTCTGAAGATTGGAGAGAAAAAAACGTCTCTCGATCGAGTGTTGCAAGGTGTAGTGTATTGGGCTTGCTTCTTTGAAGTGCGTTGTTTACGACGACGACGACGGGCCCTCGGTACACACAGTCCATCTGCCTCTCTCGCGACGAGAACTCGTTTCCGCACTCACTTACGTTTACTTCCGTTCTTTGCACAAGATCGCATATCGCCGACAGGAATAAATATCAACTCTTAAGGAACACTGATTCGGGATCAAACGATTTTACGAGCTCAGCTGCGTTTTCGTTCACCAGCCCTTCAGTTACATACAGTTCTTTCCAAAAGTTCAATTTCAAACGATATCACAGACCAAACGACAACAAAAACGATGCTCGAAATACGTCACGATCGTTATTCTTCAAAAACTTGCTATAAAACCGCAAAAGAAATGACACTCTTGCTTCACCGCGAGTCTCACGATCCTGCGTACGCGTCAACGTCATTTTTCCAGAGTCTTTAGTCAAAATTTTGAGCCTCCCTGTAGACTAAGCACAAAACACGATGGCAGTGAACCTTTTGTGCAAAATTCGTAGCGAGATGACCGTATACACGAAATATACTCGATCTTGGCAATTTCTTCTGAGAGTTTCCGTCACTCAAGCCATCAATCTTCGTCCTTTGTTAAAAAAAAAAAAAAAATGAAAAACCTTAACTTTTCTCTCGCGTAATACGAGGTGATATTTCGTGCGAATAAAAAAAAGAAAAAACATATTCGCGCTAGTATAGTGTGGCATATGTGCATCTGTGCTATTTACCAGGACGCAGGAGTGTATATCTCTGGTATCGTTTATTGGTAGGAGGCAGCGACGCGGGAGGAAAAGCAGCAGCAGGAAAGAATAGAAAGAGAAGTGGAGCGCGGAGGTGGAAGAAGGAATAACGACACTATTCGGGAGACAGGATAGTATCTTCGGGTTCATTCAATTCCGTGTGGGTGAGCGCGAGAGCTCAGGTGGAGGAGGCTGAAAGTGGAAAGATGAGATGAAAAAAAGAAGGAAAAAAAACGACGACACCGCATGTATATATACGCCTCCGCGGGAATATAAGATAGCGCGAAGGTTCGAGGACTGGAAAAGCAGTTGTTTCGCTCTCTCCCTCTTTCTATCTCGTATCATCTGATATAAACTTAATTCCAGGGGACATAACTGCCGGCATGGAAACGATATATACTTGGCCATGTATATAGATTTTCCTGCAAAGTATGTGGAGACTCGAGTATATATGTTTGTATGAAAACGAATCCTAGACGCGGAGACGTCCAATAACAATCGCGCGCACGGGTCTCGCGTTTCCCTGCTGCACGTTCACGTCGTGTGTTTTTGTCTCTGCTTTCCACGTGCATGCGGCACGTATTTATTCATATATATACATATATATGTACTTATTCGTACACCCTTAAAATGAGAGCGCGAAGGGACACTGCGGAGGGTGAAACTCTTGACGATTCTTTTGCTTTCATCCCCCCAGAGGAACCTCATCATCCCTTTCCTCGTGTGTAATACTTGCACTCTCGCTTACCTCCACTTTTTATATACATATATATTTGAGCAAAGCTCGCCTCGTTCGCACTCTGTGTCTCGATTCTCGACGCGACGACACTCCACAATCATCAAATGTACATATATGTATACTCCGGAGGTTTTTTTTTCGCGCGTAAAATTTATAGCAGGCTGCAGATAGGACGCACTTGCATTTTTGCCGTCTGCCGCTGTTGCTGCTGCTCGAAAACCACCGCAGCCCTTGCCGCCACCGCGCACCCCGACGCTCGAAAGAGCCAAAAGAGACGCTGCGCGGGTCTGGGGAAAGTGGAAAAGTGTATCGAAGGAGTGTGTGACATAATGTATTACTACCGTTGTCATATTTTTCATGCATATGCGATTCTATGTTTATATTCACCGGGACGAAATGAGTGATGAAGAGTTAAAAGGGGTGAGAGGAGCAAGAGAAAGGCTTGCAAGCAACCCTCGTCAATTATCCTGGCGGCGTGTGCAACCGGTAGAAGTGAAAATCTCTCCAATGTCTGTACCCCACCTTTTTCATCTCTCTTATTTCTTTTTATATCCTCCGTACGCGCTTACGTGCAAAGTCACTTTTATTGTAAAACCTACCGAATGTTCGTTGGAGAATTTTTTTTCTTTTTTCTTTCCTTATCAACCACCACTCTGCTCTTCCTCGTTATATTCATTTGCTTTGCACGTGATGCGTTTATAATAATAATTGCATTCGTATATAGAATTGTCTCGCGTTTTATTTTCCCTACCGAAACGAAGAATAACCGGCCAGACAGCTTGAAATATTCGAATCTCATCTCCCGTCATGTAATTATCGTGATTGAAAGCAACGGGAGAGCAAAAAGTATAAAACTTTGCCCAATAAGCCCAGGGGGCTGACGAATTTAAAAAGCTGCACAAATCTTCACTTTCAGTCATTTTTAAAGAAAATATCTTTATCATTTCTCTCGTGATGATGATTCGTGCTGAATTTATGCAAAAAATTCATTTTAATTTCGCATAATTTTATCAAGTGACGACGAGCCAAACAATGTTCATCAATTCAGCTTTTATTTTGTTATTTTCGGCATAAAATAATGTCGAAAAATATTCGCCACGATGGCATTTAATAACAATTTATTTGTTCGTCAAGATATAGTGATTGCTCGTTACATTTTTTTAGAAAAATTCATTAGAACTGTCGGAGAATAAAATCTGAAAATCTCTGGACCAGAGTCTGTCAATACTGGGAAAAAGCGAATGATCATCTTGTCGTTATTTAAAATTGGATATAGTTTGGGATTAATTAAGTATTAAATATTTATGATGAATGGATTAATTATTGGTATTTCGTATATTCAAAAGCGAATATCGTATTTTCGAAAGTTTGAGCATCAACTCAGCGAATATCAAAGCCTGCAATGCAAGCAGCATTAACGACTCTTATCAAGCGACAGTTTAGTTGATAAAATCAAAAATAATGATGATCAATATTGAAAGATTAAATACATGGAAGCTTTGGAATCAGTTACGAACGTTCGTGTAATTTTTGTCGTATTGCTCGAGCAACGTTGGATGGGTTCGCAGGATTTTGAGTCTGTATAAGTTGCGTATAAACAAACATGTAGATACAAACGTGTATCTACGAGGCTTGGGAGGCTGCGTGATAATTCGTACTCACAGGCTGCGTGATAATTTGACCACACAGACACAAATAAATACCGGTTGCCCCAAATTGAATAGTGAACAATGCGAAATAACGATTGCAGTGAAATTCCGTGTGAAAAGTGGAGAACAATTTTTTCTGTTGGGCTCAATGCTCGGGGTTTATTGATTATGTCGCGTTTCGGAAGCCAGAGCACTTTGATCGATCGTAGCAGCAAAACGGTGCAAGATAGAGCCAAAATGTATAGGACCAATTTTGTAGAGCGTCGAATTGTCTATGAAAAAGTTCCTTACAACATTTCTCTGTCTTACATACTTTGGTCTGTAGAGCGATTAGAAAGAACTAAGCGTCGTTCGCGATTTGTTTCGATTCGTCTTGACGGCTGAACCACCGGAAATTAATAATTCTGATGATGTCTTGTTTGTAGGAAATTTCATGCTCTAAAATATTGGTCCTGTGTATTTTTTTCGTATCTCTAATCGTTTCGGGAGTACGGGCCGTGATAGTTCTGTATTTGTTCTTCTTGGATCATTAAAATCTCATTAAGGGAAGGTCGGAATGATAAAAAGATTTTTTAGCCTCGAAATCCCGTCCGAAACTTGAAATAACATTAAGGACCATTCATCCCGGGACACCCTGTGTAGAAATCGTACGAAGCGCGGGCCGCAGCCACTCAGCCCTCTCTCCTTCGCGCCGGGCGCGCGAGCCAGCGCCTGCGCACGTTTATCGCCTTGTCTCGCTTGCACTCACCAGCAGGCTGGTGGTCAGTAGCTCGGCGCCGGCCGTCGTAGTAAGCAAAACATGTGGAGCTCTTGCGTGTTCGACGCGTAATTACGCGTGCTTTTAAATTAGTATTCGTCATACGATTCGCCAATTATTCTCGGCTCAGTACCGATTCGATCATCAAATTGGAAATCCGTCATCAGTGCGCGTCAGTGTGCAATTCCAGTGATTTTTTTCTCGTTCATTAGTGCCGAAAAAACAAAACAAAACAACAATTTATAGTGATTTCTTCCTCGCAATCTATAAGTTTTTCCTTCAATGTGAGTTTTATTATGAAAAACCTGTCAATGAGTTTACTGACCAATTATTTAGTGAACATTTTCGACAATAATTTTCAAACCATTATTTAATCAATAATTTCCCAATTAACATAATTAGCATTTTAACACGTCCTTTGACAATGAAAAGAAAATTTTGTTGGAAACGATCGATATTTTGTTGGATACGTTCGCCTAAACTTTTTTTTTTTTTGAAAAATCACAAATATTTTGTCATCGCAGCAAGAAATATTCTAGAAAGTCTCTTCAAAAAAAGAATTCTTGTTATTCCAATCGTGAATTTTGCTGAAAGTTCCGTTGAAAATAAAAAATGTTGTCAAAATCACGAAAACTTCGAAATAATCTTAAAATATTTAGTTTACCGTGTTCACCAAAATATCGACGTTTTTTTGACAAAATTTTATTTGCAGTGCAGAGAGTACAGTTTAAAATAATTGGAAAAAAATCCATTGGGGTCGGCGGGAATTGAAGCCGGACTCACTGGTTGTGAGTCGAGCATTAACATAATTAATGAAATTAAATAAATAAATGGTATATTTTTCAAGTTTTTTTTTTCCTTCATGATTTCATAAAAATTGAAAAATAAATTCAAAAAGTGTTGCCAACAGTTTGCGTAATTTTTTCATTTACATTTGAAAGTTTTAAAAATTGCAAAATCCTCCGAAACTATATAATTATAACTTTGCAAATGAATAAATTTGCTTTGACAGGAAGTTTTCACCCCAGCGAACGATAACCCAACAATTTCAACATTGGAATTCTACAAAATGACAAAACACAACGAATGGTGAGATTTAATAGTTTTTTTTTTTTATTATTGGAATTTCATTTCCGCGTAGAGCATGTTTACGTAATTAAGGGATGCATGATTAAAAAGGAATGCATGAAATTGTTAAGGTGAATATTTTCGAGCCGGCTGAATTGGCGAAATGAATATGAAACGAATAATTGGATGAAAAAAGTTGAAATTAATGCTGAAAATTAAAATTTGACAATTGCGACGACATTGATTAATGGAAAATGATAAATCGAGCAAACACACAAGGGAACAAAATGAAAACCTTTGAGTGAGTAACGTGTTTTTTAAAAGCTTCGAAACATCCGATGCTGAGATTGTGTTTGGACGATCTGTGACAATGATGAATAATAGTTAATAACGAAGTTCCATTCGTCATTAAATTCACGCCGGGTGTGTGTTTATATAACACGCTTAACGATCACAGCGATCTTCCCTTTTTCTCTGGATGTCTCGGACGCCCCTTTTTTATCATGGCGAAGAAATAAAAATAAAAAAATGAAAAAATTTCCTGAGGAGAGTCGTTGGCCGCGTTGCCCAACTGTCTTCGCATCTCTGCTTCTTTGATTAAGCCCACGGGGCGCGCGTCCGAGAGCCCCGATCCACCTGTACGACCGAGTACAAAAAGAATTTCTTCCTCTATCTCTCCTGTATTTTCGCTCCGTCCATTTCTCCATAGCCCGGCCATGCAAGCGAGAGAAAGAGCATCTTCCCCTGCTCTTGTCTCCTTTGAATTCTTTTACTCTCGTCCACTCACTCTCTGCCAGCGTTTATTATAGCATCTTCAAGATCTTTCTCTATCTCTTCCAAATCCCCATAACCAAACGATCCTTGCCCTCTCTTTCTCATCGTGTGTCCCAAACCTCTTCGTGCACGCTCTAGAAATCTAGAGAATCTTTTTAACCGCGTGTGTGTACCTTCTGAATAAGTGCCGGGGTCCCCGAACGCGTGTGAACCCACCACGCCTCTTTTCAACCCCCCCCCCCCTCTCATTCTCATTCTCGAGCGCGCGCTTTAGATCTATCAGCTTTCACGTATCCCCGACGTCGAGTCCGAGGGCCCCGTGGCTCTATATCTCTCCGTCTCTTCTCTTTACTCTTTCTTTCACTCCTTTACCTCGATTCTTGACGCACAAAAGAAGATAATGACATTCATTCCCATTAAACCTATCCTGGGCACGGAAATCTCAAGCCCCCCACTCCTTTTCTGCCTCTTCCAACAATATACCTGGGTACTTCATTTTTTTATCGCTCTTCTCGATCCTGCAGGCCCTGGACTATTATTTTCTTGTATAACGAGCAGAAATATCCTCCAATTCGATCAGTTATAGAATCATGCCTCGGAAATGTCGACAAAACGGTTCGAGATCGTCCTATCGTTGGAATTTCAACGAAAAATTTATTTTTTATTCATTTTTTTTATAAATCAATGCAATTGTTCCAATTTTTCTAGTTCATTTGGGTCTTTAATTGCAAAAACGAGTTTTCCATTATCGCTGACAAATACTACGTGATAACAATTTTACGCCCTGCTCCATTCGTCGAATTCCAACGATGCCAATTTCAATACAGCTCGTAATTATTCAGAGTAACTCGTTTTTAATTATATTACACTCGTATAACAAGCTCTAACGAGATTGACCCATTAAAAAAAAAAACAATCCAAATTTTTCACCGATTTTGCCCTCCATTTTTTCCTCGGCTTCGCGATTTAATACTCGGCAAAAAAAAAAACTATCTTTCATTTAAAAATTGCGGTGATTGGGAGAGAAATAGCTTGGGGAAATATTTACACGCCGTACGCGCACAAAATCGAGAGCAGAAAAATCCAAGCCACACGCGACGCCCGAAATTTCATCAGTTTTGTTCACGTTGTATTGTTAAAAATCGGGATTTACTTTTTTGACCTTTGTGCTCTGAATACTTTGATAATCCGAGAGTACTCGTCGTAAAAACTGCACGTAAAAACGCTGTCAAACAATGTGATTTTTTAATCATTTTGTTCGATCGATCGCCCAATCATAAACAATGAAAACACATGACTTTTGTGTGGTTTTATTTTTTTCATTACCGAAATAAACGCCTCGCCTCTCTCGGTTTTTCCCAGCACTCCATTCAGGTACACGCACTCACGCAGGCACAAATTGTCAATACAAATTGGCAAGCCAAAAAATCCTCGTCAACATTCCATTCTCAAGGGATTTTTTTTTAACGTAAAACATTATATCAACCATTTTTAATCGCACGTTAACGCTCAAGGGCAATAGAAACGCTGCACCGGAAATATAAATGAATCATCGTATTAGCAATTGAATAAACAGACCTATTTAACAAATACACTGGATTCAGATCAAAGAGCAAATTCATTGTGACTCGAAACCCCTGCGGTTCCATCGCGATTATTACCGAATTAGCAGTTTTTTCTTCTCTGGTGGAATTTTTCGTCCAATCGTCACATTGGCCTTCCCTCGTACGCCATAAACGAGAAAGTTGCGTATTTTTAATTTCTGTTTCGTAAGCTAGAAAAGTTGATACTTTTATTTATAAAAATGGACAAAACTACGAAAGGTTTTCGGGATAAATTCCCGAAGACTTTCAAAAGAAACTGCAAAGTCTCCGGATTGGTATATTTTTATGGGAGGAAGGAATTGTTGACCTTTTCAAGGACGAATTTGTAGTCGAGGCTTAACGTTTTTGATGGACATTTTTATTTGGACGTTAAGATTTAGCTCTACGACGGCTCTCAAGTTGAAACAGAATACGTAAACGTGCTGATATTTGTTGGTTTGTGTGCATTCACGTAAAGAGAGTTGAGCGTTGGTCGTTGCCAAGCTCTATTAGTCATTTTTTTTGGTCAACCTGTTTTTTTTCCGTGTCGCTCGTAAAAACTCATACACGTGCTTTCGCATCTTTGCTGTCCAACCGTAAAAGCCAGAGAAGGGAAGAGGAAGCGCGCGCGAGCGAGAGAGAGAGAGAGAGAATTCTTTTCTGAGTTTGAGGATGGATACTCCTCGGTTGGACAAGGGTTGCTCTCGTACAGTCACAAAACGTACGTGTTACGTACTTGGCCAAGTCCGAGGAGATGCGCGCTATGCTGTAGTTTTGGTTCTAGTGTCGCGCGACCAGTGCGCGGCCAAGCGGGCGTTAGAGAGAGCGAGAAAAGCGCGGCGCGGGGTGGGGGGAAACGCGCGCGCGCCTCCCCCCACCGTTTCGCCGCGGCCGAGCTCTCCTGGCCGGCAGGATCGCGTCAGTAGTTACCGAGCCACCGTTACGACCGTACGCACGTATAACAAACACGCGCGCGCGCGCGCCGTAGCTCATCCCACTGCCACGATCACAAACTCCCTCCCCTTTAGGATATGTTTGAATCACGTATGCATTCCTCGTTTATCTGTACCAGCGGATCGATCGAATTAGTCCATGTTAATTGTTCGAATTTGCTTGAGAATCGTATCCCTAATTGCCTTACGCATTTTTTCACACAATAACAAAGCCCCCTCAACAAAACAAGTAACTAAACATTGCCTGCTACGCAACTCTCTAGCATTCGTAATAATTAATACCCAGCTGAGAGAGAAATTCTGCTGCAACAAGCAGAATTCACGATTCACCATGTTCAAATGACGAAAGCAAAACAGACATGAAACATAAATTAACGAGAGCTCGTTACTTATTACCGTTTTTTTTCCTTCATTCTTTGTTTCTTTCTCTTTTTATTTCCATGTCTCTTTCTCTTATTCTCGGTCATGATGAGAGTCTCCTGATGAGCTACATCACATACGAGTGGCATGGGACGCATTGTTTTGGGCCATTCTAGCCTACCGTATAATGAGAACTTTACAGGCTTCTTTTCATCCAAAAAAATATATTCCCTCCTGTTCTCTAATACTCTTTTCTTAGTCCATCGTCTAACAAGTTAAATTAACTCGCGTATTCACATTCACGACATACTCGCGTCTCTCCACTCGTGCCACTAGCTCGCAAGTGCACGAAACTATTTTTTGCTTTTCATTTTCTTTCAATCGTCCTCATCCTTGGTTTTTGTCGCTTTGCAAAATAACGATAATACGAATTGTTGTCATATTCGCTTCGAATCCGTTCAAGGGCGTTGTGCTATATATTTTCTTTCGCTTTGGACGCCCGAAGAAAAAAAAACAAATAAAGAACGAGCTCTTTTCGTGTGCGCGAAATTTCGGTAGGTCGTTGCGACGATCGAGAGTTTAGCATCAAGAAAAAAAAACTATTTGCAGCAGTGAGGATTTTTGTGGTGGAAAGTTTGGAAAAAAAAATATGATTCCGTTGAAAAAGTTGGAGTGATTGGAGGAGTCGGAGAGCTTTTCACGATATTCGTGTACTTCGCGGTGTGTGTGTGTGTGTGTGTGTTTCGACGAATCGCCTGGACCGGGGAGGCGCGGGGCTCGGGTCAAAGTCTCTACGAGTTACTCGGTGGTGAAATTTTCGAGGTGAATATCGTGCTCTCGCTATAACTTAACGTCATTATTATTATTTCTACTCGAGTTCTCGTTATCAAGTGTTCGTTCAGCAAACTCTATACATTTTTATTTTGTTTATTTTTCTTTACAAGAATACGTGCTTGTTTTTTGAATATTTGTTTTTTGTGGGTACAAAACAATACGCTGTGTCTGTCTGCGATGTCCTCTGGATTTGGAAATGTGTGTGTTTCCGTGAATTTAATATAATGCTCGTTTAATTTAACCCCATCATTTCCGGTCTGTACAATCGGCAATATTGCCTCGCCTGCGTCCTTGATAATGTTCGAACCGAGCAAATTAATGGAAACGACTATTGAGATATTCAATATTTGAAAATATTAACCAGAGCCGGAAAAACTACATTGTTTATTCTTCAATCAATTAAATATCACATTCGGCCTTATACATCGAGCACACATTGGGTCGTTTTGACCCGAACAGTTTTCTGGCACCAATTATTTCGTATTTGTGATGGCAACAAATATTTTCGCATTTAATTTCCGTTTTCGTCAATATGGACGATTTGGAATACATTTTGAAAAACTCCTTGGGTCAAATTGACCCACTTTGCACGTGCTTTACGAATTCGCATGGGATTTTTATGAAAAATCGATAATCTCGGCGATTTTCGTTCTTTTATCAACAAGTTTTGTTTATTTTTATAAGTTTCCAATGATTCTGAAGTTTGCATCGTTGGAATGCAACGAAATTCTTTTTTATATTTGGCAAAAATAATTATTTTAATGGAGAATTGAATTACGACGATAAAATGATCGATTTTTGCCACCCGAAAACGTATCGGCTCGAAAAATTTGGATGACATTGAAAATTGAACGGATCAACAATAAAATAAAATATTTTTCGTCGCATTCCAACGTTGCAACCTTCACCATCATAGTTTGCATTGGTTTTCTATAAAGTTGACTCGATGAAATCATTTCTGGTCAGCAGTGTCGTCGAGAGGCCTCAATTTAGCTGTTACGGAGCTTTATTGATATTACTTTGGCTATTTTTGCTTCCTCTTGCTTCGTTTCTCATTCCGAATATCGTAAATCGCGTGTAGCATACGAATGATGTATACCTACTTGCAATAAAATTAGTGATCGCGATACGTTCCGGAACGTGCATTTTCGTAATAGATCGGGACTCGAGATGATGTACGTACTCGGAGATAGCAGCACAGCGACGGTCGCCCGAGTCTCGGCACTTTTGCCGGGGGCTCTGGAAAAGAGGAGGAGGGGGGGGGGGCAGTGGGTTGAAGCGAATGGGGTAACAGCAGGCTAGAGAGGGGGAGGGAAGGAAAAGAGCAAAAGCCCCAGGACAGAGAAAACTTACGACTGCTGCCTCTGCTACTCGCTTTTTTTTAGGAAAATACGAATGTACTTTTTGCCGTGTCTTTCTTCTTCTTGTTTTATTCTCTTTATTCGCTCGCAAGGTGACGCGCTCTCGCCGAAGCTCTTACTCGGGAACGAAGCAAAAAATAATAATATGAAAAATGTCAACAAAGAGAGAGGGCAGAGTGAACGAGATAAAAGATTTGATAAGGAACCATTATTGAAACAATTCCATGAATAAGTTTTGAATTTAGATTCCTATCGTTACCGCCCTCCCATCCTGGAATTTTTACTCGCGCCTGCTTGCATGATTGAGAACACTCCAGTCTACGTTACCGCGAGAGATCGCGACACCGTCATTTTTCTCTCGTTTCTTTTTTCCTTTTTTTTCTTCTCATCTTGTTCCACTTCGTTCTCTCACTCTTTCTCGATCTTGCTCAATTTTTCTCTCTCTGTTGCTTCTTCTCACGCTCTTCGGGACGCCCAGCAGGGACTATCCCGAGATCAAACTCACTTTACCCCTTTCCTTCCGATCCTTTCCTACGATTAACTTGACGTTAACGTCTGTTTTTAATTCCTACTATTATTCTTCGCTCTATAGATAACCGAGATTGATGCGGAAAAAAATGTTTTTTCTTCCTCTTTTTGGCTTCCATCCCACCATTTTTTCGTCTTCCATGTTTCGGCTCTACAGACTTTATTTCCATTTATTTATTTTTCATCTGCGCGGCTCGATTTTTTTTCTGTTTGATTCATCCGTAACTTGATGCGCGCATTTTCACGACAGTTTACAAATTTCGACTTTTTATCCGATTTGTAATTATCGCGCGTGTGAAATTCCCGGAATCGTTCGGGTTTTATTTTTGATCTATTTTTTCGGTCGATAGAGCGTATTGTATTTTTCTTGTCCAGACCGAAATATTGAATAATAAATATTAGCTCTGCTGCAGGAACAAAAAAAGAGAATTTCGTTACATTTCAACCATGCAAACTTCAACATCATGAAAATTCATATTCTGCACAATCAAAATAATGATGCTGAGGCTTGCAACGCTGGAATGCAACGAAAAATATTTTATTTCATTTTTGATTCGTTCAATTTTCAATGCCGTTCAAATTTTTTGGGCCGATATGTTTTCGGGTAGCAAAAATCGATCATTTTATCATCGTAATTGAATTCTGCATTTAAATAATTATTTTTGTCAAATATAAAAAAGAATTTTGTTGCATTCCAACCTTGCAAACTTCAGAATCATTCAAAATATGGCATAAATTTATATTCTGTAACGATGATTTCTATTCTTTCATTATTTTTTTATAAATTGTACAGAAATTACTTAGTTTTGGGGAAATTTATCAAAAGCGAACGATTTCTCGTTAAAATGTTCGTATCGATGCTCGGTCCAAAATCTCTTTCTCTCTTTTTAAGGATTTTGAGAAGTTCGTTAATTTCAATTGTTCAATAAATGGCTTCTGGCTGTGGTATGTTTTTACGATCCTGAAGTTTCCATCGTTGGAATGCAACGAAATTCTATTGTTTCTGCAACAGAGTCAATGATTATTATTCAATATTTGATCCGGCCAATAAAACGATTCTCTCTTGCGACCAAAAAACTCGATCGACTTGAAAAATTGCCACGATTTTCAAAATTCAATAAATAGTCAATAGAAAAAATGTTTTTCGTTGAATCTCAACGTTGCAAACTTCAGAGTCATATGTTTTTGTACAAACTATTGAAGAGATCGTGTAAAAATTTCAGGACGATTTCTCGTTAAAATGTTAGGGTCGATGCTCGATCTAAAATCTCTTTCTCTTTTTAAGGATGTTGAGTATTCATGGAATTTGTTAATGTCAATTGTTCAATAAATAGATTTTGGTTCTGGGATGTTTTTGTACAAATTATTGGAGCGATCGTGTAAACATTTCACGACGATTAGGAAATTCGTTATTGAAAAATGAACATTTTGTTGAGAATAATTCTTCAAACAAATTCAACAAATATTTATTAATAAACTTGCTTTTGGTCATTTCGATTTCAGTATATTGTAGATATTAAAAAATAGAGAGGTCCACGAAAAAATGTATCGCAATGTTTCCGTTAGACTTCAATTGACTACATTCAATTAATTAATGTTAATTGTTCAACAAACCGCTTTTTAATCGTCGTGCAATATTAACACGATCTCTTAGACGCTTTATATAAAAACATACCAGATTTTCCGAATTTTCTCATGTGCGATTCGCGACTCAACATTCTCAAGTACAGAGATTTTTTGTTCGATCGGTTTTGCTCATCATGTGAAGCCCGAGCGCGAATTTAGCGAGTTCGGTGTGTTTATAGATATTTGAGCGTAAGTACAGACTATACGATTAAAGCGAAATGCAGGGAATGTCGTTTGAAAGCGTCGTATCGTGATTTGATCGATCATCAGAGAGAGAGATAATGCTGTTGAAAAGCCTCTGGGTTTGAAATTCGTACAGATATTCATTTTGAAATGAAATACTACTCTCCCGGTTGCCAATCTCTCGTGCCGATTTCCGGGAGACGCGGGAAAAAGAGAGAGTCTCGTCTCTTCGTGTATATGTACAGCATTAAAATCCAAATAAATTCGCATATCCTCGCTCGGTCTGGATCGTATATAGCGTTGATAAATGAACGTGGATTAATTATCTCGTTGTTGTTGAAATTATAGCTGTATGCTCGCACGAGGTTCGAGCGTGTAATGAAAATATATGTACCCTGGATGCTTTACGGATCTGGCAGGCACCCACGTTGACCGACTCTCGCTCATATATAAAACGCGCCGTTACCGCGAGCATTTTAAACCCGAAAGCGCTAAACGGCCTGCGGCCGATGCTGACTACCGAAAATATGGAAAAAGCACAAACCACTCATACATCCTCCCAAAACGTGTCCTCCACTTTTGTTCCCCCCCAAACACCAAACTTTTTCTTTATGAATATATTTTTTCTCTTCATTTACTTCCATTTCGATTCTCATATCTTTTTCCTTCTTTTTTCATTCCATCCTCAATCAGTTTTACTCCGTGCCACCAATTATTTCTGTCAGCTATCGGCTGTATTGTCGCGGATTGTCTATCGGACTAGCCGAACTTCCCAACGTTCGGGTCGGACGAAAAATACTTTTTCCTTTCATTTTTTATTCAATTAAAACCATGACAATTTTGGTCTCGATTTCGTGCTCGTATCTTAAAAAAAAAATCGTTTTATCGTCCCGATTCTGGTTGTTAAAAAAAAAAAAGCAGAATTTCGCTGCATTCCAACGCTGCGAACTTGAAACTTGAAAAAATACGACATATGACAAATGAAATAGTTCAATTAACTAAATCGTGCACACTTTTCGAGTAATCAGTTGAATGACCGTAGCCAAACGATTCTATTCCGGCGGATTGCTCTGCTTATTTGATGACGTTTCCTTCCATTTACTGTTATGAAATATTTGCTCGATTGACAATCAACAAATTAGTTGAACGGTATCGTTGCTCGTGAATAATGATTCGCAGCTCACGCGATCGATAATATATTGCATTCGCGTTTAGCTGCGCTGCAGTTTTGTTGATTGAATCGAGTCTCGAAAATGTTGCAATTATCGAGACGTGATTTTTAATGTTTTCACCGAAATATTTCCAGGCCGATTAATGGCATTTTACGCCCGCGCAAAAGTGACTTTTCTGATGACTCTGAAATTTGCATCGTTGGTATGCAACGAAATTCTTTTTTATCTTTGACAAAAATAATTATTCAAATGCAGAATGTAATTACGATGATAAAATGATCCATTTTTGCCATTCAAAAAGCATATTGACGCGAAAAATTTGCATGACATTGGAAATTGAACGAATCATCAATGAAATCAAATATTTTTCGTTGCATTCCAACGTTGCAAACTTCAGCATCATCCATTTTTGTGTGATCCACAATTTTTTTCGATTAATCTATAAACATTTCATAACTACAATCAAATAAATACCAAACTCTTGAAAAATGCGCAAAGAAATAATCAACTTTTGCAAATAATTAAATAAGCTCTGAATTTTTTCATTCGGCTCTCAATTAGCTCGGGAAGTGACGATTTTCCAATAATTAATTTTCATTTTTAAACAATCCACCCGATTCTCATTTTTCCTGCTCTGACGCAGCTGCATGCGAGTGTGTCCTCAAAGCAGCTGAGGGCTCTCAGCTTTGAGGATAGAGTCAAATTTTTTATTCCAATGACAGAATGGGGAGTTGCCATTTAATCCTAATAACTTTAAGTTTGGAAAAATCTGTTCAACTTTTAGGGGCTTCGACAAGTGCCGAGGCCCGGAAACGTGCTTGAAATTTCGAGTTAGGCGCATTGTAATTTAGACCGTAGCATGCGGAACGCGGGGCAAGGCGCGATCTGTACAGGAGCTTTCTTGTCTCGGTTATATCTCGAAACAGTTTTCGTTGGGTGAGTTGTGAAACATTTCATCACTCGGCGTTGAGAAAGTTTCCAGAGCGAGCGTGACAGAGTTGGTTGGCATGGAGAGATAGAGGAAAGATTCTCCAGCGTGAGCTGCGCGGCGGGGATTCGGAATGAGGAATTAGCAAACGACGAAATAGATGTGACGCTTTCTCGTGCTACTCAACAAACGCATCGTTGGATCTATGTCGATGTGCACGGCGACGCTAAACGGAAGGAATACGACGAGAGTATATACGCGAGATCAGTTTTCATCCTCCTTACATCCTTAATACGTAGAAAGATCGTCTCGAAAGTCTCGCTCGACATTTTCCCAATGTTCTTCATTCTCGTAATCCTCGAGCAACTTTCTCCATTTTGTTATCATCATTTTTTACTGCTCCTTCCTCCTTACAACTCGAAAGTACCTTCTCAAAATATCCAGCAAGTGAATTAGACCTGACAATAATAAGAAAAACTCGACATTATCGTTTAATCCAAAGTAACCAGCTCCTCCATTTTTTTTACGAAGCGTGGAGCTCAGTTAAGTTAGCGCGTTGTTCGAAACAGTAATACGATCCATTATACACTTGGGGGCTGCAGTTTTGTTGGGTTTCTGTTCGTTACAACGTTCGTTAATTAACTAAACTATTATAAGACAAACTGCTTGCGGCTCAGCGATCGATGTGCAAGCCCGCAGTGCATATGGCTCAGCGGTTGCCTCGATCTTCATCGATGATACCGAAGTTTCGATCGTTGCAATTCAAAGAAAAATAGATTTCTTATTCATTATTTTGATAATTAATGCACTGCAGAGAATTTTTCTTTATTATTGATACGCTCGACTGAACGTTTTTATGAAAAATCACAAAAATGTAGTTGCTGAAGCGAGAAATATTCTAGAAAGTCTTTTCAAAAAGATAATTTTTCCCTTTCCAATCGTAAATTTTGCCCTTGGAAATCAAAAATATTCATTTGACCGGGTTCAACAAAATATCGACGATTTTTGACACAATTTTATTTTCAATCTGCGATCGTTTGAATTTTCCAACAGCAAAAAAAATACTGTTTGAAAATTTGACGCCCTTGTATGAAAAATGATCAGTTTTCGTTGCGTCCAACGACGTGAATTTCAAAAACGTTTTTTAATAGTGACGCTCCCAGCTCGTGATAAAATTGGTCCAAATCATGCAGTTTTTTTCCTCGGTGGTGCGCGGCTCAGACTAAAGACACGGGCGGATATAAAAAAAAGATAAAAAAGTGGGAGAGCCTAATTTAGCGGAGTCGAAATCGCACTCAAAGAGGTTTTAACTACTTGATCAAAATTTTTTGACAGTATTTTTCGCTCGCGTCATTTTTTTTCGCATTCTCTGGTGCGGGTTTTTCGTTGGTTCGGACCCTATCGCGCACCTGCCGGGTGCTCTCCGCGCGATCTCGTGCAAGTCGACACTGCCCGGGATGATGGCATAAAGGAGCAGCACACTAGCGCACCGGCAGAGCCGAGAAAAAGTCGATTACACTTTTGCTCCCCGGTCCTCCAAAGCCCCGTGTGTATACTCGCCTCCGTGGGTGCACGTGTGTGTGTGTGCATGCTCGTTGGCGTTATGTGTGAGCGAACGTGTTTCCCGATTACGTGCTCCGCGATACTGATGCTTGCCCATTTTGCGATGTACGCCGAATTCTTCATTCCCCTTTATCTATATATACACGCCTCGGTCTACTGATGGCTGTCAGACGATGAATACATACCTGTATATATTAAGATAAATACACCGTACTAATACACATTATAGTATGTGTCTCATAGCGGAGAGTGTACGCGGGAGGGATTATTTATTTTTATGACCTCAGCGACAGATTCAATCTCGGTCGTGGCAAGAAAAAAACTCTTTACGTGTCTTTACATACACATATATATATGATATATATGGAGCACGAGTATATATACGAAGTTGCCGAAGATCCAACACAGCGTTCCCATTAATTACCGGCAATATTGATTTATAATAATTACTAGGCGGCTCCATCGTAACTCTCGCCTTTTTTCGTCCCTCATCGCGATTTTTCTCATTTTTTTCTACATCAATTTTCACCGAGTCCTTTCTATCTTGTCGGAAAAAAAACAACAGCTGCTGTTTCTTTATCACATCCACCATCGAAATTTATCGTTGTGATTTGATCCAATTTTCGGACGCTTGAAAAAACCACCCTCCCTCATATTTTATACATGAATTTTTTTTAACTCGTTGTTAGATTCATAATTAAAGTGCTTTTTGGTGAAATATTATTACTATTTTATAAGCTTCGCTCGCTCCTCGTTCTTTCTCTCTCTTTTGATGCTATCGAGGCAGGAAAAATGTTTCGGTCCATCAATCTAGACTTTTTCATTCATTCGCTTTATTTCTTTCGATCCGAACATTCGATACGAAATGCGTAGATTGAGAAATTGAAAAACTTACTCCTCCCGATTCATATCTCAATATGTGGTTCGGAAATGATTTTAAAAAGGCACAGGGTACAATGACTCGGCGCTCTGTTACGCAGCCCCCCCCCCCCCCTCAATTTTTCTCTCTCTCTCACACTCTTGTGTATCTCGTTTCGTTTTTTTTCCGTTTTCTCAAGTGCGTTCCTCCTCAAGTGGCCGAGAGATGCGAACGGATAGCTTGTTTGTCTCTCGAGTGTAACACGCTATGTTTAAGTAGCTGATGCTGGATTGCTTGGTCCGCGCTCTGTATCCCAGCAGACTGGATGCGAGTTCACGAGAGCTATACACAAGAGAACTCGCATCTTTCTGTCTCAAGAGAAATACTCTCGAGTCCCCGCGCCGCAGTGTCGTCTGCCTATTGCATTCAAACAAATACACACAGCCTACTCGTAATTTCGTGTATAGCCGCGTGTTTATACGCGGGGGGTCGCTACGGGATTCAAGTCTAAGTAACAAGACCCCGTGTGTGGCTTTTTCGTATAAGATTCCGCGTTTTGCATGTGTTTCTCTCGATTATTCGTTGCTGGAAACGTTAATCAAGTTTTTTATTCTTGCTCGACTCTTTCGCTCGTCTTTTATCCCCTTTTAAACATGGAGATTCTTCATACTTTATCCATTAAGGACGCCCTATCGCCACGATCAGATCTAAATGTTTTTTTTTCTGGTTTTCTTACATACTAAATGGTTTGCGAGTGCCTGAGTTCGTTTAATAAAAAAGTTGTTACAAATTTACTCGAGTCATACATAATCCAAAGTCAAAATTGTACGAGCTAATCTGTATTTTTTATTTAATAACCAACGTGTTGAATAAAATTTAAAAGCATTTTGTTGAAAAACTAAATTAAGCTTCTTCGATTTACATAAATGAGTGCAAAGTTTTAAGAGGCTTCGTCGTTTATAAATTGAAATATTCAATGTTGAAAATTGGAACTTTTAACACGCGCTCTAAATGAGAAACCACTGAGAATTGTGATTTTCATAAATAAATATTTCGACTTGTACATGGCGAAACCTATTCGTGTGGTGGAAATTTGACAGAATTCTAATCTACAGGAAATTTTGCATACAACTTCCTTAAAAGCATCTCGTCGAATCGCTCGGTTGATCACGATTCATCCCTAAAACATATATAAGCCCGAGCAGACCAGAATTTCAATTGCCGGAATCGATCGACAGTTTTTGCTTGTACAGCTTGACATAGTGAGTCGGTTATGAATTTTAACGGTAGTTCGGCTTTGTCCTTACTCGAACTTAATCATTAATGTCTGAGGAGCTTTGATGCAGCATCGCTTCGGAGATCTAAAAGGGAGAGAACGGTGCAATTATCGTGGCTTTCGTCTTTCCACTCAAAGAATTGAAACAGCTGTATCTTTTGTGTGGATATTCCGATGTGCAACTGCGCGCGCAGTTTACCTTTGTGTTTCAAAGTCTCTTCAACTTCTATTTAGTTTCATTTTCGTCGCTGATTTCTGGACTGGAAAGTATTCCATTGTCGCTTCAGGGTGTTTGTTTGAGATCAAACTACTGCTCAGAGGCCGCCAAACAGGGACAAATGGCAGCAAGTGCAGGATATACATCGATGCCCGGATCATTCGCGCTACGAGCTTTCTTAAGCAAAAAGGCAAACGGCACTGAATCCACAATTCCCTCCACGTATAACTATCACAAAAATCTAGGATTCTTGAATAATTTTGTATGAATATTCTTGACAGCAAAACGAACAATTTTCTCCTATATGAAGAAAAATTTTCCGACTCGAAGAATTTTGAGATATTTTATTTCCAATTTTCAACTTTTACCATCCAAAAGCGTGTTGATTCAAGTCGCGTTTTGTTTATTAGTTGTGAAAGAATGTTCTTTGGATTTTTCTTTGAAAATTTCTGCTCGTAGCTTTTTGGCTGTCTGCAAATAAAAATTCTTAATATATATATATTTTTCCAACTTTCCATCGAGACGCAATTTCAATTTACATGTGTTTAGATGGGGAAAGTTCAAAATTAGATGATCCTGAAGTTTCCATCGTTGGAATGCAACGAAATTCTGTTATTTCTTCAGCAGAGTTCATAATTATTATTCTATATTTGGTCCGGCCAATAGAACGATCCTCTCTTGCGACAAAAAAACTCAATCGACTCGAAAAATTGCCATGTTTTTCAAAATTCAATAAATAATCAATAGAAATAACATTTTTCGTTGAATCTCAACGTTGCAAACTTCAGAGTCATAATTGGATGATCCTGAAGTTTCCAGCGTTGGAATGCAACGAAATTCTGTTATTTCTTCAGCAGAGTTCATAATTATTATTCAATATTTGGTCCGGCCAATAGAACGATCCTCTCTTGCGACCAAAAAACTCAATCGACTCGAAAAATTGCCATGATTTTCAAAATTCAATAAATAATCAGTAGAAATAACATTTTTCGTTGAATCTCAACGTTGCAAACTCCAGAGTCATAGAATTGGGATTCAAATATCTCAAATTCTAAACGTCAGAAATATTTTTTTTTTCGTAGGAAAAAACTTTGAGTGCGTCAGAAAATCATGCAGATTTTTTTCGTATTAGCGATTTGCTTTATTTTCTTACCGACGTTTCGCGACAGGGAATTCTGTATATTTTTCCATGATAATCGAGTTCGAGGTCTCGAACAAATCTGGAATTTCCACTTGATTATTCGCGTGAAAGTCTGTAAACATCATCATCGTCCCGTGTGCATATGCGATTCAGACTGTATCGCGAATATTCGATGGCGTTAACGCCGTCGCTGCAATTGCCGCTTGACAACGGCGGGACCTCCAATTTCATGATTCCTTTTACAAATTGATTCGTTCACGCTCGTTCGTTCAAACCAAGAACTAAGATTTAAGCGATATCTGGATCAACAGCCGCGTCTCTTATTATTCGCGAGAGTATTCACCATCGGTTCATATTTCACAATGAAATGATTCGTTTGATCCCCAACCTCAACTCTTCTCACCGAGAACATTGGTATGAATGACAAAAAAACGAGACCACCGCAGTCTCGCGGACGCCATTTTGGTCTCGCGCATTCCTTTCGTTCAAAGTTTGTTATTATTTATTTTTTGATTGACACCCAACGACGCGTGAACGATTCGAAAAAATTTGTAAAAACCATCGCGATCGCCCACGCGAAGCAGACTCAAGTAAAAATTCCAAAAATTTTACTGACGAAAATCGAGACAAAAATTTCCAATTCAGTTGATGAAAATTCGGAAATCTTTGACTCGATTTTTACAACGTTTATTTAGAAAAAAAACACTGCCCGGTTGTTTTCTACACTCGTCACATCGAATTGTGATGTATTGGCAGATTTTGTCAATAAACTGTCGATAACGTATAGAAGAAAAAACGGACTCAACGATTTTTATTTCAGACCACGAAACTACGTCGATCTTTAAAATAAAATATTAACTTCTCTCTCGTTAGGAAAGAAAAGTCGATGAATTCATGACGCGGCCGAGTGCGTTGAATTCCAACGTTGCACATATAACTCGATTGCACACATACATGCATTTATATATGTTGCGTATTTATGTATTTGCGGGGGAATCGTGATACATAAAATGGCCATCACATACCGCGTCCCCGCGAGCAGGGGTGAATCCTTGTGCGAGCCTCAATTTCACAATTCCGCATCTGCACGTCACCGCGAATTGCCTTGGCGTGCTCTGCTCCGATCTTTTGTATTTCCATTCGAATTGAGAGACAACCAGCGGGCCAGATAGAGTTTGTCAGAAGTGGAAAAAAAAGTAAAAAAAAAGTAAAATAAACGCGATAGGAAAACAACTATCAAGTATGTAGGAAATTGAATCATCTTTTTCCGTCGAAATAACAGAGAGGGGCTAATTGAAATTCTGACAAGAAAATTGTCGACATCGACGTAGCTTGAAAATCAAAGAATATCAAGGAAAATGAATGCAATTTCATCGAGCACTACAGGCGTATGCAGCCAAACTCTTTTTCACCTTTTTCTCCAGCCATATATTAACGACTCAAAATAATATTAGCACTCGCCCGCTGGAGGCCTGCAATCTTCTCTCTTTTTAACTCATTCATGGCTGCTGTATCCTCGGCAATTTTGCATTCCCCATTTTATGTTGAAAATAGAAAATGTTGAGAGAGCTCCGCGAGTCCCTCGCTCGGTGGCTCATGCAAAAAATACAAAAACGACCCTGCTGGGCGATTTTTTCCCTTCGTTCTCCCGTCTTTTATCGTTACATCGCATTTTTGACTCGAAGGAAAATTGACCCAGGCTCACATGATCCTGCATCAAAAAACTAAAAGATTGAGCCCAAATTGAAGCTTTTTCGTTCAATTTTACCGGAGATATGAATTTTTCAAAATACGATGTTGAAGTTTACATCGTTGGAATACATCGAACTTGTTTTTTCAACTTTTTTTCAATTGAAATTACGATTAAATATTCAGTCAGGATTATAACTCGATCTTTTTTTTTTATCAGAACGCAAGAATGACTCTGAAGCTTGCATCGTTGGAATGCAACGAAATTCTTTTCAGTCTTTGGCAAAAATGATTATTTAAATGCAGAATGTAATCACGATGATAAAATGATCGATTTTCGCCACCCGAAAAAAATATCGGATCGAAAAATTTGGTTTACATTGAAAATTTAACGAATTATCAATAAAATGAAATATTTTTCGTTGCATTCCAACGTTGCAAACTTCAGCATCGTACGCAAGATCGGTACGAAATAAATCATGGCTTTTGAAATTGACCAAAAAATTAATAGAAAAGTTATTTTTCGTTGAATCGCAACGTTGCAGACTTTATAGTATCATTTCAAAATTGGGCTTGCATTCTTGACCCCGCAGGTCAACGGAATAGGCAAAAAAAAGGCTACCGTTCTAGGGTTAAGGATATTCGGATCTGCAGGTCCGTCTTTTTTCGTCACTCCCACGATGAAGCAAAAACTAAGCGACAGCGCGGATTTATGTGGATTTTTCAACTATATTTTCATTTCCACGTCAGAGCGACGGCGTGTACTGACGTACTAAGTGATCCTTGGGCGCTACTTGCATCCACCGTCGCCCTGCGCGGCATGCTTTTTGGCTCAAAGACAATAAACGCAACTCGTGCAAAATCTATTGCTTCTCGAGCGTACAACAAGCTTTTTCGGTCT
This sequence comes from Diadegma fenestrale, assembly GCA_037043255.1. Classification (NCBI taxonomy): domain Eukaryota; kingdom Metazoa; phylum Arthropoda; class Insecta; order Hymenoptera; family Ichneumonidae; genus Diadegma; species Diadegma fenestrale. The sequence goes on from CM073316.1 coordinate 2,691,748, forward strand.
TGTAATGTCCATTTTTTTGGGAGCTTTTTTGGATCTTTCGTTTTCAAAAGATTCTCGCGTGCGGAATTTCGTGCGGGGTGGAAAATAGTTATTGAAAAAATAGTCATTTCCTCGTGCGAGGAAAAAGCACTCAGAGGTGAAAACTGACGGACTGGCATTTTATGGGACCAGCTGCGATCCCGAATATCCCATGCACATCGAGTTTCATCATGTTTATGTGTATTGGAACGCACACATGGATAAAGCCGATTTACACAGCACACACATAAATTGATAATGGAGAGAATTCTCCTGTACTATCGAGAAAAATGTCTCTACCGCTCGTTTCGTCCGACGATCGAGACGACGATGAGAAAAATTGATGCAAGATGAAGCAGCTTGCCTACCTGATGCCGCTCGCTTCTTACTGCTCCTCGAGCCAAGCCCGTACGAGGGCCGACCCACCACCCTCGGGAATTGATGCATAATCGAAAGACGTCCGGGAAAAATTGCGTATTACGCTGCCTCCCGCAGGGAAAATGGATTTTTCACCAATTTTGGGAAAAAAATATCATGCCCTGTTCTCTTTCAGCTCGCGCCCACACTCTTTCTCGTTTTCCTTGCTCACGCGCGGATGGGCTGCACTTTGGGTGCGTTTTAGAGTTTTTCTTTTCGCAATGCGCGACGAAACACTTTTTTGCTTGTGAAAGATTCGACCTTTATGTTTGTCTTTACAAATTGAACGAGACAGGCCTCACTTCAGTAAAGTGGACGGGCCGATGTACAGGAACGAATATGATCATCCTTTTCACTTTTTATCGGTTCATCTAATTGGCTGCTTTTGTTCATATTAGTTTAAGGACGTTTTATGGCGAACGGTCAAATTTTCATATTTTTTTTCCGTTTTCCTTACATACAAATCATCCGCTTATATATACGAAAAAGTGCTTATACACGTGACCTTCAATGTTCAATTATTCGAGGACTGGTTCGAAGAAAAATCTGAAAAAATTTTTATTGCCATGTGTACTAAAGAAAATATTCACAAAATTGTATTAAATTCTCATCATTTGGAAATTTTTTATGGTTTTAACATAGTTTGGGATGGCAACATTGTATGTTCGGCAACGAAACGCCTTAAAATTGCACGAGCAGTTAGATATGACTGATCTTTTATGATTCTGAAGTTTGCAACGTTGGAATGCAACGAAAAATATTTTATTTTATTGTTGATTCGTTTAATTTTCAATGTCATCCAAATTTTTCGAGCCGATATGTTTTCGGGTGGAAAAAATCGATCATTTTATCATCGTAATTAAATTCTCCATTTAAATAATTATTTTTGTCAAATATAAAGAAGAATTTCGTTGCATTCCAACGATGCAAACTTCAGAATTTTTGCGTGGTGCACATTCGAAGCAATTCTATTGATGGAAAATTTTGCGTGCAACGTCCTTAATAAATCGTTCTTTCTGATGGTTGGTTGTTTGCGACTCTGCACAGGAACGGATACGTGCTACCAAGTCTCTGGGGCAAATATGCTTAATAATTTTTTTTTAATTTTACTAACTTGCATGGTACTCGAAATGCTCGGGTATAACGCTCGAGAATAATTTTGTATATACGGTAGATATCAAACCCGCGAAGCGTTATTATCCACCAGAAATTGCGGTGGCTGAGTTGACCGCGAAAAAGAATTTATCCAGCCAGCGATTTCACGAGCTGGGAGCAGTGAGCGCGTGGAGAGAGCGAGAGAGAACGAGAGAGAGAGAGAAAAGGATTTGGTGCGGTGAAGCAGCAAAAATAAGTTGAGGAGCAGAAAAAAATAAAGTTGGATAAAAAAAATTGGGACAAGGGAACGTCCGCGAGATTCGCGCGGGAATCGGATTGCACTAACGAAAAATATATGTACGTAATATATTTCGTCTTGCTATCAGGCCGATTGCTCCGTGGGGTAGAAAAAAAAAACGAAACCGACTTTGCTGCTTCTTTTTCTCTCCCTCGCCTTATTTTTTTTCCTCCCATGCACTTTATTTGTTTCTATTTTATTCTTCTCTCCTCGCGCCTCTTCTCGCCCTTTTCTTTCCTCGACTTATAGTTACGCTCTTTTCCTTTATTTATCTCATCTCCCGAGGATGCTCAAAGTCACGAAATTCCTTATATATTCCTTTTGCAAAACAAATTGCTTCTCGTTTTCTCCAGCCCGCGTGTTCATCATTTATTTGGACACACGCGCGCCTCGTGTCCTCTGGGTCATTCGATGAATAATAACGTTTGCCCGATTGAGGAGAACTAAGAGTGTGAAAAATGACAAAATATCTTTGATCTATTTGTCTCTACATTTGGTACTTTGACAATTTCTCTTTCGAGTGTTTATCAAGCTCCAGAGCCCGCGATAACATGCTGGAGTTTGCAACGTTGGAATGCATCGAAAAATGTTTAATTTTATTGAAGATTCGTTCAATTTTCAATGTCATCCAAATTTTTCGAGCCGATATGCTTTTCGTATGGCAAAAATGGATCATTTTATCATCGTAATTACATTCTGCATTTAAATAATTAATTTTGTCGAAAATTAAAAATGAATTTCGTTGCATTCCAACGATGCAAACTTCAGAGTCATCTCAATAACTACGCACCTCGCTTCAATCGTTTACTTTTTCGCCGTTTTTTTTTTACTCAATTTCACACCCTTTCCCTTTGTCTTCGCATTGGCCTTTTGGTCTCGATAGATCATACGAACAGAAGCGAATAAGCGTGGAAAAGAGAGCGCTCCCGCGCGCGCTCACGAAAGAAACAAGCGAGACCGAGATATAAAAAAAAGGGGAACCGCTCAGCAAGAGAGAAAGAAAGAAGATGAAGAATCGTAGAGTTGGGAAAGTGGCTAAAGTCCCGAAGAAAAGATCCACTTGCTTCTAGTTGGTGAGGAGTATATAAGAGTTTCTCTCGGCTCTTTCTTCCGCACTGTGTGTGCTCTCGAGTCTCATATCCTTATCCCTGGGGCGTCTTTCTCTCTCTCTCTCTGCTCTCTTATCTCGATCTTTGCCTCAATACGCTACAATATAGCCGTGGACCACTAATATATACCTGTAGTGCCGCACTCGCAACTCCCAACTCTCCCCCGCTCTTGTTTTTTTCTCTTCTCGACTCCTCCGACTGTCGTCTATGACTGTGTATCCGTACAGAAACGCAAAGATCTTTCGAATACGCTTCACGCTCTCTCTCTCTCTCTCTGTTTCTCTCGTTCTCTCCTTCTTTTCCTCTATCTATCTTGAGCGTTATACATTCTCATCGTTGAGGCGTGCGCTAGATGCACAGCATCATCCTCCTCGAAACTTTCTTGGCTCGTGGTGTTCCCTCTATGCCCGCGCTCATCTTCTTTTTCGCATCGATATATACACATAGAGATGCATGATATTGAGTAGCCAGTAGAGATAGGATAAATCCTATTTTTATCGGATAATTCTTTAGCGATATCGCGGCCCTCTGATCCCTTTAATCGTGCCCTGCAGCTTGCGAAGCGCAGGAGCAGCAAATACAAGCCCGCGTTCGGCTTTATTCACTATTGGCACAAATTTCACGCGCGACGTATATACACAAACATGAAAAAATAAATCTCTTTTACTCACTATCCAAAGCGCACCGAGAGTGACGTAAAATCCACGATTCACCCGATACATTTGGATTTTTTTTTACTCGCTTCTGTTACATGAACGTTTGAGAATCATTCTCAACTGCAGACGGAATTGACAGCGTATTCTGAAATACTGATGAATAATAAAGCTCCATATTGCACGAGGAACCCCATAAAATTCAATAAAATATCGTATAAAAGATCGATTCGTTATTCTTTTTCGTTGCTTTTCGATGGGACACACAAAAATATAAAAAAGTAATTTATTTAGAGGCTTTTATTGGTGAAAAAATGCGGTTGGCAGGATTTATCATCGGCAAAGCGACCGCACTCGTGTGTGTATATTTTTTTCTCTTAGTAAAATAGATCGCCATATATTGCACGACAGCATGATGTATAGTCTGAGTGGTGGCTTGTATATATTTGTCATATACATGTGTGATATAAATGTATAACTAAGCGTGTGTGAGTCACGCACTTAAAGCAACATTCGTCTTCAGATCGGCGAGAGAGCAGCGTCGCCGTCGCCGTCGCCGTCGCTGTCGCTGTCGCCATCGCCGTCGTCGTCGTCATCACTGTTGTCGTGGGCAATCACCCTCGGCTCTGACGCGCCCCCCAAGAGTTGCCGCGACGCCAAGAGCCACGAGACAGACAGACAGACAGATAGACTCTTGTCCGGGGCTCTTTTTACCCGCAACACAGAGTGGTCCAAACAACAAGTGGATCTCTGCGCGAATGAGTGAGTGAGTGACACAAGTTTTTACGGTTGGGGCTGCTTTCTCCCGCGGAGGGTTTCGCGCTTCAGGGTTTTCGGGGAGGAACTTTGAGGACCACGAATTATTCGAAAGATTCAGGGGTAGCTCGGGCTACACGACGCGAGCAAAGGAGACTAGGGGTGGGTTTGTGGGCCGCGAGGGAGAGGGGGAGAAGAAACTCCTCTACAATTAAGCCCAGCGCGAAGGAAGCCCGAGACGAGGGCGCAAGTGCTGACGGGCGCTAGGAGCCTCCTCGTCGAGCTGAAGCACGTGGACAAGAGAGTCGACCGGTAAAAGAAGAAAGCAACGTGCTGCATCGAAACTTCCTCTCACCCGCCGCGCGTTACTTCGCTCGTTCGTGCGTGCCTCTGTGTCTCTGTGATTCCCTTTTTGTGTCAGTGTTTTATAGTCTCTCTATGTTTTCGTCTCCGTAAACACAAAGATATCCGGAGACTCGGCAATGAGAGTGTGACGAATGTGAGGGACGTAACACTAAAGTACGATCCGGCTTTTCTATACATATATACATTTCTGCCCCTTGTTGTCCACGCCGAGGGTCGCAAACCCCCACACACACAGACCAAGTGACAGAACAAGAGGCACTCTTCGCTGCTACTGCTACTCGCGAGCTACGCTGTGGCGCAGAAATTGGGAGATGAGAGTCTGACCTCGAGTGGGCGTTACAGCGTGCCCGAGAAAAGTGCGAAAAGGGGGGCGCGCGAATACCCCTTTGTTTATTACCGTAGCCCACGAGAGAGACTAAGACGGCAACAACCATCTCCCTCGGGGGTTGAGAGACTCGCTGCCACCCTTGCACACTTCTCACCCCCTTGCCTGCACCCAGCCAACATCGTGAAAAGCTTCGTCGAGTCAAGAGCCTGCTTTTGGCGCCCCCGTTTCAAGCACTTTTTCCACCTCTATACACGCTCGTATTCTCTCTCTCTCTCTCTCCACATTCTCCTATCGTTAACCCTCCCCGTTGACACCCATCTCTACCTTTCGCCCCCTCTACACTCCCCAACAACGAAACTTTACAAAACAACGACAACAACATAAACAAAGTTAGTGCAATGTGTAATCTCGGAAAAAGTGCCGCGATCGGCCGATCCTTCAACACCGCCAACAGTCTCCTTCACATCGGACTACCCCTTCGCCCTTGCCGCATCATTCTCACGCTCTTTGTCTGCTTTGGGAGTCTCGTTCAACGGAATCATGCGAGGATCACCAACCAGGAGATCGGTAAGTCCAAAAACGTCTCTTTAATTCCTTCTTATACGATTACAAACATTCCATGAACTTTCTCGTGCCCCTTCGTACGTTTTTTTCGCCCGTACGCGAAAATTCTCCGAGGAGCCCGATCAATCGACGGGACACGGCCCAATTTTTAATTATTCCCATAAAAATCTCGGAATTCGTACGGAAGTTGCAAATTTCTTGCTCAAGATTTGAGCATCGCGTGCTGAATCTTGCAACTCTCGATTAGCAACGTATTTAATAAAATTTTGACTCACTTATCGATTTTTTGCTTTGATAAAAATAGTTTCGACACATTTTCTAGAAAGTAAAGAGCAAGTCCAGACTTGTACGCGATATTTTACAAAATTTGCGAAACCAAAGCAGTTGGACGATTTTAAAAAACTCGGATTTTCGTAGAATTAAAAAAATCATCAAATGATTGATTTTTGACATTCTCGCAGATTTTTATTTCTATGCATCGAGACTCGGAAAGCGCCGACAAAGTGCAGCTTAATTAATTCTCTCGCTTAATTCGTATTCAAAAAAAAATAATCTAAGCACCTCCCGCTCGTGACTCCACATTTTATTCTGCTCTTGGAAATTCAAGTTGTATTTAGTTGGAAGCAAAAAAAACAGGGAGTCCTGGGTCCCTTTCCAGGAATGCATTTTTTTTTTTGGGTAATAGTACTTGTGAATGTGAGAGGAAAAAAATAATTTGCCTATGCAAAGAGATTCAAGATTCCAGGAGAGAAAAATGCTCATTTATCCTGTGCGCTAAGAAGCCCGTAAACGGTGACCGTATTTTTTAGTTAGAGGTTTTGCACACTTGTCTGCGAGTTATTTATAAATTATGTGCAACTCTAATGCAATTAGACGTTAAGGATATTAAGTTTTTTCTTAACTGGTGCCTGAAGAATTGTGCAAGCAAACGCATAAACGATATGCGGCAGTTAAGCGCGCGTGCAATTGCAATATACTCTTGTACTTTGTCAAATGTGCCCGTGTATTATCCCAATTAAGATGAGCGCATCTCGGGAACACCTGCGTTCAGCATGAACAAATTTACCCCCCGGAGAAGTTTATGCTCGCAGTCAAAACCGGAGTAAATGCTTCGTTTGTGCAGCTACATGGACGCGTATCTCGTTTCGAAGGATATGAAGCGTTTTGCCTCGTCGCGGGGATTGTTTGGTTTTTGATCGCTTTCCGCGAGATTCACACACGCCACCGTTTTGTTCCCTCTCGTTGATTTTTCGAGCCGATTTCGACACTCGCCCATAACGCAAATGAGCTTGTTAGTCGCAGCTTGTAAACCTTCATGAGCGCCCTTCCCCCTCTCTCTCTCTCTTTCTGTCCTTGCGCATCCTCCGGACTGCATACACTCGTTATTAAGCGTCATGGCAGTTACCTCAGTCTCCGATAGTCTCCCCCGGTGCGCCTATTCAAATATATATGCTCACAGGGTGTCCTCGGATACTTGACACCGTCAACTTGCATTCTCGGTCAGATTTCGAGACTCGGAAACTTATTCCGCTTCATTGATCTGTCCAGGGACGTTTGCTCAGTTCTTGGCCGCACACTGAAAAGAAAATTTTGTTGGATACGTTTGACCGAACGTTTTTACGAAAAATCACAAAAATTTTGTCACTGCAGCAAAAAATATTCTAGAAATCTCTTAAAAAAACAAAAATGTTGCCATTCCAATCGTAAATTTTGCTGACAGTTCCGTTGGAAATCAAAAATGTTGTCAAAATGACTAAAATTTTGAAATTATATATCCAAAAATGTTTAGTTGACCGTGTTTAACAAAATATCGACGTTTTTTTGACTAACTTTAGTTTTCAGTGCAGCATTCGATCGACGAATCGAAATGATAAGAATTACGACCAATATCTTTAGAACCATTTTTGTGAAATTCAAAATTCGATGATGTCAAAGTTCGTATCGTTGGAATGCAACAAAAACTAATTACTATTTATAGCGGAAGCCAAAATTTTCATAGAGTATTTGTCAACGATAACGGGGACAGTCTCGTTTGTCACTGAGAAACTGAATTTACTAGAAAAATTTGAACGATTGTATTAGTTATCAAAGTAATTGATTAAAAAAACATTTTTTGCTGTATCTCAACGATGGAAACTTCAGTGTCGTTGAAAATTGACATTTTCCGCGAGATTTTCAATTTTTTCTCTCATAATTTTGGTTGCATGCATAAAGCTTGCCTGAGAAGATCTTGAAAAGCGGAAAAGTACACACGCCGTAACGAAATATTGTATGAGGATGAAAAGTGATTGAAAAATAGACTCAATATTTGGCACAGGATTTACCTCTAATTATCGCGCATTGAAGCTTGGATGGACACCCTGTATATGCATATGTATGAAGCATCCAGTAAATTCAACTCTCTATATGTATATTTAAGCGTATTTGGTGGTTCTGCCAGGCTATACGCGGCAGCAGCAGCAGCAGCAGAGGGTGATATTTACCGTGTGTAGCATACTGCACCGTTTCAACGTTCACCCGCGTTATACAACATTGCTCCTATAAACTATCCCCCCTTGTCATCGACGCGCCCATAAAATATGTCGTCGCTAATTTAGTTGGCGATAAACGCTGAAAGCGCAACAACAATATGCGCTTCCTCTTTCATATTCTGTCTCGTTTGCTCTCTCGATCTGGGAGCACGAGATCCCTCTCCCGGGATCATTACCCGATGTGTATCTCTGCTCCGCACGAGACTCGCTGCATTTCCCTTCAGCCTCGTTCCTCATTTTAACCCTCCTGCCTGCTCTTTCCCTCTCCCTCGCTGCGCTCCTACTTCAGCCGCGCGCTCAGCAAATAAATAAACAGACAATAAATAATTAAATAAAGGATCGTCGAGCGTTTTGCCGCGGCGTGCACGTTCCACCTCCATAAATGCATGCGCGCTTTTCATTCATTCACCCGCACCTCTTGATTTCGCGTATATACTTTTTTTTTTTTTATCGATAAGCCGTGGCTTTTCATGCATTCCCGCTTGTGCACACAAACTAAAAAACAGCAATATACTTGATTTGTATCTGAAACCAAAGAGATGCTCTCTCTGCTCCCGCGTCAAACAATTCTCTCGTGGCTTAGGATTGTATGGCAATTTCATTTCATGATTCGACGCTTTCAATCAATTTTATTTCCGCTTGCGCTTCCATTATATGCGTTTGTCAGTCTCTCTCTGTCTCTGTCTCTCTGTGTGTCTGTCCGCGCGCGTGTTTATGTCGGCAGGAACAAAGAAGAGGTAACGAAGAGCCCGCGCTACTCCGATTAATTGGCACATCCCAGAATTTCATTTTGAGTCTATGCACCAGAAAGCATTGATGAAATAGAATTTAAAAGGGAAATCATATCCCGCGACAACAAAGACCAAACGATTCAGCCTCTCGCAGTTGTAATTTTTTTCGACAAGCCAGTTTTTGTTGATTATTTTTCACGTCGTCATGATCGAACCGTATTATCGGGCGACTAAAAAAAAAGAAAAAATATGGTCAGCATCAGTTTCCATCAAATTTCAGGCTCCACAGTTTAACGTTTGATTTTTATTTTATTACGCATACGGTTGCACTCCCGGTGCGTCCGACCAATAATGCCAACTCCGATTACACAGAGATAAAAAATTTGTCCTTTTTATAGAAATTTCTGAGAAAAATTTATGTGTTTTGTAATAAACGTAATATGGTGGAAATTTTGTTGGAAAAGATCGATATTCTGGCCAACACGTTCGACTGCACTTTATTTGAAAACTCACTGAAATTTCGTCATCGCAGCAACAAATATTCTAGAAAGTCTCTGAGAAAAGTAAATTTCTGTCATTTCATAATCGTAAATATTGCTGAAAGTTCCGTTGGCAATGAAAAATTCTGTCAAAATTGCGTATATATCCGAATATTTACGAAAGTTGTATAAAAAATCGGCGTTTTTTTGACAAAATTCATTTTGTGCCACGGAATGCAATTTTTTCTAAACAAAATATTCTTTGAAATGAGATCGCACAATTTTTTTAACGTGCATCTGTAAATACTGCATTACGTGTTTTTTACAGCACGATCAAATTGCAGCAGCATGATAATTTTCAATACCAACGATTTAGAACCATAAAGCTTTCCAGTGCTAATAGTTATTTAGCCTCATGCCGTCTTTATGGACACGTAGGAATGTAGGATTGTGCTAAAGTGCACGTTGGTTGGCAAAATTTCAAACGAATCAATCACCGCGTTCTCCCACGCCAAGAGTCCATTATGATTTTAACAGTGCTATTTATTTAACTGGCCCCAAGTACGAGTTATCCCCGCGAGATGTGTATTGACTCTTTACATATATATGGGCGTGCAGGGCTGGTTTTGTGCATGGCTAGAAATGGAACACGTGTATACGCGAGCGCGAGATTCTGCCTGGTTCACCCGCAAAGAGCCGACCAAAGGAAGACGCGGGTGCGGGGCCGGTGGGTGAGAAAGGACGAGGGGTTAAGGAGGCTCTCGGGTACTGCAACGGTGATTTATCGTTAACCGTTAGGGGCGCTGCACTTACGTACAAAGTGTGCGAGCAGGGCAAGAGGAAGAGAGAGAAATGTACGGCTACTCTCGACGAGAGGGGTTGGAGTTTTGAAAGTAAGGTGCGGCTTCTCAGCAGCAATAGTAAAACACAGTGTAGCAGCATCCTGAAACTCTCCCTCTCTCTCTCTCTCATGCTCGAGTTGAGGAAAGGAGAGAGAATTGTTCAACGACCGAGTCTATACACACAAACGTCAGTGCTATAAGATATATGTTTTCTCACAGTCCCAAATCTAGTTACAGTTGGCGACGAGATTTGTGTAAGTGAAACATTCTCTCTCTCTCCCTCATCCTCTTTATTCTCGTATCTTATGTAAGCGTTAAGAACACCGCATGAATTTACCAAATTTCAACGCACTTTTCCCATTTTCTTGTGTGTTTGTTGTGCCACTATTTTCCTCGCTTTTTTCTAATATCATGCCCGAGCCAGGGCTCTATTCACTTGCTGATTTTAATTACGAGGAACTGTCAATAGAAGAAAATAAGTCAAGCTTCTGACTCTGCTTCATCGCGTTTTTTTTCTTTCGTCTTTCGCCCTCGTCATATCTCTGTACAGAGAGGATTTCTCTCGCATGGTTTAGCAGCAAAACTTGGACAAGTTTCCATTCATCAGGCTCTTACTCCCTTTGCTCTCTCGCTCTCCCTCTCTCTGCCCGTCGGTGTTTCAGGATATTACAGTTGGCGGAATATTCCTGGTCATTCAAACTTTCGAGGTCAGAACCCCGCGGATCGTAAAGTCCGCCAGGGAGATCCTTCGCTTCCAACTATGCTTATGATATATACACACAAGAATAGACAGAGAAATTGGGAAGAGGCAAAGGGGCAGAGAAAATGACGTATATTGAAACGTTTCTATGAATAAATTCTATTTATTCATGCAAATATCGAAATCAGGATTTCTGATACGCTTCTCCTTCTGTTTCATCCTCTTCCCAGTGTGTACATATAGAAATCCCCCGCGTCCTCCACCACCAAGACTGCATATCGATCCTTGGAACGACATGGAATTGCTTAGCCTCCTCTCTCTCGCTCTTTCTCATTTCGTCCATCCATCTCTATACATAGAACTTGTATTTTTCAGGCGTATCGATTCCTCGGGATTGACAAAAAGGAATGAATAAAAACGATAAACGTCATACATTGGACAGGGACTTGCATTTTTTCTTTCTTTTTTTCTCTTTTGCTTCCAACATGAGATTTCAATCAGGGAAATGAATGATGGAAACCACTGCCACTCGCTGGTGGCCTTATTCGCCCATTTTCATATCAATTAACTCGTTCCTTCAAATTTAAGGATTTTGAGTATCCATGAAATTTGTTAATGTTAATTGTTTAATAAATAAATGATCCGAAAATCTGAAAATTTAGTATGTTTTTGCATGGAGTATTTTAGAGGTCGTGTAAAAATTTCATGACGATTAAGAAGCTCGATATTAAAAAATTAACGTTTTGCTAAAAATAATTTTTTAAACAAATACAAAAAATATTGATCGATAAACTTGCTTTTGTTTCCGTTGCTTTTAGTATAATTGTAAATATTAAAAAATTGAGAGGTAAGCAAAAAAAATTAATCGCAAAGTTTCCATGAGACTGAATTTGACTAAATTGAAATGTTTTTATGTCAATTGTTCAATAACGAGCTTCTGAATCGTCCTGAAATTTTTACACGATCTCTTAAATATTTAATAAAAAAGGAACATATGAAATTTCCAGGATTTTCTTATCATTTTCGGGTCGGGATTCCACATCCCTGATGGGAAAATAGAATATTCAATGAATCTCTTTGCACTGAAACGTACGAATTAAGATGCCGGGGAAAAAGTATGTTTTCTCGAGCCGTTGCGATAGGTACTTCGCTCGCAGAGAGAAAATTGGTTTATAGCATCGCGCTGGTGTTGCAGTGTGTTATAAACGGCGCGCTGGCCGGACTTTCCGTGTTTGAAATTCGTTAATCCTTGCTCGCCGTCGACGCGCTTGCTTTAACACAGAACATTCGTCTCTCTAGTTTTTTTTTCTCTCTCTCTCTCTCTCTCTCGTTTTTCGCTACATTCACCTTGTTTTCTTCGAGGCTTTTGTTCGCGCTTCTAATACGCCACGGCGTTTCTCGCCACTCGCGAAAATGAAGACAAAGGGTATATGAGGAAACGCCCGCAGAGACACATGCGGAGAGATAGAGCGAGACGGGGAATAGAAAATTGTGTATTATTACCGGCATCTTTCCTCTCCTGCCGCAGCTTCTCCAATTTAATTATCCACTCGGCCATTTTCTCCGCAAACGCGTATATAAAGATACAGAGATACGTATATATATGTTCTTTTGCTACCTTGCAAAACTCATCTCGCTAAGGGAGCCCTGAAAAGCAGGATTTTATCGAACGTCGCGCGCGAGTTTCAAAGTCCCGGAATCTTTTTCTCTCTTTCTCTCATTCCCTCTTTATTTATCTCGCTTCTTTCTTACTCTTGTTACTCGCCTCCTCACTCCTTGGCCAAGAGATTTTTTCTCCAGCCTCTGGAAAGAGCCGATATTGGAAATTCGGCAAAGTCCTACCCATCGAAATAGTTTTACGATATTATCTCTCGGGCTATTCGCCCGCGCGCGCCATAGTGCACTCGCGACATGAGCATGTGATGCGGAAATCTCGCGGTATATACACATACGTAACTCGTTATATCGATCTCGCTGGCCGCGCGATTAGTTTGTGAATTTGTCCAACCACAATATCTCCTTGGCTATTTAGCATTCCAATCGGATTTTATGATTAGCGTCCGGGGTATCGAGAATACTCTTGCCAGAATCGTCCAATCATACGATTATCTAATTCCCACCCCCTTTCCATACTCCCCTCTATAATTTACTCCAAAATTACCGCTAATTACGTTTTAAAAATATCGCAAACTGCCTCGCGACTGACAATGCTGTGGCGCAAAATTATGTAGTGTTACACAGTGAGGCAAAAATTTGACAAAAAATCGTCATTTCGTTGCAAAATTTTGCACCAGGTCCGTCATTTTTTTTCTGGTACTAAAATTGACGGGTTTTTTATGCTCATCTTCGAAGATCATGAGACTTCATCGCGTCCCGTCGTAACACTGAAAAATCTTCAAGGTTAACTTCACATTTACAACCACTTTGGGGCGATACATAATTCGCTGAGTTTTTTACTCGGTTTTTTCCCAATGCATCTCGCCCTTCGCGTGCTCTGCTCACGGTTTCACGCTTCCCCTCTTCTGACTTGTAGCTATCCCTTGGGCTCGTAACCAGCCACTTGGCTGGCGTGCGAAAAAAAAAAACAAAAAATTATTTTACGACCTCAACAACCTCGAATTTTACCCGACGGCGTGTGCTTTACACCCAACTCGTACGCTTCTCGATCCAGCTGACAACCTTTTCTCCTCTCGCTGAAAAGTTGCTCCAATATTGGCTCTATTAAGGCTGTTCTATCACGAAACTTCAGTGCTACACGAAAAGCTGAAATTCTTACATTCTACATCTGCAAATTTGCACCCACGAAAACTCCGGACGGCAAGAACTTTTGTCCGCGTGGCCCATACCGACTTTCCTCAAAATCATTCCGGTTTATTATTGTTTCCTCAAAATATAAGACTCGTTATCCTTAGTTCCCCGCAAATTTAGTGCCAATACCTTAATTAGTATGGAAATGACGTTGAAACGAAAAAAAAAAACAGATTTTTAAATTTTATTTTGTCAATTTGATCTTTTTTTTTGTGAAAAATCCTGTAATTTTCGATTATCTAATGATTGTGATCGATAGCCCAGAATTCGCGACCCCTAAAAAGTCCTCCACGAGTTTTCAATCTCCACAAATGTCGATGGAAACCAAAAGTTTTGAAAACTCGATCGAAGTGCAAATTTTCACCCATGTGGTGAATCCGGCCCAAAAAATCACATTTTTCGTCGTACTTTCCACTTTCAAACTTCACGAGCAACTTCAAAATGATAATAAATCAAAAATCGCTAAAATTATGAATTTCTGGAGTGCCAGTTTGTAAAAAAAAAAGTTATAGCGATTTTAGTAAAATCAAAGTTTGAAGATTTCGAAATGAAAAATTCAACTTTTCGTATTAAGCTAGTTGCACTCTTTAGCGCCAACTATAGTTGTGCTGCGGGGCGACGCCTGCAGGCACGGCTAGTAAAATGGAATAAAAGACAAAATCGATTGTTATCGTTTCGTATATTCGTGTTGGTTTCGCGAGACTGCGTCCGCATGAATATAAAATGAATCTGATGCTTTCGTTATTCTCTCTAGTATTTAGCACTTTGGAAAATGGGGAAATGCACAAAATTACATGTAGTTGTATGAGTCCATGACGAAATATATGTGCAAGTTAGATTTGCGTTGAATATCTGACGGGCCGGATGCGAGAGGGCGCAGAGAGGGAAGCTCCTTTGTGAAGCTTCTTATCCGTTCTCGAGAAAGGGTAGGTACAAGGGGCTACGTGGAACAAGTGGATGAGAAGGAGGCTGCAAGCAGGAGAGCGGTGGGAAAGGAGAGAGGAAAGAGGTCCAGGGGCCAGGAGGCTAAAAGCGACGACGCGGAGCCCGGAGCAATGGGATCAGTCGAGCGTATAATATGCTGAAACTGTACTAACGTAGGTTCGTAGAGAGAAGGACCTTTTGGCCAACTGTTCCTTCACTATTATAACTACGTACCGCATACAAGCCTCTCTCTGTACCATTTTCGAGATACCTATATACACGTATGTGTCGCATAGATATAGGTTCATAAAGGAGAGACAGGCAACGCGAGTCCAACGATGGCGCGAGACTATGAGAGAGAAAGAGTGAAAGGGGAGCAAGAGAAATGACCCAGGACCAAGAGTGATGAGAGGACTGTGTGTTTGGGTACACACTCTCTCACTCTCTTCTCTCCTCATTCTCTGGTTCTGGCGGTGGTGGTTGGACGTATACAGCCCAGCGAGAGTTTCAGGTTACTGAATTTTCCTGCTGCTGTACCCGCCCGTGAGCGCTTTCATTCCAGCGGAACCGACTCCTCCCTTCGTCTCTCCTCCGCCTTTCCTCTCTTTTTCTCTATCCTTCGGCTGTTTTTCGTGGCAACCGCGCGCGCGGTACTATTGATAGAGCCTATAAAGTTGTGGTACGGTAAATCAGAGGTGGTATGTCGCTTGACGCCTACGAAAATGAGAATGAAAAAGCCTGTGGCAAGTCAGACGCGACTGCGGCAAGGAAAATAAATATTGATCACTCGCTCATTTCTCCCCGCGTTTATCAAGGAAATTTCGAGCTTAAAAGACGCAACTGGACTCTTTGTATTCCTTTCTAATTTCTTTCGCACTTACGCGTGTGTCTTTCTGACTTTTTATTCTTTCCTCGCATACCTCGTGCGGTTGTGTCGTGAATTCTCGAAAAAGGACGACCCACTCGGCTTCCTCGAAAGCTCCAGCAGTCTCTTCCTTTTTCTCTCTCTCTCTCTCTCTCTCTCTCTCTCTACTTATCTCTGTATATTTCATTTTCTTTATCGCCTCGGTTTGCTAATTTTATTCCCCCCTCTCCCATCATTGCTAAAACCTCGCTACTGGTGTTTCCCAACCTTTCGTTTCTCGCCGCTTACACCGAGCGTTTCAAAAGTTTTCACCGCGAGATTGGCAGCATCCGAACAGGAAGTTGTCGGGACATTTTTATTAGGTCGCTTCCTGCCGTGCACTTCAAATTAAATCTCGTCAAACAACGTCGATATTTTGTTGATCACGGTAAACTAGAAATATTTTCGGATAATTTGAAGATTTTCGTAATTTTGACAATCATTTTGATTTCTAATGAAGCTGGAAGCAAAATTTGCGATTGGGGTGACAAAAATTTACTATTCAGAGACACTTTCTAGAATATTTCTTGCTACAATGACAAAATTTTTGTGATTTTTCAAAAAAAAGTCTAGTCGAACGTACGCAACAACATTTTTTTAGCATTTTCGACCTTGATGACCACGGAGGGCTTGATGCGTAATAAGGAACGGGATTTTAACGCAGAGAAAATTATCTTTGGAAATTTTTTCTCTTGAAAATTTAAACTCACTTTTGGATCAACTTGTAGATGAGAATGTACATGGCGGATCGGAACTTCTTTGCCCGCATTGTTTTATTGCAATTGCTAAAGAGCGAGCTTCGTTGTCGACTTGTCTCCGGCGCTCTCTCTCGATTTCTCTTCGTCTTGCTCTCGTATTCGCTCTCGTTCGCAACATGCCTGATATTCAATTGGATTTTATTTTAGCGTTAAAAAGTATTCCCTCCTTATTCGCTCTTACTCTATTAGCTCAAGTGGATTCTGTCCTCTCGCTATTCTTGTCAGAGATTTTCCTTTGCCTTTTTCTCGTACGTTTCCATGCGTTTTTTTCCTCCTATTATTCTTTTTCTACCTCTTTCACTTTAATGTCTTGTTTTTTTTGCTCTTTTGGTTGAACGAATGGGAAGCGGGGGAAAAAAGACGTTCCAATATTCAATTTTCATCTTGAATATTGTGACGTCACGTCCGTCGGATTTTTTTATTTCTTCCGCGCCACATCGTCTTGGAAATTTTATCGTGAACGACGACGGCAACGCGCGGATATTTAAATATTGTGATAAATAGCCTCGTATACAAATGAATTTATGTAAATGTTTCGCGGCCCCTATTTTTTTCTCTCTTTTGTATTTTTTAAACTGCACAGCAACACCCACATCTCTCGCTTTCTGTGGTTTCCGCGCAAAATTTACACACACTCGGCATAGAAAAAAAAAACCATAAAGATAAATCTCCCCCGTTAGAGTATCGTAAATTTTTTCGTCATTCTGCTCTTGTCACTGCGGGCGAAGAGCTTCTAAAAAACAAGGTAAAATACCAAAAAATAAGATCGAAAAGCACAGAAAAGTTGGCTACTTTGAGTTTTGTCTCGCGAACGTATTTCACGTGGGAGCTTTTTGAAAATTGCAAAAAACTATATGAAAGTGTGTTCACGTCGCGCTAGTCACACACTAGACGTAAGAAATTGCTTCTGTTTCGTCGCCACCTTTCTTCGTCAAAGAAGAAAGCTCGCTCATCTTGCTCTGCGTAAGAAAACACCCACGAATGGAACGAAAATGGAAGAAAAAAATAAGATGAAAATTTCTATAATGCGCCTCCTCTCTGTATTTCCCTCTCGTCATGTTTCTGCGTATTTTCATTTTTGTCTTATTTACATTTGTCCGTTATTCATCCCCCAAAATGTATCGTGCTTCGGTACAACCCTCGCATCATCCATCATGGTCCTATCTCATCTTACTATATCCCCGAAATGTTATTCTTTTTTGAACAAATGATCTTTACGGGCTTTTATTCGGTAGCGCGTTATCCAAACGCGATTTATCATTTTTTTTTTTAAGAGCATTTATTTTTGCTCCTGCCAACGAGACGCTTGCATGCGAATTGAAAAATGTTTCAATAACAGAATTTTCGCAAGACTTAACATTTTATACCTGGAGGGGGAGAAAAAAATAACTTTTATAAAGATACACATGAACAAAGTTGAAACAGCACAAAAGGATGCAGCAAGATATGTGCAGAGAGGAAAAGAGAGAGAGAGGGAGAGAAACGGTTTGCGAGTTTGACGCGTGTGTCCCTTTTGTTACGTTGCAAACACACAAAGTGTGCACTCGTTTCACATGCTGTGCTCTCGCCTCGATGGATCCTCCGCAGCTCATGTTATACGACACATCGCGCGATGTTTGCTTTATCCACTAAAATCGGCCAACAGCAGTTTTCAAGAATGTACAAATATTGATAAACGTCCTCTTCGCTCTTCTGCGTCCGCACACGTACCCTTCTATTTTGTCCCACGTATCCCCGCATGTTTCTGTCTCTGCGTTCGCGTTTCTCTATGTAAATGAATCGAGTGCAGAAAAAGCACTTGCGTTCTTTTTGGATTATTCGAAATTGGCTTTGGACAATATCGATGTCGTTTTTTCTACGTTCGACCGACTCTGTGTCGACACTCTATATAAAATACCCCTTTGCGCACTTTTTACTCTGTCGCTTCAAGCCTTCCCTTTTTTCTCTCCCATGCTGCGGGCCAGGACGTACATAGAAATAATAAAAATTGAAAAAACCAACTACACATGTCATATCCGTTTGCAAGGCGTACGGACTCCCAAAAACGTCAATACACGGACGCGCTACTCCGAGAGATCAACGCTCAAGTTTTTGTTTCGGAATCTTCCCCCATCCTTTTCTTTCCTCCCTCCATGTGTGTCGCTCGGTGCATATTTTTTTTTTTTTATCATAGATTTCCCATGTCTTTTGACACTCCGATTCGCGAGCAGGAATCGAACGATGTGAACAATAAAAAGTTGGAATCAATGGCATGTCGATGATTTGATAAACTTTGCACTTCGCCACCCACTGCCACTTCCTGTCGCGCGGACTCTGCTGTTATCAATAGTGATCCCCGAATATTAAAATGTCGCTCTGACGCGCAACACAAATAGGGACTCAGTCAGTCTCCATCGTGTAGCCTGTGCTGCGGCTTGATTGGCTTTCGTGCACATTGAAGCGAACAGAAACAACTTTCATTCTCGCGCTTTTGTACAGAATTTACAAATTGAAAGTTTGTCATATTTTCATGAAAATTCCAGGCATTTTTAATATACATTTTTCCGTTACTGTTGAAAGTTTCAGGAAAATATTCCTTTTACCAACTGCTCGAGCTGTTTTCAGAATAACATTTTATACTAGTAAAACATCGAATCCACTTACCAAACTTTTAACGAAGAATCACAAATTTCTCTACTTTCAGTGCATGACACTGCCTTTGAATTCATTGGGGAAGAATCGAAATATTTTTTCATCGTTTCGTTGAATTTTCTTTTACCCATTCAGGATTTTGTATGGCGACGGTTAAATCTAAATTTTCTTCAGTTTATGATCCTGAAGTTTGCATCGTCAAAATGCAACGAAATTGTGTTATTTCGCAAGCAGAGCCAATAATTATTATTCAACATTTGGTCCGGCCAATAGAACGATTCTCTCTTGTGACGAAAAAACTCAATCGACTCAAAAAATTGGCACGATTTTCAAAATTCAATAAATAATCAATAGAAAAAATGTTTTTCGTTGAATCTCAACGTTGCAACCTTCCGAGTCATTTCAGTTTTTCTTACATACAAAATGGTTTGCGAAAAAGTTGCTACGAATTGATCAAAGAACAACATTCTCGAAATTCAAAATTGTTCGAGGTAATCTGTATTTTTTTTTCTAAAACAAAACCAAAGTTTTGAGAAAATTTGACGACAGATTTTGTTGAAAAACTAAATGAACCTTTTTCGCTGTTACATAAAAGCGATGCTACGTTTTGAGAGACTTCACCATTTAGAAATTGAAATATTTAATGTTGGAAAATGAGAAACTCCTGAAAATTACGATTTTTATAAATGAATATCTCGAGTTCTACACGGTAAAGCTTCTTAAAATTGCGCGAGCTATTAGATACGACTAATCTCTTTGTGTGGCCGAAATTCCAGGGAATTATATCGATAGAAAATTCGTTAATTACGTTCCTCCAATCAAAATTGTGCATATTGCGGATATTTCTTGTTTTCGAATTATTGCATCGAGTATTCATTGACCGTAATTTACTCCGAGTTCTTCGAGTACTCGCATGATACGTAGATAATTCGTTGCTGGCCAAAACTTGACATCGCGCGAATACCGATGCGGCGTTGGTTCGTATAGATTTACATGCCCTAACCCATATATTCATCCTCTGAGTATCTCTTTCCCGATCCGCTCGTATCTCGTTGATGCCGTTGAAAGATACGTGTGAATAATTCAATACCGCACTCGTGAATAATAATCGAATGAACAAGATAATGCAGCTTGTTGCAAATGAAAGAAATTACTGCGGTGGCTTCACGTTCGTGCTTATTTTTTCCTCGTCAAGTGATTACTTGAATGGAAATTTTGAAAATGAAATTTTCCGGTCTAATGGGTCTGGAACATGTGGTTTGCGGTTCCATCGTTGTTGATTGATTCCGCTCCGGTTATACAACAGAATTGAGATCTATATATTGGAAGACGAACTAGATATGGATTCGATCGAAATACCGAGCCAAAAACATTTTTTGCGAAACAATTTTGTTCGTTGCTTCCTTTATAACTGGCATTCTCGATTCCACGCTTATATTTTATCTATAAAATGAAAAAGAACGAGACAGAATGTCTCGTCGTATGGATGCACGTATAAGAGCAACTATGACGTTCTCGCGTGCATGCGTTAACGCTTGCGGCGTTTCGTCGTTGAAACGCGTTACAGATCGAGTGAAGCGCGACATTGCAAAAGCTCCTCTTCGGTCTCCACGGTTCAGTACGTGTCAACGCACATTTCTACTCACCATCTACGATCTACGCTTGTGCATATCCTGCAGTTGTACTGCATTTTCCAAAAGCTCGGGCCATGCAAGCAAATTATTATCAACTATATAACTGTGCCTGGCGGATTCGCTCCGCAGCACAGCTAGTTGGCGCTTGAGGGTACCGATAGCTTAATATTAAAAGTTAATTCAAGTTTGTTTTTAATCTTCAAACTTTGATTTTACTGAAATTGCTATAACTTTTTGTTGTTTACAAACTGGCACTCCAGCTACGGCTCATTCTCTTCGTTTTCGAATTATCTCTGAATTCGTAATTAGCAATTTTTGATTTATCATCATTTTTTAGTTGCTTGTGAACTTTGAAAGTGGAAAGTATGACGAAAAATGTGATTTTTGGTTCGGGATCCAAAAAAACAAAAGTTATCGGAATGCAATACAGCCTAAAACCGATTCTCATCGGTTCAGTGGTTTTTGCGTGAAAAGGGCGCAAACACAGTTTTTTAGGACATTTATATTGGCAGGGAACGTTTCCTTTGTCTTTGAAGGTTCTCTTTTTCTCTAGCAAAGCAATGTCCGGATTCAGCGTGTCCATAAGTTGACAGATTTTCCGTATGGACGCCGTTACCGAACATTTGCAAACGCTCACTCATTTTCCCGGGAAAATGAAATGCGATTGCAACTCCGACACGAGTACGCGAATTATTAACAAAAGTGCATATCAATGTGTTGCTGGTATCGGAGAGATATGACGCAGCAACGATACCACTCGATAGACAGTTTGTGCATCTGTTCATCTATATGAGAGTGTATTTGGTGACATTCATTGGGGTGCGAAGAGAACTTGTCGTCTACGTCGTTGTCGTTGTTGTCGCGGCAGTATAGAAAACCATCAGGAAGCGATTGGCCTCGATAACTGTTGGGCGTGCGAACCATGCACCACAGATTCAGATATACAGAATATGTATCTCTATATAACTGTCTATACATGACTCTGTGCCTATATACACAATCGAAAGAGACTATACTTCTCGCTAGAGCGTGTATCAAACTCTCTATATGCAGTTTGTTCACTCCACACCTCATCACTTTTTCCACTCCGCGATTCGATTCGCGTTCTTTTGTTAGCTGCTCGAGTAAAAATCTACTGTATGACGTATCTGCTTGCCGGAAGAGCGCCAAGTTTGCGCGTATCATGTGCATTTCTCGCTCCAAATAATATCTGCGAGAAATAGACGAGCAGATGATGAGCCATCGTCGAACTCATGATGAATATCGTGAATTTTATAAATCAGACAAATTTACTTTTCAGTTTTTAAAATGTTCAACTTTCTCGAACAGAACAAATACGAATTGCTCCGGGCGTCTCTTTTTTTTCGTGTTCTTCGTCACTTTTTAATCTTTTCGTGTTTGCTACAGACAAAGTTTCGATCCCTATACCCCTTGAAAAACACGGATATGTAGCAGTTTTTTACGTACTCCTCGCAGAATTGGTTCTGCAGGATTTCGTCCGAGCTAGGGTTGGATGTTGGCCAGCGTGATCACTGAATACCGCCTAAGCATTGCCTGCGGATTTTGGCGGCTGCTACTGGTCAATACACATGCAAGCACTATCCCCCACCCTGCCCACGATTCACCCTTGGGTTTCTCCCTTGAACTATCCAACAAGAGATGAAGATCCTTTGGAATGGCGTATGTCCTGCTTCTCACTCTCTCTCTCTCTTCCTCTCTCATTTGCCTTTATCCGTTGGTCTCTATTGCGGACGCCATGACTAGAGCCACTACAATAGGCAAAGCACGATCATAGCGTAGAGAGCGTCCAAAGGTGATACTAACATTCGTATTTCGTGTCTCTCTCTCAATCTACACAAATGGATATATAATATGTAGAGCTGTATGCGCGTGTGTGCGTTCCGGTGAATACATATAAAGTGGAGTACGTTTACTTGGATGTGGTATTACCTGGGATCGCTCGCAGACACGTTCCATCGTCATTCCCGCCCTCTCTGACTCTCTCTATCTCTCTCACTCTTCCTCTCTTGGTGGGCTGCAGTCGTCATCTTGGTCGCTATGTTACAACGAACGCGCGCGACTTCACCCCTCGGGGCTTTTCCCCACTTGAAGACCTGCCACCCTTCTCGAATAACCCCTACACTGCACCCAAGATACACGTATATATCGAAACACCATCATCAGCAGGTCTAAAACCCGTATACCCTTCTCTAGCCATTTCTCTCACTCTCTCCGTTTCATCCTCTCGAGACGATTAACAGAACAGGAATCAAGAACGGGAACTATCTCGAAATGCAGAAACTTAGTCTATATATTCCTCGTGTATTTATATATGTATGCTTATGGCTAGATGTATATTGGTAAAAGCGAAAAGTCAAGTAGTCACGGGATACGGCATTATTGCAAACTAGACCGACCCAAGTTGCAGCTAAGAGCGGAGAGTCGTGCAGCATGTGGAGGCAGATGCGATATACCTATTATTAATAATTGGTATACATGTCGTAACCCTTCTCTTATTCCCAGCGCCCATTGCATCGTAACCTTTACACAACAATATTCATACGGATTCAACAGCTTTGCTCTGCGTTTACCAACGTATGTTGGCTGCACTCGTTATAGCTATGAAAGAAGTCGGTAGGGCTCTCATGGGACCCCGATGCTGTTGCCCCGCCATCATGCTCCAGCTTTGCCTGCCTCGCCCGCTCGTTTTCTCTCCGTCAATCCCAAGACGCTGGAATATTTTTATAGTTGAAACGCCAAGTTAAGATTTTAGGATGACTGCACGTAGAAAGGTAAAGCCAACCTACGGAACTGTAGTCTAAATGTGGCGTCTCTTTCAATCCCTCGAATCCCGTCCTCACGCAGGCTTCCTGTTTGTCTAACATATTCTGGCCTCGTTAACCCGTTTACATTTATATTAAATGGCACTTCCTTCCTGGTACATAAATATGTTGACATATACTTTTCGCAGCATTCAGAAAAAAATTGTACGCTTTTATCGTTTCTGCCGACTTTGGTTTACATCATATCCTCTTTACAGACAAGTCTCAGCTTTCTTTTTTTTCAACTAGTTCAGTTTACTTTTTAGTCCTCTTGATACACTCATTAAAGGTGTTTCCTTGATAAGCCTGCTAAGAGTCCCCGCGTAGTTTTGATAGCTTAACCCGACAAGTTGGATGAAATTGCAGTCGAAGCAGACGACAGGGATATAAGTAATGGTTCGAGGTTTCATGTTTTTCGCTCTCACTTCACAGATCACATGGTTTTACACCTTCCATGAAGCACATCCTTACTATAGCAATCTCGACGAGCAGCCTGCCGTTTGCACAGCCACTCGACCTCTCACTAATTTGTCGTCCAATTAGACCACCGCGTTGGCTTTGATAGCATTGCCCTCTTGCCCCCGTCGACAGCCTGGACGAGCATCTGCCCGCGCGTTTATGAGCTTTTTCCTTTCAATTCCGTTATACATCGTCGAAACCCGAGTTTAGAAAAACGAGAAATATCTTCGATAAAATAAAATGAATGAAAAAAAGTAGCCTCGTCCTTGACGATTGAATTCGATTTGCGCTCATGACTCTCATCCATGTGGATTACATCGTCAAGCGTTGCTTTTCATCTTATCGGCGCGTTTTCTTTCTTCTTGTATCAACAGACTGCCAATGGAATCCCAGAATGCTGCGCAACCGCAACCAAGCTCGTTCCGTCAAAGGCGAGAGACAATCTCTCGCCATGATGCTCGATCGAGCTTGAAAAATGCTCCATCACGTATATCACAAAGCGTCAGAAATGCGATTCCGAGAAAAGGTCACAGAGATAGAAAGGAAGAAAGAAAAGAAGGGAATAAAAAGCAGTGCATAAAAAGACAGCGATCTACATGCAGATTATCCTGAACAAGGGAATGCGCAATTCGTCGTGGAATTTATGCGGAAATGGTTTTCTCGACATCCTCAAAACCCTTTTCCCCATATAACTGTACGTGTAGCTTGGAGCTCGATATAAAAAAAATGAAAAAAATTATTCAAACTGCGTTTTGCGGGCTGATGATTCGCTTCGCAGCCTCCTGGGGCATTCATTGATGCGTATAACGAATAGGAAATAAGGTAAAAAAATATACTTGTCCGTCGGGAACTCGACAATATCCTTGATTCGTTTTGTCTCACGATGTCCTTTAATTCTCTTCCCTGTCACGTCCTCGACTATGGGATCGCGCAAGATTACGCGGCAGAAGATGAGAACGCGTTTAGTTGACAGGAAAGTCCGTGGATACGTACGTGAATAAAATTGGAATATCAGTGACACGTCGTCGAGCGAGTTTCTCTACCGAATAATGTGAAATTGCGCGCTGATAGCGAGATTGTTAAGCTCTCGTTCGCGAAATACTCGACCGATAAACTCCGCCAACGGAATTTCCCCAGGGCCAACCTTTCTGTTGCTCTTTGAAGTGAATGCTACTCCGCGCGTTGCGGTGGCTTTCATCCTTCAACAAATATATACCCATCGAGAGGATGTCTCAACAAAAATACACCTGAATGTAGAAAATTATATCGCATCATCTCGTCAGTGATTACGCTATAATTCTTCACATTCCTTTTGGTTGTTTTCTCCATTAAGGACGTTGCATGGCGATGGTCAAATCTAAATTTGTGTCTTCACTTTTTCTTATATACAAAATGGTCCGCGAGCATGATCCTGAAGTTTTCATCGTTGGAATGCAACGAAATTCTGTTATTTCTTCAGCAGAGCCAATAATTATTATTCAATATTTGGTGCGGCCAATAAAACGATTCTCTCTTGCGACGAAAAAACTCAATCGACTCAAAAAAATGCCACGATTTTCAAAATTCAATAAATAATCTTGAAAATTGCAATTTGGAACTCTCGCCCATGTGAGGTTGAAATTGTGATTTTTATAAATGAATATCTCGAGTTCTGCGTGGTGCAACCTCTTAAAATTGCACGACGACTCTTTGTGTAGTGCAAATTTGAAGAAATTCTATCGATAGAAAATTTTGCATACAACACCCTGGAAGTTGTCGCTTTTCCGAAGTTTGCCGGGAACTAAATACCCAAAGTGGGGTGTTCTAGTTTTATTCATTCAACTGCGAATGATTCCTTCCCCAGAGCTTCCTCGATATTCCCCGAGTTTAATCGTTTTAGCCATCCAGATATCAGTATATAAGATTGTGTCGTATTCCACAATCGTTGGGATGAAACGCTACGGGATTTGATGCGTATGCGTTACGTCCACCACAATAAAAGCTCCAGGCGAAAATAGAGCACATATGCGCTACACATGGACACAGACATTGGCGCGTTCAACTGCCTCCACAATGCAGTATTGTTATTTCTTTTTTTTCTTCCCGTAAGCGTCCTGCTTCTATATTGTGATCTTTTTTTGTTGTTGTTTTTTTTTTTCGTAAAATAGACCAGCATGCTCTTTGACAGCATGATCCTGGATGAAATAGAGGCGGAGCACGTAAATACCACGATGCGCCGCGGGTGCATTTCATGTTGGGCAGAAGGAAAAACATTTGAAAAACGTTGGACCAGCGCGGTGAACAGAGAGTTTTCGTCGGGGAGTATTGTCTCGGATAAGAGGAGAACACGCGTATGCACAGAGAGGCAGTATAGTGCATGATGCGTTGATGCTGCTGCTACTGATGGCGCTATCGATGCACACGAAGCGCATCGGGTGGGAGGGAGGGAGGGAGGGGCGCGAGGAGGAGAATTGGTGGCAAAGCGCAGTGGACGCGAGCGCGCGCGTGGGGAATAGAAAATGGAAGGGATCCCTCGCTTTTGTGTGATAGATGGCCGCGAATCGGATATGCGGAATCGAACAATGCACCCGAACAACGGCTGGTGGATGGGACTGAAAGTGGTCCGCGCAATGCCAGAAACGACGACCCCGATGAATTTACGAGAGATTTTCCGCCGCTACCACTTTCGTCGCATAATTCGTGTCGTCCTTTGAAATTGTAAACCGGATAAAAAACTAGATAAACAATGCGAAGCCACAATTATCCCGGTGAATAATGCTAAGCGGAATCGTCAAGCTCATTCTTCCATGTGCTTTTTTAATCGCTCACTTAAACTCATATTTCGCATGTTTATCATTCAATAATTTCGGCAATCTGCGGTGGAACGCATCAATGGTGATAATTTAACACATTATTGCGTCGTAAAAGCCTCGATCGTTCTGGGTCACTGCAGGGATACAACAACGCCGGGGGCTGCGGCGACGAGGGGTTGAACCTTGAGGATTAATGTGGATAACAAATAACGAGTGCGAGAGGCCTCTTATCGAACGCTCGATATCGAGCCGTGCCATTAGTTTGGTTAAAATTTTGGGATATCAAGCCTCATCTCCCTCCCAACCTCTTCTCTTTGCTTCATCCCTCCAACCAATGTACTAATTAGCGGTCGAAGCTAATGCCGTTCTAGAGGCTCCCTAATTCGTGCGTCACATACCCCCAATATTTTCCTACGTGATGCATCAAGCAAAATGCTGAACAAAGTTCTATCACGATATCCTGTTATTTCGGTGCGCTCGATGGGACACTGCGATTGCCGTTTGGCTTCTCTATCTCCGTGCACACGAATATATTTATTTTCAAAACACTTCCTCCTGTAATTCCACTGAATCTCAACCCCTTTCTACTCTTCCGCTTACAACCAGCCAACGGAACTGACTACACGATTCTCGCTCGTTTTTTTACGTCCGTCCCTCGTTAAGAAATTATACCCGCTTCGTTACTCGCATTTCTTCATTGTTGCGCCCTTTTTTAATCCTCGTCTTTTCCGTTCATTACTATCATTCGTTTTTGCGTACATTTTCATCTGCTACAACATTCCGGTATTCATTGTTTATTCTTGTTCGTAAATCATTTCCCAAACGTCGACTCTGCGTTAGTTTTGCTCGAGATGCTCCTGAAAAAATGTATGGGTTTATGTATTTTCTGGAATCTTACAGTTTTCTGATGGCATGGGCTTCGTAGAGCCAAGATGAGCTCGGCGAGATTGGAACTATCTACGATCCATTCTGACATCGTAAGGCTTTGGATGAATCGTTTGTTGATGTCCGACAACATTCAAAACTGTATATCTGAACCAAGCATGACTCTGAAGTTTGCAACGTTGAGATTCAACGAAAAACATTTTGTCTATTGATTATTTATTGAATTTTGGGAAATCCTGACAATTTTTTGAGTCGATTGAGTTTTTTGGTCGCAAGAGAGAATCGTTTTATTGGCCGGACCAAATATTGAATAATAATTATTGGCTCTGCTGAAGAAATAAAAGAATTTTGTTGCATTCCAACGATAGAAACTTCAGGATCATGAACCAAGCTACTTTACGATGAATGATGTTGAAGTTTGCATCGGTGGAATGCAACGAAATTATGTTTTTTCTTCACCAGAGCTCATAATTATTATTCAATATTTGGCCTTCACTGTGAAACGATCGTGTTTTGAGTTCCAAAAACTAAATCGAGACGAAAAATAGCCATGATTTGAAAAATTCAATGAATTATTAATGGAAACAACATTTTTCGTTGAATCCCAACACGTTGCAAACTTCAGAGTCATTACGATGATTCCTTCGATGCAATGTCTTCTCCTTACTCTTGCCTTTCGCCGATGCAATTAATCTTGGAGCACTACTCTGCCAGGCATTCCTCGCAGAAGTTCAGATCGAAACACGCGAGGCAGAATGCACACCGCAAGCCTTTATGACGTCCTTCAAAATCGCGACTCATTGATTTCTTCTCTTAGGAATGTCGTTGAGTAGTCTGAATTGTTGATGGAATCCGGGCGTATATTTCTCAGAGTCTCGAGGGTGGTACCTAAGCGACACAGATATACTTAGCAGCTCGTAACGCGGGCAGATTCCGATGAGTTTATCGGTTGATTGAAACATCAGGAGAATTACACGAAAGAACGACTGAAATTAAATTGAGCCCCCGGATGCTCCAACTTCCACTTGCAATTGTTGGCGCATCGGTTCCACTTTTCTCATATATTGGCAGAACGTGCCACTTGTAAAATTGTCTTTCTCCTTATTCGAGCTACGGATGAAAATTAAGTTGTTCCAATCGTGTATATGCATACGGAGCGAAATTCCGAGCGCCCAAGCGACAGGATCGGAAGTTACGGAAAGACAAAGACGAAGCCAGAGAGAAAGAGAGAGAGAGCCGCGAAGCGTACATCCACCATAACGTGGTAAATCGAGTGTGAGTCTTTTGGAACGGAGCTAATTTTGCAGAGACTAGGAAATTGGAGGTTGAGGGGGTGGATAAAGGTGGCGGGAGGGAGAAAGGATACGCTACCAGAGTTTCTGCTTGTAAGAGAGACCTCGAAAGAGGCCAGAGGGCGGGGGACATAAAAAGGTATGTCTTTTCCATGTCGCTGCGTCCATTTCGGTCCGACTATGTATACATGCACATCACATATATATCTATAAGAAACTTGGCTCTATTCAAAAGTCCACCCCTTTGCCTCTCGTCCCGGCCTCTGCCACAAAGTTGTAAGATCAAACTTGCCATTTTCGGGCTTCGTACCGTTAGGAGTTCTCCTACCATTTCAGGCATTGAAGCCGCTTTGACCCGCACCTAATAAACGATTTCATCCAATTACAGCGCCGATTTCATTCCTCCCCAATCGTATAATTACTCTGCGTCACAATTAAGTCATTTTCCAGTATGAAAATTAAAAAAAAAAAAAAATCATCAGCCTCAGGCCAACACCATATATCGGCGCATGATCAAATTCAACATGACTTTAATTATCAGCAGATGATGAAGAGCCGTCATAACAAAAACTCGTGAATTATACATGTCCCTAATTTCCGCATGTAAATAAATGAATGAATATTCAATCAACTCGTCGCTAACCACGTGGCAAGCCTTTTAATTTAGCCGAGAGCTCGCAGGGTTTACGAACAAAAATATAATGAGGTGTTAACAAAACAATTAATGTTGGCTTTATATATAAGACCACCGCGCGAGAGCATCAGGGCTGTAACTCTCTAGCTTTTGGTTAACCACAACCCTCGACTCTCTCTTTCTCTTCTTCTGCTCGCTCTCTTTGCCCTCGGCGTAGTCTTTGGCTAAACGGAAGCTTTCTAATCGTTGCTCCTCGCGAACTCTCCTCTACCCTGCACGTTTCGCTTTTTTTTTTTAAAGAACATACCTTCCCAGCAAAACGTACCAACCACCCTCGGTTTTCTTTCTTGCTCTCTCCCGCTTTGCTGTTAGGTTGAAAACCCGCAAGAGCCTCAGAACTTTTATTGAAAAGTCTTTTCTCTCTTGTGGTCCAGTCAAAGAAGCAAAAGTCACCGGCAAGAGTCTGCTGAACAAAACGGCTGCAGGGTGAGGGACCAGTTTATGGCTCAAAAGTTTCGGGATTTACAATCCCTCGCTCTTTTTTACCGTAATGGCTTTGAAGGTAATCAAAGCTTCGACTTGCCGCCACTGCAAAAACACTACCAAATCCTCCATTTTACTATTTCCAATCCCCCCCATATTACGCTGTTTACACTTGCTACATTGGGTGTATTACACGCGCTAAACTCGCCACACGCGCTTGTACATAAGAAATCACTGTTCGGTACACTTTTGGCACGATCAATACCAACCCCCGAGATAGAATTTCTTCATGCGTGATAAATTGCATTGCCGCGTGATTGTTCTTTCTGCACGAGTGTTCTTTGTAATTTTTTTTTCTTTTTTTTTCCCCCAATAACACGGATGCGTTTACATTTGTGTCCGTTTTTTTGAACTCTCGTTCATCCAGTTGAGCTGCTTTTTTTTTGTGAATTCCTCTTTACGCGTTGAACCAAACAAAAGGAAATAGTCGGCATTGTTGCCAAGGGAAATCCATAAAATAACGAAAAAAAAATTCAAAATCCCGAATTTACTGGGTAGTCGTGTACAGCATTGTTAGATTTGTTATTAAACTTTTATTAATTAGCTCAACCCGCGAATGCAATGCGACCGGAAGTGTAACGTTGAGCCAACGCTGTTCGAGTTTTTACTCATCAGAGTCTACCATAACGTGGAATAATGAAAAATATACACATTAAAAAAAAAACAGAGAGAATAGCGGAAGAATCAACAAAATGTATTCGTTGAGCTCGTGCCAATGAGACATTCATTTCAATATTATGATAATTTTTTGTTAACGAGTATACGAAAATGTTCCTACGAAAAGTGCATTGCTTCTTGTCTCTCCTGCGGATTTTTTGGCCCACGTAATTGGCATACTTGGACAAAGAAAAAAGAACTGTATGCAAATATTTAGTGTTTTTTTTTCTCATGCGAAACATGACACGATGTCTCGGCTGTAATTACGATTTTTTTAGCCAGTTTCCTCTTGCTTTTGTATGCTTTTTGGCTCGCGTACCTCGCATCCATTCCCCTAGAAAAAATATATACATGCTCGTTGCTCAATCATTGTAATAATTTATACTTTTGAGAATTCACTGAAATAACATGTGATGATCACGATATTATCAATTAATCTTGGTGAAAGGAGTGATTCGCTAAATCGCGAGAAACACCTCGAGGGAAGCAGGTTTTCTATTGCATCATATGGAGCCAGTGGAGGAGAGAGGGGGGAGGAAACGGGGAAGAGATGAACGATATGATGTGGATATTTTATTGCTGCAATTTGTTTCATTTCTACGATGGTTATCGCATCGTTTACTCGTCTCGCGGGGCTGTAATCATTTTTCTCCGATAGCAATACCAAGATATTACATTTATATATATAGATATATAAATATATGATTGTGAGTAGTGTAAGGCAATATGACGAGAAATCGATATAGGGGAAAATAAGATTTAATCTCGGGCGGGATATGTGCTGTGTGTGGATATCCACTGCGTCTGAAAAAATATATATTTCCGAAAAAACTTGAGACACGTTTTGAAGAAACAGTGTGAAGCAGGAAACTGCCCGTTAATTAAAAATTCAGAGCGTCAATCGATTTTCAGCCAATTCTGATTGTGGGGGACGTAAATTTATTCGAAATTCGATAACTCATTTTTTTGGGATTTTTATTTATGGCATTTTGAGTTATTTGAGGATTTTCTGTCTCTTCGCCTAAAGGCTAATTTTTTAGAATAGTCAAGTAATGAAATTTCAACACATGTACAATTTTGCGCCAGTTCCGCTAATTCTCGGTTTGTTTTTTCTTATTTCCGCGTGGATTGATTTGAATTTGGTATTTAACTTTGCAAATGCTTGCTAGAGCCTTCGTTTGAATAGCGTTAAGCGGCTTTTCCACCTTAAGGAAAAAAACAATCGGCCTGTGTAGTACATTTCTGCATGCCATAAAAATGCTGTATGTGCACTGGTGATCTTTTGTAAATGGGGATTAAAGAGGATGTATGTACATGAGTGAGATAGAAAAAGGGAGAAAGATAGAGCGAAATTGTCCGAACTAGCCATTTGGGAACAAGGACAAGAACGGGGCTTGTCCCGCAATCCGCATCGGTTCGCGCGTGTTTTACGCTGCTCATGCGGTGTTTAGTCTGTACACCGAACATGCCGTATAAACCTTGTTCTCCCTCGCGTACCATCATTCTATGCAGCTTCCCCCCCTCCTCTCGGATTCCCTCATTTTCCATTTTGGCAGTCGTTGAACACGAGTCCAACTTGTGTTTTCTTTTAAATGCAAGAGCTTCTCTAACGTATGACAAAACTACTTTAATCAGGATTCTTTAACAATATTATTCAGACAAAAAAAATGTATTCGGAATTTTCCTTGAAAATTTCGGCCAATTTCTGGATATCTGCAAAAAAAAATCCTAAATACATTTTTTGCAACTTTCTAACGAAACGTGAATGCAATTTACACGCGTTTTGAGATGGAGGAAATAAAAATTGCAGATTGAAAATTCAATTTTGTCAAAAAACGTCGATATTTTGTTGAATACAGCCAATCAAATATTTTGGGATAATTGCAAAATTTTCGTTATTTCGACAATATTTTTCATTTGTAAGGGAACTGTCAGCAAAATTTACGATTGGAAGGACAAAAATTCACTTTTCAAAAAGATTTTCTAGAATGTTTTTTGCTGAAATGACAAAGTTTCGTGATTGTTCGAAAAAACGTTTAGTTGAACGTATCCAACAAAACATCGATCTTTTTCAACAGAATTTTCTTTTCAGTGTGACTGTCAGAAAAGTTGTCTTTATAGGAGAAAACGGTTCGCTTTGGTGGAATTTTCGAAAGGACACTAAATATTTAAAGTCGTTTTGCGATAGTAATACGTTAACGGGATTTCAAATAGTTAATTACCCTTTTACATTTTTAATAGATTAGGGAATAATTACTAAAATAATAATCCAAATTTATCGCTCGAATTGGATCCAGATAAAACGAAGAGAAAGCTCGGAAAAACGTGACGCGTTTTAACAGCTTTACGAGCGAGTGTTTTATTGCAGAAATTTTTTTATACGCAATAATTAAACTCGGGTAGAAGGAAAAATAGAATTTCCTTGATTCGATGTTCATTTCTTACTCGTGTATATGGAAAAACTTTTTTCAGGGAAGAGCGAGATAGTGTAAAAAAGCAGTAAAAGACTTTGCCCGGTTTAATTTGATTGACAAAAAAGTTTGTGCCGCGGGGTCCTCTTTTTCACTGGCAACGTACGCGGAAGGATCGTCTCACGAAATTCACGAACATTTAGACTTTTCCCATGAGCAAATATACACCCAAATGTCATCTTCTTCCGCGCGTGTCTCTGTACATAATGTTTTTATATATCTACGTCACAACGAGTTCTCGCGACCGCTGCGCGAACTGCCTCTGGAATTGTAAATTTTTTATGCCCCGTTGGACACGTTGCTACTTGTCAATGACGACACTTTATTCTCTCTTACCTGCTGCCGCTGCCTCCTTCCGTCTCCATACTCGTTTCAACAGCACTAAAACGAGCAGGAAAGAGAAAAAGGAGAAGGACGAAAGGAGTGAGTTTGTACTTTGCGGAGTAACTCTTAGGGAAGTTGGTGGTTCAATCTTCATGAGCATAAATTTCATTCGGCACTGCCAAACTCTTTTCCCCTTCCTTGCTCTTGTATCATCCGACAAGAGCGGGACGAGTAAGGGAGACGGAGAAAATTAGATGCCGAATGAAGGAAACTTCATCCCTCCCTTGCACACACACACACACACACACACACATACAGTCTTAACTTATTTCGTCGTGGATTCCTCGGTCCACGTACCTTTCCATCTCTTTTAGCCCCAAGTTGCAGCGAGTCGTGCATACTTCTTAATTAATAACCCGATTTGCATGGCCTTTGCGTGCGTGCAAAGTGC
Organism: Diadegma fenestrale; assembly: GCA_037043255.1. Classification (NCBI taxonomy): domain Eukaryota; kingdom Metazoa; phylum Arthropoda; class Insecta; order Hymenoptera; family Ichneumonidae; genus Diadegma; species Diadegma fenestrale. Next base: position 2,725,624 of record CM073316.1, read on the forward strand.
GAGCACAGACGCTTCGCGCTCTCTCTTTCTTTCTTGCCAACGCTTCTACAGCTGTATGTAAATTGAAAATTAAACTTTTCCGCGACGGTCCCGCGGACACGAAAGTAACGAACCGGCTATTCCAACATGAGCAATACTCTCGTTTATGTATATTATATATATAGACTGTAAATTTATATATACATATATAACAAGAATTATTATACAATCCTGTGGGCGTTTCGTCAACCCTTCTTCACTTTTTCTTTGCCCTGCTCCGTGTCTCTTTTCCAACCGAGAAAAACATTAGCAAGTTAAGCAAGTTTTGGATCGCGAAATAAAAATAATCAGAATTTGATAAAATTTTTGATATAATTTTTTCGAAGAACTGACAAAAATTTGTCATTGCAGCAAGAAAAACTTTAGAAAGATTCGAAAAGTTAATTTTTGTCATTCCAATCGTGAGTTTTGCTGACAATTTCGTTGGAAATGAAGAATATTCACGAATTTATTCCGCATTCATTTGTTTTTCCAGCCGATAATTGATTTAGCATTTCTCACAGCAGACTGCGTGGACCAGAACCTCCTAATACGATATAATTCAACAGATTATTCTCGTCGCGTGTAATACGCGATTGATCGCGGCACGTAGTGGCCCGTAAAATATGTACAAGTTGCGCCCATGCGGGCAAGTATCCATGGACCCCGATCATCACGGTGTATTCTCTTGCTTAGTCCCGCGATGAATCGCATCGCGTTGCGAGGAAACTCGATATGCACGTTCCACTCGCAACGTGATATCTAATATCGTCTTTTATATAGATTTACCGATATACATGTATAGACCGTGTGCCCTGGTATAATGAGCGTCGTACCGGAATCGATAATAAAAAAAGACAAACAATTTTTTTGTTGTACACACGTTTGAAACTAAAATTCGGCACCGAATTACTGAAAAAAAATGCTGCAGATTGAAATTTGCAAATTGCTGCAATTTTGCAATTCACATTTTTTCTCGATATGTGTTTTCGATGTTTTCGGACATTTAAAACGCATTGACATTGAAAACTGGAACAAAAAATTGCACCGTCACATGAACATTCTCAATGGGAAAGCAAAAAGGCCAACGAACAGCCTGTCGTGAGAGTTGCATGCGTAAATAATATGAAATCAATATCTATTGGATTTTTCAATGACGATTTTTCGTCCATATACGAAGACAGGCTGCACGAATTGTCGAAGACGCGCTGCGTTATTCTTTCTATAACGGCTCCCGTTACCGTCAAATAAACCCCGATAACTCTTTTCTCTTTATGCTTGAAAAAAAAAATGATTTTAATTCTCCATCTTTAATCCTCATTCTGGCTGGTTACTCGCTTTTCTATTCTATTGTGTCTGTGTGTGTGGGTGGATGCGTATGCGTGTGTTCACCTTAGGGAACTTTGGGATTGCTTTTGTACGACGTCGTTGTCGTCGTCGATTCAGCATGAGATTCGGTGCCCAATAATCGAGAGAATCTTTTTACTGGCTATCTCTCTTTTTCCTCTTTCGCGTTCTCATTCTTGGAAAGGTGAAAAAGAATTAAAAAAAAAGAATAAAAGGCACAAGAGCAGCGGGGAGGGGGGTTACAAAGAATCCGTATTAAGGACCGAAAAGGGTGGTGGAGCAGAGGCAAGTGGAATGAGGAACTCGCGGGAGGGCGAGGTATTGAGAAAAGATGGGATCACTTATCTTTCATCGAGACTTTATCTCTCTCGCTCTCTGTTTCTCCCTCGCTCGTTTTCTCCCTGAAGGAATTCCTCTCGAAACCCATAGTAGCATAGAAAAGGAAGGAATTGAGCAAGAAAGGAAGAGAGAACGACCGAGAAGAATAAGAGATCCTCGAAACTCGCCTTCGCGGCCGTCGCGGTTACCTCATCCCCTCTGTATCCCTCCCCTATTCCCTCTATCCGTCGAACTCTGTCGTTTTATCTGCTTTTTCGCGGTGTCGCCACCTTGTCAGTGCCAGAAAGATTTAAAGCTCTATTTCTTCCTTGCGCGAATCGCTCTCTCTCTCTCTTTCTCTCTCTCTCTCCGTTCTTCCTATCAATATTGTTTGAAAACTAATTTCTCATAATCTCGCGATATTTTTAATATTTATCTGAGTATTATTATCAACCTTCCTCGGGCAAGATTTCATTTGATTTTTCTTTTTCTCCACGACTCAGTTATGCATGCCGTTGGATCAATCACAAAATTTGATTTATCACAAAAACTAATTCCTCAACATCTCGAAGTTGCATTTCATTTTTATTTCTCAAAACTCTTTTAGTACAAAATTGTGTCGATGCCCTTTTCACGCAAAAACGACTGAATCAATTTTAATGAATCTTCCACAGGAACTAAGCTCATCAATCAGAATAAGTTTCGGGCTGTATTGCATTCCGAAATTTTTTTTTTTTTGGAACCCTGAACCAAAAAAATCAAATTTTTCGTCATATTTTCCACTTTCAAGCTTCCTGACCAACTAAAAAATGATAATAAGTCAAAAATCGCCAATTACCAATTCGAAGAATGAGCCATTCGAAGTGCCAGTTTGTAGAAAAAAAAGTTATAGGGATTTTGGTGAAATCAAAATTTAAAGATTTTGAAAAAAAAAATTCAACTTTCCACATATTGAGCTAGCTGTACTCTTCAGCGCCAAATATTGGGGTGGCGTTCATGAAGAAACAGAGTCGTGACGATAATTCATTAATAATAAAGACCGTGACTGCTATGGTGAACATTATTTTTTAAAAATGAGCAAAAAAAAGTAACAATAACGGATCCGAGGTGGGAATAGTCTGGCGCAATATGAAATGAAAACGGATTTGAACAATATATGAACCATAAAATAAACTGGCTCAGTAGAGCGCGAGAGGAAGAGAGAAAGAGAGATCGTCTGGCAAATGCTCGCATTTTACGTACATTGTCGGAATCACAGCTTCGCATGCCCGGATACACGAGAGTGAATGAATATTGGCGGCTGCCGCGGGTGAGAGGATTTTTTCATTTTCATGCCCGCGTCCTCCCGTCGTTCTCGATTGTCATTCCATAACCAATTGACCTGTCGGCACGAGTCGTGGTTCGATCTATTACGTGTGCGTAAATTCTTCGGCTGTATGAGCGTGCGAGAGTTAAACGTCCAGAGACCGGAGTCGCTTCTGCAGGATTTAATTGTTCCCTCAAGAGACTATCTCGCGGTGATTAGTATTCGCGTGTGTGCATTAATAAATGCGAATCAACATAACGCCTGTGAAGCCTGTTACTATGATTCGTAATTGACTCATAATCTATAGATAATTCATTTCACAGTTTATTTCATAATCGAGTATGAAGCACCAGACGAAAATTTTCCAATGATTTCACTCGTATAAAGCGATGCCGAAGTTTGCAACGTTGGAATGCATCGAAAATATTTAATTTTGTTCAATTTTCAATGTCATCCAAATTTCTCGAGCCGATATGCTTTTCGAATAGCAAAAATTGATCATTTCATCATCGTAATTACAGTCTGCAGTTGAATTATTATTTTTGTCAAACATAAAAATGAATTTCGTTGCATTCCAACGATGCAAATTTCAGTCATCGTATAGTATCAGCATTTTAATCGGAAATCATTCATCAACTGCGCACACTGTATTAAAATCGATACACATTCGGGAGAAAGAAAATTTAAACCCAGACCATTTTTTTGGGAAAAGGAATTAAAATTAATTTCCAAACTAATCGAAAACGGAGCCACAAATTTATCTAATCCGCTAAACAGTCATTTTTTCGTCTCACCTTCGTTATTTTTTTATAATTACTTACACAGCCACGTGTCGCCGGTCAAAGAATTCGAGTCGTGGTACAGAAAAGGAAAAAAGAATAAAGTGCACAGAAAGAGAGAAAATAGATTGATTATTTTATTTGCCTCAGTTCACAATCATTAGGCCTTATGAAATAATACAAATAAAAGATCAAAAAGCTAAGAATCTAGAATGCAAAATATAAAATGAAGATATAAAACATGAAAATGAAAGAAATGCGATGAGAGAGGGAGAGGATCATACGCGATATGTAAAAATGTAATTTTTATCCGAAAAAAGCGTTTGTCAAAGGATGCTGTTGCTTTATACAAATATATGAGGACCACGGCTCAACAGAACGTGCCAACGAGCGCAAACTCCAGGGAGTTTCTCTTCTCGCTTAATTAACGCGTTTAACACCGTATCCCTTATTCCCTCTTTGCATCTTCTTCGCGTGATATATGCATCGCATATTTTTGATGCCAAGCGTGTAAAGCTTGGCGAAACGAACGCGGAGTCGTTTGTCCCATGCCGAAAGAGAGTAAAGAGAGCGAGAAAGAATTCATCCCCGCGCGCGCGCGCGATGCGAATATTCTCACGCTGAAATGCGTGCGAGAACGCGTGACGCGAAAGTATTTTTCTCGCATTACGAGATTAAATTAAACAAGAATATTTCGCGTGCTTGCGGGAGAGAAAAAATGCCGCACTTATTTTCTCTCATTTGCCTCGTCGATTTTAGGAAATACTATAATTTTCATCGTTTTGCGCTACTCCGCATCATCATCTCTGCAGCCACCAACGTCGCGAGAATCCAGGTGCGAGTCAATCGCCGCAAATGACACGCACACCGATCTCCTCAAGATAAATTCCACCTTTCATGTTCCCAACAGCAGCACTCGATCTTCTCGACGAAGAATCACAAGAAATAGAACTTTTGGAAAATTCCAAAGAGCAGACGATCGAACCGCTTAACTCTTATTCATTCATGCTGAACAGTTTCACGCTCTATGGGAAGCTCTAACCCTTCAGGTACTTTCTAATTAGTCCCATTCGTCTTATGGTCTCTTGGCGGACTGAATATTTGTTGCCAACTATAAATGGCCCATTCCACGCAGCTGCCTACTGAAAAATGACTGAAAAGTTTGCGCCACGTAAAATCGCGATCCTGGCCATCGACAAAAGCCTGTCGTACATTCACTGAAAATTAAATTCTGTCAAAAAACGACGATATTTTGTTGAACGCGACGAACTCAATATTTTTCAGCTAAATTTACGATTGGAAGTGATTTTTGTGATTTTTCAATGAAAGTTTAGTCGAACGTATCCAACAAAATATCGATCTTTTCAAACAAAATTTTCTTTTCAGTGTTTTCGTGTTTTCAAGGCTCGATGCACACAAATTTCTTTTTGACAGTTCCACAGCAACTGGGCTGTACGCGATGCTTAACAATTTTCCATCGTCTCTTCAGCAGTTCTTCTATCGCGCAGGCAAACTGAATTCCCGATGTTACAAGAGAGACGACCGAAATTCTTGCCCTATATATATGCATCTCTCGGCAGGATGGAAAGATGCCTCAGGCGAATCTCATTAGCCTGCTACACCATTCACCTCTTTATTCGCTTCATTATACATTCGCGTTTCGCATTCGCGTTTCGCATTCGCGCGGCTGCTACCAAAAAGAAAATAAAATCCTTTCGACAATCGACGTTTCATGCTATAACCAAAGGAAAATATACCCGCGCCCTCGTAACCGAGAACGTAAGCAGCCACGATGCTAACATTATTCTCCAAAACGATGCGCAACTGACTCTTTCACTTTTCACCAATGAAAGCCTCGATACCAACAATAATTTCTACATTCATTCATAAGTTGTTCAAATTTTTTACTTCTCGGGAATGCGCATTTTTCGAAACCATCCAAAAGTATGACGTTACCAAAAACTCTCACTGAAACAAAAGTGCATTCGTGCTTTTACACGAAATTGCTTCATTAACGTGTATCACAAAATTACTTTATTCAGGATTCTCTAATAATTTAGTATGAACATTCTTCACACAAAAACTAACAAATTTTCTCCTATGAAGAAAAATTTTCTGACATTAGGAATTTCAGATATTTAATTTACAATTTTTTTACTTTTTTCATCGTAACGCGTGTAAGGTCGCGTCGCATTTATGAGTTGCAAAACAATGTGTGTTTAGGATCTTTCTTCAAAAATTTCGGCTCGCAGCCTTTCTGGCTATCTGCGAAAAAAAAATCTTGAAGACATTTTTATTTGCAACTCGATTTTGGCAACTTAAAAATTGGAAATCGAAAATCTCAAATTCAAAAAGTCGGCGAATTATTTTTCATAGGAGAAAACTGTTAGTTTTACCTAATTAAAGCGGTTTTGTGTTTAATCGCGGCTGCTGCTGCAATCGTCTGGAAACAAAGAACCGAAAGTTGGATTATGGCATATTACGCGATCCCGCAGCAGCAAAGCTGATTCATTGATTCGGAAAATCGATGCGTTAATTGTTCGATGAGTGATATTATAGTCTTGCAATACACCCCAGCAACTGTGCAATTAAGCTAGAGTGACGCGTGAATTCTGCAATACTCCCAAAGCTGCAGAGAGTAATCGTTGGCAATGGAGGCGGGGTAACGCTCGCTCGGTTATGTGTGAGTGCGTGTGTGTACTTGACACAGGGAATCTCAAATGCTCCCATGTCGTGCGCTCGGACGAACGTGCTTCACCCAATCCTCACGAACAATTATAGATGACGAGCCTTGTCTCGTCCATCACACGTAATCCACCCCTCTTTGGAGACTTTGCTCTCTGTTTAGAGACACGGTTATATATCAAGATTACCCGTTTATCAGAGTTTAGTAAACTCCTGCATCACGAGTCTAGTCAAAAAGATGAATTAATATTAAACGCAGGCGGAGAGCTTAATAAATTTTCTTTTTCAAAACTTAACAAACGCTGAATAAACTAGAAAAAGCCGGTCCAAGCCACTGCGTACAGTTGTGAATAAATGATGCTTTTAATCCTTCATGATCATATAGGAGTCAAAATGACTCCGAGCGCAACTTTGAGCTTACAAATTATTACAAGTTATGCTTTTGGGTTGACGAACTTTTTGTTTTCACACATTTTGCTACTTTGCTGATTTTTTTTGGTCATTTGAAAATTAAATCAAAAAGTTTTCCTTTAATATTCTTATTCGGAAAGGTTCGAAGTAATATCCTGAATTTTTATGAACTGAAAAAGAAACTCTGTTGGTATCGACGTGACTTTTCACAGAATTCCAGATTTTATTCGAATATAGAAAGCGACGGGGACACTCAGAAACAAATATGGTAAAAAAACGTCGATATTTTGTTAATTGAACACGGTGAACTATATATTTTTGGTTAATTTCAAAATTTTAGTCATTTTGACAATATTTTTGATTTCCAACGAAAATTACGATTGGGATGACAATTTTTTTTGGCACTTTCCAACGAAACGTTTCGTCGAACGTATCCAACAAAGTTTCGATCGTTTACAACAATTTTTTTTTCAGTGTGCATTGCGCCAGCTATCGAAAGACTCTTGAAATTTGGTACGGAGCAGTTGCGATCAAATTGCTTAATCCCGATCCTCTCTCGTAGCTCTTCACATCCGTTATATGAATGAGAGCAAAGCAATTGGAAAACGGATTCCTATTTTTCTCGGAATCGCTCGATGTCTTGATAAATACAAAAGTTGCGTCATATACTTTGATCCAGTGAGAAATACTGATATACTTTATTTTTACCGAGAATGCAACGGTATTTGTCGAAGGAAAATGTGCAGCAGGATATTCACCGACTGCACAAGTACATAGATCTCCCCCGAGGGGGATGCAGCCATGGCAACGAATCCGTCCACGCTTTTTCGTCTCACTTATTTGGAGTGGCGATTAATTTTTTGGTCGAAATCGAAATTATATACCGGAAAATTCCGCCGACTAGGGAGTAATGCGTTTTATCATTGCACATTTTGAGGCATTTGGTTCATGAAAACGTAAATCCAACGTCTGAAAATTGCAGCATGCACTGAAGAGAATATTTGGTTCCAAAAGATCGATATTTCGTTGGATACGTTCGACTAAACGTTTTTCGTAAAGTCACAAAAATGTTGTCGTTGCAGCAAGAAATATTCTAGAAAGTTTCGTCGAAAAGTCGATTTTTTTCATATCCAATCGTAAATTTTATTGACGAATAAAAAATTTAAACAAGGAAATATTTAAATTACCCAAAAATGTTTAGTTCACCCTGTTCAACGATATATCGATATTTTTTGGGAAATTCAGTGTAGCAAAGGCAAGAGAGTGACCAGCTTTTGCCAACAATATCAGAATGAATGTCAAGTGTAGAAATTAGCTATTTGAAATATGAAGTTTCCGGTGAACAATGTTCGGAAGCTGTTGTGCAACATGTGTGTACGATATATTCGCGAGATGAATAACCCTCTGCAACGTCGATCCAGGACTTAACCGATAAAGGCAGTTTGCGAGAGCGGTTAATTCTCGCTCCTTCCTCTGCAAATCCTTTTGGCCCAAGCCTGCCAGTATCCAGACACACGTTTCGTCCGTTAATGGACCTTGCCGTCTCGATCCTTCTCGCTCTCTCTTGTCCTCTCTGTCAATTAGGTACATGTATGCTCCCTATACCGTTTTACCTTGGACGCGTGTATTTGACAAGACTCTCGACATGAGCAACGTCCCCGAGCGCAGCAGCAATAACGAGCGCGTCGCATATATCGTAGAATTAACGTTCGATCGAGAGCAGCCGCCGTATTCTCGCTCCGTTCTACAAACTAATGAAATAACGTGAAAAAAACCAAAAAATTGCTTCGCCATTTCCGACCTTTCGAATGGAGCGCGAGATTGGCAAGAAAATCTTTCTCAGGCTCAGACTCGAAGGAGCAAATTAACGCGATGAATTAGCGCTTGCCTCCCGATCCCATCGCGCAGGTTTCCCTTTCATTTTGCAAGTTCTGCCGCGTCACGGACGAGAAAAAAGAGTTGTGAAAGGAACGAGCTTATATACGGAGAAGCGAACGATACGACTGCATGACCGAAATGGATATAAGACGCGAATAAAGGCTGAAGGTGTGATATCGCAAAGATTTACCCGAACGAGCTTATCGCGATTCCATCCACTTTGGTCGCGGCTCTCGTACGCTTGGATTCATATATTTGTATACATGTAGGTATATCTATAGGTTTACATATATCCTTCGGAAAAAAACGTAAATAGAGAAGAAGGCAAAGGCAGTAGGGACGAAGAATAGCGGGTTGGGCTGAACTAAAGCAAGTGAACACAAGGAGAGCTCTTTCGGAATGTGGCGTGCAAAAGTGAACGGGAATACAAACGCGTTGAAGGGATATAAGTTTTACTACATACTATATACGTTTGTATATACATCTCACGGCTTCTCACGGAGCAAGTACTAACCCCCGCGTATAGTCACGTAAATCCTCCCTCGCCAACTTTCTCATATACACACGCAGACGAGCACACTCGGAGCATTTGGCCACTCTATACATATATTTGAATATTTCTGTGTGCGTGCGTGTGAGAGTTGGAGAGACAAAGAGTAAGAAAAAGACAAGTTACGGGCTTCAACCCTTAGAGTCTTTGCACAAAGTACGTCGATTCGCACACCTTTCTCTTTCCACCTCGCACACGTGCAATTCACCTTATCTTGCCGAGTATTTCCGACAAATACATGTTCTCCGTTGTTGCTTTCGTTTTTTTCTTTCGCACTTTGTTGACCTTCCAGAGCGAGACGGGACACCATAATCCCGGTTGAACGCTGAGAAATAGCATCGAAATTAAAGCGGTTCAGAAAGAAAAGGAGCTTTGCCGAATGAACGACGTTGAAATAGCTTACTTAATAAATATAAATGGCCCGACTCACTTTGCAGGCCGAAATACCGAGATTCAACAGCTTCACAGATAGCCAATTTCTAAATAAACCAGACCTTTGGCCACTTTGTATAATTTTAAGGACTAGGCGGTAATATGGACCACTTGCAATAACAACAATCTGAGGAAATTCAATGGATCACTACGAGGTATACGAAGGGGAATACAGAATTACCATTAAGGCGTCTCGGTACCGGCGATTCAATTTTGCTGCGCTAAATCATGTTATAAACATACAAATTTTCAAAATAATTAGAATTTGATCAAATTTTTTGACGATACAATTTTTTTCGGATTTTTTTTTCTTACTAGTTCTGGAGTTACTGAAAATCGAATTCCGGGCATAAGAATTTTGCTTTAATTACTCGATAATTAGACCGAAAAAAAATGTATTTTCGCAGTTGACGTTCAAGAACGTCATCACAAAATTTGATCAATTTCTCAATATTTAGATTTTCGGACCGCGAAACTCCTTAAAATTACTGTTTCACGATTATCGTATCGAGTTGTCAGCCCATACAAGTTTCTGCCTTGTTAATTATTAATTAGAGAGTTAAAACACAAAGCCTATTTCTGATAAAAGTCGCGTGCTCGCTCAATTTATACCTCATTGTTCCATTTTACCCCACCCTCGTGTATATACACGCCGCGCGCTCATAGTTCCATCAGTGTGAAACACGAACCTTTGAAAACCTCGTTGGCACGCGTTTTCACGCTTTGCTCCGTACTTAAAATTCTTGCGGGAGGTGTGGAGGGGCTTCGCGAATATGAGCCTCAACCCCAAGAGCCTTACAGGAGAGAAGAGAATGTATAAAACGAGTCACACGGCTCGTTTAGTTCCGCGGCTCCCGCCTCGGACTCACTTGGCAAAGAAATTTATCGTCTAAGGGGGTTAACCCCATCTTTCACCCCTCCGCCCCTGCTGCCCTTCTCGCCGTGCCTCCCTGCCCCTCGACGCATTAACAGAGCCGCCGAAATATGGTCGAGGCATTCGCCAAGGTGGAAATGATGGATAAAACTCTTTTATACGCTCACGAGGATGAAGAGCTAGCGCTTTATTTTCCAGTTTTTAAATACACTTGAAACGAAACTTTGGTATCAATCAGAAAATTTATTATTTTAATTGACATTCACGATTCTTGACTTTCACGAGAAATAGAAACGAAATGAAATATCGCACTGTTTGGAGGTTTCGTATTTGCTGACTGAAGAATTCAAAAATCTCGCTGTTGAAGAATACGAATGAAGGAATGATGGAGAGAATGGAGTTTGAAGTGGAGGGAATTTATCAGGAGAGGAATTAAATCGTCGTGGAGACAGGCGTGTTAATACCCCAAGGCGCATGGTTCCTGATCCCCCGTGCAAAGAGAGATCTTGCGATGCTCGAGACTCGTATTCTTCTCGGTATTCTTCTTTTTCTTATTCTCTACTCTGCTCCATACCGGGGTATACTTTTTTCCTTCATGACGCCGACAGTAGCAGCAGCACAGTGGTAAAAGGCTCGCTGGGAAAGGAAAAAATAAAGCATCAAAATGGATAAAAATAAAAATAAAAATCGGAGCAAAAGAGGAATAAGAGAAAAAGTGTGCAAAAGTCCAATGCCAGGCGTATATATAGCGGAGGAAAGAAGTGTTGGACCCTCCTTCTCTCCCCTTTTTTCTCGCTCTCTTCCTTTCGCCCGTGTGCGCATGAAGCCCATAAAGTATCTCGGTACTTCGGCCAGAGAGAAATATTTCATCCAGTATCCGGAGTATTGGCCTCGACAATGGACCATCAACCATACATACATACATATATATATACATATCGATTTTACACGCTCTCACACTGACCACAGTTATCCAGCCGTAGCGAAATTCCCTCTCCTTCCCCTTTCCACCCATTTTCTTGTATTCTCTTTTCCCTCCTCAACGATATAACCTGCCACAGACTTTTCCATGTTCTTTCTTTCTCCGATTTCCCTTCCCTCCCAGCTCGCTCTCTCTCTCTCTCTTTCTCTCTCTCCTCCTTTTTGTCCAACATCTTTGCTCCGTTGCGTGGAGCTTTAACCTTTCATCCCGCACCGTAACCCACCCCTTCCGCCTCAACGTTCGATACTCCCTGCCGAGATCGGCTCGTACCAAAAGAGCAACGAGGGTCGTGTGTGCGGTCACACTTGAACGACCGTAGAGCCAAGCGTTGTTCGAGGATTTCTCGCATTCCCGTGTTTCAACCTCTTTTCTCTCTCCCTCTCTCTCTCTCTCTATGTCTCTGCCCTATATACATATTCGCAAACACGCAGAGTACAGTCGTACTCTGTCGAACGGTTTGTTGAGCGACTCGTAGCAGACAGTATTTCTCTGTCATATATAGATATACGTGAAAATATATGTATATTCAGTCGACTCGGAGAGTATAGTGAGTGTCGGACTCTCGCAGCATTGCTCTGCTGTACCGGAGCAGCCAGAGATGTCGGCCAGCTATGCCATTTCTCTCCACCGCGCCACCGCCATCTCCACTTGGTCGACGTGTGTGTTTGTTCTCTCGAGAGTTGGACAATTTTGCACCCGCAGAAATTTACACGTTGCCCCGTTGTAGCTCCAAGTGTGGTCCAGCCCAAGGACAACAAAATACCTAGAAATCTCCTCATTTATTGCGTCTATGTATGTACGTACCATGATTCGTACGTTTTATTATCCTCGCAGCCTCCTGCGTGTGTTATGTTTTTTGTTTCTCCTGTCCTGCGGTTCAACGAATTTGACAAGGAACATTTCCGGAAAGGACATGTCCGCGGTCCTTTATCCCGTTAACTTTTTACGCTCCATTCACTCGGCCTGCTCGTGATCTCGTTTCCTACCTACAGATACCACACATTTGTGGAAATAAAGCACATCGAAAGGAGCGAGCTTTTTATCGCAGTGCGATTCAGCCAATTTTCTTCCTTGCCATATACACACTTTCCATTCGGATGTCTGTGTGTCCGATAATTCCAGCAGATTTTTTTTTAATTTCCTTCTACTCATCCAATTCCACTCGACTCGAAGCACCGTGCTATCAAGATTGAAAAAAAAAAAACGCCGCAACGTATTGAAGCCTCGAACTAGATGACATAAGGAAAAAAGGGATTAAAGGGAAAGAGGACGCTTTGGCGAGAGAGCCCTCTTCGGTTTTCGTTTCTTGCGTCTTATTTCATTTCTTCCTTCTCTTTCTCTCATCAAATTCGCTTTTCTCATCTCTTTCAGGACTCGGATCTCGACCTGTAAAATTTCTAATTTCACTGAACGTTTTCGTTCCCTCTGTAATCCCACCTTTTCATCCGTTTCCGAAGATCGAGATTTTCTTCCGCGTTTGCCGGAAGCTCTTTTATCCTTCTGCACTTCTTAATCGAATCTTACACACCTCTATACTCCTCTTTGGAATACATTCGTCGCGGCCCAACCTCGAAATGTCGTCGGGCAAACCGCATGGATTATCAGCCTCTCGTATATAATGAACTAATCGTTTTTTCAATCCAACTTTTCTCCACTTTGCAGCCTGCCTCGTATTCGCGTCTTTTTCGTGAAAAGCGCGCTTGACGCTGCTTTTTGTTGCACAATTTTTCGTGCAGTCAATATAGTGGTTTTTGTTTTCCACGCCGCATACATGATCGTTTCGTTTCTCAATCTCAACTTATCCGACTCTCGCGTATCGTAACCTGCTTCGGTGTCTTGCCTTCCAAAAGGAAAAAAAATATATATATTTTCAGTACCCACGAGAATTCAGCGTTATTCTCTTTTATATCCTCGTTCGCAGCTTCAAAGTGGCCCATCCCTCTTGGGCCAACCCAGCAAGTAGTCTCGCCTCGACGATTACCGTTCGTACATACAGGACAACTCAAAACTCCTGCACACCGAAACCCTCCGCAGCTTTGCTCCCGGATTTCGAGAATTTCTCGAGATATGTGCATTCGCATCCTTGGCCAGGGAACAGGCCAACACTTTAGGAAACCCTCTGTACTCGGTGTACGTACTTACGTATCCCGCGCAACTCTCCATGGAGAGTGGCTGACCCGTAACGCTCCTTCACTACTTACTCGACACTTCAACCTCCTCTCTTTCTCCCTTTTTTTTCTCGGTCCTTCTGTTCTCTGTACAGACAGCAAATATATATACGAGACGTTTCGTGTCATAATTTCCATTTCGTTGAATTTTACTCGCTACGCTGTTTTCCCACACATTTTCCACTTTTATCAACATTTTTGTATTCATCGCGAATTCAGCCATTTTTTTCAATTTTTACACCCGATCGTTCTTCAGGATTTCCGCTCACAATGATTCGCAAGTAAATCAAAGAAAAAAAACGTGACAGAAAGCGGAATCGAGACTCTAATTGTTTTGGATCGAGATCGAAATTGCGATCCTGATCGTGGGACAAGATTTTTACCCGAAATGCCCGATATTTTCATCGCGATAATATTTCACCCTGTTCATACGAACGCTTAGGAAGAGACGCGCAAGGATGAAAAAAGAAACCCTGCAGTCGCTCGACGAAAGTGTGTCAAGAGACTCGCAAAAGATATAGCATTAAACTTTGTGTACAGTGAAAAAAAAAGTCTTGAGAAAAATCTGTCGTAAATATAGGGGATTAGTGAAAGGATCGTTCTCCATTACGTATAGTTTGAAAAATATTGAAAAAAACTTGTAAAATAGTTGGAATCGCGTTTTTCTACGTTCTTCAGTACACGGAGGACGACACGCGGAATAGCGGAAAACTGGTAGGATACTGCACGCGAAGAATATATCTGGAATTCGCGTCAACGGCATTCGCACATAATAATACGGGAAAAGCAGAGCAGCAGGACTCTGAAAGCATTTCTCTCGCTGGGCTGGTGAAAATTCGAAACGGTGCTATTACATCTTGCTTGGTTGAATCACAATTTCGCGTGTGTTGCGAAACTAACCTGTACATATTGTATATACCTATACATAGATTTGCTATATTTGTTCAACCACCGAGACATTTGGCAAAGTGTGTGCAGACTGTGGACTATTCTCTGTTTCCCTCTCGCTCACTCACCCTATACGTATCTCTCTCCGTCTCCTGTCAGAAGCAATCCAAACCCGTTTCTCCAACAGCTCTCGCGCGCAAGCTTTGTAATTATTTAGTTGGAATCTCCTGCAGGCCTCGGCAAACAGTGTGGATGTCGTAATAGCAATAGACAAGAGACGCGATGCACGGTCTCTTCGCGATCTCTCCCATAGATATTTATATAGAAGGATATATGAAGAGGTAATAGGATGAGTAGGTACACATGTGTATATATATATGTATATATATATATATATAAATACGTATCCTGCTTCTTGAAGGATAGGCGGATATAGAGTCCAAGCAGAAGCGAATAATCCTTATCGCTATTCCTGCGCTTTATACACATAGATCGTGGCGAGGCTCATCTCAGAGTATAAATACATAGCTGGAGGCGATCTTTACAGACGTTCAAGCTCCGGTAACAGGATGTGTCGCGTGCTCAGCCGTATATATCAGTCTCTGCTCATCTATGTGTATATGTCAAAGCATTGACTCTCGGATTCGAAGTTTACTAACCGGAGGCACAGACGATTGTAGTGTAATTGACATTCCCTATAGCATGTACGAGAAAATTGAAATTTCCTCATCAGTATATCTTATCCGACACGAAATGAAGCAAAAGATGTATAAAAGTAGTTTTCTACTTTCTCCAATATTGACTCGGAGATTCTCCAAAGGCGCTAATTAATTGCAATTAGTGCGCAACTCTTTCCCTCCCGCGCGTATCTTTAATCTTGTCAGTGTCGTGCTTTCTGCTTGAAATGGAATTCTTGCGCCTCTTTTATTCTTTTGGTTTGTCTCGCCCTACCAGCGAGTGTCTCGAGAGGTCGCGATCGCGCGCACGAAAATTCGTTTTAATTATGACAATTAGCTCCATCTTTCGCGTCTTATACATCTGTACATTATTGAGAGAATTAACAGAAAGGGAGCAAGAAGGAAAGATTAAGAGAGATATTGCGACGAGACTAGAAGGGACGCGAGATGTGAATTATTTTCGTGCGAATAATCCGTACTCACTGATATCTATACGGCGTATCAAGAGATTCAGCCATTAATGTATGAGAGAGAGGTAAATTTACGAAGGCTAGATAACGTTCACTGCTGCCTCTATCTTGCGCACATGTATGTACCCTAATATTCTATATACCTACGACAGATAGTTATCTCCCTTCGTGGGGTAATTCCTGATTCTCCCCCCACCCCACTCCCCTGCTCCTCTCTCTCTCCCTCTCTGTCTATTCCCCCCTGCTTCCTCGTCTTTGTTTCTCCTTCTCTATTTGACAGGGCGGTGGTATAGTCGAGGAGCTATACCACGTCCAGAATCAGAGACGTAGGTATCCTTAATTAAATTAGTACTAGCCCGTCGCCCGCTATCCTCTGGACCGCCCCCGCCGCTCTACCCCATCCATGTCCCACACTCCATATAAACACGTATGTATATATAATATATAGAAGCAAGTACGAGTGAATGCGCATATACAGAGGACCCTTCGACTATCTCGTTCAATACCACGCGATCGTATACTCTCGTACTCGAGAATGTAGATGTCGTTGTACAGCGTATATACATTAGATGCTACAGACGTTCTGCGGATAGCTCGCGAACGCGTTGCTCGCTCGATATGCCCAACGAGATATCGCACCCGCCACACATTAATGACGCCGTGTTTCAGTAATTGACTCGAGACACGCCTGATTAACAGGAGAATCTTCCTCTGATCTCTGCCCAGAGTTATATCTCCTCCACTCGATATTATACGCGCGAGGCTACATCTTATTTGCCAGCATAATTCTCGAATCACCCCGAAAATCCACCAGTTTTATCATTCTCGCTGATTTCAAACCGCCAGAACAAGTGACTGGCTTATTTATCATTTCATCGGGATCGCGAATAACCCGCAGGGGAAAAATCGCTGGTGAACAAAAACAAAAAAAAAAGATAAACGAGCTTGTTGCAGAGTTCGTTCCGGATTATGATCGAGAAGCCGCAGGCACACTGTTCGCCAGAGTTATTGTCTCGTCAACCGCGTTTCAATGGATCCCAAGCCCTCAATGAACAATGAACCATCCAAGCGTCATACGCATACCACCCTATTCCTCACTGGTGTGTTGATTTTCCTGTTGTATACCATCGACACCGTCGATGTCATCAACTTCTCGCCATTCTCTTGTACCCAAATATATATCTAGATTCACCAATCGTCTATTCGCCAATGAATTAAAATATAAAACAATAAAGAGACTTTCGCGAGCCAATTATACCCTCTAAAAAGCGCTCGGTTAATTTCAATCGCGTGCAAACATGAATACACATCTCCTGCATTACAGTAAAAGCTGTCAATGACTATGTATACGCCCACTACATCAAATGTGGCTCATTATCAACCGTCTCTGCCCAAACATTCAACACGATTTCAGCCACACACTTTTTACAAATTACAAGAGACAATTATACACCCCAATTGTTTCGTTCATTGGCTACGTCACGTTTGGCCACATTAAACAATAATAATGATCTGAATTTTATAAATATATTCGAAATGCGACGTTCGATTGGTAGCAGAATTAAAAACAGTACATGCGGTTTTGAAAATGCATTTTCATTGTCGTGCAGTCTTGTTTTTTATAATTTTTTTTCCTGTTATTCATAAGTTTTACGTACACGAGATGTTTTATCGAGAAACTCTATGAATTATGCATTGCTCGAAATAATTCGATGATGCTGAAGTTTGCAACGTTGGAATGCATCGAAAACTATTTAATTTTATTGAAGATTTCGTTCAATTTTCAATGTCATCCAAATTTTTCGAGCTGAATTGCTTTTCGAATAGCAAAAATGGATCATTTTATCATCGTAATTACATCCTGTAATTGAATAATTATTTTTTTCAAAGATAAAAATGAATTTCGTTGCATTTCAACGATGCAAACTTCAGAGTCATATAATTCGTCATCTTTAATGACCGGATTCCAAAAACAGGGCTGGTCTCTAATTGGATGATCCCTGAAAGCATTTTCTTAAATCGAGGCTCAATTTTCGTTCGTTTTAATTGTCGTGTTATTAAATAATACATATACATTCACTAAATTTTCTAAAATTCTTATATTTTTGAAATTTGTCATGTTCAGCATGGCAACATTGTATCGTCGTGATCCAAGCTCCTTAAGGGTTGGAAGTTTCTGAAAAATATTGCACGTGCACGTGTCTGTTGCCCTGAAATGGAGAAGCAAAGGATGGAAGTTGCATTTGTGCGAGTAAGAAGGTGATATGCGCGCTTATGTATACACTGTCTATTGAAACAATTGTGTGCATGCACACATAGCAAATGAGACTCGCGTGAGAAGATCTCTTTCACGTCGAAAGCTCATTGCTAGATGGGTGAGACGCCGCGCTCGCGATGTATTCTTCGCGAAGTCTCGCGGGCGAAGGTTATATACCATATATATACGCTAGGGAATATGTATTCTCGGTGTGGAAGCCCGACGGTTCTTGTACTCAGCCTCGCGGGCGAATTTCGTAGGTAGACGGTCACGTACAGTGACGCGCCGAGGGTGTACGTGCTCCTTAATTACCGACACGGGTAATTACGGTTATTCAAGGAAACGGCCGGGCGCGGGCAAGAAGGGCAAAGGGCGGGTGCACACATACATCTATATGAGCTTTCATATGGGTGTGTGTGAGATAGTGTGGCTGGATTATTGCGTCGTGGCGTTTGAGTCCGAAGTATACGAATCTCTCTATATCTCGCTTTCTCCGGACTCATTTATCCTTAGGAATCTTCCGGTGGGCTGAGATATCCCCATGGAGAAGAATAGTGAAACCATTGTGGCGCAGCGGCAGAGAAAGGCCATCGAAAATAAATTCCTCACGGAAGCTAGAACTCGTAAAATGATTCATCTCTTATTTTAATAAAAAATGAATTGAAGGCAGACAGGGGAGGAGAGAAGAGACGTTATTCATCAGCAGTAAAAGAGTTTATTCTTTATCTTCCTGACCAGACTTACCCCTTGAAATGGGTGGTAGTGAAATGAGCTTGTCTAATTACGCTGAATTCAGTCGTCCACTCACTCAGTGCTATATATGAAGGGCTGCGGAAAATAAATAATAATTTTATTAATGAAAAGAAATAAAGTGAACCGTGTGTTAAGGGGATGGGAGGAGCAGATCGTTTCGGAACGAGAATGCTGCAGCCTCGAAAACCTCCTGCACGATTATGTGTGCATCCGCGGTACACGTGAAGGAAACGCATATACGTCTAACACAGCCTGGCAAGCAGCAGGGGAAATTGGATGAAAAAGGAGGAAGAGAAAGAGGCAGGAAGAAGAGCTGAGAACGCGAGGCGTGCTCGTGGCATAATACACCGAACAAGGGAGAAAGAGAGAGAGAGAGAGAGAGAGAGCGACTTGTTATTTTGCCATTTCGAGTAATTGCACGCAATTAAGCACGATTAACAGTACGTAAGCTGTACTTTCGTTGTGTTACCACTTTGTCGAATTCACGCTTGCCGGCCGGCTTCGCTAACCCATCCTCCACTTATTTCCACTTTCTCACTCTCTCCCTCTCCCTTTCGTACTTCTCAACAGACTTGACTATACGCCCCCATTATTCCCCCGTCCTACCACACACTTTGGAGCGTCACCACCTTTTATACAGCCACATACACTCTCGGTTTAGGTGTCTTGTCCATTGTTTCAACGTTTCGTGTCCTCTTTCTCAACTAACCCCCATAAGTGGGGGGGAATTCTCACCGGAATTCGCCTCCGTGTTGGGGATTGCCACTTTTGGTACAACTTTTGCGCAATTATGCATACGCTCGAGAACTCCACAGTCGATTTGTATCTCTCTACGTTTTACATCGTATTGTACTTGTCCGAAACCTCCACACGGTCATTGCTGCTTACAGCCATCCAGTGCACTAATATTTTTTTTTCTTGCCTCATAAAAGGCCATGCTTTCCCTTGCTCCGCACTATATTTTCGTACGACCTTTAAATCTGCTGTCCGCGCCCATAATCCTTTTCGTTATACGATTTCCAATGATTAAACTTGTCATATATACAAGAGATGCTCGTAAAAAAGTTGCATGGAATTCCAGAGAGTAGTTTTTCCTCAAATAATAAAGACTTTTTTATCCTCATTCTGAAATACTTTTCTCAATGAATATAGAACGCTCCACGAAATTTGCAATATTTCGCAACACACGCCGCGGAGTCGCGGTTATACGTCGAGCTGTATATTCCTGTTTCATCTCTAGTCCCGTTGCTCATACAACACGCTCACACAAACTCTTACTCATCTACATGTACGTGACGTGGTACATCCGGGGCTTGGAGTCATAAAACAGAGAAGCCATCGTGCGGATCAGAATATTCAGTTTTTGTATGGGGCAGTGTTTTACAGGGTTGAAATCGTAAAAAACGGTGGATTCTCAAAAACCAAATGAGCAATAAAGGAATGGATGTGTGTCGTGTTGATATTCAAACGGATAATTGATTCAATGACATTTTGCTGGTTGGAAAATATTGCGTTTATGAGGGGGGAGAATGTTTTGGAGGAAAATTGGATGGAAATTCTGGTCCGTAAACAGGCAGATCGTTTTCAATTGCATGCTGGAATCGCGTTCGAAATATGTCATGATCCAATCTCACATTTTGATCATTGATGAATCCATGACGGTACAGTCTATTGAAATTGAAGCTCGACGAAATGCGAACGTATACACGAGGTCGAATGTGCATATTTGGAGTAAAAAATGTGCGGTCAAAATGATCCCGCGGCGATTTGCATAAATCATGACTCATAATATCTGCAAAGAGCAGGTAATTTTGTCATTCGATCTGCACGTTTCTATATACTTCAGAGTTACACCTTCAGTAACTCAATTTAAATAACAAAGTAGTTTTCTCGAGATCGTACGTGGATTTTGATGGCATACCGCAATCGCTGAATTCCCTAAAGCAATTAGTTTGTTTTCGTTTTTTTTTACATTTTATTTAACTAGACTGCTGTATTTGGCCAAACTCGAAAGTTGCTCGAATTCAAAGTATACACGATTCCGATATAACGCGGCCGGGGGTGCGCGCAAGATGCACTTTGCTCCGGGGGGTTTCGAGACTTTTGATGCCGAATTAACGTCGAGGCTGGTGCGTGTATGTCTCGTTCCTACGATCAATGTACGCGCAGAAAGAAAAAGTTGATCGTTTTGTGCGGTTTGCTCGCTTTACAAGTCTATGGTTAGTTTTGCTCCTTTGCTGCTCCCATGGGCGAGTTAAAGGCGACCAACCGCAAACGAATCTTTCCCTCATCTGTGTATATATGTATATAGGAAATATATACGAAACGTACATTAGGTGACAACGTTGCGCCGTTTCGTATATAGTTCAAGTTGGGATGAGATAAAAAAGGATAGCTTCGCGGGCTGCTCTCGAGTTCGACGAAAATTATTCACTCGTAACTCGTACGCGAATTAGTTTATCAAAGGAAACTTTATACCGCGAGCTCGGCGCGCATATATACATGGCCGAGCCTGAACTATGTGACTGCGGTATGTATTGTATAGTATATCGTTCCAGTTGGCTCACTATGGTATACACGTAACCGTTCAACGTGGATAAACATACACAAACATATGTGGAAAGGGGGGATCGTGAGGTAAAATTGGAAAACGGAGTGAGACACGATGCACACGCTTGTTTGAGCTTGTCGGCAATAATTTCAAGCACACACGCATTTACTTTCGTTGCGTTGCGGCTAAACTTTTATATACATATCTATTTACAATTGCTTTTTCCTTTAATTTTATTTTTTTCAAAATTCACAGTCAACAATTCGAGAGAACGGTGCGGATAGCCCATCTCGAAAGTTTGAGATTTTGGTCCAGAGCGGAGGAAGAGAGTGAGAAATAAACGATGGCAATGTCCAATCAGAATGTCAGTTAACGACGAAAAAGACGATAAATTATATCGCCTCGCATTATATACGAGAAAAATGCGACGGGGACTACGTTCTTGTTCCTTGCGTTTATACAAGCTCTCTCTCTCTCTTTCTCGGACTGGTGCTCCGATCTTTTAGCCACGGAGCTCCTCGTTGAGAAGCCAAGAAAAACCGGGCGTGGTTCGTTTATTCGAGACCTCCGCGTGTATATGTATGGCCAGCCCGATTGTACCCCTACATAGACACTATTTCACTCGTTTTACTACAGACACGTATTTTACCGTATATAAATAAAAACGAGATGGCTTGAGTTGGGGGAGGGGGGGGGGGCAAGTTCCCTCAATCAATGGGTGTCTTAATTGGGGTTCAGAGGCAAGAAACCGCGCGGTCTTCACTCTCGTAATGTATAACAATTCACCTGTCGTACCGTTCGTACAACTTGCGCGGTCAACCAAGAGAGAGAAAGAGACCGAACGAGTTTCATTAGCGAGTCTCCGTTCTCCGGATTCTTCTGTTTTTTTTTTCTTTCTTTCTTCCTTTTTTCACTATTCGTTTTGCGGCCAACGCCACCAGGGCGGATCGACGGTCGTGCGCGCGACCGTCGCACACGGACGGACGTTTGAAACGAGAGTTCGTAAAATGCCACGGTTCGAGAAGCGGTTTCGTAGTTGCGGGGGAGCTTGGGGCAAAATGGCACGAGGAGACAAAATTAGGGAGCCAAATGAACGAAAAGAAATGCAGTTGCTTCATCATTTGGCAAACTGAAATATATAATTCGCATCGAGTTTACCAACTTCTCAACTTTCAGGTCACAAATTCGTGACTCGAATATCGAGATTGTTGAATTCAAAGGTGTATCGAAAAATGGGCCGTAATCAAACGCTGTTTATTGAAAAAACGACCAACTTTCAAGTGGTTCATTTTGCCCCGCATTTACTCGTTTTTTTCCCAAAATCCTCGCGCTATTCGTACATATATATAGTTATAATGCAACTGTGCATGCAACGGAGAAACAGGAAACAGACCACACTCTTTTTCTCTCCCTGCTCGATCTCTATATGCTATGCAAGAATCCACACGTTCCTGATGCTGTTGCTGCAGCAGGAGTGAGAGAAGAGCCCGATAGCCCCGTTAGAAACCGCCCGCCCATTTGGACGCTCGCTCCCGAGTCCAGGGATGCTCTGCTCCGCGGTCTCTTCTCCTGCAGCAGCGTCGTGCAGTAACAATGCGTCCATTCATCCATTGAATGGAGTGCCAGTCGGTTCTTCTCATGATTTCATTTATTTTTATCTCTTTTCATTCAGCCTGCTCTCTCTTTTTCTTCGAGCAAGCCTTTCCGATCGAGGACGAATGTGTGCGCTCCGGCGTATCCAGCGCGCAGGGCGTTTCTTGCTTGACAGGCCCACCGCACAAATTGTGTTCATCTCCCTCGAATTTTCCGTATCCAATTTGTATTTCGACTGTAGCATCGCGTGTCGCTATTCGAATATTTCCTTTTATTTCTTTTCTCGTCGTCTTTGTCGTCACAAATTAACGGATAAGTCCTTTTCTCTGCTTGTTTTTTTTTCCCTACCGACACCACCTCCAATATTTTAGCCGTGAAAAATTGACTCGAAGGGGCGAGACTCGTACGAGGATTACCGCGGGATTCGATCAAATAGCCCAGCACACACTCGTCCACTTCTCCCTCTCTCTCTCTCTCTCTCTCTGTCTTCGATGTACAAAAGCGATAAAAGAGAAGGGGGAAGGATTCTCTGAGAAAAGGGACCAAGGGATATCTTGAGATCGTCCACCAGCGAAAAGCCGCGTAACCGATCTTATCTCTCGGGCATATTTATCCCTGCGCAAACGAGGGCGGATACCGAATCTGACGCTATATATGCGAAAGCAAAAAAGACCCTGCAGCAGCAGCCGGAGGACCCAACGAGTATTATTATAAGCACGTCGAACTATAAGTTCGAGCTACTCTTTCTCCCTCCGTCCGCTGCTGATGTGCATCGGTATCCGGAGTTACGGATAAGCGATCTTTCCAGGATCAAGCTCTTTTTCCTGCTTCTTTTTTCATATCCTGTCACGTTCGCCACAAGAAAACCTACGGAAAAAAAAACAAAAAAGGCACAAATAACGACGTTATCGAAAATCGACACAGTTTTTTTTTTTTAATTCATTTTAAAAAGGTTGTTGATAATGCAATTTTTCTATAGGAGGCTGTGTGTCGATTTTTCTGTTTGATGGCCCTTTTTACTCTTGACAATTGCATGGGCCATTTTACCCCACATAGTCTCATTTCACTCTGTTCGCATTGGAAATTCTGCGATCTGCGCGTATAGATCGTTACAAAATTATGCGTTCTCACGTTTTCGTTCAGTCTTGCTTCTTTTTCTCTTCTTATTTATTTTCTGGTCGCGTTCGATCCGGATGATCCTCGAGATACGCGATCCACTGAAAACATTTCTCGCCTATCACTTCGTACAAGATTCGAGTGTGTGTTTTTTTTCATCCCACGCTCCGCCCTTGTTTTTGTACGTTGTGTGTGTTTTTTAACCCGTTTACTACTCTGGACCGCGATAAATCGCGGCTTGCTGGCAACAAAGTACCACAAAAATTTCGAGGCTTGAAACAGTGCACGCGAGCGGCGATGTAGAACGGCAGAAATTCGCGGGAGTGCGAAAAGGCGCGGTGAGTCCTGATCCGGGCGGAGAATGTGCTCTCCGCCGGTGGCGAATGTCGGAAGTTTCGGGAATGCGTGATAAAAAAACACCGCTTTTACTCCGCACCTCGTATCCTCCCGACGAGGTGCCGGCTGGCTTCCGATCCTCCGGCACAATTTTATACTGCGGGGGCGGGGCCAATCCCCACAGGGCCGATTCCACCATTCGCCGGGCTTTCTTTTTCACCGAGAGGACTTGTTTGTCCGGAGCTACTCCGAGTTACGCCGCACTCTCTTCTATATCTGCTACCGCACATTTCTCTTTCTACTTTATATCCATTTTCTCCATCGCCCCCGCTCCCTACATTTTATCTTTAAGGTTCCGCATAGATTCTATACGAATCCTCACAATTTCATGTCCATTCGGCCGGCAGGTTGCCACAGAGTCATAATTTTTATGCAGATACGCGAATTCGTTTAAGGACGTTGTATGTCAAATTTACTATCGATAGAATCCCTTTAAATTTCCACCACACAAACAAAATAGTCATGTCCAATAGCTCGTACAATTTAAAGAAGTTTCACCATGTAAGAGTCGAGATATTTATTTATAAAAATCACAATGTTCAGTACACTGGAAAGAAATTTTGTTGGAAAAGATCGATATTTTGTTGGATGCGTTCGACTGAACGTTATTTTTTGAAAAATTACAAGAATTTTGTCATTGCAGCAAGAAATATTCTAGAAAGTGTCTTCAAAAAGTGAATTTTTGTCATTCCGAACGTAAATTTCGCTGACATTTCCGTTAGAAATGAAAAATATTGTCAAAATAACGAAAAACGTTGGAATGATCAAAAAATATATAGTTCGCTGTATTCAACAAAATATCGACGTTTTTTGACAATATTTAATTTTCCGTAGTTTCTCATGAGAGCGCGTGTCGAAAGTTGCAATTTTCAACATTGAATATTTCGATTTCTAAATGGTGAAGCCCCTTAAAAATTTGCATACACTTTCATAAAACATCGAAGAAGCTTCATTTAGTTTTTCAACCAAATCGGTCGTAAATTTTTTTCGAAATTTCGGTCATTATATCACAAATACAAATTACCTCGGAGAATCTTGAACTTAGGTCGTTCTTTAGTCAATTTGTAACAACTTGTTCGAATGGACTTAGAGACTCGCAAACCATTTTGTATGCACAAAAAATTGAAAACAAGAATTTAGACTTGATCGTCGCCATACACAACGTCCTTAATGGACCCAAAAGCCAACTGGACTCAGGGGATGGAAAAAAAAGTTCAGCAGGAAATTTGAAAATCAATACACAACCAAAATGAAACGAGAAAACTAAAATATCAATCACAACACGCAGGCACGTTACTCGACGCTAGACGACGTTTCTCCCATCATAAAATAATCCAATTACTTTTACTGTCAAGCATCAAAATTGACAGATTGTAATTCAAGCAGGATATAAAAAAAATTGAACAAGAAATTCGACTAGGAAGTCGTCCATTTTATACGAATCCTTGAAGGACTTTTTCCTAATTACTGCAGCCATTAAAAACTGACATTGCCCGAAGAAAGTGAATTTCCGACTTTATATTCTTATCGAAACTCGTAAATATAAAGTTCGATGGGATTCTCTTACGAAGAAGAATAAATAATAGTTTTGAGTAAGTTGCCAAAACGGGCTAGAAGGAGTTAAAAGAAAAAAAAAAGAAATGACAAGATCCATCTCCGGTACGCATGGAAAGACTGGGGGGTCGAATAGGGGTTGGGCAGATTGCGGAAGTCAAAGTGGCGGATGAAAAGACGCGTCGGTCGTTTTCTCGCGCGCGAACCGGCAACTCAACTTCCGCGTTATCTTTCGCAGTCTTTTCCAGCCACTTCCTCACGATATCTTGGTCCTGTCGTAGTTACGTGTGTCTCTTCGGAGAGCAGGGGCTTCCTCGTTGCCAAAAACCACACGCGGCGATGGCGGTGGCGGCGACGACGACAACGACGACGCTGTACTACCGCATATCCGCGCGCAGTGAACAACAACTATTCTCTCGCACCTCCTGCCCCGAGCTTTTGGCACGTCCACTCGATCGCTCCACCCGCGCCATACTTTCTCGCTCTCTCTCTCACTCTCTGGTGCGGGCGGGCGCACTTACTTTGCGTTTGCCCAGAGAGCCATACACGTATATGCGTTACCTGCTGCGGTTTGTCCGCTTCTGCCAAGTTTCGTCGCGCGCCGCTCTTGATGACGCTACGGTGTCACGAACTCGTAACAAAACTCTCGCGGAGTGGTTGAAAGACGCCTCAGGGGTCTTTGCCCAAAATCCCATTCACAGACTAAATTGGCGTCTCTCCGAATTCGTAACGATGAGTTTGTTGTTGGAAAAGTATCGAGAGGTGCGAAAATCACGTTGCCAGCATTTGATACGCATGTATATGCGAGGAATTAGCGCAGGTGTTCGCAACACTCGCTCGCGGATTTGGAAAGACGCGCGTTCGCGAATGCGGTCGAAGAGAAAAAAAACGTCCCAGCTCGGACGAGATTTCAATGGTGCGTGCATCAAGGTAAACGGGCAAAAGTCGTCGCACGACGGGAACGGCGTGTAAACGCCTGGAGCAACTCTCGCCGCAAAGAGGAACGGAAATAAAGCCGGTTTCTCCCGTCCGTTTATTATTTTCACTCAAGCGCCGCAAAAGTGCATCGTCGGTCGCGGCGCGCTCGCAGCCTCTCCCTTCCCGTTTCAATGCCACGCGTATCTTTCTCCCCTCTTCTCTTATATAGCCGTTAGCCAAGAAATTATTATCCAAGACGGTCCAACTTTAACGAGACTCTTCTGCTCGGCAGATCTCAGCGCTATCCCCGCGGCCGCGAGAGCTTCATATTTTTCCTCGTAAAATAATTCAGTGTATACGCGAAAACTCTTGGGATAGAGTCTGCTCGTCGAGCTTTTGCTCGTGATCGTTTTTTTAACGAGCGAATAAGAGACGGTTGTCTGGCGTCAAATGCAATTAACCGCATACTCGCCTTCCCCCCACCCCCCTGACCAGTCGCGCCATCATGTTTTTTTAATTCCATTTTTTATTCAAATCTCTTTTATTTTGTTGTATTGGGCAACGCGCTTTTGCAGCAGTTACCGTCGCACTTTACTTTTTACTCCCGCACCCGTCTTTACCGTGGATTTTCTCGCGTTTTTCTCGTCCCGTCGCCATCCGCGTATCCCACACTAGAAAGAAAAGTTTGTTGGAAAAGGTCGATATTTTTTTAGTCGACTAAACTTTTTTTTTGAGAAATCACAAAAAATTTGCCTTTGCAGCAAGAAATAATCTAGAAAGTCTCTTCGAAAAGTCCATTTTTGACTTTCCAATCGTAAATTTTCCTGACAGTCCCTTTGAAAATAAAAAATATTGGGAAAATTAGAAAAATTTTGAAATTATCGAGAAAAATTTAGTTCGCCGTGTTTAACAGAATGTCGACGTTTTTGGACAGAATTTAATTTTCATTGCGCGCTGCAAATTATCGATTCAATGGATCTTTCTACGAGGATAAGGATTTTCCTCCTTGCAAGGATCTCGATTGAATTACTTTTGGCGTTCTCTCTACGCGTTAAAAATGGCTTCTAGAATTTTCCGTATCGATTTGTTGATATATAAGAAGTTTTTTGACGTCAAACCATAGAGCAACTCGAGAAAAAGTTGTCTATCCAAACTCACACCCCGATGTTCCGTATTTCTGTTCGACTTGATGCTCGCAACGGTTTCTCTCGATCGGTTCGCCGTTACAACGGGACAGACGCGTCAAAACACTGCTCCAAAAGTTTTATTCTTCTCTTCAGACCCGACTCTTCTTTCCAGCCAAGTGTAGCTTATATTTTTCTACACGTATCCAAACGTCTCGATATCTCTCCCATTCGGCATGACGCGCCAGCTTCCTGCCTCACTTTTTATTCTTTTTTATCGCTCCTCGCTCCTTCTCTTTTGCTCTTTGCTTTCTGCTCTCACAACTTTTTCATAGTTGCGCGTCTCTTTCGACTGTATCGTCGCGCAATTATTATTTTTTACGGGCCAGACGTTTTTTTCTTCGCCTTAACGCGATCGTACGAATTTAACTCATAGTCAAGAACTTTTGATCGTCCTCGCGGAGTAACGACGTATCCATAAATTTGCCAATCAAAAGGACCGATATAGTGATGGAATGGAAAAAATGCCGGTTATTCTGTCAGAGAAAAAGCTGCGAAACATGTATATGTATGTGTGAGCTCAATGCAGCACTCCATTAGCCGGATATTCTCCCTCGTTTGCGTTGTTACTATTTCCATTTTTTTCTTTTTTGTTGCACCATTCTCGCTGCATGTATTTTCTCCCCTGCCGCTTCCTTTCGCACCCCCAAAATCCACACATTTCGCGGCAGAATCAACCCCTCGCATGATCACTCAGTTCCAGCCTCGCGTTGCAAATATCCATTAGGTAATTTCCCGCCGGATATATACTATATTTGCAAAGATTTTTCCCTCTCATATCATCCACGTATACGTTCGTGGCTGAATATCCACCAAAAATTATTCCTCGGTCTCCAATAAATCTACAAGCATTTACATTTTTATTTCAATCCTCATTTTCTACCTTTCGTATTATCTCTAGAACGGTAACCCGGGGTCAAAAACGACCCCGGACGATTTCGTTCCTTCGTTCTCGCGTATTTCATCCTTTTACCGCATTTTTGATAAATTTTTTAACGTGAAGCGAAATAGCCCCAGGCACGCGCGATCCTGCATTAAAAAACGAAAAGAATGAGCCCAAGTTCAACTCTTTTCGTTGAATTTTACCGGAGATATGAATTTTTCAAAATTGGCTACCGGAATAGGTGAAAAGTAATCAAGAGAAATTGGAATTGGAAACATTCTCTGGAATCTTGAAAAGAAAGACAAAAAAACGTTTTCTTTGGATTTTTCGTAACTGAAGCAACATGTATCGCTTTCGAGTGCAATTTTCAGAGTATTTTGTACGTTGTATTTCAGTTTCTGGATAGTTTGACATTTCCTTGGTGGCTGAAACTCTGGTGTAATGGTTTTGCAGCGTGTCGGTAACACCTTACCGCGGATTAGCGGGCGAGCACTTGCGTCGACGTGTTTACACCACGTAGTGCCAGAAGAAAAATGTTGGCTTTATAAAGTTGAGGTGTTTTGTTTTTAATGCGTACTCGGATTGACAATCTAAGAGAAAAAAACGGCAGAAAGTGCGAGGGAATTTTCATATGGCGAGCTAACGTTCGACTCGAATCCAAACGTGGCGTTTATCGTTAAACACATATTCTCGAATATCCTCGGCAACGAGTCGGAGCTCGTTCTCAATGGAGTCAATATCGGAGATGTTCATTTCCCAGCGAATTGCTGGATAACGAGTCTTGGAGGTAAATGATGAAGAACAAGGTGTCTGTGTATGTGCGTACGTATTCGAGAAGCGGAGAGCGCGGATCTCGCCATTGTTTGGAGCGTCTGAAATGAGGTTGGGAAAGTCCCTCGACGCCAGCTATCCGATGAAAAGCTCCGTTATATTCCTTCCTCGCAAGCTTCCCTTTCGCGCCCAACCCCCTGTTCGATCTTCTATCTCACTCGCCCGAAATAGGTATACGTGCCTCCCGGTTTCATGCACGAACGTGCTTCTTTCTCGCATCCCTCCGAGTTTCTCCATCTCGTCTCACGTCTAAAATGTGAAACCCTCGCGTCTATTCATTTTGACTACACAAATCTACTCTCGTCCGCGACCATTTTCACGAGCATGAAAAAGTCTCGGCCATCTCGGAAATGACCGGGTCATATATTTCACTTAATCAGCAGTTTCGTCTTATATTTCAACCCTAAAAACTGTAACCAGGGGTAAAAAACGACCCCACCGCGATTTTCTACCTTCGTTTTTCCGATTTTTATCGTTGCACACAATTTTTCACCTATATTTGGACTCTAATCAAAATCGCTTCAGACTCACGCGATCCTGCATTAAAAAACGAAAAGAATGAGCCCCGGTTGAACTCTTTTCGATGAATTTTACCGGAGATATGAAGTTCTCAAAATTGGTGTAATTTTTTACTCCAATTTCCGGAATTAGATGAAAAAAAAATAAGGTCAACATTCCATTAGGGTTAATCGAAGTTTCCAATTGAAAAAGTAAGTATAAATTGGATCAACTACATGAAAAACCTATTGAATGAAAGTTGAAATAGAAAAAGTTGGCGAAACGGACGAAGAGAATTGCACCGTACAATACAGAATCTTACAGAGTCTTGTTTATTACGGTCTGCAGAGACTATTTCATCTCACGCCCTCGCACTCCTCTCGAAAGTGTGCGGCTCGTGCATAATTCTCCCCCGACATTCTGGTCCGCGGTATAGCGGTACACCCAACCGGCACGTCCGACTTTATTAGCCCTTCTCTCCCTTGTGACTATGTATACGATCGATACTTCCGATAAGCGGTTCATGAGATAATTGTTATTTCGCACAACCAACGCCTAGATAATCGATGCTGTACCAACACACAATGATCCCTTCGCCCTCTTTCATCGTCTAGAGGTATTATATTCGTTAGCCCCGTTCTCTTTCGTATATCTCTCCAGAGATACGTATATTTAATGTAGAAATCTAATACATACCGGGTGCGTCCCAGCTCGAATGCTAAACAACGGCAACTTACGAGCTCTGGGTGTAATTTCAAGTCCAAAGTCTAATAATTTCATCTTTTCTTTTCGGAACTTTCTTATCTTTATGAGACTCACTGCGACTTTGTACGTTTATCGTGGTCATTATCAAAATATGGTATAAGAGACAGAGTGAAAATGCTTTTACTTTATTTACGATTCTTCAATAATTTCGTATGCGAACGTTCTCGACACCA
Source organism: Diadegma fenestrale (assembly GCA_037043255.1). Taxonomy (NCBI): domain Eukaryota; kingdom Metazoa; phylum Arthropoda; class Insecta; order Hymenoptera; family Ichneumonidae; genus Diadegma; species Diadegma fenestrale. Next base: position 2,756,879 of record CM073316.1, read on the forward strand.
AAACCAACAATTTTCTGCTATAAAGACAAATTTTCTGACGTCAAGACTTTTTCCATCCAAACGCGTGTCGCGCTTCAGTTATGAATTCCAAAAGAATGTGCGTAGGATTTAAAAAAAAAAATTTCGACTCAAATCCTAAAAAAAAAAATCTTAAATACATTTTTTTTGCAACTCGATTTTTGCAACTTTTCAACCAAACGTGACTCCAATTTACACCTATTTAAATGGGGAATTCGTTGACGTCAGAAAAATGTTCTTTATCGGAGAAAATTTTGTTAGTTTTGATGCCAAGAACGGTTATCCAAAATTTTAAAAAGACTTTGAGTCCTTGATAGTGAATTTTACCAGTTTAGTTAATGCTTTTCCTATTTTTTGCTTTATTTTCGTTCGGGCAGTTTTTCTAATGGAGATTCCGCATGGTAAACTATTTGATACGGGACACCGTGTATAGGTTTGAACGAGAAGCCCCTAGGTACGGTTTCTCTGGTCTTCCGGTGGTCCACGAGCAGCAACCACCCGGTTCTCGAACGAGCCGCTATCTGGCCGATCCCACGAGAGCATTATATCGATCGAACGCGACGACTCTTTAACCTGAACCAAATTACTCTCCCTCTCTGTTTCCTCTGCTGTTGGTGCGGGATACATGGTGCATGATTTTCAGCCAGCCACTTGGATTATGAATGGCAAACACGTTTATATATGCTCCTCGGGGATATTTCCCGTACCAGCGTCCACTTTTATCATCGCGCATACCGATCGCAAAGATCCGAAAGTAATACAGACCGCGAAAACGACGAGAATTTCGCTCTCTCTCTCTCTCTCTCTCTCTCTCTCTCTCTCTTTCATTATCACATGCACGGAGACTCGGTGCGAATTACGAAAATTATCAGGTGTAAGATGATGGGACAACGACGGAGGGAAAAGAGGAAAAAAGGAGAAGGAACGAAAGAGCAGAAGCTGCTTGACGCGATCCCCCTCGAGGCAAAACGCGCTGATGCTTACGATTCGAGCATTGATTTACCGTTCCGTCTCCTCGGTAATTAGGCACCATTATTCCATTATCCTTTATTCCATCCTCCGAACTACTCCATATATAGGACGTTGACTTTAATGACAAACGTTCATATATATACACAAATCTTTGTAAGGCCAAATGAGAGACCGAGAGAGAGATAAGAACAGAGCAATGGAATCGTGAAATTTCACGACCCGAACGAGAGAAAGTTTAGATTTTCATTTCTCTGCATACACTCTCTGGAAATTCCGCATCCTTATATATATGCAAGGATTGCCTCAAAACTCTATTAAGCCTCAGCTATAAAGACGTTGTCAGTTTTTCGTAAATACAATATGGTTTGCAAGCCTTAAAAAAAAATTGTTACAAATTGACTAAAGAACAACATATACTCCAAATTCACTATAACCGAAATTTCGGAAAAAATTTACGACCGATTGTTTTACAAAACTCAATAAAGCTTCTTCGATATTTTATAAAAGCGTATGCAAAGTTTTAAGAGGCTTCACCATTTAGAAATCGAAATATTCAATGTTGAAAATTCCTAAAAATTACTAAATTACTAAAAATTGTGATCTTTATAAATAAATATCTCGACTTTTACATAATGAAACCTCTTAAAATTACGCGAGCTATTAGATCTCGTGACTATTCGCTTTGTGAGGTGAAAATTTAAAGGAATTCCGTTACCATTATCAGGATAAAAAAAAAAGCAAGATTACGAATCTTTTTTTTTTGCATCTTGTTGGCTGGGCCTGTTAAAATTTCTCCCTGGAATATTGCAGTGTTCAACACGTGTATGTATTCACTCGTGTAAAGAGCCAATGAATATAAAAAGGGAAAAGTATTTTTGAATTGTTGCTGGAGGGTCTCTCGAGAAAGCCGCAATTTATACACACCTTTCTTCAAAGGTGTGTAACATCCTCTTTCACGTTGCCTCTAACATCGCTACAAAACGAGGAAAAATAAGTTAGAGATCTTATCGCCTGGATCGCGTTGCTATTCTTTGCCAAGTGCCCGTGGGAAAAACGTTGGAGCGAGGACGAGTGCGTGAAACAGCGAAGAAAAATAAAAACCTTTTTTTCCGTCCTATATATGTTGGGGATAACTGCCTTTTTCTCTTTTGTTTTTTTTTCCTCGCACTTGGTACACGCTGATGAAACGAATCTACGGCTTTTACGGACAGGCGAAAAAAATCTATGAATGTTGCGAAATGATTTTCAATTTTTATTGCCACACCGAATGCAAATCCGTTCGTACCATAGAGAGTTTCGAGATAAACATTGTCGGTAGCGAGAAAAATCACTGTTCGTGTCCGGGAACAGCAGCAGAGAGAAAAAGAGCAAAGACGAAAAAGCACAGAGAGAGAGAGAGAGAGAGAGAGAGAGAGAGAGAGTGGCACGTATAAGGGCAACTGGAGAACGAGTCAGCCGTGCTGTCGAGAAAACTCATTTCCCGAATAAATCATGCCTTCGCGCGTTATTCTCTCGCGCCTCTCTTGCACGCCAACGCGCCGCCATCTATATCGATTCCTGATGTTGCCAATATAAACATATATATAAATCCGTTATACACGTATACATTCATATTGGAAACATACACACGGAGAGAGTTGGTCCTCAGTTTCGTAGCGTTCTATCCGCGATACGTCTCGTATGATGCGGCAATAACACGGACAAGCATAAAAATTCAACGATACATCATGCTGTCACGTAGCATCGTATTGGTACATGTACTCGTATATCCCCGCTGATATTTCCATCCCCCATATCCAACCATCCCCTGTCACCTAATCTCTCTGTCTCCTTTCTTGCTATCCACCCTCGCACGTTTTCTTCACATACATTCCGATATGCTAACGTCATAGCTATATCATATTTATATCTATTAACGTCACTATATTTTTCATGCCCGTCCATTTCGTTCGTTTAATTGACCAATTTGATACTTAACATACTTGTTGCGGTTTTTCCTTCAATATCTCTTTGCGCCAATGTCAAGTGGAGCTTCTTCAGGCATTCACAGCAAATAAATTGAACGCCGACTGCATTTTGGCAAAAGATCGATCGTTTTTCCTTGTTTCTTTATATCGCGAAAATAAAAATTCGAGTACACTCGAAAAATCGATCATTCTTTTTTCTGGGGTAGTTTTCTACCCCAAGTACGGGATGATTCATCGGACGACCAGCAAAATTTCGTTTTAATGGTTGCTCAAAATGTTATTGACGCGATGAGGCAAAAAATCGATAAAAATTTGGAGGATTCTGGCCCATGTTTGCGATAATGATTGTGTGAAATATTTCGGACAGGATTCTACTGAAAAATGACGATTCGTACGATCGATGATGGCCAGACACAAATGCCGGACTCATTCAATATGCGAACGTAAAAAAAAGCATCAATAGCTTGACGACTTTCAAATACGAAGCGCGAGGCGAGAGGAAATGACACAAAATAGGGAACGAGCCTATAACGAAATAAATAATTTCTGCATGTGCACTTTCGATCGGCTGGAATATTTTTTGCCACATTTTTCGTGTATCGAAAACTCGCGTGCTGCGCTAAAAAAAAAAAACGGATATTATTTGGTCCTGCCCCCTGCTAGCGTTTGCGCTCGTTGTCCCAACTCAGAAAAGCACCGCGCGCGCGATGACAACAAAAGGGAGAAAAAAGCGAGAGAAAACATGAGCGGAGAGAGAAAGTGCAAGAGCTACACTCTGACAGGCTGGAAAACATAAATACATACATTAGAGCATGTACCGCGAGAAAGAGAGAGAGAGTACATTACGTTGCGGGAGCAGGCTAGTGGTTTGGAAAACAATGCAGATCGTGAACACTGTGTGTGCGACCTACAGTTGGTAAAATAAGGAAACCAAGAGAGAACGAGAGAGTGAGTGCGAGAGAGGAATGCAAGGCGCGGTAACACAACCAGCAACCACCTCGTAAATTACGAGGCCCATTTAGCCGAGCGCACCTTTTCTCTCTATAGCTTTGCACAGTCGCGAGAGGGAGAGACGAGAGAAATGAAAAGAGAGAAAAAGGAGGCGAGAGCGGAACTGCACAGGGGTGGAAACCGGCGCAAATATAGAGGCCCCCAGAACGAGCCTTTTCGCGTCTTTGCTCTTTCACACATCCCCCAACACTATATCGCAACCGAGAGTCTCCACACCGCGCCGCATATATATAGATTTTTTCCCTATTACAAAATAAATGTAAATAACGTGGAATTTTTACGAGTACACTCGTTCGTATAAATTCGCGTTACAAAATGGGTCAAAAGTACTGGAATTTTATAATGGAAATTAAAAATTAATCCACCTCCGATTCTTTCCCCTTGGGCGATAATTACGCAGTAGTACAACGTCATGAATAGTCAGACAGACACGCCTTTTCTGTTTCCTTCTCTGTAACGAGCCGTTACTACCCGCAATTTTCAAAAAAGGCTTCGCTGAAAATTAAATTTTATCAAAAAAAAAAATTCGAATTCAATATTTTTGGATAATTTCAAAATTTCCGTAATCTCGACCATATTTTTGATTCCCAACGGAACTGTCAGCGAAATTTACGATGGGAATGACAAAAAATCATTTTTCGAAGAGACTTGTTAGAATATTTCTTGCTGCAATGACAACATTTTCGTGATTTTTCAAAAAAAAAAAAACGTTTAATCGAACGTATCCAAAAAAATATCGATATTTTCTAACGAAATAGTCTTTTCAGTGTTCCGACTTTTAGATATTGATCGAAAGCGAAGTGTTCTTCGAAGCGAAAAGTCATTTATTTATTTTTATTCTATCCGAGGAATAGACGGATATCGCGGATGTTTGTGGAGTCTGGACAAATATTGTGTGTCGAGCCATGTGAAAAAAAAACATATATTGGGCGAGTTTTGTGTACACGTAACGCAATTTGTTTCCTCACAGTAATATTTCTAAACATCGAGTGGACGCGGTAGAGGGGAAAGGGAGGGGGGGGGGAAAGGAAGGGTCCAGGATCGTGGAGGAAAAAATATATATATAGATATTTAGCGCTCGTGGATGGGATCTACGAACGATATTTATTGCCCTCGTATATTTTATCGCAGATTCTCGATGTACTTTATACATTTAAGCTCACCCGGGACACGTATATCGGATGGTCGTTTCGCGTCGAGGAATAAAAAAAAAAAAACGTCTAGATACGTATATATCGGTCGTAGGTATGAAATATATAGGAAGAAAGAGAGCTTTGTCCTCTCATGGATGCTGCGAGTCAGTGGCACTTGTTATCGAACGTATTTGATGGGGACATGCGGCCCAGCTGGCTTGTCCCTGAAACTTTATCCTTTTTTCTTTTATTATCGAATCCATCTCTCCCTTGACTTATCGGCTCGCGAGTTGGATAAGGGATGCGGCTCGGTCCATCGTCCAAGGAACGCATGTTCTTTTGTCCCTCATAGCAACTTTTATTCGAAACGTTATTTCGAGCCACAACTTCTGTTTTTCTGGAAAAAAGTGTTTCGTAAAAATTGGTGATCGTTACATACAAATAGATCGAGAATAACTAGCATTTCATGTTTCCGCATTCGAGAAATTTGTACAGATATCTCTCGCGGTTACGTCAAGTACAGGATCTCGAGACATTTTCAAAGAATATCACTGTGTCGAACCCCTCGACACGATCGTGTATATGATGCGGTGACAGGTGTCGCTTCTAAAGAGAGAAAAAGGGAAGGGGGAATTGACGCGGATCGTCGGTTCTCTGATATATAGGTTGAAAATTGGCAAGTAGAGCAAACAGGATTCGCGTAAAGGAAACAAGACGAGGAGGTTATCCCCGACTCTTGGGGATGCATAACTCGTTCCTTGCTCCTGCTCTTCCGCGCGCGTATAAAGCGCGAGATACATTCCTTTCGCTCCCGCCGTTGCTGCTCGCGAGAGCCAGCCAAGGAGCCCGGCTTGCACATCCCAAAGACAGGTATCACCCTTCGCACTATTCATGAATTTATTCATTTTATTCATTTATGTATGGAACGAATTCTGATTCGCGCGACACGATATAAAGACCGAAAAAAATGAAAAAAAAAAAAAAACAGTCACGTGTTCCTTCATTTTTTTTTTTTCATCTTGAAATCCGCATAGACGCGAGTCGATTCAAAGTGACGATTTTTAATCCCATCTTTCGACGAATGATGGAGAACTCGACGAGAATTCTGTAAAATCCCGGCGGCCGATTCGCGGGCCGAGTTCTCCTTGCCCGAGACTGAAAGCACGAACAAAAGCTCCCGCGAGAGAACTCAGCTCTAGGCACAACGCCGGCGAAACCGCGATTCGAACGAATCACGATAACCTCCGGTGGGAAATTACTCTATTGGGAAAATACCATCCCGCGTACATCTTTTATTCAAGAGAGTCTGGGCTACAACGAGACACCTGAAAAATCTGCAAGACTGCGAGAGAAAAATCAGAGGCAATTGCGAACGAAAATATTGAAAGATTTTTTATCAATTAATTAAGACGTTCCATTCAAATTTTTCTTGGCAGACGTTTCGATAATCCGATCACGAATACTTTTGCATTTGAAATGGACGAATGTCGTCACAATTCAGATTCTTCGCTAAAAATGTGTTCGATAATTTGGACAGCTGAAATTTTGGAATTTCCTCTCAGTGTTTTCGGTGCGTCAATCCGGAAACGGAGTAAACACAGAGTCACGGCGCAAAGGAAGAAAAAAACTGAATATAGAATAGAAAAGAAAGGAAAAACGAAAAAAAATGTGACGCTGTACGTGTTTTTTTTAGCTCTCTTATTTCGCCGAGAGGTCGAACTCGCTAGAGTCGCAGTATCACGTAACGCAGCATCGCTGTCGCGTCCATTCGCGTATATACGCCAGAAGCAACGTGCAATCCTATACCCCTGTCTTTTGCACCGAATCTCCCCGGCTATAAGCTTCTTTTTCGCCTGCACATTTTTGTTGGCAGGACGAGAAGGAAAAATTAGACGGCTATGAGAATTTCTTTTTTTTTTTTTTTCGTACCTGTTTGTTTTCCTACTCGCCTTCGCAATTCCCTTGTCGGAAGCTTTAATTTACCGCTCTATGCTCATTTTTGCCAACTCCTCTGAGACACATTTAGCCCACACCACATGCAGCATATGGTGTCCCCGCACAACTCTATAATCTTCAAGTTTCGTACACACCTTTTGGCAATGCGATTACCTTCCACATATGGCTGCAAAGACCACAAGAAAACTTCAGGCGGCAAGAACTTTGTGTCTGCGGGGCCCTTTTCCTTGAAATATGACTCGCCATCTTCAATTCAGCGCAAATTTTACGTCGATACCTCAATTAATACTGGAATCGCGTTGAAACAACGAAAAAAAAACGGATTTTCAAATTTTTCAAGTGAAATTCACAATTTTTTGTGAACAATCTTGGATTTTTCGATTTTCTAAACTTTTAATCGCTACCTCCGAAAACTACCCCGCGGGTTTCCAACCCGCACGAATGTCGATGAGACAAAACGTTTTAAACACTAAAAGTGTAAATTTGCACTCATGTCGTGCGAGTATGTCGGCCCAGAGCTGATTTCGTGTCTACGGGTCCAAAAATTTCACGGAATTGATATTTTGCGAAAAAAAACGCGACATTTACGGGTGGAAATTGGCAATAATTATTTCAATCATTTTATACGATTCCACAGGTTGCCAATTGTCCGATATTGAACAGGTGTTTCAAGCTCGAACGAAATCACATTTGCGTCGCATGACTATAATGACGTCGTGTTGAGTATGCGTGAGCCCGTTAAGCCTTCAATTTCAAACAAGGCTGCTCCGTCAGCGATTCGCTTGCTTTGATTCGTGCGGTCGCCATTAGCAACACAAAGGGAGCAAAATGCATTGTTCAGAGATTTCCGGCGGACTTATATGTGATTCGTTAATTATGCTCTGGTCAGATTTCACATCTAAAGGGAGGCAGCAGAATTGCCCTGGACCACAGAAAAAGGCGTTCGTAATAAATGTTTCACGTTGCCGCGTGTCGTGACTCCGAAAAACGATGCACGACCATGCAAAAGCGATTTCGCGGCTTTCAACTTTCACCCTTCATTTTTTTAACAAATCGTACAAACGCATAGCGAAAATCCTTCGATACAAAATAGAACGCTCATTCAGGGCGTTGGTCAATAGTGAATCTTTGTTTTCAGTTTTCCATACAAGCGAAATCGTTTCGAATCCTAAATTCATTTGGAAACGTTGTTACGAATTTCCTTAAGAACGACATGCTGTAAATTCAAGATTATCCGATGTAATTTGTATTTTTATATAATGATTTAAATTTCCGAAACAATTTTACAACCGCTTTCTTTGAAAAACTAAATAAAACTTCTTCGATGTTACATAAAGGGGCACGCGAAGTTTTAAGAGGCTTCAGTATTTACAAATTGAAATATTTAATGTTAAAAATTGAAACTTTTAACAGGCACTTTCTTAAGAGAAACTACTGAGAGTTGTGATTTTTATAAATAATTATCTCGACTTTTACACGGTGAAACTTCTTAAAATTGAGCGAGCTATTCTAGAGATATGATTATTCTTTTCGTGTGGTACAAATTTGAAGGAATTTTGTCGATAGAAAGTTTTGCTACAACGTCCTGAAGCGCTTGAATCATGGTCGATCATGCAGTTTTGAACAGAAAGTGCAAGCTCTGGACCATGAAACGTAAACATCATGCGTACCAAAAGTTCGTACGTCAATGTGCAATTTTGCACAAGCACCAAAACCTGAAGCTGACAATCCATTGGGTTTTCTCAACGCGATAATAGTGTGAGGTGATCACGAAGTCGTACGTTAGATCGCTGAACCGTGAAATGTGTTCCATAAGCTACTTTTCACGAAAATTGAATTTAGATCGTCGCTAACTTCTCCGTTATAAACTTTTGAAGCGAAACTCTAATGAGCGTTTTATAGAGCATTCAATTAACGAGAAAATCATGGACTACGTAAATCCTCACTATCGCAAGGTGTGTAAATTAGAATGCAATAGCGAACGATCTGCTCTATGAAATCCGGAAGGCGTTGAACCAAGCCCAGACGCACCCTCGTAATGTTTGTCGTAAGAAAAAATCCCTTGCCCACGTCTCGAAGAAATTTACGTGGAATGCAGACAAAAGTAAAACAATTTGCAGCGTTTTTCAAAACAATTTCGAAAAGAATTTCCAAAAAGTGAAGAGGAAAACGGGTTCGACGATTTTTCAAAAAATCAGATTTTCATGGAATTCGAAAAATCATTAAATTTAAACCGATCAACCGCGATATTCCCCAATTTAGTACCAAAACCTTCCTGTTATGATGCTCTATTTAAAAAAACAAAAATAGTAATAAATTCCAAAATTTGCGGAAATTGAGCCATGACAGTATTTTTTGAGAATTTCGAAATGCCGTAAATTTTACACAGCCCCAGAACACACACACACACTCACATCCGGACATTTTTTTTAGATACGGATTTTCGCTGTTTTAGAATATTTTAAGCGCATTGACATTGAAAATTGGAAAAAAATGTTCGCAGTTGCATAACTTTCTGTACGATGAAGCAAAAAAGGAGCCGCGCGAATGAAACGATCGTAAAATGGATCATTTACACGCATGCGGATGTTTTTAATTCATAGTGTAAAATATATACGCGGGTGTGCGATGTTTAAAAACTTTCCGAGGATCCCCAAGGTAAAGCGAAGCCAGATTTTGCAGCATGCAATTATAATTGGCCGCGCGATATTCATCAATCGCCACAGAGTCAAGTCGCGCAGCAGGAGCGGGCAGTGCGCGAAATTGGCTGGCCTCGGGAGTAATAGATAGGAAACGATAATTGGTACACCGCGTATTTCACGTTGGTTCATACGCGCAGTGATTGCGGGATGGTATATCGGACGAATAAAAAATAAATAGAATGAATTGGAACGAAAAATGGGAGCGAGGCTCATGATCGCGCACTCGAAACCCGGAGCAGGCATTTCAATTCATCCTGTCCCTTACTCAGTTGCTCTCCGCTAAAACTTCTCTCGAACGCCCAGCTCTTGAAAAATTTCGACCATTGTACACAACGCCCGCGTTCGGAATAATAATAATAAGAAAGATTCCAACATGTGCGCATAAAAATACAATAAACAGGAAAAATCTACCGCACTATGATGTGAAACTTACCGCAAGGAAAAGGGAACAAGTCCTTTCCAGCTATTTCAGCTATTGACTAAAGAAAAGAGAAAAAAGTATGGCATACCGTCGAGCTCCACGCTGCTAAAGTACTTTGATAGAAAAAAAAAGTTGAGAGAGAGCGCGTAAAAGAGCACGAGCTGTAGGTAATTGGTCGGAGCTCTTGTATAGACATTTCTCTCCTCCGCCCCCACCCCCTTTTTTCTCTCTCCTCCCTCTCTCTCTCTCTCGTTTTCTGTGAATAAAGACGAAACGGTTATATGCATACGCATTTCTACACAGACATCGATGATTGGATAATACCGCGCTGGGAGGGATGCTGTAGAAAACTGCAGTACAAATCGATAACGCTGAAAAAGCAGCTAGCAAACGCCAACGAGTTATACCTCTTCTGGTTGTGGTTAAAAATGCAAAAATTGTACATTGCCGTCGATTTCACCTTTCAAATGGTTGCCAGGGCTCGGGAAAGGGGAACAACATTTTTTCTCGTTTTTATGCCTGCAGAGAGCAGGGGGCTGCAACTTTATGCACTGGAATGTAAAGAAAAAATGGAAAATTCTGCACACGGTGGATGAATCAATGTGCTCAAGAAATTTGATCCATATATATACATTATTTATGACATCTCCCCTTTCTTGTATAGATGTGAGCCTTGGATATGTAGGAAGTGAGAATGAGAGAGGAAGAGGCGGCTGAATTCGGCAAGCCCCCGTTCGAGTTGGCGTCGTAATTGATGGGGCCGAGTGTCAATGGACCGATTCGTAAAGAACGGGCGTTTGTCGCATCTGTTGGCCCCCTCGTGTTTGTCCAACTCTTGCTCGTGTGTTTGTCGACCGAGAGTATATGTGTGAGTTGTCTCAACGTTACTTTATCACCGATAAACTTGGCTCCTTCTCTCTCTCTCTCTCTCTTCGTGCCCAGCGGTGAAACCCGCACCACTGCACCAGAGTGTGTACGGTCTGCTCCTTTGCCCCGTACATTTAGCTATTTATATAGGTGAGACTGGGGCAATACGAGACATTGGGGCAACTTGGACATGGACGAGGCTGCGAGCTGCTGAGGTAATCATTTCCGTTAAGGGTGTGGAGTCCTAACTCGCAAATGATAAGAAAATTCGAAAAATTCAGTATATTTTTGAACATAAGAAGCTGATCGTTATTGATCAATTAACTTTTATAAATTAAATGTAGTTTTTGAGTCAGTCTTATGGGAAGTGTTTTAACTTTGCGATGAGCTTTTTTTTCACCTCTCAATTTTATAATATCTCCATTATACTGAAAGCAACGGAAACAAAACCAAGTTCCTTGATAAATATTTATCGTATTTGTTTAAAAAAAATTGTTCTTGAAAAAATGTTAATTTTTCGATAACGAGCTTCCCAATCGTCGTGAAATTTTTACACGACCTCTCAAACACTTCATACGAAAAACATACTAATTTTTCAGCATTTTCTTATCATTTTTTATATCACACCTTATAAGGCGGTTGCAGTAATGATTATAGGATTATTAAAATTTGGTGGTTTTACACAAAGTATTTGAGAAGTCGTGAACAAAATTCGCGACGATCAAGAAGTTATTTATTGAACAATTAAAATTAACAAATTTCTTAGCTACTCAAAATCCTTGATGATTCCGTGATTTGAATCTTTACACATTCGTGGACCTTCGGGATACTCTATGGAAACGGAAAACTCCGATAGATTCGTTTTTCCCAAATGACAAACAAATGCTTTTCTATTTTTCGACTAAAATGTGTGTCATTTTTCCTCTACTTCTCCTACATATAAATATTTATGTATATATATATATGTATTTTTTTTTATGCTCGACCTTCCACAAATATCCTCGCGGCAACCCCACCGCACAAGCACCGACGGTCATGGTGGTCGTTTTTTTTCGTACCCCATCACAACCCTCTGGTACCGTTTCTTTAGATTTTTTCCTTGTTTTTTCTCTTTCTCTCATACTTATGTCCAGATCCCGATTCGCACATACATATTCAGGTACACACTTGGGCATCGCAGTGCTTGACGCGGACGTACGATGCTGAAACGGCAACCTTCTCTATGCGCAGAGGTCAGAGACTGCGATATCCCAAATGCAAATTTGTCACGTACGGACATGGACGAACCTCGTACGAATAAAAACAATGATAAACGTTGAGTCAAGCTTTTTTTTTACGTACTCTCGATCCGCGAAGGTCCATTATCCCCGACGAACTCGAACGTTATTACGTTCCTATTTCTTTTTCATTTTGGTTGGGCGTACAGAAATATAAGAAAAATTTGCGACAGTTATGCCCGCGAGCTTGGAGTTCAGCAACCTCGAGCAAAACCGCTACTTGGTTGGGTGACCGCGGCTGCGAGCGCAATCCGAAACGGTGCAGGCAACATTTCAACTGGATCGGAAGGTTTCGTGAAAAAAAAACTGAAACCTCACGCAGGAACAATAATAAAATTGAAATAAATATCGAGTGCGATTTTCAAAACGTGCAAACACGATATATTTTTCCTATTATCACTCATTAGCTTTCCGCCCGCCGCCTCGCTCGTGGTGATAGTAATTTTTCGTTGGGGGAGGTAAAGTTAACATGTGCATGATAATAAAAAATAAAATTTATGGGTTTTCGAGTTAGCTCAAAACGAATCTGCCCTCAGAAACACACGGATTCAAAATAGGATGTAGGAGGATAGAGATTAGGAAATGTTGCGATTTGAATTCAAAATACAATTTTTTCGCGACTCCGTTACATCATAATGTTTGTATATTTTTTTCGTTCAAGTTTTATCAAATTGAAATATTGTTACGTTCGTTGTTCCTGTACAAATCAATGAACTGCGCAAATTGTGTAGTTTGAATTTTTCTTTTTGCTTATATGAAAAATCCCATAACGTGATCCTGTGGCCCTTGATCCGAAGTGTCAGACTCGTTGCATTGTCACTTTTATTAGCTTCATGAAAATCCCTAATCTTTATGAAATCCTCAATTGAATTAATTCTCAATTTTTCGAAAAAATTAGCCAAACACAAACAAACTTTGTAAGGGGGGGCCTTTGGGCGTGAAATTTCGAAAAATGCTGGAACTCACCACGAACGAATTCAGTGATATTTCCATGATAAAAAAGTGATCGATTATTTTTGAGAAACGAAACATTTGCACTGGAACCGAAGAATCAATACAACTGTATGCTTTTGAGTCTCAAAGGGGATAAAGTCGAATGGAGCGCTTAATATTTTTTTAAACAGCCAACACGAACGCAGGGACGTGTGTGTAGGAAAGAATTGAGAAAGTCTCGGTGTATAAAAGTTTTCTTGGCAAATAAGCGGTGGAGTAAAGTGGTTTCAGTGACCTCTCGAGAGTTGGCGATTTAATGACTCGTTGAACTTTCAACTTGTGTGTCCCATTGGAAATGGCTGACAAAACGTCGAGGATGTAACGAAAGGAAAAATTAGTGCGGCTTACTTTTCCCCGAAGCAATAATAATTCAGGAGGCAGAATATGGTTCGGATATCGACGAGATAACGCGAGGCTGAACCGCGCCCGACTCGCCCTCGAGTTGAATAAGGATCCTCGTTAATCCGTTGGCCACGCGACGCGATATACGCCGAAAGCTTTCTCGGATGAGCCAGTCAGCTGCCACTTCGATGTCCTCCCTGTCGCGTATTCGGCTGTCAAACACGATCAATGGCAGCGAGCGAAAGCGAGAGAAGCGATAGAGTACCCTAGGGAATTATGGTGTACGAGGGTGTGGGCCGCATCCGCAACGAGCGAGGGACCTTGAGCTTTCAGCATCCGTCACGTACTTGTGTATATATAAAACATATAATATATACATATACCACTCGCGATGCAATGGCGTGAGATCGGATCGGTCTCTCGAAATATATATCACCGCGAAATGTTGTCACTCGTAGTGCATTTTACTCTTTTCATTTATTTATTTTTTTCTACCTTCATCGAGCTTTCACGACTCGTTTCACCGCGGCAACTTCGCGGACTTCTATCCGCGATTTATAGGATACTGAGTTTAAACTATCGTAAACTACTCTTGATCGTTTATCAATAAAACCCAAGACATTATCTCGACACGAGTGCTGATAGCGAACTCGTAGGTAAGCACTTCAGGGATATTGAGTACCCAGGCATTTGGTTAATTATTCAATAAATAGCTTCATAATCGTCGCAAATTTTGTACACGACCTCTTAAATACTTTGTGTAAAATCATCGAATTTTAATGAATCTATAATCATTACTTTAACCGCCTTAAGGTTTGAAATAAAAAATGATAAGAAAATGCTGGAAAATTAGTATGTTTTAGCATGAAGTATTTGAGAGGTCGTGTAAAAATTTCACGACGATTGGGAAGCTCGTTATCGAAAAATTAACATTTTTTCAGGAACAATTTTTTTAAACAAATACGATAAATATTATCAAGGAACTTGGTTTTGCTTCCGTTGCTTTCAGTATAATGGAGATATTATAAAATTGAGAGGTGAAAAAAAAAGCTCATCGTAAAGTTATACCAGTTTTCATAAAACTACTTATGACTAATTGCAATTTATTAATGTTAGTTGTTCAATAACGAGCTTCATAATGGCCGTGATGGATATTAAATTTTCATAGTTTTATTATTATTGGCGATTCGGGGCTCAACACCAGAAACAAGTTTATACATCTGTTGTGTTGAGTAATAAGATTAATCTAATTGAATTGGCAACTTTCAAGAGCTCATGCATGTGAGTGTGTATTCATGGCTACGTAGATAAATTTGGTAATTGGTACAAGTAGAGACGAATTATCGATAATAATATGATTAAATGAGTCGTTCATTCGATAATGTTGCCTGCTCCTTCCTTTCTCTAAGCTCTGGTTCTCGAGTTTCATACACATAGAGACAGTGTGTCTTTGGTTACGACAGTTTCAACGATAATGAACATGAAAGAGGGGAGATTTCGAGTGTTGCATACTAATATATACACGTCGTTCGGTAACAAAAGAGCAAACTCGAAATAGCTATTGAGAATAATTGACAGTAGAAGAAGCTGAACGCGTCTGTGATTGTCGGTCCGATTTAACGATGCTGCGCAACCTCTTCACGAATTGCGGTGAATTCCCTCCGTTCTATCGCGTATATATAATCGTTGTTCGACTTTGAAATACGTGGAAATGTCATTAATTAATTCATTGGGTGGAGGAACGCCCGCGGCGCGGTATTTACACCGTGTCTGGAACAAGGCAGATGGAAACACAGGATTCGCGTGTCTCTCATTGATCTCATCTGGCTCGGTACTTTGGCGCGCGCCTACGCTGTTATCCGATTGACTCGAAAGCTCACGATTATCTCTTGCCTTTTGCTGTGTCGTCATGTCATAGAATATTCCGTGGTCCCCGATTTCTCTCATACCAAGCAAGCATAGTCTCCAAGTCCGAGATGTAATCCTGCCGGAGAGTTTCCTTCCGACACTCCGGATCAATGTATTCGCTAACTTCCTCTTTCCTGTCTACTTGTTCCCTTCTATTTTCTCTTCTCTCGGATAAAAAAAGGGATTGGCGATGCAAGTGTTCATCGTCACGAGCCGTTGGTTCAGAATTGACGAGCCACTAGACCGGAAGGATTACCGTTCGGATCGACCGTCCGTGTCAGTCACTCATTTTCAATCACCATCCCCGCCTTATTTTCTTTTTTATCGGTCATCCACCCGCTTTTGTTTAGACAGTTTTTTCATCTATTCATTCGATCGTGAGCCTCGCTTGAATATCGTCACGACAGTAACCGTTTTATGCTTGTTGAGGTCGTTCAAGGTTGATACACTTTCTATATCGGACTCGAGTCGCCACAAAATTAACCCTGGAACGATAAGCTGGGGTCAAAAACGAAAAGAATGAGCCCATGTTGAGCCCTCTTCGTTTATTTTTACCGGAAATATGAATTTTTCAAAACCACGGTGATTTATGACCCCGGGTTACCGGAAATAAGTGAAAAAAAGGTTAGCGTTCTAGGGTTAATTTGAAATTTTCTGCAAAGGCGCTGCCCCTTCGACTTCCGTGTCATAGGGACGCACAAGCAACCTTACAGTTACGTCTATGCAGTGATTAGAGCTTCTACGTATCAGTAATGGAACATCGTCAAAGTTTAGCCTCTCATGAGCACCAAACTTGTTCCTTCGCTGCCTTACAACCCGATACCAGTTTACTTGAGATTACCTCTCAAAGAGAAGGTTATATTCACATACGATTCAAAATGATTTTCATTAGTGGAATGCGTATCAAAAAGAGTAAATTTAACCAAGGCTGCAGTAAAGAAAGGACAATAAGTATGCGAAATGGTATGTTGGACCGGATGTACCGGAGTTTCACTGGGATGAGTATGTACGCGTGGAAGGGACGGATATGAAAAGCGGACAAATACACCCTGCTGCGGTGGTTGGTTCGTTCTGCATTGCCACTGGGCTCTTCCGCTCTGCTCTTTGGAGCGGATCAACGGACGAAAATAAACGTGTATGCGGTCGCGACACGATGCAATAAGAGAGGACAGAGAGGAAGGGAGCAAGATGACCAGACAGGGTTCTCGGTGCATAAACACCTCGAGGGTGCAATAAAGAATGACAACATTCCCAAGCAAATATTGATCCTGGCTAAGAAACGAAGAGCGAAGAGCTGTGGAAGGAAAGGCCAACTCGATGGCTTCGAAAAAAAAACACCTTTCGCTGCTGCTGCTGTATTTTTAATTGAGTTCTCTCTTTTTCACCTCCCGGAGCAATATTCCGCGCGCGCGCCGCCCTAAGTACATTCCATCGATGCAGCATAGATTGCTGCCTTTCCTACGAACTAATGTCCACCGCTCCGCCGACCACTTTAGCCCGTTTATACAAGCCCTGGAAGAATTAACCGGTAAGCTCATTAGCAATTACCGCTGTATAAAGCGAATCCAGATGGAGGAACGCGAACGCGTAAAGCGAAGCCATGCGAAGGTTATTCCAAAGTTGCTACAAACTTACCAATGAGATTGGCTAGACCGTTGAGTGTGAACGCTGAAAACTCTCTCAAAGCTTCCCTAATACCGGAAGTCGACGCAGCCCCAAACTCTCAAGGGATTTCGGTATATTTTATATGTGTATATACACACACCGTGTTTCGGATCTAAAGGACAATATTGTCAAGTTTGATTCCCGATTAAACTTCGGAGTTGTCGATTATTTCAACATTTCGCAACAGCTCCCAGCAGGACCGAACAAATATTGGTTCGTTTCGTCCAGCATCGCACATTGAGAATACTCATCAGTTACGAAAACTCATCCAGAATTTTCTATCAACAGAATTCCTTTCAATTTGCACAACACCAAGCAATTTATTTATACAAAAAAACTCAATTTTCAGTAGTTTTTTATATGAGAGCGTGTTAAAAATTACAATTTTCACCATTAAATATTTCGATTTCCAAATGGTGAAGCCTTTTGAAACTTTTCATACACTTTTACGTCGTAAAATGTTTTCGAAATTTTGGTTATTATATAAAAAATACAAATTACTTCGGACCGTTTTGAATTTAGAGTATGTTGTTCTTTGGATGATCCTGAAGTTTCCATCGTTGGAATGCAACGAAATTCTGTTATTTCTTCAACGGAGCCAATAATTAATATTCAATCGAATTAAAGAATTGCCACGACTTTCAAAATTCAATAAATAATCGATGAAAAAATGTTTTTCGTTGAATCGCAACGTTGGAAACTTCAGAGTCATGTTCTTTGGTCAATTTGTAACATTTTTTTTTTTAATGAACCCCTCAAGTCATTTTATAACTGAAAACAAAGATTTAGGCTTGACCGTCACCGTACAACGTCCTTAATACTCGTTCTGGTTCGATCGGCTATCGCGATTCTTGATTCGGTTGCGCCTCTCTTTCCCTTTAACCCGGTTTTTTCATGCGGCTCAAAAAGCGATTCTCCTCGATGCACAACAATATATTGTCTTTGATCGATTCAGAAGCATTCACAGTCGCGAAGCTCTAAAAATAGCCCATGAAAGAAATTATCTTCGGAACACTCGACGAGAGTGGCGGACACTCTGGACCCGCGGAGATAACTCGGACAAAGTGGATTATCCCCTACCTCCGTGTGTTAATTCCCTCGACGGCGAGGTATACGAAAACGATGCTGGCCAGTGAAGCTCGCGCGTCTTTCACCGCGCTCGGGGATCAAAAAGGCGCGAGCGCGATAAGTGCAGCAGTCTATCGGCGTTGAGCAGTGTCGAGAAAGTGCATAGAAATTCGGTCTTATAAAATATATACGATTTATAAATTCCGGAATGTCAGGATAAAGTATGAAGTCGCAAGAGCATAAAAATTATTGCCATGTTGGCTCGTTGGATTATCGCAGACACTCCCAAAGACTTATACATTTATCTCTCCGCGGAAAAACAAAACAAGGCTCTAATCCGCCGAGAGTTAAAGGTACGAAAAGCCTTGCTCATCCTCTTGCGTTTTCCGAAAAGCTCTCGAAGACGAAACAAAAGGAACTTATTTCGTTGCAAAACCCCTGCTGCTGTTGTAATCGTCGCATGATTATTTTAACGAGGTTGAATCACGAAATCAAAGTAATCAGAATTTGATCAAATTTGGTGATAAAATTATTTGGCATAAAAAATACAGGATTTTCGGACTTTTTGACCCCATGGTTATCGAATAATCGAGAGTTAAATGGAACTTTTTATCAACACGTCAAAAATTTGTGTTTTCATGCATATTATTAAAGAATATACAAAATGTAATTAAATTTTCGATCATTTTCAAATTTTCTATGTTATTAACATGGTTTTAGCGTGGCAACATTGTATCGTCGTGATCCAACCTTTTTAAAAATCGATCGGCGCATCTCTATGCGAGAGGCAAGCCCATCTGCGTCCACGAGGATGATTTATGATATTTATACTAAATTTTCAGCTTGTTTTTACCGTCCGCAGTGCAACGCTCGAGAGCATAATGATATATTACGTTGTCGATTGTTTCCCTCGTAAATTTGATAACGAAAGATCGATCGCGTTAACGATATACGCGCGCGTCGAGCCAAGTCCGAGGTCTGCTCATTAACGCCAGGCAAACTCGAGTGTTGGAGGAACTCTCGGGAGTTTTTTCTACGTACGTGCAGGAATGGGGAAAAAAGATGAGATTACAAAGATGGTGTCGCCGGAGTTCGTGACTTTCGGGGGATTAGCCAACTTGTGCGGGCGAAAATTGTGCGGAACGCGGCACAGGACGCGCCGGCGAGAGGGATGAGCTGATGACGGGGAGGAAAAGCAACTTCGAGGAGAGATACGCGCCCAACTACGCCGACGCGAAAAAGCGAGTTTTAATTATTTTTCTTACTCGACAAAGACCAAGACGCTCGCGAAATATAGTGCGAATGAGATAAATTAGATTCCTCGAGACGTTGCCAGACGCGAGCACCTTAACCCTTGAGTTTAACATCACACGCCGCTGGGCTCTCGTCCGAGAAACGCGCCAGAGTGCGGAAATCAGAAACAGTAAAGCAACAGCCTGCTTCTGTGCAGTTCTCACTCTCCCTCAATGATCTATGCGCTGCGATACGCTCACTCCAGCTTTTGATGATGATGATGATGATGATGATGATGACGATGACGATGATGATGATGATGATGATGATGATGATCGCCATTGCAAGCTAAGCTAGACTCCCGTAAATTGCATGACTGACAGACCCGCAAAACATACCGCGAACAGTGTGTATACGAAGTAACATAAACTCTGGGAATCTCGCAATCCGCGCGATATACAGGGTCGCGTTTACATCGAACGTGGTCAACATTTTGGCAAACCGGAGTTAACGTAAAATTCCTTTATTCCGGATTCTTTAATAATTTTGTACGAACATTCTTGACACCAAAACTAACAATTTTCTCCTATGAAGAAAAATTTTCCGGGGTCAAGAATTTGAAACATTTATTCAATTAAATTTCAAATTTTCCCATCTCAACGCGTGTTAATTTATGAGTTGCAAAAAAATGTGTTTAGTATTTTCCTTAGAAAATTTCGGCTGCCTTTCTGCACATTTTTTTGGCAACTCGATCTATCCAACTTTCAACTTATAACGTCGCGATGCGAGTTTCGTCATCTGCTGAATTTTTCGATTAATAACTCAGCAGAATTCGGAATAAAGAGTGTTGAGTGACTTCTCGACTCGGAATCCTGCCCCTAAATGATTTCTGAATGATTGATGAGTAGATGTAGGACACCCTGTACACAACCCATCGTTTACTATTGGGACAGACATAGTTTACGGTCCGAGTAATTGAAGCAGATAGCACCTGCGAGTGTTCCCACGCAAACGGTGTAGTGGTTGAGTAGCCCAAGAGGATTCAGCACTCCGAAAAGAGTTTTTTCGATAATGACAACAAAAGGAACGCGAGGGTGGAAGAAAAAGTGCGTATAATAAATTCGATTGTTCTATTGCGGACTCGAAACGTCGTAGGCAAAAATAAGGATCGTGCGGGTTCTTATTGCAAGCTCGCCCACGCGCGCGGTGAGCTTTTTTTTTATTTCTATACAAGCGTCAAAATTGAAACAACACCGCGTCCGGAAACTCGTATTCGAACGGTGCTGCTCTCGACATGATGTACCGGAGAAACCTGCTTCGCACGCGTATCCGGATCCTCATATTTATCACCCCTACGTTCGCGACACCCTCGGCTCCTCACTATTCCGGGTGTATAACACGCGCTTGAATATCGAAAATCGGATCTCAGCTACATGCGTTTAGTCCTCGATTTTCTGTTCAACAAGTAGGACAGAGACGAAGAGACGGCGAAAGGCAAACAGAGAGAGAGAGAGAGAGAGAATTGCGCAGACGGATTAAGGACGTTGTTTTGCGACGGTCAAATCCAAATCTCTGTTTTCAGTTTTTCTTACGTACAAAATGGTTTGCGAGTCCAAGTTCATTAAAAAAAAAGTTGTTACTAATTGACTTTTTCGAAAAACTGAATAAAGCTTGTTCGATGTTACATAAAAGCGTGTGCAAAGCTTCAAGAGGCTTCACCATTGCGAAATTGAAATATTTCATGTTGAAAATTGAAATTCGTGTTTTTTATAAATAAATATCTGGACTTGTACACGCTGAAACGTCTTAAAATTGCGCGAGCTATTAGAAATGACTATTCTCTTTGTGTAGTGCAAACTGGAAGGAATTTTATGGATTGAAAATTTAGCAAACAACGTCCTTAAGACTAAAATGGGAGATAACTTTTTTGCCAAGAGCATGGAACAGCCTCTCAAGCACCCCGCGCTTCCTCTTTACTTCACGAATTTAACATGTGGCAACGTGTAGACACCCGTCGTAGAAAAAGGTATGGGAAAGATCAGAGAAATGGAGGGTTGGGGGCGTATATGCACCGGAGATCCCCATTGTGGAATAGTGTTTAATGTGTGGCTGCAGAGGTACCCCGGGGAGATGGCACTTTATACATACCCAACTATCCTCTCGGCGCACTTTCAACGTGTTTCTCTCGTGCATGTATACCCCACCATCGCGAACAGTGTGCCCTTTATTCTTCGTATCGCTCCTCTCGTTTTATCTAACCAGACAAGCAACCCTTCCTCTCATCGGACTAGGAAAGTGTTGCAGGAGCGACTGAGAAGAAAAAGACAGAGAGAGAGGAGAGACTAGTGAAAGAGCCTGCAACGAGCGAGTCACGACGTGGCGTACGTTTGCCTTCTAACCGGGTAGAATATTATTCAAAGCGAGATTTACATTTTTACGACAGGAGACGTACGACGGTAAAGCGGGTAAGAGAAAGAAGACATGCACACACACACACATAACCTGGGAATATATAAGCACCCGAGAGGCGACTAGACTTTACTCGTTCTTCCTTTACCATCCTTTTATATGTATCTGCTACGAAAGGCCACTGACTAGAATAGAAATTAGATTAATTTACATACGTACCCTCGCGTACAAGGGAGATTAATGTCTTGATTAGTTCGCATCCCCTTTCTCTCTTCTCGTTTGCGTTACGTTTACGTGGGTAATAACCTTCTCGCTTTTTCTTTATAAAACCTTCACTCACTCTTTTTCTTATTTTTGGGAAAATACCGAGACTCGCGTCCCCCGCAACGACTCTACCGATTCTGAATTTGCTTGCTCGAACATTTTCACTTGCTTGCAACCAACTAAACTGATGAAATGAAAACTGAAGGCTCAAGGACGTTGTACACTCATAATTTTGTATCGATAATCGATGATCGATCGGGAAGAATTTTCACCATCTATAAGTCGAGAAATTTATTTATAAAAATCACAATTTTCAGTAGATTCTCATAAAGAGCGCGTGTGTGTTGAAAGTTGCAGATTTCAACATTAAATATTTCGATTCCTGAATGTTGAAGCCTCTTAAAACTTTGCATACGCTTTTGCGTAACATCGGAGAAACTTTATGTAGTTTTTCAAAAAAATTGCTCCTGAATTTTTTTCGAAATTTTGGTTATTATGTAACAAATACAAATTACCTCGAAAAATCTTGAATTCAGAATCCTTTAGTCAATTTGGAACAACTTTTTTTATGAACTTGTGCTCGCAAACCATTTTTTATGTAAGAAAAACTGAAAACAAACATTTAGATTGGAGCGTCAGTATAGAACGTCCTTAAATGGCCGAGGAGCGACGAGAAAAACTGATCCGTCCAACGATAGCGTCGATATATGGACGTATCGTAAAAACGACGTCGAAGGATCTTGTTTGGAAGGGCTTGCGTGGATCGAGGGTAGAGAGCAGCGAGAAGAGTGTGTGGACTGACAAAGTCCACTCGGGAAATTGCACGTCGAGCCAAAAGCCTGTGCACGTTGTTGCGCAATTTTCCTGTCGAGCTGCCTCGGGATGTGGCGGCGGGTTTTTCTTCGCGTCTTCAACTGGCTTGATGCACCTAGATATAGTATAATAAGAAAAGAGAGGAAGCGAAGGCGGTTTCGTCGCTTACTACTTGCGGAAGAAAAGGTGAGAGAGCAGCAAAGAGAGAGAGAAAGAGAGTTTTCCCGGACACCCGGTAATATAGGACGACATAAATTTCGCATCTGTTGCGAGATTCATCTCCGTCTCCCGGCGTATATACGTTAAATCGTGGCATCTCTCGCCGCGGCCCTTGTACTCGGTTACATATACGTTTATTCGCGCGCGTCACGTCGTCTCGCTGCAGCAAAAAAATGCATTTTTCTTCCTTCCATCTCGTTATTCCGTGCGGCCATGTTTCCGAGAATCCTTAATATTTTTTTTTCCTCTATACACGCAGCATCCGTAGAGAAAATATAAACAACGAAAAAGTCATAAAGTTTGGCGTGGAAAATTCAAAAGCCATGGGGAAAAACGAGTCAGAATGATTTCCATCCTGCTGCGCTGTGGTGTTTCCAATTTAACCGCGTTTGGTCCATTGTCTACAAGCTTGATGTATGGTTAATGGTAAAAAACAATGAGACTTGTCAATAGAATGGAGGAACGAGGACAGGCAAAAAAAATGCTGGTCTCGTATTGGCGGAAAAACGTATCCGCAGTATCTACAACAACAAAAAACAACAACAACAAAAATGTTTCACGTATGCGTGCGTGTATGCTGATTCGGCTCTCTCGTCCGCAATAAACGCAGCCGCGCTGTGTGTGAGCTTCGCGCGCTCTCTCCGCAGCAGCATCTCTTTCGTCCTGCCCCCCTTTTTATAGCGAGCGGCGGACTACCTTGCGCCGGAGCGTCATCTCCGGTTTTGTACTCCAAACCGAAATAATCATAAAAAATAAGCTCTCTAGACCCGATGCTCCGCATAATGCGAAAAGTTCTCTCTGTGGAAATGCATGCTCTCTGGCCCGTGATGACGCGCTGAAAGAAAGGAATAAAATTCTCTTCTCTCTTATTCTCTCTGTGTATCCTCTCCATACCTCCTTTTTCCTTTTTTCCTTTCTTTTTTTTCTCTCTCTCTTGTTTTTTTAACCGCGCGCGGTAAAAAGATGTCCCAACTCGCAAAGGATTTTGGCTCGCTCACATTTCGCAGCGTCCTTTTCACCAGAGAATAATAGCCCAAGCCGTGAAAACTCTCACAGTATTACACGACAGTTTTTATCAAATTCTTTGTACTTGGAAAAATAGTCGAAATTTTTTAAAGAATCTTCTTTCCTTTCTCCATTATATCTGGCGTAACTAAAAAAAGCAAATCATCAGAGGATTAGTCAAGTCGGAACACTCTCATCCCATAATCTTTGAAAAAAACCAAATTTCCACCAAAATAACAAAGCCTTTCTATTCAGAATTCATGAAAATTCAGAAAATAATTGCCTTTTCACAAAAGTCAATGTCGCATGCACGAAAAAGCGTTCCCCGTTATATTTCTCATGTATTCTTCCATTAGCTCCGACTTCGTTTACGTTCTCAAGCTCAACGCATGCATAAATCGACGTCAAAACCGTTACTTATTTTTTCAGGATGTTTACGAGCTTCTATGGCATTGAATTCCATGTCAGCCAATACCGCGGATATCGCGGATTCAAATTACGTGTGTTTGTTGTCGTCGACATATTTTTATTTTTTTTCTCCTTCATTTCAATGGATTTCTCGAATTTTACCTCGCTAATGGTCGATTCTATGGAATAAAAAAAAAATAATAGTTTGCTAGTCAATGAATGAAAAAGAACTCGTTGACGGGGGAAAAAAAGGGAATAATGAAATCCTGTCAACTCCGAAGACATCGTCGTGGGCTCCAAAGTACTTTCGAGTATATGCGGAAAAAGCTGGGGAAATATTACCAAGCTCTCGGAACGATAGAATCTTGAAATCTTAAAATTCAATGACTGAATCGAGACGTATTCCAATAACCGATAAAGACTTTTGTCCAGAATGTTTTGATAAGGAATGAAAAGAAAGAAAGAAGAAAAAAGATTGTACAATTTTCAGGATTTTTCTCGTTGTTGAGAATTTGCTCGGTAATGAGAATGAAAAGCAGCGAATTTAATGTACAGAGGTAAGGAAAAGTTGGCTGGGTGGAGCAGGATTGTGCACCGAAGGAGAAAAAAGAGGGGGAGGGAGTAACGAAGCGTGAGATTAGATGCAGCGCGGCTCCTTAACGGCTCCGGTTGATATCAATTCGGACCGCAACGTGTGTGCTGGGCGTAATTTAGCCGGGACGCGGCACTGCACGGTGGGCTGCGGTGGGCCAGTGGCTGATTTATCGGTTCAATTTCCTATTAATGCTCGCCCTGGCCCGGGGACTCGAGAGTGCGCGCCACAGAGTATATAACGACGCGCAACCTTATCTCCTCGAAATTACGTACCGGGCGTATATTAGATTCAATTTCGTAATTCATCCCACGCGAAGAACGGAAAGTCGTACCATTGCCGTTTTCTTGCTCCGCACTCACCGTAATACACTCGATCCGAGTAATACGCGCGCGCCTCTCTATATCTATAATTACGTCGCGCACAATATATATATATATATATCGTAATCTATGTATATGTAAAAGGTTTGGTAAATCAGTAAACTTGGAATTTGCCCAAAATCCCGAGCTCCCCGATCGCATTAATATTGCAACCGATCGCGGCCAAATCCGAGCTCTATAAATTATTCAATCGTCCGCTCGGTTGACGGTCTGCGCTGCGCGCGCGCTCACCTTTTCCCATCTTCAATCTGTCGCTATTAAATCCAATCCCGGACAAAAATAAATTCCAAAAAAACTAACGAAAAAAAAAAAATTCAAACGCGATTGACGATTCGTCTCGAGTCTCCGTTATTGCTCGAAATTTATCATTTCTCCGCGGCTAAAGGTTAATAATATTCCAAATGCCCAACGACGTCGTTTTTTCCTCTAACAAAGAGCCTTCAAGCGGGTCTACATATTTATCGATTCAAAGGATAAAAGCATCTTGTATAAAAACAACCACACAGATGAAAACACTCAATGTAAAACCGCGACCTGACCACCACAATCTAAAGAAAAACAGATTTTTTTCATCCTCTTCAAAAGCTTTCCTCCGTACAATATTGATGTTTGAATCTCCTTATAACGACAAGGATCGTTACGAGACGATTCCAATATTCTCTCGTTTAAAGCCACTTTGAGGACGTTTCATGGCGACGCTCAAATCTAAATATTATTCGTTTTCATTTTTTTTACATACAAAATGCTTTGCGAGATCAGGTTCATGAAAAAAAGTTGTTACAAATTGACTAATGGATTCTGAATTCAAGATTTTTCGAGGTAATTTGTATTTGTCGTATAAAAACCAAAGTTTCGAAAAAAATTTAGCAGCCATTTTTTTGAAAAACTACATAAAGCTTCTTCGATGTTACGGAAAATCGTATGCAGAATTTTAAGAGGCTTCAACATTTAAAAATCAAAATATTTACCGTTCAAAATTGCAACTTTCAACACATACTGAAAATTGTGATTTTTATAAATAAATATCTCGACTTCTGCGATCGATTATCGATTATCGATAGAAAATTTTGCGTACAACGTCCTTAATGAGACACGAGTAAGAACGGCATAGAAATCACTCTTACTATGAATATTTTAAAGACTAATTATTTCCCAAATGGGGAGGCTGGTCATTATAGTTTTTTTTTCGATATTGCGAGGGTCGATATTCGGGAAATGGCTGAACGGCGAGAACGCCATATGTGCGTATTTCTATATCGATAAATATCAATATATATATCGTAGCGTTATGGGATTAAAATTTCGCGGTTTATCGTTCTGTCGCCTCTCTTTTTTGAACGCTTTAATATTTCATTTTTTTGTCTGGCGCTAACGAGGCTATCAAGTGCAAGTCACGGCTTTAGCGGTTGGCGCTCGAAACGCGCGCGGTGAATATCATGTTATAGGAAGAGCTGGAGCAGCAGCTTTTCATTTTTGGCTTTATTTCGCTCTCGCGTCCGTCGTCGCCGCGCTTGGCGAAAATCGTCAAAGCATTTATAATGTCCTGCCCCGCGCGCATTCGTGCATATTGCATATATATATATACATTTTTTTCATGCAGTCACGCAACATAGATGCATAGAATAAATATTTTATACCCAGGGGAGACGATTACGATTAAGAGCGCCAGAGAGAGCGAGAGAGAGAGAAGCAACGACGAAGGAGAGAAAGCATTGGACGAAACGAGAACGAGCTTTCGAAACTTTTGAAGAAGAAAGAGTCTCGATGTATATATAGAGCCGCGAGAGGAAATGATCGAAGATAGCGGCCCGGAAGGAGCGTTGTAGTGCAAGAGGACGTAGAGAATATCTAGTTTGGCCCGTAGCGTGTGGCAAACAAACTTGTCCAACGACTCTGTAGCCCCTTCAGGGACCATCTTCCTCCATATCTTCCTTTTCCTCTCTCTCTCTCTCTCTCTCCCCTGCTCGGGTGTCGTGTTCCGGTTCTCTCGCTTTTCAGCTTATAGTCACAGAGACTGGAGGAAAAGCTCGCAAAGCAACTCAAGAGTGTTCCTCCTCACGAATGACTTCAACGACCCATATTCCACCTTTTCCTCCATCTTCTTTCTCTCTCCCTCGCTCGAGCTTGCTCCATCCTTCCGATTCACTCGCAGCGCCAACTCTCGAAACACCTTGGTGAGCCTCAAAACTTTTCCATACAATGAATAACCCCTTTACTGCCTCTTGTTTCACACGTATATGCATGCGTTTCTGTGTCGACGCGTCAATTACTTTCAACGACCGAAGCTCCGACACCATGAATTTACGGCATTCGATAAATATACTCTTGTCAGAAAACCATCCACATAGTTACTCGCATCCATTATAATTCCGTCGTGCGTCTATCTGTCCATCAACTCGTCTCGGTGCGACATAAAAAACAGGAAAAGCTGTTGCGGTACTTCTTACCAAATTTTATTCGAGGGATAAACGAAAAATGATCAAATTTCATATGAAAAATCTAACGAAAGCGATCAACTTGGGGTCATTCGTTTCGTTTTTTGAAGCAGGATGCTTGGAGTCAAAAAAATAGCGGCAAGTGAAGTTGTGGAGGTTTTTAATGAAATTTTTCAACCCCCACGACGTTTATAACGTTGTTTATGAAAATTCGGAGTATCTCAATGAATCTGAAGTTTGCAACGTTGAAATTCAACCAGAAACATTGATTATTTATTGAATTTTGAAAGTCATGGCAATTTTTCGTGTCGATTGAATTTTAGGGCCTCAAGAGTCGATCGTTTTTTTGGCTGGACCATAATATTGAATAATAATTATGGGCCTGAAGAAAAAACAGAATTTCGTTGCATTCCAACGCGATGCAAACTTCAACATCATTTTAACGAGTGCATACGCACGAGAATGAAAAAGTGTATAAGAGAAAAAAGTTGAGGGGAAAGGACTGTGAATATATTTCCTCGCGTCATTTCGACGGTATGGATTTCATTTGGTAAAAATCATTGTTGGAAGCTTTCCAGAAAAGGACTGTCAGCAGCTCTTTGCTCGTATTCGCATTGAACTGCTTTACCGAGGCTGAATCGTCCATCACGAGATCTGTGGGTAAACGCTAGATCGGGTATCGTCGAGCATCAGCGTATTTTTTTCTTCTTGGAATTTCTTTACTTCTTCGCGATGAGTAGGAAAAGGAAAGAAAAAAAATGAGCGTGGAGAGGAAAACAGCTCGAACGCTGTTCGACGTCGGTTTTTTCCTCTCCGGGACTTGTCGCGTGTGTCAACTACTCCCTCCGCGGAAGAGCAAACGCTGAAATAAAAATTGATCCCCTGAGGATTCGCGTGTGCGTATATACGTCCGTGTGCATATTTGAACGATATTTTCCATGTGTGCTGTACGTGTGTCCGTGTACAACCTTTTCGCCGCACGCGATCTTGCGGATTTTCCTCCTCGTTTTTTGCTTCTTTTTATACCCATCGAGAGAGCCCAAGGAGCATCTCCGAAAATCCGTTTATATGGAGAAATAGAAAATGGCTTCTGCGGTGCACCGCTGACGTTGACAAAAAGAAAAAAAAAGATCCGAATGCTCGGCGAAAAGTGGCAGCATCAGCAGCTGCAATTTTGGAGAATGCACTTTTCTTTGGCGCAGCGAAATAAAAAAATGATGAGCGCACCAAAAGGCTGCAAGATTTCGCAAGCGCTTTTTCAGCTTAAAATTTCTAATGTATCTTGTTCTTTCGTCTTTACCGATGAATCCTGCTCTACAGAAACTCATTCTTCTTTGCTCGATCGACGATAGGAAACTCACGCCCCCCCCCCCCCCCATGCGCCCCTGCCACCTTTTCAACTCGCGTATCACGAGCTTTGAGCGAGTACGGATAAAGTTTTGATTAAATAATACAAATTGAGCGCGTCGAGAGCCTCCGGTACAGGAGAGGAGTGCGGGGATTGCCACGCCAGAACGTAATTGAATGGATTTACTTCGATTAATCTTGTTCGCGAAAGTTGTGCGAATTCGAGTCGTACGTCCCAACCCCTCGTGCTTTTCCTCTGTTGCACACTCGAATCTCGCTCCACGTCGTCTTCGTTCTGGTTGAAACATGCGGAAAGAGAGCGCGAAATTACGAATCCCCCGACAGATTTTATTATTCATGATTGATTGCAAATGTTTGCAAATGTTTGCCATCTCGGATATAACGAACAAAACCAATTTTTTCGTATAAATATTTCAATCTTAATTTTCACCCGCATCAAACTATTGAATCAGTTATTTTGTTGATGCGACGTGGCGGATTTTCATTTTTTTTACTGTCGATACTCATCGAGATTGTAATTCCAGCACTTGCTGCACTCTTCGCGTTTCGTACGTTTTTTTTCTCTCTCTTTTTCACCTGTCTTCACTTTTTATTTTCGGTGCAAGTTGAAGGAGAATATTGGAGTCATTTCCTTCAAGGATTCACATAAGAAGCGCATCCACGCTGTCGGAAATATATATTTGCGATGCTCGTAAAACACCAGATTATCCCTGGAACCAGGCGAGATCGATTTGTCTCTTTTTGTCTCTTTCTCTCATCGATGATTTGTTATTGGAACCCTAAAAGCAGAGCAACTACTAGGCGCATTATTGTACAAATATATGCTGCTGCTGCTGGGCGCACAGCACACGGCTGCTCTTCTGTAAATGAAGAATTAAGCAGTGTCGTGGAAAGTGCAGTTGCAGGCACTCGACGAATTTACGAAAAGAAAACGAGAGATTGGAATAAAAGTCGTCAGCACCACGCGCCGGAGTTAAGAGCTCGGTTTAATCCAACTTTAATAACGTTCGTTATTTTACGAGGCTCCGCGAGAGAAGAGCCAGATGTTGGCTCGGACGAGTACCACTGCCGCTGCTGCTGCCGCATCCGCCAGTGTCGGAATGAGACAGGAGAGATGTATTCTCTTCCTACCTTTCTTTCCCTCTCCTCGTGTTCTCTCCCCCCGCTATAGTGCGAAGAGGAACTGGGGCAAACTGGGAAAAGCCCTTAAAAAAAAAAAACACATATTTTTGCCCATTACTCGCGGACAGAGCGCGATGTATTGAATTTCAGCGTTTTTACAGGACGAAACAAAAATTGAAATCATTATTTTTGAATAACTTTTTAATCGGCAGTGCTTTTAAACGAATCCACAAAAAATAACGCTCGTCTCTCTTCTTTGTAGCGATTTTTATCATTTTTTAGATGGTCCATTTTACCCCACTGCCTCATTTTAACCCGATCCCTGCTCCTTATAGATATACCTAAATCGTAAAACATACCGAAGCATTTCTACGGAATTCACCGCGAGGTAAATCCTCGTGTGGACGGAAAGTTAAGACGTACACCCGCGTTTCTACCTTTCTCGCGTTTCCTCCACGACTCACTAGTTTCCTGTGCTCTTACACACTCGCATGTCTTTAACGAAACTCTCCGCTTTTCTCTACTCCAACTATTATTATACTCGGCTACACAAAGCTCCCTCCTACCGACCAACTAATTGGTAATTCATTAGACCTTTCGACGGTACAAATTGCAGCAGCAGCCAGCTCTCTCATCCCTCTCATTTTTTTCTCTTACTCAAATATACGCCTCATTCTCGCGTATGTATTTATTAAGCTCGGCGCATCTCCTTCGCTTCACATTTTAGAACCACGCAGAGCGGACTCGACTCTGAAGATCCAATTAGTATTTCTTTTTTCCTTTCGTCATCGGCTGCGATTATGCTGGACGAATTTTTCGAGCCTCACCATCGAAACGCCATGATTAATCGATCTCCAGGACCGCCTGGATTTCCCCCGTTTCACCATTCAAGCCCACAGGCCTTTTCGACTTGGTTTACATTCGCAGGATAATGAATATACCATTCCTGATTTATATCCACGTTATTTCTCATCTACACACATTATCACACATGCATTTGTATAATGAAATATGAATTATTCATATTTTACTACCAATTTTGAAATAATAACGATCGTGTAGGAATAGGAGAAAAAATAAGCGGATAAAAATCGAACGAGAAATTAGAATCTCGAGCAAGCGCACTGAAGACAAAATTTTGATGACTCTGAAGTTTGCATCGTTGGAATGCAACGAAATTCATTTTTATCTTTGGAGAAAATAATTATTCAATTACAGAATGTAATTACGATGATAAAATCATCCATTTTTGCCATTCGAAAAGCATATCCGCTCGAAAAATTTGGATGACATTGAAAATTGTACGAATCTTCAATCAAATTAAATATTTTCGATGCATTCCAACGTTGAAAACTTTCAGCATCATAAAATTTTGTGGAAAAAGATCGATATTTTGTTGCAGCAAGAAATATTCAAGAAAGGCTACTCGAAAAGTAAATTTTTGGCATTTCAATCGTAAATTTAGCTGACAGTTTCGTTATAAATCAAAAATATTGTCAAAATATGGCGAAAATTTTGGAATTTTCCGAAAATATTTGGCTCAACGGGTTCAACGAATTCTATCGACGTTTTTTCACAAAATCTTTATTCTCAGTGCAGTCCCCATGTTTCGGCACTCTGCACGGTGTGACTCGTTCGCATGGCTCATTCGTCCGGGGAAAGTCGATTCGGATCTCAAATGTCGTAGGAAACTCGGTTAGATAGCGGGGGTAAATGTATACCCTGTTTGTATAATCGGCCTGTATTTACATGAACGTCGTCGTCGCCGACGGAACTTTGCACCGGAAAGTACGAATACAAGGAGCGATAGAGAAGGAGCGTGTGTGTCAGGGGGATGGGAAACGATGTTGCAGCCGACATTGAGCCGAGAGCATTCGAGTATGTAATGTAATCCGCGGAGAGAGTGAGATGAGGAGCGAGAAAGAGAGAGAGACTCGGCAAAGATACTCGGTCGAAGATCCTCTTTGCAAGAGACTCATACTGCTCCGACCTGCTGCTGTACTACGCGTACAGTGAACATTCGAAGAGCGACTGTTGAGTGTACCAAAAGATGTCGCACACATGTTCCGCTGTAGCTGTGCTGTGGAGTTTCCAAAAGCTTGTTGCACCTTCCGTCATGTAAAGTAATACGTGAATACCAAACTTGTCCTCTCTCACTGATTGACTAGTTATGTGGACGTTTTATCACGAAAATACGAAGAAAGTACTCGTGAAAGGAAAGACCTTCGAACCTGAAATCCTGCTTGACACTGGCGGGGAAAATAAAGTCGATGAAAGTCGTGCCGAGACGAATTACATCCGGCTCGCATGATGTCGGGTCGTGTGAGACCTCAAAGTAAAATCCACTAATCATTATTGCGTCGGGCTTTTCCCGAAAAACTCCTCGAAGCCCAACCCCATGGAAGAGGATTCTGGAATTCTATACCCAAGAATTTTGTCAAAAACACGAGTAACTTAATAATTTTTGTTAATCCCAAAATTTTCGTTATTTTCCCAATATTTTTGATTTCTAACGAAACTCCCAGCAAAATTTACGATTGGAATGCCAGAAATTTACTTTTCAAAGACACTTTCTAGAATATTTATTGCTGCAAATACAACATATTTTTATGATTTATCAAAAAAAACGTTCAGTCGAATGTATTCAATAAAATATTCGATCTTTTCCAACAAATTTTTTTTTCAATATTCGTTCTCCCGTTTTTTTATCGTTTTATCGAATTTTTCGTTGATTTTTTCACTCGAAACAAAATTGCCCCGGGCTCACGTGATGCTGCATTGAAAAACGAAAATATCGAGCCCAAGTTGAACGTTTTTCGTTGAATTTTACCGGAGATGTGAATTTGTCAAAATTCAGGTTCATGAAATGGGTAAAAAAAACTTTACCGTTCTACGGTTACAGCACGTCCCCTCTGGATTATTTACTTTGATAAAAATAAAATGAGTCTCTATTGCAGAGCGAGAATTTTTCTTCGAAACGAGCTCGTAGATTTCCTGGATTAATCGTTAGAGCGACTGCGGTGGTTCTTCAATACTGCATTGATTAGTGACACAGAGATTTCTCGTTTTTTTGTGTCAAACGAGATCCCTGAGTTGAGCGAGCATCGAATATTCAATGGCCTGTCCCTACGCAGCAGAATGGGAAGACCGCGTACAGACTTTCCATCGATTAGCACCGATCGAGCCGGATTTCCATTTTTAATTAACAATTCTCTGCTCCATCGCCCGGTTTTCTGATGCACATTTTCTGTAACGATTTTTCGTCAGCCATCTCTCCCCCTCGCGTGGGGACAAAAGATCGCAGTCCATTTACTGGAGTGATGTGTGATTTAAAAGGAAGAAGAAAAAAAAGGAAATTAGCCCTTCGTCGATAATCCCCCTCCCCCAACCCCTAGCCCTTGGTAAACAGCCCATTCAGGACAAGTTAAACCACGTGTGCATTATAACGCCTATCGAAACCCACACGCGCAGCCACCACCTCTCACTGTATTATTACCCCGGAATTCAGGGTGGCGAGACTCTCTGACGGGTGTATTACGACCATGGGGTGAATGGTCTCGGTCCAATGAGCTTGTTCCAAGGGTGTTTATCCGAACGCTCTCGACTCTCGCGCTCTCTCTCTCTCCTCTCATTCTCTTATTGGTTCTGCCTTCTGCTCCAGGGTACAGGAGGCTAAATCTCGACGTTCCATTGTGCGTGGCTTTTCAATAATACAAGTGAGAGGTCAAAATTTTTATCGGTGAGAAAAAAAACATCGAGCGATTCTCCAGCTACACCCAGAAGTGTGTGCACGTGTCCGCGTGCAAATTCGAATCTCGTAATTCGTCGACTCGAAGCGAACAAAAAAAAACAAAATGAGAGTCTCTTGACCGGTTTCTTGTAATATAATTATTTTGAAAACCGACTCCAAACGGAAGTTGCAACTGAATTAAGCCTTAACTTCTCAACTGCTCTTGTACGACCACGTGCAAACTGCGCCGGAAGTCGTTGAGCCTTCGGCTGATTTGCGCTGCGCGAGATCTAAAAATCACATTTCCCTTTGTATCTCAGTTCTCGAACGTCCACGCAGACGATTCAAAAAGTTTCTGCCCAAGAAACCTTTTTTCCCTTCGATCTCCTGTTTTTTATCGTTTTACCCGAGGTTTTACCGGATTTTTGACTAATTTTTTGACTTTGAGTTTAATTGCCCTAGGCTTGCGTGATTCTGCATTAAAAAACGAAAAGAATGAGCCCAAGTTGAATCCTTTTCGTTAAATTGCACCGGAGATATGATGTTTTTGGAATTGGGGTCATTTTTGACCCCAGGTTACCGGAATATATGAAAACGAAATAAGGTCACCGTTGTAGGGTTGATTTTCAAAATATACTTCTCGATTCAGCAGATGAACGAGCTAACGGGAGGAAAAATATGTGAGAATTATTTTTCTTTCTGCTCCGCCGTTATTCTTGTGCCGATTCGATTAATTTGACTCCTTCAGCATGATTTTATCGAGTCTTTCTATTGTCCTGACTGTAGAGCACGCCAGAGCACATTTATCTATATGTATAGAGTTCATAACGCCCCGAGACCGCAATTATTTCGCTCCGATAACTCGAATTGAACGTTATTCGACGTACACGCTTCGATATCTTCACGGTGCGACAAATTTTCAAGCGCGCACGTTGCTATAAAGGAGCAGAGGCTCTTGAACGAGAAGACTACGCGGTCACGATTCGGGATGAAAAATGAGGGGTGCAGCTCGCGAAAAAGTAAAAAGTTAATAAGAATTTGGTGCGGCGTACGATAAATTCAACTTTTTTACTTGGACTGTGTGCATACGAGGAAAAAATGAGATAGACTCGGGAGCGAGGGCGAATAGAAATAATTGATCGAGGAATTGCGTGTTTCCCGGAGGCTTAGACTTTGCCGCCGGGAAGGTGTGCGAATTTCTGTACATGCGCCCGCAGTAACGCTGTGGTTCCGCGTGAGTACAAAGAGAATAACAAGGATAAATAATTCAGCGTTGCTGCTGCGTGGCCGCGATCTATGCGGCACAATCTCGCTGAGTATATAAACCTCGATGCATTCGCGCTTGAATTTCGCACTCGAACGTCAGTTAAAACGTGTGCATGCCCCTCGTCGTATTGTGCATTCCTTTCCTTCTGTCTTTGCTCCTCCCCCGTGTATATGCTGACAAAAAAACCCTCGCAAGCTCCGTATTTTCAGCTTATGTCGTCGCGTTTATGAAAACCCGAGAAATATATATAAAACGTCGACGCGGCAGTCGCTATCAACGCTTCTGTCTGTCCGCCTATCCCTCCTCCTCCCCCCCTCGTACCTGGTAAAGGTGCATCGAGATGGAAATACACTGCACCGAAGCTTCTCCCCTTATTGCTCTCCTTCTATAGACGCACGGCATGCATTGTCTTTCGCGTACTCATTGTCGCGCCTCTGCGCGCGTGTACAATTCTCTAGCGCGTTCTTCTATTTCCTTATTCTCTTGCGCGCGTGCACGCATCAGACACACGTGCACATATGTCGAGGCCGGCGACGATTCTACGGACGCCGCGCGTGTTTATACGAAACAGAAGAAAAAAACAATAAAGACATGCGAAAATAAATGAAAAAGTGCATGTAAGGCCGCTGCATAATTTTTCATTATTTCGCATTTATTTCATGGACCGAGGGTAACGCCCTTCCTCCAGGTATTCCCGCTTTTCTTTTTCCCCCAACGACGCTTCGGGCTCTTAACATTAGATTTTAATTATTCACAACTCTCGTTGATGCTCTCAACAAAGGACCTGTGTCCTTGCGTTTTATCCCTTGCTGAATTATACTCAAGCACGTGACAAAAGGTCACATCGGGCACTATTCCCATCGAATTAAACTCCATATTTTATTATTTTCTAATTCGTACACGTCTGCCAGGGAAAATTCCGCTTTTTCAGTGATTTTCAGGAAACCTGTCGATTTCTTTTACTCTTAATCGACATTTCTGTTCAATTTCATTGTCAATCGGTTGTCGTTCACTTGGCATTTAGATACGTCTATTTTAGCCGCCGGGGAACCATGAAGAAAATTGAAAAGCAATTCTCGGTGCGGTTCACAGAGAGAAAATTACCGCGCCACATTATCATGTGTCCATAGTTCCAAATAATATATAATGGAATGATATAGCGCAATTTCTGAATCTATTTTCGGCATTTTTTATCCGATATCAAAATTTACTCAATGCCGGGCTGAAATTCCGTGGATAATTATACTAGTCGAAGATCCACGAAGTATCCAACGAGTTCGTGGATAATTTAACTAAATTATTCATTGCTCCTGCTTCAACTGTATATTGTCCGATCTTTTTTAACATTTCATTTTATTCGTGTGTGACGGGCTCAATTTTACCTGGAGCGTTTCTGTCCGCCTGTCATCGGCAGCTCTCCGGTCAGATTTCACTCAACAAAAAGTATCGAATCCAGTTTTCACTCCGTACCGTGATGCATCCTGAAAATCCCGTGAAATTGAGGATTTCATTGTGTCGGAAGATTATGGAGCTTTTACTTTTCGAAAATGTTGCAAGATTTACAATCAAACTCGCCGTGCCTGTGTATGAAATCTGAAAAGTTACAATTTTCTTTGTTTTTCGAAATCTTCAAACTTTGATCTTGCGAAAATCGCTTTAACTTTTTTTTTTACAAACCGCCAGTCCAGCCACCGCTCATTGTCTTTGTTTTTGAATTATTTTCGAGTTGGTAATTAGCGATTTTTGATTTATTATCATTTTTTAGTTGATTGTGAATTTTGAAAGTGGAAAATATCCCGAAAAATGTGATTTTGTGGTTCGAGTTCCCAAAAAAAAATCATCGGAATGCAATACAGTCTAAAACCTGTTCTGATTGATCAATAACGAGACAATATTAATTATTAATTAATTGGTTGGATAAGTTTAGATTTTTTGGCTGCATCACATTCATTTTTGTGGGGTTTTGTATATGCACACGACAGCCTTGAATATATTTCCCCATGCTCCGTACACAATATCGGTCGCTGCGTCATTGTTCGAGCAATGAAGAGAAATTGAGAGTAAACGCAAAATTGCCTTCCGAGTAATTAATTATAAATTTAAAATATTCATGCACTTGTCTCTCGGCGTAGTGCTCTTGTGTTTGTCATCGGTGCAGATGAGATTCGCAACAATCCACGGAATTTTAGTGCATAATATCGTGATACTGTTTATCCGGTGGCCTGGTATTTTAATTAAACGTGCCGAGAGTTTAATTTCCCTATGAATCGGTGTTTCTTCGTGTGTGCTATTTTTAATTGATACATTGGAGCTTCATTTTTCTCCGGGAATATGAACCTCGCATCGTTCGAATCGATACTGCTTGAGAGAAACGAGAAGAGATTCGTTATGGCTCGAGGATACTTCGGACCTCTGAAGCTTTTCAAAAGAATTTTTTCCACAGAGAAGGCCGAAAGTCAGAGACGGTGGAAAAAGTTATTCACCGGACTCTTGTTGGTGAAGAATTTTTATAAAATTCGAGAACTGCCCGAGCAAAACTGCTTTATGGAAAAAAAAAAAAAAACAAAAAGTTCCTCCTCAACAACAACCATGTTATTCCTTTACAAAAATCTTAAATCGCAACCCTGCACTTTTTTTTACGATAACTAAAAGACCAAAGGAGAGGTCGAGCTAAAAGGAGACACTGGAAAAATAAAACTTATCGCCAACAAACGTTCATGTGTTTCCCATCAGATGCGCTTTGAGGCATTCCTTTCGCAGAGGGCTGTGTAGTATTCCAGCGAAAAAGAAGATTCCACTCACACATTTAAATAGTCCTTCATAAATTGGAACTCAGCTTGATAACCAAAAGTTAAAAGTTAAATTTCGTTTTTCCGATAATTCATGAGGAATTATTCATTCCTCGGGTCCATTTTACCCCGTTTTTTTTCAATATGGATACAGGAGCTGCTACATGAATACGAATAAAAATGTATAGAAGCTCTAAACAAACTCTGATACAAAATTGTGTTTGTGCTCTTTTTACGCAAAAACCACTGAACCAATTTTGATGAATCTTTCACAGGAACGATTGAGCTGCATTGCATTTCGATAATTATTTTTTTTTCGGGAACCCAAACCGAAAAATCACATTTTTCGTCATATTTTCCATATTCAAAGTTCACGAGCAACTAAAAAATGATAATAAATCAATAATCACTAATTACCAATTCAAAGATAACTCAAAAATGAATGCGATAATCTCTATAAATAAAATCTCTAGTACAAAATAGTGTTTGTTTATTTTTTCCGGGAACCTGAACCAAAAAATCACATTTTCCGTCATATTTTCCACATTCAAACTTCACAAGCAACTAAAAAATGATGATAATTTAAAAATCGCTAATTACCAATTCAACGATAATTTGAAAACGAAAATAATGAGCGGTAGCTGCGGAGTAGCAGTTGGTGAAAAAAAAAGTTATAACTATTTTAATAAAATCAACGTTCGAAGATTTTGAAAGAAATTGTCAACTTTTTATATTTTGTTAGCTGTAGCCTTTAGCGCCAACTCGGTGTACTGGGGGCGAAGCCCGCAGGCATCGCTAGTATTTAATATAGTTGATAAATTATTCACGTATTTGCGTATGCAGCCAAAAGGAATTCCCCTCGCTCAGCAAACGTTCTCGTTATACATATGAAGGAGGTTTTTTATGTGCATTCAGACCAGGGTATTATACCAAAGTCATCGAAACGATTGTAGGAATTTTGTGATTGCAGTGAGGATGACGGATGCAGACGCAGTCGCTGGGGGAATCGCTCAATTACCGTGCGACGTCGAGCCCCCCGTGCTCGGGGAGAAACTTCAGCTCGTTATTTGGTACAAGGAGGGAACTGATACTCCTATATACAGGTTTAAATTTCATTCATACGTTATTCATGTCACGATCTCCCGATCCAAGAACAATAATTGGAACGATGGGTTATTCGGTGTGCAGCTTCGATTCCCGAGGAACCGGAAGTCTCGAGCAGGGAATGCACTGGCAGGATCCGAGTCTCAATGGACGTGGATCATTCTCGCACGCGGATAAACCGGCGAGTCTTCGCCTCGAAGCGGTACGGGAGAGCGATGCCGGCCTATATCGTTGCCGAGTCGATTTTCGACAATCGCCAACACGAAACAGCAAAGTTAATCTGACCGTCATAAGTGAGCACATTTCTCTATTGTTGTACGTCCAATTATTCTATAGAATCGCTCCAGGTCGGAACTGAAGAATGAGAGACAACAAATACGTGATAAATCCTGAGACTCTACGATTAAAAAGTGCAATTTTCGCGTACGAAGGAAATTTTTCTGACGTTTAGAATTTGAGATATTTC
Source organism: Diadegma fenestrale (assembly GCA_037043255.1). Classification (NCBI taxonomy): domain Eukaryota; kingdom Metazoa; phylum Arthropoda; class Insecta; order Hymenoptera; family Ichneumonidae; genus Diadegma; species Diadegma fenestrale. The sequence goes on from CM073316.1 coordinate 2,796,786, forward strand.
AATTGCAATTTTTCTATCTTTCCCATCCAAACGCGTGAAAAAGTGAAGTCACGACTCGTCAAAAAGATGCAAAAGAAAAATGTATTTAGGATTTTTTTTTAAATGGCCAGAGAGACGGTAAACCAAATTTTTTAAGAAATATCCTAAACACATTTTTTTGCAACTCATAAACGAAACGCGACTTGAATTTACACGCGCGTTTGGGTCAGAAAAGTTGAAAATTTCAAATTCTTGTAGTCGGAAAATTTGTCTTCGTAAGAGAAAATTGTTAGTTTTATGTTGAAACAAAATTATTAAAGATTCCTGAATATAGTAGTTTTGTGATAAAAATACGTTGATTAATCTTGTTCGGCAGTACCTCCGGATCAGTTGAGCATCCTGGACGAGGACGGAAGATCCCACATCCGCAACTACATTCTCGGGCCGTACAGCGAAGGCTCCAGTCTGAACATAACGTGCGTTGCAACTGGCGGTAAGTAGAACAAGTCAGGCTTCGGTCAGACGCAGTTAACAGCAGTACAGCGAAGTCTGGGACGAGATAATAACGAGCGAGTTAATGTCACAGGTCGGCCTCAGCCTCGTGTCACCTGGTGGCAGGAAAACGCTCTTCTCGATGACAGTTACGAAACCGTTGGTGTCAAGAGTGTTCGCAACATTTTACGATTGGAAAAACTTGAGAGGAAACATCTCCACGCTGTTTTCACCTGCCAAGCTTCAAATAATAACATGGTCGCTCCGATATCGAGCTCGGTCTCTCTCAACATGACCCGTGAGTAAAAAAATGCATCAAACACGAAAAATATTCAGCCCATTAAACGGAAAATTTCTTTTTCAAACATTTTTCGAAATCTCGAAATATATTTTTTCATTTTTATCAAAAATTTGAATAATTCAATGTTTTCGAGGATTTTGCGGTTCGTTACGCCTGTGAGATTTATTTTATAATTGCACTCGGACCCAAAGGCTCTCATTTCAAACCTCTAACTGACACTTTTATTTGTCTTTAAATGAATTTGCATAAATAACGACAGTACGACCACTGTGGGTGCGAATTCTCGGGGAAAATCGTGCGTTGAGCGCGGGCACAGCGTACGAGTTGAGCTGCGAGGTTGTCGGTGCAAGACCAATTCCGGAAATAATATGGACCAAGGGCAGCATGCTCTTGCGAAACGCTAGGCAAACGTCGGAACAAGATGGTAATGTGACGACCAGCGTACTGACTTTTGTACCGAGCATCGAGGATGCTGGTAAATTCATCACTTGCCGTGGCGGCGTCTCCGAAATCCCTGGATCCGCACTCGAAGATTCCTGGAAACTTGATATTCATCGTGAGTTTTTTTTTATTTTCATTTTACCAAACAGAAACACTGAAATTTCGCAAAAATTTTAACACTTTTCTTTTTGAGGTCACAAAACGACTGCATTTGGGCTTCTTTCAAGACTTTTTACAAACGTTCTTGGCGCCAAAACCGACAGTTTGCTCCTGAAGAAGCAAATTTTTCTGATGTTTAGAATTTGAGATATTCTATTTGCAATTTTTCGTTTTTTCCCATCTGAACGCGTGTAAATTCAATTTAAGTTTCCTTAAAAAGTTGCAAAAGTCGAAATTCAAAAGAAAATGATTTAGGATTTTTTTCACGGATAGTCAGAAAGGCTCTGGGTCGAAATTTTTTAAGGAAAATCGTAAATAAATTTTTTCTGCAACTCGTGCACGAGCCGAGACTTAAATTTACACGCGTTTGCATGAGAAAAGGCAAAAATTGGGAAAAGTTAAACACAGAACGGCTTAGCAAAAAGAAATATTTCACGAATTTGTTTGTTCTGCACAGATCAACCAGTGGTAAGTCTCGAGCTCGGTAGCAATCTCAACGCCAGCGCGATTCGTGAGGGTATGGACGTTTACTTCGAATGCAACATTCGCTCCAATCCTTGGGTGTACAAAGTCTTCTGGCAACACAATGTAAGTTCGATATTCTGTTCGAAATTCTTGAATAAATATTGTTTTTATAGCTGCGAGTGGGCTGCGGGAGTCGTGAATTAAAAATTACGACTACGCGATTTATCGACGAATAAAAATTGAATTGCTGAAATTATTTTGCCAAAATTGAATCCATTGCGAGGGCTCAGGAGTTTTTTTTCTCAATTTCGACAATTTTTCTAGAAACTTAGGCAAAGTACAGACTCGTACACAATAATTTATACGAAATTTGCATAAACTGGAAATATTTACCGTCACGAAACTTCCTCTTAGCAAAATTGACTAAATTATGTTGAAAAAAAAAATAATCTTCACTAATTCCAAGTGTATGAACCGTCAGATAAACGCTGACCAGATTTTCCATCAATATTTGCACAGGAAAATCGAGCTTTCGTAGTTACAATAGCAATAACGTTGTGTGTGACGTTTGGACGAAAAAACTTTGCATTATTTGCAGGGAAATCCATTGTATAACAACGTGGCGACTGGAACGATCGTCAGCAACCAGAGTCTCGTTTTGCAGAGTGTATCGAGGCAGAGTGCTGGCAGATACACGTGCATTGGCAGCAACCAAGAAGGCGATGGCCGGAGCAATGCCCTAAATCTTGACATTAAGTGTAAGTTTAATGATTACTGTTGAATTTTTAATTCCCATGTGTGCGAAACTTGTCAAAATAATATTTTTTAGCAAAATTGAAATAAAAAAAGAAACGAGTAAATCAAGGCAAAATCTCGTAAAGTCTCGACCAGTTCTGACCATTTTTTTTCATGTAGATGCGCCCGTTTGTCACCAAGGACAGACACGTGTGTTTGGGGTCGCTCGCCAAGAGGCAGTGACGATCCCTTGCGAGCTCGAAGCAAATCCGCCTCGGGTTTCCTTCACATGGAAATTTAACAATACAATGGAAGCTGTGGACATTGCCCAGGCGCAGATCACCACTGAGGGAACTCGATCGAAAGCTGCTTACACTCCCATGACGGAACTCGACTATGGTACTCTACTATGTTGGGGCACCAACGATCAAGGCACTCAAGTGGAACCGTGTGTTTATCACATCGTCCCAGCAGGTGAGAAACTCTTCGTTAAAGCGATTCGATCGCCATAATCATAATAAAACATACGAAGTAACTATTGAAAGTAAAATTTGAAGTAAAACTAAAATAGTTTAAAGTTTAAAGTGAAATTTTTCTTCATAGAACAAAATGGTTAGGTTTGAAAATTTGGATACAAAATTACTGAAGAATCCTAAATCGAATGATTTTTTTCTGACACCTTGACTGCATTTTTGATTAATTTTTTGACTTGAAGCAAAATTACCCCAGGCTCACGCGATCCTGCGTTAAAAACACGAACGAATGAGCCCCATGAGATAAAAATTCTTCTAAATTGGCGTCATTCATGACCCCAGGTTACGGGAATAGGTAAAAAAAAAAAATGAGGTTACTAATTAATAGGGTTAATAATTAATAACTCATCAGGAGAGAATCAACTCCGAAAAAGTCCGAAGATATTTTTTTCGTATGCAATTGAACGTTTTTTCTTCCATGACCCAATTAATATGGACAAAAGCCACAACGATATTTAAAGTGGAAAAATTACGCGCACGTAGCTTCATCGAAAATTTATCTTCAGGCTTCAGAGGTTCATGAGCAAACCGCGTCTTCATTGAGAGAAAAATCTACATCGCTCTGCCTCTGATTAGATAAAAAAAAAATCTCTCGTTTTTACAGGACGTCCGGATACTCCTCAAAACTGCACGATACTGAATCAAACAACAAACTCGTTGTACGTCGAGTGTACCGAGGGCTTTGACGGAGGCCTTCCCCAGAGATTTACGCTCGAGCTGGAAATGGACGACAGCACAAACACCCTGGAAGCTCGTGGTCTCGTGCACAATCGCACCAACAAAGAAGCCTCATTCGGGGTCCACGGTCTGACACCAGGCTCGACTTATCACGCAACGATTTACGCGAGCAACGCGAAAGGACGTAGCGAAGCAGTTCGTCTACGAGCGGCGACTCTCAACCTTCCCGAGAGACGAACCGGTAAGAAAAAGCCCAAAGTTCACCAACTACCGAATACACAAGTTTAGTTTTTGTATCATTTTCATTTATCCTTTATTTTGCACTTTTGCTGCGCTTTTGCACGGCCTTGCATCGTACGTTTTGAGAGATGACGAGGCGGCTGGTCTATGTTCGCGAAAAAGCCTCTGAGTTTTAGTCTCTGTCTCGCGCGTTCTGTCTCTCGCGGTTGACGATCGCGAGCGAATCGGAAAGAGGAGAAATATCGAAAAGAAAGTTTTATAGAAATAAATTATAAATCCGAGTTAGGCATTTTCGGGAAACGAGCAAAAAGAATGATTAAGTTTTAATATATGAAAAATAAGAAAAAAAGGAGAAAGGACAGAGGCAAAAATGTCGCTGAGAATTGGTGTACGAATGTGGTAGTAGGTGAGAGCAGGCTGGCGCATCCACCCTCCCCGGAGAACTGCACCATAAGGGAGGAAAGTCGAACGAGCGTGAGAGTCAGCTGTGCTGAGAGCGAATACCTTGACTCAAATTCGGCGACGTACGTCCTCCAGGTGTTTGATGCTGGAACGAGGCATCTCCTCGCATCAGCGACGAGCTTGACCCCGAGTATGCTCGAGGTTACCGATCTACCGCCTGAGAGAAGTCGTTCCGGACTTGTTCTCTTTCTTCGTATTATGACCGCCCACGCCATGAGCAACGCCACTGTACTACAGAGTCAACGCTTCCTTCAGGAGCAGGGTAAGAGCCCTGAGCATCGCAGATATCCAGGTATGCCACGCATCACACCCTCATCGTCATCTTCGTCGTCGTCGTCGTCGCCGCCGTCGTCGTCGTCGTTGTCGACCTCCTCGTTTTTGCCTTTTCTGCTTCTCGTCGAGCTTTTTTATCTCATCCATCTCCGCGCCCTCGCACGGACTCGGAACTTTTACTCTCTTTCTCTCCCACTCTTTGCCTCTGTCTTTCTCCTCCTGTCCTTGCTCACAAGGAGACATCGTCCCCTAATTGCGACTAATTTTCACACAATATTCTCAAGTCAACCAAAAATTCAACACGCTTTTTCTATTCGTTTTTGCTGCCACTTTTTTTTCAAGCTTTCGCTCTGTTATCCGGGTCTTTCGAATTTCACTCGAGGACGAGGCAAATATCGTTCAACCGATCGGAACAAACGAACATTTTAACTCACGCAGGAAAATCGTTAAAATAGACGAGCCTTTTCTCATGCCCAGTCGCAAAAATCGCCTGCAAAACTTTTCTCATCGCATTTTACCAGAAGGGTCAATCAGGAATTTGTCCAGTTTTATTTTTCGATAATATTCTGCCCAGTTTTTTGCCAAATTTCCACATTCATTGCCGTGTTTTTATTCAATTTGATCGAGAGTGTGGAAAATGTAATAAAAAATGGATTCAGCGCCGGGAAACTTTGATCCGATTACCTCGAGATTTTGTGCCACAAAAAAAAGATCTCGGTGCAATTTAAATCCGGCCTTTTGTGCATACGTTTTTACTTTAATGACAACACTATTGAATTTTTCTGTTTTACGACTGGAATAGCAACGATAAGCCGATTAAGGCATTACAGATTGTTTTTTGCCTGAATAATCGAACAAGAGTTCCAAACCTGACGAGATTTTGGGACTGGGTCTTGGAAACAAATGGCAAACTCAATTGTCGTCCCTTACGATGAAGAAAAATCGAAAATTTTCGCCCAAATTGTGTATTTGACTATTTTTTAGTATTTTTTGTTGAGATTCAAAGTTGAGACGCGCACTGTATGAAGGGAAAAACTGATAGAGATATAAAAACTGTGAAACGTGCGAGAAATTACTGATGGTTGGCCCTAAAACGGTAACCTGGAGTCAAAAACGATCCCAGGCGACTTGAAACCCGCCTTTCCTCCCGTTTTTCCACTTAAAGCGAAATTACGCCAGGCTCGCGTGATCCTGCATGAAAAAACGAAAAGAATGAGCCCAAGTTGAATCCTTTTCGTTAAATTTTAGCAGAGATATGAATTTTTCAAAATTTGTGTCATTTTCGACCCCGGGTTACCGGAATGGGTAAAAAAAATGAGGGCCAATTTCCAATGGAGTGAATGGAATCGGAAAAAAAATCATTCGCTCCCACATTTTCGTGGCTTTTGGTTTTTGTCGAATATTTCGTTCGCTCTGTCATTTTGGGAGGTTCGATGAGAATCATTCGAGACAGCATCCTTGCGCAGTTTTCCTCGTTAGGAAGACGCACGTAACTAGAGCTCAAATTTGCTAATTTCCCTGGAGCATGTTCCCTCACGCGACAAAATAGGATTGATTTCCTTGCGCTTCTTCGATTCGCTCGGGGTACCCCCCGGGCTTTCGCAATCTTCCTCATCGGATCGCTGTATTAATCCTGTTGCATTACTTCGGCAGCCTTGACACCGGTCATCTTGTCGCTGTCCGGACCTCTTCTCGGTGCCATCGTCGCTGCAGCCGCTGGACTCCTCCTCGTCGTCTTCGTCATTGTACTCGCTGTTCGATTACGCTATCGACCGGGCAACCGCGAAGACAAGGATTCTCACGACGACGGTGGAATGTCGGACCTTGCTGCTCCCATCGACAAATCAGGATCTTCCCTCCCACCGAGCTCGGCCAGCGCCGAAAGCTTTGACGAAAAAGATCCTGATATCATTCCACACGCCAACGGTAACACATTTTTTCATTCTCATTACGAAAACTGCAATTTCGACAAGTTGGTTCTTTCCATTTTTGTCCTCGAACATTGCAAAAGTTTTTTTTTCAGGAATGTAACAACCGAAATTGAAATAATTATTAAATTCACGCGTGTGTCTGTAGAAAACGCTTACACCGAACTCTCCATGGGAACTTTGCCGCGTTACGTGCTCCAGCAAAAGCCTCAAGGATCGCAGCAACGCCCGGAAACGACGTCCTTTGGTACCAGCGTGAAAAATGTAAGTTTACTTTGTTGTTCGAGAGAATGGATTTTTTTAGACCGTCTATTTCGAAAGTCTTTCACACACTCTTCGAATTGAAAGTTGCAAATTGTTCCTTCAAAATGTAGCACCATGCTCTAATCTTCCTGAATGAGTTAGTATTTTTTTATTTTGCCCTCCTCGTAAAGGAAACTCTAAGCATCGTGCTAAATCTTGAGGAAGCAATTCGCAACTTTCAATTTGCAGTGTTTTTTCAAATAATTTCGACAAGTTCTCCAGAAAGTAAAGAAAAAGTACAGACTTGTGCACAATATCTTACGAAATTAGCAAAAATTCAAAAATGGTTGGACGATTTTTCGTAAAATGTTGGATTTTTGTGAAATTCCAAAAATCATTCAATTGACACCGTTCAACCGACATTTCCCGAATTCAATAAGCCCAAACTGTTCTCGAGTTGTGAACGTTTGAATTTTACAGTCCGAGAACACACACGCATGCGAAAATTTTTTCTAGATATGATTTTTCGATGTTTTAGAAAATTTTTTAAAAATTGACATTGAAAACTGGAGAGAAAAAATATGAAAAGTTGCAATATTTGGAAAATCTCGCAGTTTTTTTTGTTTGACTCGTTGCAAGATAGTTTACTGCGATAAGAATTAAATGATAAAAAATGCCATTACAGCAACTGCAGCAAGGAGCGGAATTGACGTACGCTGAACTAACTCTTGGCTGTAATCGTCGCGTTCCCCCAAACTGCTACGAGCCCGTTCAAATATCGAGCGTCCATCGTCCGCAGTTGTTGCCAATGTCTACCTTGGGAAAAAGACGGCCAAATCCAACAACGATGCATCATCTTTGCCACGAGACACCAACCGTTTATGCTCAAGTCGCCAATTTACCGAGCAAAGCGATTTACGTAACGCCCCCACCGCCTCATCCTTATCGCAGCAGCCACAGTAGCACGAATACGGACGATGCTACGGCAGAGACTCCGCTCATCGGATGTGACTACAAGGTACTTTCCACCTTCGTCTTTCTAGGATGCAGTGTCGCGCAAAAAGCTCGACCTTGTCTATTGCAATTTGCGCCCTAGTTGGCGCTTAATTGTTTTGTTGTTTTTTTTTTTTTTTTTCAAAACCTCCAAACTTTGATTTCACGAAAATCGCTAGAACTTTTTTTTTCTTTACAAACTTCCACGCTCTTTATCTTCGTTTTGGAATTATCTTTGAATCGGTAATTAGCGTTTTTTGATTGATTATCATTTTTTAGTTGCTTGTGAACTTTGAAAGCGGAAAATATGACGAAAAACGTGATTTTTCGGTTCGGGATCTCGAAAAAAAAAATTATCGGAATGCATTACAGCCAAAAACCGATTCTGATTGATGAGCTTCATTTCTGTGAAAGATTTATCGAAATTGGTTTCGTAGTTTTTGCGTGAAAAGGGCCACAAACAAATTTTTGTAGTAGAGTTTTGGAGATTTGTTCTACTTGTTAGTTTATGCGAAATTTTGCAGATTCCAACGATCGCCGAATCGACGAGTTCGCTGAGCTGGCGTACGGAAAACCCCGTGACTTCAACGACATCGACAACATGACTGTACGACGAGGAGGACGAGTCCGGCGCGTGAAGGAATAAGCAACGAGTCTGAGGCTGATTATTTCCGACTCTATTTCTCGATCGATGCTCGACAATGAAAGTAGACAAAAATGCTCACTTTTCATTCTTCTTTCCGACATTTATCTTCCTTCATTTATATTCTAATGAAACCTTTTCATCGTTTGCGAGGAGAGAAAAATGAATTAACAACATTAAAAAAAAAATAAAAAACATCCGTTTTAGGGTAAATTCGAGATTAAACTCTACCGTGGAGATAATCCGTCCGAAAATTGTTGAAAGCGTCTCCTCTATTCAATCGGATCGATCGATAATCGGCAATTTCCGAATTCACAATCGTCAACATCGTTTCGTTTTTTTGTTTTCAATAATTTTTCTGCAACGATCGAGAAAACGCTCTTGAAAAAATCGTTTGTCTCGCGTTCCAGTCCTACTCCTCCTCGTTGTCCAGTCGATCTCTTGCGAGAGGTTGTCGTCGAATCTTCCCACGGATTGATCGACATAAGTGCGTGCCATTATTACCATTTATTATTATTATTATTATTATTAGTATTAATATTATTGCGATGATTATTATTGATATTATTAATATTATTATTGCAATTATTATGAATTATATGAAAAATGACAATTCGAGTACTTATTCGTTGGCAGAGAAAATAAATATACTTTTTACTATGGTATTTATGGATTGAAAGAGGAGAGAAAATTTTGAAATAAACTTTTACGAATCGTTCGACACTAACTTGTTATTTTGAGGGAAAGAAAAAAGAAAAACACAAAGAAAGAAGAAAAGTAATGAAAGATTAAGTGTATATCCGTTGATCAGGGTTCTCAATTGTCAATTGGGCAATTTGAAAATAATATCCGTTCATGCCGTGACTATAATTGAGACGAGTCTTGGGACTCGCGTTGGTGAGGACAAACAAACGCTGAATAAACGTTACAGTTAATTATTAAGATATAATACCAGACCGGTCGCGACCCGTTGATCCACCGGACGAGCCATAAAGATTCAGTATTTTGTCAGATATTGAAATTATATATTATACTAGCGTATTTAAAATAACGTTATTGACTAGTATTAATATGATTAATTAAAAATGAATATATTGTACACTAGGGCCGTTCCAATTTATCCTGTTTTCGAATTTTATTTATTCTCTCTGAGCTGCTAAATGTACGAGAAACTTCAATCTCGAGCTTTTTTTTCTTTCGTTGAACTCGTGGAAATTCGATCTGCGGTCGAAAACGAGCCTCGGCGACTTCAAATCGTTCTCCCGTTTTTAATCGTTTGAGTGCATTTTTTACTTGAAGCGAAATTGCCCCAGGCTCACGTGATCCTGCATTACAAAAACGAAAAGAATGAGCCCAAGTTGAACTCTTTTCGTTGAATTTTACCAGAGATGTGAATTTTTCAAAATTGGCGTCGTTTTTGACCCCAGGTTACCGAAATAGATACATAAAAATCAGATTACCGTTTGAGAGTTAATAAAACTCATTGAAGCTTGACTTATTTTTTTTTTTTTCTGCATAGAATCCGTCAGGGAGAGCAGACGATTCCGATCTTTTTGAATATTGCCATGAAGAACGTAAAATTGACCGCAAAAGTTGCAAAAGTTTGTATTTTAATTGAGCACAGAATTTAGAAGAAAAAAGTACGAGGGACACTCAAGTTTGACGTACATTTTGAAAGCTCAGTTCGGTCATTTAGATCGAGGAAAATATGAAAATTCAAAAACAGCCTAAACGAGAGCAACCCTAATATAAATACACCCGAAAATCCACTGTCTCACACACATACACACAAACGAATATGGATGTAAGTATACGCACAGACGTATGCGTGGGTATAAAATTTAATGGTTAGGATCTTTATAATTTTCAATAAGATCTAGTTATTATATATTATTCGTCTTAAGAGAAGGAGAAAACAAAATATTGTGCTCAACGAATTTCAATAAATAAGGTTTTTTGCTTATGCCAATAAAATATATTGTTACAGAGTAAACTCGAAGCGGGTAAGCCGATGAATAAACTTGATTTAAATCCTTCCATTTCCTTTTATCTCTTCGTGCAACATTTTATTCGAGGCAAGTACAAAAAGCGTATAAAAATACAATGTTACATCGTCATGCGGCTGGAGACGGCATAATCCGTTGCGTTATCGCGACTGCCGAAATATAGAACGTTTTCTTCGTTATAAAGAAAACAAAAACAACAGCTTAAACTTAATTTAACTAAATTGAACTCGTTTTTATCTCGCTTAATTCTTCTCAATATCTTTTCTCGCGGTTTAAGGCACACGTGTTGCTGTGCTTTTATTGACAACACCCAAACGAACCGCTCTTTTGTCCTTTTGAGTTATTTTTGTTATTTTCTCGTTTTTTTCAAATAATGGAATGAAAAATGTATTGTGTGTATTAAATATATATGTATATACGTGTATATGCGATAAGTACTAAACGTGGAACAGAGCCCTTGAAATATTGGAAGACTTTTATTTTTTGAGCCGTTATTTGTATTTTTTGTCGTACCTTTACGCGCTTAGGCCGTTCGTAATTCCGGTAGATTGTTGGAAAATTGTGTGAAAATATAGATTTACGTTCGCGATTAAGCGTTTCTTGGAAAAATACAAGTTTGTTTTTTGGCACAACCGGACGCCGGTTCAACGGCTTGTTCCAATGCTTAGTAAACGTTGTTATTCACGAGTGAATAAGAGGTACAAAAAGAATATCGTCTTTGTATGCGCGATCTAACGAGGCGAATTTTTCATTGCAATGTTGCTTTTTTTGTTACTTTTCGATCGCAACCGCCATGTCGTGACCTCCAGTTTCGATTTCTACGTAATCAGCCTCGAAATTATTGTTTGCCAGAACAATGAACGCACTTTTTTCGTCTACCCCCAGAGTTATCATCTCATTGGCCTCTTCTTGGTCCTCCTCCGCTTCCTCCTTCACTGCTGGGTCCGCGTCGTCCTCGTCATCGTCGTTATTGTTGTTGTTGTTGTTGTTTTTGTTTGTTCGGTCCGAAGAAAATTGATCGAGATCGCGTTTTCTCTCGTAACTTATCGAATCTTCGGACTCGTAATGTTCCTCGGGATTGTACGTCACCACGGCCGCTCCGTTCGTTTCGTCCAGGACCGCCACGCTCTCGGGACTTGGCTCGTTGTAATCAACCTCCACGTCGGCGTACTCGCGTTTCACACAACTTTCAAAATCGCCGAACATCTCGATCGAAGGATGCAACAACTGCTCGCCCGCATCGTCCACGATACCGTCGTACAATATTCCGTTTCCGGTCCCCGCGATCATCGCTTCAGTCTTCATTGTCTCAATCTCTCCACTTACCCCGTTGTTATTCTCACTTTCGAGAGGAGACTCGTCCTCGTCCATCGCACAATCGGATGAAATACTTCGCGCCTTTCTTTTCCGATTCGTTTGAACTTTTTGAAATTCTTCCTCCGTCAGGCACAACAACTCACCGCTCGTCGTCAAAACTTTACCGTGACGTGTCTTCAAGTGACGCTTGTACGTGTTTCTCGTCTTGAATCTGCAGCAACAATTCAATGACAAAGAGCGTTAATCCATGCAACGAAAATCCTTCAATCGATCAATCACGAAATAAAATTCTTTCACAAATCTGAAAAGTTATCATTTTTTTTTCAAAATCTTCAAACTTTCATTTTACTAAATCTTTGAGTTGGGAATGAGTGATTTTTTATTTATTGTCATTTTTTAGTTGCTCGTGAACTTTGGAAGTGAAAAATATGATGAAAAATGTGATTTTTTGGTCCGAGTTCCCGAAAAAAATAAAATATCGGAATGCAATACAGCCAAAAACGTATTTTGCTTCATGAGCTTTATTCCCATGGAAGATTCATCAAAATTTCTTCAATGGTTTCTGCACGAAAAGGGCAAAAACTCAATTTTGTAGCAAAATTTTGTTTTCTAGGCGATTTACCTCTGACCACAATCCTCGCAGCCGAACGGTGACTCGCCGGTGTGACGTCGACGATGCTCTCGGAAGTGGGACGGATGACGGAATTTTTTGCCACAATCGGCGCAGGTGAAACGAGTTTGATTCTGATGTATGAGCATGTGATACTTGAGGCTGTGTCGTCTCGTGAAAACGGAACGACAAATTCTGCACTCGTACGGTTTTATGCCAGCGTGACTGCGATAATGCGATACGAGAGTCGTCGGCGCGGTGAAACTTCGCGGCGGGTCACATATTCGACACTGCAAATTGCTCCCGCTCGGATTACCCTTTTTCTTTATTCGTTCCATCAGGACAAGAGCCATTTCTCGTTCTTCCTTACTCGTCCCGATGAACTTTGCTCTACCCTTCGGTTTCCCGGGTGGAGGCAGCGGCGGTGGCACCACCGAAGTTGTGTTGGTCCCGCTAAAAATTTCACCAGCTTCCAGAGACTCGACCGACTCTTCCCTCGTAGTTTCCGGCGGAAATTGCTCGATTCTCACGCGGTCTTTCTCCACGACCATCAACATTATCTGCAAACGTAAAACTTTATATTTCAATTTCACGTTTTATCTAATTCGTTGGTTTTTTTTCGTTCTTCGTTCGAAAATCTACTAAAAAATTGTGTTTGTGTTCTTTTCATGCAAAAACCATGGAAGCAATTTTGATGAATCTTTCGTAGGAATAAAGCTCGTGAATCAGAAAAGATTTTTTATTCTTTTTGAGTAAATTATTCTCGTTAGGAAAATACACTCACGTTTTCCGACATTGCTTCGTCAACCGCGGCTTCAGCTTCCTCTCGAGTATACTCTCCGTTCAAAGAGACTTCGTCCTTAACGTGTTCGTAATAGCTGTGATCTCCCAATAACGCTTGGGCCTCGTTCTCACTCTCGCACTCGTTCTTTATTTCCATGGGGCATCTTTCTCTGCCACGATTTTCGTCCTCGAGTTTTTTTTCCCTTTCAAAGTCTTTAAAATTGATCTCATTGGACAGTATCTTTCTGAGATAACTGCCCGATCTTTCAGGCTTCACCAGCTTGTTCTCTTTGTTTGGGATTTCTTGAGGTTTCTTGCTCTGCTGTGCTCTATACTTTTTTCCATGCTCTGCAGGACTTGCCTTGGATTTAGTACCAATTTTTAGAATTGCTGTTGACTTTATGCTTCCGCCTGAAAGTACAAACATTTTTTCATACTTTTCTCTCCGTTAGTGGCTTTCAAGGCGAAGGCAGTGACAGGATCGATGTTGAAATGAAAAATTAATGAAACTTTTCAACCCTAGAACGGGAATCTCATTTTTTCTACCTATTTCGGTAACTTGATTTTTAAAAATTCACATCTCCGGTAAAATTCAGCGAAAAGAGTTTAACTTGCGCTCATTCTTTTCGTTTTTAATGCAGGATCCCGTGAGCCACGGGCATTTTTACTTCGAGACAAAAAATTAGTCAAAAATTCTGTAAAACGGTCATAAAAAATCGGGAAAACGAAGGGATTTGAATCGATTTTTCACCCGCTAAATTTCGACCAAGTTGAATTTGCTGTTCGGCATGAAAACTCAAGAAGATTCATGATTTTACGAACAAGAAATTCGTCCAATAGATATTCACCCTGATTCATAGTTCGACCAACGTTCCCACAATTTTTGAGAACTTTCGACCATTTGAATCGATTTTTAACCCACTAAATCTGGACCAAGTTGAATTTGCTCTTCACCATTTTCTTTGGCACGAAAAAACGAAAGAATTCATGATTCTACGAACAAGAAACTCGTGTCCAGTGAATATTCACCCTAATTTCTAGTTTAAACGATAAAAAATGGTTTTCCGATTCCAGGGTCAATGAAATTGAAATCTTTGGATAAAGCTTACAAGAATCTTGGCTGTTCCTGAGCCGTTCCAGATGGTCCACCAAGTGTGTAGTGATAGAAACTCTGGCTCGGCTTTCGCTAGCAAAACTGGTATATTTTTGTCGGCAGCCAGGTACGAGATTGCATTCGTAAGCGTATCGCCTCTTGAGCTCGTCTCCGCTGAATATAGCAAAATGTTTGACGAGTTGGCTCTGAGGCATGGAGAGAACGCGTCCCAAGTTCCAGCAGACGTCGTCATTTGTGTCGGTTACTTTTTGTTTACTTTTTGTTGAGGAATCGATAGCGTGTACGGACTCTGAACGCAAAGTACGAGAAGCCACTTCGGCCAGCATGTCCAGGAGGGCGCCTGGACCGTCGCGCGGCCCTGGGGCTGCAGCATCTACGAAATTAGGATAAAAACATTTTTTTTATCGATGCATATTTTGTGTATATGAGAATTGGAAGGAGGGAAAAATTTTCGAGGCGAAATATCGATCGACTTGTTGCGCTTTTAAGAAAATTCCGACGTAACGAAGATTTTGTGGACAGGCCGAGCAGGGCAGGCGCGAGTGGCTCGAGCGACGCCGTTGGTAAAAGCATCAAACGTCAAAAGGCGCTGCGCATCCTCGGCGCGTCATTGCGCTTGTGTACTGGGATTGTAAGCCGGCGTTTCAAAGTTTCTTTGTTTGGCGAGCGACTGCGTCACATCGTGTATATAAACATGTATGCAGATTGTATTTGGAGAATGAAAATATTGAGAATATCGCGGGGCGATCGCGTCATTCGTCCTCGTTCGGACAACGCCCCCACCCCCTTCCCTGGAACGCGCTCGTTTGACAAATGGAAAGATGTTTTTTTGCTGGCATATTTATTTGCTGGTGAATAAAAAAAGAATCGGCGTGTCTCGCGCGTAAATGACAGGTTTAGATCGCAAGGCGCGGCGTCGCTTCGCGAAATTAGGCGGTAACCGCTTCGACGGACTAGCAGACGCCATGAGGACGCGCGGAGCAGACGGCTTTTCTCACTCTCTCCTTTTCAACCAAAAGGTGAGAGGAGAAAAAATAAAAATGTTAAAAATCAACTGGGAGCGTCCGATTTTTCTGATACTACGAATCTCTCGGCGAAACAACACAAACAATGCAGACGCTCATCTTTTATTGTAAATTTCTACACTCACGGTTGCTCTCCTCGTAAAAATGATGCCCGCATTTGTAGCTTGTTTTCGTATTCATCGTGATTATCACTTTCGCGGCGTATTCACATTCCACTGCCTTCTATGCACAACTGGTTTTCCTGCTCGTTTCTTCTCTCCCTTCTCATTCGCCCTCCGTTCCTTCCCACGTACTCTACTACACTCTTTCACTCTCTCCCTCTCCCTCGCTCTCTGTATATACTTTATATACACATATGTAAACTATCGCTGCATGCACGTACGCGCGTACGACGCGTCAAACTGTCACAACAAGCCGGGGTATAAACCTCGTCGCAGCAGCGAACCCCTTCCGAGCGCAACGTTCGTTGTTGACGATCAAAGTTAAGTTCACGATCTTTCCTCACATACTATGAGGGCAGCTCCAGCTTGCTCCTTCACCGGTGGGGGAATATTTTTCAGCTTCATCTGCTTTTGCAACATTTTCGCAAATAGATGTCGCTGCGGACGAGCGGGAACTTTTGAAATTTCTCCGCAATCTTTTCACAAGTTCGTCGCGTATTCTTACGCGAAGCCAACTATTTATTCACGTGAAATTTTAGCCCCAATCTTTAAAGCTTCACTGCAAAATTGTGTTTGTGGTCTTTTTACGCAAAAACCACTGAACCAATTTTGATGAATCTTTCACATGAATGAAGCTCACCAATCAGAACCGGTTTCAGGCTGTAGTGCATTCCGATAATTTACTTTTTTCGCCAACCCGGACCAAAAACTCACATTTCTCGTCATATTTTACAATTTCAAAGTTCACAAGCAGCTAAAAAATGGGAATTCGAAATAGGAAGCCGAAAAAAGGGAATTGCAAAATTCCAAAGTTGTTGCTCCATGTCATATATATCCATGAATCCAGTGAGTTTGAAAAATTTACGCGGTAAATCTGTCGCAAGACGAATGAACGCCATCTCTCAAAATCGTTGTGCAACTGGAAACACGTATTGCATCACAAATTACGATAGTCGAGTTGATCGCATGCGGATGTGCAGAGTTGCAGGTCGCGGAGTAAAAGGCTGACGTGCTGACGATTGACGAATCATCTCGAGATTGTGCGAACGATTCGACGTAAATTTCGCCGAGAATATTGAATTTCGCAGAGGAAAATGCCGAGCGGGGAACACGGTGACGGTGTAAAGGAGGCCGAAGCGACGATGGCGGCGATATACACGTCGGAAAAGCACGGGGATGACGAGACCGGGTTGGGCACGGAATCGCAGCCGTTCAAGACGATTTTGCAGGCGATGCGCCACGCCGGTAAAGAGCCGTTCCCGACGATATACCAAGATCGCAAAGAGGAAAAGTTGACCGAAGCGGAGAAAGGAGAAAAGTACGAACCGGCTTCGAAGTCTCAGTTGAAAAAGATTCACAAAATATGGGCGAGGGAAGAATCGAAAAACAAGGAAAAAGGCAAACGTCTTGCAGATGACGAAGAGAAACGTACGAAGAATCTCGAAGAGGCTAAAGCTGTCAAAATCGAAGAGGACAAATCATTGCCCGAAGCTAAACGGATTAAAATCAACGGAGCTGCCCAATGTCGCGGCGAGAGAGTCAAAATCTATGGTTGGGTTCATCGATTAAGGAGACAGGGCAAAGCGCTCATGTTCATAACTCTGCGAGACGGCACAGGATTCCTGCAATCTGTTCTCAACGACACTCTCTGTCAGACGTACGACGCGTTGGTCCTGTCGACTGAAGCGTCCGTCGAGCTCTTTGGAACCCTAAAAGCCGTGCCGGAGGGAAAAACGGTAAGAAAATCTAGAATCCAACTGGACGACAAGATTTTCAACAATTTCATGAATTTCGATTGATCCGTGGGTCAGAATGACCTTGAACAAGTGACCATTACTTCAGGGTCGTTCTAATTTATCGGCATTGTTTTTTCAGGCACCCGGCGGCCACGAGCTCGTCGTAGATTACTGGAAATTAATCGGAGCCTCCCCACCCGGCGGAGCCGACAACATCTTGAACGAAGAAGCGCATCCGGACGTGCAACTGGACAACAGGCACATCATGATTCGCGGAGAAAATGTAAGATTTAGATGACAGAGTTTGCATTGTTGAAACTTAACAAAAATCTGTTTCTGCATCCTTGGAAAGAAAACTTTGTGCTGGTAAAAATATATTTTTTCCAATTTTGAACGTGAATTTTCTTAAAATTTCTCAAAACATGGAAAAATCATGTCAAAAAAATGTCCGGATGTGTGTGTGGGTTCTGGGACTGTAAAATTCAAAGATTTTTCACTTGAGAACGGTTCGAGCTACTCCTGTATTGCACGAATTAGAGTAGAGAAAATATTTTTCCTTGAATCGCGACGTTACAAACTTCAGAGTCATGGATTAACCCTTGAATAATAGTGAAATGTTGTATTTTTACAGACGTGTCGAGTTTTGATGGTGCGGTCGGCGGTGCTGCAAGCGTTCCGCGATCATTATCGTGATCGTGGTTATTGCGAAATCACGCCCCCGACGATGGTGCAGACGCAAGTGGAGGGTGGATCAACGCTCTTCAAGCTCGATTACTTTGGGTGCGAAATACACGATGAAAGAATTATTTAAAAGAAACGAAATATTTATCGAACGCGTAAATTTATCGTGTACTAATTTTGTTTTTCCACCTCAAATTCACAGCCAAGAAGCCTATTTGACTCAGAGCTCGCAATTGTATCTGGAAACGTGTATTCCAGCGATGGGAGACGTTTACTGTATCGCGCAGTCTTACAGAGCTGAGCAGTCGCGAACTCGTCGTCATCTTGCCGAGTACGCTCACGTCGAGGCGGAATGTCCTTTCATAACTTTTAACGATTTGCTCGATCGCCTCGAAGATCTTATTTGCGACATGGTAGATCGAGTACTAAAGTCGCCTTTCGGGCACATCGTGATGGAATTGCATCCTGAGTTCAAAGCTCCAAAGAGGCCATTCAGGCGAATGGATTACACGGAAGCGATCGAGTTTTTGAGAGAGCACAAGATCACTAAAGAAGATGGAACTTTTTACGAGTTTGGCGAGGTAAAAAAAATCGAATCTCCAGAAAAATCCATTTTTTTTGCTCAATTTTCTGTTTGTTCAATTTTTTATACGCTTTTTGTTGTTTTCTAATTCTAGGACATTCCCGAAATGCCGGAACGGAAAATGACCGATTTGATAAACGAGCCGATAATGTTGTGCCGATTCCCGGCTGAAATAAAATCGTTTTACATGTCTCGGTGCCCCGAAGACAAACGGCTTACCGAATCGGTCGATGTTCTCATGCCCAACGTCGGCGAAATTGTAGGAGGCTCCATGCGTATCTGGGACTTTGACGAGCTACTCGAGGGCTATAAACGCTCGGAAATAGATCCGACTCCTTACTACTGGTACACCGATCAGGTGAGAGTTCGAGTTCGATGAATAAATTACATTTCTGCAAAGAATTTTCAACATTTCAACCAATGCCGAAGTTTGAACCTTGAAACAGTGATTTTTTTTCCTATTCCGATAATCCGGGGTTAGAAATGACCCGAATTTTGAAAAAATTCATATCTCCGGTAAAATTCAACGAAAATGGTTCACCTTGGGCTCATTCTTTGCGTTTTTCAAGGCCAGATCACGCCAGATTAGGGCAATTTTGCTTCGAGTCGAAAAATAAGTCAAATATTCCGTAAAACCATAAAAATTGTGAATTCAAAGGGAAAAGTCGCCCCTGGAGTCGTTTTTGACCCCAGTTTACCGTTCTAAGGTTCAATTCCTTCGTAACGTTCAAACCACTGCTGAAAAAGTTCCTCGAGTCTTCTTGACCGAAGCGTGACGATTCTCGAATCGCGAGGAACGGCAGAAACCTGAAAAGCTGATACCCCCGAATTAACCGTCGTTTATATTTTGCAGCGCAAGTACGGAACTTGTCCCCACGGTGGTTACGGACTCGGTTTGGAGAGAATTTTGTGCTGGATGCTGAACAGATATCACATTCGAGACGTGTGTCTCTACCCCCGATTCTTGGACCGTTGTCGCCCTTAAATCTAAGGCTTCGATGTAACGATTAAAGCAAAAACTTGAACAGCACAATCTTTGTTTCTGCATTTTAATTTTCCTTGCCATCGTTCAGATATAGTTACAATACAGTCGCGTACGCATCGCGAACGATTAGTATTTCCGGTTCATCATCTCCGCGTATCGTTTTCATCATTATTCTAAATACATATATATTTCAATCTGTGTATGTATATTAATAATGTGCATTTCGAACAATGTGTACAATACTGTGAGTTCAACTAAGCTAAGACTAAAATTTCGTTTTTATTATCTCGCTCGATCTTGTTTCTTTCATACTCTAGGCTCAAACAACCACAACAATATAGTTATATTGTATTTATACACAAATATATTATCAACACTTTATATTTATCTCTTTTTTCAACTGACACTGAATCTTTCACCGTTGGAATACAACGAAAAATATATTTTTTATTCGTTATTTTGCAAATTAAGCTATTACCATCATAAAACGATTTTATTTAGGATCCTTTCAACATTTTTGTATCAACGTCCTTGGCACAAAAACCATCAGTTTTCTCGTATGAAGAAACATTTTCTGACGTTTGGAATTTCACTTTCTTAATTTGCTATTTTGTATTTTCCCCATCTAAACGCGAGTAAGTTCGAGTCACGTGTCGTTAAAAAGTTGCAGGCGAAATGTATTTCGGATTTTGTGAAGAAGAAGAAAATTTCTCACAAAATTTTGTGAGAGAAATCCTGAACACATTTTTTTTCGACTCATAAACGAAACGTGATTTAAATTTACACGAATTTGGGTTGGGAAAAGTTAAAAACTGGGAATTAAATATCTGAAATTCTTGACGTCAGATATTTTTTTTTTCATAGGAGAAAATTGTTAGTTTTGGTTTCAAGAATATACAAAACAATCCTAAATGAAGTAATTTTGTGAGGGTAATACACGTTAATGCGATTGTTCCAATTTATGTAGTCAATCAAGTTTTTCAATGGCAAATAAGAGTGTCCCATTATCGTTGACTGCGATGAAAATTGTACGATTGGCTATAAAAAAAAAATAATCAAGTTTCGTTGCATTCGAACGATGCAAACTTCAACATCGTTTTGTTTTGTTTCAATCGTCCTTGCGCACGGGGCCGATGCAAGGATGAGCAAAAACGATCGAGCTACCAACAAGATATTTACTTTCGGCATAATGGCGTATGAACGTGATTTATTCTTTGACTCGAGATGATCCATCAGTCGGGTTAGTCGCGAGAGACGTAACTAAAAGAAGCAGACGCTAGTTTGTCTCAGGAATTATCGAGATATCTGACAAAAACCCAAAACCGCGTAACTTTGATTTTTATTGAAATATGGGAAATTCCTTGATAGAACGTGCAGCAGAATTTTCATCGACCTTAAAACTGACAGTTCACCTTAAATCCGCGACTTGGCTCGTGGCCTCGAGCAATTTTTCCATCTTCGTTTTAACATGCGCGCAATCCTTTTATTTATTCTCACCATACGCTTATGTTCGCGGTTTATAGGAACAGGAATATATATTTATCACCACTTTGCGTGTCGGAACGATAATACAGCTTCTTTTTCATTTTTCATTATTTTTTTTGTTTAGGCGAAAAGGAATGATTGTTAGAATTAGATTATAGGCTTTACGAACGAGTAGTTGTCAGTTGAGAAAGCTAATCGGGCACGCACGCACGTACGTGCCATCGGACACAGCAATACACGCACACGCACACACATTCGAGTGTATTTGTTTTTCTTTTTTCTTATTTTTCGTTTCCAAACGCGATCAAATCTATTATTTCGTGGAGTAGGTGTGTCGACTTTACTTTCCTTTTTTCTCTCAGTAAAGAGTGTGGACTACGCAGTCACGCTCCGGTAACTGACGAACTTTCATTGAACCATCCGCCCCGCACGAAAACAAACGTCCCGCCGAATCCACGTGTAATTGCGTTACTCCCTGGTAAAGTAAAAAAAAATCAAGTTCAAGATTTTTTTGTTTTTAGACTCGGTAAATTCGTGAGCAGTCTATGTCTCATTGACAACGACCTTCGGAAGGTAAACTCACCTGGCCAATATTTTTGAAGAAACTGGATCTCGGATGCTCTCCAGGAAATGAGAAGAGAAGCGAATGGACCGTCAATCCCCATACCTGATGAAAATTCATTGATATTGAACATTACAATTATTCTAGAGTATTGGCCCCGGAACTACAAACCGGAGTAAATTTCTATCGCGGGCCAACTTCGAATTACGGTGCCAATTTAACCCTAGAACGGTAAACCTGGGACCTCAAAAACGACCACAGACGCGCTTTTGTCCCTTCGTTTTCCCATTTTTGAATCGTTTTACCGCATTCTTGACTAATTATTTAACTTGAAACGAAATTGTCACAGGCTCGCTTGATCCTGCATTAAAAAACGGAATAAATGAGCCCGAAGCGAACCGTTTTCGTTGAATTTTACCGGAGAGACGAATTTTTCAAGATTTGGGTCATTCATGACCCCAGGTTACCGGAATATGTAAAAGGAAATGAGGTTACCGGTCTAGGGTTAATTTTCAGCACTCAAAATCGATTAATTAGCAACTAAATCTTGATGAAATTGAATTTTCTCTTCACCGTTCTCTTTGGCATGAAAAAACGAAAAGATTCGTGTACTCATAAATCCAATTATTGCTTCCTGAACGATTTTACGAGAAAGAAAGCCGCTGGATTGCAGTTGAAAGGTAAAGATATGGGTTTGTAGTTCTAGGGTTAGAATTCTGAGGAAAATTCGAGACAGGCTTACCTTGATGTCGCCATCACCGGCCCCACTGACGAAAAATTCTTCGTGCGGATCCAGAGCGAGACACTTGATGGCTGACTCGTGAGCCTGAAACCTGTGCCTTTGCTGTCGTTGTCTCACATCGAAAATATTTATCGCTCCTTTCTTGCCACCGCTGATAAGCAATTGATGCTGGGGTGCCAGAATGACGGCACTCGCGCCTTGATCGTGACACGTGAATCCTGTCCAGAACGCAGAGAATCATCGGCAATAATTATTGCATTGCTCTTTCAATACATTTCATTGGTCAATGGCGAAAATTAATGATTTTTTTCTCACCTTGCACTAGAGATTTGTTTTGTGGGAGCAACGTGTCCCATAGAGCTACGTTACGACCCTCAGAGCCGTGTCCGGCTGTAGCGACCAAACTGCACGCTCCCAAAAAGACAAAGTCTGAAGTGACTTTGCTGTGACATTGGTAAGTCTGAAAATGTATAAAAAAACGATCAATTGCACTTGTGCACGTGCCAAAAGTCCAGGAAGAAAAAAATGACAATGAAGACGAAAAAGAAAAATCAACCCCAGAACGGTAATCGAAACGGGGTCGAAAATGACCTCAATTTTAAAAAATTCGTATCCCCGGTAAGATTTAACGAAAAGCCTCCAACTTGGCCTCTTTTACTTCGTTTTTGATACAGAATCACGCGAGCCTGGCGCAATTTCGCTTCAAGTTCCAGGGTTAAAATCAATTCACGAGATAAATAATCGAGGAAAATACAGGCGGCGTAACTTACGAAGAATGGTCGAGCGGTTCCTTCTCTACAAGCGACTTGAAAGAGACTGAGGTGACCATCGGAATCAGCAACGCCGAATTTATTACCATGCTGAGAGAAACGAACCCGCGTTACTTTAGCAAAAGTCCCCGACGGCCGGGGCGTCGCGACAGCTGTCTGATGTCCCCATTCCCATAACGATACCGATCCATCCTGGGACCCGGTCAAATCTTGAGGAAAAACAGAATATTGCAAGTTAATACCAACGTCTTCGCTACATATTTTCGTATGATCCTGAAGTTTCCATCGTTGGAATGCAACGAAATTCGGTTATTTTGTCAGCAGAGCGAATAATTATTATTCAATATTTGGTCCGCGGCCAATAAAACGATTCTCTCTTGCGACCAAAAAGCTCAATCGACTCAAAAAATTGCCACGATTTTCAAAATTCAATAAATAATCAATAGAACAAATGTTTTCCGTTGGATCTCAACGATGCAAACTTCAGAGTCATTATTTTCGTACGATTGTTGCTCGGGGATTTACTTACACAAAGGTAGAAGCGGATGTGAGGAGACTCTCCTGATACCGTCGATCTTGTGTTTCAGAATCTGCGTATAAGACGGTGCGAGAAAAACCAAGAAAAACACGTTTTTTATTAGGCTAAAAGTCCATCGGCCGCTAACGAACGTGTACAGAAAAAAATGTCCTCGCAAAGTACAATAAGAAACACTTGTCGCAAACGAGCTTTCGTACAAACATTAACACGTACGAGGTACGATAAATAAAAACAAGTAAAAACGAACGAATTAATGTAGACGGGGAATCTAGTTTAAGAATAAAAAATTAAAAAGTTCTTGATGGGCAAGCATGCGTGTGAATTCGCTATCGATGATCGTTAGCGTATGAGAGTATCGCGCGAGATTTCATACAACATGCGAGACACGAATGACGCGATTAACTAGAATTCATATCGACGAGATTCGGTGGCACAAACAAATGTCGAAATCACATTTAAATATTCTTCATATATAAAGTGCTCCTTAATTGAGATGTCTTTAAGTTTTGACCTCCACACATACCGCAGAACGATTCTAAATAAATAAATAAAAATCAGTGCTGCAGGATTTTTCTTAATATCAAAAATTCCACGTGTCTCGGGGCTCAGATTTTTCCCCAATCGAATAATTCCCCAATGTCTGTTGCAGATTTTCCAAAATCGACTCAACTGATGATAAATTGTTTAAAAACGAGTTTTATCGAGCCGAGGAAAAATCTACGGGCTGTAGCACGTGAAATTTTTGATATAAAATAAATTTCTTGGCACACGTTTTTATATCACACTCGGTAATAGTTCCGAGGGATGCGTGGGTCGAAATTGAAGAATGCTGTGATTAAGGGCCACCTCGACATGGTTCTATGTCTATAAAAATATTAGGATGAGAGGGTAGGGTGTTGCTGTTAACATGATCTGTTGTTAGTCTTCTCACCGGCTTCAACAAGTGTTTGCTCCTATCAGCGACAAACTGACAGAAGCGCAGGTCGTGGGAGCCAGGAAAAGCGGGCATCCCCTTCATCTGATGGAGAGAGGGCGCGCGCGTGAGCGAGCCATCATTGAGGCGCGGACCAAGTTTGAGGTGTTAGGCAAGCATTGAACAAGCAACATTGTCTCCGTCACCACAACTCGTTTGAAAAACCCATCCCCCCCGGATGCCCTTACCTCCCCCCCACCGTTTCTTTCTTTAGGCCCATTTCGAATGATTTTGTTCGTTTGTGATACTCAATTTTTTTCAAATTAATTATTTCAATTAATTAAATAATGTGATTGATTCATTCGTTTATTAATTGCAAAATAATAATCCGAATGAATAAATATTTCAATTAATTGATTGATTAATTTGAAAATTGATTGAATTGATGAATAATTTAATTAATTAATTCAATAAAACATGTATATATGTGTTTATGTATAAATGTAAGTATTGGTGCTGGCACGATATTGACAAACAACACCATCGTAAAGTGCTTTTTCGTATGTATACAAATATGTATTTTGAGAAAAGTGTGCTTGTGTCTGTATAGACATGTATCATAATATATACACGTGATTGACCGCGTTTTAGATTCATATCGACACTCGGAAGCGACAACGGGGTGTGGGGGAGAGGGGGTAAACATACGATGTTTAAAATAGTGTAATTATAATATCAGAAAGGCTTTTTCTTTTCGTTGTTAATTCGATTTGGTTTGATTAAAACGCAACAAGCACTCACCACACTGGCTCCTCGTCCCGTTTGTCCGGCGATTCCGGACTGAGGTTGAGGACTGTTGGACTGCGGACTCTGCGCGATTAACGGTCGATCTGCCGCAGTCTGTACACACACACACGTTTAGAACGAATGTTACGTTTGTGAGAAAAATAAAACGATTCTCAAGGGATTTCGTTTACCTGTATGACTAGAAAACTGGTGGATTGGACAGGCTCCGGATCCAGCTGTTTGTTCAAATTAATTATGTCGAATTCGCACTCGTCCTCCAACCAAGATGGCAACTCGAGGAGCAACGATATATCCATCTCTTGGACCTCGCGCGGTGTCGCCAAAGCCATCAGGCCAGCGTTAACCTGCAGGCGTACAGTTTCGAATAATTTAATCACCCAAAATCGCTCCTACAACGGCATATCACGGACCAAAATACAAAAAATTAATCAAATAATATAAAATTCTTTTGGTTTATGATATTTTTCCACGTTTATGTGGGGCAGGGCCAATCGCACAAAAATGTTGTACATTATTGTGGAATAAAATAAAATTTTGAATAAATTTTGAATTTTAAATTAGTAAAAATTAATAAAAATTAAGAATTAATAGAAAATTTTGTCATATTATTTAAAATGATGAAATTTTGTGATATTTTTAGCGCGTAATATCACATGCATGCGATTTTATGTCGCGTGACTCATGAAATAGTCTAAATACAGAAATAATAGCATGAAAAATTGAGCCAAGTACGAACCTGATTTAGGCAAAAGGCACTGATACTATCTTGTTCCTTGTGAATTATTCTAACGGGCTCAGGAAGACTGATGGTGCCACTGTCGCTCGCCTTGTCTTCGCCAGAGCCACCAGCCACACGGCTGGATCCACCGTCCACAGCGTTCGAGCCGGATTGATTATTGTCGAGGATCGACGACAACGATCGCCTCTTACCAAACACCGCACGTATAAATATATCCTGAACAGACTCTTGTCGTACTAAATAACACCAGAGTCGATTGGCCGGTGCTGCTGATGCGAGGCGCGTGCTGCAAAGACCAAACGTTACATGTAATCAAAAAAATTCGAGTATCCAATTGAAACGAAATTTCTCAGCTTTTATTCGACAAATTAATGTTTTCTGATTATTATTTCGTGGATTTTTGAACTTACTTGAAGGGAGTATTGTCTTTTTCAAGCAACGAACGATACTTGTGTATCGCGGGCTTTCCTGGCGTAGGTACGGGATCCGGAGCACAACCCGAAATGTAATTCGCCGGCGCAGGTCCTTTTGAATCCAATTCTTCTCTCAGGGATTCTTGCCACTGGGCAACGATACCGAGTGTGCCGTGTATGAGGGGACTGCTCACCGGTAATTCTGCCAAATATTAATTACAGCTCAATATTAATTAATTAATTAATTATATTTGAATAATTTAATTATAATCAATAATTAATTAATTAACAATATTAAAATCAATCAAATTAATATTATTAATATTAAAATCAATCAATATTAATTAATTAACTTGATTGATTGTTTAATTAAATGCAGCTCAATATTAATTTATTAATTGTTAATTAATTGATTGATTGATTAATTAGTTCATACTAATAAATTAAAGTCTTGGAAAGAGGTAAATTGGCAAATTCTGCAGAGAAATGGGCAGGAATGCCAGGAAAACGTGGGAGAATAAAATCGAAATGAAAGAGGAAGAAAATATTAACGAACCTTGCATCTCGATACCGGCGACGTTGAGAAATTCTTGCAATTGTTGTTGAAGTATTTTAACTATGGCCAGTCTCATGATGCACCAACTGTACGAATTGGGATTAGTGTGCTCGTTATTGTCCTTTGGTTTATTCTTTGGTTTAACGTTCGTATCGAATACATCTTCCTCCTCGTCTGACGAGCCGAGATCGGAAACCGCCGAGTCCGAAGAGTCGTAGTCAATCTCGTCGGCGTATTCGCTCTCGATACGTGGCTGTGCGAATTATTCGTCAATCGTTACGATTACAAAGAAATTGAATTCTGCCAATTGAAAGTTGCAAATTGCTTGCTTTAAATTTTGCGAGATGCTCAAATTTTCCTCCATATGACGTGCTTTATTTTCAATTTTGGCTTCCTCGTAGAGGAAACTTCGAGCATCGTGCTCAGTCTCGAGAAAGCAATTTGCAACGTTTTTTGCAATAATTTCGACAAGTTGCAAAAATTGATTTCGTCAATTTGCAAAAATTGAAGCGGTTAGACGATTTTTCGAAAAACTTAGCACATTGACATTGAAAAGCGATAAAAAATTGACTGTTGCAAAGCTCGCTGAGAGAGTAAAAATCCCAATACGTACTTTGATGAGAAAATAAGATATCATGCTCATCTGCGGAGAGACAAATTGTTCGCGATATGTCGGTTTGTCCTCTTTCATGTTGGGCTGCTGCCCAGTGAATTGTCCGAGTAATTTCATGTTCAATTTGACCCGTTGCTTCGTCAGCGAAGTCATCGTGTTCCACATGCCAGTTCCGGCAGTTGCGGCGGTCATTTCGCTCGAGACACTGTCGGCTCTTTCCATGCTAACGCTTGCGCTACCCTGTCCCAGAAAAAAAAATATATAAACGATCAGTTATTTGCCAATGACAGTCGATGGCGAAAATTCCGGTTTGCTCAAGAATGACTTACGTGATTTCCACCAGTACTCGCGATTCGCAAGAGCTTCTTGACGCCTCCACCAAAAAGGCAGGACCATGTATTATTGTCGAAATGATGACCAACGAGTCGGTACAGAATGTGGCTGTCGCAGCTTGACAAAGCGTAAACGAAAAGGCTCATGTACGTAGCGACGAAAGATTCGCAGAGGAGAATATTCAACTTGGGAGTGTCCTCGTCCTTCTCCCGAGCGAGAAGTGCCCGAAGGTTAGTAACGCCAGGCCACTTTGAGGGAAGAGTCGTGATACCGACAGCTTCGTCGACCGAGTAGCGACGATTGTAACGGTTCGAGGCGACCAAGTGGCCGCCTGAAAAAGCCTCGACTTCCGCCACGGCTGGGAATATCTCAGGCTGATGATGCTTCGTCACGAAGGTGTCCGAGTCGCAGAGAGATTGATAGATGCAGGCGCTTAAGGCTACCGCTAAATCTCGCAGGATGAATACTTCGCAGTAGTGAGAATTGCGATTCGGCATTGGGGGATCCCGCAGCTGGACCAACGTTTGCAACATGTCTTGAGCGAGAGACTGTCAATCACGAAAAAGTCAATTAAAACGGATTTTTCATCGTCAAACTCGAAATCCATCCAAATTATATTCCAACATTTTTTTTTTTATCTGCAAACCTCGATTTTACGAAAATCGCTACAACTTTTTTTCTTTACAAACTTGCATTCCAACTATCGCTCATTATTTTTGTTCATTTACGATTCATTATTATTTTTAGTTGCTTGTGAATTTTGAAAGTAGAGAATTTGACGAAAAATGTAATTTTTTTGGCCGGGTTCCGAAAAACAAATAATTTATCGGAATGCGATACAGCCTGAAATCGATTCTGATTAATGAGCTTCATTCCTGTGAAAAATTCATCAAAATTGGTTCACTAGTGTTTGTGTGAAGATGACACAAAGACAATTTATACAAAACGATTCAAAATTTGTGTGACGTCATAAAATGACGTCCGGCCGGCTCGCGCGCGACGATTTTCTTCTAAATTTGCCGTCGAGCCGCGTCTCTTGATATCGAGATGATTGAAAAAAGACTCGGCGCAGCTCGTTGGAAACTAAAGACATACCTGGAGATGCCTGACAGGATCGGCAACGACAGTCTTGTTGCAGGCGACGCTGGCGCTCAACAAGGGCAGTGTCGTGGGGAAGGGTAATGGACTGAGCAATTGTTGTTGCGTTTTTTCTTGTTGGAGCTCCTGCAGCAAGAGGACCAATTCCATTCGCACGGAGGCGAGGCCTCCCCCGGATGCTCCGTGCAACGAACAGTACGACAACAATGTCCGAAGCAGAGTCTCATTAGCTGGGACGCGAAAAAAGAAGCGCGAGTGAGATTTTAAACTTGTTTCAAACTTGGAAATTGCAATAATTTATCGATCGAATAATTAATATTAATTAGTGAAGCTTTTGATGACATGAAGGTCTTGCTAGTAGTGTTACCTTTGAGCCACTTTTTTCTTTTGGCAGCTCTTTGAACTTTAGCCTCAAAATCGAGCTTTTCGGCAACTAAAATTTCATGCAACGTCGGCTGTTCCCCTGGTCTGTACGGGGCTGGCATATCGTCGACCATGCCACCTTCGTCTGGAACACGTGGAGTAGAAAACGATATGTGACGAAATAAAAACAGCGATAAGAATAAAAAGGATATAAAGTGTAGGCAGGAATTTACAGTCGCCGACGTTGGTCACGTCGCCGTCCGAATTGACGCTGTAACTGCATAACTGTCGAAGTGCATCCACCTCCCGTTCCAGCCAAACGTACAATTGATAGCGAAGCTGGCCGCCGTCTACCTCGAAACCGGTCGCCAGTGTCGACAATTCTTCCATGAGTATTTTCAGACAGGCAACGAATTTCAGCTGCTGAGCCATTATGTCCAACTGTGCAATCGGCTTCGCAGCTTCTTTGGTCCGCAACACCGCAGAGAAACGGAAAAAAATGCAAATGTTACAGAATCTTTTTTTTTTTTTAACTGTTCCGGTAATATTTGGGTCATAAATGACCGCAATTTAAAAAAATGCAAATCTCCCGTAAAATCCAACGGAATCTTGTCGATTTTGAATCCAAAATCACGTGAGCCCGAGGCAATTTTGCTTCGAGTCAAAAAAATTGGCAAGAATGCGGTAAAACGATGATAAAACGGGAGAACGAAGGGAGAAAGAGGGCTAGATGTTTTTTTTTTGTTTTCTTGGAACATTTTCTAGAACTTGAGGTTCAAGAACAGCGTTTTTTCGAGAAAAATAAATATATAAACAACGAATTTTTACCATCTTCTTTATCGTCCGATTTGGCACCGCTGCTTTCCTTCCTGTCCAATTTCAAAGTCATCGGTGGGCTTTCCAAGTCGTCATCCGGATTTTCCGGCTCGTCCCAATCCAGTACCAATTCGTCGTTGTCTTTTTTCGTCACCGGGGCAGACCAATCGAAATCTGTTTCATCTGTGAAAATGTCGAAGAGAGACGTTGTTAGGAAATTTTTCGACGTGGTCAAGACGCGAGCGAGCGAAAAAAAAAACTACTTTGTGTTTCCGTGGCGCTGGGCAACGGAGCTGCAGGTTCCCAGCTGATGATGCCCGTGTCTATTTGGTAATCGGTTGCTCGAGATTTGCTGGGACTGTTGATAAGACCTGTGGAAGAAAAAAAAGGGAAAATCATCGTTTCAATACGATTTTCCGAGGCTTTTTAGTCGCAATGACTTCGAGCCGAGGATTCAACTTACTCGGACTGTCCTCGCAATTGGTGTCCATAACTTTATTGGGCAATTTGGACAATACTTCAAGGGCGAGAGCTGGACAACCGGCTTTGAAATGAGCGTGAGCAGTGGTGAAGTAAAGCTGTCTCTCAAGAGGCGTAATACTGTCTTCGAGCATAAGTTGTTTATCGGGAGCTTGCGCCTTGCTCTCGGCTGCGTAACTAAATCCAGAAATCACCACGGAATGGCCTTTTTTACGATCTAACGCGCTCGAAGCGATGTATTGTCGTATGAGGAGAGGATGCGTTCTCAGATAAACGTAAAAGTTGAAGACGTTCGGATTAGCAGCTGCGAAAAGAGAGAGAGAGAGAAAGGGAAAGATTGATTATTTATTTTTATGCCTCGGAAAACTTCCCATGGGCCGAAAACAATATAATGATTATAACAAAGGAAAGAAAAACGATAAGAACTTGAGGTCCCGCTATCTTAAAACGACTTTTTTTCAAGGTTCTTTGAAAATTAGTATAAATGTTTAGAATTTTAGATATTTGATTCCCAATTTTTCATTTGCCTCATCCAAACGCGTATAAATTAAAGTCGCGTTTCGTTAAGTTGCGAAAATCGAGTTGCAAAAACAAAACGTGATTAGGATCTTTTTTGCGGATTGTCAGAAAGGCTGTGAGCCGATATTTTCCAAGAAAAATTCTAAATACATTTTTTTGCGACTGTCAAACGAGACGCGACTCGAATTTGCAGGCGTTTGGATGGGAAAAGTAAAAAAAAATTGAAAATTAAATATCACAAATTGTTGAGGTCAGAAAATTTTCTTTCGCAGGAGAAAATCGTTAGTTTCGCGGTGTCAAAAATGTTTATACGAAATTATGAAAAAATCCTAAAACAAGTAAAGCAGATTTGACTGCTTGGCATAAAGAGATGATTTATAAAGCCTGGACCTGAACAAAACCTCGTTAGGAAAGTTACGAAAGAGTCAGAGAGAGCGAGAGAAGAAAAAAACGTATAAACGAGGAGATCAAAAATGGAGTACTGACCGGTAGCTCCAGCGCCGCCTTCGTTCTTTTCAGCCTCCTCATCGTTGTACGCAGGATGCATAGTCCCAACATGGCTGAGCAAAAGAGTATTGAGAGAAGCCGAATGGTCCTTGAGAATCCAGAGAGCCATGCTTCTGAGGAATGGATCAGGATGAGCTCTGATGAGATCAGGTTCGTTGCCATCTTTGTCGCAGCCCAAGATTTCCTCGTACAAGAGTCTTTTGTAATTGGGGGAGGCGATGTCGTCTTCGTAGAGTCTGGCGATGACCATGGCCAATTGAAGATCGTTGAGCTTGTGGAGACACACGTCGATGGCGTCTCTGAGGGAACCGGCGAGAAGAAAGAAGGCGGCGGCGTGTTCGAATCTCTGTTTGCCCAAGAGGGCAAAAGCGTTTTTAAGGGCGGCTTTTCTCCACCGATCCTCGGCGAAGTTGTTGGCGAAGAACGAAGTCATTCTCTCATCCCGTTTGTTGCGGAATAGACCCCAAACGAGATTCTTCTTTTTCATAGCGAGATAATAAATGGCTGCGTCGAGAGGATCTTGTTTGTGTTGGAAGGAAGCTTTAGCGATTTTTTCGACGCAACGTTTGAGAACGGCGTTGCTGTTTATCCACCAGCCGACTCCGAGCTCTTTGAGAACTGACCATCTTGGCTGTCCCTTGGCATAAGACGGTATGAGAGCGAGCAATTCTTCCTCGGATTCCGAGTGGAACGCCCACACGAGATTGTTGGTGGATACACCTTGTTTTTGGAATTGGGCGCGTTGAGCAAGAGGCAGACATTTGATAAGATAATTGTAGTGCTTCATGGCGAGTAAAAATCTGAGTCCACAGTCGTCCAATGAATCGGTCGAGCCGGTTTCACCATCGGCCGGCATACCCGTAAGATTTTCCTTGGCAATTGCAGTTTTAGCTGCGTCGATGGCGAAACGCTCGGCAAAATCGACGTTGCACGTTGAGACCGTATCGGCGAGAGCCAACAGGTGCATCTGATCGAGACTCGAAAGACCCGGCAAATGGGTGTGAGTCAATAAACGCGAGAGGAGTCTTCCCTGGCGTGGACCAAAGTGCGATATTCCTTGTCTCTCCGGAGCGGATGAGCCACGCCGATCTTTTTGCTGTTGCGAGCCGTCGTAATCCTCGTCGAGCATGTCGTCCAACGAGTCGCCTTCGTCGACGCAGCCGTCGAACAATTGATCGTAATCGTGTTGTTGCTGGGCCTCGCTCTGCTGGGCGACCGAAGCGTTTGTTTCTTTATCCGCGATGAGCAACGTCCACAAAGGCAACGGTGAAATCGACGTTATCTCGGCGTAATCGAGAGTCAATTCTTCGGGTATGTGACTCGTCGAACCTCGAGGTTCGTTGGGCGACATGTTTCCGCCGCCGCCGCCACCGCCGCCCGGTCCTCCTCCACAGCTCACCGACATTGTCCTCGTTCTCGACCAACCCGCGGCATTATTGCCCCCGGCACCTCCAGCTCCGCCACCGCGTTGTTGCTGTTGTTGTTTACCCAAACTCTCGTTATCATCAGCTCGGACGGAGCACGAACTCGCGATGCATCTCACAAGATGCGCCAAGATCGCTTTGACCCATCGAATTTTGCCTGAATTCAAAAGTTCCATGAGCTGCTTGGGATGATATTGCGGCAAAACTGGACAAGCTATTCGCGAAGCTTCGAAAAGCCCGTAATCGGGCATGTAATCAAGATTGTTAGCGGATCCTTCGCCGCCGCTGCCACTTCCGGCACCACTTCCGTTCTGCATTCCTCCCCGTTTCTTCTTGGCGTCCAACATCGTAAGGTTTATACTGCTGACTCGTGAAAGATGAGGCATCGATGATACGTTGGCCAAACGTCGCTGCGACGTTTCGTTCGCCAAGGTGCGAAGATCCTCGTCGCGCAAATTTCTACTAGCTTGAAATTCGTCCGACTCTTGATGCCGGAGACCCGAGTGGAAACAGTCGCTCTTTGGATTCGGTTTCCATTGCGAATAAACGTGCATTTCCGAGTCCATACCGACAACGAGAATTCCGTCCCGAACCCACGATATTTGCATCGGCAATGGCGGCAAACCGTCCGCCGTTGTCAAACGAATTTTACGCAATTTCATCCAACGAATCTCGTCGACGAATTGCGGCTGAGCCAGAGACGAAGTTTTACGGAGTATCGGTCTGTTGTTGCTACGAGACTCTTTCATTGCTTTCATATTGGCTTGCGCGAGATCGGAGCAGACCGGAGTGAAAAGCATTATTTTAGAACCTACACCGACCGTCAAAATATGCGAACCGTCTTCTTTGGAGACCCAGTCAAGTTGTACGAGATGTTTTTGCGTCAAGGGACACGTGTTGCCGTTTTCGATGATGGATTTTCTGAGCGATTGGAGAGTGCTGAAGGAGGGAACAGCGAGCAAGCCTGCTTTGGTCGTGCCGTCGTTGCTCGAGCCGAGAGAACCTCCGCCATTGGGTTCGTTAGTTCCGCCAGAACCGGCGCCAGCGCCGGAGCCGTTTCTCGGCGAACGTACATCCTCGTGGCTCAAGTTCTGCAGAACTTGAGTCAATCTTTGTTTCTTCTGCATGTATTTGCTGTCGTAAAGATAATTCAAATCGAGCTGTTGATCGAGTTGTATGCGCGGCAAATGAATGTTTTTCAAGTGTATAGTGTCCTCGAGAATCCACTCGCTTCCTCCGGTGCTCTCGCACTCGTAAATGGCGACGCAGAGATTAACATAACGGGAATCGGGATCGTTTTTCGTTGGACGAGTAAAGGATTTACCGTATTTGTAGGCGCAGGCGATGCGGCCGCTGTAAGCGGCGCTTATGTTGAGAGGCTGGCCGGATATGTCGATCGTCGATTCCTGGTCCTTTCTTATCATTTCCCACTCTCGCCATTCGTAGTCCAAGCCTCGATCGGCACTTTCTTCCTCGTATTCTTCGCCGTCCTCGGGCTGAGTGTCTCGCTTGGTTACTTTGCATTTCCAGAAACGTACGGTACTGTCGCTGCACGCGGTGACGATAATATACGGAGCGAAACACGCCGGATAGATCGAAGAACTGCTCAGATGTCCGGCAGCCGGAGCAGCGTGAACGACTTCGACTCCATCGGGTAAGGGCAGCTCCTGAGTGCAAACTTTGGTCGTCGTTATTAAGACGTGACTGCCGTTATTGGAGGTGGAATTGTTGGCGGGATTATTGCCGCCGCCGCCGCTGTTTCGTCGTCGTCGTCGATTGTTGAGATTCGAGCTGGTGCCCGGTTCGTATTCGGCCTGGCTGGACCGCCTGCTCCGCGCGCCTGCCGTTTGGCTAGGACGTCGAGAACGACGACCCGGTGTAGCGCCTTCCTCGTCTTCGTCTTCCTGCACGAGCTGCGAGTCCGGCACGTACATCATTGAGCCGGTAAGTCCGTTGGTTTCCGGTTGTGAGGCGATAACCAAACGCCACATATGGACGGTCGTGCCTTTGGCTGTTCTCTCGAGAACGACGATGTAAAACGGTTCCTCGAATATCGATGACTGCTGCAGATCGACCATCGCGTCGAGAGTCGATTCCATGAGCCCGAGATCGTTCGCCGACGTCTCGACTCCAGTTTGCTTCTCATCGTTTCTCTCGCCCGTAATCAGTTGCTCTTGAAAAACATGAAGAAATTGTGTATTTTGCCAATCGTGAGTAGCGTCCGATATCGCGTCGAGCTGGATCACGCAACCGGGACGTGCGGTCGACTGTTGCGAGACGATTTTGATCCGATCGTGGATCGAGTTTCTCACCCCGTCGTCCGAGGACACGTCCGTCGAGAGACTCGCCATCGAGTCCATCATTCGACTCCTACGCTCGCTTATCGAGACTTCGGCCAACAATGTTCTCGCGTCGATAACCGCTTGATAGACTCGCAGAGATTCACCGTCACTCGCGACGAAACAGGCGCTCGGTGAATTTGACAGATTGCCCAAGGTCGTGCTGGGCAATAGCGTCGGTATCCACGCGACGTTGCTGAACGCCGATATCTCCGGTGAATTGATTCGCGCCAGTTCGGAAACTCCGCCGCTCTTCGAGAGCGGACCAACCGCGTCTACGCGCCACAGTATCAATTCGCTGCAAAATCCTGTCGCCGACATGATTTCTTTGCTTCGAGCCTCGTTGTCTCGGTGCTGCTCCATCGAGGTGCTCGTCCTCGTCGTCGTTGACGGATTCAACTTAACAGACTCGCCGTTTACCGCTCCCGAGGACGGTGAACCAGGACTCGGGAACTCGGGGATGTTGTGATGCGATGTTGTGACCAACAAAGGCAAAACAGGGTGGCAAGTTATGTCGTTGACACGGAAACGATGACCGGAAGCTCGACACGCGTGCCCGATGCTCAGCACTTGAGAGAATTTAGTTTTGTCGGCAAACGTTAATTGCCAAAGATTCAATGTTCCATTTGAGTGTTTTGAGACCATCGAGACGATGGGGCTGGGATGGCTGAGTATATCGGTGAGGGATTCTTGGACGCTTTTTCCAGCGGCGGTTTCGAGGCTCGCGTTTCCATCGCCACCGGTTTGCCAATTTTTCGTTCGATCTGCCAAGTTTTGAACACTTTCCAGCAACTCTTGACCGGCTTTGGAAGTCAAAGTCGATTGTTCTTCGTCCTGTTCGATCAGGCTCGGCAACGGAGTCGAAACTTCGGTATGATCGTTCCCGCCGACACTGGCCTTTGCCGAGGATTTGGCAACCTCGCGAATGCTCAACAAGGGACCTCCGGTGTTGTGAGAATACATGGAAACGTTGTGGCTCATCGTCGAAGCGTCACCGAGCGGAAACGCGTTTGGTATTCTCGTGGAAAATGATATTTGGGCCTGACGGAATGAACCCGGATGATATTCGTCGAGCCATTCGATGTGCCAAATGAGAAAACTCCCGTCGATCGGATGAATCGAGAACAAGAGATCGGGATTGTGATGCCAGTCCCGGAGGAGCGTCTCGATCTTTGTGTCCAACGAGTCCGGGGCGTGATTTATCGTCGTCGTTGCATCGGTCGCGATCGAGTTTATCGAAGTCGTATTGCTTGCAAAATCAAAAACACAACAATTTTAATTTACGATTCGAGCGAGAATCCAAGCAAAAAACATAAAGATTCTCGCATACCTCAGAGTCTGGTGCGAAGGTCCGCTCTGGGCGAGGCTCGGATGCGAAGCTGTGTGATGCTCGTCGCTGCTGTGCTCATCCTGACTAGTGCTCCGGCCACCTCCTTTTTGACCGCTTTGTCGCATCGATGCTTTCTCTGAGGAACGACCAACTCCGGTCAGACCGTAGCACGACAAGACGCTGCCTGACGAATCATTCACAAACCAACCAGAAAAAAAACAACAGCATGCAACCCAAACCCAAAATTTAACGCTAAAACGGTAACCTCGGGTCAAACACGACTGCAGACGCGCTTTTCTCCAGTGTTTTCATCGTTTTACCGAATTTTCTTACTAATTTCTCGACTTGAAGCAAATTTGCCGCAGGCTTGCGTGATCCGGCATTAAAAAACGAAAAGAATGAGCCCAGGTTGAACGTCGTTCGTTAAATTTTACCAGAAATATAAATTTTTCAAAATCGCGTCCATTTATGACCCAAGGTCACCGGAATAGGTGAAAATAAACATAAGGTCACCGTTCCAGGGTTAAGGCAGTTGTACGCGAAATCGTTCCAACTAAATTGGAGAGTTCTAGGGCTCTACAGGAAATATATCCATGCAGGGGATTACAGAGTATGTAAAAAGGACGAAAAAGTGTAGCCCAAAACCGAAATAAATCGTCTGAATAAAAATTGTTGAAATGCGCTCATTTCCACATCCTTTTTTTCAACCTTCGCATGCATTTTTTTGGATTTTCTCCCTCCTGAAATGTCTGGCTATCGGGGACAGTTTTGCGCACGACTTTTATCATAAATATAAAGGAAAAAAAAGAGAAAAAAACTAGAACGAGGATTTACTCGGTGTGTGTTCTCCCTCGGAATCGTGATCCATGTGATCGCCTTCGTGATGATGATGGTGATGATGATGGTGGTGGTGGTGAGAGGCTTCCTCCTTCTCCACGACCTTCCGTGTCAATTCCTGCAATATGCTTTCAGCCTGCATCGTAAAATGCATCTCTTTGTTGTTCAACCAGTGTAGAATAAAATTGGGTTCTCTCTCGGGATCCCCCGTAACGAGACTCGGCACGAGTGGAATATCTGCAAAAATACGTCACTCGATCCAATTTTTTGTAAATATTTATACGAAAAATACTCTTGCGAAAAACGGTCCGAAATTTTTCTCCAAACAGACCACCATGAATTTTAAGAAAAAAGAAAGTAGAAAAAATTAAAAAATGAAAAAATTCCGACAAAAATTTCAATTCCTTCGCTATTGTTTTTCTTCTTCGCCATTTTTTTTCCTCCTAAATCGCTTTTTTTTCTTCTCTTTCCCAAAAATTGATCGCAGTGGCATTTTTATATGAAAATCACACATCACGAAAAATTTATTTGATAATTTATAAATATAAATATAAATTTATAATATTTTTTGTTAACATTTACCATTAAACAAATTTTTTACAACAAATAATCACTTTTGGGTATTCAAGTCAATTTTTCACCGATTAAATCTTGATCGGGATGAATTCGCTCTTCACCATTCTCTTTGGAATACAAAAGCGAAAAGATCACTGCCTCCAGAACGGTTTTACGATCGAGAAACCCGCAGAGCAAATATTTACCCGGATTCGTAGAGTTTGGAGGTGAAAAAATGGGTTTGCGGTTCTAGGATTAATGGTTAATCGGTGATACGATAATATTTACCGGTTTCGGCGTTGATACTCGCTGCGAGATGAAAATGCATTCCGGGATAATGTCCCGTGCCCTGATAATTGTTGTGGAAATCATGAACAGAGTACGTTGATGGGAGAGTTGGAAGAGTCGGAGCTGTTAGACCAGCTTGTTGTTGTTGTTGCTGTTTCGCGTGACGTCGTATGTGGAAACAAGTTCTTACGAAAAAAAGACAAAAAAAAGCGATAAATTAATAAATCCGTACAAAATACATTTCGACACTGAGTGAGGCTTCGGTCTCGGTAGTTTTTGGTAAAGAAAAACTCACTTCATGTGCTTGAGACGTTGCATGAAGCGATGTTTGTGCATACTGTGATGACGATGTTTTCCGTGATGGCCGTGCCTGTCGGAACCCTCGAACTGACTCATGTTCGCCAAACCCTCAATCTCCGGTGGTATCGTTTCTGCCCATACTCGACAAATATTGTCCCGACAGGAAGTCACCAACATGTTCGAAACCGAACCCCTGTTTTCAATGAGATTTTTTAATTTTCGTTTCAAGTTCCACTCTTCGTCGTCTTTTTCTTTCAAATTCATTTTCTATGCGAATTAACGTTGTTTTTTTTTTTTTTGCAATTATCAGCTGTTATGGTGCATGACAATGAATAATTTTGTTGGGACGATTATAAGAGAGAAGAAATGCTAAATAAAGGGGAAAGTAGATCAAGGTTGCAGTCGCATTCATCGATCATCATTGCTATGCGTTGTGCGTGTGGAATTGACTAATAACGCGAGCTGTTTCTTTTAGTTTTAGAGCTTGGAAGGAATTTACTCACTTTGGCATGTACTTGCTCGTTTTTCGCCAGGAGAGATGTGTGACTGCGCGTGGATGAGCCACGTACACGAAACTGTAGCTGTCGTTCGGTATAGACTGACCAAAGCTGGCTTGATCCATGCTGCGCGCTGGGAACACTGAGGGAGATTCAGAGGAGACAAATTTTTAAAGAAAACCTAGAAAAATGATGGAAATATTTTGCGGGCGAGAATTGCGAGATGAAAAGTTGAGCTTACGCTGTTTGTTTTCGAACCAAATTTTAACGAGCCTGTCATTGAGCCCCGTGGTCGCGAACAGAGTTCCATCGGGACTGAAACTCATCAAGTGAACTGGTGTCGCTGTTCGGCACTTCCAAACGCAATTCCACGAGCCAGGCTCGTTGCCCGAGCTGCTGCTCCCTTCGCCACCGGGACAGGGACTTTCAACTTCCGGTCCGATAGAAAAGGTCACCGCACCCGCTGCAACGAGAACAAATGTTTTTACACCCTGGAAAAAAATTTCGTGCGGTCCTTTTATTTCTTGCAAATGATCGTCCATCAAGGCGCCGTGAAAATGTCTTTGATTTTCTTTTTATTTGCATTAGACTCGTGCTGAGTTGTTTCGAGAGTGAGCAAAAGAAACAAAACGAGCGTTTAGACATGCTTTTGTTGCGGCGTTATTGATTTTGCTAAGCTCAACATATTCAAAGGGTCACGTCTCGTCGAAAAGTCCATAAAAACCGATTTCAAGGATTCCAAAAAATTAGACATATCTGCGGAATATCTTGAATCAATTTTGAACTAAGATTCACGCGCATTTATGGCAATTATCCTTAAAACTTTATTGTCGAACTTTGTGCCGAAACGAATCTCTATCAGCCGTTGAGTTTGCGAAATGGGATCGTAATAATTTTCGACACCAGAATTTTGAAAAAAAAAAAACTTCAATATTCAACAGTGTGTTAAATTGAGATGAAATTTTTTTCCCTCGCGACTTGAATCGATTACTGGAGTATTTTAATAAAAGTTGTATATTTTTATGATAATATTGAGATAATTAATGCGATCATTTTAATTATTCTAGTAAACTCAGTTTTCGAATGGCAAAGAAGAAAATTTTTCTTGGCTTTTCAACGATACGAGCTCGGACATGGTAATTTTTTTCATTTCCAATGGTAATTTTTATGGTAATTTTGTTTGTTTCCTCAAGACATGACCCCCAAGAAGAAAAACACAAAACGTTTGAATTCGCGGCAGTAACCGACTCACGATCTTGAGACGAATCGCCGACGAGGCTTCGTTCGCCTCCGCTTTTGGCAACATCTTCCATTTGCAACATTTTCACCCTTGCAGCTGTACACAATAGAGACGCTCCTTACAATAATCATCTTGAATCGTTGGGTCGACAATCGAAGCGTCACTTACCATGTTCTTCCTGAAAAGGCTGGATGTTCTGATGCCAAAGTTGCAGGAGTTGGCCACCGGTGAGCAAACGAGTCCCCTCCAGATTCCACGAGAGCGAACTGATGTTTGACTCGGTCTGCAAACTCCCCGTTTGGACCCATCGGTATTCCAATTGCTGCATACACAAGTATTTTTTTTTACCATCTTCCTGCTCGTTGGAATTTCGTTCGAAGGAAACAAAAAACTTTATACTGACGTGAGAGCACGAGGTGTGGATGAGCGGAGTCGGCTCGAAAATGCACACTTGATTCTCATAAGCCGCTGCGATTTTTCCAGTATCTGTGCTGCAGTCCAAACAGCTTATCCTTATGTAGTTGTGAACTGCTCCCGGTATAATCTGGACTCTCTCGAAATTACTGGCGAGTATGACGATATTGCAGCCTGCTGCATAAGCCTAAATCCACAAAAAATCATCGTTCAATACCTAATTCATTTCGCTTGTCCAAGGGACACTTTGACCCTACAACGGTATTTTTTTATGACCCTGAAGTTTGCATCGTTGGAATACAACGAAATTCTTTTGAATCTTTGGCAAAAATAATTATTTACATGCAGAACGTAATCACGATGATAAAATAATCGAATTCCACCACCCGAAAAGCATATTGGTTGGAAAAATTTGGTTGAAATTGAAAATTGAATGAATCATCAATCGAATGAAATATTTTTCATCGCATTCCAACGTTGCAAACTTCAGCATCATTTTTTCTATTGATTATTTATTGAATTTTTAAAATCGTCGCCATTTTTTGAGTCGATTGAGTTTTTTTGGTCGCAAGAGAGAATCGTTCTATTGGCCGGACCAAATATTGAATAATAATTATTGGCTCTGCTGCAGAAAAAACAGAATTTCGTTGCATTCCAACGATGCAAACTTCAGGATCATATTTATTTGACCTATTTTGAGAAACTGCGGTTGAAAATGACCCCAATTCTGAAAAATTCATATCTCCGGTAAAATTTAGCGCAAAGAGTTCAACTTGGGCTCATTTTTTTCGTCTTTAATGCAGGAAAACTCACAGAAAAATGTGCTGAAAGGATTTGAAAAATGAGAGAATAAAGGGAGGAAGATCCCAGGGATTTAGAGTCGCCGTGGATCATTTTTGACCCTCTGATTACCGTTCTAGGGTTAAATATCTTTGGAATGTTAAAATTGCTTCTAAAAAACTCGCTCGGGTCTTTTTGACCCAACTGTGACGATTTTCGAATTGTGAGAAACGGCAGAAACCTCAAAAGTACCAAATTAAACGTCGTTTACATTTTGCATTGTTGGAACGCAACGAAATTTTTTTTTTTCTTTGCAAGAGCTCATAATTATTATCCAACGTTTGGTCCGGACGAGGAAACTTACTTGCCAGCCAAAAACTCAATCAACATGAAAAATTGACACGATTTTCAAAATTCAATAAATTGTTAATAGAAAATAGATTGTAAAGTTCAGAGTCTGTTCTAGGGTTAATAACATTTGGCATGACAGTCGAGATAGTGGAGAAAATGTGTGAATCCATAGAGATTATTTCGTTAACTACGTTTATCGTAATGTTTAAATTGGCTCAATGAAAATATGAAACTTCATACGACGCGTCATGGAAGCATCGATGTTGATTCCAAAAATATAATCGAGTGCGATGACGTCCATAAATAACCTTATTGGTGACATGTAAAATTGGGTGATTTGGACAAAAATGAAATGGAAAAAGAAGAATGACAATTGATAGAAATGTAGAGGAATAATAGGCAATTGCGTAGGGTGTCGTTGAATCAGCTGACTCGAGGAAATAGGAGCGAGAGAGGGAGTGAACTACTTATCGAGCGGATGATTTTTTAGCCGCGAGGGAGCCGATAAGAGCGCGGAAGAGAGAGAAGAAATTTCGATGTCGCGGAATCGGGGCGCGCCCGTATTATCGAATCTATTGAAATAATAGAAAAAAATAAATGAAGCAACTTACGGTAAAAGATATTCCTTCGACAGAGCCGACGGCGTAACATCGATCACCAGCGTTGCACGCGCCGCTCAGTATTTGATGGCAATTCATGATGATTCTCACAACGATTATTCACCGATGCCACTCATATTTATACACTCCTCCGTCAAGTCGTCTTATTTTAACAACGTAACGGCGAAAACTTGAACGATCTATCGCGCCGCACAACACAAACGTTTACGAGGAAATAATAATTGGAAATTTCACGGTTTATACAACGACGACGAGGACTATGAAGGAACAGTCCAAATTGACACGACACTGGCGTACGACGACGACGGCACCAGCAGTCCTACAGCGGCCATCTTTAAATGGACGTTGGTGATTACCCCTCCTCCCAGTCCTCGCCACTGCAACGTAACGGTGGCGCTACTGTGCATTCGCCACCTGTCGGTCAATTCCCGCCGGCGACGGCGACGACAACAAACACACCGCGATCGCCTGGCAAGTTTTTTCAAATAAAATCACACAATTTTATACTTCACACGCATTATTGCACTTATTTGTCGCGCGATTCTCTTCTAAGGCCAGCGTCCTGCTTTTCCAATTGAAACTCAGTCTATTACGCCGAGATTATTCAATATTTATCGATTCTTTCGTACAGTGGCACTCCGAAATGGTTTTAACCTCCGGGTCATCGAGTGACGACGACGACGACGATATTTACGTCAGTTCAGCGGCGCGTCTCAAAGGTAAATACCTCAAAACACCAAAAAAACGAGTGCGAACTAATTGACTAGCGTCAATTTAAGTTTAAACGTCTAACTAGAAAATTGTCTTTAGCTCTGAAGAAAAAAAATCCCTCGATCCCTCAGCCGGATTCGCCGAAAATAGAGTCTCCTGTCAACAGCCAGAATCTCGAGGTTACCAATAATTCTCGAAGGCGCGTCAACGCCGCCGCCGCCGTTACCGAAATTCCTTCAAATAATATTGAAAAATATTTAGCCTGTGATGTCTCTCATCAACACCGAGGTCGGGTGACGAGGAATTCCCGACGCTGTCAATGCTCGGGACACTCTCCGAGAAACCGCGCACAAATTAATCCTCCGGCAACTCCGGACAACGACGCCGTCGTCATTCTCGACGATATAGCCGTTTTCGACATCAGCGAGGATTCGTTCGAGCCCAAAGACCATAACGTTTCCTTGGGGGACGAAGATTACGTCGTAGATGTCAAGGTCAAATGGATGTCCAAAGGAATCGTTCGTCTCGAACTCAGGAAGGTAAGAAAACAGCAAAAATCTTGAGTTTGTCTGGATTTTTTTTTCAGAACCGTAATCTGGGGTCGAAAACGACCCTGAACGATTTTAACCCTAACGGGTTCTAGCCATTCAACGGCTAATTCATATTTTTTCATTGTCAGCACGAAACTTTTGAAAAAGTGTTCAAACACTTTGCAGACGAGGAGAATGTCTCGGAAAAACAAATTCTCCTGATGCGGGGCAATACGGAGATTCTAAAGAAAGATACGCCGGCGTCGATCGATCTCAAGGTCATAGATATTCTGGGTAAGTGAAAAACCATGAATGAATATGGAAAACAAAAAAAAAGGCAGTTTTTTGAGGATTCATTGATTATTGCAGAAGGAGGCGTCGTTAGCGCGGACGTCGCTAACGGGAAAGACGACGAGGACAACTGCAAGGTCAAGTTGTGTCGTGTGAAAGTACAAATGGCGAGTTCGAAACAAAAAATAGAAGTGGAGCTTGAAATGGATGAAACGTTTGAAAAAGTTATTTCGGATTGTGCGGAAAAGCTCAATGTCGATTCGAATCAGATAAAATTATTGTTTGACGGTGACACCATCGCCCCGGACGATACTCCAGAGTCGTTGGATCTGGAGGATCAAGTTTGCGTCGATCTTTACGTTTCATC
The DNA here is from genome assembly GCA_037043255.1 of Diadegma fenestrale. NCBI lineage: Eukaryota > Metazoa > Arthropoda > Insecta > Hymenoptera > Ichneumonidae > Diadegma > Diadegma fenestrale. The sequence continues at coordinate 2,841,480 of CM073316.1, forward strand.
GACCTGAATTCGTCGATATTGGCCGTGTTTCCTGGAGAAATTCCGGCCAAAACTCACTTTTTTCCATTGCCCTGTACCATATGCGGACATTGTCCAAAAAAAACGAATGAAATCTCGAGCTAATTGCAATTGTGTTTATTTGATTTAATGGAGAGTAAACCTGCGCAACTACAAACGCCATTCCGTCATAGTTTCTCCCGCTGACAAGTCTGTGTTCTCTTTAATTTTTTTAATGCACACTTGGCCGCCGTACACTTGGCAATTCTGTAATTCCGTCCAATGCCCTTGAACGAACCTTTGCCAAAGACGTCGACCGTCACGCGCACTCTTCTCCCATCCGCAAGCTTCTCCGGTTTTCCAAACTTTGCCGTTTCCGGCTCGAGCTCGAGCAACTCACGGATCGGGGACTTTGGCACGTTGGTGCTGAATAGTTCTGGAAGAAAAGTCGAAATCATGACAAAATTTTGTTCACAGTTACACATCGAGTAATGCCGAATCCATAAACGATTTACATACCAATTTCCGACTTCATTATTCTATAGTAAACTCCCCAAACTGCATCCAGCGACATTCGACTGTCGAGATATATCGCACCAGCCAGGGATTCGAACACGTCGCCGAGAGCTTTCGGGACCTCGACGTCCTCAGCTTCTTCGCGATCTTCCTCTCCGATGAGATAGTACTGTTTTTTTTTTTTTTCACAAAGATCATCGAACGTTAGAACGATTTCTAGTTTCTGCGACGCCATAAAAAGGTTATTTCACTGTATATTGGCGCTTAACGGTACCGCTAGTTGCATTTTTACAAAATTTACGGAAATTTACGTAATTACGAGAAATTAGGGAAGTTACGAAAAGTTGCTTTTTTTTCAACATCATCAATCTTTGATTTTACTAAAATCGCTATAACTCTTTTCTTTTTTCAAACTGACACTCGAGCTACAGCTCATTATCTTCGTTTCCGAATTATCTTTCAATTGGTAGTTAGGGATTTTTGATTTATTATCATTTTTGAGTTGTTAGTGAACCTTGAAAATGGAAAATGTGACGAAAAATGTGACTTTTTGCTTCGGTTTTCGAAGAAAATAAATATCGGAACGCAATACAGCCGCAAACTTATTCTGATTGATGCGAAAGATTCATCGAAATTGGTTGAGTGATTTTTACGTGGAAAGGGCACAAACACGATTTTTATGGAGATAAAAGTGCGGCAGAGCTTGCGCTGAGCTTCTTTTTTGATACTTGGTGTCGAGCCAAGCGAAAATGAACTGAAAAGGAAAAATGTACCTCCTCGCTGATGGAGTGTCCGTTTTCCTCTTGGATTCTGACGAAGCGATCGATGACGACGTTCAAGCCAGGAGACAAATGTCTAAAGTACTTGTGGAACCCGCAGCGTACAGCGAGCGAGGCAAAGATGGTGTTGTTGACGAGAGCAGATCTGAGATCTGTGAGTGCACCGGGGGAATGTTGCCTGGAATCCTCGTACAAATGCCTAGTGATGAGATAATCGAGGACCGCGTCGCCGAGGAATTCCAAGCGTTGATAACAGTCGGTCAGTCTGTTGGGCTGATAGGAAGCGTGCGTAAAGGCCTGGAGGAGATAACTTCGATCGCGAAATCGGTAGCCTATCGCAAGCTCCAGTCGGTCGTAGCCGTCCAGCATCGAGGCCAGTTCGCCTTCTGGATCAGGGGCGTGTCTCAACAATGGATTCGGAGGTTCTTCTAGTTTTCCGTATCGAATCTGCATGGCCGGGGAGAGAAAGAAGTTTTCAAGATTTTCAACAAAATTACGTCGAAAACGTAACGGGAAAATTTAGAAATTGACAATTAAATATCCCAAAGAAGTTTCAAGAATATCCATACGAAATTATATTTAAAAATCCTAAATAAAGTAATTTTCGATGAATCCCAACGTTGTGAACTTCAGAGCCATCGATTTTCATGGTTTATTATTTTGATTTTTCATCCCCCACGCGTTCGTACCAGGAACACGTTGCGTACTCAAATCGTTAGGTTTTTGAGTGAAATGTGAATTTGTCTGACGGGAGACGCGATTGATCAGCGCAGCGTGTCTGTTTATGACGATTAATGCAGCTCGGATCAACGAAACGATATTTTCTCGCGCCCAACACACAAAATCGGTACGAAATGGAAGAAAAAACTACAGTGAGCGGAATTGGCATAAGTCATTGGTGTACCTGACTCCAGGATATTTGAGCGGTGTCCTTATCGATTTCCCGTACGTAAGGTGTGCTGCCAGGAACATAATCAGTCGGTTGTTCGTCCTGGACGAATCGAACTTCTCGACTGGGTAAAACGTTGATTCCCAGGAATGCCATGAAGAGAAGAGCTCCGCGAGGTCCACAAGCGATGAGATAAGCTCCGATGAGAGCCTCGACGCAATCGGCGATGCTTTTGTCCGGTATGCTGTGCTGAGTAATGAGATTGTAGGGTATAAAACATTGCAAATCATCGACATCATTGATGGCTCGAGTTTCGTTGCGATCGAGTTCGATCCTCATGATGCCGAGTTTGTGTTCAGTCTCCTTGACGAGCTGTGTGATTTCGGTGGGATCGAGAGCCCGAAGCGAAGGCATATCGGCCTGATTCCACAAAGTCGAAGGAACGCCGGACTCGATCAGAGCCTGTTCGAGTTCCTTTGGCACGTAATAACAAGGAGGAAGCCAATTGTCCTGCGGCTCGAATTTCGTCGCGATCATACTTTCCCCCAACATTTTTCTTCGTCCCAATCGGTAAAGATTCAGATTGCTGACCTGTGGAGCATCGTCAACGCTTCTTTACGTTTTTTCGCAATACTCACTTAATCGGGTGAATATTTGCAATCGCGGCTTTAGCAAAAAACTCGATTCATTGCAATAAAGAAATTTCATGAATAAAATCACCCGAACGATAATTATCGCTGATAACAAGTGATTTTCATATTTTTAGTTTATGGGGGTTTGATGGGATTGGCAGCCTTTTCAAGAATTGTAATTGTTAGAAAAAATTTTGGAGTAATTTTTCGCAAAAGTCACGATTGTAAAGATTTGCCCTCAATTTTGTTTTGACGAGACAAAAACGAATTATTTTTTTCCGAGAAACGTACCTGCTTCGATCGCAAGTGGCTGAGCTTTCCCTCGTGTATTATATCGTACGTGCAGTAAAGATAACTCGTTATGGCGTATTTGAGAAAAGAATCTCCTATTGTTTCGAGTCGTTCCAAATTTATACCATCGTTGGCGTTCGACATCGTTAGAGCTTGGAGAATGAGGCTGGGACTCGGACCCGGATGTCCTTGTAATTCGGGTTGTTTGTCAAAACTGAAAAGTTCCTCGTCGCCCACGTACAGACTTGACTCTTTGCCGCTGGTCGACGATTTCGTCCTATTGGGCGCGTTAAATCTGTCGCATTTCTGGCTCATATCGAGCCTCAATTTTTCCGCGACATCCACTACGTAATCGCTGTATTTTAAAGCGTCGTTCGTCGACGTTGCACCGTTGGCGACGTTGCCACGAGCGACATTATTTCTTCGTTGGATTTTAATCTCCCGGTCGCTCGCTATCAAAGAGCCGTTTGCGACTATTTCAATTTGTCGTTCACTGACAAATTGATTGTGGAGTTGTCTGTGTCTCTCGACCAGAGTCTCGTCGCCATGCTCGACAGACTCGCCGCTCTCTCGCTCTGGCCAACGAGGCACGTCCCAATTTTTTTCAGTTTCCAAAAGATCGAGAATCTTTTTGTTTATTTGACGCTTCGTTATGTGCGACTCGTCCTCAACCGCCTCCGCGACGTTTTCTCCCATGTAAGAAATTTTCAGGCCTCGACTCTCGTCGTCACTCTCGTCCGAATAATCCAACATACCGTCGCTGCACGTCTCGTCCGAATCGTAAGCTTCCATGTCCGAATCACACGCCGCCGGTGAACCGTATCGCACGTCGCCCCAGTCGAGTCGCGAATCTATTGGAAACGCAGCTCCCGTTGTCATGTCTATACTTTGGCTCATTGTACTTCCGGCCATGTCGTTCGACCAAGTGCCAATCTCGAGCTCGTCGTCTCCGTCGTCGCAGCCGAAATCGACTTCGTCCTTTTTCTTTTTATCCTCCTTTCTTTTCTCTTCTTCAAGAGACTTTTTCTCTTCGTCGTGCCCCTCGTTTTGCTCCACCTCTGCAGATTGCGCGGCCTCCTCAGATTTCGCTTTTTTCTCGGCCTCTTTCGACTTTTTCAAAACTTCAGCCAAGCTCCAGCCAAAGTTCAGAGGCGGCCATTCCAAATCTGTCGACATCGAAAAGAGTTAAACAAAAAAAAGTAAAAAATTTTTGGCCATTTTTTTGACGCGGAAATTCAGAGAATTAAATACCGTCGTCCAAATTCTCTTGTCCCAAGTTTATGGCGCGAGCAACTTGGCATCGTATCTGATTCGCCAGCAGGAGAGCGTTTATTCTGTACAAAATGCAAGGCAGACAGACCGCCTGACGCCACAGCGAAGCTGGAAAAGGATGAATGGCGCAAAGTTCAGCGACCAATATTTGTTTTTGTTCCAAATTCTCACGTTTTGCTCTTTTCGTCTCTTCGCTGCTCGTCGGCAACGCTACGCCTTTCCTATTCACGTATCTGATCGGATTTGAAAAAACAGTGAGACCTCCAATGAAACTGATTGAATTTGCCAAGAAAATTTGCGCATCAATTGCTTACCTGGGCGTGAGGAAATTCAACCGAGCGGACGTATGATCAACGTCCAACAGCGGTTGCCTCGAATTTTGGATCCGAATGTTATATTTTCTGAAGTAATATTCTTCGAAGGTGCTGTAACCGTCCCCGGGAAATGACGACTTTGGATTGAGATTTGTACAAATTTCGGCAACGTAAAAATACTGTAATAAATAACAAAGTATCAATCACAAATTCTGAATTGAAAAACGTTCCAATAATTCGTCAATTCAATTGTTAAACTCGACGAAATGCTGATTTCAAAACTGAAGGGATCGGCGAACGTGCTGAAAGTTCACTTTCTGACATCGTTTTTGACCGTCCCCCGGAAATGACGACTTTGGATTGAGATTTGTACAAATTTCGGTAACGTAAAAATACTGTAATAATTAACAAAGTATCAATCACAAATTCTGAATTGAAAAAGTTCCAATAATTCGTCAATTCAATTGTTAAACTCGACGAAATGCTGATTGCAAAACTGAAAGGAATCGGCGAACGTGCCAAAAGTGAAATCTTCACTTTTTGACATCGTTCTTAACCTTTCGAGTGCATTCTGGGTCGTTTTGACGCCAAATATTCGTTTCCGGCAATAATTGAATTCAGGGCCTTAAATACGGATAATTTACTACAAAAAACGTCCAAAAAATCCAATTTTTCGTAATATTTTCCACTTAAAAGTTCACAAGCCACCCAAAAATGATGATAAATCAAAAATCGCTAATTACCAATTTAAAGATAATTCGAAAACGAAGAAAATGATCTGAGGCTGGAGTGATAGTTTAAAAAAAAAGTTCTAGCGATTATAGTAAAATTAAAGTTTGAAGATGTTGAAAAAAAAATTTCTGTGACCTTCTGTGACGCCAACTAATCTAGTTTTCAATAATTAATCATCTGAGGATCTGAGAAGAAATGATACCTGGGGTTGATCCTGATTTCTGTACCAGGGCATGATTACGGCGTCGTGATATTTGGATGGATCGAACGTGAAATTGGCTCTTTCCGCTTGTTGCACCTCGCGCGGAATTGCGTCCCGGTTCTCGTAAATGTGTTCCAAAAAATTCCAATCAACGTTTATATCCTCGTTGTTTGCACCTGCGACATTGTCAATAAACTCTGAGACTTATTTCGATTTTGAACAATTTTTTATTCAGCCTGATAACCGAAGCGAACTTACCGGCTGAACTTTTAACGGGAACGATGATGTAAGAATTCTCCGAAGCGTTGGGATCGAAGAGCATGAGGTATTTTTGCAATCTCAATACATTGGTGAATGTGTAATTGAGAAAAGTAGCGACTCTCTCGATTTTAACCTCGTCAAGAACGACCATATTTTTACTCAGTTTCAATTCCACTCGGACTTCGCCGGATCTCGTATAAATGGGGAACGGGCAAAGCTGTAAACAGGAATTCATTTTTTCACATTCCTTTTTTTAACGTATTACCATCACAAAATAACTTTTAAATCAACCATCTCGACACCAAAACTAAATATTTTCTCCTACGAAGAAAATTTTTCTGACAGTAAGAAATTGATTTTTAACTTTTCCCATCTAAACGCGTGTAAACCGGAGTCGCATTTCGTTCATGAGTTGTAAAAAAATGTGTTAAGGATTTTTCTTAAAAAATTTCGTCTCATAGACTTTCAGGCTATTTGCAAAAAAATCCCCAATGCATTTTTTTTTTTGCAAATCGATTTTAACTCCTTTTGAACGAAACGCGACTCCAAAAAATTGGAAATTAAATGGGAAAAAACTGTCAATTTCGGTGCAAAGAACGTTTAAACTAAATTTTGAAAGAACGATAAATAAAGTCGCGTTTTGAAACGATGGAAAATTGAGTCCGGCAAGAATCGCTTGAGGATTATTGAAGGTAAAAAGTACCTTGGGAATTTTTTTGAGCGTCAAGATGCCGAAACCGATGGCTGATTCCTCGGGTGGATAAATGCGACGGCCTCGAGTATTTTGTTCTTCCGGGAGAGGACAACTCAAGGACATGTTGATATGATATAAATAGGCCGGGGCTCCAACGACGGGTCTGCAGTCGGTCAATGCTTCGGCCGTCTGTCAGCGACAACAACAAAAAAATAAGAGAATAATGTTGTTTTTCTTTCAAATATTCTCGGATCTACGCACAGAGCGAGAACTGAAAAATTATCTGGAGCAAACGAAGCACAAACTTTTTTGTAATAGTATTGCCGACGCTTAGTCGTGCCGGGTCTGGCCTCGGAATCGTCGACTCTACTTTCGTCCGGCAAAGCAGCAACTTCCGCATCCTCCGGACGAGCTTTGAAGTTTTCTTTACCAATTGGCAAAAGATTGTCGTCGATTTCGTTCTCTTTGTGCAGCTGTATACACATTTGGAGAGCCGCCAGTCGCCGGGCCATCGCTCTGTTCGGCATCGGATATGACTGCGGGACAAAAACATGAATTACAGCCACGAGCCTGGATTTTAAATGTTTTTAAGTTCCTCGAGTCAAATTGACCCGAATTCTGGCAATTTCGCAATTTTTTTTGTAAATTTTATCAAACCTACCGAAACGACGTATTTGACCGGTGAATTAATCGGTAGGCGGATCGAGCACGTGTACATTTGAGTGCCGGCCACATCGTCGACTCGATCGATGCTCCATTCAGGTGTCAAGCGAGTGAAAGTGTCGCTCGGCAATTTGGCGCAGTATCTTTAACAAAAAACACCAGATTTTTCGTTTCACGGTCCAGTCGTTTTATGTTGAGCACAGTTGAATTATTCCTTACATGTTGACCAGCGATATTGCCGAATTAAACGAGACTTTTGGCGAGTCCTCGCTCTTGAGAGGCTGATAATGAGGCACGATCGCAGCGTACGAATCCGCTTCGATTTCTTCCTCCTCGCTCGGTTCGCTGTTTCGACACTTGTGTAAGAGAATCTGCAGGGAAAACGAAAAATCGGTGAGAATTTCATTCGATACCGATCTACGCAACAAAATGTTCATTGATTTGCTTTTTTTCGAGATCCAATTGGAGTCCGGACAGTTTTGCAGCCAAAATTCCAGTTTTTTAGTGTCAACAATTTTCTCTCAACAGGCTAAATGATAAAAAAGTACCTTCTCGATGTAATGATATTGCGCGAGTTGGCCAAGTCGTTGTTGGGATTCGGCAGCGGGTATGAGAAGAACGTGAAGAGCGTCGATCGCCCTGGCCCGACTCTTGCACTGGACGTAAGATTGATAATTGATCGGAAAATCGTATCGCAAAACCAAATTGCACTTTGGAATTTCTATGCCATGTTCGAGTATCGAAGTCGATATTAATAAATTGCACTCGTGTATTCGGAATCTTTTCAAAACTTCTTCCTGCTTTCTGTGCTCCATTTCAACGTCCCGAGAAAAACTCGATTCGTCTTGATTTCTCTCGATCGTATACAACGGCGAGAGAAAGTGAAGACTCTCGTCGCACTGGGAAACTTCCTGGGAATATTGAAAAAATTAATGGTCCGTGGATTCGACACGAAATTCCGCGAGCATTTAACAGAAAAATTGGCTGAATGCGGTAAAAAGGAAAAAGAGAAAAAAGTACCAACGTTTAAGAGAGAAAAAAGGATTTTTGCTGTGAAACTGGACTCGACGAAGACGACACCGCAAAGGAGATCCGGGTCGGTAACTCCTCGATGATGTCGTCCCGTTTTGTGCTTGTCGTCGTTCGATCTCCAGTGTCCGCCGCCTCTTCGCGATTGATATGAACTGTTTCTATGGGGTAAGTTCGTCGTCGTCGACGTCAACGTGTTCGCTTTTCCCGGAACGTTTCCACCGGCCGCTTCAAGAAAAAAAAACCGATGTAAAATAAATTCGTAAAGAAAATAAAGATAAAAAATCGATTTCGTTCATTTTTACTCGGTCTCGCGGACTTGTCCTTTGTCCAAGGAGTCGCGGCAGTTGACGAGGGCGTGTAAGTTTTCAGAGTGTCCAAAAGACGATGAACTTTCGGTTTGGAGTATCGATAGATTTTCTCCCTGTCAGTCAAAGATTCGAAAGCGTGGTCGCAGAGAGCACTGGAATTCGAAACTGAATTTTGAAATAGTCGCACGACTCGAGAAATCGGGGAAACGATTTAAAGAGGATAAAATTCCGTTCGTTACCGTATTTTAATCATGATCGAAGAGACCATGTTAAGAAGAAGATAATGGCGCTCGTAGGGAGTTTTTACTTTGAGCTTTTCGGTGCGAACGAGAACGGTGAGTGCTGCGCGGTCGGCGCACCACGCGCCTAAAGTGCGTAACACCCGCAAGAAATCCTCGACGAGTTCGCAAGGTTTTTCCCTTGGATCCGGGATCTTCTGGATGTCCTCGGAGAATTGTTCGTTATAGATTTCGTTCGGATCGTAACGATGATCCTTGAGAAAGTTCAGAGCGTCCATCGCACAAAGTTCCAGACTCTCTTCCAATTCGCTTTTTTCTCCGTTTTCGTCGTACTCGATCACATACTCCCGAGGCTTCGGACCGTATCTACGAAAAAAAACCAAAAAAAAAAGTCCTCACGACCGTTTTTTACCGAGAAAAACGATTTTTCGTTTCCCTCCCTTGCATACCTCAGCACGGAGAGAATGTCGCTCGCAGTTTCGACCTCGCAATTGTAAATTTTCTCCAACCTCTCGATTTCGAGACCCAGTCTCCCGGGCTCGCCAGCCACGTCGAACAGAGGCACCGCCAAGCCAACTACTCGCGGTGATTCTTTGCATTTCACAAACGCTTCTAGCACTTTTCCTAAACCCTTGTCCGTAGCGACCATCTGACATTCGTCCACAACAATCAAGTTCACCGACGATGGGCAAAGTGTCCCCAGTGCCAAAGATTCTTGACACGCTTTCACCGTGCATGTTAAAACCTATAAAAATATCATTAAATAATAAACTTTTATCCAAAAACCAAAAAGTCCTAGAAAATTTTCAGGGATCTGTGAAAAAAATTGAATTACTCGATTTTTTCAATCAAGTGAAATTCAATCACTCTACAAACAAACTTAAACATAAAAATTACTGAAAAATTAATTAATTAATTACTAATTAATTAAAAAATTAAACTTTTTATCAAATCAATAATTAAAATTCAAAATGAATTAATGAATTAATTAATTACGAATTAATGTCAATTGAAGGTGAAAAAAAATAGAATTATTCAAATTTTAATGGATTGAATGACGTCAATCAAGTTTTTGAAAAATTTACTCAATTTCTTTTGTCAGTTGAGAAACTACAGCATTCAGAATTCTCACAAATTCTGTAAAATAATGAGGGAAATTGAATTGAATTTTACTCACCCCTACATCGGCCAATGATTCTAACGTTTCTACGGGCCCTTCCAAAACTCCAAGATCCGTCAGCTGACGTATGTAATTTGCCTTGTTGGAACATCGTTCTTCGTCGTTCAACAGGTAAATAATTCGTTTACCGCCGTCTTGCAAAGATCTGTCAATGCAATCGCACGCTTTTTAAAACGAAATCCCGGCGCCTTTTCATTTTTTAGTGAATTAAATCCAACAAGAAATGCAATTTTGTTTATATTTTCGAATTTTTTTATAAATACACTATTGTTTATGGTTTATGGTTTATGGTTTATGGCACTATAAAATGCTGTCAATTGCGACCTTCGTTTTTGGCTTTTGTGCCAAAAACGGAATAAATTTTGTATCTGGAGTAAAATATTTTTGAAAAATGGAATAATTTTAAATTTCTCCATTTTTTTATGCTTATTAACGAAATTAACGATTGCACGAAACGTTTTCATGGGGAGAGGATAAAATTTCGTGGAATTCTTACCTTCTGTTGCCGGTGGCAAATTCTTGTATCAATTTTGTAACGATGAAAGTTTGTTCTGTGTTTTTTCCCAAACAAACAATTATGTTACGCGTCTTCGCGGCGTACAGTAATTGAACCTTTTTTTTCGCGAAACAGAGAAAAATTGTTAAAGGTTCGATCTTCAGGGAATTCTAACAATAAGCGTGATTGATGTTTGTTCCGTCGTTATTATTGCCACTTTACTTACATGATACTCTCTCGGTGTAAATGATTTCGTGTAAATCTGATCATTGAGCGGAAATGCCATGGAAATACGAAAATTATTCGTCACACGCACAACGTTCTTCAACGTTTCATACTTCTCGAGTATTTCGTGATTTTTATATTAAACAACTTTGTTCAGATCCATCCCGGCGATGTTAATTACTCTCGTCCCGCTCTGTCAACCTCGTAGAAGCGGCCCGGATTTTGAGGTTATGTTTTTCTTTTCGATGTACTTCACACTCTACGCGCGTGTACACGCGCTCTTCCGTCTCTCTTCCCACCAATTCGCCAACTTTTTTCAACAAACGTGCGCGTAACGTCCCCGAACTGCTCCGATAACGAGCGCACCAGAGGAATCAACAGCATATTCCTACTTTTTCAACGACGGAAATACAAGAGACCTCGGGAGGATCGAATAAATTTATCTCCTGCGTTAGCCCGGGCATTATTCGGTCGTTTCTTCGCGACCCCAACAATTTTTTGTCGCCGCACGGTTCTTTGCCATTCAATGGCAACGAATGTTTTCGCATTTCGTTTTCGTCGAAAAATCAATTCAGGGCCATAAAGTATGGATTATTGACAATCCAAAAATATATCGACGGAAAAAAACAATTACCGGAATACAACAATTTGAAAAACGCGACTTAGGTCAGCTTGACCTTGAATCTCATCGAGTAATAAAGTGTGCGGACGTATCGCAATAATTGAAAAGTTGAACATTTGTTTTTTGAAGAAAAAATTTGCATTTTTCTAACATTCAAATCAGTTTCGAATGCTCGCAAATGTATCAGAGAAAATTTTCAATAAACCTTTCGTTTTTCGACCACAATCACGAGAATGTACTCGTTGAAAAAACCCAAAATCGCAGAATTGTGGAGCATCTTGTCGCCATTGAAAGACCCGGAACCGAGTCCCATGCAGTCTCGTCCGGTGCATTGCTCATTGAAAAACTCGCGCGATACGCGGAAACAACGAAAAGGCACAAAGGGCAATGTTACTGTAAATATAACGAGAGCCCGGACGCCGCAGCAGTAGCGATTATTAAACTGCGATAACACGTCGGAAGGTTAGGAATATATAAGCAGAAAAATGACATAATATGCGTTTATTATCGAAGGAAAAGGGCGCAAAATGGCAAATAGTGGGTCCGGGGTCGATGGCACGAGAGCGGATATGGGCGCCTGCATAGAAATCGCGCGACTGGGTGTATAAAAGAGACGCATTCGCTAGGACGGCTCGCAATGGAGTCAACATTGCGATCGACTCTCGAAAACAACAATGTCACTCGAAGGTCATCACTCTTCGCGGTTTATTGCCAGGATCGTGATTATGGCAGCGGCGACGGTGCTGACAACGTCGGGACTTCCGACAGGCGATTTGTTCGAAGACGTTCAAGTTGTTTATTTGCCGTTGCTGTCAAGCTCCGAGAGCGTCGACCAGGCAAATGACGAGGTTTGCGAAAATAACAAACGAAACACCAAATTTCGCGATGAATATTCGGAAGAAACGTTGAAAAAAAAAAGCTTTGCACATTATTGTCGCAGATTCCGTTGTCCTTCACTGCTTTCGGGCGGAACGTCCAACTCAAATTGCAAAAAAATCGAAAACTCGTAGCGCCCTCTTTCCAAGTTTGGCGACACCAACAGGGCGAATCGGTCAAACTGGAAGAGTTGAGCTCACCAACATCCTGCCATTATATACACCAAGACAGAACGAGCACCGCAGCTGCGAATTTATGCCAAGGGAGCGGTCTTGTCGTGAGTTTTTATTTTTTTCATTATTTTTTTCTTTGTCTGCACGCGCTTTTCCGACGCCCTTGCAAAATCCCATTTTGCATTATTTTCATTCGGTAGAACGTCAAAACTTTGCCGATTAAGAATGTTTGTATTTAGTTTTTATTACTAACGAAATAGTTTGCCAGACTCTAAATTCAGAATTGTCCAAGAAAATCTGTCCTTGTTATAAAATACAGATTTACAGAAACATTTAATGTTGAAGATTGCAACTTTTAACACGCGCTCTTATGAGGAACTACTGAAAATTGTGATTTTTATAAATAAATAAACGACCTCTCAAAATTTCTCTTTGAGTGGTGCAAATTTGAAGGAATTATATCGATAAGAAATTCTGCATGCAACGTGTCCTCAATGAATAAAAAATTTTGGCGCGAAATTTCAAAAAACGAGAACGAAATAGACGAAAGAATAAGAATGTTGACCTTGGGACATGCACAAAACGCGGAAATTGGTGAAACTCGATATCGTATTGATCGGAAACTCATGAAAATTGTCGTTTGTTGCTTGGTGAAAAACACAGAGCGCCCTTGTATGGCTGGAAGATCAAGTGCTCGAAATAACGCCATTGGGAGATTCCGAGTATTCGGCTAATTCGGCATCATCGGCTCACCTCGTCAAAAGGTCAGCGTATCCGGCTTCGGCGTTGCTTCTCGATGCTGATCAGAATGGAATCGAGCATTTTTACAAAAATTTGGGGGCTCAAACGACGAGGGATAGCAAAGTTTCTGCGACGAATCGCACAGCGTCGTTGGGTCGAACGAGGGCTCAAGGTCAACGATCGACGACCATAGAACTCGCCGTATTTTTCGACAAACCTGGCTACACGCTTTTTCACACTTTTCTCGACAGGAACGAGTCGAAAATTCGGGACATGTTGCTCGCGTATATAAACGGCGTTCAGGCCTTGTATTATCATCCGAGCTTGGGCAGAAAAATCGACTTGGCCCTCGTTCGTCTGGAGATCATGAAAACACAGCCCTACGATCTTCCCCATTACGAAGGCGAACGAGAACGTCTTCTCGACTCGTTTTGCCGCTACTCGACTATTCACAATCCCGAAAACGACGAAAATCCTAATCATTGGGACATGGGACTTTACGTTTCGGGCTTGGACTTTTACGCCCTCGAGGCCGATGGCACGAGAAACCCAATCACTATGGGTCTCGCTCCGGTAAACGGCCTCTGCCATCAAAGTTATTCGTGCGTCATTGCCGAGCTTGGGGTGACTAATCGCTTCGGAAAACCTTATCCATCCGCCGGCTTTACCTCCGTCTTCATCGCCGCTCACGAAATTGGTCACAAGTAATTATAACTTATTTTTCTCTATCATCATTCGAATCCTTATTTATCGCCTCATCCTTCCACGAGTAAATCTTCCAATTAAGGTATTCGCGATTTATTGAGAGTTCTTTCCAAAATTTGTGTAAACGCGAGTTCTTGCCACCAAAACTTACAGTTTTCTCCTATGAAGACAAATTTTCTGACGTTCAAAGTTTTCTCTTATTTTCCCCATCTAAACGCGTGTAAATTCAAGTCACGTTTCTCTAAAAAGTTACGAAAATCGATAGGAAATTAAATATCTTGAATTCTTGACGCCAGAAAGTTTTTTTCATAAGAGAAAATTGTTAGTTTTGGTGTCAAAAATGTTTATACAAAATTATTCAAGAATCCTAAATTGAGTTTGTGACGTTTCAAGTAATTGCTTCGAAAAAAATCGAAATTTAATGAAATTTCTTCAACTTTCAAATTTTTAGAACAACTGGAAACAATCACTGTTTTCCAAACATTTCATCACTCACATTAATTAATAGACTGACGATATTTAATTTCTCAAAGTTTTGATCGTGAGCCAGCTCTGGGATTGACATTATAAAAAGAAATGACTAATTTTTCCACCATCATTACTGGTTCATTTGCCACGTTCCGAAAACTTAATTTCCGGTTGTATCTGGAGCCTGGAAACTCGGCTTATTTCATTTTCCAAACATGACAAGTTTTGATAATTTTCAATTAACCCCTCGCCTCGAGTGATGCGACATAATATCACATGAACGTGATACTTTCTAAAAATATCACAAGATTTCGTCACTCTAAATAATATCACAATATTAAAAAGTCACAAACTGGAATTTTATTTGGTTTAATAATAATGTACAACATTTTTATGCGAATGCCTCCCCCCCCTCACATAAATGTAAAAAAAATATCGCAAACCAGAAGAATTTTATATTATTTATTTTTGTATGTTTGTAAAATTTGAGCGAATGATATATTTTAATTTTTTATTCATTTTTTCGCGATGTTTTTGCTAGTTTTTTTTTGTACAGGCGTTTTGTAGTAAAGGATCCATATTTTATGGCCCTGGATTAGTTTTATGACCGAAACGAAATTCTAAAGGACTGTTGACTTGTAAATTGTTGGGGTCAAAAGGACCCAGTGTGTACTGAAAAGATTGATTGAGAAGGAATGACAATTGTTTGAATTTGGACAAACACAGTTTGGGAATGCGGCACGATTCCTCGGAGAATTCCTGCAGCAAGGACGGTTACATAATGTCACCGAGTCGTGGGACTCAAGGAGAAACGATTTGGTCGACTTGCAGCAGAGAAGTCGCTTTGGGGCTGTACGACGCGAAGCCTTGTCTGTCCGACGATCAGGAAGTTCCGGGAGACAGAATCGATCACGTTTCTCGCTATGGAAACTTGCCCGGGCGGGAATGGACTGCGAAAAGACAGTGCGAGGTGCTGCTCAGGGACAAAGACGCGACGATCGTCAGCCTGGAAAACGCTTGTCAGGCGCTCCGTTGCAAAACTCCTCATCGTGCTGGATATTTCTACGCTGGACCAGCGTTGGACGGGACTTTGTGTGGAGGAGGAAACGAATGTCGAGGAGGAGAGTGTCTCCCGGTCAAGCCATCGAACTCGCCGAAACCTCCGAGTAATTACGCCGATGGAAACAAAGAATCGTGCAAAAGCGGATGCATCGCTGGGTCGAAAGGCATCCGGACTGGACGTCGTCGAACGTGTCCATCCTGTAGCGAAGAATTTCCCAACGATCGGCCCGTCGAACTCTGCGATGACGATCAAGTCTGCTCTGGCAAGAAACGTCTCACAGTAACCGATTTCGCTGCGAAACGATGCAAATTTTACGCACTGAGTTTGCCCGAAATTGACCCCAACGGCGGCGGCTTACAAGCCCCTCACGAAACCCTAAGACCTTGGCTCGCTTGTGCTGTTTTCTGTCGACGAACCGACATTGCTTCTTTTTACACGCCCCGAATTCCACTTTACGAACTTGGCCTTGACCCCTATTTCCCAGACGGTACGTGGTGTCATCGGGATCAACGCGATCGAAACTATTTTTGCCTCCGACATCATTGTCTACCCGAACATTTTCGATTTGACGATAATTACAATAAAAACTCTTCTCCCGATTACAATCTCGACGACCACGGCCAATACAATGATAATTTCGACCGTTGGAACGATAAAGACTATCTCGAAATTCCACAAAACCGCGACGATTCAATTTCGCTTCCTATGCCGGAAATGTAGTCGGCAAAATTCGCCGATTCATCGTTCAACATCAAATTTCGTTATTTTTATCCCAAGTCCAACGCTCGGACGGAAAATAATTTCAGAAAAATTGACCTGGATATCACGCGCACTGCTTTCTTTGAAAAAAAACAAAAAACTGGGTCAAATGGACCGGAGAGAGTTCAGAATGGAACAGAAATTCCTTGCCAATCGTAAAAATCTCGAAAAATTCAGGAAATGCTTAATTTTCATGTTTTCATTGAGGGAGGCCCTCAATTTTTGCGATTACGAACGCTAAATATAAAACGTCAACAAAAATGATACGAATGTTGAATTTTTTTATTTTCCATACAAAAATTCTTGATTTTATGATTTGACGAAAAATATTTCTCAACGAATTCCCCTAGCGAAGGGAAGTAAAAAAAAAAAAGAAGTTTGTCTCAGGATTGAAACGCCGAGCTCGCACAGTGAGAAAAGAAGGAAAAATCCCGCAGCCTCCCACTCGGGTGTAGGAACGTTGGGCGTGTGTGCACTCTGGACCGCGTAAGTGTATCTGTGACCCGCTGACGTCATCCACTTGGCTTACTATTTTAGGAGCGGTTCTCGATACGGGGGCAGCGCAGTCAACGAAATCTTGTGAAAACGAAGAAAAGTAAACTTCGAGAAAAGTAAAAGAAAAAAAAAAAGATAAAATCAATTTCCGAGCTTTGCTCGTCGGACAAAAAATCAAAATATTATTAATTAGCTCGGCGTATGTGTACACTGGGTCTTTAAAGGAACGGTCAAAATGTGAAACTCGAAATTCTCTCCTATCGATGGGTTATGACTCTGAAGTTTGCAACGTTGAGATTGAACGAAATAGTATTTTTCCGTTAACCATTTATTGAATTTTGAAAATCATGGCTATTTTTCGTCTCGATTGAATTTTCCGACTCACGAGACGATCGTTTTGAGGTCCAGTCCAGTCTAGTGAAGGAATAACAAAATTTCGTTGCATTTCAACGATGCAAACTTCAACATCATCGACGGGTTTGGGTTATCCTCAAATTTTGGAGTTTGATAGCCGCTGGACCATTTTTCAGAAACTGCAACAAGTAGCCCAGAATTTTTTCCGATTTTTCGGAGGCCTAGAAAACTTTCCAAGCCCGATTGTTTCCTAAAATTATGTTGAGGATTGAACGGAGAAATAAAAATAAATGCAATTATTCGATTTGACAATAAAAGTATGTATTTGTCATTCGGAACCAAAAAAAAGATAATTATGAAAAAAAACAATGTTTTCGTAGTAGCGATCGAACCGTTTAGTGGTTCTGGAAAAGTATTCGTTCATCGTCTCGAAAAGGGCGTTCGCGCATTTTCCAATGATTGCGATATATTTATTCGTTTGCCATGAATAATACACGGACACGAGACTCGTTGAACGCGAGTTTTCGGACAATTACAATCTTGCAATCTCTCATACATCATACAATCGAACAAAAAGTCGAGCAAGCACAACATCGCGTTCTCACATGAAAATGAAACGTTCACGCATTTGACATACACACGAAAAATCACATGACGAACCACCAGAGACTGTTGAGGGTCCTGGATCGCTTCAAGTTTTTGCTACTCCTCAAGAGTAATTCACGACGTATTTATCCCCATCGAACGGAATACGTAGTGACCAATCGAGCAGTCTCGAGCGTTTTAATAATATTAATAATAATAAGTAGGTAGTAATAGGTAATAGCAGGAGCAGCAGCAATAACTGCTGCGATCGACGATGCTGGGCGAGCTCAATGCGAGTGCTTTCTCGTAAATCCTTCCGACTGAATTCCATTGAGAAAGAATAATGAATAAAAGGAAAGCACAAGATTACAGTTTTGGCTCGTGATTTGCCCTCTTGGTCGCCGTTAATATAATATTATGTACTACAACGTACACTAGTCCTGTTGTCGTTGATGTTGATTTGGCCTCTCTCACGTGGCTCCCTTCAAGAGTTGCGTCCGAGGGAAGGAGAACCCTTAGGAAGAGGCGATTCAATTGGGGAGAGTATCGTAGAGTATGTCTTTAGCGCTCTGCGTCAAGGACTCGGGGAATTTGATGTCGAAGGTGACGAGAAGGTCGCCCTTTCTTGAGGGTTCTTTGGGGAAAGGTAAGCCTTGTCCTTGAATCCTCTTGACCATGTTGGGCTTTATGACTTCTCGAGTAAGATTGAGAGATATTTTTTCTCCGCCGAGGGTTGGAACTTCGACGACTGTGCCGCAAAGGGCTTGCCTCAACGTCACCTTTGCCGTGTACCGGATATCGCTTCCTTCTCTCCTGAAGAGGGGATGAGGCTTGTCCCTGATGATGAAAACGATGTCCGCGGGCACTTTGTTTCTCCCTTGATCGCCTTCCCTCTGGAAAGTTATTTTTGTTCCTGCTTTCCAGCCTGGCTTTACGTTTATCGTTAAAACTTTGTCCTCCTTCTTCGTCGTTCCATCTTGCTGGATAACTCGCCTCGAAATCTTCATTTTTTTCGTACACCCTTTGGCGATGTCCTCCAAGGTCACGTACAGATCGTGCTCGATCGCTGGATCCTGGGCGTTGTCTTTGCCTCCGGTTGATCGGCCGGCTCCCGGCCCAGCAAAGTTGAAAGAGTGCGAACGGAATGCTCCTCCGGGTCCGCCGCTCCCTTGCCGTTGTTGCTGTCCCATTCGCAGCCCAAACGGATCCTCCATGTCCATATCGTCGCCGTGGAAGCTAAACACTCTGTTGCCACCTCCCGCTCCTCCGAACTCGAAGAACGTGTTGAAGGGCGACGCAGAACCGAAGAATTGTGCGAATGTCGCTCGAGGGTCTCCATGATAATTGTAACCTTTCGAACCTCCGTCCGCTGTCGCA
The DNA here is from genome assembly GCA_037043255.1 of Diadegma fenestrale. Classification (NCBI taxonomy): domain Eukaryota; kingdom Metazoa; phylum Arthropoda; class Insecta; order Hymenoptera; family Ichneumonidae; genus Diadegma; species Diadegma fenestrale. The sequence continues at coordinate 2,860,420 of CM073316.1, forward strand.
CCGCCTTTCAATCCTTCCTCCCCAAACTTATCGTACACTTCCCGTTTCTTCGCGTCCGACAACACTTCGTAAGCTTCCGCGATTTCCTTAAACTTTTCCTCCGCTCCTGCTGTCCTGTTTTTGTCCGGATGGTATTTCAGAGCGAGTTTCCTGTAGGCTTTTTTTATCTCGTCGTCACTCGCCCCTTTCGAGATCGCCAATATTTTGTAGTAATCTTTTCCCATTTTCTCCCTGCAGCTTTCTGTTTAAAAAACAAACATTCAATTAGTTTTTTCATCTCAACTAACAAACGCCTGTGAAGAGACTTTGCATCACAGCCTTGCCCACTAAATGCAGGCATTCGTGATGTTGAAGTTTGCATCATTGGAAATGAACGAAATTCTTTTTTCTCTTCAGCAAAGCTTCATAATTATCATCGAACATTTGTTCTGAACGATAAAACTTTCTTCCCAGCCAAAAACTCAAGTGACACGAAAAATTGCCACGATTCCCAAAATTCAATAAATAATTGATCCAAAATATTTTTTTCGTTGAATTCCAACGTTGTAAACTTCAGAGTCATCGATTATTGTGGTTTGTTGTTTTTAGGTTTTATGCTCCATTTCTTTGTACCAAGAACACGTGTACGTTGCGCGATTTTGCTCCGAGACACGAATTTGTGACTGAAAATCACGAAAAAATTTATTTCCTGCTAAAATATATTCGGAAAGTGAGATTTTCCGAAATTTACCGACGGAATGCGAATTTTTCTGACAGGTAACGCGTTTATGACGATTAATGCAGTTCGGAGAGGGAGGAGGGTCAAACACGCGAGTAAAACGTCAATGAAGCACGCAGCAGGCTTATGACTATATTTGGCAAACACGAGGATATGCGAGAATTTCAAGTACGACGACAGGATAAAGGAGAAATAAATAAATAATAAAAATGAAAGAAAAAAAAAAAAAACACGGTGTTTGACAGTCTCGCGCGGGCGCTCGACGGTCGACACGGCCTCGCCATTATTTCGCGATCGTTCTCGTAAAGGACACGCGCGCGCGCGCCGAAACACGAACGAGGCTCTTTATATCCTCCTCTCTCTCTCTATGAATACAGATATATAACGTGCATTAGAGATATGTATATATTATCGAGATATCGAGAGCACAGAGACGCTCGGGATCGCCGTCATTCGGATAAAAATAATGTACACTCTCACTCATGTCCCGTTTTATTCGCAGCGATTTCGTTTACTTTTTATTTTATTTTCTTCTCAATTCTTTTTCGTCTCCGTCGCCACCTTTCGCCCCTCCCCCCGCCCTGCTGTTCTCTCATTTGCGCGCGGAATTGTTCGATGAAAACGCGACATATCCCGAGGTCATCGATAGACACCCACCAGTGTATTTCAGGCAATGATGATGACGACGACGACCATCGCAGAGACCCATCTTTTCATTTAAGTGGGTGGGTGTGCGTTACGTGCGTGCGTGTCTCTTTCAGAAAGCGAAAAACGAGAGAGAGCGCGGACACGCGACCGTTTCTAAAATTGACTCTTGTTCGCCGCGCGAGAGATCGAGGACCCGAAAGTTCGTTCACTACTACTCCGGACATTCCCATACGATTAATTATTTCTCATGCATATGTATATGCGTACGCGGGGCACGCACCAACCGAGATTCAATATCGCACATTAATCCCCAAGAATTCGCGTATCTCGACGATCGTTCTCATTCGCGAAGTATTTCCACAAAAGGGGGAGGGGGAAGTAATGATAGGAGAAAAAATGGATAAATTTGGGTTTAGAAAAAGTACCCACCTCGTTTATGAGACTGTACACGCACTCAGAAGTTATTTTCTCCTCCTTCGTATATCCTTTCGTCACTGTTTATTTATTTGTTTATTATTAATCACTAATCAGTCTGATTTATGCGATTTTTCTTCTCAATTCTACTAGTAAAGTCTCGAATAGTACAAATATCTGTACAAACGTAATACACACTTGCGTACACTTGGACGTTCCGTTATGAACTAAAGCTGTCGCCGAAGTTGCGCGGGTTATATATATAGAAACGCAGCTTCTCGTACCTTCCGGAACCTTCGAGAATTGGCCTGAAGCCACTAGTAATAGTTTCCAAGATTCATGCTCGCGGCGCTAGCGTATAGCGCTATTTTGCCCTCTAGCGAACGAACCTTGAAACTTTTCGCGCCATTTTTTCAAATTTCCCCGGAGCTCGAAATTCTTCTGAAATGAAAAATGCTCGAAAATTTCAGGTTTTTCTTCCATGAAATCGTATTTTTTGTTGGTAACTTCAGGTTTTTGGGGTTCACTTCAAAAAAGTTGCGTTTTTTTCCAAGTGTACAAAAATTTATGTATTATTTGGCATATTTTAGATAAACAGAATTTTTTTTGTTTGTGTTTAATTAAATTATTCATTCCGGATTCTCGTCCCACATGAAAATTTTGCTGCCTGCTGTGGCCAATATACAATTGTCTCTTTGGGGATGAACGCTGATGGAAAGAATGGGGAAATCGGATCCAGTTGCCAGTTTGGAAATAACTTGCTGCGTAGCCAAGTCCCATACCCAGAGTTTGGCGTCACCCGACCCGGAGATTATTCGGGTGTCGAGATTGTCGACGCTCGATTCGAGACACAAATCGTTTGCTACGTGACCGCCGAATTCTCCCAATAATTCGCCCGAGTCCTTGTCCAGTAGCCGAATCGTTCCGTCCGCACAACTTGCCAAGACGCATTGTCCGTCGCTCGTAAAACTCGCGCAAGTTACAGCGTCTGTTGGGTCCAAATTATTGGGATTGAGAAAAGGCTATTTATTAGAAATTTGTTTCGGTTCACTCTAAAATGGTAACTTTACTTGTTTCTTCGTGTTCCGGTAAATCCGGGGCCATAAATTACTCCAATTTTGAAAAAATTCATATCTCCGGTAAAATTTAACGAAAAGAGTTCAATTTGGGCTCATTCTTTTCATTTTTTAATGCAGAATCGCGAGAGCCTTGAGCAATTTCGCTTCGAGTCAAAAAATTTGTCGAAAACGCGGTAGAACGATAAAACTTGGGAAAACGAAGGGAAAAAAGGCGCCCGAGGTCGTTTTTGACCCCAAGTTACCATTCTAGGGTTGATTGAGATTCGTTGGGGACAAATTTGCAACAGATTCGTGAGGCTCCAAGCGGGTTCTTCAACGTACCTGGCATTTGGTCGGCAGACAATTCCCCCACTCGAATATCGTATCTCCTGATGTGACAATCGAACGAGGCAGCCAGAATTTCATGATCGCTCACTCTGATGCTGGAAATAGCGTCTTTAGCTTGATCGAGCGTTTGGACTGGATCTTGTTGCTTGGATCTAACGTCCCAGCACATAACAGAATTGTCTCGTGAACCAGAAACCACCATGGAGGACTCTTCGTTGAATCTAGAGGAAGGAAATTCGACAATTTTTAGCTTTTCACTTCCCAAGGCAAAGTGGACGATTCTGGACTTGACTTTGATAATTTTGTGATGAAGAATCTCGTATGAAGGAAAATTTTTTGGAGTAAAGAATTTGAGATATTTCGTTTCCAATTTTTAACTTTTCCCATCTAAACGCGTGTAAATTCAAATCAAGTTTCGTGTATGAGTTGCCAAAGAAATGTGTTTAGGATTGGCCTTGAAAAATTTGGCCTCAGCCTTATCTGGCCATCTGCTAAAAAAATCCTGAATACGTTTCTCTTTGCAACTGGATTTCAGCAACTTTTCGGCGAAACGTGATCGGAATTTACACAAATTTAGATGGGAAAAATAAAAAATTGCAAATCGGATATTTCAAATTCTGAATGCCAGAAAATTTTTCTCTATAAGAAAAAAACTGGTAATTTGGGTGCCAAGAACGTTTGTAGCAAAATTTTAAAAGGACCCTCAATAAAGTAGTTTCGTGAAAATAGTATGTTAATTGACGTTTTTGTTTGATCGAGCAAGACCGACTGACCTGACGCATGTGACGGGGCCGGCGTGTCCTCGAAGCCTCCTCATCGGTGCTCCTGTTGCGACATCCCAAACGATGACGGATTTGTCAAGACCGCAGGAAACGATGCGACCACTGTCGCAGGCTGCACTCGCATCCATGACCTGGTCGGCATGGCCACCGTAAGTTTTCAGCAACGCTCGTCTGTACGGGTTCCATAGTTTTAATTTCCTGTCGGAACCGCAAGTTATGCAGTACGAACCATCGACTGTTTTGATTTCAAAACATAATTAGTTTATGTATTGAGACCTTTTTCCATCGATTTTCCGGTAATTATCGTGTAAATCCAATATTGTACGCAGAAAAGATGTACTTGAATATAAAGTGAGGTTATGAACACGTACCGCTGAATCTGACAGCTCTGATGGCTCCTTGTTTACATTCGATCTCGTTCGCGAGTGTGTACGACATTCTTACACAAAAGTCAGTGGACGACTGAGTTGAATGCGTCGAGACGTCGAAAAGGTGTTTCGAGACGATGTTTATCCGTTCGACCGACCGAGCAGCCGGTCCCGATTGTGCTGCGACCACGTCTGCTCGCGTGAAACGTTAAAACTCAACCGGCTTTTTGTTGGAGTCATTCTTGTTTTTTACCGCCCTCGCAAAAACGTCAACATCGTGAAAATTGAATAAATAAAGTGACTCTGTACTTTTGAACGGATAATAAAATTCCCTCGATCTAAATCAATTTGATTCAACGGAAAGAACGCTCAAATAATTGAACTCAATTATTTCAACGGCGTGATTTCCAACTTTTTTCATTGGGCTAAACACTTCGCGCTGAATGACGAGCGACTTTTAATCGCTGTTTTCGAGCGAAATCGCGCGTGTCATTAATAATAAATAAAAATGGACGAATTTGGTGGTTACGAAGAGCCGACATCGAGAGCTTTTTGGGGCTCGGAAGATCCGGAGGAAGAATCAACGACGGGCCCGTAAGTTGACAGCAAAAGTCCTCACATAACCTATACGCGGTAATCCGTTCCGTTTTCTCAACTCAGTTTCTCGTAACAAATCTTTTTTTTCTGCCACTGTAGAACATTCAGTCTCGAATGGTCGGAAGATTTACCCAAATCCATAAAGACTTTTGTCCTTGTTGCTGGGAATGTCGTAACCGGCAAGTATTCCGTCGATCTTTACAATTTTTCAATTCGATTTCGGTTCCAAAACGATCATCGTTATAATTGAATCAACGGGGCGAAAATGACGTTACAGATATTTCGAACAAATACGCAATTCCCGATGCACCAAAAGTTTGCACCGTCAACAGCACAGAAGAATTCAACGTCGCGGCATTTTACAAACTCGCGAATGACGTTTACGTGTGTAACGTTTCCAAATCCGTCGACGTCACGTCCGCCGGACGATTCATACAAACCGTAAGGCCAATCATGATCCTGATTTAATATTTTCAACTTTTTCAGTTTTTTAACAGCGCAAACTTTTGTCTGCAGATTTCTGACGTTATTTCAAGATCAGAAAAAACTTTTGTCTTCACGGACGAAGAAATGACGCGCTTGACTGGCCCGGAGAGAAACAACGTCGACGGGCCAACCTTATGGAAATCGTTGAGCAGCTCAAAAGCGCGTGAGAAAGGATTGAGCAAAATTTCGACCTTGAAACACCCAAATTTCGTTGTGGGCGTGGCTGCCGGAGGTAATTTTCCTTTTAGTGCATATCGCGTCAATCTGACCCAAGAATTTTTTTTTAAATACGTTTTCCATACTAAATTATCCGTATCTCATGTCCCTGGATTTTTTCTTTTCCCAAAACAAAAATCAAATGCCAAAAAATCAGCGAGAGAAAATTGTTCGGGTCAAAATGACCCAGACTCTGAGGGTGAAACGATCAGTGTCGTTATTGTTAAAAATATCGAATAAACTGAAAATGTTCGAATTTTTTTCCCGCAGTGATAGGATCGGCCGAAATGTTGCAAGTTGCAGCGACTCTTTACATTCTGTACGTGTCGGGCGACGCGTACGAAAACGAGACGAGGGACGCGATGTTGAAGCTTTTCGCCGAGGTCACAGAAAGTCCTGTGCCTAAAATTGGCCCAAACGCGAAAAAATTCGACAACAACAAGTTGAAATTGTACATCTAAAAACTCGTGAATTAATCCGCTTGTACGTAATACAATTTATTTTTCAATTTGACTAATTTATCAATAAAAAAGAAAATACGAAAATGTGGCCAATTTTTTTGAGGCTCAATGGCCCTGGAGAACGGTCCGAGAATCATTTTCTTCGCAAAAATATGCAATACCGCAAAGAACAAAAATATACTAATCACAAGGTTAAGGCGGTTGATTTTTCGAGAGAAAAACAAGCTGGAGACTTATTTTCGCTAATTTCAACAATTTACTAAATTAAAGCATTCTCAAGCGGCGTGGGTTTTTATTACAATTCAAATTATTATCATTTTAATAATTACAATTATGAGGCTAAAAAACAAGCCTTTATAAAATGATAATAATTATTATAATGATGTTGAAAAACAAGCTAAAGCGTCAATTAATCGAATTGCAAAAATTAGCGATCTACATCAAGCCAATTAGCGATAATGAAGCTTCAGCAGGTTTTTTCTCTCAAACAATGTATTGTCGTCGAAGAAAAAGTTTCACAGTGTCTCCAGTCATCGGAAAAGTTGGCGAAAATGAGATTTTCGTTCTAGGAGGGAAATGAAATGAAAAATGCTGGAAAATAGTACAAATAGTGTATATTTTTGTGTCTGGGTACATCGCTCAAGGTTGTGGGGGATAATAGGGTCGTTGAATAGCGGCCGGTGGGGCGGCATTGGCCGCAGGAAAGTACGTTGCATTCGCTTGATAGCCGTAAGGCTGAAAAGGTTGACCGGAAGTCGGAGTCGGTGGATTCGATCGGATCGAACCGGAAGCTCCCAAATGGCGCATTGCGGAAACGATGTGATTCATCGTGTTGACCGGTGGAGGAGGGACCGAAATATTCGTCGGTGGAAAAACGGCCGGGTAGCTCGTGCCGGCCGGTGTGAAATTTGGTGGATACGGTGGAAAATGCGTCGGCGGTATTTCGACCGGTTGAACGACTTCAATCGGCTCCGCTGGTGCGCATCCGTTCGCAGCGACTGGTGGAGTCTCCATTTTCGGTATTTTACTCGGAGTCATTGCTGCAAACGATTTTTCCAAGTTATTCAACAACATTTCGGCGAAAATTCTCGAAATAATTGCATTTTAAGAATCTTCGAAACGTCATCGACCGACAAAGCCCCCCAAAAATCGATTAACCCATTTTTTTTCGTCTTAACAATCAAAGAAAAATATTTGTATGTGTTTTGAATACCTTTTCTCAGGTTTTTAATGGGCAAAGTAGGAAATAAGGACGAACCATTGGGAGTATTCGAGGCAGTTTCTATCGTAGGCGGCACTACGATACGTTCTCTGCTCGTTTCGTTGGAAGGGACGAGAGGCGGTGAATCGGGGAGCTGAACATTGTTCGCTTGTGAGTAGAGGTCGAGCACTTGATGGCAAATGTCTAGAGGGAAAAAAATACAGAAAAAATATTAATCGCGGCATGGAAATCTCTTCTTCATAATTGTTTTTTTTTTTTTTCATTTTCGTTGCTTTTCTTACCCTCTAGAAGATCCATCGTCACGTCTTCCACGAACATGTCCCACCAGCGCAAATGTTTTTGCTGCCTGCCGTTCCAATCCACCACCTCGAATTTGCTCAATTTTCCAGCCAAGTACATGAGCGCGACGGCTATTATTTCGGGCTCCCATTGCAGCGACAAAGTCGTGCACAAACTGCAAATAAATATTCATCCCTCAGTTTAAAAAATCTCGTAATAATTTCAGAGTTTTTAAAGTTTTCTTCTCATGCAATTCGACCCTTCGCGACCTTTTCTCGTCCTACCGCTTATATCTCACGTAATTGGATATAAAAAAATCTCAAAAAATTCAGAAATACTCTTCATTGATGCGATTTTAAAGTTTCGTAGTTGTTGAGTCGTCGCATTCGTTTTAATTCAAAATAAAACGTTTTAAAAATCGGGATTTTTGAAAAAAAAAGCTCTTGTTTGGGTCGCAAAGATCCGCATGATCGACGGAGGGTGAATCGAGTCTCCAATCACGAAATTATCGCTCACCTATCGTTCACAAAGGTCCAGGCCATCTGTACCATTTTCTGCAATTTGCTCTTGTCGCCTGAAACGAGCACATTCCATGAATCTCTGAAAACTCCAGAGTAAATCTAATTCCACAGATTTCAAATAACACGTTATTCAACTGGACGGACCTTTCAAGCATTTCGCATATTTCAAAAGATAACTATAAGGATGCTCCACCTGAAGGTCAAACTTTATCGTCTGGAGAAGTATTCTTTCCAAGGTCATGACCTCTTCCTGCAAAATCAAGCCAAAACGTCAAATATTTCCTGCTGGACCATCGACCGCCCGACAATCCAATCCAAAACCTTATTCCACAGTCTGGATCGACTTACTTTAGGATCTTCGCCGAACGTCGTGAATTTTTGCTCCGTCAGTAGCGTCTTTGCCGTTTTTATGATATCTTTACACTTTTTGGGAGTTTCTTCGACCTTACCAGCTAAAAATAAACAGCAGCACGCCGTCACCTGAAAAAAAAAAAAAGTAATCGTCAAAGCCTCAAAGAATTTGTTGACCCTCCGAGTACACACTGGGTCAAATTGACCCGAGGTGTTTTGCAAGCCGTTGTAATTTGCTGAATCGACAAAAATTCAATGCCAAACTACTAAATAATTAAATATTGACTCACGTAACGAGGAAAATTTTTGAAGGAATGAAACATGTAAAATCTGTGAAAATACACGACTCCGGTGGCCATTGTGTTGTAACCCAGATCCATTTTTGTTCCTGTGTCGATGATAAATCGGGCGCCTTCTTTGCGATAGCGACATTCCGTCTCGTAGTCAATTCCATCTTGTATGGACGGAGTGTTTCTTAATTCTTTTTTCTCATAATACCAGCATGGCATTTTAGAACTTTTGCTCTCGGTTGCACGATGCTCGTAGTCCAGGATCATTAAATAAGACACCAAATACAAAAGAGAAGTGAAAAGTTTTTAGTGGTTTATTACGTCGTGCAAAAAACACTGAAATACGATAGTTTTCTCGCTGGTTTCACTTTGGAAAGGATTTTTTCATGACGCATCGAAAGAATGTCCAGGTTTCCTGAATTTTGTGATTTTTTCGGGGAAACTTGGGCCTGCTGTATTTTTACAACAATTGGTCATTTAGGCTAGGATCGTAGCTTTCGTTTGGTGCTCGAATTTCGCGAAGTTTTCGCGAGGCAATACTTTTCGTAAATATTTTCTTGGGTCTTCCAAGATCTTGGAAAATTCTTTCTTTTTGTCTTTATTTACACTCGGACAGCTTTTCACTCATCATAACACTTTGTACGAGTCACAGAAGTCAAGCAAATTCGAGTATCAACGAGCACGGTTTTGTACTTGCACACACTCTGACAGCCGGACGTGCGCCTGTGTGCGCTACTGAATCCAAGGATTAAGCTCGCAGCGCTCGACGTGAAGATTTTCCCTACTGAACATGTGGCGAATGGGACGAAGCTTCTGATTGGTTATTTTCCGTCAGTAGAAAAATTTTTCCACCAATCGTAGCCTGGGAATTAAATATCGGGGACAAGTTTTCGGCTCTTTGTTTCGGCGGGGAACAGTTGCCATAAACATCAAATATGAAATCGTTTCATTCACTTTGCTCTGCTTAATTCAATTCCAAAAACATGTCAATAGTTTTTATTAGAATGGGGGCGTGATCGCAACAGTTAGGCCGAGTTTGCATGAAAAATTTGTGAGGAAAAGTCAACTTGACTGGTGCATTGGAGCGAGCATGTGATTGGCACGGATTTACCGGAAGTTTGATGAATCGTTCTCCCACGCCACGTAGGGATAGTTGAAGACGCCACCGGCGAGACTAGTATTGCGCACGCCGGAGACGCCGGAGTAAAATTGAGAGAGAGAACTCGAGTGACCGGCGGCGAGGAGACAGTTTGGTGTAAAAAAAGCTCGGTTCGCGAAGGAATCAGCGAGAAAGCTCGAAGATATTTAGCAGTAAGTGAAAACTGATATATCTGAAAAAAAGCATGAAACTTTAGGCTCGGTTTGGCGCAGTTATTCGCGTAAGCCATTGTAAACGCATCGTTGTATTGTTTATTTTCTTTCATTATGATTTATTCCTTTTGATTGAATGATTTTTTTACGTACGATGGGTTGATTATGCGCGGATGGTAGTTTTTGGGGTCGTGTTGGTGGTAAATGAGAGGGGCGCGCGCGCACACACACGGTGTTTCGAAGAAGCGACGAGTGAGGGCGCGTCATTCGCCCGCGCGATCGTTGCGCCCGGCTCCATAGGAAATTGCCAATAGGAGACGGGCAAAAGACGCCGTAGCGGAATCGTGGCACGCCCTACGACTTCCTCCATTGTCCTTCTTTCCGGGATACTCTGCGAGGAAGGATGGCTCAGAACAATTATTTCGGTTTTACACACGGCGGAACGCAATATGGGTACGAAATCGCTTTGAATTTCATTATTATTAAGCACATTACATCTGAGTAGCATATTTTTCAAACTTTATCTCGTTTACGCGAGATCCGAGCGCTCGGTGCTCAGTTTTTTTTATTTTTTTTCACGTTCTCGCTGAACCACGCGAATCATTTGCCGGCTTTGGCCGCCATTAATCGTACTATCGAGCTTCATCACCCGTGTAACATTTTTTACTCCCTCATTCTGTTTCACCACTTCGTGTCTCTCATTTTTACTCCCGTAGCAAGCGCCGATCTCCTTTCTTTCTTTTCTCCTCCATAAATTGTTCGCCGTCCAAAACTTTGATTTTTTTTTTTCATTCACGAGAAAAAAAATGCGCTCTCTCAGAGTTTCGTGTTGTCGCGTCGTTTTTGAGCATCAAAAAACATCTCCGCATTTCGTTTGCTAACAGAGCTACGAGTGCCGCCGCTTATCAAACCGGACAAGCGGGATATGCTGTAACCCCAGCGGCTACAGCCGCTACTTACACGCAACGTCCCGCAACCGCCGCCGCTACGGGATACGAAACTTACCAGGCAGCAGCAGCCGCCGCCGCCACCGGCACCACTTACGCTGGTAAGTCGCTTAATTCTTCATCAACCCCCTTTTTTCTCGCCCTTGCACTCCCAATCGCCTCATTTTCCCGGAGTTCTCGACCCGCCATTGAAACGCGAGAAAATTCTCGCGCGACGTCCGAAATTCGAAATTGAAATGAAAATCGCAAAAAATTCATCCAAATTCACAACTTTTTTACGATTTCGTGAAATAAAAAAAAAAAAAATTCGCCACACGTGTTAATTCGTCGAGAACACGTTTTCGTATTATCAAAATGGCTGTCCCAACTTTTTTTCATCCTTCTCGCCAAACCGCAAATTGAATTGTATCCAATTAGCGCATCGTTAATTAAAGTTTTTGCCGCTAATTAACATAATTATTATAATCGATAATTATTTGATGAAAAAAATTGAAAATCGCGCGAAATCGAACCCAAAATGACTGTCCCAACTTTTTCATTCTCCTAGTCCAAAACAATCGCAATTTTGTCCAATCAACGTGTCGTTAATTAACGTTTTTCCCATTAATTAATAAAATTGATTAAATCGTCGATTCTCGGTCACTTTTCATGGGTTTTAACGGCGTTAAATCATTATGTAACAAATTTTTGCCCGCCCTGCCTCAATTTTGTTGTAGGAATTTAGTTGTAGAAAAAAAAAAATTATTTAAGCCGACGCAATGGTAGAACGTTGACCGATCCGTTATTAGGTCTTTTTACCCCCATAGCTGCGAACCCAGGTACGGTGGCGCAAACCTACGACTACGGGTACGGTCGAGCGGCGCCAGCGGCAACGTACGACGCTACCAAAACTTATTACCAGCAGCCGGCTGCGGCAGCTGCGACTTATACCACCACAGAGACGCACTATCAAGCGGCCAAGCCGGCGTACAGTACGACCAGCGCTTACACAGGCACTGCGCGTCAAGTAACTACAACCGGACAAGCAAAAACTTATCAAGCCTCCAGCACGGCGTACCAACAATCCAATCCCACTCAAAACGCCACTTATTCCTCCGGCTACACGGCTCCCGCGACCCCAGCAGTCGCGCCGGCTGCTCCGACAAATAGTAAGTTTTCTTTGCCACTTTTTAGTTTCTTTGCACTTGTGTCGGGCTACATATTTTTCGCGTCTGCGCAAGAAGGAAACTCTGCGCTCGAAGAAACGATTTTTGGAAATTTTTCATTCATCTTCGAGCTCGGAGGGTTTTTCTGGGGAATAATAAACGTTGCATCGAGGAGAGGAAAAGTGGAGGCTGTCCGATGGATTTATTGCGAGATTTGATGGAAAAGTTTGCATCGGACAGTCTGAAAGAAGTACCTGAAATTTTCGCACCCCGCCGTCCAGTCGATTTATCACGAGATAAAAATATCCAGCCGAGTTTAAAAAAGAGTTAAACGAGAAATTGTGCTTCAAAATTTGGAGCTTGGATCGAGTTTTTTGGCTGAAACGCCCGTGGCGATTTTGTTGCTTTTGAAATGTCAGATGGTGAATGAAGATGGATAAAGGTTTCGAGTCGCGTTAAAGTTAAAAATTAAAAGACAAATTGGGCTCCTCCAAAGTTTGAGGCTTCAATTTAATTTGCCCCTAGAAGCGGCGGGTACGACGTATTCCGGCTACGACGCAGCGCTTTATAGCGCTGCGACAATGTATGTAGCCCAACAGAGTGCAAACAGCAACTCGACTAACCAGAAGACTGGAGGTTGGCAGGGCTACGGGCGTAAAGGTTTCGGAGCTGGTGGAGGGGGCGGAATGAAAGCGATGCGCACCAAGCAGCCGCCGAAACCGCAGCAGCTTCACTACTGTGACGTCTGCAAAATCAGCTGTGCCGGTCCGCAGACTTACCGAGAACATTTGGAGGGTCAAAAGCACAAGAAGAAGGAAGCCTCGTTGAAAGTTCCTCAGCAACCGCCGGCACGCGGAGCGGCCAATTCCCTGCGTTGCGAATTGTGCGACGTCACTTGCACCGGAAATGACGCTTACGCGGCCCATATTCGCGGCACCAAACATCAGAAGGTCGTCAAATTACACACGAAACTTGGCAAACCCATACCGAGTGCTGATCCGACCGTTCTCAACCCAAAACCCGCGGTCGTCGCTAAAGCCACCACCGTCAAGAAACCTACGGTCACTGCTACCCCCAAAATCAACTTTGTCGCCTGTAAGTTCATTTTTTCCTCATTAAATATGATACGATTGAGCGAAAAATGCATTGTTCATTAAAAATTTTAATAATTGTTGCGATCGATTCAATTTTACTAGTAAATTCAGTTTTTCAATGGCAACTAAAACTTTCCGATTATTTTTGACGAATACAGAATGAAAATTTGTCCGCCCCCCTATAAAAAATTGTCCGATTTCGTTGCATTCCAACGACGCAAATTTCAAGATCGTTATTTTACGTTCAATGACAAACAAGTCTGCTATAAAAAATGATGAGACTTTTCGAAATTGGAATAAACAAGAAGTCGTTTTGGTGAATTGGAAAAACAAATGCAAATTGTACGTTGATTCGCAGCTGGAAATTTGGGCACGGTAAACACGGCTCAGGCGGTAGAGCCGAAAGCGGAGGAGGCAGTGGTGGAAGAGCCAGTGGCAGAGGAGGCAGTGGTCGACGAGAAAGATCCTCAGCCCGTGGGCCAGGAGTATATCGAGGAAAACAAGTCGGAGGACGGAAAAATAATAAGTTTCAATTGCAAGTTGTGCGAGTGTCGTTTCAACGACCCGAACGCAAAGGACATGCACATGAAGGGCAGAAGGCACAGATTTGCGTACAAGAAAAAAGTGAATCCGGATTTGGTGGTCGACATGAAGCCGAGCCTGAAGCAGCGCAAGATGCAGGAGGAGAAACAGCGACGCCAACAGATTAAAGAGGAATACACGAGGCGCCGAGAGGACATGAGTCAGTTGGGTCCGATGGGCCCGATGGGAAGAATGATCGACGACGAAATGATGTACTGGGAAGAAAGACGACGTTACGAGGACGAATACGAATATTACGAATGGTACAGACGATACGGACGTGGACCTGGAGCTCCGCCGATGCCGCGACCTTTCCCTGGTCCTCCGCCGATGATGATGTTCCCGGGACCACAGAGACGTCCGGACTCTTCGGACGACAAACACGTCGCGACTCATCACTCCACCATTTATCCCAAAGAAGAGGAACTGCAGGCGGTCCATAAAATCGTTTCTCACACCGAGAAGGCCCTGAAATTCGTCTCGGACACGATGGCCGAAGCGAGTAAGTTTCCTTTCCCAATTTCGCAACTCCCCATAAAATCTCGTTTTTTCTAAATCACCGATTCATTTCACAGGCAAAAAAATTGCTCCGGTAACGCCAACGATAGTCCCGACTCCGGTTCCGGCCACTGCGCCAAACACGACTCCGGCAAACGCCGCGACGACGCCGGCCAACAACGCGACTGATTCTACCTCGAGCACCACCGACGCCGCCAAGAGGGAAGATGCTGACAAAAAGAAGACTCCGACTCCGGCCGCTCCTGCTAAAGAAGACGGCAGCGATGGAAATCTCTTCTCGTTCCAGAACGAAAAAGAAGACGCTCGCGTTTTGCGCAGCGTCATGCGAGTCGGCAATCTCGCCAAAGGTCTTCTTCTTTCCGGTGATAATCACGTTTGCCTCGTCGTTCTTTGCGCTGAAAAACCCACCAAGTAAGTCGCATTTTCTTCTCGCTAAACTCGAAGCCTCTTAAAACTTCGTAAAATCTGAAAAAATGCCGAAATTTTCGCGTTTGATTCCACTTTGAGGTTTTCCAATTGTTTAGTCGTTGCATCCGTTTTATTTTCGAATAAAATCTTTGAAAATATGCGATTAAAGAAAAAAAATTGTCGTTTGGGTCAAAAAGACCATTTTTTTCTTTATAAAATGGTGTTTTCGCTTCCAGAACACTGTTGAACAAAGTGGCAGAAATTTTGCCTGGGCAATTGAAAATCGTCGCTCCGGAAGAGACGTACAACGTTGGAAAACATCCGGAATCGGCAGCTCTCACTGTTTCAGGAGGAACAGTGACGGTCAGCGTGACTCTGACGAGTCCGCTGATGCGGGAGACGGTCGTCAAGCCAGTCACACCGGTCGCAGGTGATTCGATAATTTCCGATATAATTAACGAAGGCCAAGAAAAGAATAACATGAAAGAAGCCAAGATTTTTAGCGAGAGAACAAAAAAAGCAACGTTTTCACTTTTAGAATTTCATTTATTTGTTCTTTTCATGGCCCGGAACGTGTGACTTTTTTTTTTTTTTTTTGCTTTTTTCTCTCTTTTTTCATTCACCCCACAGCTCAGCCGCGAACGAGGGCAGCGGAGCAGAAAGCCAACGACCGACTAACACGATTTTTTCCCCTTAATCATAATTTTCTAATGTAATTTTTACCTGCAGCTGATTCGGCCATTTTATCGCGTCTCGGAGCCGCGATAATCGCGTGCGCGCGCGCGTGACACTCCCTTAAGCGAAAGAAAAAAAATGAAAAAAAAGTAATCGAAGAAAGAGACTCGTAAAAGCTCGATTGTTGCGACAATCATTCCTCGACAGGAAATTTCATAATTTTTCTTCTCCTCCGTCACTCGGATCGAAGAAGAATGCTACTTGACTGGATTCTCCGAAAACAAACAAAAAAAAAACAACCAAACGAAAAAGAGAAGAAAAAAAACATAGAAAATCATGTTTTTTTCAAGATCGCGAACTTCGACGAGCTTTTCGAAAACCCAAAGAACAACGCTGAGGCAATCGATAAACTATGGACTTTTTGATCATGCGATTATCATGAATTGAAAAACCCTCTATCCGCCGTCGAATACTTTGCACTCTCAGCCAAGCTGATCTTAACGATTTTTCATCAAAAAAACATTCAAGCGGCCATAACATTTTAACTATTTATTTTTATTTCGTGCCAACAACAGAAAGCCGATGAAATTTCGTCACTCAGCTCAGCTACACAGAGATTGTAACCGTCCGAGAATTTTCCATTTGCTGAAAAAACAAAAAACAGAAAAAGTTTCTCTTCTAAAAAAAAAAAAAAATTACATCAAAAAAATTCTGCATTTCGCCAATTCGTAACAAATTTCTTCACGTTTCATCATTTTCCGAAATTAACGATTTATCCTAATCGGAGAATCATTTTATTAAAGAAAAAAAAAAAAATTGTTTTGGATTTGAAAAAAACTTAAAAAAAACACGAAAAGGTGACAATCTCTGTGAACGTACTGCATTCGATGACAGTTTTGTTTTTATTTTGATCGCATCGAGTCTTTGTTGCAACGACATTGACGAGCGCGTTTCTTGAATTTCGGATAAAGAGGTTTAAAAAAAAGTAAAAAACAAAATATAAAGAAAAAGATATGAAGCAATGAAATAAAAAAAGAAGAAAAATCCCAAACTGGGCATGATCAAACACTCTAAGTGTTGTCTAAGCGTGCTGTGCTTTCTTTGTTGGAATCTCAGATAATGCTGGACAGCAGCAACAGGGAGCTGCTCCATCGCAAACAACGCCCGCGACGCCCGCCGTGACGAAACCAGACCCACCAGACGTACTTCCCAAGGCTAAGTGTTTGGAGGCTTTAGCTGCACTCAGGCATGCCAAGTGGTTTCAGGTTTGAATCAATCAACTCTCAGTTCAAAAAAAAATCCAAAAAAAAACGAAAAAAGACAAAAAAGAAACAGTCGAAAGAGCCACGAGCAAAGAAAAACCGTTTGGAGTGGCATTTTTTTTCGTAAAGTCACATTTTTCTCATTTTTTTTCTTCTCTCCGTATATCCTGAACCGCAACACGCGTGCAAGTCTCCTCTCATTATCTTTCTGTTTGTCCGTAGTGCAGAAAAAGAAAAACAAAACGAATAAATACAAAAAGTTAATAAAACGAGCCAAAAAACTAAGGATAAAGAAACACGAAAGAAAA
Source organism: Diadegma fenestrale (assembly GCA_037043255.1). Lineage (NCBI taxonomy): Eukaryota > Metazoa > Arthropoda > Insecta > Hymenoptera > Ichneumonidae > Diadegma > Diadegma fenestrale. Next base: position 2,877,430 of record CM073316.1, read on the forward strand.
GAGCAGTCTTAGAACTTCCAGCCTTGTGACAACTTTATTTTTATCACCATTTGCCGACACTGCAAAAAACAAACAATTGTTTATTGTCGAGTTTACGTTCGTAGCGGTTCATGTAAATGTCGCTCGGATTAACAACGACCAACGATCGCATTTACATCCGCTCGAATCTTCCGATAAGCCAACAACATCCAGAATAATAACCTTGTAGTTTTTTTCTCGCTTAGCTCGAATTACTCCTTCGAATAATTCCTCTCTCTCGCTCTTTCTCTCTCTCTCACACACATGATTCGTCAAACCGGTGTCGAACGATCTTTGTAGCTCTTTATTTATTTGTTTATCTTTTGAATGATTTTAGTTTGTTTGAGATCGTAAATGCGAAAGAGAAAACGATATTAATTATTCTGGATATTAAACCGAAGAAATTATGTGGAACATTCGCCTAGACTGAGTCTGTTCTAGGTCTGTCTTGATAAATGACCGAACGCTTGCTCAATTTGAATTTCCAATAAATGAGAAGAAAATTCACTGTCATTTCCGTACGAATTGAATTTATCGAGCACCGTTGAACATTAAAGAGACAGACGAGCACAAACGCACAGTGGTGTCGTATGTATATACCGGGTGTTTAAATTCCAATGATAAATAACGTTTGTACACGCTGAATAATCGTGCGCGGTTTCATTCGTTACGATAGCAAAAAATCGTTGAGACGAGAGTCAATATTTCGAGATATTTGTAGAAAAATAATAATGTGAGTAAAACACCCGGTAATATTGAGATATAGGGCTAGAAATATTATCATTTTACGAAATATGTAGGCACGAGGCTGGAAGGATAGCTAAAGCCCACACAAAGCAAACCAGTTAGCTTAGGGTGTGTGTCTAAGGAAAATTGAGCTTTATTTTTCGTCGCAAACCATTTGTCCAGTAACACGTGCTTTAATCCAACTTTTGTTACATTTTTTTTTACTCCTCCCCGACAGACTAGGGCAACTTCGCTTCAGAGCTGTGTAATGGTTATTCGCATAATGCGCGATCTGTGCAATCGTGTACCCACGTGGGGGCCGCTTAACGCATGGGTAAGTAGCCCCATTTCGATCCTTCCCTCTTGATCAATATTTCTCGAGATTTTTCTCACCCAAATATATCGTTCGCGCCCTCAGGCATTGGAATTGTTGACGGAAAAAGTCATCAGCACCGCCGGAGGACCGCTCAGTCTTGGGGAAGCGTTGCGGCGACTCCTCGAATGCGTCGCCGGAGGAATTCTCTTGCCAGGAAGTCCGGGTAAGCGAAAATCATTCGATTCACGCGGTTGACGGTTGAGAAACGGTGTTTGAGCCTCGGAGTACACACTGGGTCATTTTGACCCCGAAACATTATCGTCAAAAATCAAGGCCCATAAAGTATTAATAATTTGCTAAAAAAAAAAAAAGAAACAACGAAATAATTCATATTTTCCTTAATACGACGCCTGGAAAAACAGCTTGGGTCAATTTGACCCAGTGTGTACTCGAAGGGTTGAAAAAATAATGACTTTGAAATGATGAAATCGATGACGAGACTGAGCCTGTTGCACAGTCGATCAACGCTCTTGAACGCAAGTTTTTTGGGTTCTCTGAGAATTGCCCGACAAATTGTAACAACGCGCAGATGATTTTGGCATTCTGACAAAAAATAAACAATAAAAAACAACAGCGTTAATTATCCATGGGAAATGTTGTAAATAACGAGAAAAAAAAAAATTGGATCGGTTGTTAGGAATTTTGGATCCTTGCGAAAAGGAGCCAACCGATGCGATAGGAAATATGACGGCGCAGCAGAGAGAAGACATAACAGCTTCGGCCCAACACGCCTTGAGGCTCGTCGCTTTCCGCCAAATTCACAAAGTCCTCGGCATGGAGCAGCTTCCACCTCCGAAATACAAAGGTCGGTTCGCGCGGAAACGCAGACGCGACAACAGCAACGGCGAAGGCACCGAAATCGAGGCTTCGAAAAAAGACAAAAAAACGGAAGAAGCAGCCGCCAGCGTTCCCGTCAAAATGGAAACTGACTCGAAATAAATTGAGGGAGAAAAACTCAAGCACTAGTGGCAAGAAAAAACAACAACAACAACACCAAAACATTCGCTTTACCGAATAAGTATAACTTATAAATTACGGATCAATCCTTTTTTCCCTCCCCCTCTCGTGTCAATTGCTTGCTCGATTACCAGAGAACAAAAAACTCGAGCGGAAAATCATTTTTCCGGCAATATTTTCGCCGTTTTTCAGATTTAAACGAAAATCAATCAATTTAACTCCAAGAAAACGGCCGGACATGTTTTTGTCCTTCGGTTCAATAAACTACGCCATCGTTTTCTTCACAATTTTTTTCGTTCTCCGAATTATGTGATTCTTATTACTTGCCTCGATCAAGTAACTCGTTTTCTCGATAAATATCGATCATGCAAATAGACGCAGGCAATTGGTGCGTTTCAGCATCCTCCTTCAATTTCTCCGATTCTTAAAATCGAAAGAAAAAACAAAACGAAATGGAGAAAGAAAAAAGACGTTTTAATCCATTTTACGATTGGTGCGGTTGGTCAGAATCAAAAAGTCTGAAAAAAAAACGCACCAGCAGACGTCGGCAATGTGACAGAATGAGATAAAAATGAAAAATTTCGAAGGAGCTACTGAAAAATGCCCGAGTTTATAAGATTTTTGAATTTAAGCGTAAACACGTAGTTTTACTCGAGACTCGATGTGTATGTTGTGTGTGTAGTCGTACAGGAATGAAAGAGATAAAAAAAAGAGGAAAAAAGTAAAAAGTCGATTTTCGAACGTCAGATATTTGTTTCTTGTATAGCGAACGTTCGGAAACTCGCGGCACTTGATTTTATTTGATCCTTTGTTTTTCTCTCTATTCGCTCGAAAAACAATGGAGATTTATTCATTTCCACGATCGCGTTACTCTCTGGCTCTCTTAGAAAAAATCGATTCGACAAAAAAGAGATTTCAAAAGACAAGAAATAATCAGTATAATCTTGTAATGGGATGTTTGTGAGAACAAAACAAAAATAACTATCTGACCACAGTGTACGACCCTGCGTTGTATTTTGAAAGTCATCAATCAATAAACTTGACATGTAACAAAATGCTTGTCCGTTCATTTCCACACTTTTTTTTGTAGCTCGATTTTTTCGACCTTTTTTATTTTCGATCATCAATTTTTCTATTATTTTGGCTCGTGCACACACACACACAATGACACTATTTTTGGGATTTGCAGGACCGAATTTCGAAGGAATTGGAAGCGGCGGAATTGTTTAAATAATTTCATTGCAGGAGGCAAAAATCCTTAAGAATTTTTACACTTTTTTGTTCGACGAAGAAAAGTGTAAAATTTCTGATTATTATTCTTAACAGTATTATGAAGAAACAAAAATATCGTGGAAAATGCAGCATTTTTGCTGGACCGAGCAATTTTCAACCGACGATCAAAAATTCGCCACTTCGAGGGAAATGAATACAAATTTTCATTTATTTCGATCGGTTTTTAGTCACGTGAACTTTTCTTTTTTTTCTTGATACGTTGACGCGGAGTCACTTATCACGATGTATTTTTAATTCTAGTGGGAAAACTCATTTTTTTATAATTTTTGTATATTTATTTCAACATGACGTGCGTTTTTCGGCGTGTTCCAGAATTTATTTCCCGTTGAATACGAGACTGTTCAACTTATCAAGCTTCAGCTATGATCTCAATCTTTTTTTTACAATCTAACCGTATAGATTTTCACATGAGTTTTCACACGTTCGAAGCGACTGGAAAATCAATTTTGTATAAAAATATGTTTGTACGAATTAATTATGTATGCGAATTATATGAATAAATTTATTCATCAACAATTGCGTCATTGTCTGTAACCGGAAAATCCTTCCATTCCATTTTCCCTTCTTTTTTCCACAGGATTTTCAATAAACGCTTGAGTTTTCTCATCGGCCAGATTCCGGCGTTTCGATTTCACCATAATTCAAAGCCGATAGACGCCTTTGTTGAAAAGTTTATCGAGCAAAAGAGATTCACGGTCCGAGAGACCGACAGTGGCGAGCTAAGGTGTTACAAAAGTTTTGGCGAGTCGCGAGACCGTGCCCTTAGTTTTTATCAGTTCTCTGCTTTGTTCGCGTTGGACAAAGAAATTTCAGAGTTTATTTCAGCGACTGTTGAAGGAAAAAAGAAAACTTGGCTTCTGAAAATTTGGGTATAAATAACTGATCGTGACGACGGCGTACGCTGATTCTGTAAAAAGTTATTGGTCGCTAGAGAAAAAAATTGAAACGTCGCTTTTTCGAAGAAAAAAAAACAAATTTCTCTTGATCGTTCGTTGTTGCGTCAGGAAATCATGGCTGAAATTAGACGCATGACTGTACAAAATTTTCCGAGAGTTTTCTAGAACATTCGACAGCCAGAAAGACGCTGTGCAAAGTTTTATCACAGCTGGCCTTTTCCAGGAAGTAATCGATATACGAAAAAATCGTCGCTCAGCTGTTTCTTTTGTTCGGAGCACCGAAAAATGCTGGAGAAAATGCGCCACCTGGATTTCGCTTCGGGAAACAGTCACTCGGGGACAAAAAAAAGGACGAGTTTGAGCAAAAATTAGGGTTTTCGGTGATGCGGAAATAAGGATTGAACAAAATTTTCGTTACTTCGACATTGAATAATTTAAAGAGACGTGAGAATTGTAAAAAAGTCATAATTGAGATACTTGAGCGAACGATACTTTGTTTCGCGAGACCAACAACCAATCAAGTTCAGCTACGTCAAGTATCAGCTGGTGACGTAAACCCCAGGCAAATCCAATCAGCTGCTCCCCCTAAATCCGTCGACCAATCGCGTCTCATTCGCTGCGTCATTCAGCCTTGCGCTATAAGTACGAGCGAACGCGACTCGCTCCGCAGTCACAAACGAGCTCTCACGCTAAAAGCAACTCGTCCGTGTTTAGCACTAAAAAGCAGAATAAAACGAAGCATCCGCCATATTGAAAACATTGAGCAGTGAAAAATCAACGCAGAGGTAAGTTTTTTCGTTTTATTGTCTGAAATTCTAAAGATTCACGTAATCTTCCTCCCTCAGCCACGATTTTTTGAGTCTCGCCGAACCTTTTCACGAATATCGTGAAATTCAAGGCATTTTTTCCAGTTTTTCCAAACGTTATTTACTTTTTTCTCTGCAATCCATTCATAGTCGACGCGATTTCCATTGCACATACGATACAGACAATTTCTACGGCTTTCCTCCCGATTTTCTAGACGTTTCTTTGTCTCGCTAGTCTCGCCTCGACGATAATCGATCGTCCGCCATTGCTGAAAATTTCTAACGCTTCTCCCAAATCCAATCAACGGTATTATCTTCGTAACTTTTCATAGAATCTCGTTCAAGTCATAATGTTTTATTCTCAATATTATTGACTGCACGTAATTGACGAATTATACGTGATTGAGCTGATTTCTGTCGTGACCCTTTGGAAACGTAATTGCGTCGTTTGGTCGATACAAAATGGCGTCATGAGTCATCGTGCGAATGCAATATCCATTATCGTTGCATTATTTTCCATAAATCGTGGAGTTTACATCGGGAAAACTAGTTTTTCATTTCATCCTTTCGTTCAACGACTTTTTTTTTTCATTTAATTACGAATTATTTGCTTCGGGACTCCTTTTTTTTTCCTGTAATTGAGAAAAAAAATGCTCACGTGTTTTCTCCGATAATTCCAGATGCATTAATAATGTTTTTTTTTTATTTGAAAATATTTATTCCTTTTTCGAGATTATGAAGAATTTTTTTTTTATTTTCTAACAGATAATCATGCAGATCTTTGTGAAAACTTTGACTGGCAAGACCATCACCTTGGAGGTCGAGGCGTCGGACACCATTGAAAACGTTAAGGCAAAAATCCAAGACAAAGAGGGAATCCCCCCAGACCAGCAAAGATTGATCTTCGCAGGAAAACAACTGGAGGACGGTCGTACTTTGTCGGACTACAACATCCAGAAGGAATCGACTCTCCATCTCGTCCTTCGTCTTAGAGGAGGAATGCAGATTTTTGTCAAGACGCTGACTGGAAAAACCATAACCCTGGAAGTCGAAGCTTCTGACACCATTGAAAACGTCAAGGCGAAAATCCAGGACAAAGAAGGAATCCCCCCAGACCAGCAGAGATTGATCTTCGCAGGAAAACAGTTGGAAGATGGTCGTACTTTGTCGGACTACAATATCCAGAAGGAATCGACTCTCCATCTCGTCCTTCGTCTTAGAGGAGGAATGCAGATTTTCGTCAAGACGCTGACTGGAAAAACCATAACCCTGGAAGTCGAAGCTTCGGACACTATTGAAAACGTCAAGGCGAAAATCCAGGACAAAGAAGGAATCCCCCCAGACCAGCAAAGATTGATCTTTGCAGGAAAACAACTGGAGGACGGTCGTACTTTGTCGGACTACAATATCCAGAAGGAATCGACTCTCCATCTCGTCCTTCGTCTTAGAGGAGGAATGCAGATTTTTGTCAAGACGCTGACTGGAAAAACCATAACCCTGGAAGTCGAAGCCTCCGACACCATTGAAAACGTTAAGGCAAAAATCCAAGACAAAGAGGGAATTCCTCCAGACCAGCAGAGATTGATTTTTGCAGGAAAACAGTTGGAAGACGGTCGTACTTTGTCGGACTACAATATCCAGAAGGAATCAACTCTCCATCTCGTCCTGCGTCTTAGAGGAGGAATGCAGATTTTTGTTAAAACTTTGACCGGAAAGACCATCACTTTGGAGGTCGAGGCGTCGGACACCATTGAAAACGTCAAAGCAAAAATCCAGGACAAGGAAGGAATTCCCCCAGACCAGCAGAGATTGATTTTCGCAGGAAAACAGTTGGAAGACGGTCGTACTTTGTCAGACTACAATATCCAGAAGGAATCAACTCTCCATCTCGTCCTTCGTCTTAGAGGAGGAATGCAGATTTTTGTTAAAACTTTGACTGGAAAGACGATAACTCTGGAAGTCGAAGCCTCGGACACGATTGAAAATGTCAAGGCAAAAATTCAGGACAAAGAAGGAATCCCCCCAGACCAGCAGAGATTGATTTTCGCAGGAAAACAGTTGGAAGATGGTCGAACGCTCAACGACTACAACATTCAAAAAGAATCGACGCTCCATCTGGTCCTTCGACTTCGCGGAGGAATGCAGATTTTCGTGAAAACTTTGACTGGAAAAACCATCACGTTAGAAGTTGAGGCTTCCGACACGATTGAGAACGTGAAAGCCAAAATTCAGGACAAAGAGGGAATCCCCCCAGACCAGCAGCGATTGATTTTCGCAGGAAAACAGTTGGAAGACGGTCGTACTCTGTCGGACTACAATATCCAGAAGGAATCGACTCTCCATCTCGTGCTCCGACTTCGAGGAGGAATGCAGATTTTCGTGAAAACGTTGACTGGAAAAACCATCACCTTGGAGGTCGAGGCTTCCGACACGATCGAAAATGTCAAGGCAAAAATCCAAGACAAAGAGGGAATTCCCCCGGACCAGCAAAGATTGATTTTCGCCGGAAAACAGTTGGAAGACGGCCGCACGCTCAACGACTACAACATTCAAAAAGAATCCACGCTCCATCTGGTCCTTCGACTTCGAGGAGGTCTTTAAAGCCTCGGAAGCTCCTACCTAATATTTCCGACTGAGTCGATTGCACTGAGAAGAAAAAGTATATCAAAGCAGCGATAAAAACAAAAACATTAAAAAGCACACGAAATTCGTGAGGAATTCCTCGTAATCTTGTCTTGATTTTCCTCATTTTTGTACAACCGCTACGGTCATACATGTGATATTAATTTTTATCCTCCGTTGAAATGTAACAAAATACAAAAAAGATAAATCTTTCATTTCCACTCGGTTTTTCATCATTTATTTACCGATTTCCCCGAGATCCCCAAAATATTAATAAAAATCCAACAGTTCACCAAGAAATCCATTTTTTTTTCACTACAACGAAAAATCAGGCAGACTAGCAATTTTTGATGGTAAAGAATTCAGCAATACCGACGTTTTCATTATCATCGGAACAAAAAGTTCCGTGTTGTGAAAAAAGTAAACAAAACAAAGCAAGAGATTGAATGACAAAACAAACAGTTGCGTACGATAATGAAACAAAACAGTGGCCGAAAAAAAGGAGTAATTAGTCTGAATTAATGTGGGTATTGTGATGATTATTCGTTGATTGAATCAAAGTTGATTGACGTGGTGACGAGCGCGAGAAATTCCAGACATACGCGCGTTTGTGCAGAGTAGTTGATGCGGGAGAATAAAGGAAAGATTGGACGCGAATATGGTGTGAAAATTTGGAGGTTAAGGAGACGGAGTCGAAAGACAAAGAGAAAATAATGTTTTCTTTATTTTTGTTGATAAATTTGTACAAAATCGATGATAATACCTCCGTGAAGTTGGCCCCCCAAAGTTATTATTTTTAAATTTAATTAATGCAAGTGACGTCACGGCTGCGAGGACTCGCTCGAGCTGCTGATTCCAGATATACTGCGCATACAGTCCGCGCACGTCCGACGCGCATTTGCATTACGCAGGTCAGAAGTCCTGAGAAACTAGGGGAAATTGTGGGGAAATGACTCACTCAATAATATTGTAATATCAATTACAATATTAACTCTCCAACAGTTTTTTTGAACTCTCAAATCCTCTCAAACGATTCCCAAACGATAAAAAAAAAAATTGAACCTCCAAGTCCATTTTTCGAGGAGATATGAAATATGGGGGCCAACTTAACATCCAAAATTGAAATCAATTTTCCGGAAAAACTATTAACTCTCAAACAACTTTTCTTCACTCTCAAATCCTCGCAAACGATTCTCAAACGATTTGAATTAATTAAATTTAAAAATAATAACCTTGCGGGGCCAACTTCACGGAGGTGATGATAATATTGGCTCGCGGACGAGGATAAGGTAAAATGACGAAAAGAATGAAGAGGTATGTACGTGCGTATGGGGGTATCGAGTTGCCGGTTGCGGAGACTCGATGCGGGAGGTCTCTAGTGTCAAGTCTCGGGGCTCGGGAGAATGCGTTGAATGGGTCGATGCTCGTCAGTGAGTCAGTAGACTCGGACAGAGGAGGTCGCTGTTGTTGGTGTGTCGGGGCCTCGCGCGCGCAAGGGTGTTCCCCCACTCGGCGGTTCGCGTGGCTGGGAAGCCCCGCCCACCAGGTGGCCCGTTCAAGAGTGTAGTTGTATTAGTTTTCTTACGAACGACAGGCGGTCGTTTGGTGTATTGCGCTCGCTCTCTCTCCTTCTCTCTCTCTCTTTCTCACTCTTTCACTAACTCACTCTCTTTCCGTCTCTCTCGGTCTTTTTCTTTCTTGGGGGGCAAGAAAAAGGAAATTGAGAGAAAAACGTAGTACGAAATGAAATTCTGGTGCGCTCGGTCTGAAAATATGTAATCGAAGGGTGTGTGAAGAGTTTCGTGTGTTGTTGTTTATTTTTTTTTTGTTTTTTTTTATTTGTTTTCTTGTTTTGTTGTTGGTGAAATTAAAGACAGTGGCGCGAGGGCAGAAGATCGGGCGTGAGTTTCTACGACGACTAGTGCGTATTTCCGAGTGCTGTTGTTTTCTTGCCTTCTCATTACATTTCGAACGGGAGTGCGCCAATTATTCGTGAAAAACGAAAGCAGGAAAGATACGCGAGAGTGAATTGTGTCGAAATTCGGGAGATAACGCGCGTGTGCTATTGGAGAATAAACGAAACTCGAGGATTTCCCTGCCAGGGATTCGGAGCCACTGTTTGCGGAATAAAACAAGAAAATCAGAGAGGGAAATACGCGAAGGAATAAAGGAGAGATTTGAAAAAAAAAAAAAAAGTGTTTCATTTGACTAGCCGACGTCAGCTGGTCTTCGGCGTGAGAGAACCGAGATAGAAATGGCGGCGCTGGTGGCAGGTGTCCAGTATGGTTTGTCATCGCACAGCAATTTTCCTGAGAATAAATCTCTCATTTTCGTGAAACTTACCGACTCGGCGCAACGTGCCATCGAGGATTTTCTACGCAACGGGGTGAGTCGATAAATATCATTAAAAATCAGTCCCTACAAAAGAAAATTAAGGAAATAACGATACGCGAAAAAAAAGACGAAGACAAAAAAAAAGAAAAAAAAATGAAAAGAGTAACCATCAGTGGCCGTTGAAACGCGAGTGTGTCGCCTTGCCCCTTCTCCTCACTCATCGGCGCCTCCGAGCCAATGCGTGCGCGTGTGTGCGTGCGCCAATGTCCGTGCAATTTTCACCAATCTTTCTGGCCATATTTCGAGCTCTCTTGCCCAAATTATCAGCCCAAATGAAAATTCCTCCACACCAAAACAATCTCCGAGTCTTACTTTACGTTCCTCCATAATTTTTCCATTCTCCTACTTTTATTTATCGAAAAATACGTCAATTATCGTTCCGGCCTCAACAACCACTCCATTTCAACCTCCCAGAGCCTTCGAGCCGCGTGTATTCACGCTTTTTTTTTCTTCTACATTACCAATACACCCTCTCCCACGAAAAGAGAGGTTAGGAACGTTTTCTTTCGCTCTCTCTCTCTCTCGTTTTTTTCTTTTCGTTCCACCAGACGGAACGGATTCGTGTTCGGTTTGTGTGTGCGGTTTGACAACGGCATTACGTAATTCAACGGGTCGTGTCAGTCTCCCTGTCAGGCAATTTTCTTCATCGCGCGTTTCGCGTACAGCCGCGCGAGCTTCCAGAAATCACTTTGACTCTTTTTTTTTCCCTTTCGTTCTTTTTCTCTATCGCTTTTTTTCCTTTCGTCCACACGTTGACGTCAGTTTAACCAATTTATTCGACTTTTCGAAACCAACATTCGCCTCGTCTCTCTTTTTTCGGCTTTTTACACTCTCGAATCTTGTCCCTTCTCCTTTCGGCCCAACGAAATGGCTCCCGTCAACGTTTTTTTCTTCGTCAAACTCACAAATCTCCAAATAATACTTGCAACTTTGATCGAATATTTTTTCGCCCGTTCTCTCTCGTGTTTTCTCCCAAGTTACGCAATCCACTGCCCCAGTTAATTATTCCAACTGTTTTTTTTTTTTCAAATCGATGTAAAATCGTGTGCCTGTGAGATTTCTGGCCTCGGGATCGAATGCCACGAGAAATGGTCACGCGGCCTCGGAAAAATCGAGACGGACAGTCCCTGCATTTGAAAACTTCAGGCCCAACGTTCGAAACGATTTTTTTCGCGTTTCGAATCGAAGAAATCGTTCGTATTTTAGGTTATCCGTTGTGGAGAATTCTTTCGAATCGAAGATTCGTTTTCTGGCAGTAAAATCATGACGTTGGGAAAATAACGAGAGGAAAATGGAGAAAATCGATATTTATGGTCACGGGGAAAACAAAAAAAGGGAATTTCAGGCTTTCATCGGATTTAAGGAGTCGACGACATTTGGATCTTGGATTTTTAATCCAAATACTCATTTTACCTTCGTGTACTAATGCAGGATGCTGCTTGTGGGCTCGTTTGTGCTACACTTCTCTTCTAAGAGCTTTCTCTCGTTGAAAAACGTGAAATCCGCTCTCTCTCTCTCTTTCTCTTTCACCTCGAGGTTCCTCCCGCGCTCGTTTTTCGCTTATACGTCGCCGCCACTCACTCTCTTCCCCCTTGCCTCTTTCCACAAGATATATTCCCCCGAAACTTTTGAAACATCTGTCGAGTCGACGATTCAACGATCCTTCACCGATCCCCGATCCTTCCTCCTTATTATTTCTCACAAGTCACCCATTCAGCCACCGAAAATTTCTTCCCTCACTCGCAGCAATATTTTCCAGCGATTTTCAAGTTTCTCCTCAATTCTTCAACGTCGAAAACTTCACCGAACATTTCCCAGTTGTTTCAATATTCATTCGTCGAGTTTGAATCTTTTTACGACACGATTTACGTTTTTTTATCAATTTTTCCATTATTTTCTGACATTATGGGATTTATGGACTGTGAAATTTACTTTTTTGAAGTTTTTTCAATGGAATTTTGACATTTTTCTGAAATTATATCGATCCCGCAACTATTTTTGATTCTGCAGAATTTTCGAGAATTCTCAATGAACGGCTGTTACGTATTTTGTACATTTACGAGCCTCCGAATCGAGAAATTAGCGTCACGTAAAATCGTGTACGGACTCCGATACATTTTCTGTTTTCGTCGAGTCGTATCCGCGTCTAAGAATGTTGAGAAAGAGAGAGAGCGAGAGACGGTTGCTCCGTACGTACAAATTTACGAAAGACACAATCCGGTCATCTCGACATCTGTCGGGAGACATGAAAGGTATCAACAAGTTGTAGAGACGAGAGAGAAAATGATGGACGAATCGTTTTCCTCTGGACGTTGCTGAAGTTTTCGTCGTTCAGATGCATCGAAATTCTTTTTTTTTTGTTTCAAATTCGTCATGGAAATTCTTGAATTCTCGTCGACGAAACTGTCGCGATTCGATCCCCGAGCCGAGGAACTTTGTCCTCTGAAATCGTCTCGAAATGTTGCTCTCGGTCATTGATGACGTCTAAACACGAGAAAATTTCTGAGTCGTGAATATTTTTCGAAAAGTCTTGTGGGTCGTTGGAAAAATTGAAAAACTCGATAAAAAAAAAAAATGATTCCGAACTGCGTTGTTTGGGCTCTCGTTAAAAACAAAGAAAATCCTTGGCTTTCTATTTTTCATGAGCTCGATCGATCTGCAGGGTTGATTGATATTTGTTGGTTGTTGACCTTGCCAGACACAAGGTCATTTGCGAGATCCTCCGAGACGTACCATACGCTACTGTTGCTTTTTTGAATTGAAAATTAAATTAGAAAAATAAAAATAAACAAAATAATTCCAGACCGCGAATGAATCGAGTTACAAATCCTTACAATTTTTTCTTCCTCCCACATTAATGAAAAATTGAATAATTAATGTCTAACATTTACCATGGTAAAGTTCCATCGTTGGACGGCAACGAAAACCGATCGTTTTTAATGGCAGAGCCAAAAATTTTCACACAGATTCGTCAACGATAATGGGACAGTCTTTTTTGCCATTGGAAATATTTTTCGTTGCAAACCGATGCAAACTCCGATAAATATCGTCACACACGCGCGTCACGAGCGTTTCTCACACTCTTTAATAATATTCTTCGGTTAAAATCAACAAAAGATTTCTCGTCTTGGCAATATTGTGGAATTATATGTAATTTTCACCATTTTTTTCTTCCGCAACGAGCGCTGCGCAACGAGCTTTGTGTTGATTCCAGACGAATAAGTAACACGGCCAAGTGAACTTATCAGCCAGTCACTATAAATACGTACACACTCAATTTGTTTATTTATATACACGCACACAAAAGAAATCACCACCCTGAGCAGCCCCTCATCGCCCTTTCAGTCTCACAATTCGTGCCATTTTTATTTTTACACATTTATCCATTTTTCATGATTTTTTAATAATTCGAAATAAACAAAAATCAATTTTTTCAAAATTACAATCTGCTCAGCACGTTTTTTACTATTGAGGACCATCGAGAGCGCAAACTTTCGGAGAAAAAAAATTCTACGACTTTACATTTTTTGTTTTAAGAATTTTTACTCCTTTTTTTCATCATTTTTTTGTGGTCGCGGTCGCGAATGCAGCAGGAACGATTGAAATGGATTTCTGTAAACACGAAAATAATGAAAAGAAATGCGTTACAATGTAAAGAATCAAGTTTATTAGCAGAACAGATTTTAATGGGTTTTTCCAGTTGATTGGCTCGGCAGAGGAAGGGGCGAATGATTTGAATCTTGTCTAACAAGAATTTTGACGTGTTTTATTGCTGTTTACGATTCTCTTTTAAATCAAAGAGTTGCGGAATTCCTAGAGCGTTCCGACAATTACAGGAATTCTGTAATAAACCCGCGCGACGGCGGCGCCCCGGCGAATTTATCGGGCGCGGCGCGCGAGCTCGCACGCTACTCTGGCGCCATCTCGCACCATTTTTCATGTACTCTCTCATCTGCATGATTACAGTGCTTGGCCCCGGACCATGCGCCACGCTTGTCACTCGGTTCTGCTCCCCACATTTCCCATCAAAATTCATGCTAATTATTTCATTCTTACTATTCAATTTCCATTTGAATGAATCCCCACAAATTGGATGAAAAAAAATTATTTTTCTGCCCGAAAAACAAAAATTCAAAATCAAGTACCGAATTATTTTATTCACGTCGATGTTTTTGGCGATTTCGATCAATTCGATTGAGAGTTCATAAAGAGGGCAACGAAGTTTCTTCAGGTTGAATTAAAAAAATTATATATTTCGCGTCCAAACAAAAAGGCTCGGTCGCTGTAAGCTGTGCGAGGAACTTGAAAGATTCACGAGGGCGCTCCATGCACGTCGTTCGAAAATCTATACGCATATCCAGCAGCACTCAAAACTTTCGCTCTGTTTCAGAATTTTTTTTCTTATTTCCAAACTCGTCTAACGAATTTTTGATTCGGATGAAAAGAAATTATTCAAAAACTACTAGTTGACCGCGTATGGAAATTGAAAGATTCGAGCATACGTAATTCGAAATAAACTGGTTACCGAAATGCCTCTGGGCGATATACCGCTACGCATAACTGAGAAAAGGTTTCGTTCCGTCGAGCTGGTATTTTATCAAAAAGTACAGTCCCCTCAAAAATTCAATTTTTCCGGAATTATTTTATATCGATTTCCTCTCAATAATTATCACAAAAATAACATTTTTCTCATTATTTTTACAAACCTTCCATTTTTTCCGAAACTATGTTAACCAAAATCGATTTTTTTTCAATAATTTTTACAAAAATTTGATTTTTTTTCGATAATTTTTACAAAAATTCGATCGTTTCGCAATAATTTTTTTCAAATATTACGAAAATTCGTGAAATAACGCGACGATCAAGTTTTCTTGTGTCGAATCGCGTTCAAGTTACACATTTTTACAATCTCAATGAGATTTCATTCATAATTCTGTTCTTAGCGTTTCGAAGCGATTCGAAGACGCCAGAACGATTAACGGTAACGGATAAACCGCGTGGCATAGAAGGAAAGGTGGAGGGACGAAAAGAGGGAGGGGGGGGGGAGAATAACTCAAGGTTGTAATTGTCGCAGGTGTCCCGAGCCATTAATCTCTTTCCACAGGCTCGTTTTTCGTGAACTTTGTGCACGAAGCCCAAAAATCTCGATACCTGCGTCTCGGGAAAACCAAATATTAAACTGAAACCTTAACGAAGTCAATCCAGAGTCTTGGGCAGTCATAAAAGAAAAACTGAGTGTTAGGAAATGAAGTCGCGGTGGCCTCGCGACAATCGAGTTTTCCGAGCTGGAGCAAAATTTCCAATGCAGATCGACGTTCGAAAAAATTTATTGGCCTGTCGAAATCCATCGAAATTTTGTTTTCGTCGTTCACGATCTCGCGATCGACAAACGACATACTCGGCTTTACGAGGCGGTGGACAGTGTAGCATAGAAAATAAAATAAAATCGTAGCGAACGGGCAACGTGGGGCTGGGCAGTAACGGTACACCATAAAACATAATTTATTCCGGAATTATATACGTATTTGAAATTTTGCCACGTGTCATAGAACATCGGAAAAATACCGACCAATGTTTTGATTTAAAAGAACCAAAAATTACCCAATTTTATTCGATTTTTATTCAAATCTTTAGTGTCCCAGAACGTCGACAGAATTATGACCATTTTTCCAATTTATAAACCCAAATTTATGTAATTCTCTTCGTTTTTTATTGAAATTTTCAGTGTCCCAGAACGTCGAAGAAATTATGACGGATTTTTTTTTTTATTTCAAAAAACCAGAATTAACGCCATTTTCTTCGATTTCTATTCAAATTTTGAGTGTCTCAGAACGTCGAAGAAATCGTGACGAAATTTTCGATTAAAAAAACCAAAAATTACCCAATTTTATTCGATTTTTATTCAAATCTTTAGTGTCCCAGAACGTCGACAGAATTATGACCATTTTTCCAATTGAAAAACCCAAATTTATGTAATTGCCTTCGTTTTTTATTGAAATTTTCAATGTCCCAGAACGTCAAAGAAATTATGACGGATTTTTTTTTTTTTTATTTCAAAAAACCAGAATTAACGCCATTTTCTTCGATTTCTATTCAAATTTTGAGTGTCTCAGAACGTCGAAGAAATCGTGACGAAATTTTCGATTAAAAAAACCAAAATTCACCTCAATTCTTCATTTTTTATTGAAATTTTTATCAATTTTTATTTGTTGTTGTTTCTAAATAGGAATAGAAACGTGGAAATGAAATGAAACACGTAAGTCTATAATAATTCGTCAAGGTTGTTACGCCCACGTGAACGAAAAAATCGACGACTTTCGAGTGCGTCGGTTCGTTGTCGAAAGATTTAAAGACTCTGAGCGCCGAGTACCAATTATGAATTTATTAGCATCGATCATTCGCGCGCGTATTCGTTGGGGGAAAAAAAATGAAGAATCGAAAAGAAAGAGAGAAAAGAAAAAAGAGTGCGACGAGGATTACTCAACTCGCGCGGTATCGCGAGAAGCATCTCATGCAGAGATTGACCTTTCGGAAAGGAACGAAAGAAAAAGAGTGAGAAAAAAAAGGCAACGAACAAATAATCACTTGTCAAATGTCCTGGCAAAATCATCGTCAATGCTCGCTAACAAATATCCAAGAAATCAAGCTCCGTAGCCGCTTCGCTAAGTTTACCTCAAACCCCCCCCCCCCCCCCCTTTTCTCCCTCCAACCGTCTCGCCCGCTTTTATTAGCCTTCTAACCTCGTTTATTTGTTCTTTTACGTTTGTCTCTGTCTCGCTCGCTGCGTTTTTATTCCTCTTGCAATTGCAACGAACTGGTTTTTCCTGCACCTCGTCAGATTAGTCCGTGTCCTGTATCTTTTCATACAAAAAATCATACCGATCCATGCGTTATGAATATTTTTGAATATTCATTTAAAAAAATAATTTCGAGCATCGACGAAATCCAAGAAAATTCCGTTTTTCCCTCGCAGGCCTGTGCAATTATTATTCAGTGATCGATCCTGACAATAAAAATTATGCTGAAGTTTGTAATGTTGGAATGCAACGAAAAGTGTTCCATTTTATTAACGATTCGTTCAATTTTCAATGACATCCAAATTTTTCGAGCCGATATGTTTTTGGGTTCTTAATCGACCCAAAAACAGCAACAGCGACGAATTTTTCCTCATTTTCCTTCAATATTCGGCCATGTCTCATTTTCCCTGGGCAATGTTTCGAACTGGAGATGCTGGCTTGGGAAAAAATACAATGAACGATCGTCTGATCCTCCCATTGAAAGTTTAGTCCTAGAACAGTAACCTTGTTTTCTTTATTCATCAATTCCGGTAATCTGGGGATCATAAATGAGCCCAATTTTGAAAAGATCACATCTGCGGTAAAATTGAATGAAAAGCGTTCAATTTGGCCTCATTCTTTTCGTTTTCCAATGCAGAATCACTCGAACCTGAGCGATTTTGCTTCGAGTCAAAGAATTGGTGGAAAATTCGGTCAAACGATGAAAAACTGACAAACGAAGGGAGAAACGAGCGTCTGGGGTCGTTTTTGACCCCAGGTTACCGTTCAGGGTTAATAATGATTCGGTCGCAAGATATTTTATTCCTTGGAACGATTGCCTCGCGCATGTAGTCGAGGGCAGAGTGAAAGGGGGGCCATGCACTACACTCCGCGCGAGAGCCAACGTTTTGCTCTCTCGATCGCTTAGCTCGTCGTTTACGTCGCTCGCGCGGTCCACGAGAGATCGAGATTCGCGTGTATAGTGGAGAGAAATAAAACGCGAGAGAGGATAACGTCTGGTCCCTGCTGCTGCTGCTGCTGCTTGCTTTGACCCGTATTCACGCTTTACACACACACAAACACGAGTCTCTGAGTTTTAACAGACTCTCACACGCGTCCACGGATCATTGGCAAAAGCGGGCAAAAGTGCAGCGACGCCAGCGCCTCCTCCTCGTTCCTCTCTATTTGCCACGTTTTTTTATCTGTCCTTCTGGAGCCTCTGAGCCATATTCGTTCATCTCGCGACTTATTTTCTTCTCAGACTTTGTCCCGACACGCATTTTTCGTTTTGGTCCTTAAATGTTAATTTTTTGACATTTTTCTTTCGGGTCTCGCGATCTTTTTAGGTTTCCCCACGCAACGCGACGGAAAAGTGTTTTTTTTTCTGGAAGATTTGGGATCTCGGGGTCGCATAATGATCGGACGATTGTCACAGACAAATGATGCGCTCGAAGAGAAAAATTGACCGTGTCGTTTTATTTTTAGCCGACGATGATATTTGGACCGCAAGATTTTTTCGAGAGATATTCTTCAGGCGTTTTTTTTTTACACACTCCCATCGACGATGTCCAAGCATCAGGGAAATTATCGCAGGCAAATGAATTCATAAACAAAGCGAAATAGATTATTTCGAAAATTTCAAAAGATCATTTTCGAGAAACGAAAATAAGACTCTGATAAGATAAAATAACAACCGGATAGAATGAAAATAAATTTCAATCAAATTTGACAATAAATTTAAAAGAGAGAAAGGGGGCGGCGGGAGTTTGTCTCGGGATCGATCGTTGCCGCGACGCGGGAAGGTCGTCGGCGTCTCCCGAGCGTCTCGACGCCCGGCATTGTCCCGCGCCAAACCTCCCCCGGGCCTCGACACCCTGAGACACACTCTGCGTATATATAAGAGAAACAGACACTTCCAGACGGTAAAACGGGCTCGGTACTTACTCGACACTTTTCCTCAATCTCCGAATGTCCATTCATCCCCGCACTCAATATTCTCCATCCAAATCCTCTCGACCGTTGACCTTTGCAAGAAAAAACCTCAATTTTCCAATTTGTCCTACGATCTTCATCAAATTTTCATTCCTGCCTAAATGTACCAGAAAAATTGGAACGATCGATTATCGAAATCACGAATAAAAAAATATGTCATCATTTTTTTTTCTTTCGACACACGCAGCAAATTTTGCCTCCTAATGGATTTGCTAATGCGTTTCGGCCATTCGGATAATTGATTTCTCGCTCGATCTCGGCCAAACGAACGAAAATTTCTGCCTGACGCACGTAACACATTAACGTTAGATAATTATTAAGCCCGTTGTCTTTGTTTTTCACGCACTCTCTCGCATTGCCATTAAATCCGAACGTAATTACCAGGCACGATGATCCGATCCTACGGAAATGCGCTTATTCATTTATTTTATCAATTCATCGACCTATTCGACAAACTTGAGTGAAAAATTTGCGTTACGAAAACAAGATTTCGACTCCGTCAACATTGAAATTTCAACAATTCTCGTAAAAAATATGATTTTATGTATATTTTTGGAATTTTGTACTTTTAATTAATTTTATTGAATTTAACGAATTTTTCGCGATTTTATTTTCATTTTTTTAATAAAAATTAACAAACGCTTTTCGTTGCAATAATTTTTTTGATATTTTCGCAATATTTTCTTTTTATCGGTATTATCAACGAGAATTTCTCGATCAGAAAAGATGGCCGGTTGAAACGTCTGTCAATTTGAATCGATCAAAGTAATTGTGACATTCTTTACAGGCTTTTGTTTGTGTCTCGTGTAATTTTATCTGTCTTGTTTCGTCTTTTGTGTGTCGCCGTGAGGCGTTCCGATGGGAACGGAAACGTTGTAAACCGCATGGACTCGAGCCGGAAGTTGAATAATCGTGGATGTTTTATCGAAACCCATTAGAATATCTTTTTGTTGTTTTTTTTTCGAGTTTAATTTTCGAAACTTGAACGATAAAATAAAAGGATAAACTCTTTTGAGTGAATTTTCTGTTGTTCTCGATGCTGCTGTGCCATGAATTTAATTTAATTTCCTGATCGTTATATTTGGGTTCACCATTGTTCAAGTTTTCTTCGGGACTCGCAACATTATCGAAAATATTCTTCGAATACCCATGGGAATTTTATTGCTTCGTCCTTTACCTTTTTTTGCTCTCTCTTTCTCTCGATCTGTCGCTTCCCCAACGACGGATTATGCACCCCTTAAGGCAGGTGCTGAGCAAACTGAGCAATTCGTGTGAATTCGAATCATCCCGATGCCTTGCTCGATCCCTGGACGATTTTTTTTCTCGTCCTTTTCTCTGACGACCCCGTTGGCTGGAAATAAATTTTTTTTTCGACCATTCTTGAACGGCATGACTCGGAAACGAAGTGACAAAAATTCGCCATATTTAGGGTTACAAATTTTGGGACACAAGTTGGATTTTTTTTTTTCGGCAATTTGAATTCTTTTTGGGAGGAAAATTGGAACGGAGGAAAAATGAGGGAATTGTCGTCTCGTCATACTCGATTACTTTGCGTACTTTAAACGTGTACGCGGGGAGTTGGGGCTCGCGCACGTACGAGGCCGCAAAGACCCGAGGATGTCAGGCGGGTTCGCCGTCCGAGAGAAAGTGAACCAGTTGGCGGCGTTGCCGAATTTCTTGCCAACTCTCTGTATCGAGCATTATCGGAGCTCTCCGCGTACTCGACAACTCCGCCCATAACTCACTGCCTTTTTCGAATTTTTTTCTCTCCCCCCTCCATCCCTTCTCTTTCCTCTCACTCTGAGTTTTTCGGTTAATTGAGCTCTTTGACCTGGTTTCACCAAAATATATTCACCATTCACTGTGGGAAATCATTTTTCAACCAATTCGCTTCCAAAACCGCGGATCATCGATTCTCCACCATTTTTCTGCCGAATAATCCACGAATCGAACAAAATCATCATCGAACAAGTGAAGACACGAACGAAAACATTGTTTTTGCTATTTTTGGCTCATTTTACTGATAAAACTTCTCGAAATCTTATCTCGACCATCGATCGCTCTCGCTTGTGGCAAATCTTCGATTTTTTTCAACTGATTTCACCATTTATTCGTTCCTCCAATTTTTCATTCACATTATACCATCTTTGAGTTTCCTCGTTCGAATGCAACGAAAAATCATCATTTTTTATAGCAGAGGCCAAAATTTTCGGACATTATTTATCAACGATAATCGGACAGTCGTCTTTCCCATTATAAAACTCAATTTACTAGAAAAATCGAATCGCTCGCATTAATTATTAAAATAATGAATAAAAAACCAATTTTTCATTGAATTCCAACGATCAGAACTTTTTGGTATTGAATTTTTACTAAACTTTCAGTATTTTCGTATCGAAACTCTGACTTTATTTAATTTTTTGAAATTTTCCTAGAAAATTATCTAAAAAAATTTTAACGACCGCATAAATTATTGAAATGATAAATAAAAAATCATTTTTTCGTTGCATTCCAACGATCAAAACTTTGGTATCGTATTCAAATTGAATTCTCTGGATTTTTTTGTGTCGAAACTCTGGAGAGTTATCGATTTCGTTATTTATAAATTATTTCTTTTCGATTTTGGAAAACAATGCATTTAATTTAATCGCGATCGTGCCGATTCACACGGAATCGCCCTTGCGCGTTCATCCTCCGCTGTCCGCGACTCTACAGACTCCTCGTGCAGTTAACGGTACGTCGCTCTAAAAATTCACCGGGTGGAGCGAAGACCACGCGGCCCCAGCACGTTTCGACTCAATATTTTCCTCCCAACGAGTTTTGCTCACCTCTCAATCGAATCCCCGAGCACGTCTTTTAATTGCTCCTCTCCCCCGCGACCAATCATTAACGAGAATCCCGTCGTTCCTTCTCCAATTAGTCATTTTTTGAAAATGATTTTCGTCGATTAATTCAGCGTCGGTGGTCGCGCTACTTACACCTTGAACGCGTGTCCTTTCGACTTCTTAATTCGGTGTCAAAGTTGAAAACAATTCCTTGACAGCCGTCGAGACTATGAAACTTAAAAATTTCTTGTTTTTTTTCTATTTTTTCGTTTCGATTTTCAAGACGCAATTAGTTTTCTTTTTTTGTCAACAAAAAAAATCGAACTTGAAGATTTTTTGAAAGTTTACAATTTTTTTTTCACACACACGCAACGTCGAGGCTTGAGCAATGAATGAAATCGCGTCATCGATAGCAGGGAATGAAAATATTTTCAAATCCCAGAATTATTTGACTTATCCAGATATTTTGCCTGAATAAGAGTGTGACATAATGTCTCGCGCGCAGTGCGACTACCGAGCCGTGCAATAATTAAATGGGAAACTTGAGATTCTGAGGGACTCGCTTTATCGTCGAATTTCCCCTTTAACTCGTTTCAAGGTCACTTTGCGTTTTCTCATCATTTTCAGGCTCCGGTATTATTTCATTTACGCGTAATTTATGGAATTCTCTTGAAAATAAAAAAAATTAAACTCGTTCTTTTTCTTCTATTGACTTCCTTTATCGGTTTATGCTCCAGCTCACACGTTTATTACGGCGGATACGAGAAATATTCGATCTATAGTGGACTCACACTTGCCATCAACAGTTGTGCAAATTTAACTTCGCGTCATAGATACTGACACGATTCTGTTTTCATTCCTCGATACATTCATGCCGATTATTTTCATTTTTCACACAATTGGCCACATTTTTTTCTCAATCATAAACTGTGCGATAAGAGATTCCGAAATGATATCAAATTTGGTGGAAAAAAAAAGATTCGGACAAGTTTTTGAACGTTCCGAATTTTTTTTCCTCTCTGCCTATAAAAGGATCGATAATAACTAAAAAAAATATTTGAAATTTTCACATCGCAAAGTTCGAACGATTTGAGATTCCTTTTTTGAAATTAGACGAATTTGCATTAATGGGCAATTAACAGCAAATCGTTTTCGAGAATTTGATCCATTTATTTTGTCTCCACAGGGATCTCGGACTTGTTTGATATTTAATTGTTGATTTTTTCGTGTTTCAGAGTACGACCAATCAGAACCCTACAATACAGTTCCTAGGAAACGAAGGGGTGAGTAATTTTTATCATTTTTTAAAAAATATGTTGATTTTTCAACTCGTCAAGGTATTACAATCACAAAACGAGTGTATTTAGGGTTTTTTCGGAAATTTTGTATGAACGTTCTTGGTGCGAAAACTCACGGTTTTCTCTTATGACGGAAATTTTTTTGACGTTGACAATTGAGACATTAAATTTCCAATTTTCCCCATTTAAACGCGTGTAAATTGAAGTAACTTTTTCATTAAAGTTTTTCACACATTGCCAGAAAGGCTAAGCCCAAAAAAATGGGAAATTTTTTAGTTTTTGTGTCAAGAATGTGGATTTAAAATTATTAAAAAATCGTAAATGAAGTTATTTCGTGATAGTTAATTGGGGAAAATCCATCTTGCGATTGTACGCGCGCATATATGTATAAGAAAAATGAGCAGATCGCGAAAATGACGTTCGTTTCGAGTGGAAATCCCGGTCGATATCCGACGAGGATTTTTCTTCTTCTTTTTTTCATTCTTGTCGCGTTTATGTGACCAACGCGTTGAGGGGACGTGAGATAAAGAAGAAAAAGACTCGTCGCGCTGCTTTATCTACGAGCATCGTCTCTCGTAGACGAACGAGCCGAGCACGTAATGCTCGTCGCGTCGCTCATAGTCAATAAACCACCAAACAGAGCGTGCTACTATGCGCAAGGCTTGGAGCCTTCGAAGTATCGGGGCATGAGGGGAAATCCCAACGCTGTACGGATCTGTATGCAGAATTATTCGCATACTTTTCAATGAGTGACTCGCCCCTGTTGTTCGCTCCTTCGCCACGACTGCTGCCTCAAGTTTTACTTCTCGGTTCCGCCTGCTTTTCCCACGTTTTATTTCACGACTTGTCACCCTCGTAATCCAGGATTAAAGCTTTACGTTTGAGGCAACATCGGGCAATTGTTCGAAAAGCAATTATTCGTGTATGGCATTAACCAAAAAATCGAAAATAATCGTTTCCTCCATTTAGTTGACTCGAAGGATTAAAAACTTTTACACAACGATCGTTTTCTCGATAAAACAAAAAAACTGGAAAACGGAAATGAAAATTCTCACATTTTTATTTTCCACGTTTTTGTCGAACTGTCTTTTGAATCTTTTTAATTTTTTTTTCTCTACATTTCAAATTTGCGCGGATTCGATCGAAATTCCACATAATTTTATTGTTGAGAAAATATTTCGTTACTTTCCCACATGGAATTCGTGCCGATGCCTCGAAAATATTTCAACGAATCTTCGTCGCTGAATTTTTGTTGTTCAAACCTTTTCACGTTCGTTTTTTCGCTCTCACTCGCTTCTTGTTTTGTACAATGTTTATTGTTTAGAAAACGAGGGAATCCGGCGACGTGCCTCATCAAACTTTTCCTTGTCAAATTTCGCAATAGTCCTCGAGTCTTCCAACGCGTTTGCGTACAACAAAGAGAGAAAGAGAGACAAGGAAAAGAGTGAGAATCTGGGGGGGAGTGCGTAGCACGCGGCGTGCTAATTAAGATGACTCACTTTTACGTGCACAAACGTTTGAGCTTTGCCTCAGTCCATTTATCCCTCTATACGTATTTACGTGTATATAGAGTGACGTGGCAATTGGAATATTAAAAAAACGCAACTTTCACGAGCGTGTCTTGTCGCCCGATCGTGATCTACAGATTCGTGCACACTTTGTGTCATTGAATTCAAGTAATTTGGCTCAAAAAATTCAATTTTTACATTATCGAGATGGAAAAAATGTCGAAATCTTTGTCTTTCGTTCTTTCGTCTGAAAATCATTTTTTTTTTCGTCTGAAAATTCATTGATTTGATAATAAAAATGATTTTGATCGTGTACTTTATTCCGATGAACTTTTTCGCTTTCTTTTACGTTTCCAGCGATTTTTGAATTCTTCGGACGAGAATATCGTGCGATGATTTAGCAAAAGGTGCACGAGAGTCCGGGAGTATCGACTTGTCCGCCATATAGCGAGAAAAGTGAGAGTTCTCAATGGTTTCTCGTATACGTGAGTTTTACGGATTCGATCTTGAAGAAAATACGTTCGCTCCGCAAAGTTTTTCCTTTTTCTCGTACTCGTTGTTTTTCTCTCGATCACTCTGGCTCTCGGTTTTCTTTCTTTTCTTCCGTTCTCGTTGATTCGTATACGCTCGGCAAATTTGTGTGTTGCATTTATACAAATCCTAAGTATTCATCGAGCGAGATACGTTCGTGTTGGTATGTGTGTGTGGGGCCTGGATATAAATCCAGGCTGGAGGGAGGCAAACCGAGCGAAGGTTCTCGTCTCTTGTCCGCTTCGCTCGCTCGCTGCGGTGAAGGCGATCGAGGTCGTACGGCAAGGTTACACCATTTTCTTCGAGCTCGTCTCCGCTCTCGGGCCTTTCGACGCGACCATCCACCGTCCTATTAAATAAATAAATAAAAAATTACACACACCAAACGATTTATATTGACAGTCTCTTTCTCTGACTGTGTGAGTTGGCGCGCGCGCGCGCGTGTACATTTTTTTTTCGTACACGAACAAACGCGCTCCTTCTCAAATTCCTCACGAATCGTCGTGGCGCGTCCACACGACGTTAATTCTCTCACTCTGGCCTCGATACGCTCAGCTGCACTTCCTCGTGTACCAACTCCTGTAATTTTTATTACTTTTTCTCCTCTCCTTTTTTTTTCTTGCTTTCCGGAGTGAAATTTTTCAAGCGACCAGGAATTTGGCAATTTTTTTTTCTTTTCTCCAATATTTGACTATTTTTTGTTGTTGAATATGAAATTGAGGAGCGGGGGGAGGGAACAGGATGTCGACTGAGCCAATTATTCGATCCGAACTACTTTTATTCGTAGTTGGTTCCTATTAACTCGAGCTACGTTAGCGAACGTATCAAGATCGTAGGAATTTTAATTGATTTATAACTTTTACGTAAGTTGCTTTTGTATTCATGTTTTTTCTTCTTTTTTCATCTCGCGCCAGTGAAAGCTTCCTCGTGGCTTTTTATTCTCTTCCTCTCACTTTTGAGGCACTCGCACAATTCTGCCAACTCCTCGTGACGTTTTGAACGAGTTTTTTTCTTTCTTTCTAAAGAATTGACGCGTTTTCGTCCATCCAAATTTACCTCTCAAGTTTTTGGAATCCTTCTTTCGTGTTTTTCTTTTTGCTGGTTTTTTGACGATCGCTTCATCGTCGTCGTTTTCGCGCTTTTTACTTTCTCGCTTCGTTTTTTTCACCTTGCTCGCTTTGTAGTTTACTACCTTGCTATTCTTGGAAGTCGTCTTGCTCCTCGGGAATCCCCGAGTCCACTTTCATCCCCACCTCTTCCTCCCTCTCCTCCGATTGCCTTCCAATTTTTTTCGCCCCCGAGCTCAACGGCGGCGAAAAACGAAACGACCAAACTTTGGCGTTTTTTTGCTCTTCTCTTTCCTCCTAAAACGCGAATATTTTATGCTACGTTTTTCACACGAGGATCGACAAAGTCTCGTTAAAGTCTCGACAGAGTTTTCGTTATTTTGAGAATATTTTTCATTTCCAACGGAAATATTGTTAAAATTTACGATTGGAATGACAAAAATGTGCCTTTCGAAGAAACTTTCCAGAATATTTTGTGCTGCAATGACTAAATTTTGCTGATTTTTCAAAAAATGTTCAGTCAAACGTGTCCAGCAAAATATCGATCGTATCGAGACAAACTTTTCTCTTCAGCACGCTGCCGGGAGGAATAATTTGTTGGGAATTGTGTGTGCGTCAGTGAATAGCGCATCGTGATGGAAAATGTTTAGTGCATGGAAAGAAAATGGACGCGTGCCTCGTTCCGGAGAATCGATCTTATCGAACTCAATTATTTCGAAGCTTCAGCGTCTCCGCACGTTGGATGAATGGATTTCTTCTTAGAGTTTTGTCGCATTCGTCGGCGAGTTTCTCGAGAGGTCTGAATAACTGCGTTTCCTTCGGTCTCACGTATACGAATCAATTACCGGATGAGTTTCCGCGTTCTCGCGAATAACACAGCCTTTCATTTCCACTCGTCGATACTCATATTGAAGAAAAAAATCGTTTTTCTGGTCGAGTTTTTATTTTGTGGAAAATCTCGTCCAGCCTCGCAATCGTCATGATAAATAACATTCGTCCAGGCTCGTACCAAACGAACCTTCACATTGTTGCCTTTCACTCCTTCTCGCCAACCGCGACATACCGTGCTCGAGACTTGTCCAACAAAAAGTACAACGAAAATAATTATTCGCTGGAAACGAAAAAAAAATTATTGTCGCCTGAATGTCCGTGACGTTTTTTCGACTCATTTTTTTTTACACCTTTTCGCTAGATTGTAGGAAAATGGCACATTTTTTTCGTCCTGCCGATCGTCCGATCTTTTGGAAAAAGCGGTCGATTGCATTGTCGCGAAAAATGGTGAATAAAATTGAAAGAATTGACTCGCGAGGGATTTGAGGGAATAAACTAAGCGGACCCGCATCTCATACGATTTGGTCGGTCGCGACAATCGCGCTGGCAAGGGAGGGGCGCGATCCAAGGTCATTATTGGTCCCGCATGTTGCGTGACCGATTGCAACGTTTTTTTCTTCGTCCTTATCGCGAGCCTCGATTTCTACGCAATTCTCTTATCGACCGGTACGCCGAATAGAGTCGAGTGGATCGAAACGAAAGACACAAAGCGGATTTCCGTTTTGTATTTCACTTTTTTTTTCTACCTTTATGAGTTTTTTTTCCGTTTCTTGCCTCTTGTATTATCTCCTCGACTCACTCGCCACTAGAATCAACAACTTTTTTTTCTCTCGACGGAGCACCCGAGAGGGAGGACTCTCGACTAAGTAGCACTCGCGTTCTCGAGAGTTCTTCCGGCGGATCGCCTATGCGGGAAAGTTACGTAGGTCAGGGACCCCCATGAGCTTGTAGCAAATACCGCGCTCTACTCGAGATTCGTTATTTCTCTCGGTAATATACGGCGTGTCCTAGAAACTTGTCAAATTACTGACCCAGGCCCAACATCTCAATGAGCCGGAGAATTTAGTCTTGAGCCATTTTGCGCTCCGTGGCTCCCTCGACGAGATATTCATTATCGAAGCTCTTGGAGTAATCCCTTAATTATCTCGTCAACCGTGCGTTTGCGGACAAAATGCCTGAGGACTTTTGTTCTCGACAGCTCGCCACAAACCCAACCCCATCAAAATTGGCCTTCACTTTTCGGACACCCTGTACATGACTAATTAATTTTCGTAATTATTTCGTCAACCGTGCGTTTGCGGGCAAAGTGCCTGAGGACTTTTCTTCTTGACAGCTCGCCAGAAACCGATTCCCATCAATTTTGGCTTTCACTTTTCGGACACCCTTCAGATCACGAAATCTGCAATTAATGGTTTTAGGGGAAAAAAATCGTATGACGCGAATACGCTGCATGCTGGATCCATTACCTCGCTTGTCAGATTCGATCGCGCCTTTTTTTCATTAATTATTCATAAGTCTCATTAGTATTCGCAGGTTATTATAAAAGAAATGGGAAAGTCATTAAGAGACTGTAGGAAATTGCACTAAACGATGGAAACAGCCACTCGAGAGATACTTGAAATTCTTTCCTACAGAAAATTCAATTTTTCTGGACAACATCGACCAAATTTTCCGGTTTATTTTCCTCAAAGTCTCCACAAAGCTCTCAAATTTCGATTATTATTGACAAATTACTAGACAGTATTTTTTTTTCGTTTGTCTTTCTACATCCCCACAAACTTCCCTTTGTTTCTCCTCGTGCATGGCTGAAAATGCTCCCCGCCCCCGTTGATATTACGGAGCGTCGATCAATGCAAACTTGGTCGTGGAAAAGTTTATCGTTTTTCTTTTGTCGTTTCTTTTTTCACTCTATCGTTCTCGAGCGCTCTTCCAACTGGTGAGAGGGGCCGCGCGAGCTCAAAGCTAGAGGAGGGTTCTCGTCTGGATTACCAACTCGCGAAACAACCCTCCAACGCTCGACGTACTCCGAGCACCTGCGAACGCACGAGATCGTGAATATTTTAGAGATTCTCTCCCTCATAAGAGTGATTTACGACTGAGTCCTCTTCGTCATCTTCCTACCACAATTTCTCGGATACTATAACCCTCATTTCCCATCCCCTCGCAGTCCCGCTCGCTTCACTTGAGTTTTTCCCACAAAGGGACAAATTTTGGTGTCTCTTTTTATTCGTTTTTCTTCTTCTCGTTTTCCTGACAGTTGGAAAAAACATCAACGTCTTACGACCACGTAGAAAACGCGACAGACAATCGCGCCTTCATGTAACAACATTCGAATGTGCAGCTTATTGAAAATCTCGTAAATGACGTGCGTAATTTCGATAAACTCGAACCTCGGCTGCAGTTCGTATCGAACAGCCAACCGATGTGAAAGTTATTCCTCGCGGTAATGAATTCGGTGCTTCAGTCACCGCTCTTTACCAGCATCGTATCACGTACACAAACTTACAAAGCCATTAGCAAGTGTCGCGGATGCCCAAGGTCGCCATATTGTCAGACCCAAAATTACGAACATCTATTTTTCATTTTTTATTTTATTATTCTCTATAATTCTATAATTCCCTCATTTTTTTCTCATTTCATTATTTTCTTATTTGCAATTATTAGATTCTGAATTCTTGTGGATTTTTTGTTTTAATGCAGCATCAGAATGGAAGGGAAATTCGTAGGAAATCGACGTGAACGTAATTCGATCGAAAAAAACGCTAGAGAGAGAATTTTCGAGAAAAAAAAATGGCCACTTCCGGCCTCGCGATCACGACCTTCTGCCACAGTTTCCGGTTGATAAACAAAGTTCAATTTTGATACGTGCGCGATGCACGTGCGCCCGCGTGCTTTGCCGTCGTCACGATGAGATTTAAATGCGACGATTGACGCAATTAAAAATTCGTGACGATCGAGAAAAGAAAATACAGCTGCGCGCAGCGTGACTTCTCCGTGCACTTGTCGCTTTATTTTTCATTCTTCGATTCTCTCTTAATTTATTATTTTCTTTATGTCCAAACGATAACGCCGCACTTTATCGCCGCCCATTAACGTCTTCAAAACATAAAACCACTCCGATAACATTCTCGATAGCATCGACTCGGATTCTTTATTCATTTCGCCTCCTCCAACAACATTTAAAAATATTGCTTCTTTATTTTCGGTACCTCTTAATGCAATAATTGTCCACATTCTTATGATTTTTCCATTTCCCCATAAAAATTGATCGCGCTTTACATTTCTTTACGCAATTTTTCGGCTCTCGTGATCAAGAATCGAAAATTCTTTTTTTCTTCGTAAAATTTTTTCGGTTTCCTTTTTTTTCTTCTGGTCTTCGTATTTCCCCATAAAAGTCGATTGATTTTCATTGTTTTTCACTTATTTCTGGAGCGTGGCGATAAATAATTGAAAATTTGATATTTTTTGTTCAAAATCTTCGCAATTATTATTTTTGGCATGTTTTTTTACCAGCAACTGATCGGAGAAATGCGTGAACGAAATGATTTATTGACGGTTTAAATCATTTGGATTTGCTCGACGAACAAACTTGACGATGACATTGAAAAATAACTCCTCGGTGTGGCATCTCCGCTTTTTTTTTTGTTGTTATCTCTTCTGACGCAATGCCGATACTCGTTTTGGCGAAAACGAGATCGTAATCGGCCAGTTCGCGATACATTTTTTGTTGATTTTATTGAATGTGTGTTTTTTTTTGTTTTTTCTTTTTCGACGATTTTTTTGCTTGGCGTTATTGAGATTTAAAAAAAATTTCAATTGGTGCCGGCAAAAAGTTCGCGATCCTGGATATTCAGGTTTTTTCAAAAATTGGGACGGTGGAAAAAAGATTTTGAGACGTGCGTTTCGTTGCTCAGAACCTCAATGAGAAATAAAATTGCCGGAGCTGATAGCTTTTCAAATATCCGGTGACCCCAATTTTTGAGATTTTTATCAAACAGAATTCTTTGTGCCTCGAGCACTTGCGTGACACTTTTCCTATTTCCTTAATCTTTATTAAACTCCGAACGATTATTGCTCCTATGGTTTTTATCGTTTGATTGAAATTTTCCTCGCCTGTCCTGATCCACAAAGTTTTCTCGTAGAATCGTAATTGAATGCGTAATTTTGAAAGTCTCTCGTTGAATCAGCTTTCTAATAATTTTAATTATTTATGCTTTTCGTTCCATTATCTCGAGGCAGAATTTTACGGGACTTCTCGGACCTTTGAGTTTTCGGATAATTTCGAAATTTTCGAAATTTCGACAATGTTTTTGATTTCCAACGGAACTCTCAGCTAAATTTACGATTCAAACGACAAAATGTACGCCTCGAAGACACTTTCTAGAATATTTCTTGCTGCAATGACAACATTTTTGTCATTTGAAAAAAAAAAACGTTCACTCGAACGTATCGAAAAAAATATCGATCTTTTCCAACAAAATTTTCTTTTCAGAGTTTGACCTTTCCGCACCGCGAGGCTTATGTCATGTTGCCCTCTTCCCCTTATTTACTACAGATATGACGCGTTGCCCCATGCACTCGGAGATTCGCTATACACGAAGGCGCTCGTCTTTTTATCGGGTCCCCGAAAGCCTGCGGGACGCTGTTTAGCCCGCAAAGCGATCTACAGGGTGTCCGAAAAGTCAATGTCAAAAATGACGCGAAATCAGTTCGGGAGGTCAATTTAAAATCGTCTGCAGGTTCGATGAAACTTTCTGGACTTGCGGTATGAAAATTAAGCTCGGAAATACGTGAAACTGGACAATACGTCAATCTCTATTTCGTTTAATCGCTTATGGGGCGAAAAACCATTGCGATTGCTCGCTAGAGAAAGTAAATCTTTGTGCGACCAGCTGGCATTGTGTGTCGCAATGATTCTTAGCTCGGTCACTTAACGGTTTCCCCCTCCCCTTCGTTTTTTGTCGTTTTTATCGTTGGCAAGAGGTTTGAGACGAAAAAACTGGGAGATCGACAATTTCGACGAGACGAATCGACTTGTCAGGATCCCAGCGACGACGAGAATTGAGAATTGCAGAGAAAAAAGTTGCCAGGGAATTGAAATTTCATGAAAAACTCGAGTTTTATCGACTCGAAGATAAAAATGCGAGAAAGAGAACGCGAGTCGGATACAGAAGAATAAAAAAAAGAAGGAATAAAAAAACACTTGGCGCACTCGTACTCTTAAACGCTTTATGTAAACCTTGAGGCTAGATCCGGATTCTTTGGACGCAGGAGCGTTCGGTTTAATAAGCGCATGCGCGAGCCCGTTACCGTCGGGGCGTTTCACCAGGAGAGGGGCGGAGCAGAAACTGGCGCCCGGAGCAGGGGCAAATCGGCCCGATATAGTCCGACGCTGCTCCTGGTGAAGGGGTTCACCTGACCGGGGCAATTCCCCCCCCCCCCTTTCCTCCTCCTCCTTTTTCTCCTCCTCATTTACCTCAGACTCGAAAGAAATGACTCGCGCGGAGGAAAATTGACTGCCAGAGACACCACCGCATACGCACTCGAAAAAACACGCGATTCCTCCTCTCGTCGCGCGTTTCCACCCTCCCGAGGAGTCTCCAACCGCCGAGAGAGCGCACAACTGCGACGTCACGTCGGCGAAAGTGTTCTCGTATTACAATCCACGACCCTCTCGATCCCCTTCGATATTTATTCCTCAAAAGTATCGCTATCACAAAACCACTCTATTTAGGGTTCTTTCAACATTTTTTATAAACTTTATTGCCACCAAAACTAACAGTTTTATCCTGTGAAGACAAATTTTCGGACTTTTTCAATTTGAGATAATTAAATTTGCAATTTTTTAATTTGTCCCATCTAAACGCGTTTTTATTATGATCCTGAAGTTTCCATCGTTGGAATGCAACGAAATTCTATTATTCCTTCAGCAGAGCCAATAATTATTATTGAATATTTGGCCCGGCCAATAAAACGATTCTCTCTTGCGACCAAAAAACTTAATCGACTAGAAAAATTGCCACGATTTTCAAAATTCAATAAATAATCAACAGAAAAAATGTTTTTCGTTGAATCTCAACGTTGCAAACTTCAGAGTCATTTTTTATTCATTTTTTTGCTTCTGCAATTTGCGATTTGGTCCATTTTCTTCCCGCAAACGCGTTACGAAGAACGCGGACACGATGTTTTCTGGATTTTTCTGGAATAAACGAATATCGCGAACGTTGGGGAGGAAAAAATAAATATAAAGGCTGCGGCGAACTTTAAAAATGACCTCGTTTCTCCGGCAAACGCGGAGGTTAAGTAACGCGATTGCCTCGTGTTTGTATTTCCTTTCACTCACATATTCCTATTCCAACGGCTTTCTGGCTCCGTGCTCGATGTAACCGCGACGCGGATTAAATTAACCGCAAAATAATATTCAATCCGATCGAACGATCCGTTTGCAAATATCGATTCTTCACTTTCTCACTCTCGTACTTTGATATTTTGTTTTTGTTTTTTTGCCGTGCTTCGTTCACCGTTTCAGAAACTTTCTTGCATTTTTTGTGGAGACGCAATGCCAATGGTAACGAGAATTTTTTTTCGTTAAAATTGACTATTTTCCACGAAACGTCAAGAAAATTCATTTTTGGAATGATGCACTTTTGGTTTTTGTTTAAAAATCTGTAGAATTTTCGTTTCGAAATCAATTTTGACTTTTTTCACAATGAAATTAAATTTCATTGCGACAGTGGAAAGAAAATTTTGTTGGATAAGCTCAATTAAATGTTTTTTTTTGAAAAATCGTAGAAATTTTGTCATTGCAGCAAAAAATATTTCAAAAAGGATCTTCGAAAATGAATTTTTGTCATTCCAATCGTGAATTTCGCTGTCAGTCCCGTTTGAAATGAAAAATGTTGTCAAAATAACGAAAATTTTGAAATTATCCAAAAATATTCAGTTCGTGGTCAAGAAAATATCAACGTTTTTTGACAACATTGAATTCTCAGTGTATCTGCCCGATAATATCCACGTGTATATATGTATTTATAGAGATGTATAAAGTGAGGTTCTCGTTTGCTTGGGCGCACGGTCGTTCAGCACATCAGGTTGGATCGAAGGTATGTAGGCTGTGCCACATCCCTGCCCGGAAACCGTTACCTGCCTCTACACTCAATGGAGCTCTCTCGGCCATACCGTTGTTCCCATACACGAATTTCCTTTGGCTTCCAATATCATCGGCCACTCGACTCGTTCCTATGTCTGTGTGTGTGTGTGGGGCAATTATGAATCTTCATTTCCCCTCGTAGTATTTTCGTCAGCAATCTTTTTCAATCTTCGAGGAAAAAATTGATGCAAATTGCAGTTTTTCCTGGGGAAATAAAACATTTTTGGTAAAAACCTCTGTTTTCGTAATCTTAAAGCCTGACTCTCGTATCGAAACCGCACGGACTTGCTCACACAACTTTATACTTGTTTATTATCAGCGCAAGATTCTTGTCGCCTCCAACTTGCATTCTCCCTCTCTCTCTCGCTCTCTCTCGGAGTCGGTGTCAGTTACCTCCGGAATGTGGACGGTCCGTTCGTTTCTATATTAAGCTACTATATATGCTCGAGCTATAACCAGAGATTTGGATACACACAGCATCATAACTGTGAAAATCATCGATCCTTTATCGCTCAACGATAATCCTTCGTTATGTTGATCAAAATTCATTTTTTCAATTCTCGTCCTCCTGCTTATTTTTTGCTTTCTTGATGGAGTAACGAGCAGCGGGACTTTTTGGAGGTTGAGTTTGAGTTTCGTCGTTTTTTTTCTGGTTAATTTGCAAAATCCTTCGTTTTTCGAATCTTTTTATTTTTCCATGACGATTTAATCAGGAATTTTCCCACCATTTTCGTTTTAAACGTTATGGACGTCCAAATGATGGAACGTTCGATTTTGCATTGATGGGAATTGCTGGAAAATCGAAATTCCGACAATTCAACGCCCAGCGAATTCTGGTTCGTTACTATTTTTCGCATTTTCAGTGACAACGTTCCTCGTTCCTCCCCCAATGCGCAGGGAAACAAATTGTAGAGAGATAATCGAGGGGAAAATTGGAAAAATCCCGAAATAGCTGGATGCAAGATGAAAATACTTCTCGCACGAGTCTCTCTCCCCACTATTCACACCGGCAGAGTGAATAAGCTCGAAAAAGAAACGACACTGAAGTTTCGATCGTTGGAAAACAACGAAAAGTCGCTTTTTTATCCATTATTCTGATAATTCATGCGATCGTTGCAATTTTTCTAGTAACTTCAGTTTTCCAATGGCAAAAAAGAACGTCCCATTAGCGTTGGCAAATGCATTCCAAAAATGCGAACGACGTTAATTATTTTCTCCACTTATTTCGTCGTGTTTATTGTTTCACGTCGATTCGGACTTGTTGACGACGTAACTAGAACATTACGTTTACGTAATGCAACTCGATAGACCGAGACTTGGATCAATGCGATCCCGAACGTTCGTACAATGTGATCTAATCAATGAACGAGGCTTTGAGGCCTAATCCCTAGTCCTTAATCCTTCGTTGACCATTAATGAGAGCAAATCTCTCGATATTAATTACAGTATTGAAAAAAAATTGAATTTTCTTCATTAACAACTCAATCAAAATGTCGACAATAAGAAAATTGACAAATCCAACAAAAAATAATTGTTCATTGACAACGATGAACAATTTTACATTCAGAAAGAAAAATTTGTCGAAAATTGTCGATTTTTCGTTTAAAATTTCGTGTCTGGAGATTCAAGGACGAAAATAAAATCGGACGCTCAAGAATTTCGGGGCTTACGATCGGATTAATATTCAACAAGGTCACGTGTTTGCCTGTAAAAATAAATGAGCGCAATCTCTGCTCTGCTTTAACGTTTTGTGCTGAAAAGTGGATGAAAAATTTGAATTATTACGAAGGCATTACGTCGAGGAAAAGGCTAAATTAGAAACTGACACGTGAATTACGTCACGAGCCTTTATCAGAACAGCTTACAATTGTATTGTTGATCCTCGTCGTTGAGACGACGTGTGTGGGTGCTGGATCGACCAGACGAGCATATTGCACTGATATATTTAGTCTAAAGACAGTTCCTGGACGTGCCCACGCGAATCGACTTATTTTGCTCCGCGGACAATATTTGGAAAACTTTTTTTTTCTCCCCTAAACTATTTCATTTTTATCCTTTTTCTTGATATTTTTGAACAATTTTACAAAATTTTCGTTATTTTGACAATATTTTTTATTTCTAACGCGACTGACAGCGAAATTTGCCATTGGACGGAAAAAAATTTCCTTTTCCAAGAAACTTTTTCGAATATTTCTTGCTGCAATGACAAAAATTTTGTGATTTTTGAAAAAAAAAACGTTGACATCGATCTTTTTTGACAAAAATTTCTCTTCACAGTGCAATGTCTCGCTCTGTAGTTTCTCGCGCTTGTTTCAGAGCAGAAATTTGCGAATGCAGCGACAGTCAATTATCGACGATCCTTTTGGCTCGATACGTTGCTCGCGATTTTTTTTCCTCATGCCATTTTTAAGAGTCTACACTTTTCTATAATCGTCCTCTTTATCTTTGAGCTCTTGCATTGTACCATTCCGCGTGTGTTACGTCACACGAGAGATGCGACGAGAAAAGCCAGTCTCTCGCTAAAAATAGAGGACACTGCGCTGTTTAAAGATTCTCGCTCTCTTTTCTCTCGGGATCGCGTTTTTCCCGGACTACGAGAGCAATCTTTCTCACCTTTGACCCATAAAAATATTCGTTGGAAACTTTTCACCGAGTATTTTCAAGAAAGTTTTCGTCTGCGGTGACTTTTTTTCGGAAAATCGTTCGCCGTCCGTATACGGACAGAATTTCAATGGGAAAACAAAATTGGAGAGAAATTTTCATTGACGTACACGAAAAACCAGTCAACGACGATCGTACGATTCTTCTCTCTTTTTTTTTCCTCCTTTTTCTCGCAGTATATCGAGAGCAATGCGACCCGAATTTAAGAAGGCCGTAACCGAGCCGTAACCCGAAGCCACTTGTCTACTCTCGGCGTACGGCCGGTCTACGCGGTGTTGGACGTAGACGAATCGAACCTGTGAAAAAAAATCTGCACAATGAAAATTCAATTTTGTCAACAAAAGTCGATATTTTAACTTTACGATTTTGCGAATTTTACGATTGGAATGACGAAAAATGACTTTTCGAAGAGACTTTCCAGAATATTTTTTGCTGCACTGACAAAATTTTGTAATTTTCCAAAATAAAACGTTTACGCGAACGTCTGCACTGAAAATTCAATTTTGTCAAAAAACGTCGATATTTTGTTGAATACGGCGAACTAAATATTTTGGAATGATTTCAAAATTTTCGTTATTTCGACAATATTTTTCATTGCAACGGAACTGTCAGCAAAATTTACCATTGGAATGACAAAAATTTACTTCCCGAAAAGATTTGCCAGAATGTTTTTTGCTGGAATGACCAAATTTTCATGATTTTCAGAGAAAACGAAGAGTACAACAAAATGTCGATCTTTTCCGACTAAATTTACTTTTCAGTGCGACCGGCACGATCCCCAAATAAGCGATAAATTCAATGAAAATGGCAATTTCATTGGACTGCATTCTCATTTGCATTTTTTTTTCACGGCCTCTCGGTTACGGATCGTCCGAAAATCTCGGGCATTTGGAACGAGTTTGTGTGGGAGTGCTCGAGCGCCTCAAAAGTCTCACCGACAATTTTTTTTCTTTTTTTTCTTCTTTCCACCTCCGCGTGTCTCTCTGACCCTCTCTCTCTCTCTCTCTGTCGCGCTCTTTCTTCTTCATTGCTATGCTGTGCGCTGTGCCTTGTTAACTCTAAATATAATCGGCGTGGTCTCGAGTGCGCGCGGCCAGCGCCTTTAACGGAGTTTTGCTCTGTCTCGGTGCGACAGTGACACGACTCATTTTTTACATATAGACGCATACCCAAAGCAGTGGAGCGGAACAATCGATAAAAAAATGAATTTCTCCGTTTTTTTTTCGAAAAATTCCGTAATTTTAATTTTTCGTCGATGAAAAAATGGAAATTCTACTCGGTTTTATTCGCCTCGGCCCTCAATACGTTTTCTCATACTCGCGGACAATTTTGTCAACGAAAATACGGGAAATACGCGATTAATATCCCGGAAATGGTCCGCGGCATGAATCTTTTGGCCTCCGTTTACGGTCTCGTTGCCTAAGAAAAAATTTGTCGCAATATTCGGGAAATTCCCCTCGGAGCGGAAAAGCGCATGGAAAATGGGATTTGATTGTGCATGGCGTGGAGGTTTATCAAGACGTTGAATATCTCGAGGCGCGCGCTCATCTCTCGACGTTTATCTGCGTCGCGATGAAAAATAATATACCGTGGACCTCGATCGAGTCTTTTACAACGTCATTGTGAGTTTAACCCCCCCCCTCTCTCTCTTTCCTCCCTCCTTCCTCTTTCATGACGCGCTACTTCGTAATAACGCGACCAATATAACGGGCGACGAAGCAAATAGCTCGCGCACGAGTTGTCCAACATACGCGGGCGCCCCATTTTTTTCGTCAGACTGAAAATTGAACATTGTCGAGAAACGTCGAAAAATATTTTTGGGTAATTTCAAAATTTTCGTAATTTTGACTACATTTTTCATTCCAAACGGAACTGTCGGCAAAATTTACGATTGGACTTGCCAGAATATTTCTTGGCGAAGACGAAATTTTTGTCATTTAAGGAAAAAAGTTTAGTCGAACGTATTCAACAAAATATTTCGATATTTTTCAATAAAATTTTCCTTTCTGTGCAATTGAATCGACTCGCGCGACACACACACCGAAAAATTCGATGCGCGTTACTCGGTCTCTGCTGCTATCGGAGATTGAGACAGACACCGCGAAAAATATGGACACAGACACGTATACGTGCGTAGATAGTAGAGAAAACGAGAGGCGATTAGAGGAAGAAGAAAAGTCGTACGTCGTGCGGCGGCGGTGTGGCGGGTGCTCCGCTGGTGCCGCGCGAGCAGGAAGGGGGGCAACGCGCTTCTTCGCGCCTGCTGGTGGAGGTAAAGTGGCGGTCTTGAGATCACGTGATCGAATCGCTCGATCCTGGGTATATAAGACGCGCCAACGGGCACACAGGCAGCCACTCGCTCTGCGAAAGGCTCCAACGATACATCACCCTCTCTCTCTCTCTCTCTCTCTCTCTCTTTCTCGCTACCATTTGCCGTTACTTCGAAACGACTCGGAGGATTCGTCTATTCGAGCCCCGGACATCGACTTCTTGCCGGAAAGAACCAAATTCTCTCACGATTTTTGAGGAACAAGGTCAACCGCAGGAAAGTGAATCATTACCGCGCGTATCGACAGGGAAAGTCTCTTTGCAATGACACATGAGCAGAAAAAGAGAGGGAGAGAGAGAGAGAAAAGATTTTTTTTGAAATCTTGAGAAAGAGAGAGAGAGGCTGTAACGGTTAACGGCAAAGTACAAGTTTGGAGGCGACCGCGAGCAAAGGTAACACGCTGCAGGGTTCGAGGACGCGAACGACTTGTCGGGAGGGTCGTTGTCGGGTTTCCGTTGCGGTAGGTCGCGAACCCGACCTCCTGCTCTCTCGTCAACGTCATCCTGCTCCGCCCTCCCGTCTCACGCTCTCCACATTTGGACGAAACTGCGCAAACCTTCACCGGAAGGCCATGCAAGCAAGGTTCGCTGCCCTCTGCCCTCGTCTCCTTGCAATTATCGACTCTTCTTCTTTTCTCAATCCATAACGTACTTCAAACGACCATTACGCAACTGCAGGCCACTCAATCACTTGCCACCGACCGCATCGCCACATTTCTCTGCCCAAATTGCCCCCAACCCCTCTCACCGTTTCTCAAAACGTTCTTTGAGACTCTGGCTCGGCAATTCTTGGCCTAGAGATCGGAGAAGGAACGAGACAAATTCGTCGAGGTATATTTCGAAAAATTCATACCCCCGAACGAATTTGGCTTCTCGCCAAATTGAGACAATCACGTTGAAAAATATGACGAAACTTTTTTCAACGTATTTTTATTTCGACACTCGTTTACACACATACACAACATTCTCGGACAAATATTTCATGTTGCAATTATTTATACTCCATCCACTATACAATTCGCTTCTTCTCGTGTATAAAAATATTTTTATTTGTTTATTTAACTTTTATATAGATTTGTGTAATAACAGAGAAGAAAAGCTCTTGTTGCTGCTGCTCTCGCGCCGTCTCTTTCTGCTCGCTCGACGTTTCTCCCACCCCCGAGACCCCCGAGACTGTTATAAAAGACATTGCGCAATTTTTTCCTCGTATTACCATCCTCCATCTCTCGAATCATAATAATCATCATTTCAATAGAGGCTTAGAAACAGATTTAACACGAGACGAGAAAAACACAAGATTATCTCCCATAATATCATTTTTCAATTGTTATTATGACCGTTTTTTTCTTGTAACTTGTTTTTATCGCCTTCTGAGCCTTGATACACGATTATTGCGTAAGCTGAACATTCAAATTTGTTTAAAAACGTCGATATTTCGTTGAACACGGTCAACTAAATATTTTTTTATCATTTCAAGATTTTCCTCATTTTGACCATTGGAATGCCAAAAATTTACTTTTTAAAGACACTTTTTAGAATTTTTTTTTGCTGCAATTACAACATTTTTGTCAATTTTCGGCAAAACTTTCTGTCCAAGTGTATTTTTTAGTGTATTTTTCCAGCCACACTGGAACGTTAATTGTTTTCTGGAAATGCGATCGATTTTTCAATTTATTTTTTTCTA
The DNA here is from genome assembly GCA_037043255.1 of Diadegma fenestrale. Lineage (NCBI taxonomy): Eukaryota > Metazoa > Arthropoda > Insecta > Hymenoptera > Ichneumonidae > Diadegma > Diadegma fenestrale. The sequence continues at coordinate 2,918,169 of CM073316.1, forward strand.
TTTCGCCTTTTTTTTCGCGTCTGGCATGATTTGCTCGGGAGATAATTCTTTCGCCGCGTATCTCGACCTTCGAATTTGTTTTTTTCGTTACAATCGAATCAACAGGTTTTTCGAGGTTTTTTCGCGTTTCCCGATATTTGACGAAAATTTGTGTCTGCGTGTTTTTTTTTCATTTATCTTTCCACCTTCCGTATAAAGATTTTATCGCGAGTAGTGTGTCAAACGAAACGCGCCCGGCTCATTTCGATGCGGGAATAAAAAATGAGATAAAAATAATTTACGAGAATTACAAGTTTCCGGAAGTAGAGACCGCGAGCCAGCGCGACCGCAATCCTGTGTGCACTCGCCAGCCTCGGTTACGAGAATCCCGTGGAGAAACCCGCGCGGACCTCATCGCGCGCTTCCGGGTTTTCGAGAAACACTCCCCGACGCGCATTTGCGATTCACTTTCTCGTCCGACCGCGCGCTCGTAAGAAATCACGTACGAGAACTCGCACCCGCCGATTCTAATCGCCATTTTTTTTGTTAATTGGTTTTTATTCTTTTATTTCGACCAATCGGGAGCCTCGAGAATTCCCATTGAATTCCGAGGTCAACGAGTCACCATAATTTCCCAATTAATCAGTCTCATTAGCCCCAAGAAAAAAGACGCGCCGATATTTTAAATGAGAATTATTATTCTTTATTTTATTCTCCAACTGGCTCGTTAACACGTGAAAACCGAAAGGACAAACGTGAGGAAAAAAATGAGGTTTAAACACTTGAATAAACGAGTGTGTGATATCGTGAAATATTTTGCCATCTCCATTTTCCCTCACGTTCTCGCAGCGTGAACGAGGCGACTGCGGCGAGGGGCAGAAAGGGGCGGCGGGGAAATTTATAGTCGCGTCTTGTTTTTTTCGTCATCGCCAATTATTATTCCTCGCCGGAAGTGGCCCCTTTTCATTGTACGTAAATCTCTGCGATTCTTCGTCACGCAGCCCGCGAATAACACGAAAAAACTTTTCGAACCAAGACGAAATGATAAATTGAAAAAAACAAAAAACAAAAAACATCGTGACCGGGCGAAAAAATGAATGAAACGCGCTCGCGACTCGCTCCAACGAAGTTCGCCTCGTCGCCATTGTCTCCCGCGCTCTCCAGTGGACCAAATTATTTCTTATTTTTCGCTCCTTCTTTTTCTTTCATTTTGCTCGCTTGATTTATTCATTAAATTGCTCAAATCCATCCGTCCGAGTTTTCCTCCCTCCGGATCTCCGCACGACTCGAGCGTTTTATATTTTTGCCTCTCCCTCATTAGAAATCGAAACGCACACCAGCATGCGGCTCATTGAACTTCGGACTCTGCTCCGTGTGTCGTTATCTTAATGATCGTGCCTTATCATGCCTCCGTGAAGCTCAATTATTTTTTCTTTCTCGCGATCGGGACTCCGCAACTTCTACCCAAAGATTTGTGATTCCTTTGTTGACTCACGATTCAAAAGTTCCAACGAGTCACGATCCGTACTGAAAATGAAATTTTCCGTTATTTTGACAATATTTTATTCTTCTAAACCGAATTGTCGATAAAATTTGGATTGAGAGACTTTTGAGTAAACATTTTTGTCTTTTTGTCTCAAAAAACGTTTAGTCGAACGTATCCAACGAAATGTCCATGGTTTTCAACAAAATTTTCTTCCCAGTTGCTCGAAATCTTTCGAGGAATTCGTTGCTTTTTTTTTTACGAGGCGGTTTCTCTTCAAATTCTCATTTTTGTGATTTTGTGCCGCTGCCGCGAGGACTTTGTTGAAAACTCGACAAAAACCTCCGCGGCCAAACTCACAGTGCGAGAATATCGTTATCGAAAAAAAATATAGATACTATGGACAAACGAGTTTTTCTGGTATCTCGCGAGACAAACTCTCCTCCCCGCGCACTCGAGCCACTCGTGCGCGGCCAACTTCGTTCTCCTTCTTTTTATTTTATTTTATTTTTCACAATCTCCGTGCGCGCGCACTCGCTGCTGCTTCGCCCTCGACATTTCAACAACAAGAATATTTCAATAACATTCTGATAAAACACCAATATCTCCTCACCTGTGTCCACCTTCTCAGCAAATAATTCCAGACTCGATCGCTATTAATTAACTTTTATCTTGACCAAAAAATAATTAATTTTCCTCTTTCATTTTTTTTCTTTTTATCATCTGCACGGAAATAAACTGGCAAAGGTTTTTGGAATTTTACGAAATAAATTCATTATTTTGGACTAATTTTCAGTTTTTAAATGAAAATTTTAGTCCATTTTTTTTATACAGAGATTTTTCATATCGATTGCAAAATTTTCATCAAAAAATTCTTTTCAACGAAAATTTTTCGCACAGAAAATTAAAAAATTCTCATTATTTTTGACTGATTTTCATTTTTTGGCTGTGTTTTTCATTTTTTTTAATGTTTTTTTTTCTAATGAGGAATGGAAAATAATTATTTGGAATATTTTTCCTCGTACGATTAGAGCTCGTGGTTTTTCCCCGGAAGATATAAATTTTACGCGATACGATAAGGAAAAGAAAGTGCAGCACAAACTTTGATTGTTTGATGTTTTGTCGTTGTAGTTTCGCGGTGACGTTTTTAGAGAGAAACAAGCTGACTAAAATTTTTATCTCCTTCGTGTCGAGGCTTGAAAAATCGATTTTTCGACGACGATCTCACGCGATCGTTTTTATTCTTTCTCCACATCGTTGTCGCGCGGTGAAAACAACAAAATAACAGCTCGTAAGTGACGAGGCCCCAGTTTCCTCGCTGCTCGACTTCGAACCTCGATCGTTTCGACTCAAAACTCGACCTTTTGACACGCACATTCGAGTGCCTCTCGCAATTAATTAATTGAACGAAAATCCCGGCGTAAAATCGTCAGGATTTGGTCATTAAATTGAGTCAGCAACGAAAAAATTTGCAAGGATTTCCATCAGTCCGACTCGAAGGCCGCGGAATCGATACAGAATTTTCGATCGTCAAAAAATGACGAACATTTCGATAATTAATTCATCAATTTTTTCTAATTATTTTAGTTTTTGAATGGCACTCTCGAGAAAAAAGAAAAATGAAGTCGTTTTCATGAGACGGAAAATCTTTTAGTTTTCCTGCCTCTCGATTTTCTTCGGTTTTATCAAATTCGACCGAGAGAGTGTCGCCACCAGATGGCGCACGATCCCTCGATCGACTATACTCCATAGCCTACTGACACAGTAATCGGTCCTGATGCTTCTCTGCATGCGCTTCTCCTTTTATTTTGCCTCAGCGTAGATGTCATCGTTTCGCGATCGCTCGTTCGCTCTTTTCCTCCCCTTCTTTTGTAGACTCCTCGTCACGAAATCGTGAGCTCTATTGCGCTCCCGCTGCATCGTCGGCTATTGCAAAGCCCTGGCTTCTCGGCTCTTCGATTTATACCGCGAACTAACGGGTCGAGCCGCCGCCACGCAGACAACATCGCCGACGCGAGTCTCTCTGACGCAATTCGTTACGAACTACTAACTCTCCTCGTGCCTTTCATTCCTATATCCACAATCAACAATATATTTATTCATACAGACCGCCTCTCTGCCTACATCCCCCATTTTGCGCCAAATTCTCTTTAAATTCCAGGCAATTATGAAAAAATCGAAAAAATCAACGAAAATTTTCGTTGAACCAATCGAAAACTTTTTTGTTTTAAATCCCTCAAAGATTTCAATTTTTAATTCAATCATTTTGGGCCAAAAATTTTTTTTTGCAACCAAAGGTCATCGAAAACGTAGAAAATAAATTTTTTCTCAAAATTTTCATAAAATTCGGGCCATTATTTAAAATTATAAAGTGAGGAAAAGTTTCGTTAAATCGTGCGAGAAAAATGAGAGAAAATTTTCTCAAATATCGCGATTTGTACATCAACAATTTCGGGCCACAGAAAGAAATCATTAGAGTACGAGAAAGTTATTTTTTTCTTCAAATGTTGTTTTTTCGTTACTGTTGTAAAATCGGTATTTCATTATCCTCAATTAGTGGCCGAGTGTCAAGACGTCACCGAAGGGCATTCGGTAGCGTGACTCATAATATCCGAGTGCATATTTATAGAGAGCCACGATTCTCTTTTGGCTGCTCGACGAACATGAATCAGAGAAACGCAGACTCACTCCTACATGTTTATATACAAACGAGAAAAAGAAAAATTTTCTCGGTGCCCACATATTTGGACGAGCAGTCTCGGGTTCCTCTGCCCACCCGATCCAGTCCTATTTTTTCATAAATTCAGTCAATCAACGATCAAATTAATTGATTTAATCAAATCAATTTATTCGTCAATAAATGTGTCAGATCGATACGAAATTCTTTAGATTTTACGGCAATCCTTTAGTCTTTGTCAAACGATACGGTTCTTGGCTTGAAACAATCAAATTTATTTGAATTTTCAAATTTTGTTTTTTCGAATTAAATTCTTCAGTTTTTTTATGCGCCAGGATCGACTCGTATGTGGAGCTGCTCGTCGAGTATGTAAACACGTCGACGCTACGATCTATCTTGCGTTTATACATGCTGGCCCTCGTTTGGAAAGGGAGGGGGGAGAGACCTCGTCTCGAATCGTGTCGAGGTCGACTCTCTCGGTTGATGTCTGACCTCTAAATCCTAGAATCGACGCACCTGCTCTACCGATGATTCTCTCTTACTCTCCCTAGGTCTCCTGCTCCTCCTCCTCTATATTTTCCGTCTTTACAGCTTCATCTTGATGACAAGAAGGGCAGAAAATGAAATGCCGCTGCACTGAAAAGAAAATTTTGTCATTGCAGCAAGAAATATTCTAGAAAGTCTCCGCGAAAAGTAATTTCTTGTCATTCCAATTGTAAATTTTGCTGACAGTTGCGTTAGCCATAAAAATATTGTCAGAATTACGAAAATTTTGAAATTATTCATAAATATTTAGTTCGCCGTGTTCAACAAAAGGTTGGCGTTTTTTTTAATAATTATTTTCATTGTGCCAATGCCACCGAGACGAAGCAATGAGAATTTATTTCTTTTTAGCCTCTCGGCGATTAAATTTATTAGTGAGAATTTTCTTCTCTCTCAGTTGGGAATTCCTGATGACGCAATAAGTAGGAAGTTTCATTAACGAGGCTTTCACAATGGAAATAAATATAATGAGATTTTCAAGTTAATTATTAATCGTTGAACATTTTCGAAACTCGCTCGATTACGATGGCGAACGAGAAGTTTCGTGTTTTATGATTTAGTTTGGCAATTAAGTTTATTGCGATCATCAAGTTTTCATGGTATTGTGTAAGCTCGAAATAACGAGCTCGAAAATACGCGGAATCGAAGGTTGTTCGAGTCACTACTTTCTAACCTAATTCCCCTTCGATTTATCCTCGTGTCTTACGAGCAAATTAGCAGCACCAGCAGGTAAGAGGTCCTCGACGATGCATAGCGAGCACGCGACTCTTGGCCAATTCTCCTCGAGTACTGGGTCTAGGTCCTCTCCACAATTGGCCAATTAAAATTCACTTTAAATCCTCCGTATATACGCCTCGTTAGTATTCACCAATTTATGGTTATTTGCGTTACTCGCGAATTACGCATTACCCACGTGTACGCACCTAACAATCGAGCCATCGATCGACACTCTTTCTTGCTTCGTCTCGTTCTCCTCTCACATATTTTCATCGTACGTGCCTTTCTTACCGGCGAATCTATTCTCGTCTTCGGTATTCATGATTTTCATCGATTAACAGGCAAATAAATTTTAAAAAAATAATTCAATTGACAAATTAACAAAAAAAATCAACCCAGACAAATGGATGTAAAAATATACAAATTAATCAATCAATGCGAATATTGAAAAATTGGAAAATCGATAAATAAATAAATACAGCAATGAATACACAACTAGAAAAAAAACACCAACCAAATAATTTTTAAATAAACCCAAACAACTAAATTGATGAGTGAAAATTTTATTTTTTTATTTTTTATTCTAATTTTTTTTAATTTTCAATATTTTCTTTGTAAATTTTATTTAAAAATTTTATTTATTATTGAAAAATAGACCCGAACGAACAAATGGACTGATAAATTTTATTTTGTCTTTCAAATAATTAAAGGATAAACCCAAACAAACGAATAGAGATATGGAAAACGAATAAATAGCGAAATGGAAGAATGAAGAAATCGATAAATACAGAAATTTAGAAACGACTGGACATGTAAAAAATGAAAATAAACCCAAACAAGTAAACTGATGAATAAATAAATGGTTGACAAGTTTGTATCGTTGATGCTTTCATCCATGAAGACACAAGACGTGGGGACATAAACGCTTTGTAAATTCTTGGTGAGGTCTATACACGTGTAAGACTGCACTTGGGAAGCTTCTAAGTTGGAGAGTTGCATACGTTGATCGCGGGGGCTAATACAGCAAAAACCTCGGACGGCGAGATGTCGGTCACGACGGCGGGATTCGTTCGCTCTCGCAACTCGCTACATGACATCTCACACGTTTCTATTTCCTGGTCTCGCCTCTTTTTTATTTCTCCTTTCTGGATCGTTCTGCAAACGGGAATCAACGATTTCCGGTGGAAAACTCCATCGAAAATTGAGCTCGCGCGCAATCACGAAAATTCATCAAGGGAAAAACATTCAGGAAATTTATACATTTTCCATTTCTTTCGAGGCCAAACGGCGAATTTTCAAAACCAGCAGAAAAAACTGGGATTCTTTATAATTTTCTCTCAATTCTCCTTTTTTTTTAATTCTCGGACCTGAATCGTGTTATTTGAGAAGTTTGAGTTATTATTAATGAACCAGCTGTCCGCACCTGAGACTCGAAGGGACAAACGTTAATTATGACAAGGACGAATTAGAGCGGAGGGGAATTTAGTGCTTAGATTGCAACGAGAGTCTCGTTAATTAACGTTAATTACACTATCACAAAATAACTTTATTCAAAATTCTTTAATCATTTTTTATGAACATTCTTACGATCAAAACTGGACAATTTTCTCTGGTGAAGAAAATTTTTCTGACGTCAAGAATTCTAGATATTAAATTACCGATGTTTAACTTTTCCATGATCCTGAAGTTTTCATCGTTGGAATGCAACGAAATTCTGTTATTTCTTCAGCAGAGCCAATAATAATTATTCAATATTTGGTCCGGCCGATAAAACGATTCTCTCTTGCGACGAAAAAGCTCATTCGAATCAAAAAATTGCCACGATTTTCGAAATTCAATAAATAATCGATGAAAAAATGTTTTTTGTTGAATCGCAACGTTGGAAACTTCAGAGTCATACTTTTCCCATATGTAAATTCAAGTCGCGTTTCGTTTATTTAATAAATTTCGGTTTATAGCCTGTTTTGGCTATCTGCAAAAAAATTCCAAGTATATTTTGACAAACGTGACATGAATTTGCAGTTTAGATGGGGAAAATAAAAAAATTGCAAATTAAATGACTCAAATTCAAAAAGTCAGAAAATTTTTCTTCATAGGAGAAAATTGTTAGTTTTGGTGGCAAAAACTTCGGTAAAATCGAAAGAAGCCAAAATAAAGTCGTTTTGAGATGATAATGCCTCAACGTCGTGCTCGCAGACGCTGCACGACCAACAAACCGCGATCTCGGTGACTGTGGAATATTAACGTGTGCGTGTTTTCTCGCAGACGAGATCACGCACTCGGCGTATGTGTTGCGACACTTTGACTTGGCTACTACGCACTTGATACACGAAACACTCGAGAAAATCCGTCAAAGAATCTTTGAATCTCTCTCGCCCTCTCTGTCTCTCTCTCTTTCTCTCTTTCTCTCTCTTTGGATGACCAACGTCGATCCCTTTCACTGCGCGTGAAAGGAAGAGCGTCTCGTGGTCGAGCTCACGGCTTAATTTTTTTTTCAATCTAACAATCTCCTGAACTTTGCATTTCGAGAGTACGATGCGCGCGTGCGCGATGAAGAATTGAAAAATCGAAATAGAAATCGGTGCCTCGAGGATTCGATCATTATTCGACGCAACTTTCCGAATCCCGCGATGCTGATGCGCGTTCCGCATTTCGATATCGACCAGAAAAATAATCGGTTTACGAAAAATTTGACATTTCTTGGAAAATCGAAAAAAACGTCCCATCGATCGTTCAAATTCATTGAACAAAGTGAATCACTCGTACCAACCGCCACGTGTGACCCGGAGAAATCGTCCATTCTCCGGTATCGCGGGGCGAAGAGAAAAAGAGAGTCAATTATTTCGCAATTGCTTTGGAATTCATGTTTTGCCTGATGGCATGAAAAAATTTCATTCCCATACGCGCGCGCGATAGACTTTCGCACGAATATTATTTTGGAACGTCGTTCGAGTCTCCAAACTTTTCACTAGAATTCATTCCCTCCCCGATTGTCGAGTCCAGATCGTTCTTGTCATATCCACGAGAGCTTGAAATTCGTATGCACAAGAAATTAAACGATTTTTCAACAAAATTTCAAATTTGTTGTCGAAAACTTTCATTTCGTCTCCGTTTTTCTCATGAAATTATATTTTGACATTTTTTTCTTTCGTCTCCATTTTTTTCCACGACGAAATTGCAATTCGCGATGTTTCTTCTGGTCGGAAGATTCTTCGAGGTGAATAAATGAGAAACGAGAGATTCGGCTTTTCCATTACCGCACTGAAAAGAAAATTTCGTTGGAAAAGATCGATATTTTGTTGGATACGCTCAATCAAACGTTTTTTGAAAAATCACAAAAATGTTGTCATTGCAGCAATAAATATTCTACAAAGTTTCTTCGATGAGTAAATTTGGTTGACAATTCCGTTCGAATTCAAAAATATTGTCAAAATAACGAAAGTTTTGGAATTATTCCAAAATATTTAGCTTCACCGCGTTCAAAAAAATATCGACGTTTTTTTTGACAAACTTCAATTGTCAGCGCGCAGGTGGTTACCAGTCCGGATCGGGAGTAAAACGAAACCGCGACGCAATGTTACGCGCAATGATTGCCACACATCACGCGAATTTTGCGGTGAGCTGCCGTGGCTTTTCTTTTATTTATTTTAATTGGAGCAAGAGTTCCGATCCGGGAGCAGAGTGTGAACTTTTGTTTCGCACAATTGTTACGCACGTGCGTTTCAATAAACGTTCTAGCAAATTTTTCTCAGCGCCCAAAAAATCGGGCGCGCTTGAATTTACAGAAAACTCATCACAGCCCAAATAAATTAGTGAAAAATGTCGTTTTTTTCGATTTTTCCAAAAAAAGTTGCCGATTTAATAAAAAAACTAAAAAATATTCCAGATTTTCCGTTCATTCGTTTGATCTTTTTCCAAATATCTCGATAAATTTTCGCTCCGATCCGATCGTCGCGTCAATTTGCAAAAAAAAAAACGAGCTCGCAGTTTTGTCCCCCGAGCCCTTAATTCGCAGCGAGCAATGAAAATTGTGTAGCGAATCGACGGAGATAAAGAGCGGTGTGGATGAGAAAAATATTTATCAGCTCGTAAAGCCGCGTACTGCAGTCTCGGAGGCATAAAACGTGTGAAAAAATATGAATTGTCGAGTTTGTGGCTCGTTTGGCTACGCGCATAAGGTCGCGATTGCGGGCTAGCGTTCGCAAATTAACGGGCGCGCGATATATGCGCAAACCTGGTTATTCTAAGGTAGCCTCGCATTCGCCTTGTTTCGCATGTGTCTGTGCTCTTCGCTCCTCGTGTATGTTACTCAATGCGTTATACTTTTCTTGCCGCACTACTATGACAGCAGCAGACACCGAGAACGAAATTTTATGTGCACGTGAGTCTTTGCGTGTGTCTGCGAAGATGAAAAAAATGCAGCGATATTCACGTATGGGTTCTGTAGTATGCAAATTAATGTACACGTTGGTAAGCGAGCGAGAACAATTTAGCACAAAGGGTGCGTCGAGAAATCGATGCCTCGACGTCGTCGCCGAGTCCGGACGTTCGAGACTTGAAAAAAAAACCGAAAAGTTGTTGATTTTTTGGTGTTTTTAATGGTCTCGATGAGATTTTTCATCAAACGGATTTTTTTATCCTTCAAAAAGTCTGACGAATTCAGGCTTTTTTGGTCGAATCTTCGGCTCGAGCGAAAGGACACCCTTTGGGTCATGTAAGTCAGTTTAGTACCAGGCTCGAGTCACGTATTCCTGTCTTCGTGTATGTAAGCTCGTTTCGTCATTTAATGCAATTTTATTAAGAGGATATGAGAGAGACGGAGAGAAAGAGAGAGAAGAAAGCTTAAATAGCACTTTTGTAATGTTAACGATATTTTGTTTCGGTTTCAGCAACTCTCCTTTCCATCCACACAATCCAGCCATGGATCTGCGGGTTTTACCTTCAGCCTCTCCGGTAATCAGGACATCGAGGGTCCACAGGGTGGATTCGAATGCATACAGCAAACCGGTCCCAAGTAAGATTACTTCTCATTTTATTTGCCCCCATTTCTTCTCGATTATTCTTCCCAATTAAATAGTCTGCAGATTCTTCCATTTTTTTCCTCCTCACCGCTCATTTTAATCCCCATTTTTCTCCACAGGAGCCTCGAAAGCCTGGGAACTCTGCCGTGGAAAATGCGGATACAGGCCAATGACGACGTTTATGAGACTACGAGACACAGAATGGCGGTTGCCGAAGAAAATAATAAAAATAAATGGTTCGTTTTCCTTTTTATTGTCAATATTTGGCCAAAAATCCTCTATCAACAATTCTGATCAAACTCAGGCATTTTTAGACAATTCTCTAAGAAAATTCGTCCTTTCTTTTCAAATTCCGACCAAAAGTGCATCATTATTTTTTATTCTGACCAAAATTCGTCATTTTTTAAATATCCTGACAAAAAATCGTCCCTTTTTTTATTATTCTGACCAAAAATTCGTAATTTAAAAAAATACTCCGACCGAAAATTCGTCATTCATTTCTATTGAATTATTTGGAGTGTCCGGATGATCGAGAAACGCATCGATCTGCATGGAAAATGCATAATCCTGAAGTTTCCATCGTTGAAATGCAACGAAATTCTGTTATTTATTCAGCAAAGCCAATAATTATTCAATATTTGGTCCGGCCAATAAAACGATTGCCACGATTTTCAAAATTCAATGAATAATCAATAGAAAAAATGTTTTTCGTTGAATCTCGACGTTGCAAACTTCAGAGTCATGGAAAATGCATATTTGTGGATGCTTTTTGAATGGTTTTGAGAATTTTGTTGATTTTCGTTTGCAGTACAAGGGTAATCAAGGCGAATGGACCAGATATCGGTCGTAAAGTTAAAGTAAAAGCGGTCGGGAGGACGATACCACCGCCGATGACCAATACACAGAGACACAGAGAATCCACGAGCATTCCAACTTCCTCAAATCAATCGTCGAGGCCGCTAGCCCCGGTCCAGCCTCCGGTTTCCTCAACGACCTTAACGTCATCTTCCTCGTCCACGTACAAACCAATAAAGAGCAGCAATCCACCCTCGGCACGTCAGCACGAGAAGAAATGCTCCGATATCATGCGCAGGCCGCTTAGGTAAGAAAAAACCAAAAAAAAAACACTCGAAACTCTGCCCTACTCGCTTTTTCGCGATGTCAAAGTTCCCATGATTGGAACGCATCGAAAATTCATCATTTTTTATAGCAGACCCCGAAATTTTCATGCAGTATTTGTCAGCGATAATGAGACAATTTTTTTTGTCATTGGAAAACTGAATTTTCTAGAAAAATCAAAACCATCCCATTAATTATCAAAATAATGAATAAAACACATATTTTTCGTTAAATTTCGACGTTTAAAACTCAAGTCTCATCGCTTTTTCACACTTTTTCTGACGAATTGTCGCTCGCCATTATTCACACGCTGATTTTTTAATCCTCCAGAGAAAGATTGATCCACCTTCTCGCCTTGAGGCCCTACAAGAGGCCGGAACTTTACGACAGGATCAATAAAGGTATTTTCTTTTCCATTTACCGCACAACCCTTAATCCTCAACCCATTATCAGTCATTGCGACTGAAATAATCTTCAGTCTGGACTTACTCGCCGTTAAATTCAATTTATTAAATTTGATTGACTAACTAACTTTATTTATTTATTTATTTTTCCTCTTATACCAAAAAAATTTGCAAATTTTTATAAGAAAAAAAGGAAATCGTTATTATTGTTAATGAATTTTTCTTGTTTTCGAGTATTTTAATGAATTTTGTGTTTTTCATTGTCGCAGAGGGAATAAAGGAACGCGATCGTAGCACGACAACGACGTTGCTCAAGCAAGTCGCCTGTATGAAGGACAATACGTATCACTTGCACAGACACGTGTGGAACGATGTACAAGAAGACTGGCCGTTTTACACGGAGCAAGAGAAGGCAATGCTGAAAAGGCGGAAGCCCCAAAATCTGACTCCACCGGGTTCGAGCGACGGTGGATCGAGCGGTAATGATTTTTCATTTTTTTCTCCAAAAAAAAAAAAAAACGACAAATTTTCGAGCGATTGAGCGATTTCAAATGAATTTATTGAGTTCGTTCAAATTGAGAGAAAGAAAACACAAAGCTCCGGTAACTTTGGGAAAAAAAATTTCGAGCACAAAGTTAACGGAGCTCGAATTGAATTAACGAAAAAAAAGTTAAGATCGATATTAAAAAATGGTGATACGATTTAGGGAGCGGGCAATCTCCAAATTCAACGCATCCGGGGTCTCCACCAGCGATATCGGCGCCGCCACCAGGTCTCATGAGCCACAAGAGACCTGGATATTACCAGAGCGCCGACGGTCTCCAGACTAAGAGACCGAGGATATCGCACTTCCGTAAATCTGACACCGGCGGAAACAACAACAACAACAACAACAACAACCATAGCAACAATAGTAATAGCAGGGGAGAGAACGCGAGGACGACTGGTGGTAGTTTAGGGCCAATCGGGAGCGGAAGTGCTTCGAGTAGTGCGAGTGTCGTGAGTAGTGGCAGTGCTCTCGTAAACGGAAGTGCCGGGAGTGAAATCAACGGCTGGGATCATAGACAACAACATCAGCAACAGCCTCAGCCTCCGCAACAACAACAACAACAACAACAACCGCAACAGCAGCAGCAGCAGCAATTGCAACAACAACGAGATCGTGGCGATTGGAGGACTGAAAGAACGACGACGAGCAGTGAGGTGTTGCGAAATTACGGTAGCACGAAATCGTGCTTGACACCGACCAGTGACAATGAGGATAACGGAGCCATGACAAGCTCCAATCCAGCCTCGAGCTTATCCAACGTTTCCTCCAATAATCTCGGCTCCAATCATCATTCGCATAATAACAATTCGTCGAGTAATCATTATCATAATCATAATTATAATAATCATTCTAGCGTTAACAGTACGAGCAAATCTTCCCTCGTAAATGACAACAATTATTCTCGTATCGAGTTCGTCAGATCGCTCAGCAGTTCAGCAGCAACGTCCAGTGCCAATCCTCCCAACCCAACGACCACCAACGCCACTACCACCACCAACGGCCCCGTCGAACGTCGAGACGAACGTCAATCCTCCTCCGTTACCAACAATCCCTCGTCCGCATCCTCCTCCTCGTCTTCGTCTCGCAGCAACGAACGAGATCGCGAGAGAGAACGCAGCCACCGGGAACGCAGCAATCCACTCTCTGATAATTCCGCCAACAATCCTCAAAATAACGTCCACAATAACATTCATAATCTCCCATCTTCCAAATTTAATCCAAACAGTGCCAACCCCAACCAATCCCAACCCAACAAATCGTCCGCCTCGTCCGCTCCAACCAACAACTATAGCCCTACTTCACCGACCATTAGCAGCACCTCCAAGAATTCTGAATTCCCAGATTATCACACGTGAGTTTACCATCTTTTTTCTTCATCATACTCGGATTCGCATTTTTCAGATAAAACCAAAAATTGGTTTTTTATTCATGATTTTCATGATTCATGCGATCGTTACAATTTTTCCCATTATCGTTGAAAAAATGGTGTATAAAAATTTTGGGCTCTGCTTTGAAAAAATTATCAATTTTCGTTGCATTCCAACGATATACGAACTTCAACATCAATGATCCTGAAGTTTCCATCGTTGGAATGCAACGAAATTCTGTTATTTCTCTAGCAGAGCCAATAATTATTATTGAATATTTGGTCTGGCCAATAAAACGATTCTCTCTTGCGACCAAAAAGCTCAATCGACTCAAAAAATTGCCACGTTTTTCAAAATTCAATAAATAATCAATAGTAAAAATGTTTTTCGTTGAATCTCAACGTTGCAAACTTCAGAGTCATTCAACATCATTATTTTATGATACTAAAGTCTTGATCGTCGAAATTCAATGAAAAATTGATTTTTCATTTATAATTTTGATAATTTATACAATTGTTGAATTTTTTGAGTAATTTTGCTAGTAAAATTTGTCAAAATCGAACAAAAATAATAAAAAATCGCGATACAAATATTTCGTCAGAGTTTCGATACGAAAATTGAACAAAAATACAATACCGAAGTTTTGATCGTTCGAATTCCAGGGAAAGTTGATTTTTAATTCATTATTTTGATAATTTATGCGATCCTTGCAATTTTTCTCGTAAAAATGACGAGTTTTCGTTGCATTCCAACGATCCGATATTCAACAATGTCATTTTTGTTGATTTTTGACTCGTTCGTTGTTATGGAAATTGATGGTTTATTTGTTTTATCACATCAACAGGTATTTCACAACTATTAGCAGCACCGAACAGAGGAGACGGTACAAAGACGAATTCAATTCGGATTACGAGGAATATCGGAGATTGCATGCTCAAGTGGCCAAAGTTTCGAAACGTTTTGCCCAATTGGAAGAGAAACGGCGGAAGGAACTCGAAAACGGCAATCGGGGGAAAATTGAGGTAAACGTCTTAAAGATTATCGAAGAATTTTGTATTTTTTCATCAAATTTGTTCGTTGTTACTTTAATTATGATTGTCGTCGAAAAATGGCGTAACATTTGGGCTTTCCGTTGACACAGGAAATCGAAGTGCAAATCTGGCGCGAGTACAACGACACGAAACGCGATCCGGTCCACAAAGAGGCGAAGAAGCGATTTGATTATCTGCACGAAAAGTTAAGTCACTTGAAGCGGCTCGTGCACGAGTACGATATGAAAAATTCGGCAGGTAACGGACAAACGGATAAAATATTGACCGTTAGAAACGGCGTCGTCGACTCTGAGAACAGCGCCAACTTACGCTACTGACACAAACTCAAACGGCAGCCGATCCTCCTATGCCTCGTATCAAAACTCGCGAAACTTTTTCCCCCGATCTCGCTCAGTTTCATCATTAAATATCTACCGATTATCGGCAAGCACCAGGGTTGAAGCGAAACCGAAAACCATTTAAATGAAACAACCGACAAATTTGGCCAGCCAATGACGAAGAAATTTTTGTCTCGTTCGAGCACGTCGTTTTCTTCGATACGACGATTCTCTTCTGCTCTCTTCCTCTCTCCCTCGCTCCCTCTCGCTCTTCAAAGACAAAAATCATCACAAATACGACATCCGGACCAAAATCACGAACGAGCGATTGCTAGAGACGACAAAATTAATCGAAAAAAAAGCGATGCGTCTCCCTTGTGTGCGTGAGTGCGTGTGTGCCACATTTTTCCTTTTTTTCAACGCTGCTTAACGTCCAAGACTGTCCAATGGAGGAGAAAATGAATAAATATTTAAAAAAAAGCATGAAGAATCAAAAACAATATTTGTAGTTGAAAGAAGGACGTAGGGCGAAGAGAAAAGTTGCCAAGAAGTCTCCGGCCCATAAAATTGAGTGTAAAAGTCCGAGTAGGGCAAAGGGAGCTCCGAGAGAACACGAAGAAAAGTCAAAAATTCCGCCAGGATCGAAAGTTCATTCGATTCCTCCAACGCGGCTCGAACAATAAAAAAAAACAACAACAAACAAATAAAAATCCTCAAAACTGCGAGTTTCGAAGAAGCAACAACAAAAAAAGTGAAGAAAATCGACTGGATCGGAATGGAGAGTGTACATTTTAGATAATTAAGAGAGTTTGGGGCAAAAGCGTGATTGACAATTTTATCAACGATTCAAACAACAACAACAAAACCGAAAACAAGAAAAATATTCAAAAAATTAATAAACAGCCGCCATCTCTGTCGCTCGAGCGACCGAGAAATAATTAAGCGAAGAAAAAAACACACACAAATAATAATAATAATAATAATAATAATAATAATAATAATAATAATAATAATAATAATAATAATAATAATGAATAATTAATAATAATTAACGACGATCGAAGTTAGGGAAAAAAATATATCAAGACAGGTGTATTAGTGATAATGATGGTGTGCTGCCAGGCGTACCGCGCGAACTTTCGCTTTTAAACCATTTAATTTCATTATGTAATAATAATTATTATTAATATTATTACCATTATCGATTAATCCTATTACTCTAATTGTATTAATGTTCAGGTAGATAGTCAAGAATTATAACCGAACTCCCGGAGCAGTTATCGATCGGGGAAAAGATAAAAACAATGAGACAGAGAAAAGAGATTTATCGGAAAGCAAAAGAGCCAATGATTCGTTTGGACACGATCTTGATTCGCGAGAATGCGTGAAATGTCTCGTCATCCGCATACTTTTCTGCGCTTGTCACGTTTTTTTTCTCTTCTTCTTATTTTATTTTTATTTTTCATTGTACAGAATTTCCGTGCTCGCTCGATCGTTACCATAACAAGCAACAAAACACACACAAAGAAAAGCCCAAATTTATTCGCATGCCCGAAATCGCGCAATTCGTTCTTCGTTGTTCCAATCAAATATTTTTTTCCTCGCGTTCCAAAGCCCAACTTCAATTTCGCCGTCAATTTTATGCACGTTTTTCCATTTCTTCCTCTCTGGACGAAAGGGATTTCACTTTTCACGCTTCCACTAAATTGGCTAATGAATCCGATGTGCACGAAATAGTCTGAAACAACCGACCCAAAAAAATTGCTTCTCACCTGCTGATTCGGCATCACGAACGAATCACCAAACATTTCGCCAATATTCAAAATTCTTCTAATTAATCGCAGCCTGATACTTATTATTATTATTATTTCATCGATGTCGATATTCGAAACGTGCCGTTTCCAAACGGTCCCGATCGGCATCCCTATTTATTGGCATTAATGCTCGCAAAAATAATTGAAATATTGTAAAAAAAATACTTTTTCATCCATTGGAGCAACGCTATCGAATTCTTTTTCTTATAATGTTACCGCGTTACTCAAATTTTTAGCATATTATTATTATTATCATTATATTATTATTATTATTATTATTATTATTAAAATTAACAGTTTATCATTATTATATTATGATTATTATGAATATTATTTAAAAAATACGGCATAACGATGCGTTTACGTTTCCTCTTCATGATTTTTCTTCGTCTTTCGTCTCCGTTGAGACGGTCGAATGTTATTTTTACGATAATTAATAATAATTATTATTATTAATAGCAATTTTGCATTATTCTATTGTATATCGATGGCCACGGTCCATGTTATTTTTCGTGTTTTTCTTTCTTCTTGTTTCTCTGTTTGAAATAATTATTTTCGATGATGATGATGATGAACCCCGCTCAAATCGACTTTTTGTTTGTTTCCTCGTAAACGGAACTTGTGTACGCCTTGACAGAGTTTTAATAACGAGAGAGAGAAAAAAAAAGGGAGAATTATATGAATGGATAATTATTTATATGTGTATGCATCTTGGAACGTTATTGATTATTGGAAAAGTTTGTAAATATTTGATTTTGCGGATTATTATGTTTTTAACGTCCTGGTACATCGATCTTGCGTCGTGCCGCTCTCCGGCTGAGGAATTGCGAGCAAAGAAATGCCTTTTATTATCGTTCTTGTTTTGTAATCTACTTAGGCAATTGAAAACAAATATATATATATATAATAATAATGTATGAAAAAAATGAAAAAAAAAAACAATCTGATTGTATGTATTTTCTCGATGTTTCTGAACGATTGACTATTTTTGCAAATTTTGGCTCTTAAGATCGCGGAATATGCTGCTACGAGATACATTTTTCACTTCCGGTCTTTACGCGCCCGGGCTTCATGATTATAAGCAGAAAAATTCACGTTCAGATACGCTGTGCCATGTCGGCCATCTTTCTTTTTGCACCGAAATTCAGAGTCAATTTTTTCGTTTCATACTTTTTTTTTCGTACCACTCAGCTCTTTTTTTCCGTTTTTTTATGGCGATTTTTTGGTCCCGGGCTTCTCCTTCCGGTGTGAGAAATAAATCGATGCGTTTTGGAAGGTGCAATACGTAAAATTGAAAATCATGAAATTACATATGAAGAAAAAAATGCTTGCTAATTGTATTGAATTGGTGCGAAATCCAACGTTCGCTCGAACGAAGTTTTTAAAGTGCCAAGGCCAGGATGGCTCGAACGTAGAGATGTATGAATTGTGTGAAAAAAACGACATTAACGAACGTAAAAATTAAAAAAAAACGATATGAAATTAAACACGAAGGTACTGATATAAAACGTGTGTTACGAGGGTCCATACGAGGGTCGATAAACAAACAAAAATCATGTGTGTTAATCTCTCGAGCGAGTAAATGAGGAAACACGTTAGTGAGGTCTCGATTACGAAGGAAAAAGTGCGCTTTCTGTGTGTAGCATTGATTTTCTATCGGTCGCAACGTAATTTGAATTGCGCGTGCCCGCCATTTTATTTGCCATCAACTTCAGGGTTGCGAGCAGGTGTGATGAGAACGCGAACGAACAAACGTATGAAGAAAAAAAATCTTATCATGTGTTGAATATTTCTCACTGATTAATGACTGCGAACGAGAGTTTTTTCGGAATGAATAATAAGCACGAGAGTCAACGTGTCCGAATGAGTCACACTCGAACCGGAAGTGAATGGAGTACCGTCGAGTTTTCCCTCGGACACTGCCACGGTCGCATTCACCTCCGATTAAAATGATTAAATCAAGTGCCAATCGTAGCAGAGCAACGACTAAACGATACGACCATAATTACATATTTAAAACGCATAAGAAATGTACAGAAATGCGATAAATAGAAAACGGCGCGTTCGAACTTGGAAGCGAAAGAGCGCATGCGCGGCTTCAATCGAAATGACAAAAAAAACACGAAGAATTTGGCAACACAGCGCGAAGACTCGTCGCGAGTCCTCGGCAGTCGGTCGCGGGGGAGGGAAAACGAAAAACTATTCGTCTCGTAATTTTGCCTTGGAATATTTAGCAACCCTCGATGAAAGTCTTTCGGGTCAAGACAATCTTAATCACTCGCCAAATATGTGCTATCAGCTGTTTTCTCCTTTCTAATTATTTTCTGCATATCGCGAATTTTTGTGTCAACATTTAAACTCTTACAAAAAAAAAGTAAGGTTATACTCAATGTCTAAACTCTTTTCGTCCCTGCATCTCGCGCGCGCCAACCAAGAGAATTTAACGAATTATCTATACACATATGTATATCTATAAATAGACGAATTTTTAGATAAAATTTTACGTGTTATAGGCAAATTTGTATAAAGATATCGTACTCGAAATTTTTAGATAGAGGCGAGAGCCTTCTCGATATAACGATCGACACTTTTTTCCTCCTCTCTCTCTTTCTAGTACACGATCCCCCGAAATCTTTTCCCTCCCAATCTCGAGATCCCGAACCGATGAAATTCAACTATTTTCAATAAAATACTTTCGAGTTTTCCAAAGATGCGAAATAGCAGTGTCACTTGAGTCGTGCGGTTTTTATGGCGGCCATTTTTTTAGCTTCACTTTGCCATCAGAACAATTCGTCCCGAATAATAATGAACCGATCCACATTTTTGTTGGAGCTGAATAAATCGCGCTCATTTCTTACGTATCTATTGTTGATTAAACAATACAAACGCGGCCTTACTTATACATACTGTGTACATATTAAATTTAAAGACCGAAAGTCCGACGTTCTTCATAGAGCTGCATTTTCAAATGACCAAACACGTTGAGAAAATTTTCAATTCTTTTTATTTTCCTTTCTGTAAAGTCACGCGAGCCTGGAGCAATTTCATTCAGTCGAAAAATGAGTCAAAAATGCGGTTAAACGATAAGCAAAACGGGAAAAAGGGCGCGGGATTTAAAGTCGCCTGGGCTCGCTTTTGACAGGTTGACGTTCGCGGGTTAATAGACGGAATTCATATACTGCTTCTCCGCTTTCGTTTCTTCCTCGAGAATTTACCTGACGCAAAACATAACGAAAACACACACTAATACATACTCGTTATTATAATACTATTACTTTTGACTGTGATGCTACTGTTATGTAAAATAATACGTGTACATGGATATATGTGTATATTATTAATTGTTTCTCCTTATTTTTCACTCGAGGTTGTTTTTTTTTGTTTTGTTTTTTTTTTATCGTAAAAACGACAACCACGCATTCTCGTGCCGTTATTTCCGACGACACCAAAACGTAACAATTCGTCATTTTCGTTCGGTGGTTGCTGCATATATAGATATTTAAATGTGACATCTTCCATGCGAAATCTTTCAACTCAATTCTCTCCGCTGACTCTCCGCCATTTTCTAAAAACTTTTCTCCCCAATTATTTCGTGGCTACAGAGGAAATTGTTTTTTTTTTTCTTGCCACTTATTATTGATTCGTGCTCAGACACTTATTTCCTTCAGTTGAATCGTTGGCGCCCGCGACAAGAGAGAATTTTTAGAGTGGATAGTAACGTGTTGAAGAAATTTGTTCTCAAAGTCGTAAACGTTCGCGGTCAAGCTCGCTCGCACCTTTTTGTTGTTGGTAAAATTTTGGTTATGTGTGTGTGAAAAAAGGAGAAGATTAATGAAAAGATTAGTAGGGCATGAAAAATCTTACGATATATCGCGGGAAAATGGCTGTCGAGTTAGAAAATGGAAAATAAAAAGGAAAGGGAATGCTCGCGACGAGAATGAGACGCGCGAGAGCGAGAGAGAGAGAGGGGAAAAATGCAAAAGAGGAAACCGTAACCCGCGTCGTGGTAGTTACCTGTTTACTATTTTTTAAGTGCGTGTTAAATAGATGAGCGTGCATGTGTGACGAACGAAAGAAAGAAAATACGAAAAAAAAGAAAAAAACAAGTAAAACCCAAGTGGACCTTGATGGACTCTTAAGAAAAGCGGTGATTAGATATTTAAATGAAAAATGTAACGCGCGACCTGCGAAATATGGCGATATGAATGATAATCCAATAAAAATGGAATAAAAAGTGAAATGTGAGGCGAAAAAAAGAAAGTTGAAGGATGAAAATGTGTAAGGCGAACGGGGTACGAAAGAAATATTTGTACACCCCCCCCCCCCCCCCCCCCCAAACTCTTGTATTGACGACGACTGCATTGCTCCCCTGACAAAGGCTCGTATATTCATTATTATATAGTTGTATTTGCAATTATTATCTACAATATGTTATTATATATTCATTAAAGTAACAATCAACAAAACAGCAACCAACAAATAAAGATTATATTATTGAAATAAATGAACTACTGAAAAAGGCTAATTGTCGTAAAGAATAATATGGAGACTTATCGCGGAAACCGCCAAGCAGAAAAGGGCGCGAATCCATCGCCGGTGACATCTACCTGTCGAATTGGCAAACAAAAAAAAACGATTCCTTTTGTCTTTCGTCGCCCTTTTTCGTTGTCCACACCGCGTCTTGTCTCTATTTCGGCAAAACAAACTCTAAGCACGGGTAGACTCGAATTGGCGAGGTTCTCACGAACGACAGGAAAAATCGCGTTTTCGTCCACGAGTCGACTCAAAAATTGCGCGATCGTTTGTTTGTTTTTCTTCATCTCCGCGTGTGTCACTTCAAGGAGGCACGATTGGAGTTGATCTCTGTTGATGTACATAATTATTTGCTTGTGAGTGCGAGCACGAGACGGTCTAGTTAATCGTTTTCTTGTATTTTCCCTTTTGCTCATTCGAAAATCGTCAAAACAGAGAGACTGAAATGCCATTGACGGGCGGCTCGTGCGGTACGACGATTTACGCCTCTCGACCCTCGCCAACGCGAGTCAAGTCCGCGTCCTGTGTGCAGCAGCTACACTAACGCATGTGTCACCGCGAAAAACGAAAGAAACCAATAGGATTTCTCCTCGCGCGACTACGCACGTCCTCGAACGTGTTTTCCGGCTTTTGCTTCAACGTTTTATTCGAGTATTTAGCAAGTGAACAAAAAAAACGATAAAAAAAGACTAAATATTAACAATTGAAAAGGAACGAATAAAAATGGAATAATAATCGAAATATTTAGTGTACAAGGTCGGCGCGATATTATTAGCTCGATGACAAGCGAAACGACAGCGATCGGGCGATAATCCAAAATGGCGAACACATGTGCGATTAAATGGATTTTGATTACTGAAAAAATTAACGAGATGAAAACAACGTATATGTATAAAATGTATTTTAAGCGAGAAAACGAGAGAGAAAAAACGAATCGATTTACATTTATATACTTCACACAGTAAAAAAATACAAGAAAATAGTGAAAGAATGAAAAACGAAAAAAAAAACATGCAAGTTACGAGAATATAGGGATCACACGCGTGGTTCTGCGTTCTAGTGATACGCGTATGTGCTTTTGGGCCGAGTCTTTTTAATTACGAGAGAGATACATGTACACACCGGGACGCCTTTCCACTCGCGGAGCAACCAGCCACGGAGTGTTTTTCTTTTTTTTCTTTCAAATAATGGAAATATAAAGAAAAATGACCTTGACGAGACGCTCGCGATGTCATTATCGTGTCTTCTTGAGTTTCTCTCCCTCGCTCTCTCTCCGAGCCCCCTCGTCTCTCGTTTCTTCCTGATGACTCTTTGTAGCCGCGCCTTCGCGGACAAAAACGAAAAAGAAAACATTCCCCCGAATGTCGCGAAAAAATCATTCACGCAATCCCGGCTCTATCAAAACCAACGAGACGCCATTTTTTTTCTACGTTGTTCCCCCTCGTACTTTCGTACTTATTTCATTTTTGTCATCGGATCCAAATCATTGGCGCGACTGTTTCCCCGACGCCATTTCTTTCGCCTTCATTTTTTGGAGTATCTTTGTAAAAACTCCTCGTGGAATCGAAGGGGCGAGAGAAAATTGACACACGAGATGCATCAAGTTTTGCCCGAATTATTCGAAAAAAACACTAATAGAGAGGAAGAGGGAGGACGAAATATCGGTCGGTGACTAATTAAATATATTTATTCAAATGACTTGCCAGGTTTAATTGCACAGTATACAATGAGAGATAGAGAATAAAGCGATGAGTACACAAAAGTCGATAAAATTAAATAAACGAAAGCATCATGGAAACGAAGAAGAAGAATTATGAAACAATACGAAAAAGATCTATAGTTTATGGATTAATGGATGCGTTGCATAGCTATCGAAATGTTTCACAAGATATATTGATGTATATATTTTAAGTTTGTATTATAACTCCCCACTTAATTTGTATGAAATGAAGAATATCATTAAAATGATGATGAAAATAATCAAGACATCTTTTTATTCAACTTCTTGAACAATTTTCGTCGTCGTCATTTTTCCCTCTTTCCCTGTGCGTTTCGAAGCTTTGAAAATTCTTCAATCGCCCTCGAAAACGTATATGCATAAAAGCAGAACGAGTTACCGACTGAAGGTAAGGAATGATCGAACGGGTGACCGGTTTGTTACGCAGTTTAGTCGAAATTTCGCAACATTCTGTGTGTTAAGTTTGCATCATAACTCCCAAAACTTGCATTAAATGACGAATTTTATTCAAGTTTTCCAATAACTTTTGTCGTGATTCCTCATTCTTCTCTTGCGCTGCACGTGCAGCTTCGGAAATTCGATCGCCTGCTCCGAAATGCCGCATGCAAGTAAGACCCTACTTTACTGACGTCAAATAAAAGGCCAATCAAAAACGCAATAAAAAACATTGAGCTGGTCTCTTTAACCGCCAGGCGGAGTGCCGGACCGGCAGTATCGTGCGGTAGACAAAAGTTACCGTATTCTCTGGCCTTCGAGCACGTTCCAGTACGTTGATATGAATTGACAGCGACGAAATGTACGTAAAATCGAGTAAAACCCGAAATTCTTGAAGTATTTTAAAAAATCAACAGAAAATCGTTCAAAATAAAAATAAAAAATGCCTCAGGGCCGAAAGAAAACTCCTTTCAGTGGAAAGGCCAAGAAACAGCAGATGCAGGCGAAAAAACAGAGACAAACTCGAGCGATTCTCGGTGAGTAAAAAAGTTAAATCATGAACAACTTAAAATTTGTCTCTCTGAATCTTGTGACTGAAAAAATCTAGCTAAATGAAAACTCGAACGATCAAAAACTCGCGCACTAACGTCACACGTTTTTTCGGTCCCGTCCAGTCTCCAGGGAAGACGACGACAGCGAGAATGCCGAAAATTCGGCTACTAGGGACATCCAAAAAATAAATAAACAACCGAGAGACAACTCTGGAAAGGGAAAATACTCGCTCCAATTCTTTCAAGAATCCAAACAAGAACTCCAGCGACGTAAAGAAGACGCGAGGAAATCTATCGAGCCCATTCCCCTGGAACAACAAGAAATATCCGACGATTATTTCCCTCCGGAGATCCATCTTCCCAAAAGGCCTCCTTGGGATTTCAACATGAGCAAAGAACAGCTCGACATGAGAGAACAGAAATACTTTGCCGTTAGTTATTTCTTAATTCACTTTCTATGCCGGAAATCGATTTGAAATAAACTCTCCGTAGATCGTGCGATGAAAACGTGCTCAAAAAGTGAGCCTTTGGCTGGATTTTTGTTGAAACGTCAATCGTCTATGAAAAAAAAGTCCCGTTTGTTTTAGTTTCAAACGAAATCTTTTGGAAAACAAATTTTTTGATAAAAAATCCAAACTCGGGTCAAAAAGACCCATATGATCCGCGGATCACATGATTTTTATGCTTTTCATGCTTTTTTGTCCCGCCACTTATATCTCACGTATTTGGAGAGAAAACAACGTTTGAAAAAATGAGATTTTTGGTGAAAACAAATTGTTGCTCGGGTCAAAACGACTCAAAAAAGGCGCTGAGCGAATTTTAGCTGCCAAGCTTGATCCAGCAAATCTTTATTTGTATTTCTTATCAATACGCTCTTTGGAGAATCGTTAAAACTTGTGCATTAATGCCGAACGACAAAACATTAAGTTTTTTTACCCAATTTCTGTCGGAATGTCTTTAAAAAACATGGAAAAGTTGTCGGTCGGGTCAAAAAGACCCAAAAGATCTAAGGAGGGATAAATTAAAGCTCCAAATTTGCATCCAGCAAAGTCTTATTTGCATTCTTGGTCAAGACGCGCTTTGAATAATCGTTGAATTTTGTGCATCAAGGCCGAACGACAAGAACATGCATTTTTTTTTCCATTTCTGGAGAAAAATCTGAAAAAACATGGAAAGTTTGTCGGTCCGGTCAAAAAGGCACAAAAGATCCGCGGAGGGTGAAATTACAGCTCCAAATTTCGAGCAAATCATTATTTGTATTTTTTACCAGGACATCCTTTGAATAATCATTGATTTCTGCAGGAATATCTAAAAAACATGGAAGAAATTCGGGACATTAGTTACTTCGAGCTGAATCTGGAGACCTGGAGACAGCTCTGGAGAGTTTTGGAGATGTCGGACGTGTTGTTGGTGATAGTGGACATAAGATTTCCGGTATTGATGTTTCCGCCTTATCTGTACAGCTACGTGACGCGGGAGCTCAGAAAAGAAATGATATTGATACTCAACAAAATAGATTTAGCTCCAGCGCCGCTGGTTTTGGCTTGGAGAGAATATTTCAAGTCGCGATATCCGGAGCTGCGGATTCTATACTTTACGTCTTTCCCTGCCTACAACTTGCGAGGCAACACAGCGTGTGGAGAGAACCTGAAAACACGACGCAGGAAAGGAAAACTAAAAATGGCAGCAGAAGGCGCCCAGAAATTGATGGAAACTTGTCGCGACATCGTTGCTGATAAGGTCGATCTCACTTCCTGGCAAGAAAAGATTCAAGAAGAAATGCATCTCGAGTACGATCTGGATGACCTCGAGAGAAGAGACAACGTCGTCATCCAGAAGGAAGACACGAGCTTCTATCAACACGAGAGATTCAAAAATGGCGTTTTGACCATCGGCTGCATCGGGACACCCAACGTTGGGAAATCTTCTCTTATGAATGCCTTGATGGGTCAGTATTCCACGGAGAATCCATCATTGGAGCTCCGCGAGTCGTTTTATCCCACCCCGAATCATAAGTCGAATAAACCGGAAAATATTTAACGTGAAATGAAACAGAAATGAAGACGAAAAATTTGCCAAGGAACCGAATTTGCTTCACAAATTTCCTTTTCGTCCTGCCGCTTTTGTCTCGCATATTTAGAGAGAAAAAAATCTGGAATTGTCTCCATCGATTCTACTTTAAGGTTCCGAAGTCGTTGAGTCGTCGATATTGTTTTATTTTGAAATAAAACGTTTTAAAAAATGCGATTTAAAAAAAAAGTTGTCGCTCCGGTGGAAAAACCCCATACGGTTCGCGAAGAGTTAAAATTGAACAAAACTTTCGAAGATACGTGGAAACGAAGATTCTAACGAGGCATAATTGTTTTTTTTTTTATACAGGAAAAAAAGTTGTCAGCGTTTCTCGGACTCCAGGCCACACGAAACACTTCCAAACGATTTATTTGACAAAAACTGTTTGTCTGTGCGACTGTCCTGGCTTGGTATTCCCATCGACGGTACCGAAGCAGCTGCAAATATTGATGGGATCGTTTCCCATCGCTCAGGTCCGAGAGCCTTACACCGCGATCAAGTTTATCGCCGAACGGCTGGATTTGCCGCAATTGTTGAGGATACAGCATCAAGATAACGACGACACGTGGTCCGCGATGGATATTTGCGACGGTTGGGCAGCGAAAAAGAATTATTTTACCGCAAAGGCTGCCAGACTCGACTCTTACCGAGCTGCTAATTCGTTGCTCAGGTTGGCGCTCGAGGGAAAGATTTGTATCCACGTTTATCCACGCGGATGGGCTAGCACCAAAGGTAAAAATTCTAAATTCGATAAAAATTCCATAAAAACTTCGAAAATCTTTCAAAATTCCATTTTTTCCAATTTCCCATGAACTTTTCTACATTTTTCCAATTCAATTTATTTCGGTTTTCGAAAAGTTCTCAATTCATTCGTATTTTTCAGTTATTTTCATTTCAGTTTTGAAAATTTTTCGATTTCTCCCATTTTTCGAAAATTTTACATTTTTTTAGACGAATGGGCGAAACATCCGGATGTTGAGGCGATAAAGTGGGTCCAGGCGAGCATCGGATCGGAAGAAGAACTCGAGAAGGAAAATTCGTGTTCCTCTTCGGAGGACGGAGAAACGAGTTCGACGCTCAGGGACGAAGACTCTGAGGAGGAAGACGAAGACACGAACGTGCCGATCGCCGTCAACAAATTCGACGCGTTGGCTACCGACGCGTAAAAAAATAAAAAAGCGATACGACAGATCCGTTAAAAACTGATTTATTCACAGAATGTTTTTAGTTCGTTATCGATTAAATCGCATTACAAAAACTGAATTATTATTCCGCTGATTCATGAAGGAAAATGAGACGCAATTCTGTTAAGGAGCTCGCAATTGCGCGAGCAACGCTTCGTTTTTGCGACACTCGATTGTTAACTGCCTCACCGCAGCCACGTATTTTCTCTGTTGCTCCATCAGCGTCACCAGTTGACGGTTGAGGGCATATCGTCTGTCCTTTTCATCGGCGCATCGCCGTTCGACCTGGGAATTCGAAAAAAAATTCGACTTTTTCGAATCTTCACTTTTCCCCTGAGATTTCAACATTTTTTCGGTTCGAATGGTCGAACGTTTGTTAAGAATTTTTGAAAGATTCAAATGCAACAGAAATGATGGAAATAATTATCGTTTTCTTTGTTTTTCTAATTTCAAACGTAAAAAACTGATTAATTCTCAAAATGTTAACGAATTTATAAAATATCTTGATTTTTCTCGATTTTTTCTGTAATAACTTTTCGGAAAATTCGATACAAGCGAAATTTGGGAAATAATTAAGTTGCTTAAAATTTTCAACGTAAAAAACGGATTCATGATCAAAATGTCAACGTGCCTGTTCGATATTTTCGTTTCTAAAGCCTGTACAACTTAGCGATTATCCAGAATTTCTATGCAAAAGTGTTACGTCTCTGTTGCACAGAGAAAAATCCTAGAGAAGCTGATTTCCATTGTATTTTGTTGAAAACGTCTATTTTCGTACGTGGAAAAGTTTGTCATTAAAGTGAGTCACTGAAATCTCGTCACTTACTTTTTCCTTGTTCCTTTTGACTCCTGCGATTATTGCCTCGAATTGTTTCAGAAATTGGTCCTTTCCACTCGTCGAAGCCATTGCTCTAGAAATAACGAAGAAAAAAGAAAGTTCAACGTCGTTTCAATCCGTTTATTTTGGAACTAATTTTACTGAGAAATTTTTTTGGATTACTCACTCGTTGTAATTGTCTTGGATCGAGTTCAGCAAGGACAATTCTTTGCTCAGATACAATTTCGTGTCGTCCAGAGTATTGTACAAAGTGTAATATTGTTTGGTCTCCTTGTGTTTCGCCGAAACTGAAAAAAATGGAAAAACGATCAATTTGACCGAAATAATGGAGGAAATTTTTTATTTCGACCGAACGACGGTGTCGAAATATTTTGTTTCTGTAATTTGAAGTCATTTCTCTCGAATTTGTCGCCGCAACGGAATAAAAAGAAGAAAACGATAAATTTCCGGCGAAATGGGCTCAAATTTTTAATAGAAAACCTTTACCTTGATTATAAAGTTCCATGAATCGTCTTTGATATTGCGTTAATTCGGATCTGCCCGGGACATCGTCGAGTTGTCTGGTGAGAGAAGCAATGGCTCGATTTTTCTTAGCCAGCAAGAGTCTCGTGCGGTTGATGGCTTCTTTGACTTGATCGTATTCGGCAACGCGACTTTGTTCTTCCTGCGGTTCGCCAGTCTCGATTTCTTGGACCATTTTTTGAAGATTCAACAATTCGTTTTTGCATTGTTCGCGAAATTTGTGTTCTTGTTCTTTTAATCCGCTGTGCACCATCAAAAGTTCTTCCAGGGTTCTGATCGTTCTGAAAAAAAAATGCAAACATTAAAATCCATTAATACGAATTCGTCCATAAAATCAATCAATTCTCTTCATCGTACTCTCTGTTATCATCAGATTCCATTTTCTCCATTGCCAAAAATGCGTCTTCCACAGATTTCCTCTTTGCTCGAGACTTTTCCGATCGTTCGATCGCACTGTCCAGTTTATCTCGCAAAGCATCTCGTTCCTCGACAATTTTGCTCATTCGACTCTGTAAAACGGATCGTTGTTTCTCGAGAGCCGCACGAGCACGCGAATAACCAATTTCGTTCTCGGTGCCCTAAAGCAGAAAAGTTATTATCATCAAATTATTTATATTGATGGGAATAATTGTTCATTAATTATAATTAATAATTCTTATTTATTCATACTAATTTCAAACAATTATTAGTCATAATGATTATTCATAAACAATTGATTATAATTAATAATTGTTATTCAAGATTGAATTATTATTATCGTTAGTCATTTATTATTAATAATAATAACCATTATTAATAATGTATAGCGATTATTATTGAATAAATTGTCATTGATGATTGATTGACAATGATAATTATTGGTATTAACAATTATTATTATTATTTGTGTACGAATGACGGAAAAAACGAAAGTACGAATTTGAAACTCACTTCTTGATCTGAAATGCTCATAGACGCGTATTTTTCAGCAACCTCGACGATTTCTTGTGCCTGCAGACCCACAATGTTCCCGACAGCACTGGCGCTAAGACGATCTTCGTCGAAGTGAATTTCCCGGGTCTCGTTACGGGGATCCTTGGATTCTTTGGTCGCAACGAATTCCTCGGATCCTTGAGTGTCTTCGGAGTCGAGCGACGACGAGGAAGTCACTGGAATCATCATGGATCCGTACTCCAGTAAGGTGCTGCGGATTTTTGCTGTCTCGTCCTTCGGCCCAGCGTCTCGACGCTTGAAACGTCTTCGCGGATCGTACGCTCGCTACCAGCAAAAAATATCAAATAAAACGATATTCTTTCTTTTTTTTGGCAGCTCAACATCTTTGTTTTGTTTTTTTACCTTCACCATTTGCACGTTCGGGATAATATCGTCGACCAACGACTCTTGACGATCCTCCGAAAATTTGTGATGCTTTTCGAACTGCCCGATCGCGAAAGAACGCAAAAAACTTGCTCTCTCTTCTCGCATTTCCATCGAACGTTTCACCAACCACTTTTGCAAATTTAGTGCAATTAATTTTAATGAACATCAAAATATGAACCCTTCGAGTACACGCCGGGTCATTCTGACCCCAACAATATTCTATATTATGCTTTGGCATTTAATTATCGTCAAAAAACAAATTCCGTAACTACGAAAAAGAAAAAAAAGTGCGTTTTCACGGAATACAAAGATTTCAAATTCTCCTTGGGTCAAATTGACCCAATACGTACTCGAAGGGTTAAAATCTAATAAAAATCAATAAAATTCATTGAAAAAACGTCTAATGAATGAAAATAATAAATTTAGTGAATCGTAATTAATGATGTAAATAATTATTACTTGAACAACTGGAAATATATGAATGCAATCCAGTCCCTGAATCTGATGAGGTTCGATTCGGTGCGGACAATTCATTCGTGGCAGCATGACGACTATCTTTTCTGTTAAGGCTCTGAACGTTCAAAAAAATGAATATTTTATGAGCATCTACGCGACGCAATCATTTCTACGCAGAAAAATTAGATTTTGCTTTAAAAAAAATTCCAAAACATGGAAAAAATTCGAAAACGCAGACAATTTGTTATTTTTTCACATAAGTAAATTCTGAAGGAAATGAAATCTCTAGAAAATTGAATAAAAACTTTTGGAAATCTTGAAAATATGAAATTTCTCACATCTTTTGTCCTATCGTCAAATTTTCTTGGAAAAGCAAGTCTACGTCGACATCAAAGTTGCAGGATTCTATGCACCACGTCATTCCTCCAACGACCTGGGAAAATGTTCACCACGTCATTTTATTTGCCACAGGAATCAAGATTTTTTCGATTTTCAACAACAAACCTTATCAAAATTTGATAATCCTTTTATTCTGGCTCTGAAATAACCAGCAGCCACGAGAAGATCGACAATTTCGTTGAATTTGACCGCTTGCTCTTCGTCTTCCCGAACATCGGCCTTGAGGACGAGGAAAATTTAGAATTTGTCAATTATTTTTGCAGTCCCGGGCGTGTTATTATTTAAAAAAAAAGCTTCGCTGATGACAAAATAAATACCTCAGCCACTTCGGACGGCGCGGAGCCTTTTGAACAGTTGTTCAACATTTCGTGCTGCCTGCTTTTCATAAAAAGGGAATTCAAACTGTTCAGCGACGTCGATTTTGTTTGATTATTGATTAAAAATACGAAAAATCTTTTTAACAATTGAGAATCCCGATAAAACTGACAGCCGCCCTTTTCTTCGCGGTGTTGACAGCCCGACAGCTGATCGGCGTCGAATTTCAATTAATTCGGTGGGGTTAGATATATATTTCTGTTTACCGGCTTTAACGTGTATTTTACGCAAAGAAACTCACTCGTTAAATTTCATTGAATTCTTGCATAAGGAAATTTTTCATTTATTTTTCTTCAAAAAACGAAATTGGCGAATTTTTTAATAATTAATATTGTTTTATTTGTTATGGCGTGGACATTTCGCTCGATCAATCATGTGACGGCGCCACTGTAGAGTGGCCAGACACGGAGCACGGAGCTTTTCTGTTCCGGATCATTCGGAAACGCTACGTGAAAGAAATTGCGTTCGATTTCACAATAATTAGAATTAAAGAGTATTTTTCGATTTGTTTTTCTAATCCTCAAGATTCTTTCGGCCTAAAAGCAGCTGCCGGGATTTTCAGTTTCTTTTTAAATAATAATAATGCTCGGATTTGACGATTTTTTTTTTCATCCCTTCCTCCATGATCAGGACTTCGTTGAGATGTTTGTAGTTTTTTTCGAACTTTCGAAAACTCCGGAAAAATTTAAATATCGAAATAGTAGGTTTGCGAATCGGATAACGAATTAGGATGAAAATCTTGGGACAATTTACAGCGTCCCTCTGAGATTTTCGTAGATTCTTTTCAAATGATTCAGTAATTGAGAAAAAATTCGAAAAAAAAAATTGAACGTTCGGGCAATTGGGAAACGGATGATGAAAATTATTCTAAATACATTATTTTTTCATTTTTGAATGAAAGATTTTCTCTTTAATGCTCAAACAGTACACAAGAATGATGGAACAGATGGAATATTCATGTTTTCACGCGTTTATTTGGCGGCCGTGAGAGTGTTTGAGTGGCTGGATGATTTAGAATCGCGCATGGACGCGCTGCGTTTCCGTTTGAGTTCTTCCTTCCTCTTAGCCTTGGCTTCCTTCTGGCGTTGAGCGAGAAGTTTGGCGTAGTCGGCAGCCTGTTCCTTGCGTGCTAGGCACAGACGTTTCTTCAAGGCAATGCGATGCCTTTTGCGTTGCAGAGTCAAGGGCGTGATGAGACGTTGAATTTTCGGCGCCTTCAACTTTTCTTTCTTTCCTTCTTTTTGGACAGGGCGCTTGACCACGAATGCACGTGGGTCGTCGTCCTTCGTAAGGTTGAAAAGCTTACGAATCCTTCCAACTCTTTTCGGTCCCAAACGACGTGGGAGGTTTTGATCTGTGAGTCCAGGAATTTCCTATCGAAACAAATTTACCCAAAAATTAACAAAAAATCATTTCAAATCGTATAAATTCGAGAAAAAAAACGTTTTTTGTCTCTAATTTTTGTCAAATAATTTTCTCCAGAAAAAAATGTAAAAAATTGCGTAAAATCAAGTAAATCGCGAAAAAAGCGTTTTATTTTTGCTGGTTTTGTCGAATTTGTACACTGAGAGAAAGCGCTTGAGATACACAATCCCCCAAATCTTAAAATCCTTTCAATTTCCCATGAACATGAACGTCTCCAAGATAAAAATCATCACACTTGGACACTGCCTGTGTAGCATGGCCGATACCTCGCAAACATTTTTTCATCGATAATCACTCACCTGTTCTCCCTTCTTTATAATAACGAGTGCCAAAACCGAGAGATTGGCATCGACAATGCAACCGCGAACGGATTTCCTCTTACGTTCTCCGGTACGCCGGGGTCTGTAGCACGAATGCCCCTTGGAAAGGAGAAGTCGCACACGTCCTAGGAAAAAAAATCAGTTTTTCTGTCATCACTCAACGATTTTATCAGCGGGATGAGAAAAACAATTGCGCAACGCTGAGGAAATTTGTGCGGAACTTTCCGAATATTTTTTTTTTGCTGATTCTGGGCCAAAAATAAAGAGACGGTGGATTTTAGGAATGAAGAACGTAATTGACGCCATTTTTTTGGGGTGACATTTCGAAAATTTTGATATTTCACAGCTTTTCAACAAATTTGATGGAAAAATTACTCGTTTCGGGTTTCCCAAGCAAAGTTGCGGGCAATTGTTTACTCGGGAGGGGTGAGAATTTGGAAATCACGAAGATTGAAGATTTTCCGAGGATTTTGCAAACGATTTTCGTTGGGAGTCGAAAAAGATGAGCGAAGGAAAATGGAGGAAAAATTACGAGATTTACCTGATGTGAGGACGCCCTGCTTCATGGGGAAACCTTGTTTGTCGTTTCCTCCGGCGACGCGGACGACGTAGCCTTTCCATTCGTCACCCAGAGGATCAGCGGAGACCTCGGCGCCCATTCGCTTGTCGTAAAACATGCGGAGCTTGTGTTCGTCAACAATTTCCAAAAGTTTCTGGCATCCCGTAGCCGGGAAGGACACGTTGAGCTGAGGGAAGCGAAAGGAAAATGAATAAGTAAATAAACACGACACAGCATCGTATTTGAGCAGTTGGGAATTCGCGGATTGCACTTTTCATCGAACGAAATCCACAGGAAGGACATTTTGGGCTTAGCAGATAAAACACAAGTGTCAATTTCGTCGTCACTCTCGAACCATACGATTAACCTCAAAATTTTCGTATGCACCATCGATTTAAATAATTATTCCGGCTCACAATATTGTCGTTAATTCATCGGTAAATATTTCATTCACAAGATTAACAACTTAGTTTTCACTCAGTATCGAGGATTTCTTAGATATTTACAGATTCGTACCTTCATCGTTAGATGATCTAAACGCTGCCACTACCCGTGTATAAAAGAAAGAACCGCCGGAAGCGAAGAAACGGACCGAACTCTTTGACGCAGTACCCCGAGAGGTCGCGGCGCAAACCGGAAGTTGACACGAAAAGGCGCCAAATTTCAAACGCTCGATTCGGCCTAGATTCGACGTGCAGATATTTCCATTTAATTTTTATTTATTACCAGTCTAAAGAAACTTTTACTAAAATTGGAATAACTTTGTTTTTCCCAAATTGGCACTCCAGCTCGTTCTCTTCGCTTTCGAATTATCTCCGAATTGGTAATTAGCGATTTTTGATCGATTATCATTTTTTAGTTGCTTGTAAATTTCGAAAGTGGAAAATATGAGGAAAAATGTGATTTTTCTGATGGTTCCTGTGCTTTAGCTTTATTCCTGTGAAAGATTCATCAAAATTGGTTCAGCCGTTTTTGCGTGAAAAGGACAAAAACAGACGTTTTCTCCCACAGCACTGTAAATTCCATGAAATGTTTGCGTTGCAATAAAATAACAAACGCAGAATTTAATTTACGTCTGAATAAAAAGACAAAATTGCAAATTCGTTTTTCCCCTTCGAAAAATTCATTTCCAGAGATTCAGCGGGCAGGGCAACAGTAAGGACAATAAAGATTCAGTTGATCGGTATTTACAGATTTTATTGGTCGATTAAAAATAAAGGAACGAGCCAGCGAAAGATTAAACCTCGTATTTTATTTTATATTTTACAATAAAAATTCATCGTATGCATTTCGATAATATTTCAACAATATTGCTTATTAAAAAGGTGCACTAATAAATCCAATAATATGCATAATAAGATGAAAAAAGAACGAAACTGTGTATATATATATTTGAGAGGTATATATATATATATGTATAATATTTATATTTATATATATTTCTATAAATTCGTAATTTTATACGACAGCTCGAGCTTCCGGATAAAAACTTTCCCAGTGTTTGATCAGCTGGTTCTGGTGTTGGAGCATAACTTCCAAATATTCGGTCAGCTGCTTCTTAAAATCGTCCACTCGTACGAGCTCGAAACGCTCCACTTCTTTCTTTATCATTTTTGATATATTGTCAAATTCTTCTTGACCTCTCTCCACTTTTGCTTCCCACTCAATGACCTCCGTCGCAGCTTGGCCAGTTTTGTCGCTTCGTCCCGATTGCTCCAATCTGCCTTTTTGCTCGCGTTTCTTGTTCAACATCATTTGGGCGTGTTGCCAGTTTTGGAAGACTTTCACGCGCTCGTGAAACACGTCCTGGACAAAAAATAAGAGGGATTTATATTCATGAACTTTGCTGGGCGACTGAAAATCGATTTTTGCTTGGCAATTTTTGAGTTTTTATGGTAAAAGTAATTTTCCGCACAATTTACAAGTTTTAATTATGAAACTTCGAAAATACAACATTTTTCTGCGATTTTCGCATATCAATTTATTCGTTTTGATGGGAAAATTCATTTTTGATCCATTTTTGAAGTTTCAGTCATGAAATTTTTAAAATCTTGATTTTTTGAGCGATTTTGATTGTCAATTTTTTATTTTCGATGGGAAAACTCATTTTTTGACCGATTTTCATATTTGAATGATGAAATTTTGAAAATTCATGATTTTTCGGCGATTTTGGCGTGTTAATTCTTTCGTTTGGAGCGGAAAATCATTTTTTCTTCCAATTTTGGAGTTGGAATGACGAAATTTCGAAATCTATGATTTTGGGGCGGTTGAGAGAGTTTTTTCCGGAATACCTTGATGGCTCCGATGAGAGCGACGTAGTCTCTGAGCATTTCGCCAAATTGGTAAAGATCACTGTTGCTCTGAGCTCGTCTGACAGCCTCAACTTTTTCCAAGGTTTCAGCCAATTGTGCGAGCGCTCGTCCGAGAGAAACGCCGACTTCCCCGTGTCCGAGAACAGCGACCGCTCTCGCGGTAGCTCCGGTGCAATTGGCCAATTCTCTTCTCTGATTCGTGAGAGTTTCAACAGCGGAATGCAAGGCTCTCAGTTGGCAATCGAGCGAGTCGATTTGCTGCGTTTTCTCCTCGAACCACTGGAATCCAACGGGCATAATTAACAATTACAGCTCTCGAGGGATTCGAGTTCCTTTGAAATGTTAGAGAAAATTCATCACCCGCTATACTTACTTTACCCAGCTCCTGATGCGAGCAACAAAGTGTGAGAAAAAAAGAATAAACAAAGCTCAAGAACGTTGATAAAAAATGGAGAAAAAAATGAAATATTTACCGAATCATTCTCGTCCATTTTGTACGTGATTTTGTTCACGGTCTCTCCAACTTTATTGAACAATCTCATGACGCCTGCTCCACTCAGAGCCGATGTGTTGGTCGCTCTCGGCAGTTCTTCGTCTGCAGCAATAATTAAACAGTAAATAAAAACGTGAGAATTCAAATTTTCAACAAAACGCCTTTTTCCATAATTAAAATTGTTTCTCTCTGCCGAATTTTTGTTTTTTTTTTTTACCGGCTTCAAGGAATTCTCGAAAATCGGGATCCACGCTCAAAACCGGATGCGCGGCCGTTCTATTCAAATAACGCTCCAGCGCGGCTCTCCGTCTTTCGATAAATTCCGTTGAGCTGGAATTCTGTTCCTGGACTTTGTCTCCCGATATTTTTATCTTCGTCGTGCCTGCAATCGAAAAATCCTAGGCTCAATAAAAACTCGCCCAAGATATAAATTCAGCTCTGGTACAGAAAATTTTCTTGTTCCTACCGATGACACTCTTTTCAGGAGCGGGCGGAACGATTCGTCCGTTTCTCAAATATTTGTCGGTCAATTTATCGTGGAGGCCGAGAAAATCGCTAAATCGTCTGGCTACGCCGAAGCTCCTTTTTCGAAATACAGGCATATTGGTTTTCGTCTCGACTTTGTAAGTCACGTAAGCTCCCATTCCGTCTCCTATTTTGACGGGCGACGTGACGCTTATTTGGAGCGAGACGTCGCTCGGATCGGTGGAAACCTGCAGAGCAATTTTTGCATCATGCAAACGAACGATTTTGTTGTGTAAAAAGGGAGAAACAAGAAAATGACTTTGAGAAAATATCGGCGACTGTGAAAACGAGTGAAAAAAACGAGGCGTACCTCGTCGAGGCGAGAAAGTTGTGGAATGTGAGAAGCGGAACGTTGTTCTCTATTGTCGCCGTTGTCGTTGATGGGAACTTCGTGCAAATCGCTCAAATCGGAGACGGCGGAGTTTCTTTGAGCGCCCAGGGGGCCTTCCTCTTTGGAGGAGTCGCGGAGCGACAATTTGGGCAGAGGATCATCGTAAGTTCCGTTGAAAGGATCGTTGGTGCTTGGTTCCTGATTTTCCAAGAGAAAAATCGAGGCGATGGTAAAAAAACGATGAAAATGTGTTTGTTTATATTTTTTTTTAGCGTGATTTTTGGGGGGGATTGGGGAGGCTCTATTTACCTGGATGGCGGAGGCGAAAATGTCATCGTCGTCATCCTGCTCCTCGTCTTCGTTGTCCTCTTTGTGGAGATTCAATCCTGGCGGCGCATCGTGAGATTTATTGATTTCGAAATTGTCAAAAAGCGGCGGTGTCGACTCGTTCTCAGCGGCCATCTTTACTACCTCCTCGTCGACGTCTTTGTCGCGTCACGTATAAAACGTGTACACTGTATTTATTCTTTTTATCTTCCAAGTTATTCCATGTAATGTTGTAATTTTTGGTAAAAAAACTTGTCGCCGCAAAGTGTGTACGCTTCAAGGTTTACGCCCTCTCTCCTTCTCGTATTTCCGTTCGCTCACACGAGCCACTCGCAAAGCCTCACACACACACTTTGGCGAACCGTCTGCCAACGCGTTATTACGTACAAACGGAATAGCCCAATGAGAATGCCAGCCGTGCGCTCTTTCTCTCTCTCTCTCTCTGTCCACACATACACGAATAATTGACAGACCGAACCGGGGGGCGGATCTCGCCGCAGTGCAACGTCACAACCCGCGCTAACCTAACCTCAAAAATCT
Organism: Diadegma fenestrale; assembly: GCA_037043255.1. Classification (NCBI taxonomy): domain Eukaryota; kingdom Metazoa; phylum Arthropoda; class Insecta; order Hymenoptera; family Ichneumonidae; genus Diadegma; species Diadegma fenestrale. The sequence continues at coordinate 2,956,504 of CM073316.1, forward strand.
TGTGTCGGAATCACGACGGCTACGTGTCCCTTCTGCATCCTCGCACTTTATCATTATTCGTAAACGATCGAGGTACGTCAATTATCCGATACCATTGAAAACATACACTTCAATATCCGATTCACATTACTTTTCATTCAATTTGATAACCGTTCGTTGCATCATTCGCTTTGTTTGAGAGCTCTCGAATCTTCTCTGTTTGTTTTTTCCGACCGTAGTTGTCATCGGCTTTTTACCACGCTATCGAAAAAATCTCTATTGTTTTTCCATCTCAGAGATACAAAATCGACGAGCCAGGCCAACATTTACATAAAAATATTTCCATCAACACGAAAAACTTGATTTAGAAAAAAAAAGCAAGCTCTAACCCCAAATTTTTGATTCAGCGGCCACCGCATTTTCGGAATAGTACGAAAACTCATAAAATCATAAAAATAACAATCCTCGTTATCTTGTATAATGAAAATCTAGAAAATAACATTAAATTCATCCAAAAATCATTGAAAAAAGTGACCATTCAAAATCATCCATAATTTTCATCCATTGTTGATCACCGCAACACGAAAACAATAGAGAATTTCGAAAAACGACCTCGAACCATTATTTACGACTTTGCATGAATTTCCACGACAATTCGTAGCTTGAAAAAAAGTTTGAAGTTTGCATCATTGGAATGCGACAAAAACGATAATTTTTTATAGCAGAGCACAATATTTTTTGTCACCTAAAAAGGGACCGTCTTCTTTGCCTTTGGAAAACTGAATTTGCCAAAGAAACTGCAAAGATCGCGTTAATTATGAAAATGATGAACAGAAAAATATTTTTTGTTGTTCTTCAATGATAGAAACTTTGGTATCACTCTTTCGGTCTCTTTGATGGATTGGTCGATTTATTCATACTGATAAAAGTACATTAAAATATTTTGACCATAAGTTTGCTATTTTTCAATTAGTCTCTGTCTCTTGTTGATAATCCCAGCAAACGTTACAGCAGCAATGTTTCTAAGTAATGAATTATTCATTGGAATGTTTGTTGTAAGATGAAAAAACCGACGTTCGTTGCAGATGATCACTGACGTACAATTGGCGGTGTTCTCCAACATCCTCGGAGTGACGCTTTTCTTTTTGGTGTTTCTGTTCCACTACATAAATGCCAACTACTCGAAATGAGAGGAATAAAGATGAAAGAATCTGCATCGGAGTTACGAGGCGAGTTTTGTTCTGGTCGGAGCTCCAGTCGACGTCCGTCCGGGCGTAGAGTCCAAAATTCCAGAGAAATGTTAACTCGTGCGAGAGAATAAACTTTCATACGCTTTCCAAAAGTATTTTTTCTTTCTATTTTTTGTGCACAGAGAGAAGGAGAAAAAGGTATTCACGCTCCCAATATCTTCTTCACTGAGTAACCTGGAATCGCGTACAGGAATAACAAGAGAAGAGTCGCGATCGCTACTGTTATTAATATCTTCAGAATAATCCATTTGTAATTGTGCCAGATTATGTATCTAATGGACTTAATGGGATTGAGCAGCCACACGAAGGAGGCGTCGGGTCGGCTGAAAAAGAAACAAGATTCAATTTTCAATTCCGCTTGATCGCGAATTTTCAGTGTTTTATACTAGTCGACGAAAATTAGCCTGATTTTTTATGAAATTTCGGATCTTATGGGTCTTTTTCGTCCTGCCACTTTGATCTCACGAATTTGGAGATTAAAAAATTTGAGAAAATTCGGAAATACTGTCGATCGATTCTACTTTGAGGTTTCGTAGTTGTAAAAAACAAAATTTCCGAAAAATCGTTGACAAAGTTGGAACGAAGGGATAAATGAGTTTTTTTTGTGGATTTTCGTACCTGGGTTTGTCGAGAGGATCAGGTTCGCTTCTGCCAGGACCAGCTGGTTTAGATTCAGCCTCTTCCTTGGTCAGCAAATGAATCTCAGCTTCGACTTTGCCCTGAAAATTGCGTCATCATAATTAAAAAAAGCTTGAAATGGTTATTTATGCGCGTAAAAAAGTCTCATTTACAGTCAATTCCATGTCTTCGTTTTGTTTCTTGACGTAAAAAGGCCACCAGCCTCTTACGCGTTTCTGTTTGAATATATTTACAGCTGGCACCGAGCCATCGGTTTTGAGCATGTTGAGGGTGCAAAGTTTGCTAGTTTTTGCGCCCCTTGGGAAGCGATTAAGATTCAGTGTTATCGCGCCAAGGAAATCGTCGGCTGAAAAATGGTCCGCGTCCCAAACCTGAATACAAACAAAAAAGGCAAACGAACCAGTTAAAAACTTGCCGCAATAAGGATAAAGTTTATATTTCGAAAATTCGTGCCTGCAATTCCAGGCGCGCTGGTATTTTGAATTCGGTTTCGTCCCAACTGAAGAGACTCTCTTTGCGACGAATGACGATTCTTTCCTCGGCGACGAGGTAATCGAAGGGATAAATGAATCTCCAATTGAAATTTCCCTCGCCCGTGAGCGATCGGTAATGGATGTCCGTCGACTGACAATCCTCCGGACCTTTTAACCATCTAACAAAACAAAAAAATGGTCAAAAAACGGGAATTACCGAAATAACAAAAGCGGAGAGAGGAAAATTCACCCTTTGACGTAAATGTCGCTCATTTTTTCGCCGGTGAAGAAAGCGTCGTCCTCGAGGACGACGTCCTCGGTGTTCCAAATGATGACGCGGAGTTCATAGCCCTTGGGTTTTCTCGGAGAGATATCGATGGGCGGACCAGGGAGCGGCATGTCCATGGGGAACATGTCGACCCACATGTCCAATCGGCCTTGCTCGATGCCGGGTTTTTCAGGATTGTAAAGCGGCCGACTCTCCACGTGTTCGGGCACGAGATTCGTATTCCAACGATTAAGCACGGCCAGTGCTAAATGTTCTTCGATTCCTTTTCCCGCATAATCCCCGTAATACATCATCTCCTCGTTCGAGAGAGTAAATATTTGTTTGCCTATCGTAACTCTGCCGTGCGAATACGCCGGCGGATCGAGTTTACTGTCTTTGCATAATTTCGATAAGATTTGCGTCGGTTTCATCGGATCCCGCCATTTGTTGTATCCGGTCCTACGAATTATTTTCCACTTCAACACAATTCGAGCTCGACTAACTAATTAAACTAATTAATTCATCAACGAATTTCATTCACATTTAATAATTATAATCAACTAATTGCAATGAAATGTTATATTTATAAACAAATTATAAATAAATAACAAATTACGAATAAATGACAAAATAATAAATTGATGAATTTTAAATAAATAACAAAACTATAAATTAACAAATTGTGAATAACAAAATAATAAATTAACAAATTATAAATAAACAACGAAATAAATAATTGTGTATAAATAACAAAATAATCATTTGACGAATTGTAAATAAATAACAAAATGATGAATTAAGAAATTATTAGTAAATAATAAAATAACGAATTATAAATAAATAATGAAATAACAAATTATGAATGGTTAACAAAATGATAAATTAACCAATTATGAATAAATAACAAAATAATGAATTAACAAATTGTAAATAAATAACAAAACAATAAATTTATAAAAAATCAATGATTTATTTATTATAAAAAAATAATTGTTCTATTGCATATGAAACAATTATTCACAATAATGATTGAAAATGAATAATTTGAATTAAATTATTATCGATAAATTAATTAATGGGGAAAAAAACTTGAAAATAATTAAGAAACGATTTTGAGCTATTAGAGCAACATGTTTTGGATAAAAATTGAGAATCTCGGGTACCCCAGACCCCAGTGTCGTTGAAAATAACAATTGCAAGTATGAAAATCAATTTACTCGTCATATTGACGCGCAATTCCTGCAGTTGCTCGGTGTTTGCTGTAATAACGATTCTCCAAATCGATCCTTGTTTCTCCAATTACGTCATCCGGACCCACGAGATCCCAATCCACAACTTTGACCGTCAGCAAAGAATCTTGAGGCAAAGTCGCTTCGATCTCGAAACATCTGAGCCACACAATATTTAAATTTTCTCAATAAATTTAGACTCTAATGCTCTGTTTCGATCCATCGGTCGTTCAAGAGGCAACCAGGCCAAAACGTTGAAATGCAAACATTTTATTTTGCTCAATTTTTCGTTTAAATTATTTTTTTGCCTCTTTTTTAATTAGTTAGATAAGGAAAAGACAAAAAAATGGGAAAAACGCATGAAACGAACGACCTACTTGCCCAAAACGAGGTTCAGCTGCTTGGACGAATAATTGCTCTTGTCGCTGATGACTTTATCGCCGATTTGGAGAACGACGTAAGGATCAGCTTTGCCGTTGGGATCGCAGGGATGTAAATCGTTGGCGCGAACGATGTAAACGCGAACGAGAACGCGAATGGGTTCGTTGGAAGGAACGGGGAGGCTTTGGAAGAAGCTGAACTGAGCCTCGTCGCTTCCGGACTCGGAGAGAGCGCCGGAAGGCCATCGTTGTTGTTTGTAGACGCGCAGGGCGCCTTTGAAGCTGCCGACGACTCTGGAGGCGGCGTCTTGGTCTCCGGCGCCGCTATTTTTGCCCCGATACAGCTCGAACGTGTCGAGCCATTCGCGGAAATGATGGAATTCCGGTTGGGCCTCGAGCTCGTTACGATAAATCTTCATCGTCGCGATTTTCTTCTTTTCCGAGGGCGGACTCGCCGAAGAATTAAAGTTGTTGCTTTTTTTGCCGCTGGATATTGGATTCGCGGCGTGACTGAACAAGCGACTGCCGATCGTCGTCGAAGCCGGAGGCAAGCACGAAGCCGCCGCAGGCTCCTCGATCCCTCGCTCGTTCTCCGACAACATCGACTCTATCGAGGCGAAATATTTCGTCCACCAATCGCTCGTGTCGTGCTCGTCCGTGCTCGCGTCCCCCAACGAACACGACAAAGACTCCGCGGCGCTGCTGCTTTTTTTCCGCTGGAAATTCGAGCGCATTTTGTCCCTTTTGTTACTCATTTCCGGTGTCATTTTACCGAGCAACGGGGGCAACAGCCCTAGCGATATAATCGTCGCTCCGGCGCTTATTTCCAAGGTCGAACGACGCTCCGGCGTGTTTCCCTGATGGAAATTGTTCTGGTGCATGTAGCGCTGGATCGAACTTATCGTGTGGCTTCCCACGAGCGTGTAACGCCCGAAACTCCGACAATCTATCGTTCGTATCGTCACTGGCGGCCGATACAATTCTTGGTCCGGCAACTCCAAATCCATGAACTTTATCGGCGTCGAAAAATTTGGGTTTTTCTTGGCGTTTTGGATCACCGACGAGTGCAATACGTGCCCGGCACATTCCACGTCCACTCGCGGCCGATCCACGCTCAACAAATGGATTCTTCGCAAATCTCGCAATCCCCAAAATAAAACTTCGATCCTAGAGAAAAAAATTTTGAAAATTTCAATGAAAAATCCAATTTTCGTCGGAAAAACAAACTTCCGGGGCGATTGATTTTCTAAAATCGCGACCAACCTGTATCTCGACAACGTTGGACGAATCCCACAGGGCACCGGGAAAATCGGACCCTCGTCGATCAACTCCGCAATCGTTATTTCGCTGCCCGCAGCCGCAGATGCTTGTCTGTACAATTTCGGCTCTGGCAATCTCGGCTCCAGCCCCGACGATTCCTCATACTCCAGCAACTCGAATACAGCCAACAACTCGCCCGCTGGCTCCGAACCTCGCGTCACTCTGTACCATTCCAAGGACGGAGGAAAATCCGGAGGACCGTAAGCCTCCGATACTAACTTGACCCGGGCACGGGCTATCGTACGACCGATGTACTCGGCTTTTCCCTGCAACCCAATTCCCCACACTCATTTCAATGCCTCTCATTAGAAAGTTCCATCACGTAACCAAAATAATCAGAACTTGATCAAATTTTGTCGTAACATTCTTGGGCATCAAATACACAAACACACGCGGTGGAAAAATCTATGAAAAATTATTTATTTTTACCAAATTTCTTTAAATTCTTATCTTTTTGAGATTTTTTATATTTTCAACGTCCTTCCAAACCCAAAAATTCTGAGGATTGAATTATTTTCGTTGTTTTCACTGATTTCATCCCAGAAATTTTGTTTTAAGGGGTAAAATGACTCGGATTTTCAAAATTCCCTAAATTTCGAGGTTTGCATTGATTTTGACTGTAAAATTTTTTATTAAGGGGCAACATGACTCTCGAATTTTCAGGATCGACTAGTTTCGGAAGTTTGCATCGATTTTTTCTCTAAGAATGTTTTTAGAGGGGTAACGTGACTTGAATTTTGAGGATCAACTAAAGTTCGCGGTCTGCATCGATTCTAGATCCGAGAAATTCCATTCAGGGGCAAGGACGGCGTCGAATTTCCAGGATCTGTTCATTTTTGAGGTTTGCATCGATTTTTGGAGAATTTTTTCACGATCGACCTCAATCAAACAATGAAGACCAAGAATTTTTTGCTTTTTTGTCGCTTCCACATAAAGTTGCAAGGGTGAAGATAAAAAAAAAACACAAACTGACCACTTTGTCCCTGTCGAAGAGTTCGATAACGACGGTCGGTGGATCTTTCTTGATAACGGAGCCCGTAGAGTAAATGATAATGTTATCAATGATGAGTAGCTCGTCCCAAGTTGGACTGAGAGTTTCGTCAATGACTTGGGTCGTTTTGTGGAACTCGCCACAAATGACACGAGCGAAAGGATCCGAAAGGCCTGAGGCGTCGCTCCCGATGAGCGATCGCGCCTGATACATATGAGCCCGAAGTTGGAATTTCTAAACATCAAACATAAAAATCATGCGAAAAATTGACCAAGAAAATCATTTTCCGCGCATCGTTTCCTGCGTTTTTATTTTTGCTGCTTCTTTTTTCTTACGTGCTTTTCGACGTAGTGGATCGAGAGGGGCGGAGGAGCTCGTGGCCGTTCCAGCAAGTTTTTCAAATCGTTAGTCATCTCGTAACCCTTGGGCAAACCCTGGAGAAGATATCGCTTGTGTCTCGAAATACCGAGCCACACGTAAATTTGTAATTTTGCTTGTACGCTCCAGCCGCTGGTGCTGAATCCCTTTTTTTCTGGCAACTGCCGAGATTTTCGGGTCGATCAATATTTTCGAACAAATAAATAATAATTTTGAATACAAATTTTCTCATTTCTTTTGCTCGCGAATAATTCTAATCTTGCTATAGAATAAATCTAGTAAAAAACAAAATGAATAAATAATTGATAAAAAAAAACATTCAAATTTGAATGGAATTGTTTTTTTTTTGTTTTTTTTCCAGTGCGGAATCTTTTTTTTTACCTTGAGATACACATTTTGCACGGTCGCACAAAACCGACCGGACTCTTCGTCAACGATCGAGTAAATGACGTCACGAGCTGAAATTCTGTGATAGGCGACGCGTTTCCCGGCGCTGATGACCCATAGAAAAATGTCCGGAAGAGATTGTTGAGGCTGAGATAATAAAAATTTAAAAAAAACAATCATTTTTTGGCTTGTTAATTTCTTTTTAGCTGCAAAAGTCGAAAATTGAATAATTTTGAATGTTTTTCGAGAACTCACATCCTCGAGAAGGAATTTGAGCCTTTCGAGAAAATTTCGAGCAGTCTTGAAGCTCTCTCTGAAAGAATTTTTCGTTGTTATGGTTTTCAAGGTCCTCGCGGTTGATCCAATGTTCTCGAGTTCTCGCTGGCACAATTTTATTCGCTCCTTGTCGAGCTTTGTTTTTCCGAGACCCGAGCCTCCTCCGGTGGCGCTCGATTTGCTCAGGCTGACGTATTTCGTGCATCCGATGCACAATTCGTCGAGAACTGACTTGAGAATTTTTTCCCCTCTCGTTGGATCGTCCTCATGAGTTTCGACGTCCGTCAGACCTTCTTCCTGTAAAAAAAAACGTTTTTCTCTTTTTTTCCTATTTTTTAATATTATTTTTCCATTTTTCGATTTTTTCCAACTTTCCTATTGATTTTCTACACTTTAGACGCATCAGTATTTTTTTATATCCCCGAAATTTGATTTTTTACGGGAGAAGACTTTGAAAATGTATTTTTTTGAGGAAAATGTAAAAACGCGTTCTCACGAGTTTCTCGACGATTTTCCCGATGACGTTGCTGTTGTACATGCGTCGTCTATAATCAGGCCAGACGCTTCTTACGTAAAGGCAAGGTTTGTCGTCCCAGTAGGGCATAAAATAATAGAGTCGATCATGAGTCATGGGTTTAGCTGTGCAGGTGGTGCTTTGCCAAGATTCATCGACTACGGGGGTCGTTGTTCCAGAAGCATCGAAAAGTGCATTCTTCGCATTTCCCATGTGATGATCCTCGACGCTATTAACGTTCCTGACCTAATGAGAAATATCATTTCACCGAATCCGTCAACGACAAATATATCACGAAAAACTATCGAAATTATTATAAACTTTTGCACACCGCCACTATATTATTATTTATAATAATAACATTTCAATTATTAATTAATATTTTTAATAATCAACCATTATTATTACAAAACGTAATAAAAATTCATTCTATCGCCATAGTTAATAATAAAAAATGTTATTGTTAACAATAATCATCGTCGATTATAAGAAATATTTGTATTAACAATTATTTCATTAATAGCAATAATAATTATTAACTGTATCAACAATTAATAATAATTATTATTAATATTAACAACAATTAATTATAATTGTTATTAATATTAACAACAATTAATAATTATTATGAATATTGATGAAAATTAATAATAATAATCATTGCTATTAATAAAATAATTGTTAATAAAAAATATTTGTTATTATCGACGATAATTATTATTAATAATAACGATTCCAATCTAAAACCATAATTATTGATAAAAATTATTGTTATTGATAATCGTTATTAACCATAACGATAATGATAATTAATATTCTTGTTAACGATTGTTGGCTGATCAACAATAAGTGCAATAATTGTTAATCAATTTTAGCGATGATTGGTTCTTGTTATAATAATTGTTGCTCGTTATTATTATTAATTATAAATAATGTTATAATAATAATAGTTTTGATTAAAATTTATAAAAATTTGAGTAGTGATCGAACTAACAGGGAGCACAAAGTGTAAACACGTGGCAAACACAGAAACACAGAGAGAGAGAGAGAAAGAGAGAAAAAAATGACGAGTGCACGGATGAGAATAAAAAATTTGGCAAAGGAATGAAAAAAACTTCACGACGCGTTTTGTTTCGCGCGTTTTTTGAATTGGCGTATGACATGACCGAGTGATAAACGATTATCTGAATATTGTGAATAATATATTGGAAATCATTACACATATTTATTGATGTATTGAACCTTTGAACTCTCGTTGTGACCGTCCAAAGTGTTTCCGGCGTTACCGATGGATATCTCGAAATACATGGGCCTCTCACCGAGTTTCTTGTCGATCATCGTCGCATCCATTATTGACGCGAATAGAAAAAAATCCTCGTTCGTCGCGTACGCGTTCTCGTTCACCGGCGGCGTCTGCGACACACTCACGTCCGCGTTACCACCTGATCCGCTTCCTCCGCCTCCACCTCCGCCTCCGCCGCTCGTTGTTACGTCCGCGTTGTCACTCATTTCTGTTCTTATCGCCATCAGCAGCCTGCGAATTTTCATTCATCTCCCTAATCCCAATTTTCTTATTTTTGCCATCCTCCAAGGATCATGTGAATGTTTTTGATCCTGGCGACAATTTTTTTCGGAAATCTTGTTTTTTGTACAGTTTTATCGGAAAAAAAAAAACAAATTCAACGAATTGACAACTGCGAAACCTCAAAGTCGCGTCGATGGAGAGTTTTCCAGAATTTTTGCAGATTTTTTTTCTGCAAATTCGTGCGATACAAGTGGCAGGACGAAAAAAGCCATTTAATCCGGATGGCCATAAAAAATCATACGATCCTCGGAGGTTTAATGATAATTTAGTTTTTTTACCTTGCGCGATACGAAATGCCTTCGCCGAGTCCCGTGTTCAGGGTCGAATGACGATCGACTAAACTGTAATCTCTCGTGCTGCCATAAAGATGAATAAACGCTGGTCCGAACGTCGGAAGAAAACCTCGCTCACCGTCGTTGCTTATTTCCTTTAGATCGATAAAATGCGTCCCAATTACGCTCCCATTTACCGGGTCGTCGTCTCGCAATTGAATCTTTATTCGCTGACACAGTGGCGGAAACATTTCCGTAAAGACTATTTGTTCGTTCCAAACCGGCGCGTAACTGTTTCTCTTCACGCTCGTTTTTCCCTGTGTCAAAAATCACTTGAAATGGAATCTCGTGCGATCAAAAAATACCAAAGTTTCCTAAATTTTCGGCACGTTCGAAAAAATCGATTTTGTCAATCAAAAAATAAAAAAATTATCGTACTCGGTAAAATATCGTGAAAATCGGAGTGATCGATTGAAAAAGTCGTAGAAATCGATTTTGTCCATTATCAAAAGAAGAGAAAAATCGTCAAAATTTGTTTTATTGGTCATTAAAATAAAAAAATAATTGTGATCGGAACAAATATCGTAAAAATCGATTTCGTCGATCGAAAAACACAAAAAAATATTGTAATTGGAAAATAATCGTAAAAATCGGGGTAATCGATTGAAAAACCTGGAAAAATCGTTTTGGACCATTAAACGAATGGAAAAATCGTCACAATTGATTTTTTTGGTCTACGAAAAAAAAAGTTATTGTAATCGGAACAAAAGTCGTAAAAATCGGTTTATCGATTTAAAAAATTGTAGAAATCAAAGTGATTAATTGAAAAATCGTAAAGATCGAAGAAAATTTGTTCCATTTTGGATTTTTCATACTCACGCTGAGTCCAGCGAAAGAAACTCTGACGTAAGGATCCACGAGATCTTTCACTTGTCCACCGGTGAATGCTTTTTTGACGCTAGCCATGACGCTGCTGTTCATTTTGGGCAGACCATCCGCGCGATAAATTTTCACGATGAATCGTGCTCGTTGTCGTTCGATTACGCTCGCACCGGAAGTTGCCGGTAACAGAAGATTGCCCTCGATGTCATCGTCGTCCCGCTCAACGCCCCGCGTCGTAGAAACCGAGGCTGGAATTTTTACCGGGTCTCCTTTACCAATCACGCTGATGTCGCACTTGAGGTAACCTTTTGGTCCACCTGCCGTATCCTCAGGGTCAGTCAGCAATGCCCACTTGTGATAAAATTGGTGATCTGAAAAAAAAACGAGTATTTTCATTACGCGATTTGTTTGAAAAATCGTTTCGTTCGATTTTTCGACTAGTTTACCTTGAAAAATGGTCAATTATTTCGAAAATTCTCAAATATCTTGAAAATTTTTCAAGTACTCCAAAAAATTCTCAAATAATTCGAAAAATCTCCAATTATTTACAAAAATTCTCAACTATTTGGGAAAATTCTCAATTATCTCGAAAAATGTTCAATTACTCCAAAAAATTCTCAAATAATTCGAATAATCTCCAATTATTTACAAAAATTCTCAACTATTTGGGAAAATTCTCAATTATCTCGAAAAATGTTCAATTACTCCAAAAAATTCTCAAATAATTCGAAAAATCTCCAATTATTTACAAAAATTCTCAACTATTTGGGAAAATTCTCAATTATCTCGAAAAATGTTCAATTACTCCAAAAAATTCTCAAATAATTCGAAAAATCTCCAATTATTTACGAAAATTCTCAGTTATTTCGAAAAATTGTCAAGTATTTCGCAAAAATGTCAATTACTTCAAAAAATTCTCGAATAATTCGAAAACTTTTCAATTATTTCAAAAAATTCTCAAGTATTTCCAAAAATTCTCAAGTATTTCAAAAAATTCTCAATTATCTCGAACATTTTTTAATTACTCCAAATAATTCTCAAATAATTCGAAAAATTTCGAATTATTTACAAAAATTCTCAATTATTTCGAAAAATTATCGAGTATTTCGAAAAAATGTCAATGACTTCAATAAAATTCTCGAATAATTCGAAAATTTTTCAATTATTTCAGAAAATTCTCAAGTGTTTCAAAAAATTCTCAATTTTATTGAAAAATTCTCGATTATTTCGTAAAATTCTTCAGTTTTAATGGCAAATACCTTGTTGAGCCCAAACCGTAGCGATGTCCAGTTTGAAACTGCCCAAAGTAAGATTGGCTCTCAAAATATTTCTGGATTGTTGCACCTGCGCAGTAAAAATAAAACAAAATAAGGACCAAAAATTGTCGAAAATATCGAAAATTTCAAAAAAACTCGCAGACTCACCGAAAGTACGATAATCTTGTCGAGAAGCATAACCGGTGGCATGTGGAAATCGAAAACGAAATACTGAAAAGAAAAATAATATTCGTGAAATCGGAAAAATGAAGAAAAAGAATCGAGCATCACACAAACACAAGGAAATTATTTCGAGCCACAATTCTTTGAAAAATATTCACCTCGTTGTAGTATGGACAATTTGTCGATTCTTTGACACTCGTGTATTTCCTCTGATCGCCAATTTGCACACAGACAACCGGATCCATGTTGAGGCCAGCGAGTTGTCGAGCTTCGATTATCGTAATGCAAACCTGATAGTGTTGAGCCTTGAGCGAGCAATCGGATCTCGCCTCAGCTCCGGACCGAATTTGCTGTTCACGCACAGACACAAAAAGCAATGAAGCCTAAACCTGCGTTTCCCTCACGTCTATCAAGTTGAAACCACCAATAACGAAAAAAATTGAAATTAAAATATCGAAAATTAAAAACTATCTAAAAATTGATTAATTGAATAAAAATAAACTTTCGAGCTTCGTCCTTTCTTAGTAAAACTCATGACGTTCCCAATTTTTCAAAAAGTCAGCGCCTTGATTAGTCGAAATCAGTTTTTACATGGGAATGGAGCAAAATTTCTTGTGTGTAAAATAAAATGTTCGCTTTTTTTTTTCATTATGCATATCATAAATTTTTATGAACGTTTAAAAATCTTTTATTGTGTACGGAAGAAATTTCGCTTTATTTTCATGGAAATTTGCATCCTGCATAGTGAAAATTGAATAACGTCACAATTGACGTCAATCGTTATGTCATGCCGTCACAATTGACGTCATGAAAATGTGATAAAATTTTCTGGCATTTGGGAATAAATTTTACTTTGTTTTCATGAGAATTGACATTTTGCTCAACCAAAAACTTACTAATGAAAATTTCCGTCAAAATAGAATGAAATTTTCTTGTTTTGAGAAGAAACTTCATTTTATTTTCACGAAAATTGACATTTTGCTTCATAAAAATTGACAAAGTTCAAGATCCTTCTCTGTTTTTGGTCTGTAACAGCAATTTTTACGCCCTCGATGAACTAATTAGAAAAAATGCTGAAAAAACGTGAGGAAGAGAATTTTGAAGAAAAATTTTCATACCGTAGATCGACGTCCCGAATGTTTGCTTGCATGTTCAGAATTTTCTGGACGTTCCTTCCGGTCAGTGGGTTCACGATTGTTTCTGGATTGCTCGGTCCAGCCTTCGTCGTCCTCGCCGGCGCCCAACACGCTGCTGCAGCAAGAATCGTCGTCCGCTCCACCGCGATCGGAAGAAACATTGGAATCGAGGGAGCCGTTGGACGCTCGTCTCGAAACATTCGCCGAGCCGCACGAATCGAGGAGTCGATGAGTTTCGCTGCAGTCGCTGCTCTCGCCGCCGTCGCTGCTCATTTGCTTCGACGGCCGCTGCTTCCCCAACCGCATGAGATTTTTTACGGTCCTGAACGTCGAGATTCTGCGAAAAAGAATTTCATCTTCCGGTTGAGCCAAAAAAATCGCATTTCACTTGCATTTTCCAACGAGAATTTGGTTAATTATTTTTTTTTCGAAATTCCATGAAATCTTGGAAAACGAAAAATGCTGAAAAAATCATTTCGAACCCGGAAAAAAATCAGAAAAAGGTCAAGATTGTGGAGAAAAAATCGTGACTTCCGGTTGCTGCGAAAAAATTGCATTTTTCTTGGAATTTTGGTCAATTATTTTCGTCTGAAATTCTTTGAAAGACTCAAAAGCAAAAAGCACTGAAAATGAAAACAAATTCCAAGGCAGGAGAACGAAAAATAAAAAATCGCATACTTCCGGCCGGAAGTGGCCGAATCGGACGAGCGCGCAGTGCCGATCCGATTTCGTTGGCATTGATGAACGAAATTCTTGAGCCCGCCTCCCGCGTTTTTGTCCCCGCCAGGAGTTCTCGCGGCCGCCACTTCCAGTCCGTTTTTGCCGCCACTGCTCGCACGCGCTTCTTTATTCGCCAAACTCCGTTCAAGGTTCGCGATATTTTCCTCAATGTCGATGAGCATTTGTCGCTCATCCTCGTTGTTCGGTTGCTGAAAAACGTCCGAAGTCGTCGTCGCGTACGACGAGCTCCAACTGTCACTTCCGGCCTCGTAGTCCGGCGCTTCGTAACGGATTTCGAACGTTATTATGATCTGCCCAAATCCACCCACCAAAATCCATTATTGCACGAACTTTTTCCTTTTTTTAACGTATTACTATCGAAAAGTTACTTTATTAAGGATTTTTCAATAGTTTCGTACGAACATTCTTGACACCGCAAAACTCACAATTTTCCTGTATATGAAAAAAGATTTTCTGACCTTAAGAATTTCAGACATTTCATTTCCAATTTTTAACTTTTCCCCCACCCAAACGCGCGTAAATTCAAGTCACGTTTCGTTTGTGAGTTGCAAGAAAATGCGTTTAGGACTTTTCTTTAAAAAAATTCAAATCACAGCCTTTTCTCGTTATCGGCAAAAAATTCCTCAATACATTTTTTTTGAACTTTTTGACGTGCGACTTGAATTTACACGCGTTTGGATGGGGCAAATTTAAAATTGGCAATTCAATATCTCAAAGTGTAAACGCGTCGCAGAAAATTTTCCTCTATGAGAGAAAACTGTCGATTTTTGGTGCCAAAGAACGTTTATACGAAATCTTGAAAGGAAATCTAACTCGTTTTGTGACTATTCATTGTTTCTGTTTGTTTTTTGTTGTTTTTTTCACCCACCGGAATCGGCCGATTGTTCAAATCGACGAGGGCGTCGGTTATGGAAACTCGACCCTCCCGCACAACCGACTGAAGCACGAGACCATATCGGCCAATGATTCTCTCTTGTCTCAGCACGTTCCGCGACACTACGGCCAACTGCAGAGTCTCGGAATCTTGAACGGCTCGTCCGAAATTCCACGTGAAACTCTGCTCCCCAAAAAACCCATTTCGCGATGTATTTTCTCACATTTTTTCGAATCGTGTTTTTTATTTTCATCAATTACATCGAAAGAATTGGGACACCAAAATTTTTGTTGCGAGGCAAAACTTGGGAACGTCCTTGAAATTCTGAGACGGTTTTGACTCCGCGCGGAACGTCATTTTTGTGAAAATAAAATAAATTTTAGCGAACCTTCGTAATTCTATTCGATTTTTCAATTTGTAGTTTCTGAATTTCGAATATAATTGGGAAAAATCAAAAAATCATTTTTTTTTTCAGTTTTTATTATGAATTTTGGATTTTTTGGTTGATTTTTCATATGTTGAACGCGCAATCGGGCGATTTTGAAAATTTTCATCGTCGATGCATTTTTTGTGACGAATAAATACAAAAAAAGTGGATTTGAATTCGTCGAGTTCTCAGAGAATCAGAAAATTCGATTTCCCGCGAAATAATAAGAAAAATGGAGGAGAAAAATTGGATAAAAATGGATCATGGTGTTTTTTTTACCTGATTAACTTTGACAATAGAATCTTCATCTTCCGCGAGTTCCCTCGAATCGGCAAGATTGCTGGAGCAGTGAGAGACACCTGGAAAAAAGGTCTCGAACGAATAGAGAAAGTTTGAGACAAAAAGGCAAAAGTAAAGCTCGATCGATGAGGCAGATAGGACGTTTACCTCGAAAGTCGATTTTGACGTATTTGTCGGTTGGTTTTTTGCCGCTGCACTTGAAGCCTTTGAGGCTTTTGACAATAACGACGATCGCCATGATTGAAGGAAAAAAACTTTACGCAAAGACACGAGAGACGAAGATCGGGCCACCAGGATTTTCGGAATCTTCGATTCGCGTGGAAATCCTGGCTCTGATCAGTTCGATCTCATTTATCATGACGATGCAAAAAACTTCGGAGGTTATTTTTCTTTGCGAGCATAAGAAAACGCGCGCTCGTTGACAGCCATGGCCACGACTGAGCTCAGTCTCTCTCTTCGCTTTTCATCGCACCCTCCTGCGGAGAGGGAGACTTTTCCTGGAGCCTTATCTCACGCTCCAACTCCTCGGAGGCTCGCGGGGGTTATGAAAACACTGGTTTTGCGCATGCGCCCTCCCACACTCGCTGCGTGAACGTTCCTCGGACTTGACAGCAGCGAAACGAGGAGGACGAACAGAGTTTTTTATTTTTAAATTGTACACGCACTTCTGAATTGTTCATCACCATTCGTCGCGTGCCCGAGAAGCTTCGTGCCCTCCCGAGTGGCAAGACGATGACAAGAAAGAGGCAGAAAAAGTAACAAGCACGAAAATCCACCGCGCAAACAGGTTGCCGCAGGGGCTGCTCCAGTGTCGTCATCCCCAACAAATAGAGATGCACGTGCTTAATATTTATGTTCGTCCGTTCGGGGGGAGTCTCAACTGTATACGTTTATATGTTTGGGGATGAAAATAGTCGAGCGAGGTCACGTGATTCGGTCGCGGTCATTGGGTCACTCGCCAAATTCTCCATCGATTCCCATAACCTCAATTATGCAGCCAAAATCTCTTCGCGACAATTCGTCAATACAATTAAAATCACGAATTCTGCCTTTTATTTTCATGCATTTTCAAATTTTCTTGTTTCCTTCTTTTTTCCTCGAGCGCCATTTATTGAAAAAAAAAAACAATAAGACGATGGAGGCGCGAAATATTCCGAAAGCAATTTAAAAAATTCAAATAACGCTTATTCGTGCATTATTTCGAGAAATATTTCCAAAAACCGTAAATTTTCAATTCAAACGTTTCTGTGTTAAGCTCGGACTATGCCACGTAAAAAATACGTAAATTATAATTTCGAGATTAAGATAATTCGACGGAGAATAAAATTTCCACACAGAAATGAAAAAACATCGCATGATTTAACGAATAACGGGCGGCTTAATTAACGCTCGTTTTTTCTTCTTCATGCGATACGCACATGCAAGAGAAAGGACGTTCAGGGGAAAGGCGTGGATCAATAAATGGCAACGCGTTTACGTGTGTACCAGAGAGCGAAAGGGAAAGAGAGAGAGAGAGAGAGAGAAAACAGGGAGCAAACATTTCTACCTGTTTTTCTCGCTCCCTCCATTAGTTTCTTGTTTTCCACTCCGGAGGTTCGCATGCTGCACATGTTTCTCTTTACAGGCATGTGCGTGCTCGTCCTACAAACGTCAAAACAGCGAGAGCCCGAATAAAACATGACAATAAAATGGTAAAAATTGGATTTATTTTTCGTACGATACATTTATTGGCCAACGTTCGCGCGAAGATACAAACAGATTTTTCTCGTGAAATCTTGATTTTCGAGCTCGTCGTAATAAAATCGTAAAAATTGCATTGATTTTTTTTTAACAAACAGTTTTTTTATATTTTTTTTTTGTTTTTTTTCTTTATTTTACCCGAATAAACTATACAATGAAAAAAAACTGATCAAGAGCTTCAGAACTCATGACACGCAATTAACATGCACCACAAATATTTGAAAATGCAATAGACTGTACAAAAATCGACATTTTTCTCTCGTGTGTATAAAAAATCGCGGGATATTATTGTGAGACTCGCCTACAGGTGGACCTTGTTCAGGACGGTGCCAATTATTGGCAATGTCTTCAAACCGTCGCTCACTGCGTCCAGACAGTACCGAGCGGTCTCGAAGTGTTTGTACACGAAATACAACATTCCAAAGTAAAACGAGTACACCGTCGTTATGTGGATGATGTAGAGACTGGGAGAAAAATACAAAAATCAAAATCTCGTGGAATCTGATAAAAATTTTCAGGTCAAAATTCATCACAATTAAAAAAAAAAGGTCGAAAATCTTTTTCGACGCTCTTTTCGGTGGGAAAAAAGAGCGAGAAACTTTTCCGAGTCGAATTTGAGCGAAATCGTTTTCATTAGATCAGAAAAAATTTGTATTAACCGAAAAAACGTTTTTTTCGTTCGGAGATTGAAAAATTCGTAAAAATCATTGAAAGATCGAAAATACGTACATCTTGTGATGGAATCGAGCTTTCGGCAGACTGTCCAAACTCTCCTTCATACAATATTGCCGTGCCCCAAGAATAACGTCCTTGAGATAATTCATTACGTCGATTTGGAGGAAATCAATGGGGAAAAGTTTCTTGTCGACCGGATTCATTTCCCCCCAAAGGATGAGCAAATTCGTGTTGTGGAAAATCCATTCGCGTGTCGTAAAGTACTGCAAGACCTCGAGACCGTCCGATATTCTTCTTTGTATACGAACCATGCTGTCGAAACGATCGCAAACAATTTTTATTCAATCTCCACGACTCTTTATTTTTTTTCTCCACTCTTTCGGACGAAAATAAAGATTTTTCGAGACAATGTCGACAATTTTGGGTGTTTTTCGAAAAAAATATTTTTGAAAACCGACGAAGGAACAAAATTGATGAAAAATGAATGTCAATTTTGAAAAATAATGAAAAAATGGAAAAATGAATGTCAATTTTCAAAAATGATGAAAAAATCATTTTTAATATCGAAAAATGATTAGAAATTTATTTTCAATTTTAAAAAATGATAAAAAAATGGGAATTTTCATATTTTTTGAATGAAAATCGAATCATTGGCGTGGTAAAATGAACAAAAAAGGTCGACATAGATCTTCCAGTCCCCATGGCCGCAAAAAGGCCATCGATCTCGAAAATACGCAAATTTATCCTCCTTTTTGATAAACGGCAAAGTGGGATGATGGGAGAATTCTCCGGGGGATAAAAAATAAAGCGAAGCATTACTCACAATCGTTTTTGGCGGAAAATGAGCATGAGGAAATCGATGAAATAGGCCGGTAGTATGTGGAAAAATATGACAAACAATTGATGAATGAATTTGTTGGCTCGCAAGTCTCCGTCCGGGAACCATATCGCTCCCTCGAATGGATATTCGTAGGCGACTTTTTTTCCCTTTTCCAACACTTGACGCCACGTTATTGGCAAAACACCGCTCTGCGTTATGTTGTACACCGGCATATTCTTCGGCCTGTTTTTTTGTTCACAAATTGAAAAACATTGT
The DNA here is from genome assembly GCA_037043255.1 of Diadegma fenestrale. Taxonomy (NCBI): domain Eukaryota; kingdom Metazoa; phylum Arthropoda; class Insecta; order Hymenoptera; family Ichneumonidae; genus Diadegma; species Diadegma fenestrale. Next base: position 2,975,755 of record CM073316.1, read on the forward strand.
GGAAAAAAATTCTGATAAAATAAATGTTTTTTTTTTTCAGAATCGAATAAAATTATCGCATTTTTTCACGTCCGATGCTTTGTTGGTTTTTTCTTCAATTTAATTTAATTTATGGGCGACGTAAAATCGTGCTCACTTTATTTTAGTCGAGGCAATTTTGTGAGCAATGGAGATGAGAGCGTTGATGGCAAGATCGACGGGTATGACCTCCGCGTGATAATTGGCGTTGCAGTTTAACGAGCGTAAAACTCCTTTGCCAGCAGCAACGATGAGGCCCACGGGCCCGTTGAGATTGTCGACCCAGCCAGGCATGGGCTCTTGCCAAGCAGGCGTGACTGGGAAAGTTCAATATTTACAAATCGTGAATTCGAAATTAAAATAATATAATCTTGTGAAATTGCGTTTCAAAATAATCGAGAAAAATCGAAACGAGCGTTGAAAATCGGGGAAACGCCGTTTTTCGAAAAAAAACAATGGAATTCGATGGAGAAAAATCGAGAAAATTCACCGATCGATGGGCGCGCGATCACGCATGGCAGGTTCGGATATTCGTTGGCTACCAACGTCTCGGCCAATCTTTTCGAATAAGTGTACGTGTTGGGATGAGGCTCCAGCAATCTAAAAAAACAAAAATGATCAAAAAATCGAATTTTCCAAAATTTAACTTTCCAAAATTCGGAATCTCGAAATTTCTTTTTTTTTTCAAAACTTGGTCATGCGTTTCTCTAGATTTAAGAAAAATCTGTGAAAGATTCTGGAATCGTTTGATTTTATTTAGAACTTTTTCAAAAAAGTGGCAAATTTTTTTTGGCATTTTCGTAAAAGAACGGAATGCAGCGATCGAGATGGACGAAGCAAGTGAATGGAATTAATGGGAATGGGAAAAAATGTACTTTGGAGTAATAAGATCAAGGGCACTCGCGTCCATCCACTTGACCAATCGCATCACATCGTGAGGATCATCAGGGGCGTCGTAGACTCGTTCGCCGAGTTCTTCCTGGTCGACGTGACAGAATGCTGTGCTGAGATGAACAAAAGCCTCGAGATTTTTCATGCTTTTTGCGAGACTGAGCATGGAAGCAGTACCGATCTTGAACGTCAGGAAAAAACAATATCGTTAACATCATTTTTTTATAGACCGTTAATTACAAAATGTTGGTCGATGAATGGAAAAATGTTAAATAATTTATAAACCGTGTTCATCTCGATGGCATCCTTGAGCTTGGCTTCGAGTCTGAGGGTCGCGGCGCAATGAAAAACAACGTTGACCTCTGCGATCAGACGTTCCCGCATCTCCTCGGAAATGCCTAAATTCTCGAGGGACACATCACCCTGAACTGCTATCAACTTTTTCATTACTGCCGGTTTCTCTTTCCGAATTCGGTTAAACATCTGTTGGGAACGACCAATTTATCATTGGGGATAATATTCGAGTCAAAACGATGATATTCACCCTCCTATACACACTGGGTCAATTTGACCCAGGCTCAATTTTTTATGTTTTTTAACTGTTCGGGACCGCGTTCATCATTAACAATGATATCCACGCCGAAATGATGATATTCACCCTCGTATACACACTGGGTCAATTTGACCCGGGCTCGATTTTTATTTTTTTTTAACTTTTCGGGACCGAGTTCATTATTAACAATGATATCGAGGCCAAAACGATGATAATTACTCTCGTATACACACTGGGTCAATTTGACCCGGGCCCGATTTTTACTTAATTCAACTTTTCGGAAGGACTTAATCACTATTCGAAAGTTATTCGGGCCAAACCGTTCATATTTACTCTTGTAGACACACTGGGTCAAATTGACCCAGTTTCGATTTCTACTTTATTCAAACTCGAGTAACGTTAAAACAAAAATATTGAATTTTTCGGGATCTTTTTTTCGTTTGCAGTTTTCGAAAAAGAAATTTGAATCAGGAATTTTGATTTTTCCGGAAATTTCATGGTTCACGTATATCGGGAAATGTTTTGAGAGTGGATGAAATTTTATTCATTTATAATTATGTCGAGCACATAAAGTTCGTTCCAGGTTAATTGATCCAGTCGCTGCTGCATGCAGTTTCCGAAATTGAAGATGTCAAGAAAGCGTTAAGCAATTGATATTTTATGCACATATGATCGATGATTTTCATTTGGCAATGATTAATATACTTCTGGTGATGATAAACTGTACAGGGGAAAATAACTTACGGGCAACTTGAACATATCATCGATGCGAATCTCCGGAGTACGTCCACGCTTGGGTCTGAGCAAGATATAAATTTTGTCAAGATCGCTGCAGCCATAAAGAAGTTTCTCCACGAGAACTTTGCCCATGAGGCCGGAACCACCCGTTATAAATATCCGCTTGCCACGATAAAATGATTGAATTTCGCTCCTTTCACTCATTGTGTCTCAATCGATTTTTTTTTAATTTTACTTTCAGAAATTCTCGTTTTTTCCCCTCTCTGCCTCCGATGTTGACTGCAATAATGCCGCTGAAAATTTAAAAAAATTCGATCGCTATGGAATATATCGAAATTGCCCCAATCCCCCCCCCCCCTCCTCCGCCTTGCCTCATAAATCGTATGGGTCGAGTGAACAAACTCACACGCGCTCACCTTGTCCAATTTGCGGTCGCTCGAGAGAGAATGCGATTTTTATTTATTATCTTTTGACCACCGCGCGCCGCTTCGCGCTTTATGACCGAAAAAAAAGAAAATCTGTTTTTAATGATGTTTTTCGAGTCGCGAATTGCCATTAATTATCCGGCAATGTTGCAATAAACTAATAAAGACCGCGCGTAGGAATTATTATTTTATATTCGATTGCATTTCGATCGCGGCGATTAATATCTTCGATTTTATTTTTTTTCAACTGCACATCCGAAATAATTAACGTCCGACCACCCGAGACTCAATTCCCATATGCCACCGATTTTTTACTTGATGCAATTTCAAATTACGTTGATTTGTTCGACGAGGACCGTCCTCTATGTAATTGGAAACTTGTGCACAAAATACTCCGCGGTTGACCTCGAGTCCCACCGAGACTACGAGCCGTTCGTAAACATTGCGTCTCTTTGTCAACGCACTCATTGGGTTAACGCATGAAAGACAAAAAAAATAAATGCAGCGGGAAAGGTCTGAGCATTTTGCCTTAAGATGAAAATCGCTGAGCGAGAGACTGAACAAAAAATGTCGTAGAAAAACAAACATCGAGGAAAGATCTGACGATTTTAGCCAGAAGAAAATCGTTCGTTTAATCGACAAAGTAAACGTAATAGAGGGGAGGGAAATTGCAGTAGGAAGTGTGCGTGCGCAGGCAAAAGTGCGCGGATAAGCTAAACGGCGCGCGGAGAAAGGTTTCGGGAAGAAAAATCTCTGTGGCGCGAGTTTCTCGAGCGCAGTTTGTGTTCCGTGACCGGATTAAAATTGCAAAGATGATTGCTTGTTTGAGAACCTAATTAGGGAAAGAAAGAAGCGAAGATTTTCTGAAGATCGAGCTTACCTGAAATATGACGATGAAAATAGATCGAAGCGATTTTTACAAAGTTACGAAAATGACCGCGAGGTGGCTCGGTTCGACACTTTCGGCGTTCCGGACGGAGCTCTCTCGCGAAACTGCTCAACTCTTTTCGACCAATGTCTCTGATTTGTCGGTATATATACGTGGACACTCAATTGTGCAGGATACGTAATATTATTAGTGCAAAGGATTGCCAAGATGAGAGGTGAAGCGAATAGCGCGCGCGTCGAGTCACTGAGCTCCAAGTTTCTTCGTTCAGAGAGTATGTTTGTCGTCTCCCACCCCCCCAATGACTATCCCGTTCAGCGGCCTCTCACCTGTACTCGTAGCTTTTATTTCCTTGCTCGTGTTCGCTCTTTTTCTCCTTTTTTACAAGATCGAGATGCGTCTACGTTGCATGCACGCTCAATCAAGTTTCGCTCCGACGCGAATCGATTCATAAAGTCATAAATGACGTTAAAGCCTCATACGTTTTGTTACAACTCGTTATTTCGGGTCATTAATGTGCCTCGTGACTTTTTAAATGTTCCCGCTCTGCGACTGGTCGCTCCGGCGAAGTAATAGACACTACAGCGCCCTCTAACTAGCGTCAGGGGTACTAGAGTCCCAAGGGAAACGCACCAGTGTCCGCGCTCGTTATTTCCTTCCATATGACTTGGTGGACTCGGTTTATGTCTCCTGCTTTCCCATTGGTCGGTGGGCGGAGTTATGGACCGTGCAGCGCCCTCTGACGGTGGCGTTTGGGAACTAAATTCACAAGGGATAGAATCTACTGTGTGCGCTCGTAATTTCAGGTCATAAGAGTTTGACAAGTCGTTTTATCTTCTCGCCACGTTCATTGATGTTTTTACACCCTTATTTTTGCTGCTCCTCGGATCGTCGCGTTCACAGGGCATTTTAAAGATTATTTCGAAAATAAATCGATGTGCAATTTCTACGCAAATCAATCGTAATGACGCCGCAACCACGGTGAACCTTTCTCTTGTGAAACAAAGTAGCAAAAAAAATCATCGACACAAGCGCAAACGGGTCAGCGAGGTGAAGAGTCCGCTAAATAAATGACACTGAGAGTGATGATTGATAGTTCGCCGCTCGTTGTTTCTCGCCTTGGGCAGGAATGATGCGGCACGAAGCATACAGTAGCACAGGCAATTATTGTGTAAACACCGCGTTGCGACTATGTGCATGTGCCATTCTAATAATTCCCGATTGAACGTTTTATTACTCCACTGCGAACAGAATCAGAGTTGTCGTCGCAGTTTCCTATCGTGTTTTTTTTACGACAATAACGTTTTCGCACAATTTCTCAAGGTCATATACTTGGCGTAAACAAAACAGAGCTATCTTCTCAGAAAATCACAGACTTTTTTGCGAAACTCCGGCATGGAATTTTACTGAAATTCGCAGAATTTCGAAACAATTTTGTTTCGTTTTTTCTCCCCTTTCCACGATGACCGGGCGGATGAAAGTTTTTTTTCTCTAAAAAATACATAATGGCGATTTCGTTCGAGATATTGATGCAACTTTCGCATGTCCCAATAAAATAAACACACAAGGGCTTCATCTTTTATCATATCCTAAAAATCTTTCCTCTACACCTTGAGCTGTGACGCCGTGACGTCCGGGACTTTCACTTCGAAGAGTAACTAACGATCTAGCTAAGATATTTTGTTGGCTGCTGCAACGGCATTCGAGAAACTGCGTGCGAAAGGCGCGTTGCTTGGCTTCTGCATCTTTGGCAACGCGCGCTCGCTGCTCTCTCCATTCCCGGTCCGAACGAGTAAATAATAATAAAGAGAGAAATAAATAAAACAACTGGAAACGTTCGCAAACGTCAGAACCGCCAATCGTAGCAAAAAAACAAAAAAAAATGAAAAAAAAAGTGAATTAATCGAACGTGTGTGGTTGCACAGGCACTACATAGTATAGCCAGTAATTTCCGCAAGAGCGAGAAATCGTTATTACGCGATGTTACGTTGCGAAAGACTGCAAAGTGGTGAAATCAATTATAAACGAATCTGCACTTAAGTAAATAAATAAATAACTCAATATATCTTCGCCTTTCGATCGAAAAATTAGGGAAAATCAAAATTACGGTCCTCGAAGTGGAAATTAATTGCCAAATTGCTCATTTACGTCTCGTTTTTCTGAAATCGCCGTCGCGGTATTTTTTCAAAAGCCGCAGCATCCAAAAGTTCGATTTTCGTTTATTTATTCGAATTTTTTAAAGGACCAGCAATAAAAATTTATTCTACCTGCGCATTTTTTGGGTTTGTTTACTTGCGATAAGAAATGCTTTCCTCGATGAGGCCTTTGACCGTTTCTTTCCGCGCTATTCACATATTCCAATCAGTCTTGGCTGGAGTTTCCAGCGGAGTCGTAATATTTATCATTGGACGCGACACGTCGTTTCGCTCCGAATTGAGGAAAAAGTGAGTTAGGACAATAAAGTTTAGTACTCAAAAAAAAGCTTTCGGGGAAAATGGAAGAAATTTTATGCGTCGAATGATAATTTTCGTTCAGAAATATAATTGAGGCTTTAAATAGATCTCGGCGTATCGTGTGACGCTCGGGCGAAAGCGTTTGGCTCAAAGTGATCTAACGGAGCTTAAGCGACGAAGCGTAGAAACTGGGCATGCGCAACGCTTGTGGTCGTTGAGTGCAAATGATGAATTTACCGAGAGAAAATGGAAATTTCCAAACGGCACAAAAAATGAAAAATTCACTGAATGTTAAAAAGAAAAAAAAACGCCGATCAACAAAACTTTTCTTCTCCCTGAAAATCGCAATGTTTCGAAAAAAATATAAAAAAGTATAAGTTGTGCATGCTCGTCAAGGAACTGGAATGTATGACCTTGAGAATATCTCGCGAAATGAAAAAAACGCCTCGAATCTAATGAAAAATTCAAAATGAAAAATTCCGTGGGGATTGTTAAAGAGAAATGCGACGTTCGGGCGGTGAAATTATAGCTGGAGATGAAAAAAAAGTCCGTCGTAAAGAAAAAGATAAGCCTTGACCTCGTTCCTTGAGCTGCACCAGTTGGTATTTAAATTAAGCGATTATTGACGAAATAGTGAAAGAAAAAGAATGTCGATCGAGCGGTTGCAATTTTCGCAACAATGTTACGCGGAGGTTGAGCGAAAAATATGGACGTAAACAACAGCTGCGCGCGAGATCTAAACGCGACGAGGATTGTGTCAATGGGAATTTTTCGTTGGGATTTTGAGGTCAAACAGAAAGCAGTTGTGAATAAAAAAAAACATTGCAAAAAACTTTGTGCGTTCTTGTTTCCTCTCACTCTCGATATGTCTGCGACGACGAAGGATGATATTACGTGAGAGCAGCTCTCGCGCAGTCAAGGAACTAAACCGCTTCACGTTTCACGTAAATACGTTGCATATATACATATATTAATGACGCGACCAGTCACAATATATGGGGCGTCCCGAGGCCCACAGTCCTGTCCTCCACAACAAAACAAACCAGGAGGATTCGCCCTAAAAAGCAATTCATGCCAAAAACACTGACGAACGATTTTTTCTTCACGAAATCGAACGAAAAAGTAAATTCGCCACCAAAAACCCTCTAAACGGTTGATGGAAAAAAACGTTGCCAGCGTTCACGATCGCAGACTCGAAGACCTCGTGCATTCCGTTGGAAATGTTGGACTCGTGTACGTGCCATTACGTTTTTTTCCGAACAACGAGAACGCCAAGCAAAGAGATATATTCATTACGTCTCGCCAAGCTATAGGGCAAGAAAATGAAATAACAGAACATAGAAAAATCAACAAAGTCTGGAATTAAAATGAAAGAATATGAGGATAGCAAATCGCAAGCAGCCGCATCAGAACAAATAATACAAATAATACCAAGTCAAGTATTTAAAGCTGCCGCACTTTTGGGCGTTTCATGACGTCACAGTGACTTCGAATCGTTTCACCGGAAAAACGAGTTGACGAAATTTTTTCAAACAATACGAAAAACACAGAGAGATTTGGATTGATTGACTGCAAAAAAAGAAATCAGAAGAATAAAGAGCAAGAAATAACGGGAGAGATTGGAAAAAAAAGAGACAGATTGATTGATCGACAAACCACATCGTGCCTCGGGAAGCTGTAGATCGAGAAAAATAAAATTATACAAAATGTGAAGTGCAGAAACGATATGGAGAAAGCAAACCGCAGCAATTATGAATAATGACATAAGGAAAAAAAATATCAAGAACATAATTTCGGAGAGAACGGAAATACCGATAAAATGAAAATGAAGCGCGCACGAGAGGGAGAGAGGGAGAGAGAGTGAGTGAGAGGGAGGGAGGAAGAATGCTGCGATTAATAAAATGATTTTGTTTTATTCACGATACCGACACACGGTACTTTGATCATACGCACGTTATTAATAACTCGTGTTGGGGTGTACAAACATATACGCCAGGGGCGGGGGCGGTGATTCAATCATTCTGTGCTACATAATAATAATGATTATTACGCATAAATATATGTAGATATATATAAATACGTGTGTGTTTGTGTAATTGTGTAATTAATCAATATTTATTTATTAATTAATTAAATTACGACGAGGAGTCATTTTCGTCGATAATATTTAGGACCTCGGTTTTAAATTCGCATTTTGTTAATCGAGATATTGCACAATTGATGCCGTAAATCAATCATTTTAAATGACTTTTCGAAATTTCAACCTTCCCGAATTAACATCTTTAGTGATTGCGATTTTAATTATTTTTATTTCAGTGCAAAATCGTTTTTTATAATCGTTACGAGTTTATCGCGCGATGCAGGAAACGAGAGTCGATCCATTTCCCTCGAAAAACCACGCGATACCTGCGCAAAGTGCAACAATCTCGATCACATCGCGGCAGACGCTGATGTTTTCGTGCAAAACCTTCGACGACGTAAACTCCATGTTTTTTTTATACATATTAGTAGAACAACTTTGGGAAGGCGATCTCGGAGTGTTTTTTTCTCTTTGTAGGAGAGAAATACGCGCAGGACTGTTACAACGATAAAAGCTACTGTACTCTGTGCAATGCCGATTTACGATACTAATTAATATTATGGGCGCGAGTGCCGGCAGTCGACACAGCGTGTGAATTGATATTCGACACTCCGTCACGGGAGCGAGAAATTTTCGAATTAAAAAAAATCTTAAGAGTTCAGTTTCATAAAAAAAAACAAAAACGTGTCCGACGTGGGAAACAGCATGAAAATTTTCACGGAAACTCTTTGCAAAAGTTTCGCCACTTTAATTGCGAAAAAAAATTAATTAAATTTTTCTCGTTCCTCGTATAACGGAGCGTCGATGGAGGGCAAGAAGGAATTTTAGAAGTTCATGCCGGCGATTTGATCTTTTTTCCAATAATTAAAATCAATACTTAAATTAAATACTTCGCAGCAAATTGTGATGAGAAAAAATGGAAAAAACACTCTTTTTAGCCCCTCACTTTGGTCCCACCCCTTAACCCTTGTCATTCCCACTCCCGAAAAAATCACGTGATAATCACTGCGAAACGCAATAAATAGTTTTTTTTTTAAATTCAATTTTACGTATGCAAAAAAAATTCTAAAAAGTATTGCAAGCAAGTGTGACTAAAAAGGCTCAAAGACGCCACGCTCTATGCACAAAGTATACGATCCATATAATCATGAATGTACTCGTCTCTAAATGCAGCGTCTCGACGCCAAGTATTGAAAAGAAAAGTGATTGAACAGCCGAGGCACAAGTTGGGCCGCGTGTCGATACTGAAAATTCTGTTTTTTCCATTTTCTCTAAAGCCACCGCGGCGTCTTGACGCCAAGTATTGGAAAGAAAAGTGTTTGAACGGCCGAGGCACAAGTTGGGCCGCGTGTCGATACTGAAAATTCTGTTTTTTCGCGTTTCTCCAGAGACGCCGGAGCAAGTATGAAAGAAAAAAGTATTTGAAGAGGCAAGGCAAGTTGGGCCGGGTATCTAAACTCGAGATTCGGTCGTCCATACTTTTTCATACATATGTATAACTCAATGCACGACATATTGTCCATGTATATACAGACACGAGACGGATATACAGGCGCGCAGATATTCCAGTCATCCCAGACACATATATAAATATATGTACATCCATAACATATGTATAACGTATACATATATATTCAACATGATGGACGATGGATTCGAAGAGATGGGCCCTCGAGAGCGACATTTTTCAGCTAGATATGCGATGTAAACGTTGTATATGTGTGTGTTAGTTTGTGTGTGTGTGGTATCTGGAATTTCAATAATAAGTATATCGATATAGACTCTTCTAATAGACTTTGCAGACGGACATAATAGAAATAGTTCATTTAGCATCATACTTGGTATTTGATATTAATAATATATATATATAATATTTCGTAATAATATATTATCTATATATATATCGTTCGTTCATTAAATTAATCTTATCAGCGATTTTCTTTCGTTCTCTATTCCATCGGCCCTTATTTCTCGTGCGCCCTTTTATTATTATTATTTTTATTCTTTTATTAGTTTCTTTTTTTCATAGTGCTTGTTCCGATCGTTTCTGTTTTCTTTTTATATCTCTGAGATGATATTTCAAAAGGATTGAATCCGTTTTTTACGTTGAATATCACGTCAATGTTAAACACGCATATACATATATATAGAGTTGCAAATATGTGCGTTTATATATTTATATATGCGAGCTTCAACTTCAGCCTTGTTTTTTAATCCGCAATTTATTCCGAGCGAATATCCTATTCATATATATTTATATGGTAAATATATTGTACCATCCATTCAACATATTTGTCCTAATTTCACGATACTCGAGTCTTCATCGTTGGAATACAACGAAATACTCTTTTTTTTCATTCGTTATTTTCATCATTAATGCGATCGTTGCTATTTTTCTAGGAAATTCTGATTTTTCATGGCAAACAAAAACTTTATCGTTGACCTGCAGGAAAATTTCGGGCTCCGCTATGAAAAATGATGATTTTTCGTTGCGATCCAACGATGCGAACTTTGACATTGTCTAATTTCACAATTTCGTGAAAAATTCCACGCGATTCTCTCGCATCCGTGCGAAACGTAAATATTTGAGATCCGCGAATTTTTTTGTTTTTTTTTTTTTCTACCCAGGAACCGATCTCCTCGGGGAGGAGATTCAATTCACTCCGGAGCGTTCACTCTTTTCCAAGGAAAAAAACGGAAAAATTCTGTTCTAGCCACCCTTAGATTTAAACTCTTATTTTTGCTTCAATTACGATCTACTTTTTCCATTATTTGTATTCTTTGTTGTTTTTTTTCAATTGTTATTATTATTATTATTATTTATAGTATTATCCGGTAGCATTCGCATCGTTTAATCTCAAGTTTACACGTACACAATTCTTCTAGGACAATATATGTATATTCGGTAAAATAAAGCTTGTAGAAAATTGACCATAGCCGAGATTGCTTCGTTACTCGTTCTCATATATTCGTCGCCCACACACAATCTTATTATTTTTTTTTTTGCTTCCTTTCCTTTTTCTTCATCTTTTTCTTCGTCGTTTTGTTGTTCCTCCTTTAAGATATGTCAGTTTTGGACAAAACATTATTTAGTAGCTTCTTAAATTTTGTCTAAGTTCATTTTTCTTTTCTTTTTGTTTTTTTCTTGTTTTTTGTTTTTTTTTCATCGGTAATTTGTCGTGGTTCCTGCTGCACGGATTTTTCTTAATTTTGTCCTTTGTGGAATGACGAACGTCGGACTCGAGGACGCGAGAAAGAAGAAGCTCATTGTTTCGCCAATTTTTTTGCTTCCAGAACGAAAATTCGATCAATCCGGCGACAGGAACCACGCGCTTTTCTTTTATTTTTCTTTTTTTCGTTCCTTTACCAGACAACAAGCATACACGAACACGCGGTTATTATAAACAATATAATAACGTACCATTTAGATATAGAACGTGCGAGGATCGTGGCGACGATCATTCCGTGCGGATCGCATCATAAAAACGTCCATTTTATTCACTTTTTTCCTTTCGGATCGTTTATCTCTTTTGTTTTGTTCGTCTTTGCGACTAATTTTGACTACTCGTGTGCGTTTATTGGGTTAGGCGGTGGTGTGTGTATTTTTTTTCCTTTTCTAGTAAATACACGAGGGCGGAAAAACAGCGGTGGAAAATTGTCGATAAAAGATTCGCGTGGCCCTTTTCAGTCGAAAGGATCAAGAGAAAACGATTTGGACGTTGGACGAGGCCAGCGGGCGTACAAAACTAAGCTTCGTTCTTCGATTTTTGGTCCAGCTTAACTTTCGAACAATCGCTGACTCAACGCAGGAATACAATGAAGCACGAGAATCGGTGCTGCGTGCAAAAAACTGACAGAAACCGAACAAAAATCGCGTTTGTTTGTTTTTCTTCAATTTTCTAAATTTTCCTAATTCTAGCACAGTGCACGTGTGTCTTTGGTTTTCAAAAAAATCAAATAAATAAATAAACTTCTCGCACTCGCACACGCAACAGTGATAAAAAGTGGTGAAAAAATCTACCTTACAATTCTTTTTATATAAAAAGTGCGTCAAGCATTCGTCCTCACTTTCTCTCTCCTCGAATAATTTCGAAACTTTCATACGCTAAAAAAACGTAAATCTCAACAAAAAAAAAATGATGTTCGAAGAGAAAGAAATAAATGTTGAAAAAAAAACGTCATCGTGGGCAGCGACTACCTGTCATCGTCCGAGCGTTGGGAGATTAAATGCAAATTGACGCTGAGGGCTTTTTATTCGTCGTCTCTCCGGAACAAAATTTCTTTCCTTTTCTTTATCTTTTTGATTTAATGTTTTTTTTTTCTTCCGAGCAAAATTTTCGTCTCAATTCCATTCGATTCAGCTGGGACAGCAGCGCCGCCACGCGGATACGCCGAGAAACACTCGGCGAAATTTTCAATTATATATTATCATTATTAATTTATTTATATTTATATATTTATATATATGTATATATACTATGCGATAGTATTTACAATATATAATATGTAAGCTGACTAGTTCGAGTCGTTTTCGTGTCGACGCGTTAATGCGTCGAGTCCGAGTTGCGAGTTTTTTTCTCATCGTTCCATTCAAACGATCATTTTATACAGTTTTTTTCCATTTGTTGCTTTTTTTTGTCCATACCCGAGAGAACGAAGGATCCGGACAAGGTTTCTTCTTTTTCATTCGTTCTTACGTTTCCTAGTCGTTTTTTTAATCCGTCTCTATCGAGCTCAAGGTATGCAGGAATGAGTATTGGTCGATTGTTCGGGCGACGACAACGCCACTGAAAAATCAGAGTCCAAAACCAGATCGCTTATGCATCCCACTATCCCTCTCGAATATCTGCCGCCCGTCGTCCTCACTATATCGGGCGCGCCACCTGTTTTCGATCATTTCGTTCAATTCCATCATTTTTTTTTTTTTTTAATCATTCACTTATTTTTTCTGGTTTTATTTTTTTTTTACCTGCATTATTCGGTATGATAAGTTTTATATATTTTTTTATGGGGTTTCATGGTGTCCCCCATCGTAATAACAAGAACAAAAACCCATTTTGACTACCAACTAAATTTAAGTTGTAAAAAACTTTGAATTGAATTTAATTGATTTTTAATTAAATGCATTAATATTGATTTTATTATTTTAATTGATGAATTCATTGAATTTGGATTACTTTTGAGTTTAATTACAAAAAAATCCGAATTTATGCAATTTTTTTGACTTATATTTTATTTTTTTTTCATTTTATTATGTTATGAGGCCAAAAGACTCACCGACATAGAGTCCCGTGTCGGTGTTGAGTTGTCGCAACTGGCCGGGCGAGGACGCCGAGACCCCGACGCCGCTGTCGACGACCAGCGACGCCCATTGCTCGTTTCTGAAAATAATCGATCGATATCAAAATATCGAAAATCATTTTGGAACGATTGTCAAGAAAACAGAAAAATCGTCAAAAAACAGGTCAATCGTTTGAAAATAACTTTACCTGACTGCTCTAACGCGATGCCACAGATCGTCGTTGAGTCTGGTGATGTTGTATCTCAGAACGGCTTCACCAGACCCAAGATTATAAGCGAGAGTGAGGTAACCCTGATTCAAGCCCAGAGCGAGAAAATCCTCGTTCGCGGATTGTATTTCCGGTGGATCGGAATGTCTTCCGCTCCACAACAACAATCCCGTACTGCTGCTCGTTCGAAATCTCATATTGATGTCAACGCGATAGCTGATTATCCTAAAAAACCCACACACGCACAAAAAGACACAAAAAAGTGAAAAAAATGTTAAATTTCTTAATTTTCATTGTGCATTCAATTGAAAATCGAGATTTTGTTATTGGAATCGAGTTGAGGATGAAAATTAACGTTAAATCACGATTTTTTAGATCCAAGGTCATTTCAAGGTCATTTCAAGGTCAATGTAACGAACCTTTTCATCGTGTCGGCGTCATTGTAGTGGAGATAGCTCTCGATACCACTGAAGCTCGGAACGTCGAGTCTCGTTTGATACGTCGGAACCGGCACTTCGTTGAGAGGATTTAAAATGGCGGATGCGTTGGTACGATCGAAGGTGCCGGACGACGAGGATCCGGCCGAGCCTGCAGTCATCGGGGCTGGACAAGGATGCGGCATCCCTGGATAACAGCGACAGGTGAAACGTTCCCTCAAAGGACGACACTCTGCGTCTCCGCAAGGACGCGCCTCGCAAGCGTGACCGCAATTCCCAACGTTCACTCCTCCCAATGCCTCTGCCAATATTCCGATCTGGGCAGATGAGAAAAGGAAAAAAATGCATAAATTTGGTGGATTTTCAATGAAAATGTTTGGAAAATTTGAAAAAAATGTCGAAATTCGAGAAATTCATCGGAAATTTTCGATCGTTGAATTTCGAGGGAAAAAAATTCTTTAATTTTTCAATTTTTCGGGTGCAATGAGTTTGGAATAAAAAATTTCTTACCTCTCGATGATTGAGGATTACGGTTTGTATGCAACCAACGAAACTGGCGGTCGTTCGGATTTTGGGCGTGTACATGTCGGAGGTGGGGGCGCCACCAAGGTATAAATTAAGGGGCAACGATAATTGGGTGAATGCACCAGGCGCCAAAACCTCCTGAGCCCGATCGTTCTCCATTTCTAGTGACGCGAGCCTCCCGGTTCTAGAGACTCGAACTTCGAGCCACTCGCCCAGTCTCACCGGGGACTCGCTCCTGCAATTAATATTCATAAACGTTTCGTAACAATCTCATTAAAGAGTCTCGCGAGTCCGAAATTCATTATGACAAGATGTTGCGTGTTAATTTTGTTTTGCTGCTAACAAGTTCGTGAGAAAAACATTTCGAAGAGCGCTTAAACGGTGCTCGAAATTTAGACACTAATTCTAATTGTTTTAGTCGCAAAATTCGCGACGAATTTCGTCTAATTGTTCAAAAATCAAAGATTTTTTTTCTTGTAGCCAAAGCAAAAGTTTTCATGATTCATTGACGTGAATCAATCGTTGGAAAAAATAATTATCAAGTACCTTAAAGTGGCTGGGCCAGTCCCAAGGTCAAATGTAAATTGTACGTGACCAGCGGACAAATACAGCGCGATGAAATCACCTGTAGCGTCGCTATGATGACCGTTGTAAAGTATTACTCCATCGGGAGCTGTGGGTTTAAGCGTTACTGATAATTCTAACCAGGACAAGGAAGTATCGCCCAATCCTGGATAACGTAAGTACGACGAGCCATTGAAGGACGGCACCTGCAATTTTTAATCAAATTTTAATTAATCCCTAGAACGGTAACCTCGGGGTCAAAAACTTTCCGAGAAAACTTTTATTCCTGCGCTCTCGGTTTTCCCGTTTTTTCATCGTTTTATCGCATTTTTAACTAATTTTCTTGACTTTAAGCAAAAAATTGAGCCAGACTCGCGTGACCTCGCTATAAAAAACGAGAAGAATGTGCGAAAGTTCAAGAAATTTTACCGGAGATATGAATTTTTCAAAATTTGTAATGGTAAAAAAAGAGAGAGCGACTTGACGCCAATAAAAGAAAAAAAAATGCAAGAAAAGCGTAGAAATAAAAATTCTCGATAGAAATTAATCGCAAAATCGAAAATTGTATCGTCGAATCAAGGAGAAAATTGCTCCAGTTAATTTTGTCAATGCTCGTTCTTTTTGTTCGTTTTATTTGGTCGCATCGAATTTAGTTTATCTTCGTAAAAAACTTGAAACGGATTATTTCAAATTACCTGAAGATCGACTCTCGTTTCGCACAAATCGCCGGTATAACCGAGCGGACACAAACAAACGGCTGTGTCGCCTCCGGTCGCGAGACACTTTCCGCCGTGCGAGCACGGAACTTTGCTGCATCGATCGGCGGTGCATTCCTCTGAGACGAAAAAAAGGTGATTGTGATAATTGATAAATAAATTATTCGTCGATTTAAAGGAAATCGTGAATTTCTCTGGAAAATCGAATTTTTGTTTATTTTTATGGTGAAAATTTGACTCTCGAATGATTTTGAAAGGAAATCGTTTGTGTTTTGGTCAAGCGAAATAAATTTATTTGGGTTAATATATTTTGGCGATGAAATTGGATACAAAGAGAAAATAGCGACTAACCAACGTCAAAGCCATTGACCGCGTCGCCCTGTGGCCCGAGGGAAAACCGATATCGATGCTCATTGGCTTCGAGGTGTCTGACGCAACCCCGAAATCCTGTCACAACCGGAAGTCTCTCTAAACCCGTGGTGTTTCCAGGTCCCCCGACGAACAGGGGCTCGCGGAAGGTAATTCGTGAGAACAAACCCTGTAATTGGATAAAAAGTATCAAGGCTCAATGGCTCGATAACGATAAACGAGAAAATTAATTGCTTTATCGATTGCCTTCGATATTGTTAATTTCATGCAAATTACAGGCTCAATTTCATCATGTCCACAAGTTATTATAATCCTCCATACCTTTGAACGACCTTGCACACGTTTTCCTTGATTTAATTGCACCCAAGCGTCCCAACGGTGTCTATAAACGCTCAGAGTATTCCAATTGTTCAGTTTTACCGTTTCTGTGCTTCTAACTATTCCAACACCGCTCCCGCAGTCAAATCTGTTAAAGACACGATTTTTACCATGTTATTTCAATAAAAAGCGAATAATTGATTTTTCAAACGTAGCCAGCACATGGGAGTAAATTTGCATGTACGAAAACTTGACGCAGCCAAGACTTTTGTCTGCGTGATCCAGCGGCTTTGCTAATAATCATTCCGGATCATTTTTTTTCTTAAAATACGTCTCGTTATCGTCAATTCCGCGCTCATTAAATGTCGATACGTCAATTAGTATTAAAATGGCGTTAAGACAGAAAAAAAAAGATTTTTGTAATTCCTTTTGTGAATATGACCATTTTTTCCGGAAAAATCTTGGATTTTTCAATTTTCGAATGAGACCGAAGCTTTCGAAAAACTCAAAGTGCAAATTTGCACCCACGTGGTGCGTGCGTTGGCCCAGAGATTAAAAATCATTGGGATGGAATGAAATTTCGGTCGTGCCTGAACTCGACGAAGCCATGGTGTAAGATGAGGGCCATGAAATCGCCTTGTAAATCGTCGCGTTCCCCAGCGAGTATTAAAATGCCATCCCAGGCTTCGGGACGAAACTCGAGATCCAATTGGACGTGTTTGTAAGCTGCTCTCAGGGCTGGAAAGGCGAGCCATCCCGAGCCAGAGAATCGAGGCGACTTTATGTCGAGCTCTGCTTGTAAAATAAGCAAACAACAAACAAACAATAAATTATTATTCGCGTAAGATCGCACGCGGAATTGGCCAACGAGTGAAGGTTTATGGAGCATCGATCCGAAAAGCCCTCGCGCGCGTTCCTCGCTTTAAACACATCTCAGGCTTCTCGAGCACGTACTCGAGACAAACTCGAAAAATCTCTCGCTAACGAGTCTCGTGTTCTTGTGAATGGCGAATTCTCCCGCACACACAAATAACGTGTATTAAAAACCCGCATAAATTTATAAGGATCCTCTATTCTACAAGGACTTTAAGGGCCTCCGTAAGGCCGGGAAAAGGAACAAATTGAATTTTTCAAAAAAAAAAATGTCCGACCCTCTTGTTTTTGATTCCATCACGGACTGTCCGACAGCTCGACGCACGTCGAAAAGTGTAAATTTAAGTAAAAACAAAAATTAGGAATCTCAACCTTTTCAAAATTCCCAACTTTTTCTACTTATCGGAATTTCTCTCGGGAAACATGAATGTGCGATTAATATATATGTATATTGGGTAAATATCAAGTTTAATGAAATTACCGAGCTCGCATCGATCGCCACTTTTTCCCAGGGGACATTGGCAGCGTTGCCGAGGATGCTGCGTGCTCGAAGTGTCCTCCTTTTCGGTAACAACATTCGCAGCTGGAGCAGTAACGTCTTGCCCATTTTCATCGTTTCTCGCACGTTCGAGATAACAATTGCCAGCAGGACCACAATCGAGGTTGCAGATTGATTCGTTGTTTGCCGTACTCACAATGTGGGCGTTTCTCGTCGTGCCAATCGAATCGGTCTCGTGCTTTACTTTCCGACTCGTAGTGATCTGAACGTGTTGACAAGCATTGAAGAAAGAAAAATATCCATAAACACGAAAATAGAAGCGAAAAAATAAGAAAATTGGATTTCGCTTATACAGGGTGTCCCAAAAGTGACGCTCGATAATTGCACTATCTATTAGATCATGAAATTCCAATGAGGAAAGTCCTTAGCCGATTTTCTCTCCCACGCACGGTTCATGAAATATCGAACAATTGAACTAGAATTTGTTTTTCCAGTATACAGGGTGTCCCAAAAGTGACGCTCGATAATGGCACTATCTATTAGATCATGAAATTCCAATGAGGAAAGTCCTCAGCCGTTTTTCTCTCCGACGCACGGATCATGAAATATCGATCAATTGAGCTAGAATTTGTTTTTCGAGTATACAGGGTGTCCCAAAAGTGACGCTCGATAATGGCACTATCTATTAGATCATGAAATTCCAATGAGAAAAGTCCTTAGCCGATTTTCTCTCCCACGCACGGTTCACGAAATATCGAACAATTGAGCTAGAATTTGTTTTTCACGTATACAGGGTGTCCCAAAAGTGACACTCGGAAATCATGCGATCCATTAGATCATGAAATTCCAATGAGAAATGTCCTCAGCCGTTTTTCTCTCCCGGGCACGGTTCATGAAATATGGAACGATTGAGCTAGAATTTGTTTCACACGTATACAGGGTATTGGAAAAGTGACGTTTGAAATTTTACGGGTTGAACAGTTTTCACGGTAATCAAGTAAAATCTCTAATAAAATAGTCAACTTTTAAACGCGGCGGTGGTCAAACCACCTACTTTGAAGATGAAACCTATTTTTTTTTTCCTTTTTCAACAAAATCGACGTGTTTTATTGGAATTTCAACGATTCTCTCATTTTTTTTCGTAGTCATTCAAAATCGAATTGGAAAATAAAAAGTTTTTAGAGAAACAAACCTCGGGAATAATTTCGCTGACAGTTCTCGAGGAAATCGGGATCTCGTTCGTTTCGGGATCCGCAGTGGACGATGGATTTGGAGTGTCGGTACTCGGATCCAAATGTATCGTAAACGAAGCCCCTCTCATGTACAAAATATCTTCAACAAGCTCTTCCTCGTTGTCGTTGTTGAGCTCGTCGCTCTCGATGTCGTTCACGAAATCACCGAGTTGATTGCTCGGCGTTGACGTCGAATTAATTTCTGCAATAATCAAATCGACCGCTCTATAAAATTGTAAAATAAAATGTTCCCCACCAATAGGATCCAAAAAACGTTCACATTCAATTCCAAATTGAAAGAAAAAATCACGAATTGGATCAGCATGAATTTTCCATTATTCAAAAAAAATCCCAGGAAAAAAATGCACCGAAAAAATTTCGATCACAGCCCGAAACTGCATCGGGACAATTGCAAAATAGTTTCGCATGTACTACGCTGTGACCTCTGACCCGTGATTGATAAGACTCGACAATATAATCGTTAACGTCGAGATTACACACACGAGTACGAATTAATTCACAACTTTGCGAATAAGCGTGTGCAACAAAAAGCCATTCATTGAATAACGGGAATTCCCGTATTCGAACAAGGAAAGAAAACGAAAATGAGAGAGCGCGAGACACACAGACAGAGAAAAAGAACGAGATCTGTTTGCATACGATCAACACAGACGCTCGTGAGTAACACTTGTCGTTTCTTTTTCAAGCCACCTCGTAATCCATGTCAATAGAACGTTCATCGAGTGCAGATACATATATTTATACGCATCGACGTTGTTTTATTGTTTCATTGGCGAATTTTAAGTTCTTCCCGGCCGGCGAGTGATTCCCCGCGAACCAAGCTCCAGGGACTTTTTTGTCAGCTAAGCAGCGATTCTTCCTTTTCACGACTATAAAAGCAGCTTGCATCCGACCTAATGGCATCACAAGTTCTTTGCAACAGCCAAAAACAGCAACTTTCCAACCACAACGAGTGAGTTTGAAAATTATCCATTTTCTTACACGATTTTAAATAAATAAATAAAAATAAATAAATGAAAATTGATAACTATACTAAATTTGGATTTCGATAATCTGCAGAAATTTCGTGGAAATCAAAGGTTCGGGAACATGAAGGTCATCCTTTTATTATTGGTGGGTTTGGCGGCGTTGGTCGCTGCGGAGCCAGGTCTGAGTCGACCCAATCTTGGACAAGTCCGTCCACCACCTTTCATCGTGAGTATTGCCTAGTTTTTCAAAATAAAGACAAAAACTCGAAAATTCGTATTCATAGGATTTCGGAATCTTTGATAACGAACCTAAAGTAAAAATTTTCGAATTGTCTAAGAATTTCTTCAAATCAAACGACAAAATTCGACATTTTATGATTTTTTTTTGCTCAATTAATTATTTCGTTGGTTAAATTCGTAATTTTAGAATCGTCCGCGACCGCCTGTGCAAAGACGCTTCCGTCGTTCACCGGATCCTCAAGGATCCGTCGTTTTCACGCACACGAAGCCGTTGGACGGACCTGAGCGTCGACCAAGTTACAATCTCGATTACCAGCACAAAATTTTCGAGGGAAAGGACGGACACATTAGTGCGACCGGGGGAGCTCAGAGACTGCCGGGAAGGAACTGGGAACCGAGTGTGGGAGTTCAAGGAACCTGGCGATTCCGTCGGTCCGCTGACCCTCAAGGATCCATCGTTCTCCAAGGTCAAAAACCCTTAAGCGGCCCCGATCGTCGACCATCCTACAATCTCGACTACCAGCACAAAATTTGGGAAGGCAAAAATGGACACGTGAGCGCAAGCGGTGGAGCCCAGAAAATGCCAGGACAACGATGGGAGCCTCATGTAGGAATTCAGGGAACCTGGCGATTCCGTCGTTCCGCTGACCCTCAAGGATCCATCGTTCTCCAAGGTCAAAAACCTTTAAGCGGCCCCGATCGTCGACCATCCTACAATCTCGACTACCAGCACAAAATTTGGGAAGGCAAAAATGGACACGTGAGCGCAAGCGGTGGAGCCCAGAAATTTCCAGGACAACGATGGGAGCCTCATGTAGGAATTCAGGGAACCTGGCGATTCCGTCGTTCCGCTGACCCTCAAGGATCCATCGTTCTCCAAGGTCGGCAACCGCTGGAAGGACCTGATCGTCGTCCCTCCTACAACGTCGAGTACCAGCACAAAATTTACGAAGGAAAGAATGGACACGTGAGTGCAGGCGGTGGAGCCCAAAAATTGCCAGGACAGCGATGGGAACCGCAAGTGGGAGTTCAAGCAACCTGGAATTACTAGAATCGATGCTGCAATTCGATGAAAAACAACTGCCTGCCGCGCCCCTGTGTTGTCTCTATACCGGGTGTCCCAAAAGTCACGTCCGAAATTCATACAATCCGTAAAAAACACGAAATTCTAAATCTGCGTGAAATTTCCATGAAAAACGACTCGGAGAGAAAAATCCTCGAGGACTTTTCTCCTCGGAATCCCTCGATCTATCGATTCCTGCTATTTTTGGACTTCACTTTTCGGACACCCTGTATATGGATTTTTTTCGATATACTCAAAAGTTCCTATACTCATTGGATTTTTCGCTATTTATTATTATTCAAGCACAATAACAATTTATATTCAATTATTTATGGAATTAAAAAAACACTGTAAACTGTTAATTACTCGAGTTAATCGTTTTTCCATCCAAAAATATCGCAAAACTACCATTTCCGGCGATTCTGCAATGTGGAAAGAGATCAATCGAGGCTTCTCGAAAAAAGCGGAAAAAAAAGTACTCGAACTTCTCTATACCATTCGGAAAGCGTCCAACACTACGACACGCAGCCATAACAATGGTGTTTCAATGAAACTCCATCAACGCCAGCGAATAAATTGATTTCACGAGCGTGAATAGCTTAATAGTGATTCAGTCGCAAACGCTAACACGAGGAATAAATTCATAGCTCCCAGCTCGTCGCCTTTCCAATTAATTCCTCATCAACCACAGGAAAATTGATTTTCAATCAAATAATTTTTCATATTTTCCGAATCCGTGATTTTCGGTAATTTATTTAATTCTAATTCTGATTTTCATGTTCGATCATCCGATCGAATTTACCCCAGAACGAGAACTTGCGGTCAAAAACGACTCCAGACGACTTTAAATCCCGTTTTTCGAATCGTTTTACCGCATTTTGACTCGAAGCTGCATTTCCACAAGCTCACGTGAAAAAATCCAAGACGAAAAAAACGCCCAAGTCGAATGCTTTTTGTTAAATTTTCGCGGAAATATGGATTTTTCAAATTGCGAAATAAAAGTTACCGTTCTGGGGTTAATTTGTTGATCGAGTAACTCTGGAAATAATTTTTTTCTTAAAAGTGAATAAACATTCGTATTACGTACCGGAACAGCTGTATCCATTTTTGTGGAGTACAAAACCGTTCGTGCAATCGCATTCGTACATGCCATCGTGAAGTTCGTAGCATAGCTGTTCGCACGGCGAGCCATGACCGCAGCGTCCTAGAAAAAAGGAAGGAGAATTCGAAAAAATCCTCATGAATTTGCCAATTTTTAAAAATGATTTATTAACGACGATAAATTGGCAAAAATGAGTCTCCGAAAGGTCAACGACCCCATGAAGAATTTCTAACCTACAAAAAGTACGCGAATACGTTTGCGAGAAAAAAAAAGAAGTACGTAAATTCACCCTAAGCGGACGAAGCCTTTAGAAGCTGTAAAAAAAGAATACGGGGAAGCGAAGTGCACGAGCAAGAATTCCGAGAAATTTCAGCGGCGCCTCAACGTAATCGTAAACAATGTTTGTGTGCGAATGTTTACACGTTTTCACACACGGAGGCGCGGTCATCGATCGAACGTAATCGGCGATAGTTTCGTGGGGAAGAGTAAAAAGAATAGAAAGACGCAAAGACGAAGAAAATATGTAGACTTGTGCAGCAGGCGCGCTTCGATTGTTGCGCCGGTGTCGCGTATATACATAACGAAAATACACAGACAAATATATATAAAGGTTGTGGAGAAACACGGCGTCTCGGCTCGACTCTGCTCTCTCTCTCGCTCGTGCCTCGCGATATCGATCCTCTCCCCGCGCGAGTTGGCCAAGGGTGTGTAGCAGGAGACGTTAGTCGGGAGAACGAGCCTAATGCCACCTCTACGACGCTGTATACGACGCGACGATGTTACATAGTACTAAATATATGTATAAATGAGTAACGAGCTATAAGCAAAGTCTCGATCGTCTACGAGCATCCCCATTCGTCGTCTTATATCTTTCCTACCCTCAACGTACTTTTTTCGTACTCGTTAGTACAAAAAACCTCCGCGAGTCTCGCGGCGCTGTCGCGAGGTGTCATGGCGGCTTCGGAGAAGCGTGGATCGTGCAAAAACATCGAAAATCTCTCAACGAATTGTCCGTCATACCTCTGCAGCAAAAACAACCGACAATTTTTCTTTCCGTTTATCGATTAAATGCATTGAAATAAAAATAACTACGTGCACATGTTTTTTTATTCATTTTTTTCCTTTTTTGCCGCGTAAAAATCCGATTCATGACGGCCATATTGTCTAGTACCAACTCGCGCCGCTAGAGCTCCGACTCCTCGAGTCACTTAGCGATACTAATTTTTACTACGTTCGTGAAAAAGTCTCACTTGTTGAACTGGAGACACGGAACGTTCGTTCGGAACGAGCCGATCGATAATATACTTCTCCCGAATATATTTGTACCAATCGCATTTTCCCATGCCAAATATATATCTATAGACATCGATAGACGAGCATGACACGAATAAATAAATGAGCTTCGTTACAGAAGTCATAAAATCAATGATCGAAATACAGTCTCCTCGGAAATGTGACATAAAAAACAACTGGCCTATATTTCGTTGCTAAATTGTCGCGTCAAGAGGCTTTCGAGGGTGAATCCCTCATTATTATTGCTGGGATTCAGGTTTCGCGTGTTAGCACGTCGCTCTCTTCACCTTTAGCCACAGGACAAGTGCACATACGTACAAGTATGTAATACGAAAATATACACGTTGTACATACGTCCCGTAACCTCGAGCGTTACATTCGCCCCCCCCCCCCCTCCACTCCCTCCCAACGAGCAATTGATGCGAATAGTTGGCAAAAATAAAAACGGATCTCGTGGTTTCGTAAAACGAACCATTTACTTCGGCTCCGCGGACGCTCGGAACGAGAAGCAGCGATTTTGGCGTTATGATCGAATTTTACGGCTCGTTGAAAATTGTTGCTTCAGCTCGTCGCTCTATTTGCAACTTCCTCGAGCGAGTTGCACTATTCTCCATTTCCTGGGTATATCGATATCGCGCGTACAGGTTTATTAGACGATTAAGTCGACGCGCGCATCGACGATATTCTCGCGGATAATGAAATACGAAAGAAAATCGCGCGAGAGGCCCGAGGGAGATAAACGGTTGATTTGAGACGCGAAAAAGGGGGAAAAGTTTGTTATTTTTATGGAGAATTCATCGAGGGTCTCACCTTGAAATGCAGCCTCGAATGTCGCTCGCTCCTCGATCGGGTTTTGCGAGAGAGCTCCAAGGGCTCCCAGATATACAAAAGTCACGGTAAACCAGGAGCAGCCTTGTCCAGCCATCCTAACAATAATGACATGCGTATAGACTCACTAATACCCACAGGTATACACCGGAGAACGAGACACTTGTAAAGCACGATTAAAACCGCACTGTTGATCATAAATATACATTAAACTCGCGCTAAATCCCTTCGAGTTTCGATAAAACTTTGCCAACGAAAAACCTCGCCAACTTTTCACACCCACTGATCGAAAAACTTGCTTTTGTTCACTTTTTATTAGAAATACGGACGGAATTTCAGCGGCGATATTTGTTTTATTTGCTTTCGATCGCGAGACACTTCAGCACACTGGTTCGCGAGAGGATTTCGTAGACGCGAGAAAGAGACTCGTGGGAGAATTCTCTTGTGACTGATTTCGTGTTTGCGTTCGGACGCTTTCATAAAGAATCGTCGCGATCGATCACCATTTCCAAAGGGCATTTAAACCTTTCGAGCCTGGCCATGGCATAGTACTACGCGTGGAGAGAGAGAGTGAGACAAGGGGGGAGGCAGATAAGGGTGGTCGCGCGTGGAGTGTGGAAGTGTGTGCGGGCCAACGTGTGAGTTTCTCGTGTGTTTTTCTCTCTCGTTCTCGCGGGGTTATCAAAGTATTGTTTTTGTTGGATCGCGCGTCGTGAGGGTCGAGGAAAAGCTTTTTCTCAGGCCATATTTTTCGAGTTTGTGTTCTTAGTGATTAAAAGAGAAAATAGAGCTTTGCACGATGTCAGCAGAGTCGCGGGGGTGAGAGACTGCGCGGGACTGCGTGTCCAGAAAGGTCGGAGCCGGCCGGTGTCTCCGATCGAACTGTGAGCATAGCACGACGGTGGCGCCGCCGCTCAAACTGCGGTTTCGAGCCGCCGAACTCACCCCCTCGCTCTTTACCGCGCGCTATCAAACGTGCCCCCTCTTTCCCTTATTTTTTCACAGGGCCATCTGACCTTTCGTCCTTAGTCTCTTCTTTTTCGCTATTCTTTGTACCCGAGCCTCGATCCCCTTGCTCTATTCATACACATCAACGATATCGTTGCGAAATGTCAAACGAAATTCTCTCTAAGCGCTCTCCGTACTTTTATTCGATACATGTATAAACAGCTTGACAAATTTCAACGCGGTTTTCTCGCTCTCGTTCTCTTGGAAATGCGAACGCTGATGCCTACTCGCGCGCATACCTGCGCATCATGACGCCATTTTCACGCCTCCCCCGCGTCGTTTCGCTCATCGACCGCTTTATTATTATATTTTTTTTCTTCCCTACACCTTTACCCCGTGCGCGCCATTCTTTACTAACCCCGTGAAAAACATGCAGGAATAGCCCGCGAGAGTTACGTGGCGCGTGCCAATCGAGAAACTCCTTTTTTCTTGCACTTTTAACCCTCAAATTTCAAGCATTTTTTACTTTTTCGCTCCTCCACAGATATATATCTCGTGATTCTGAAAATAATACTTTTCGAGTGTGTTCCTCTGCAAATATTTGACTGGAAATTATCGTCACTCGCCTTTGACGACTTGCCCTCGTGGTCGTTTTTCGCGACCATTTTATTTCGTACTTTTTCGTACTCCCTCGGCGAACAATTATGTATATAAATATATGTGTTTTTGTCGAGAGACTCTGCAGCGCGTCTCAACTTCTCTGAGTAATTAAAAGCACGTTATTTTCATCCCCAACCTCCCCCCCCTTTCCGCGCTCTTTGTACGATCAAATATTTCCGAGTAACGTATAAAATCATAATTCTGCTTCTTCGCCCGCTCCGACCTCGTGTGTCCTTCGTTTATTTTCGCTACAAAAACATCAAGACACTCTAGTTGTACGGAGTTTTGTTTTTTCTTTATTATCTCATTATTCATCCATTAAATGTTTATTTTTTTATTTAATACTGCAGCTTGATGAAAAATATATTTTGTTTTTCTTTATAAATAAAATTCTATGCGCGCGGCATGTGTTTTCGCCTGTACAAACACTCACACGCCGCGAACTACGGAAATGCCTTTCGGTTGTGATCGCCGTAACGAGAAACGTTCGACGGGCCATTGACCCTTGAATTTTTCAGTGTTCGACATGGCGGACACGATTTTTATCAAAAATCATCGATTTTCCGAGCAACTTTTGGATTTTGAGGGTTTTTCTCGAGGTTTTACGATCAAATTTCCGGAATTCTTGATTTTGGAGCTTTTGATACGTTTCGAGAGGAAAATTCGAACGTTCCGGATGAAAAATGGCAGACAGGAAATTTGTAAAATTCGTTAATTGACACAAATACGATTTTCGACGATAAATTATCCAGAAATTCTGTCAATCTGTCGGAAATTTTTCTTTTTTCATAAATAAAACAAGATAATCTTCGAGGCTCGACCTCGTTCGGTAAAAATTCACGTTATCGGCGATCGTGCACGGAAAATGTTGTAAAATAAATGACAAAATTCGATACGCTGAAGGGACACACGAAATGAATTCTAAAAATGTCCAAAATCTATTCGCGCGCGACTACGAAGCATTGCGAGCGATCCGAGACAATTGACCTTGATCCGGTTTCCCTCGAAAGCAAGAAAAATGTCGTCGAAAAATCGCTCCGAAGATGGGAAAAAAAGAAATTCTCATTTTTCGCGTCCGAAACTTCGTTTCTTTTTGAGATTCAAAAATTCAACAAAAAAAACGCTCGATTCGTGCAGAGTTCGGCGCAAAATAATTATCGACTTGGCGATTCGAGTTGGTTTTGTTTAAATAATTAAAATTAACAGAAACAAGACGCGACACAAAATTTAAAAATACATGAGATTCGGACGGTTGAGATACATTTTTCTTAACGATTAATTGTTCAACGAAAAACTCGATAATCCAATAAAATGCAAAAAAAACTTTAAAACTTTTTCCTGAGAAAAAAAGGAAAAATTGCAAAAAACTTTTTTTTTTTTTTAGAAAAGACGAAAATCTCAATAGCACCAATATTTTCGATCCGTTGCGACATTCTCGCTCGCGCATTTCTCTCTCGTTCTCCATATTTTTAATAACAACGTAAGGCGAGAGTCGCGATATCTACAAAGTTTGTTGTTGTTGTTTTTTTATATTCCTGACAATTTCGCTGTGAAATTTTCTTCGTTGGGCCCAAAAATTGGGGAAAAAGTCTATTTTTAATGAAAACTCCTCAATAATTGGTAATTTTGTCTGTGAAACTGCTCCAGGAATCTTCGATCGGTGCCATGACCGTCACGACGATAAGCACAGCGGCGAAGACGACGATGACGAAAACGTAAATTCCAAAAATCACTTGCCTCAGACCAGAGTGCTGGAAATAACAAAATTATTGATTTTTGCACGAAAATCGTTCGCATTTTTCATTTTTGAAAAAATTCTTCTCAACAATTTTTATAAAAATTGATAAAAAATACTGACGAAAGCCAGAAAGTTTCGGGATGAGACAAAAAATGGAATTGTATTTACCGGAGCGTCTCGCCTCGCGTCCGGGTGACCCATGGAAGATCGAGTGTGCATGTCTTTCATGGGGAAAGCGTTGATTCGCAAATTATCTTGTCGGTCAGATGCGCAGCCGGCGAACTGAGCAAACAAACGCAAAATCAATAATAACAAACCTTTTCCTCGGCGACGACCAATTCGTCGATTCCGTTCGTTTGAGCAATCACGATTTCTTATCGAGTTGAATTAACTTATCAATTAATAAAAATCAATCAACGAGGCAATTTCCATTGAAACAAAAAAAAATCGCTGCTCGGCGAAAATTGTATTCGTGATAAAATTTCTCGACAATTTTTTAAGTTGTCTTTATTTTATTTCTTTCCATTGTTACTGAATACGTTACCGTAAGAATGAGATGACTGAGGACATGGAAAACGACATAAGCCACGAGAATCCAGTCGACCCATTCGGGAAGTTTGGCCTTGGTCATTCTCACGGAGAAAAAAATGGCAACGACTGTAAAAATAAAAAAATTTTGCACAATTGTTCATCCAACATTTTGCTTCGTTTTTCAAGAATTTTTTTTTCACCACGTTATAAATTTTTCGAGTAGAATGAATTCCGTTTTTTTTTCTTTAGTTTTCCACACATTTTTAGAGATTCTTCGAGAACACGTGGAAATTTTTCTCTTCCTCGAGAATAAAAATCAACAAAAAGCTTTTTCTTTCCGCGGCTTTTGATTGACTTTGGGAAATTCTTTTCAATGCTGTTTTGATCCTTGTCCGATAAATCATCATGGAAAATGAACGACCAGTTGGCAAGTGAGACGAAGGGGCGGGGAGGGGGGAGAGAAAACTTACTGGCACAAATGTGAGCTGCGTTTCCGACGAACCAATGGAGCCAGTTGAATAGAGGTCTCTTGGGTGCACCAGGATGAGGCCTCATCGCAGCCATAAACGGCTGAATGAAGCAAAGAAGCGTCGTCGCGACGCCGAGCGACGCGTGAATCGTTTCCGAGCTCCATTCACCAATCTCGACGAATATGACGACGAACGATGCGAGAGTCATCAGCCAAGTGGCCACCATGAAAAATCTGTGCCACTATAAAAAATCCAGGCGAACGTTGTAGATTTTTTTTGCTTGTTTGGCAGGACGCACGAGAAATTTCGTATTTTACACGATGAATTAAAGAACTCGACATTTTATTAACTCGAAAAACAAATAATTAAGGGACTTTCTTCATTGGCGAATCAAAAATCGATAAAAATGCACAATTTTTTTTTTTTCAATGAAAACTTTTCGGTAAATTCGAAAATTCGAGGTTTTTATTACCGAAAAAACCAGAAATTGATAAAAATGTTGATTTTCTTGTCTATAAAATTGTCGTGAATTGTATTCTTCGAAAAATTGAAAAATTCGACATTTTTTCAACCCAAACTTTCAGGTACTTTCTTCAAGGCCGCCAAAAATCGATAAAATTGTCAAGATTTTCGAAAAAATCGACAACTTTGTCGTATTTTTCGACACTCAAAAATCGTACTCAAAAATCGATAGAAATTTCAATTTTTCTCGATAAAATCGATAATTATCATATGCGAGAAGTCTCGCGACTAATTAGCGACAAAAATCATTTGACTTCCGGTTGTAACTCACAGCGAACCATTGGTCTTTGCCACAAACGAGAGAATTCACCCAGGTCTGCTTGTAATATCGAGCGAGAAGAATTCCAATGGATGCTGTGCCGATCCATGAGGCGAGCATGAGGCCCCCATGAATTCGAATGTAAAGATCACTGGCTGCTGCGAATTCTCCAACATCCGAGAGCATTTTGGCCTGGCCGGACGACGTTATGAAGACGTCGTGATACCGAATTCCTTGAGCTGTAAAAATCATCGAATACAATAATTCCTTGCTCCATTTCTCGCCGCTCGACAACGCGATTTTTCAATTGCCTCAAAAAAATCGTCACAAACTTCGAAAAAACAGAAATAAATAAATAAATAAAATTAAATAAATAAATTTCGTCTTTTTTCTTTAATTTCCTCAAAAACAAACTTTCGGGCCGATCCCAAACCGTTTTTTCTTTCTTTTCACTTTACCTGTGATCTGCGATCCAGCGCCCAATAATAAATTATACGGTTGCGTCGAGAGATCGTACAAACGACCTTGGACCCGAGTCTCTCTGTTTCTAACAAATTTACACCTTATTACGTCATCGCGAATCGAACTCTCGAGCATTCTGACCGCTCCGTCGGGCTGTGGAGAGAAAAACAGAGACGCACGAGCTAAAATCGATTGCAGCAAAAAATCGTCCCATTTCGTTCAGCAAAAACGAAATTGCTATTGTATTTAATGATTTTTTTCCAATTTGTTTGAGGGACTTGGTTTAATTTGAAAAAAAAAAAAAAAATTTCGACCATTTTCTCGAAGGAGCTTTCCTCGGGAATGAGAAAAGTTTGGACATTCCTTCGGCCTCGCTCGAGTCTGGCTCTAAATTAAAAATCATACTACTCCATTAAGGGGGTCCGAGGAACACGCATTTGCGAGTCCTGAATTTATTTGAGCTCGCTAGGCCCTCGGCCATTGTTAAACAAAGCCAACAGGAAAGCCGAGAGCAGCAACGAAAATCGGGACAAAGGAGAGAGCGCGATGAGGCGTTAAGTACAGCGAGAAAATTTGGCGTTCGCTGTGAACTGGTCGACCGGTAGAGCAGCGATTAAAAATTCAGCTCTCGTAAAATTATGGCGAATTGATGGAAATGTGCATAAGGCAAATACGCCAGAGGGAAACAGAAAATTTGAAGCTTTATAAAGGTTTGGGGGGAGCAATTTTTTCGTTACTTACGATTCCGATTCTTGTGTTTACTTTTCCGGTGTTTTCCGACATGTAGAGACCAACTGTGCCTCCCTCGTTCGTGCATTCCACCACTTGGTCGTCGCCCTGTATTTTCCACAGAAATAAACAAAAAATTACAACTTTAATCTGCAAAAAGTGGAGGAAAAAATCGATTTTTATGGTTTTTGTTGCAACACGACGATTTTGACGATTTTTTGGATTTGGCTACGATCATGGGACAGTTTTTTGGCCATTGGAAAACTGAATTTACCAGAAAATTGCAAGGATCGCACAAATTATCGAAATAATAAATGAAAAATCAATTTTTCGTTACATTCAAGCGATGAAAACTTGAGAATTATTGAAGCTCGTGGCCCAAACATTGGCAGGATTGAAAAATAGAGAGTTTTGAGGATCGAAACGAATGACAAATAAAATTGGAGCAAAAAGATAAAAAACTGGACTTGCCATTTTGCTGTCGTTGGAGAGACCAACCCCGACCCATTTTCCTCGTTGGCTCATAAGCTCAAAAATATATTCTTCTCCGCGAACAAGGACGGAAACGACGGCGATACAGTCCTTGGTTCCGAGGCAGCCGGGAGACGAACCCAAACAATTTTTTGTCTGTCCGCAACCCTCGTAAACGACGTCGTCCTTGGAATCGGCCTGGAGAAAATTGCCAATTATTTGACCCTGTTTTTTCTTCATCATTTTTCAATATTTTTTCGTCAATCTCGATCTTTTTCTGGTCTCGGAATTTTCCAAGGTTTGGGCAATTTTGATTTTCCCGATAAGGAGGAAATTCTCACCGATACTGGTTGTTGCCCAACTCGGTCTTGATCGAAATAGGAGGGGGTCGTTGGGCTTGACACGGAGAATCCATTACTACCAGGAAGCGGGGTCGTGGACATGACTTCGATGGATCCTTGGAGAACAGTTATTCTCGGCGATTCGATGCCGACCCAATAAGTTTCGTAATCTTGAAGAAAAGTTGAGCTACGGGGTCGGGATAAAAAATAACATTACGATAAACTCGTCAAAGTATTTTTCAACGAATTTCTAAAAAAATAACAATTCAAATAAATGCAAAAACAAATTTCCTGAATGTTCACCGATTTTTGCTTTTTAAAATCAATAAAATTACGAAAAAAGAACTGAAATATCAAACATTCCGAACGATTATTATCGCAGTGGCCTCATCAAACCGTTTTTCGACAGAAATCTGAAAAATTACGATTCAAAAAACTGCAGAAACAAATTTCTTGACTTTTCGAGCATTTCTGGTTTTTCAAAATAAATGAAATTACGGAAAAATCGAAAATTCTACACGGTTATTAAGGCAGTAGTTTTGCTGAAGCGTTTTTCAATAAAATTTCAAATAATCACAATTAAAAAGACTGCAGAATCAAATTTCTTGAATTTTTGGCGATTTTTGCTATGCAAAATGTTTATTTCTAGAAGAATAAGTAAAATGACAAAAAAAAACCGGAAACATGAAAAAAAATCACAATTATTAAGGTACCAGTCTCGTCGAAGCGTTTGCCAATAAAATTTTGAAAAATTACAATTTTAATCATGCAGACGACCCAATTTCCTCAATTTTCTGCGATTTTGGCTGTGTGTAATGTTCATTTTTATGAGAATCAATTAAAATTTAAATGTCCGTTTTTTTATGGGTTTTTTTAACAATGATTTTTCGATGTTTTTACGTTCCCATAAAGCTCGACGGCAGCATGGAAAATTATTCGACGCATTACGGTCCATTTTTGACAAATAAATCAAAGACAGCTTAACGCAAACTGGAACATCGTTGAGAAAAATGTGTTGAAAATTTGAGCTGAACATCAATAATTTTCTGAAGCCTTTTAAATTGAATGGAAAGCAGCAGCGTCATGTTTCATTCACAAGTTTCGATTTTATTGACACTTTATACTTGCTTGAATATAATGGTGCCCTGGTAGTCAGTCGGAGCTTCCCACTCAAACTCGAGGTTCTGCTTCTTCTTTGAGTCGGCGTGAGTCACGGCATTCTGTTGGTTGCGCAACAACAAAACGAAAGTCGAAATATAGTAGTTTGTCGCTTGTAAACGAGCTCCGCGAGGAAAATCAAGCTTGAAAATCGCCCGAGAATTTTCAAATTCCATTTTCCCCCACAAATATTGGTCGGAGACAAAAACGACTCGGGACTTTTCGATTCAGAATCGTACGATCTACCATAATCCATTGAAACCAGGAGTCACTTTTCGGACACCCTGTATATCGAGATTTTACAATAAACGTTGAAATTTTGTTGTTATTGATCGATAAATTTGCAAATTCAACAAAAATGTTCGATGGAATGATACGATTTTCAAGCTTGGTCGTATTCACATTCCAGGCACCGTATTAAGGGGCTGGAACAATCGAATATTTTTCCCAGCTTCACAATCGCCCGAAAATTTTCTAATTTCATTTTCCCCCGAAATTATTGTTCCGAGACAAAAACGGCTCAGGACTTTTCTATTCAGAATCGTACGATCGACCATAATCAATTGAAACCACGAGTCACTTTTCGGACACCCTGTATATCGAGATTTTACAATTGTCATTCTTTCGTTGTTTATGGAGAAATCAAACTTGCAGCGGCAACAAAAATGTCTGATGGAATGATAATATTTTTGAGGTCATATGCATTTCAGGCACCGTATTAAGGGGCTGGAACGATCAAACATTTTTCCAATTGAACAAATTGATTCGATGAGTTTTGTTGATTCAGTTCGTCCGTTCGTTTTTTCTTTGCAAAAATTTGGTTTTGCGAAGTGTAGAAATTGTTGGACACGATATTTTATCAACGTGCATGAATTACCCGCAAGCCCGGTGTGCATTCCAAGTGTTTAGTGCCTTCCGGTAAATCAGCGAATTCTCCGACGTTCTCGCCGGTTTGTGCATCTCGAGCCACGATAAGGAAACCCTCGTAAGGGAGACCTTGAGGGCTGCCAAGGGTCAAACGAATTCTGCCTTGTCCGGCAGCCGCTAAGACTTGATACGGTGGATACGAGGCTTGTATGGATCCTCCGGGATGCCGAGGAGTCAAATTGGAGCAAGTGCCACCTGGTGCACCGCTCGGGTATCCGTTTGCCAAATTTATCAGTAAAAACGCACAGCTCGTCACCAGCAGCAGCGCCATTTTCCTCACTTCCGGTAACTTTCCTGCAACATTTTCAACGCCATGATATCGACACTTTTTTCAAGTCTTTCCAGGAAGAAACAACGTCAAGGATATCGAGCATTCGGCCTAGCGACCTCGAGCTTTCCAAAGTAAAATCTTTCGCCTCGATCGCAATAAACATTGGAGGCCACGCGACAAATCTGCAAAAATACAAAACGCAGCAAAATTTTCGTCGCTATTTTTGGCTGGCTCGATATTTTCGAAATTCTTCCTAATGATAGTTTGGAAATTATCATGAGGCAACTAATTGCCCCTTCACAATTCCCTGACCCGAATGATTGACAATTAGAAAAAAAACCGCTCGCACGTGAAATTTTTATTCGTAATTAAATCAGAAAATCGTATTTCGAACATTTTTCCATTTTTTTTGTTCCCCAAATCGTGAATCTTGTTCGAAATTATGAGACAAAGGACCACGAGTCATTGTGCAATTAAAAGTCATGGTGTCCATTAGGAAACCGAGTCGTTACGTTTTAAAATTTTTCTAAAACATCGAGAAGGAATGATCCTGAAGTTTCCATCGCTGGAATGCAACGGAATTCTGTTATTTCTTCAGCAGAGCCAATAATTATTATTGAATATTTGGTCCGGCCAATAAAACGATTTTCTCCTGTGAAAAACTCAATCTACTCAGAAAATTGCCACGATTTTCAAAATTCAATAAATGATCAACAGCAAAAATGTTTTTCGTTGAATCTCAACGTTGCAAACTTCAGAGTCATCGAGAAGGAGATTTTTTTTGTTTTGGGACTTTCTCAATGAACGTGCGAGGGATTTGGAAAATTGCGTGTACGTCGAATAATGAGAAGCTCGAGTTTGGAATGGCCGCAGAGAATGGGCTTTTTCCCATGGGCTCTATTTATATATATTGTCAACTTCTCACTGGTGCTTGCCACTCCCCATTTTTTCCACATACTCTGCAGAACAATAACATACGCGGACGACGTGTGCGAGCGAGCATTGTTTCGATAAGTGTGTGACATGTAAAATTGCGGTGAACGAGAATGAAAAAAGTGGCATTGACTGGTAAATTGTTCGAGGAGAAAGACAGAGACACAAATGCCACGTGATTGTGAATGTAAAAATGTAAAAGTTATCGTCGTATCTGCCAATCATAAAAAAACGTTGATATTCATGAAGAAACTCGAATATTTCGTAATTTTCATTATTTCATCGATTCGATTTCGATTTTTAGTTTCTGGCCGGCATGTTTACACGTTAGAATGAATTCGCCGCAAACGAAAATCATTTTTGGCATGTTTTTGTCGCACGAGATCGCGCGAGTCGGGAATGCCCCGCGTGACCGCGCGCAACCATCGGAAATTTATGCGATCGCATCTATGGTTTTTTACGTTTCGTTCTCTCTCTCGGAATTGCGACAAGGCCACCGCAGCTCCAAATGACTCAACACATCGAATGACCGAGTCAGCGTTCGGATTCTTGACGCCGCCGCGAGATACACATCAATTTTATGTATATGCATATACACACATGTCAGACTGTCAGAAACACGATCTAAACGCGCTGCTCAACCGCCGCGCGTACGCTCTCGCAACACACTTAGTTGGCCACAACTATTCCAACTATGGAGGTCATAATTGACCTCGTACCGGGGCCTTGGAAAATCTGTTCGTGCCTCCCAGTCCCTCACATCGCAGGTTTCTGTGTCCAAACTATCCATTTTTTTCGATTTCATTAATGAAAACTCGATAAACCGGTAAATTACGTAATTTTTACAAACTAAAATTTCATTTTTCCTTGTTTAAAAATGTTTTAAAAATTGTTTCACCCAATTTTTGATTCATTTTTTTACTTCAGTCAAGATTGCCCCAGGCTCACGCGATCCTGCATTAAAAAACGAAAAAATAAGCCCTAGTTGGACCCTTTTCGTTCAATTTTACAGGAAACATGAATTTCTCAAAATTGGGGTCATTTCGGACCCCCGGATTACGGGAATAAGTAAAAAAAAAAAAGGTTTTTGTTCGAGGGTTAATTATTCGTTGCCTCGTAACGATTTGTGTGAACGTTTGATTGAAAACTTTCGAAATTACGTTCGGCCAGCCTTCGTTTACATAACCTCCCAGGCTTTCGATTCGGAGCAGAAAAAAAATGCACGATTTTGTCGGAAAAGTGAATTTTTTATCGAATATTTTTATTGAGCCGGAAATAACGCGGGCGAGGAAATATTTCGCGACTAGAGAACAAGACGGGGAATCCCCAGTGCGCGTCGCGGCGATGACCTCACAATCGACTCGTAGCGATCGCCCCCCGTGTGTATACAAATAATATGAATAAAGTATACGATTTGCTCGATTCAATCGAAACGTCGAAGGAGCGAGCGAGAAATTCACCGCAAATAGGATAATGTTTGATTATTAAAGTTCCAAGAATCAGAACATGAACAAGTGGCAAACTTACCAACGGTTCGGACCATCGTGCGGGACCGAAGGTTGAAAAAAAAACGTCAAAGATCGTGAAAACGCTCCGGGGCTCCTTCGGAAGAATGCGCGCGAACCGCTCACAGATTTGACGAGATAAAGTAGAAATAACCGGTGAGAATCAAAATATTTCGATAGACGAAAAAACAGCACGAATCACAGAGAAAAAGTGTCCGAAAAAATTGTCATTGTCAATGCAAAATATTGTCGAACACACACAGTACAGAAAAAAGTGCGAGCTTTGGTGAAAAAGGCTTGAATTAGCTCGTGACACGATAAAAGCCAAAGTAGCGTTACCGCGCGGCGATAATTACGGAGGAGCGTAGGAAGAGTATGAAACTTTCACAAATTGGTATGTTTGAAAATGGCACAACAACACTGCACAGCCATTGATCGATTGTTTACCGCGTACACTTAAATATTTTGATATTTCTTATTGAGAACCATGCACAGCACGTAAATGCGAGTGTGAAACGATACCCGATCGCGCTCGATATAGCGTGAGTAAACGCCACGCAGCGTACTCGGTGGCAGCAGAAAAACAACAAGGATTTCGAGAACCACACCTTGACAGAGGAAGACTGGACTCTGAAATACCGGGGAAACGCGAAACACGCCACGCTTCGTCAACACTCGAAAGGCATTCTTTCCCTCTCTCCCGCCTCCCCTCTCTCGCTTCTCGTACTTGTGTGAGGGCCCCTTGATACATTCTCGAGATGTCAATGATACAAAGATGCCTTTCTCGCTGTCCCATATACGCGCGTATACATCGATGCTCGTAAATATATATAGAAATATTTGAGCTCCAGG
The DNA here is from genome assembly GCA_037043255.1 of Diadegma fenestrale. Taxonomy (NCBI): domain Eukaryota; kingdom Metazoa; phylum Arthropoda; class Insecta; order Hymenoptera; family Ichneumonidae; genus Diadegma; species Diadegma fenestrale. The sequence goes on from CM073316.1 coordinate 3,013,134, forward strand.
TGATTCTAGCTTCCTATCACAAACACTGGCGCGAGCATTTTCCCCTACCACGATGCTTGAGCCACCGCAGCCAAGGCCCCTCTGCTGTGATTTTTCTTCGGGCCAGTCCGCCGCCCCTCTGCCGGCACATCGCGCGGCTCAGCTTGAAACAATAGTTCCTCAAATCACCACGAATGCTTTGCGGCTGCGGGGGCTCCAAACGCGGCGCTGGGCTCGCGCAACTTGCCTTCGCGTCGCCTGCTTCGAGCAACTTTTTTTTCAGGGCTAATTAACCGAAAATAAATAAACGATCGAGTTGTTCGACAGTGAGTCGGCAAAATTGCCTTAATGGGTTTCCGGGAAATCGATTTTTTTTTGCTTTTCGAGATAATCGACGATAATGAGAATTTTTTATTTATTTCCATTAATTATATGGATTTTCGCGATTATTTTTCAAATTATGGAAAGTTCCCGAATATGTTTTCTTCGTTCGATCATCGACCACGTGACGTCGTTGTTTTGATTAAGCTCGAAAAACTCTTACGAGCAACCTGCTGCAGATGCAATCATTTTTATTTTTGCGCGGCACAATATGCCGTGCGAGCTATCTCATCGCGCCACGATTTTTTTTTGCCTTTTCCCATCACGTATATGTGCCGAGTAACGGAAGTAAATGTTACACGGTGGAGCGGGTCGGGGAACCCGAGATTCCGAGCTCGGACCTGTTTTGCGGTTTACGCTAGCGCAGCAGGAGCGAGGAGCGACTATATCGTGTGTCGTCATTCCGTGCCAAGGCGAGAAACTCCGAGAGGCTCGTTCGTGTTTATACTGCGAATTGTCAGTAGCGGTGAGGCCATCGGCCCCTCAATAAACTCATGTATACACACACACACATACACGCGTAAAAGTCTTATAGACAGAATAATTACGTCGTTTTTCTTCCTTACCGGTTAATCGAATTCGTACAATTAAAAAATCGAACGTTCAATTTTTTCCTCAAAACTCTACGCAGCAAAAAATTTCCAAAGTGCTAGAAAGCTAGAAACAGCTTCGAGAAACAGATTTTCAATATCATTGAGGTGACAGTCGATGAACTCACTGTCATCGTTATTGACGTAGAAGCGAACGTAAAAAAAATACATACATACAGGGTGTCTCGAAAGTCACGAGCAAAAGGACGTCGAGGAAAAGAAATTCAGTTAAGAAACGATTAACGATCAACAAATTGGCCCGTGGAAATAAGTTTGGAGCTTTATGTTCACAATTTATCGATATTTTAAGATTTCTTGGGCACGACTTTTGGGACGCACACCCTGAATATTTACTCGATCGGTATACGAGCCGGTGAGCGAGGAAATCTACATCACCGGCAGTCGGTAACAATAAAAAAAAATTTGTTGCTATACGATTCGAATATGACATTTTTTACCGATTGAGTCGAATTTTCGTCCTTGGGAGCCGAGAATACGATTTTCGCGTTTACTTGATGACATATACGAGGAAAATGCGATAATGAGCGATAACAGCCAATATGATGTACGATAAGCGCATGTGCAATATTTATTCCCTCTCTCAAAGTGTCAGGCATATTTGCCGCTAATTTCTCGGATAGCGATAAATCTTATGGGAAACATGCCCGCAGATATAATCTCGCGTACGAGATGAGCTTGTCGTAGAAAAAAACTTGGATTCATTCAAATTTTCTTTGCGACAAAACATTCCGTCAAAATACTATTCGAAATAGTTCCATTTTTCCATTGGCATTTTTGCCGAACGACAAAAGTCTTTGGTGGTTTCGATTTTTTTTTTTTTCTTCAATTCCATCTAGTTTTTTTGGATAATCGACCATGTCACTATTCGCGTGTTGTATTCGTCGGGTGAGTCAACACTTAATTATATACCCGCACGTTTACTTAGTCGCAACAAAGTCCTTAATGTCGTTATTACGAACGTGCTACTTTCCTAGTTGCTAGTCACGAATGACAAAACCTGTTGTTTAGTTGTTAATTTCCTCCCCCCTCTTTCCCTCGTATGTAACGAGGAATCATTCACGTTTTATCTTGTTCAAGATATTCCTTCACAATAAATGACAAATAGTCCACGTAACAAGTTAAAATTCCCTTCTGCGCGATCGAATGACATGGAAATCGAGTTTAAAAATCGATTCGATCGAATTTATGGAAATCGTTACTTTGTCGTGCAAATTGAACCTTGTAGATAAAATATTTAGAAATTGAAACTCTAAACATCACGGCCATGTAACGATTTACGAATTATTGTCTTGAGGATCGTTGAATTAGCTGTGAAATTGAACTAATTAGAATTGTCAACCCTGAAAACAATAAAATCGATATCCCACCAATCATCTGTTACTATAATCTCGTACCCTTACGTTTTCAACGAGATATATAACGAAACACGTGGATTCTAGTACGACGTAGTGTCTCCCTGCATTATTCATGCACGACCTATTTCGCAGCTCCTACGTAAAGTCTTTGTGACGTGGAAAAAACGTACTAAATTTAAAAGTTCACGCAAGCGGTTATTGGTCGGAGTTGACGTCATGGCTCCGGCTCAGCCAATGGCCGAGCTCGGATATGCATTTGCGAGTTTTCTTCGTGGACCGACAAACAAACGTGGATGAGCTTGTAAAAAAACTTTGGAACTTTAGGAAACTGCGTTTTGTTTGTCAATTTGGATTTTAGGTCGGAGGAGCTTGTTTTTTTTATCGAGCTTCGGAGCCTGCAACGCGGCGTCGTTGCAACCCTATAATTCTAAAATTAGAAGGCCAGGATAACATTAGATGCATCGCATGACACCCCTTCTGATCGAGTGGCAAAAAATCGATAAAATATTAGCCACCTTTTTTGTCCATATGCCTAGCAAGAGCTTTCCTCTCTGTCACGTATTTCCCGCTAATTATTCGCTCGATTACGCGCTCATCGAATCGTCCAAAGAGCGTCGAGTTCTTGACCAACGCTTTGCGGTTAATTTGTCTTGGAGGTCATTCCGAATTATACGAAATACGGAATGTCCCTTTTTTCTCATTATTCTCTTTCGCCTCGAAGCAAAGGTCGCTCCAATGTCAATGGAATTTTTTTTTTTTTTATTTACGAGATGGAAATTCGGTTTTTCAACGTCGCGATCAAAATCACGCAGGGCCAGCAGATTCACGAGTCACGCTCTCAAGGCTTCACCATGGAGCCGCCGGAAATCTCGTGGGAAAACACTCTCGGAGCACCGGGAGGCGTCCCCTTCGATGACGACACCCGAGAATTGTTGAAGGAATGTTTAGACCTGAGAGTTCCACAGCCCAGCACCCTCCCCCAACTCATCGAGAGAAGCGAATCTTTCCCTCTTCCATTTCCGGTCAATTCGAGCCGCTGCGCTGTTCTTCGAGATCGGGGAATTCCCCAGGACACTCTCGAGGTTTGCGACTTTTTTCAACCTTGTCCACAGAAAGCTTATTGCTTCAAAAATCTCTTTGAGAAAGTTTCTCGATTACTGAAAAATGACAGTTCCAAAAATTGACACAATTTTTGAGGAATTCGTTTAAGTTTTGAAAAAATAATAAACTTTCGAAAAAACCGATACAATTTTTGGAAAATCGATACACTTTTTGAAAAATTACTCAAATTTTAGGAAAGTTTGTTTGATTTTCGAAAAATTGATACACTTTTTGAGAAATTTATGAAAAAATCATTGTTTCAAACGTTGGATCAGTTCAACGCGAATTCGGCGTATCCGTTGATACACGAAGCGATGTTGCCCCTGATGGCAGCTTGGTTGAAGCACAAGCGTCGTTACGGGAGTCTCGTGGAAAAAGCATTGTACGCAAAAATGGGTCTGGTGCAATTTATTCAAAGACTTTTGGAGAAGCGAGCGGTGCAGTTTTTCGGTGCAGACGATAGGTACAAGCTTTTGAGTGGTGTGACCGGAAGCGACGGATGGGAAAACGTTGGGACAGCCAACGAGCGAGAACCGCTGGTAAAATCCCCTTGACAATATGTTCCAATTTTCTTCATTTTTATTCCAATTTTTTTCAATCTTGGTGCTAATTTTTACTCGTCTATCGATTATTGGAATCAATTTTTAGATACTTGCGAACTGCTTGTCGTACGACGAGATCAAATTATCCTCGATGATGGTCGTTTCCTCCCACACGGAATTTATTAACGACGGCTCACGAGAAAATCGCGGAATTCCCACCAACGATCCCCCATCCGTTCAACCCAGAGGCGTCATCATGGGCGTCGTAGGAACGAGGCGAGTCATTTTTATAAATAAAAAAAGGTCAAAAAATGAAATAAACACATGAAGAAATAACTGAATAAATAAATAAATAAATAAATACATAAACAAATAAATGAATCAATAAATAAACAAATGAAGAAATACACAATTGAATGAATAAGTAAATAAATAAATGAATATAAATAAATAATAATGGTTTTCGCAAAATAATCAGAATCCCAAAACAATTTGGCGTGGAATTTTTCTTCCATCAGATTCGAGCGAGCCCGTTTGATGGAGTGCCAAGACATTCTCCTGACTCCTCTCCAGAACAACATGGACAATGGGTCAGTAAAATTTGAATAAATATTCGAAAGACGATGAATTTTAATAGAACAAATTGGACCCATTTAGATACGGTCCGGGACTCGAGGAAGCGGGAGGTTCGTCGGGAGATCGAACGAGCTCCGCAGCAGCCTCCGAAGAAAACAAGAGAGGACTGCGAGTCCTTTGGGCTCAATTCTATGGAGAAAATTATCATCCTCTGTACGAGGAAGCAGTCCGGAAGGTCAGGTCGAAGGAAAATCGTCGTTATCTCGCTCTGACCAGTCAAACTATTTTCGACATCGAGAACTACATGAAACGAACTCTTCTATCTGTAGAAATCATTCTCTTGGAGGCAAACACACGAGCCGAGAAACAAAACACTACGGCTTTCTTGCACGTCGTGGGATTCGGTCTAGGTTCACATTTTTTTTTACGTATTACTATCGGAAAATTACTTTATCCAATATCTCAAATTCTAAACGTCAGAAAATTTTTCTTCATAGAAGAAAATTGTTAGTTTTGGTGTCAAGAACGTTTACACGAAATTTTGACCCGAATAAAGTCGCTTTGTGATAGGAATCCATTAAATCGTTTGTCTTGAAAATTTTTTTGTCATTTTTATTTGATTTAAAATAAAAAATTTTCAAGTTTCGACTTTTTTTCGGGACAGGCGTCTGGAAAATCATTCACGATCAAGAGATGTACTTTTTCAAGACCTTCGAAATAGCTCTGAAGAAAATGAACCGGAAGCTGAGATACGTTTCTGACATTATGTTCGCTTACTTCCGCCAGGACAAGTGCGGAGGAGCAGGAAATGGCGATTACCTCGGAGGTTTGTGTATTTTTGAAAAATATCGAATTAATTTTCGTAATTTTTGCGAATGCGATTTCCGATTCGGTGTAATTTCATTAATGATGGGACTTTTTTCTTCTCGTCTGCATTTAGATATAAAGATTCATTTTGCACTTCGAGAACCTCACAGTCGACTGACCAGGGGCGCGGATTCCGATAAACTGTTGGTCGTTACTTACGCCTGGGACGGTAACGCATATCCCGGTGAGTTTTCTCCAGGAAAATTCAAGTTTGCAGGTCATTTAAGTTTTTTCAAATTCTAATTTCTCTTTTTTCGAGTTTTTACGGCCAAATTTTGATGCAGCAAAACTTTATCGTACATCGTTCTCTTCGTTATGAAAAAACGAAGAGAATGGTGAACGCGAAATATTTCTATCGCGAACGAGAAGCGTTTTACGCTACGGAGAATATCCAAACATAAATTTTGTGAATTTTACGGTTTCCGCTCTCGAAAAAATCGATTCCGGGGTTGAGGATTGGGGCAAATGTTGTTTACAGGGAACGAATACTGGAGCGGCTATTTAACCACGAGCGGAGATCCAGCGGCTGCTTGCAGTAGCCAAATTCCCGAGCTGCACAATCCGTTGATCAATTGGCGTAACTGCGGAGAAAATTTGCACGTCGCGTCGCCCGAACACGGTCTGGTTCACATAGCGGATTACGCTAAATTGCATCTCCTCGCTTAGGTGTCCATTTTTTTCAACAACAATTTGTTTATTGATTCTAATTTTATTTAACGTATTACTAATACGAAATTACTTCACTCAGGATTCTTTAATAATTTCGTACGAACATTTTTGACACCATAACTAAAAATTTTCTTGTATAAAGAAAAATTTTCTGACGTCAAGAATTTGAGATATTGGATTCCCAATTTTTATCTTTTCCCGTGTGAATTCGAATCGCGTTTTGTTCATGAGTTGCAGAAAAACGTGTTTAGGATTTTTCTTAAAAAATTCCCGCTCCCAGCATTTCTGGCTAAAAAAATCCTAAAACCTTCTTATTTTGCAACTTTTTAACGATACTATGGAAAAAATTAACAATTAGAATTTAAATATCTCAAATTCTAAGCGTCAGAAAATTTTTCTTCATGGAAGAAAATTGTTAATTTTGTTGCCGAGGACGTTTATACAAAATTTTGAAAGAATTCTAATGGAGTCGTTTTGTTATAGTATTTTAATTGAGTTTTTAAGTAAAAATTTAATTTGGCTAGTAAATTTGATGGCAAGTAAATTTTTCGTTTCCATTTTTTGACTATTTAATTAAATTTAATTTTTGGTTTTCTTTTTCCAATGAATTTTTACAATTTTTCAAACTCAACAGTAAAGGTTATTGGAAAAAATTGTTTTTTTGGTAGGAACGGCGTGCCCCATTGCTGGGGGGCGTGTCTCAGCGAAGAGCGTCGCGGCTGAGCGCGGCGCGTTGTCAGCGAAGCAGAAGCGCGGACATAGATCGTTTGAAAAAATACACGGAGCGGCGGATCGAGGACAGGCGAAACACGGAGGGTGGTTCGTCGGGATTGGGAGGAGGAAGCAGTGAGCTGGGGATGAATTTTTTCGTAGGCTGGTCGAAGAAATTTCGAGAGCTTGACGGACCTCGACGTCGTCCGGATTCGCAGGATCGGGACGACGAGATTTCGCCAATAGCTCGAAGCAGATGGCACTCGCTGAGAAGATTCGTCTCTGGCCGAGACGATCGAAGTTTTGATGGGGCCGCGACGTCAGGAACGGTAGAAAACAAAGAAAACAAAGAAAACAGGGTGGGAATGAGCGAGCGCGGAGCCCAGAGATTGAGTCAACGCATGCGAGAGCTTTACGACATAAAAACCGCCGATGTCGATTTTTTCGAGGAGTGCAAACAGCGTCGCTGCAAGAAATTGCCGCAGCAGGACAGCGCGACGGAATCGAGCAATCGCCGACTCCAATTCCGAGAGAGCAACAATAATAATAATAAGAAAGACACAGAAAACCCTCCCACGAAGCCGGATCTCTTTCTGCTGGAGTATTCCCGGTCGCCAAGGTTACACAAGGTCAACGCGAGGTCCGGAATCTCCCGAGGCGTACGCTCCCACGAGGAACAAACCGCCAACGCCCGTGCCAACCCTCTGATCCGACAACGACGAACTTGCTCCGACGATTACGACTCGCTGGCCCATCGCAAACGGAGCGAAGACGAAGACGACAGCTGGAACGAGAAAGATTCCATTTTACCATCCGGAGCGGCTAAAGCGGCCACCAAGAAACTCGCTCGCAGCCCTGAACTCCTTGCTGAACTTGTCGAACCTCCAACGACCTTGGACGTCACCTTGAACCCTGACCTCGAGCCGGAACCTTTCGATCTGCCCCTCATCGTAGAGTCTCCTCTGGGCGAACGAAAGAAACGCAACAGCACGAGATACAAAGTTTATTTGACTTGATAACGGCACGCCATATTTTCCTCTCACTTCCGGTTCCTCCATTTCCGCTTTGAATCTCTTCCCTTCAACTCTACTCGACGCCTTTCCAACAATCATCTGCTTACAAGTTCCTCCGATTCCACGAGTTACTCCAATGCCCTTTAGACTTTCAAACTTCTCCGGGACACGAAGAAACTTCCGGTTCGGCCGATCATCAATTTCGTCTTTTTTCTTCCTTCAGAAAAGACCTACTTTTGATAAAGCTGGAATTGTTAACGCTCTGGAAACTCTGAGAAGAAAAATAAACAATAAAAACCTCGTTCGAACCTGCCGGATTCGGACAATTCCACCCTCGGTGGTCGTCGTCATAATCACTGATAGTTCAAATTGAAAAAATCGTACAGTCGAAATTATCGATGTCCCGACGAAACGATCGACTGCGCAACGTAAAAATGACGAGTTCTGCAAAATCGATGCGGTGAATTGGTTGAAAACCTTTGAACACTGTTTGCATAAGTCAGAAACGCTGTTTCGGCTCATTGGCAATGAAATACGAGATATTGGGGAATGATTTTGGGACGGGAAACTGATTTGGGTTTCAAGGTCAAGGGTCACGTAAATTTGGCCACTTTCGTTTATGTATATGTAGATAATAAATACTGTTCGCTGGTACATAACAAAAAGAGACGAGCAGGGTATGAGATAAAAATGATAATTGCACACCCTGTACGAGTCAACAAGGAAACACACCCTGGGGGATTGAAATCCCAAAATTCCGGCGAAGTAGTTTGAGTCATTTGAATCCTCATTGCAACGGAAGTTCCGAAAGAGAATTAGCATCGATGCGACACCTTTTAGCCATCAATGGCGGATCTTTGCTAATCGTTCGATTTTTCCTTCTCGACGAGCTGCAGCCGATGGCGCCGAGTCGTCGACATTCCAAAACTTCTTCGTCCCTCGTTTGCTCGAGCTTCAAGGTCCTCGTTGCCGTTGTGGAACAGCCGAGCGAAGGGTTTGTCCGTGATTCCGTTGGCAACGATGACTTTATGGACGAACAGCGCAGACTCGTTGAATCGGCGGATTCCCCGTTTAGCGATCGCAGGGGATTCCCATTCGATGGTCGATAGCAAAGCTTCGCGTTCGACACACCGTTCGTCGCCACCGTCGGCGCGATCATCAACAAATCGTTGCCGTTCTTGTCGCAAGGCACTCGCGAATTAATGCCACGATTCTGAACTTGTCCACTGTGCAAAGCCTGAAAACGATTTTCCACCAGATTCAGCAACAAATGGTCGCCGCCGACTCGTTGAATCGACTCGGAAGGCGGACTCGTCGATGTCCTGCCGCTGCTGCTACTGTCCGACGCATTGTTCCTCGTCTCAGGCTCCTGCTTGAACATTTTACGTGCCGGATGTGCAGCGCACGAGCCTGGCTTGTTGCTCGACTCGTAAGACATCCAACTCGACGAGTCCATCGAGTTTGGTTCGGTTTTTATTCGCACCTGGTTGTTTTGTTGGTATTGCTGTCGCCTGCGATGTTGCGGCTGCTGCAATCCTCGCAAAGCGCTTCCAGGCGGTGCTCCATTCGAGTCTTGAGACTTTTGCCACTCCAGGACGTTGCTCAAAAGTCTTATGTACCTGTGAATTAATGAATTAATTATATTCCAGCAATTAGCTTCGATTTCTGACCCCAAACGATCAAATTCCACCATTTTTCATGCTCGTACCTTATGGCAATCCTGAGAATTTCGTTCTTCGATAATTTCTTGTCCGGTGGATGCGTCGGGACGAGCTTTCTCAACTCTGCGAATGCTCCACTCACGTTCTGCTGCCTCCATCGCTCCCGACTATTGGTAAAGAGTTTTCTCACTCCAAGTGTCCCTGTTTGGTGACGCTGCAGACCGGAAGTTGGCGATTCTAGGAGATCGCTCGAAGCGGATGGGGCTCGATCACACTGCGAGCGAAACTTTTCAAATTATCATCGAAGCCTCTCGATCTTTATCCGAAAATATACTTTACAGCTCCGTCCAGCCTTTGTGCATACTGGGATTTTCAAAATTTAACGACAAAAGCCCGAAGCGTAGGAATTTTAACGAGAAACAGAAAAGTTGTCAGAGCTGCTGATCAAAATTTTAAATGTTTGATTTCTCGGCATCAGTTGGATGAATTTTCTTCTACCAGGGACCATTGCGAAGATAAATGGACGTAGAAAATTAAAATCTAATACGAAAATTTTTTCTCCAACCCGTTTCTCCGTGAGAACGATTTGAAGTTTCTGTGGCGTCACGAAATGGACATATTTGCGTATATAAAAGTGCGGCAGGGCTCGCGCTACACTTTTTTTTTTTTAATACTCGGCGTTGAGTAAATATGGGAACGTAAAGGCCTGAGGGCAAGAATTTTGTTTGTGTTTTAATCGGAAATCGCAAACACAAGAGCGTAAAGACGAATCCTTGGAAAAATGAAAAAAAAATTGATTATAACGAATGAAATACCATGTTGGAGGACGAATCGCTGGATCGGTTGTTGGAGCGATTCCTGGAGAACAAAGAAGTTCCATTTCCCAAGGTCTGTGGGTCGTCGTCGCCGCGTTCGGGGGTTTCGTCGTCGGTATCGTGGGAGTAAAATTCATCAGAGAAGATTCCAGCGTCTTCCTCGGTGTCGCGATTGGTTTCGGGCGAGTCTCCAGCATCTCCGAGGTCCGGACCATCCGAGACGAGGGATTCGGCAGGGGATCGACGGTCATCGACTCCGGAGTTGATTTCGGAGCTTGAAGAAGTAACAGCGATTGCAGGAGCCATGATTGGGTCGTTCAAGGCACGACGATCGTTGCTCATTATCCTCGGGCGACCCTCGTGAACTCCAGGACCATCTCCGTAAGTAAAACTAACTGCAGCTACGACCGCGAACCTCCGACGGTCCCCCAAGGCCTTCGCACTTCGATCAACACGAGCCGAGGCTATTTTCGTCCACCAAGATCCTCAGGAACAAAGAGGACGTCCGCTTATCTTCAGAGGAAATGGTCTTATCGCATCTCCGGACTCTCTACGCTTATCCTCTTATCGCAGGATAACTAGTACCCTTGAGAATTAACTCTCTCGCCCGGCCCTGACATTCCTCGAGCCTCGTATCGATACGCAGAATCACAACTGGACCAACTGTCGCTTCAATTTTAATTCTCGATTTTTAGTCGTCGACTGGACGCGAATTAACGAGGAAGAAGTGAAATGGGAAACAAAATTACCAGGGCCACACAAAACAAGAAATTGACAGAAAATAAAACCCTAAAAATTAACAGAACGGAGGAAAGCCCGAAAAAGAGCGCCGCGTGAGTTTGTTGAGAAGTTCGAAGGGAAGATGAGGAAAAAAATGTAGATAAAGGGTAAGGAACGAAATTAGGCTGTGAGGGAGTAAAAATGATGTTTTTGAAAGGGACACGTTGTAAAAATCCGCAAGGGTACAATATACAAATAAAGAGCGATGCTAAAATACTAATTATCGATTTTTATCTACTCTCGAACTTCCGGGTTCGACTTCATGGTCTGCAGCCCTTCGAAATAATTCCTAATCACTCGTTACAGCTTTAATTTTTTGTAAACACTTTTGCAATCGACGTTTAGTAATATTTTCACTACTTCCAGCTCAAAATTCCGGAATGTTGGTTCGTTTTTGGTGCATCACGATGAAACTCGTTAGTCACAGTTTTTGTTGCACTTTCTGCGATTTAATTAATTAATACTGAATTTATTTATTGCACTCGGATGACATTTTTTTTCTAATTGTTTCGACGATCGTTTGTCGAGATTTTTTACTCAATTTTGTCCAGGCCCCGTTGCAACCTGAACCTTTCCTTCCATCAAGACCGAATGGAACTGGAGTCCTTCGAGGCCAACCTCGAGCCCCGGATAAACTACAAATTTCACCAAACAGGCGGAGCAGAACCGAGTCCTCTCGTAGGGGTGGAGCTTCACAAGCCTCCCATCCTTCCTGGACCACCACTCCTCGTCGCAGCTTCCCCACATCCTGCTCACACTACACATCGGCACCTATTGGATCAATCCTCACTTTCGATCCTTCGTACACGTTTTTTGGCCATTCCTCAAAATCCAACTCAATTTTTCACTCCGGAATTAAGGAGAAATAATAATTCTGAAGAAAAAAGAAACTTTTTATGGTCGTTTGATGGGATTTCGATGGGACACTCCGTTAGAATTATTTTCGAAAAAATACAATTCGCCGGGACGATTCAAAATTCGCTTCGTTTCTAATTTAAAAAAAAATGTTCAAGTTGGCGAATTTTCGGTTTTTTTTTTCAAATATTTTCATTCCATCAACTTGCTCCGAAAATTGGAAATAAAAATTTCAAAAAATTCGAAAATTGGACCAAAAATAATGAATTTAAAAAAAAAAACTTTTTCTTCTCATTTTCCTCCGTACCAATCCATCGAGTGTAAACATATTTTAATGAAATGAGAGTTGCTCCGTTTTTTATTTTTAAAAAATGTGCAAATCGATGAAATTTTGATTTTAAATGGAAATTTTGAGAAAAACTAAAATTGCATTCTCCGTACGTTATTATTTTTGTATTTTGTATCGTCTGCAAAGTGTCGGAGTTGAAAATCGGAGAATTTAAGAATCGACTGTAACTTTTCTTTTATCCCGATCGAAAATCTTCCCAAGGCGACGAAACAGATCAATTTTTGGTTGAGCGGTTCGTAATAGAAGAGATTTATCCACGAGGTGATAAAATTCGAATTAGGAGAAAGATCCCTTGCGTCGAGTGCGACAATGGCGAGAAGAGAATTGAAAAAAAGGATCATGACAGGGTGAGAAAAAGGTGGGGGGTGCATTAGGGTAGAAAATCGGATCAAAAGCTGCGACCCCTTGTCAAGTGGCCACGCGCACCAACCCCTAACTAGCCTTATAACTTTTTTTCTTTATTTATCTTTTTTTTTTTTTTATTAATATAGACCGATGGTGCGTTGTGTCTCATTGACAGTCACGTGACTTTTTGGATCATAGAAGTGACACTTTGAATCTGTTTTAATCGCACCCCAAAAGTCATCCCCCAATATTTTGACCGTCGATATTCATTGGAGCGCAATTACCGAATAATCGGCGTGGGAAATTCCGAAAATTCCAAAAACAATTTTTTTCTACTCATTTTACTCAAATAATTTTTGTTTTTTTTTTTTTTAATGGACACTCACGACGGAAGAGGCGATTTTGATATTTTTTGTTATGGGGTTTTCATGGGGTCGACAGTTTCCTTAATTTTACATGGAATACCATTTTTCAACAACAATTAACAACGAGGAAAGAATTTGGAGCCATTTTTCGCAAAAGCCGCAGTTCGAAAATTTTTACGAAATCACGAATCATTATTTTTTCGTAAAAATAAAAACTGAGTGATATAAAACAATTTTTGAGAGCGAAATAATGTTTATTGCCCGACGTTAATGAGTTTAAAGTCGAACGGTGTGAAAATCGTGACGAGAAAAAATTCTATTGCTCGTAAAACTGCCATAAAAATTATGAGTTTCATAAAAATGAGAAAAAATATTAATTTTTATGGCCGAATGGAGCAAATCACTGATTTCGAGACCCGCCCTCAAATGTATCACCAGTCAAGAAGGTCTTGTACAAATACCACCGGCACGTGCCTCCTGCAGCCTCAGCATCTAAATAGGGGTGACAAAACACTTTGACGAGCCCTTCCCTAGTCCCACATACACGTATATATTCATGGGATACTCAAAAAATATACAAAGTGTGTCTAAAGCGTAATAAAAAATAAAAAAATCCAGAATTTTGTTTCATTCTGCCAAAAAAAAATCGTCAAAGTATTAATTTCATCTCCCATGTGCACAATAATTCATTTTCAAAAATGTTTAAGTGCTCGGAAATAAAAAAACACGTTAAAAACCGTTTCGAAATGTTTTTTCGATCAGGAGCCAGAGAATTATGTCAAAATTCAAAAAATTCGAAATGTGAAATTAATAAGGAGGATTTTTGGAAATTAAAATGCAAAATTTATTGTCGGACGATATTTATACGCAAAAATGATTTTTTTTTCTTTTCAAATACAGAATTACGACACCCTGTAGATTTGTGGCTGGGCGAGCTAGCCCATTATAGAAATATTACGAGTCTAAGGCTCGTGGGTAAAAAAATGTGATTTTTTTCTCTTTTCTTGCTCTTCGAAAATTCATTATCGCAGAGGCCATTATAATAAACGTTATCGGAGTAAGTACAAGGCCAGGACGATATTACGTATCGAGACGTACATCGCTTGACATATTAGCGAGAGATTTGAGATACGAAAATTCTCAATCGTGATTTCGTGTCCCCCCGTTGGACGAAAAAAAAGACACACGCGTTTTGTATATGTGAGATCGTGGACTTGGTGGTTTCCCACATATGCCACAGACGATCGTGACGAGGAATCAAATTCGGAGCTTCCGGAGAAATCGGCTAGACATTTAATAATTTTTCATGAAAATCCGAGTTTCGAAAACGTCGTAATTTCTTTTCCATTCGTTTTCGATTGCAAATCAAATTTCCAGCCATTTAAATACGAAAATTTAACAAATTTCATCGTTCTTGACGATAAAATTAATTTTTTACTAATTAATGTTTTCCATTCACTATTTTCAGTTCGAAGAATGTTACAAATTGGAAAAAAGCTGTAGAAATGTAGAAAAAAATACAATTGCCATAAAAAATGTTACGTACCCGAAAACTTTTTGAAAAAATTGCAAATTCGTTTGCTGGAATAATCGTTTTAGGTCACGTCCAGAATAAAAATGGTCGCCGTTCCTTTTTCTCTTTCGTTTCGATAGTTTTTTCAAAGCCCCACAAAATAGAGCCCAATCTAATATTTTTTGCGAGTCACATTAAATCACACGAGTACCAATGTGTATAAATATATACGTCGATGTGGTTGATGGGAGGGACCAAAAAGCCCGTTCCAACTGCCAACTCGGCGCAGCTCGAATCAATTTTCCTTATCGCGACTATCCAGCAGCCAACATTTCTCCCTCCCTCTCTGTGTCTATTATTCTCTCGTTTCCGCGAACATGCACTTCATTACACATAGAATTTGAAAAGTATTTGAAAAAACTGTCGCAAAATTTCTTAAAATGAAATAATAATCAAATAAATACAATCCAATAAAATTCGCAATTCCAAAAATCCTGAAATTCAAATTTCAGGAAAAAGAATCAAGTTCTTTGTCCCCATGAACGTTCCTAAGAGTTTTTGAGCAAAAACGATTATGAAAAATTCCTATGACGCATAATTTCGTCGACTGAGCTGGGGAAAAAAAAACATTTTTTACACTTTGGTGAATTTTGGTTCAGGATTTATTGAGTTTCCTAAATTTTGTGGAAATCGTTAAAATTTTCGACGTTTTGATTGTCCGTAACATTTCGTTGCTCTGTCCATTTTGATAAAACGTCAAAAAATCTTTAAAACGATTTTTATATTTAATACAAAGTTTGGAGAATTTTCTTTGGGCTCGTTTTTAACTAATTTTTAACAATTCGTGAATATTTACAAATTTGTAGGAAAATTATTTACAATCGTGTACATAGGGAGAGATTTATGTGCTATTTCGATATTATGTACAAAGAAGATATATACATGTTGGTGGCGGAGGCGCCGGAGAGCAGGGTTTTGGGTGGAAAGAGCGAGGGAGGAAGGGACGAGTGTTCGGGGATGATAAGAGAGGCTCCGCCCATTGGAATCCCTTCGGAGGGTCCAGCCCCCTGGAAGCCTATAGCGAGGTCAAGTTGTCGAGGTGTGAACCTCCGCAGGCCAATCTCCTTTGCACCGACGTGAGTTTAATAATATATTTAAGGCTTAAAAGTACAAATCGAGTCTTGACTCGTAGCAGAGGAGATTAATTTTCATTTGGTATTTCTTATCTCATTATTTAACGGGGTTTTGTCTCGACTTGTTGGCCAGGAGGAAATAATTTATCTCTGCTGAATCCCCGTTGAATTATCTCGAGCTAATTAAATGGTTGGGTCGAAAAAATTGGAGACTCTCGCAGGAGGAACAAGATCTTGGGATTTTCGTCAGTGGAAAGCGAAGAGGAGAATTAACAGCGGAACTGTTATTATGCAAATCAGATAAACCGAAGTTCGAGGCTCGCAAGTCGAAACCACCACGTACTCCTCGTTCCATTGTGACTCTTTCCCATTAACTGGCAACTCCAAAACCGTTTTTTCCCGGCTAAAGAAATTCAATGGCAAAGAACATTCCTCTGTTGTGTTCTTACAAGCGTCCACTGGATTCGACGTGTCGTACATCGTTTTCACCAGGTCGAACTTTATCCTCACGTAATTCGGCTGGATCTCGTTCTCAGAGTTGAACACGAAGAAATAATATCCGTCGGTCGGAACTCTGAGGAAACGCAAACGAGTCGTTTCTAATTTTTCCTCATTTTTTCGACAATTGTGGAAAAAAACTCCATTTTCACTCAATTTTCATGGGAACTCGAAATATTTTGGGGCATTCGGTTTATAAGAAATCGGTTATTTCTAATTTCACTTTCTTCCCATCGGTTTTTTAACAATTTTGCAAAAAACTTGATTTTTTTTCTCCATTTCCACAGAATTTTGAAATATTTTTCTGTTTTCTTTTTCTTCCCTTCATTTTTTCACAATTTTTGAAAAAAAAAAACTTCATTTTCATTAATTATTCATAATATGCGAATTCGGCACAAATCGGTAATTTCACATTTTTCTTCATCCCTTTAATTTTGTTTTTTTGATTTTCAAAAAATACTCAATTTTCATGAATCTTTTGTAGAAACGCGAAATATTTTAAAAAATTCGATCGACTCGAGCTATCGCATGGATATTTCGTTGTCTTATAGATAAAAAAAACTTGCCTGTACGTTACGGTGTTGGCCATCGATGCCTTCTCGTGCAGATTCTCGTGCTTGGGTGTGCAATGGACGTGCGGATTTAGAGGTAAATTAAGGACTAGTCCCTTGCACTCGAGCAATCGTTCTTCGGAGCTGCTGAACGAGCTCCAGAATTCAGAGTTGCTCCGATCGTTCAAGGTCGTTTCATTCACCGTGCCTCGATCATCGGCTATGCCATCCGGATACAAATCTTCCTTCATTGTGTTTCGATCGATCGTGTCGCGCAATGAATTAAAAAAGGAACAAAAAAAAAACAAAAAAATTGAAAATTCGAACGAAAAATAAAAGTTCACGTTTCAGAAAAATTCACATTCCATCCAATTGAACATTTTTTTCAAAATTCAAATAAAAAATTCAAAAAAAAACTGGAAATCGAATTTTTTAAAGAAATTTCCAACAATCAACTTGGGAATTCGAAATTTTCGTTTTTTTTTCTTAATTATGCAGAAATACGCGACGAAATTGGTGAAAAAAATAACATTGAGAATCTGAAGCGTTCAGTCGCGAGGATATGGGAAACGAACCTTTTCTAAAGCGGCGTCTTCCAAGGAATCGGCGTCCTCGGTGAGGTCGCTGTGAACCGGTGAGCCAAGAACCAATTGTCTTTTGAGACGTTTTTTTTCGCGTTCCGAGAGACTCGTATTGTTCATAACGTTACCGAGCATTTGCCGCAATTGTTGGGCATCGGCGTTTCTGCGATCGATTTCATCGACCAGTTTTTGCAAAACTTGTTCGCCGCGTTTTCCCAAAGAATTTAATTGCCGCAAGACATTGTTGAAGACTTCGGCGGAGGTTTCCGGACGCGAGGTCGTGGTCGTAGTCGTTGCTGGTATCGTTGGCGCCGCCGTCGAGTGCACTAATCCGCGAGGTGGCGCCACAGTCGGATGTACTAATTCGCTAGATGGCGCTGGGGGCTTGTCGATGTTGGAAATTTCTCGAAAAACGCCCTCGTACCGATGATGGGGATTCTCTTTTTGTTTTTTCTTCATGTCGGAAGTTTTATTGAACAAGCTCGAGAGAATTTCTCGCATGGCTACGGCGTCGAGCTCGCCGCTGACCTCGTTATTGGCATTTGTCAATTTCGAGGTCGCCGAAGCTTCATGCTCGTTATTGTTTTGATGGAATCGCACGTTTCCGTGCGTTTTTTTCATCCTTTCGGGAACGTTGCTCGGTGAACCGTCCTGGATGATTAATTACGATTTAAATTCCCCGATTAATCGTCATTTTGTGGCCAAAGTTTTGATAAATTATATAAATTATAAAAATATCCTAACCCCTTTAGCGAGACGCAACAATTCTATGAGTGTCGCCGTGTCGTTACTCGTACCATCGGCCACACGTTCTCGAGCGACTTGGACGAGTTCTTCCAGTTCTTCGCTACTGTCATCCCCGATAAACGCACATTCGTGCAAATGTTTGTGCCCCCGTATAATCGTCAGGGATGCGCCTGGCCATCTAAATGTTTTCCAGGTCAACAAAAACTTGTATCAATAATGCCAAAAATATAAAATTTCTCAAAAATCTTGATCAATTAGTTCTATTGTTGAATTTCATTTCAATTAATCGATCGATTGAATTTCAATCAATTAATTTTCGATTAAGTAATCAATTCATTTTCAACCGACTGATCAATCAATTTTCAATTCATTAATCAATTGAATTTCAGTCAATTAATCACACTGAAAAGAAAATTTTGTTGGAAAAGATCGATATTTTGTTAAATAAACGTTTTTTTGAAAAATCACAAAAATGTTGTCATTGCAGCAAGAAATATTCTAGAAAGTCTCTCCGAAAAGTCAATTTTTGTCATTCCAATCGTAATTTTCGCTGGCAATTTCGTTAGAAATGAAAAATATTGTCTAAAGTTACGAAAATTTTGAAATTATCAAAAAAACATTTAGCTCACCGTATTCAACTGAATATCGACGTTTTTTGAAAATTTAATTTTCAGTGCAATTCATTTTCAATTAATAAATCAATTTGATTTCAGTTAATAAAATAATTAAGTTGACTGATTACCTTAATTGGCTAATTAAATTAATTGATTCAAGTAGTGAAATGTGAACTTGTTGATTCGAATTGCGTGCGGGAAATAAAAATTGCACTTTGTTTACCTAACACAAGTGGAAACGGTAACGCTGCTACCCCGAAGAAGATAAAAGCCCCAATACTCTTTCATGTCGTCCTCGAGAACGAGGTGTCTCATCATCGAGTACGGAATGGTTTTCGGTTCGATTTTGGGAGCTTGACTCATGAGAAATGCGTTAAAAGTCGCGTTGACCTTGACCACTTGACGCTGTATTAAACGATCGACAGAAAGGTTAAAGCAGCACGAACTCAAAGTCGTTGAGATCAATTGGGAATAAATCACTTACGGACCTGGCACCAAGTCGTTGAAATTCGGCGGTCGATCAGCCTTTGATCGGATGCCGCGACTGGATACACTTGTTCCGAATACACGCGGTACCGCAAATATATCGGACCGGCAACCAACATGGCCGGAAGAAACGCTCCGAGAACGCATAGTCTTACGAGCCTCAAAGGGCCTTTGTATCCTGTTCTTCGGGGCTGCCAATCCCGTGGCCGCAAGTCACGATCGTCATCTGTCAACAAATTTTTTCATCCGCTCCAAATAAAAAGAAAAAAAAACACAAAACTTTCGCCATGACAATTCAATCTCGAATAAAAATGAAGAAATTCCGCAGTTTCTTCACAATAACCCGACACTCGGACATTAATTAACAACGTCGTTGGACACGGTCCAACAATCACGTGATCCTCGACCACCACGTGCGAGATTTCGTCGGCGTTTTCCAACAATCGTCCCACGGCCGCCTCGCCGCATAGACTTCGATAAAAAGCTTTTATTTTCCAATCACCACGACCTCTGGGCTCGACAGCCAGTACTTACACGTCTCGTTCGGAGAAATTCATCTTCCCCAAATAATAACAATAACACACACGCATGCCAAGTTTCTTAGCCTCTTTGGCAATGAGACTCCGCACACAACAATCAACCAACACATTCCCTCGTCTTTTATCAGACCGAAATGCCATTCATCCGTGCAAACCCGATTAAGTCGCCAAGTTGACAATAATAATCACAAATAACGATAAAATTAAGAAGCAAAATTAAGAGAGAATAAATAATCGAAAAATACTTCGAAATTGATGAAAAAAAATGAGCGAATAAAAAGATTCAAGGTCACGAAACGTAAACAACGCGAAAAGAAACGAGGAAGAGACAAATAAAAAAAAAGAAAAATCGAACAACAGAGAAGAGAATAAAGTAAACGGAAAAATCAGGAAAAAAGAGATGAAAAAAAGAGCCGCATAGGGGGCTAGAGTACGTACCGAGAATGTCGAGTCTTAACGGTGTCGTTGACATGATGGTGATGAACCCGCCGGCTGCGCGGGATCTCGCTATTAATTGTCAGCTGTTGCTAAACTATATACGCGCGTGTGATGAGCACAACTCGAGCCAAAATAAAAAACGACTGAGAGATAAGGAAGCGCGAGCCGGGCGCTGCGTGTGTATCATGCACACGTTGAAAACGACCGTAAGCACTATCGTCGCCACAACCGCCGACCGTACAGCCTGTCGAAATGTCTATTTCTGCTCAGTTTTCACCACCAAAAATTCCAGATATTCGAAATTCAATAGATCGAGAATAAACGAGCGTGAAAAACGGTCGCGAGCAGAATTTTTGATAGAAATGCAAGTTTCTACATTTCGAACGCCTCTAAAGTTTGATTTCAAGGTCGTCGGACAAAAAGTTTGTCATTGTTTCTATAAAATCTCGACAATAATTATTATTTTCGCATCATTCCCCGATTTTTCCAACTTTCTCGATAAATCACTGGAGAATAAACCTCAAGCTTGTCCCGGACTCTCAAAAAAATTGCCCACGCGTGTAAACAGACGAAAATAAAATATTTTTGGAGATAAAAAAAGAATGCACTTTCCGAAAATCAATCGAGAAAGTTTTCGTCAGTATCGTTATCGAGTTTCCAAGAAAAAAGTCCACGATATCGTCGTTTCGTGTTTTTTTTTTTAAATGCAGAAAATTCCTGTGTCAATTGACAATTTGCCTCGTCTCATAAAATGGAAATTACCAGCTCGTACCTCGCGTACATCCTCGATCGTAGCAAAAAAAAAACAGTCTCTGCGACGAAGGCGAATAATAAACTGAATAAAAAAAAAACAATGAAAAACCTGCTGGCAAAGACGATCGACTTGAAAGTCGATGAATAAATCAAAACAATGACAGATCACGAGGATCGGTGGCTCGGAAGAAAAGATACAACTGCGGAGAATCGAGAGACGCGTCACGAATTTATGAATAAGTAATTTTTTTCCTTTTCTTCCGATAAATTCCGGAAAAAAGAAACGACAGAGAGAGAGAGAGAGAGAGAACAAATAGACAAACTCGAGACTCGGAGGCAACTTCGACACTGAATCGCAACGATAAATGCCGCAGATAAATCACTAAATACACAGCTCGATATATAGATATATCTATAGAAATATAAATGATAGGCCGAGACGTGTGATTAAAAATTGAAAAATAATTCACTGAATGTATCTCGGAGCGTAATCAAGATTAAGGCATAATAAACGACAGTAAAATTCCGAGCTCTCCTTTCTGTAATCTGATACTAAAAAGGTATCTCGCGAATCCTCGCTCTGAGATTCAGTCCGCGAAAGCGATAGAAAAAAGCGCGTTTTTGACGAGAAGAAATTTTTCACTAAAAACTGCGCGACTTTTTCGACCGTTTTTCCTCATTTGCCTAGCCAGTGAAATGGAATTTTCTATTGCCTCACGAATTCCATTGTCAAACGGATTGTGCACGTTTTCAAGGGAGCTCGCGAATAATCCTCGCTCTGAGATTTAGTCCACGGAGGCGATAGAAATGAGAGAGTTTTTCACGAGAAATATTTTTCCACTAAAAAACTACGCGACCTTCTCGACCGTTCTTCCTCATTTGCCTAGTCAGTAAAATCGAATTTTCTATTTCCTCACGAATTCCATTGTCAAACAGATTGTGTACGCTTTACAGAGCGCTCGCAATGATAGCACCGACTTTCTAGAGAGGGAGAGACGCTCCGAGCTCTTCCGTGTGCGCGTGTTTGTTTCTGTGACCCGAAGAAAGAGAGAATTCCTTCTAAAGCCGAAGAAATTGTCCCATAATGCGATAAGATCGGAGAGCATTGTAAACGACTCACAATTATCGGCGCAATCGTTTTTTTTTCTTTCATTCTTCTAAGCGACGAGCAAACAGATTCGAGGCACGTAGAAAACGATTTTTTTTTGTTATTTAATTATTTTTTTTTACAGTTTTTACAACTTTTGGGGATTTCGATTCCAGGCTGATGTTGAGAATCGAAAAATACGATTTTTCCCAGGACTTTTCGAACCAGCGAGCAAAAATGATTCGATTTTATTTCATTTTTTTTCTCACTTGCCCTTTTTTCGATTCGATTGCGTTTCTCCTCTTCGTCGTTTGTTCAGAGGATTCCGAGGATCCGTTATCTCGAACCAATCGTCATCCTTCGTACTCGCGTCCTTGGCCAATACCGCGTCTTTGTCCTGACAATGGAAAGCGCGAGCGAACCAGGATCCATCGTTTTCGTCGTCGTTCGGGTCCTCCCTCCTGGATCCTGATTTTTCATCGCTTCGCAATCGAGTCTCGTTCGCTTCTTCGCCCGATCCTCCCGCCGTTTCTTCCCTCGCACTCGCCAATTTGCCACGAAACTTCTTGAGCAGACTCATGGTCAAATCTTCTCGGGATTTTTCTTCAATAAAAGTTGAATCGCTTTATTTTTCCACTAATTTAACGATTTTAATTGATTCGGGGTCAAAAATCTTGCTTCGGAATCGTCGAACGAGTTCTCAGCGGAAATTTAATGCTCGTTCGACGTTCACGAAGCGATGAGACGATCGGATTTACTTATCATTTTGTGAATTTTCGGAAAAATCGTTTTACCTTCTGTGGGAACTTTGCGTTTCGCCTGATCGTATTTTTCTCGAGTCTCGATGTATTCTTTCATGTATTCAGTCTTGCGTTTCACTTCCTTCTGAGCGATTTTTTCTGTATGTTTTTCTTTGGCGACCGTCTCGTCGCGGACTCCGCGTTTCAAGTCTCGTATTTGTTTGCGTATCGCTTCACTGAAATCGTAAGGAATTGAAAAAAAAAACA
The DNA here is from genome assembly GCA_037043255.1 of Diadegma fenestrale. NCBI lineage: Eukaryota > Metazoa > Arthropoda > Insecta > Hymenoptera > Ichneumonidae > Diadegma > Diadegma fenestrale. The sequence continues at coordinate 3,036,056 of CM073316.1, forward strand.
ATTATTGGAATTTATCGAATTTCGAGAATATCGAGTTTTTATCGAAAATCTCGTTTTTTTTCAAAGTTTCATTTTGAAATGAAACAAATGCTGCGACTATGAAAACTACGAATCTTCAAACATTATTTTCTCTCAAAATACGTGAGTTTTGAGTAGCAGAACGAAAACACCATAAAAAAATCATTCGATTCGTGGATTATTGATGGAATAATTGCATGTGAATTCTCACGCTTCTTTTTTACGTTGCTCAATTCGATCTTTCCCCAAATAATATTCTTCTTCCTCTTTTTCCTCAATTTTTGCCGCCGCGGATGGAAGTTCGTTGTTGATTTTGCGTTTTTGACCGCTCAGTTTGTTCTTTATTCGATCTCTTAATTCCCTGAAATATTGCAATAACAATGGATAATGATTACACGAATTTTTCCTGATTTTTGACTCGCCGGAATTTCCATAATTCACTAATTTCGCTCACCGACTTTGCTCCTTCGCCGCTTCATCGCTCTCGGAACTCTCTTCCCGATTGGCCGTCTCGAGAGGCTCAACTTCCGAACTCAGTTTTGGGTCTGCCAAATTGTCATGAGCCGATTTGCTTTTTCCTACAAATTGTTTATTCAAAACGACCGTTTCTTCTTCGTCCTCTTCGGCTTCTTCGCCAAACGACAAAAGTTTAAAGTTCCTTGATGGAAAAAAGTTCGAAATTTGATTGAAAATCGATGAAACAATTGAAATTCGTTACATCAAAAAGAAAAATTGAATATTTCGGTTTTTTTTTTTAAAGCCATCAACTCACTTGACGCCCGTTTTTTTGGGGGGTTTTTCGTTTTTGGATTTTTCTTCAATCATCGATTTTCCCAAATCTCTCGGAACGATATCGCTGAACGGATTTGTAATCACCTCCGTTTTCAGGATTTTTTGCGGATATGACGGTCTGTCATTCTGGAAGAAACATTTTTTGGATTACTCGAGATGGAAAAATTTTCAGATCGGTGAGAGGCCAAAATAAGGAAATTGGAGCGGACCTCGTCGACGAGAGCATCCTCGAGCTTGAGCATGTTGTAAATAGTCTCGCCGGTCACCTTGCCAAATATCGTGTGTTTATTTTGTAATTCTGGCGTAGCGGCAAGTGTGAAGAAAAATTGAGATCCGTTGTCGTCTTTTCCGGCATTCGCCATGGCCAATAAGCCTCTGCGACAAAATCGCAGTCGCGAGTGAAATTCATCCTGAAATCATTGATTTATTTGATTTTTCGAACATTTTTCTTAAAACATTTATTTTTTTCGTTAATGTCACGTGTGGGTGTGGACGAAATCGTTTTTTTTTTGTAATGAAACATTTTTTGACTGAAATGTGTATAATTTTTCATTTATTTGATTTTATGATTTTATTCAACGTTCCTGCACGTTCGATCGAATTTTGGCGGAATTTCTTCGATTTTTTGCAATCCAAATTTAACTTTGTGGAAGGAATTCGATTTATCGTGATTTAAAATTCGATACCTTGAATGTGTGACCCCAAACACTTTCTCCTCCTTCTCCGGTCCCAGTAGGGTCGCCACCCTGGACGATAAAGCCTTTCACGAGTCTGTGAAAAATGGTATTTTCGTAGTAGCCTTCCATGCACAATTGTATGAAATTTCTGCAAGCTTTTGGGGCTTCCTTCGTCCATAATTCCAGCTCTAAATCGCCGACCGTTGTTTTCAATACCACCTGTTTATAACCACAAAAGTACGAGTTGTTTATTTGTGGGATCGAGGTATTCGATGTTTTTCGAATTATTTGCAAGGAAAATGATTTTTCTCACTTTTCCGGAGGTCGGAGGTTCTTGAATGTAAATGTTACTCATTTTTATTGTTTGTTTACGTTAAGAATTCACGGATTATTCACTTATTTACGCTGATTTTTTCTGATACACAAACCGACGTCAACTTTCACGAGAATAACCTGCAGGTGGCGCCTAATCCGCGCGGGGGGGCACCATCTGCTGGATTTTTTCCGTACTCATTAGTATTTCGAAGCACTTCGAAGTGAAACGATCGATTCGAGTTTCGAGAAAACAGTTTAATAGAACGTTGTTATTTAATTTTTAATTAAAATTCAATCTCAGAAGTGATTGCCGCCACGTTTTGTTTTATTGTCTCGAAAGAATTCGATTATTATTGTTTTCTACGCGCGGTGCTATAGGAACCGGTCGCGGCGCGTATTGACAAAACTTGCGTGTGCACGTCGTGCGTCTGATCGCCGGGGTGAGTTTTCGAATCGTTTTTTATTGTTGGCGAACGATATTTAACAAGAATCTGTAGTTTAATTTGTACAATTCTTAAAGATGTCGCGTGTAACAATGTCGCATGATTCGAGTGTTGAAAAAAGTCAGGATTGTGTGAATGTACCAACGGAGTCGCTTTATTCGCTCAGATTGAAAGAATGGTCGCGACAGATTCTCGTAGCGAAATTGTGTGCAGAGTGGGAAAAGTGTATCCTCGATTTAATACCGTCGCGTTTGAAGGATCATCATCCTAAATGCGTAGAAAAAATTTTGAGAGAAATAAGGGAATTGTACGAAAGGGAGATGGTGAATTGTAGTACCGCCGCGATCGTTGGTACGTTGAATGAAAAAATCGACGTTAAATCTGAAAACGAAACATTCGCCCGGACTTTTGATGGGAATTACGAATACAATATGTCTCGGCAGCGTCAGTTACTGGCGAATAAATATTTCCTGTCCCACAATATAATGAGAAAAATAATAGAGTTGGCAAGTGAAAAACTCCCTCGTGTTGTAGTTGACCTTGAAGATATCGCAGAGGTCAATGGTGCTGATTATTTTGAAATGTCAGTATTGGAAGAAGAAATGTTGAACGAGGTTGCTCGCGTAGCATGGATCATAAAAAACGAATATTATCCCGAAGTTGTGAATATCGTAATGGCAACTTTTCATGAAAATTCGAGCTCTGTTGAGACATCGCGAGACGGCGATCGTAAATGTGCGAAAAAAGATGGCGCTCATAGTGAAGTTGGCAACAAAAGCAAATTGCTGCGATGTGCTACAAATTTATTCACTCAACAAATTGTTATGATGATGATCAGAACGCTGGACGAATTGACAGAACGATTGACGAATTATCGACTCGGATGTACTCGCCTGCAGCTTCGACTGGTCTGGAAAACCGAGGACAATCGACTTTCCATCGAACCTCCGATTTTCCAAATATATTCCATGTGGCATTCGCTCGTTCGTGCTGTGGAAAACATAGCAGACGATTTACCGCCGTTTGAGTATGCAACGAAGTTGCCTGCGGAGCGTTTTGAACCGATGAAAATAGCTTTGCCCGATTGGTATTCGAACGAGTGTCATCGCAAAGTGGAAGAGGCATTAGGAAAGGCGACTCACCCGCTCAAGAAACATTTCGTGAAAATAGCTGATGATTTCGAGGCTGTAACGTCCGCCGAAACGAGACGGAAAATAGAAACATTGATTTTGCCGGTTGGATCAGGAGGGATCGCAGAAAATGTCGACATCGACTATCGATCCAGCATCAAAGTGTTGAACGAACAAAATGAGGCGGCGAATGACATCACTGAGATTTTGGATTCTTTCGACATCGGACAGCTGGATCAGAGACTTGCCAGGATCCGGCTGATCGATGAGGTCGCCGATACCAGGAGAATTCTCATCGAAGGCATGCTGCGTCGCCACGAACAATACAACGAGAAGATTTGCCAGGACTTTGAAAACTTGCAGGAGAAATTGTTGGACATTCCGGACACTGCTCACGAGTTGTTCAAGCTCAGCGAAATGATCGCTTATCCTTCGATGAGTCTGATGCTGGAAAACTTCGAAGCAAGAGTCACCAAGTCGATTGAAATGTTGAACTCTTTGCTGGTCCTCACGAGCGATATGAGCGAGAAACACGTGCTTCTCAATGGAGCCACGATCAACTGGCTCGTTGATATAAAGCCCATAATCACACGAAGCAATACTCTGTGTGAGGCAATGAAAAGCGAGTTGGAAGACGAATTGCAGAGGCGCATCGCGCGCTTGAATCTTGAGATCGAAGCCATCTTGCCTAAATTTGAGATACTGGACTACATGGATGATCCGACAAAAGTTGATGACTATGCGGACCACATAGGAGATCTGGTTGGTCACCTTAATGAGCTGGACCAGCAAATCCAGGAGATTAATTACGAGGAGAATCTCTTCAAGTTTCCCGAAACGAGCTTTTCCAGCGTTGAGGAAATCCGAGAGATACTCGTGCCTGTGAACACGTTAAATAATCTTGTAAGGGAGTGGCGTCGGGATCACGCCGTGTGGTTGTATGGACCTTTCGAGTACATAAACGCAGCGGAGGTTCGTGAAAAAACGATCCACCACTATCGAGAGACGTTCGAACGGCTGAATGCCGGTCTCCGAGTAAAGATAAAAAACGACCTCCAACAATCGTCCACATCTGGTGGAGCATCAACAGCGGCCAAAAGACTCAAGCTGTACACCGGAATCGTCGATGATCCTGACCCCATGCAGCAACCAGCGCCTCTGACTATGTGCACTCAAGTCCTTGAACAAGTCAAACAGTTTGAGTCGCATCTCGAACTCATCGACTGCGTTTGTAATCCGTCACTAAGGGAACGACATTGGAATGAAATTTCTCTCATTTACCAACAATCCCGGAGAATGAGCAAAGCCGAGAGCGATCGATCTGCATCGGTAGCATCAACTCTGCTACTTGATCTTTCCAAAGATTCGGCCCTTGATGGGGAACCTTTGATAGCAGCTCCAGATGCAGGAACCACACTCGCCAAGCTGATTCGCCTTGATCTTGCCAAGGACATTGAAAAATATCGTGTTATCAGCATCAGTGCAAATAAAGAACTGGCTTTGGCTAACCGTTTCAATGAAATGATTGCTCAATGGGACACCGTGGATTTCAGAATTGAGGATACCAGAAGCTCCGTTGCCATCAAAACCTTCATTCACCTCGATGAGATTGAGACATTGATGGAGGAGCACAAGACCATCATCAGTGAAATGAGAGTCTCTTACTTCGTCAAACCAATTGCTCAGGATCTCGCTAAATTCTCGTGTTCATTGGCCAATGTAAACTCTGTGGTAAAAACTTGGCTACGCATCCAGAAAGAATGGTTGGAATTTCAAAAAGTATTCAGCCAAAAGGCAAGCAATGAAAATCTTGCTCGAGCTCGTGATCATTTTCTCAGCATCCATACTGATGTCATTGAAGTTGTAGAAAGAAAAATCCTGCAAAGTCCCAAATTTCGTGCAATTGTTGTCGAATCCCCAAAGTTGGTTGAACTCTTGGCACACGGTGAAGACACTTTGGAACATGTTCGACAAATAGTGCAGGATTTTCTTCAAGATCTGAGAAAGATTTTTCCTAGATTTTATTTCATCTCTGACCTAGAAGTCATCGACATCGTCTTTGAGGCAAAGTTCCAGAAAAAAATGCAGCTTCTCGTGAGGAAATGCTTCACAGATATGAGAGCGATAAAATGTTCTCTCATTCCATCAAAAAACGGTGCCAATTACCGAGTTACATCAATTATTAATGTCTCTCTTGAAGAATTCGCTCTTATTGGTCAATTGGAAGACGAACCCACCGAGGAGCCTGATGTCAACAGTTTTATCGTTAGTCCTTTCATCACCGTAGAAAAAACAGTTATGCATACCATGCGTGAAGCTACAACTGAGAATTTCTGTCGCTTACTCGACGCGGACAAGTTGGATAAAGGAAAGCTAGACAAATTCATATCCATACTAGCTGATGGTCCCACAGATGTCGCAGGGATTTGCAGTTTTCATTTATTCTGGACGACGAAGATGGAAAAAGCTATGGAGCTGCGTGAAGTCGGAGCTGCACTTACCATTCTCAAGTTTTATGAGTTAGAGTACTCAAAAATGATCGAACTGATGCTGGCTGAGCTAAGAGGCAGTGATGTACCAAGGATTCGTCGTAGAAAATTGGTTCTTTGTATTATTCAATTCAGAGAAAAACATGATATTACCAAAATGATTACAAACAAAGTTGTAAAACGAGGTGACAAGTTGGCTCGAGGCGACTTTGCTTGGAAAGCACAGATCCGATATTACTGGCGAGATTCTAACGTCAAGGTATCGATACTTGATTCGGAAGAATCGTATGGTTACGAGTACAGCAGTGATATGGAAAGAGATTCAATAATTTGTACACCTCTTACGGAAAGATGTTATCATAGCTTGATGGAAGCTCATCGCAATCGCCTGTATGGTCTCGTTTACGGCCCCGGGACAGTTGGAAAGACTCGAACCATTGAAGCCTTGGCTCGAACATTGGGTGTGATTCTCCGGACCTTTGATTGCGCTCAAGGTCATTTGGATAATTATCACTTCATGAATAGTGTATTCCTCGGTCTTGCAGGCTGCTCCTCATCATTTCGCTCGTCTTGTTGGCTACTGTTCAAGAATCTTGACCATATGAAAGTTCAAGGCTTGTCGGTGTTGGCTCAAAGGATCACCTCGTTGAGTAGCATGCTCGAAAATCGTTCTTTCATCACAGGAACCATATCGATTCAGCCAAGAGCACTTTCATCAAAGTGTCGATCACCTTTACCCGATGCAGTGAAGATTTTTTTCCGCCCTGTCGCTTTTACTTTTCCCGACTCCAAAAGAATTGCCGAGATTCTACTTTTTGCGGGAGGTTTTTCGACGGCTGCAAGTCTGACCGAAAAGTTAGAACTTTTTCAAAAGTATTTCATCCAAAATACATCCATCTCGGCAATTCCCCGCGCCTTCTGCGACGATGGTATGACCACGACAAGGTTTCTTGTGAGAACTGCTTGTGCATTGAAAACGCGTTATCCCAGTGAGACAGAGGATACGCTGCTTTTGAGGGCTCTGGTCGACATCCATTTACCAAAATTAACAAGGCCCTTTGACCTTGCGGCCTTTCAACATGTAGTGGACGACCTATTTCCTAATGTTGTCTTACCACCTCCAAATTATGAGCACCTTATGGAAGCAATCCGCCGAGTACTCAGTGAGGTTGGAACGCTGAAAAACGGTCACGACCCTTACTTGACTTTGATATTGAAAATCATCCAGTTATTTGAGTTGCTGCTGGCGAGACAAGTCATTGTGGTAGTTGGTTCTGCCCTCGCTGGTAAAACGGCGATTATCGAGGTTCTTGCTCGCAGTCTTTCGTCGATAGATCACGATGTTTCCGAATCTTTGCCAGGCATTGAGTGCCGCAGAATTAATCAAACCTCATACACCAATGAAGAACTGTTTGGTACTTATGGCGGGCGGCCGGAAAGTTCACGAAGATTATGCTGGAAAGATGGTGTTTTAACTCGTGCCTTGAGAGGTTTCAGTACTGCAAGAAATCTAGATTCAACAATGGGAAATAAACGATGGCAGTGGCTGGTTCTTGATGGACCTCTCTATCCCGCTCTATTTGATAAAACATCTACCTTGTTGGATGCTAATGACAGAACTCTGATCCTTGAATCTGGGGAACGGATCACTATGAGCGACTCTATGTCGATTGTGTTTGAGACTTCGAGTGCGATTGAGGCTACTCCTGCGACTATTTCACGCTGCGGAATTATTTATGTAGAAGAATTTTCGACAATACACTGGAAGACTAGAATAAAGCGTTGGATCATTGAACATCAAATGGATCATCGTGGTTTAGTACCACCTTCTTCGTGCATTGAGCCTCGAGATGGGAAAACGAGCGTCGCTCCGGACTACGATGAATTTTTAGAGTCCTTACTGGAGTGGTCTCTCGAAAAGTGTCTTGGATTTCTGCAGAAGAATTTGGCACGTCAACAACGTGATCTACCTATCGATAATAATCAATTGGTTAATTCGGTCCTGAGGCTACTTGAAATCTATTTGACCGAGGCCTTGGAACTAATCAACGATCATTGTGAGAAGGCCCAATTATCTCAAGAATTATCTGGGCTATCGACAAGGAATCGGCGGATCGCGCACGAAGACGAAAAGAAACAAGATCACACGAAAAACGTTAGTCTTTTTGAAGTTTTAACAGTAATAGAGCCTACTCGGTAGTGAATTAACAATTTGGTACTCGTTCTCGTTTTTGCAGTCTGAAGATGAGCGAATCAAATTATACACTGCCAACTTTTTTGCTTGGTCCCAAGCAGCTGTCCTCATGTCACTCATATGGGGACTCGGTGGATCTTTTCATCGAGAAGCTCGCGTGGCACTAGATGAATTTTGCAGATCCATCTGGCGCACTAACGCTGCTTTCCCACACGATTTAATAAGCCCCCCCAGCGAAGGTCTCATCGAGGACAACGTTTATGTCTTCAGCGTCGGAGCTAGCGGAAGTGGTAGCTGGAAACATTCATTGGAAACAATTAAAAAAACAAATGTATTTGGTGATAATATTGATTATTTTTGGAGCTCTAAAGCGAATGCAACCAGCTACGTTAGCACTGTTGATAGTGTGAGGTATATGAGTCTTTTCGAGTCTCATGTCAAAATTGGAAAGCCGTTTCTCGTGACTGGTGAAACAGCCAGTGGCAAAACTCTTTATTTACGGCATTTGTTGAAAACCAAAATGGCATCGAGTGGCTATCAAACGCATTTCCACAGTTTCGGAGCTGACGCATCGTCATTCATTGGTGGTAACCGAATCATGCAAAACTTGATAATTTCTAAGATGAAAAAGGTTAGCAAACGAGTCTATGAGCCAAGCAATCAGGCCAAATTCTGCATAAACTTTGTCGATGATTTAAGCGTCGTAACAGAATTAACGGATGAGGCAATCTTGAGGGAATTGGTCAGGCAATATTATGAGTCTTCACATCCCTATGGATGCTGGCACGATGTGGATACCGGTGATGGTATTCAAATGAATAATCTAATATTTCTGGGTGCAATAGATCCATCAGCGAGCCGGAAACACTCTAATAGCCATAAGCTTGGATGTGGTGATTGGATGGAAGCAGGGAGATTTTTCCGACATTTCAATTTGTATTCTATTGATCCTCCGAACGTCAAATCTATCTTTCGAATCTATTACAATATATTGCTGGCAAATTTACGGAGCAATATGTTCAACGCGGATGTGTCTGGCAGCGTGACGAGTATCGTACATGCCACCATCGAAATATATTCCTGTATCGTTCAGCACTTGAAATTAGTGCCAAATAAGCTACAGTATCGGTTCAGTCTTCGAGACATTAGCCGTCTGATCGATGGATGCTCACTAATCCATAAAGAATCTGCGGAAACGAAAGTAACACTGATGCGACTGTGGGTTCATGAAATGATAAGAGTTTTCGCGGACCGCATTGTTGATCGAGCGGATGTAGAATGGTTCTTCGACAAAATGAAAGAATCCGCAGCGACCCATTTTAAAGATACTTGGGATACAGTTTTCGACAATCTGCCAAAAAATTCAACCGCCGAAGGTGTCGAACAGGTGACTGCAGAGAGCTTTCGACATTTAATATTCTCCGATTTTATGCGATTACCGGATACGCCGCGAGATATAGGAATGACTCGAAACAGTGTTAATGGCGCCTCACTCCCTGGAGAAAATGCAGCAGCCAAGCAACAACACCGGTACGAAGAATTGACGTCTTCTCGTGATGGACTGAAAAACAAAACCCTCTCTTATTTGGAGCGCTATAATGACCAGATGACCGATAAGAAGAAACTTCATTTACTCGTGTTCCCACAGATGTTGGAACATCTGACAAGGATTTGCCGGGTTCTTGACATTCCTGGTGCCAGCCTCGTGATGATTTGCTTCGGTGCAAGCTCAGGCAGAAGATCGCTTACTGCTCTCGCCGCACATATCAAGTCACAGCGATTGGAAGAGCTAAGTTCCGGTGTTATCGAATCAATCATGACTCCAAATTTGCCGCAGGCTACTTGGAGGGAGGACTTCAAAAGAGCGTGTTTCAATTGTATTGGAGAATCGAGCGATGAACTTGGTAGTCTTCAGGGGGCCTCAAATGTTCGAATCAAAGATTGCACATTTTTTATGAGCGATCGAGAAATCATCGGCTCCACTAATTGCCAGAGTATTCTCAGTGATGTCTGCAGCCTGTTAAAGACAGGACAAACATTAGGGCCGAACTTTTTTACGACTGAAGAAAGGGACAGAATTGTAGACAAGTGTCGGTTATTAGCCCAGAAAGGGGATCGCAATCGGGAAATGAGCAGCCTTGAAGTAATGGATTTCTTTTACAGTAAATGTCAGGAGAAACTCCACTTTGTATTGTACTTCGACAAATCGGGAATGACCAGAAGAGGTCCACTAGGTGAAGCAACTTTTGCAAAAATCCTCAATCATTGTACCATCGACTGTTATGGCGATTGGCCTGGGGAAGCTCTCTATGAAATAGGCACCAAGTTCATGAAAGATATTGACGTCGAGAATCGAGTGAAATCCGCGAGTATCACAGTGAGTAAATATTTTTGGGATAGTGTCATCATAGGGACGAGAAATGTTGAAGGAACAAAGTCCAATCGATTATCGACTGGTCCTCAGTTTAGAAAATTACCAGTGGCAGCTTATATTCACATGGTAAAGTTATACGGGCTCTCGATTAACAAACGCCAAAACGAGACTCGAGTTTCGAGAGAAAAATACCTCAGTGGATTAGACAAGTTAAAATCAGCTGATGAGGAAGTGAGAAAAATGCGATCGACTCTGACTAGACTTCGACCCGAGTTGGAATCATCAGCCAGGGAAACCGCCGAGACGATGCGGAAAATTGAGACGGAAAATGTAAGTGTTGAAACGGCGACTATTCAAGTTAAACGCGAAGAAGAAGCAGCCAATGAAATAGCAGAGGTTGCTAGTATTCTGAAGGAAGAATGCGAGGCCGATTTGGCAGTAGCTATACCGATCCTCGAAGACGCGATAGCCGCTCTTAATACTCTTAAGCCAACGGATATAACGCTGGTGAAGGCGATGAAAAATCCACCGGACACAGTTAAGCTCGTTTTAGCCGCTGTATGCGTTATGCTTGGTGTCCCACCTGATCGTTCGACCGATCCTGTGACTGGTAAAAAGTCCATTGACTATTGGGCCCCGAGTAAACGCATTCTAGGTGATATGAATTTTCTCCAAAATCTTAAAGACTACGACAAGGACAATATACCACCGTCCGTCATGAGTGTCGTAAACAAAAGCTACATGAATGACGAGAGTTTTATGCCACACATTGTGGCTAAAGCTTCAAGTGCTGCAGAAGGACTGTGCAAATGGGTAAGAGCCATGGTTTCGTATGACGAAGTTGCCAAAGTCGTGGCCCCAAAGAAGGAAAAGCTGGCAACAGCCGAACGCGAATGTAACGCAATCCTCGAGTACCTCAATGAAAAGAGAACTAGTTTGGCTGCTCTTAATGATAAATTGGCTGCCCTTAACGCAAGCCTCCAAGCAACCCTGGCGAAGAAATTACAACTCGAAAACGAGGTGGCCAGTTGTACAGGAAAATTAAAAAGAGCTGAAGCTCTCATAGCCAGTTTAGCAGGTGAAAAAACTCGCTGGCTGGATGCTGCTGAAACTCTAACGCGTACTTGTGACAATCTTGCCGGGGATGTACTGCTGTCTTCAGGACTTATTGCTCTCTTGAGTTCATTGAGTGTCCATCAACGAAATTCTTATATTATGGAGTGGAGGAAAGAGCTTGATCGACTTGGGATACCCAACTCAGGAGAATCTTACGATTTTATTGGGTCCCTACGAAGCAACATTAATTCTTATCCAGGCTGTAGTGGACCTGCGGAAGACTCGACGCATCGTTTGTCTCTGAACTCATCGTTTAATCAAGCGAATACTTTGATTCTTGAGCACTCATTGCTGTGGCCTCTCATTCTCGATCCACAGAATCAAGCTAACATATGGATTAAGCGCGTCGAGTCTCCCAATGGATTAGTGATTGTCAAACCAACCAATCCGCGCTGGTTCGTGCAGATTCGAGAGTGTATCGAACAGAATCTGCCTGTTCTGCTGGAGAATTTAGATCGGTCAGAGTACCTACAGAAAACTCCCGCAATTCTTCGCTACTTCGGAACATTTTCAGTTTCCTCATATTTCAGACTATACATGACGAGTCGAATCTCCTTCAACGAAGCCTCCGGCAGTCGTCGTCTCGACGAACCTCACGACATGTACAAAAGATTTTGCGTCGTTAATTTTACCCTTGCCAATGAGGCTCTTGAGGATCGACTTCTGGAAATAATCGTATCTCGAGAAAGACCTGAGCTGCGCAATACTTTCGACCGGCTGATGCTGACGAGCATTTCTAATAGGAGACTGCTTGACCAGGAAGAAAACCAAATACTAGAAATTTTGTCAGGTGCCAGTGTAAATATCATTGAAGATGAGAGAGCAATTGAAAAGCTGGATCGCTGGAAGCAATTGTCTCACGAAATGAAAATGAGAGAAGCCGAAACGACGAAAGCTACGGAGAGGGAAATGGATGAACTCCGAAGTACTTATCGCCCCTTAACGAAATACTGTGCCGCTCTTTACGACACCCTAGCGTATCTAGTAAATTTCAACCACATGTACAGATTTTCGTTAGACTGGTTCGTTCGTCTTTACGTCAGGTCCATCGACACTTCAATGAAGAGTGTTTTTCTACATAAGAGATTGAGATATCTTGGCTCATCCTTCACCTTGACCCTCGATGCCAGTGTTCGGAACGCTCTTCTGGATGAACACAAACTTCTCTATTCATTCCTACTTTCCATTAAGATTCTGCTCGACTCTGAAAAAATGAATCGAAGCGAGCTCAAAGCACTGTTTCTCATCAATGCGGTTGATTGTAAATGTCAAGAGGACTATAATTTGGGGTTGGAATCGGCTGCTAATACGCCATCCAGCGAAATCAAGTAAGTCATTTTTAGATTTTGTAGTTTTTGTCATAAAAACACTGATACTTTAGCTATGTGATCACTTTAGAAGCTCGCACATTTGCAAATTTATTTATTTCTGAAGAGACGTCAGACTCCTGATAGGCCAGCAATTCAGCGACGCGCTACCAAAAGTCTTCCAAAGTCTGCCCAAGAGTTTCGAGGAAAATGCTTCCATCTGGGATGATTACTGTAACGGGACGACCGACGAATGTCTACCAGCTCCGTGGAATAGTGAGTTGACCGACTTCCAACGATTGCTGCTTGTCAACAGACTACGTCCGGAAAAAACCCTCAATGAAGTATCCCGACTGGTTGAGAACACCTTAGGATGGAACTCAGTAACGTCGACTTCTTCAACAAGGATTCGTGACAACCTCATAGCGCGGTCTTATGACGAATCCAGTTGTGTTGTTCCATTGATTTTCGTCCTACCAAGTTATCTAGAGCCCTACGGACTAGTTCGAAAATGGGCTAAGACCATTGGGTTTTCTTCCGGACTACAACGTTTCTCTATGCCACCTTGCTCTTCGGCTGAATACTCTACCATCGAGGCTAAGATAGACGTTGCCAGGATACACGGTGGATGGGTCCTCCTGGAAAATTGCCATCTTGCTTCGGACAAGTGGCTTGCTAGACTGGAAAGTATCTCAGAGGCAATCGGCAACAATGATGAAACCGCGTTATCCTTTCGCCTATGGTTAACCAGCTACCCTAGCACCAATTTCCCCATAAGCATATTACACGATGGCACCAAGATCTATTGCGAGCAGCCAGGTGATCAAATTAAACAGAGCCTCCTGGATTTCTACGCCAACGAACCCTTGGATGATCCCGATTTTTATAACACCCGAAGTGCTGGTAACAACGCCAGAACTTTTTCCAAGCTCGTTTACGCTCTCTGCTTCTTTCACGCGATTGTCACTGGAAGACAGAGATTTCATCACCTTGCTTGGAATGTTGCATCCTACGAATTTACCGATTCTGATCTAAAAATCTCCATCGGACATTTGCATCAAGGATTCTACATTGATGGAAATGTATCACGTGATGCCCATGAGGTTTCGAAACAACCTGACATCGGGTCTGAAGAAGATCTCCTTGAAAATCTGATCTACCTCGTTGGAGAGTGTTACTATGGTGGAAGAATCTTGGACCCTGCAGATCGTGATTGTCTAAAAGTGATTCTTCAGGATTGCTGCAACAAGGAGCTCATTCAATCAGCCAATAATTACATCTTCAGTGGCAGTGATCGTTCGTCCTCAAATGGCCATGAGTATTCTGCTCCTAACAGAACGGAGTACCGTGATTTCGTACGGCACATTAAAGAATGTCTACCAATTGGTGAACCACCACCAGGACTTTTCGGGCTAGACAATAACGCTGCAGTGCTTAGAGATCATCAGAACTCAGATTACTTTGTACATTCACTAGCCCGCAGTTTATTGCTCATAGACAATGATATTTTAGTGCATCCGGACGAACCAGTTCGTCCAAGATTGCTGGATGTTGTTCATGACATCAGGACTAAGTTGAGCATGGGAAACTCTGATGACTCTTTAGATGGCATGTTCAATATGGAGAGCCTTAAAGTCCAGTTTCCATTCAGCTACAAAGAGCCCTTGAACTCCCTCCTTGTTGATCAGGTCGAAATGTTCAATCGGTTGAGTGCCGTCATTGAAGCAACTCTTTCAGATGTTGAGAAAACAATGTTCGACGCTGAGTCCGACATCATAGACGCTTTGACTCAAAACAAAGTCCCTGGCAAATGGATGATGATTGGTGGACTGCTGATAAGTAACAGTATCGATTGCACGAGTCTGTCTCGTTTCATCGATGCTGTCTCGAGCCGCCGTGATTTTTTCATTACCTGGATAAAAAATGGTCACTACAAAGGAAGTTTGTGGATGGGTGGATTAATAAATTGCAGAAAACTTCTTCTCGCAGCTCGGTTGACATTTTCACGCCAAATTGGAATTCCGCTAAGTTGCCTCGCCATAAACTACGTGCTGACTAATCTTGAGACTGACCACTTCAAGCCGTCCAAGTTCATGGCCGTCCCTTCAGACTCGATGAACATGATTCACATTCATGGACTTTATTTATCCGGAGCTCGTTGGGACCTCGAGCGCTCTACGCTCGTCGAAACAGTTCCAAAGTTATATTGGAATCCCATCCCAGTAATACGTTTAGTAGCAGCTTCTTTTGATCACATGGAGGACAATCAACAGAAAACTAATTACTATGCCTGTCCACTCAACTCTTCTCCTACTGTGCATCAATCCTCCAGTTTTTACTTCCTTGGCTCTTTGTCTAATAATTATATCACGAGGATACCACTCGAAAGTAAAGACACTGAAGCCCAACACTGGATTAAACGACGAACGCTGCTTTACTGCAATAAATAATGAGTCTCCATTGCTTGTAAATAATTATTTAAATTTCCCTTATGATTGAGAGTTCGAACTGAAATATTCATTAGATTATGAGCGAACTGAAATAAGAAAACTAACTTAGAATGTTTCGAAACTTTACAGTAACGAGCACGATATCGCGTGTACACGCGAGCACGAGCACGTGTTGATGGAAAACTCGGCCTTGCCGGCGTAAACAGTTCGAAAGCGCGGCGCAACGAATTTACTTATTCCACTTAACAGTTGAATCGACTATATATTAATTTTTATTCATGATAAATCGCCAGGAGGTGATTCACTGGTATACGGTATCATATTTTGGTCATTTAGTACGATATACTATCGATTTAAGAAAAATTTCGAAAATCACTCCGTGGATGAGCGCGATAAGCTTTTTCGGATGACGTAACAGGCGGCAACTGCCCTGGAAGGGTTTCACTTTACCGATCTGTGGTGGGCGGCGCTGTTTCGTGCTTCGCGTTCGCTCATGACAACTCTTGCGACCCTTTGACCTTTCTGAACAAATGTTTACGTCGGTCGGTAATCACGGAAGCAATAGCAAATGGTGCGCTATTGGTATGCGCAGAGTTTTTGTGTTTTTTGAGTTCTCACGCATGTCTCGCTGCTCTCTGGGCTCTCAGTTCCCTCGTTCATACGTTGATACGTTGATTCCTTCTGTACAGGCTTGTTTATACGATCGTACGACGTGTCAAGTAGTCACGTAGAGTTGATAGAGTAACACTTTCTTATCAGTGATCATTGGAACAATTTGTCAAAAAAAACTTTCTGGTCGAGTACGATTTTTGGGTGTTGGTTGAATTTATCGAATCAGGACGATTAAACAATGATTAAAGCCGTCGTACTGATCGGTGGTCCTTTAAAGGGTAAGTGCAGTTCCTAAAAAATAGTGAAATAATTAGTTATCGCATCATCTCGAAACACAATTTACTAATGATAATAAAAATGACCAAACTTTTCGATTTCGTTCGATTCTATTGATCCAAGAAAATTTCTAATCAATCGCATCTGATTTTTGCTACATTTTTAATGACGAAATTCATTATATTGTTTCGTTCGAATCAAAACAAACATACAGCACTATTTTCCACACCCATTCAGCACACTTCTGTACAAACGCGATTTATCCTCGATTGATTGTGGTCAAAAAAATGATTCTTGTTGTCGACAAATGTCCGAAAAAAGAACGAAATATGAAAAATTCGAAATGTCATCGGGAAATTTCTTGATAAAATGGAATTGCAAGAAATCTTGAAATTTTCAAGCAAAATTCGAATAAGTTTGAAAATAGATTGAAAAAAAGAAACGAAAATGGAACGAAAATGTCGAATTTTGGCCAATGAAATTACAAATCAAAAGGAAGATGAGAAAAAATTGTATTTTCGTGTTATTCAGGGACCAGATTTCGCCCTCTCTCGCTAGACATACCGAAGCCGTTATTTCCAGTAGCGGGTTTAGCCATGATAGAGCATCACATCGAGGCCTGTACAAAAATCTCAGGCCTAAGCGAAGTGTTTGTAATCGGATCGTACGCAGCGAATGACTTGCAGCAATTTGTCCAGGAAATGGCAAAGAAATATACAATAACGATAAGATATCTCCAGGAATTTACGCCGTTAGGTACAGCCGGCGGTTTGTACCACTTCAGAGACCAGATCAGAGCCGGATCGCCGGACCATTTTTTTGTTATGAACGGCGACGTCTGCGCGGATTTCCCTCTGAGAGAAATACTCGATTCGCACAGAGAATCAAAAGCTCTGATCACTATAATGAGCACAGAAGCAACGAGGCAACAATCTCTAAATTACGGCTGTTTGGTAATGGGCAAGGATGGCAAAGTTTCTCATTACGTGGAAAAGCCCTCGACTTTTGTCTCGACTCTCATTAATTGCGGAGTTTACGTCATTTCTCCTGAAATTTTTCCCACCATGGCTGAAGTTTTTTACGCTCGGCATCAACAAGACAATCATTCGTGAGTTTTCCAAAGAATGCAGCAAAAACATATGACTCAACGAGAGAGTTTGGAAAATTCGTTTCAATCGTTTTTTTTTCTTTTATTTTTCAGTCACACCAACGGCAATGGAAAAGACCCGGCACACATAGCCCTGGAACAAGACGTTCTAACTAAATTGGCAGGGACTGGAAAACTCAATGCTGTTCCAGTGAAAAATTGGTGGTC
The DNA here is from genome assembly GCA_037043255.1 of Diadegma fenestrale. Taxonomy (NCBI): domain Eukaryota; kingdom Metazoa; phylum Arthropoda; class Insecta; order Hymenoptera; family Ichneumonidae; genus Diadegma; species Diadegma fenestrale. Next base: position 3,053,564 of record CM073316.1, read on the forward strand.
CCAAGTCAAGACTGCTGGATCTGCAATTTACTCCAACAGACATTATTTGGCTCTGTACAGAGAAAATCATCCAGAGAGATTGGCCCGTTCTTCCGATGGGGAATGCAACGTTATCGGCGATGTTTACATTCATTCCAGTGCCTCGGTCCATCCCAGTGCTGTCGTAAGAATTCAATGAATTATACTGAAGTTTGAATCGTTGGAATACAACGAAAATGATTTTTTTTCATACGTAATGCGATCGTTGCAATTTTTCTCGTAAGTTCCGTTCTCTAAAGGCAATTTTTGCGCTCTGCTGCTAAAAAACGATGAGTTCTCGTTGGATTCGAACGATGCGAACTTTAACATGGTCATTTCCGGATTCTGAAGTTTGAATCGTTGGAATACGACGAAAAATACAATTGTTTTTTCATTATTTCGATAATTAGTGCAATCGTTACAATTTTTCTACTAAATTCGGTTTCCTAAAGGCAAAGAAGATTGTCCCATTATCGGTGGCAAATATTGTATGAAAATTTTGCGCTCTGCTACAAAAAATGATGAGTCGTCGTTGCATTCCAAGAGTGCAACTTTACCATCGTTGTAAACGATGAAGAATGCAAAATATTTGTTAATCTTGGCTGTTGGAACTCTCGGGATTGCAGCTCGGGCCGAACGTCAGTATAGGACCATATGCGAGGATTGAAGCGGGAGTGAGAATTCGAGAATCGATAGTCCTCGCGGACGCCCACATTCAAGCTCATTCGGTAGTTCTCCACAGCATAGTTGGACGAAGTAGCGTCGTGGGTGAATGGGCTCGAGTGGAGGGAACGCCGTGCGATCCGAACCCGAACAAGCCATTCGCAAAAATGGAAAATCCTCCGCTTTTCAACGTAAACGGAAGGTTAAACCCTTCGATCACGATCCTGGGTAAGCAAAACCCCAAAAATCTTGTTTTCAAAAAATTACCAATCACACGTAACATTTTCCAGCTGCAAAATCCAAAATTTCTTTTACAATTATGCTTTTTCATGAGTTTTTTAATTTCCCACATTTGGCATTAACGTGAACTGTGAAAATTTCTATTTCCAAACGCAGGTACGAGTGTAAGTCTGGCTTCCGGAAAAATTCTCCTGAACTCGATCGTTCTGCCGCACAAAGAGTTGACGAGAAATTTCAAAAATGAAATTATTTTGTAAACATTCCGAAGGTTTACGTAAGAAACTGAAAAATCATTTGATACACGATATATTTTGAAAAAAATAAGATGAAAAAAAACCTCAGTGCAATAAAACGATTTATACACAAATGATTAAAAAAATATATATATATATGAATCGTACCGTAAATTTTACGTACCGTACGAACGGTGAGTCCGTATTTTTAACATTATTTATAAACGACAATATTGTTTACGTCAATTTTCTTTTTTTTCTACTATTTATTTCTTTTACTTTCGTCCGTTTTTTCTGCACAAAGTTGAACATAGGAATAATGTAAAAAATGTCTGCATTTTGATACGACGTGTGTTTAAAAAAAAATAAACAAGGCTATATTGTATTTACAGAGAAACAATAAATATGTATGAAAGAAAAGCAAGTTTTTTGAATTTATTTTAGAATGTGTGATCCTGACAATTTTCTTCCTCCCATTTTCATTTTCTTAGGCCTTCGCGGATTTGCGACAGCCATTTTGGTTGCGATTTTTATAAAGTTTCGGAATTTATGATCCTGAAAAGTTTTGGGTTTATTTGCATTGATTTCCGTTGGAATTTTGTTATATTCATTGTTTTTTTGACATTCGCCATAGCCATTTGTGTTGCGATTTTGATAAATTTGTATTTTGTCACGTTTTCGAATCGTCGTCGAAAATGGCATGAATTTTTTTCGAAATTGGAGAACCGCAGCGCTGCACACTCGAATTTCGTTGCATAAATATTCAATCGGGGTCGAGCCCGTTCCAGAAATCCTCGAACTTGAATTCCAAAGCTGAATTGTGTTCAAGTTGCGCGGCCCCCTGGATAAGGAATTGTACGAGCTCTGAGAGCGAGAGAGAGAGGAAAAGGCGTCGTGAATTCCTCACTAGTGGCAGCACCGTACAGTACACACGGGGCGCAGGATGATACACACGTCTAAAGGTGGAAGGAGCTCGGCCGGCTCGTGGATGCTGTGATGCGCGTGCATTTGGTAGAGCGACGAGGAAGGAGAGACAGTAGGAAATGCGCGAGTGGAGTCAGCGGCGTATTCTAATAAAATAAACGTTGGGCCGCGTCGGAGTCAACAGGTAGAAAGAAAAGGAGAGCGCGAGAGATGTACATGAAAGTTATTCCAGGATCTCCATTATCTCGAAATTCGTATCACCTCAAAATGATTGTTTCTCGATCGAAATAACGTGTTTTCGCTTTTCTCGGCTGTGCTGCGCGTGTGTGCATACGCGGATTTATATATATATATAATAATATGTGATAATATACAAAGTGGAATACATTTTTGTGTAAAAAAAACGTTTACGGTGGGGGTAAAATTCCAAGGATACGTGATATCGGTGTCCAGGTCGTGGAGAGCCACGCTACTTGGGTCGAGGCTATATAAAAGTCGTCCTTTTCGTCATATTCTCTCGTCAATGACACGCCAGGAACGCGGTGAGTACGTGAAACCCAATCAAAATACAGAATCGCCAGAAATTGCACAATTTCACCAAAATACGCGCATTGATTAACTTTTCTTTCCATTATTTTCAACTGTACTTTTCCCCCGCGATTCGTTCTCACGGTTTATTGTTTCTCGCGGTGTCGATGAACTCTCCTCAAGGATTTTGCCCGCGAGCCATGCGCCTATTTTTCCATTTTTTTCGACGTCTCTCAATCTTAGGCGATCCCCGACCTGCAGCGTGTCGGCGAGGCTCCGAAAAAATTCGCTCCACGATACCGTGCAAAATTTTAACGAAAAACTTTCCTCGCAACTTGTTGACGAAAAAAAAGCAAGAAATATGCATTTCGCGGCTCAAATGCATTTTCTCGCAAACGACCATTCCTGCTGTCAAAAATTGTTCAAATCATCACGAAACAAATATGTAAATGTTTTGTCGACACAATTTACAGAGTTATGGCTTAATGACACGTTGAGAGTTTGCTTGATGGTCCAAATGGGCGACGGAGGCCCATTATGGCCCAAAATCAACAGCTTCAACACCAGCATGAATTTCTGCCGCTCTGCGACGTCCTTTTCAACATAATCTCTCTAGCTTCGTATTTTTGCGACGTTGTCTTTGATCTGGCTATGGCTTATGCCTTGGCGCATCATCGATCAGCTCCGTCAGCCTTGTTTCCCATAAGCGTAGCTTTGGTCGTGACGGCTCTGTTGATATCGCAGGTAACGAGCACAAGGAACGCAATTCGAGGATAAATTTTGTAAAAAAATGCAAAATTTTGACAATTCATGATATTTCCTTTCAGACCGTAAGTTTGCGATGGTATCTTTGGGGCGCGCGAGGTAAATTAACCAGCGGAACGGCGACCAGTAACAACCAAGATTCTGGCAGAAGAAAAAAGTCTGTGGGTTGGACCGTCTGGTGCGTCGTTCTCCTTCATTCCACGCAAATCGGCGTCCTCTGGAGATATTTTAAGCTCTTCATTCCAGTGGATTTGGCTTACGTTAAGCACGAGGTCAGAAAAATGCAGAAAAATATATTTTTTTACGTATTTAAATAGCAGAGTCGCGTTTTATTGGGAGGCTAAATCGCCCGCATATGTAGATGCGATTGGAAATTAAATGAAAATAAGGATTCGACCCTCCGGGGATCACACGGGTCGTTTTTATTTTATTCGAAAATAAAACGAATTGACAAATATGAAACGTTGAAGGGGAATCGATGGAGAGTATTTCAGAGATTTTTCGAATCTTTTTATCTCCAGATAAAAAATGACTCTGAAGTTTGCAACGTTGAGATTTAACGAAAAATATTGTTTCTATTGATTATTTATTGGATTTTGAAAATTATGGCAATTTTTCGAGTCGATTGAGTTTTTTGGGCGCAAGAGAGAATCGTTTTATTGGCCGGACCAAATATTCAATAATAATTATTGGCTCTGCTGGAGAAATAACAGAATTTTGTTGCATTCCAACGATAGAAACTTCAGGATCATGATAAAAATGATATTATCGAAAAATTAGCGTAATCAAATGTTGCAATGAATTAATGACTTTTAGGTACGGGAATTGTGCGTGTTGCGATTAATTCACGCCTTTTGCGAGGCAGCTCCGATGTTACTGCTGCAATTATATTTGCTGTCGATCGGTATTGGTACGGAGAATGCATCCGAGGACGGAGAATCGGGAAGATTGAGAGAAGATCGGGACAAGTTGTCAGAATTGACCGCAGTCTCGGCAGGACTTTCGTTATGGAGCGTCTGTTGGGCAGTCGCGAGTTTCAGCAAAGGAGCTGCGAGATTAAGGAATTTGGAACGTTTGGTTCTCACGTGGCTCGGAGTTTTGGCTCAGTTGGCTTGGCGACTCGGCACAGTGAGCGCACGAGTCGGTGCACTCGTTGCTTACGCTTCTCTCTACGGTGGTCAATGGTTACTCGTCGTTATGGCCCTCCATTGGCTCTCCATGCTCACTTGGCTGTTACTCACTCCCGATGGTCTTTTCCATGGAGGCGAAAAACTCACATTTTCACGGAAAACCTTCCTCGCCTCGCTCCTCGCCTTCGTCTACGTTTTTTCTTACGTCAATCTCCACGAAACGAACCATCGACAAAAAATGGTGAGTCTGTTTCAAGAGCCTCTCGAATTATCCGAGTTGGCATCGTTGGAACGCAACGAAAACCGATATTTTTCCTGAATTTACTAGAAAAATATCGACGATCACGATAATTATGAAAATAATGAATAAAAATACCCACTGAAAATTCAATTTTGTCAAAAAACGTCGATATTTTGTTGAATACAGCGAACTTCACAATTTTCATTATTTCGACAATATTTTTCATTGTGACGGAACTGTCAGCAAAATTTACGATTGGAATGACAAAAATTTACTTTCCGAAAAGATTTTCCGGAATGTTTTTTGCTGGAATGACAAAATTTTCGTGATTTTTCGAAAAAAAACGTTCAGTTGAACGTATCCAACAAAATATCGATCTTTTTCAACAAAATTTTCTTTACAGTGCACATTTCGTTGTATTCCAACGATTCAAACTTCAGAATCATACAATTATTGTATTTCATTGTATTTATTTTTGTTTATTCGTTATTATTATTTTGTCTCATTTTTTTCTTCACTCAGATAATATTTTATACGGTGATGTTCTTGGAAAACAGTTTGCTCATCGGTGTATGGGCCGTGGGTGTTAACGGAAGTGATATTCAGTCTCTGCAAAGTCATCAACATCATCCACAACATCCACGACCGATTGTCCTAGTTTTGATACTTTCTGCCCTTTTTTTCGGCGGCCTCTTTTTCATGGGGCTCTATTACAGATATTTTCATGTCCGGAGGCTCCGATACGAAGCTGGTGGTCGCATGAGTGGAAATAATGTCGTGACGACGCTGGCGAATCAGGTTAATTTCGCAAAAAATGAAAAGTTTCAAAAATTCTTATTCCGCATAATGTTTGTGACGCCTTCGATATTTATTGTTTTAGGATATTCCGGAAGAGAAACAAATCGACTATGGAGACGAGAAGAAAAAAGCTTTTGCAAATGGCACGAGAAAAGTGAAATTAACGAATGGGGGAATCCCCGGGGTTTTTAATTGCCGTTTCGCTAATCCTGCCGTCACCAATCTCAACCGGAAAAAGAAAAAACCTACGACGTTCGTTCCTCCTCCGATACAACAGACGATGACGACCATGGGGGAAACTAAACAATGGACGAATTGCAGTGGCAATACTCGACAATTGATACCATTTTGGAAAAGACCGTTGCCAACTTCGACTCAAGTAATAATAAATCTCATTTCTTAAAATTCAACTTGAAGAGAAAAAAAATCCCAATTAATTCGATATCCATACGAAATTTGGTCGATCGGACAGTTTTTTTCAAGCCTCCGCGGAGCGTATGGGTCTTTTCGACCCAAGCGACAACTTTATTCGATAATTTTGTTGTTTCGATAGTTTTCTTCAAAATTTCGAGTTTTTTCACATTTTTTTCTTTCCAAAAACGTGAAATATCAGTCGCAGCACGAAAATTTTCCTCGAGGATCTGGCGTAGTATAAAAAATCACATGATCCGCGGGGGGTTGGACTGAAAAATCGAATTTCTCGAGTCCGAGAAATAGTCGGGATCGAGAAACGACTTTAATGCGATATTTTTATTAGGAAGAGGAATGGGCAGCCTCGAAAAACGAAATAGACGTGGCGGTCGGTTCGCTCAGTGTCAATCTCATTAGAGAAAAATTGCGAGAGAAGAAGCAGCAACAATTGCGAGAGTTGAGAGCGATCCAGGAAGAAATAAAAGAGGGAAAATTGGTGCCTCCGCCGTCGGCATCAACCTCGTCGTTCTCGTCGTCGCTTTCGGCGACCAATCAGCAGCCACCGCCAAATACCAAGCTTCACACATCGCCGAGTTCCCCGTTCTCAGGATCGCCGGCTTCGCTGACCGAAGCGAATAACGCCGGAGGCGGCGTTACCTTGACTTCTTGGCCGCCTATAAAAATGCATTGTCTCTTGCCACCGGCGCCTTCTTCCCCTTATCATCCCACTTCGCATCCCTCCAACATTTGGAGAAGCTCCCAGAGAGACAGAGCCGACACGCCCGAAATTTTGCTCGCTCCTCGCTGTCTCCCTCATCATTTTCCTCACTGGACACCCTCGGGTCACAGGTAATTATTGCAACTTCTTTTTAAAAATTCCTTCAATTAAGAATGTGCAACCTCAGTTGGAAAATTACATAAAATTTTCGATTATAGTGTTTAAAAATTAAAAAATCTTTCGATTAACACACTTGACTGCTTTTTTTTTCTTTCGACCGTTGTCAAAATATCAGAATCATGAAATATAGCCAAGAATTACCACTTTTGAAGAAGAACAGATTGGATTGGGCAAACATTTCAAATCCTTAAATGATAAATTTCACCTGTCGATAGAACAGAATGCAAAATAAAATTGAAATTCTTATTAATTACTATAATATTTGCGAATTATTTGGATAAATAATTCCATGGAATTCGTTTCAGACTGAGATCGAGTCAGAACGGCGAGGAGGAAAGCTCCAAGGGCGAAGGTGAAGGCGAAGCCGAGGTCAGCGACATAGAAGGTAGTCAAGTATCTTTACCAAGAAGTTATACGCTCCCTCGGGAATTCAAGTACAACAACACCAACAACCAACAATCGAGAGAACGTCGAGGACCTGCAAGCAAGATGCAACCCTCGCGGTTTTATCTTCCTTCAACCAACAGCTCCGATGGTACGCAAAAAATGAATATTTTTTAATTCTATATCAAAAATTACTATAGCAATTTATATCGCGCAAAGTGTCACTTTTTCCGACAAATTTTGACATTTTTTTCCCACAATTCTGCAAAAACAGAGAAAATTGCATTCTGCAATTGAATCGACTGACGTCGTTGAATCGTTTTTTTTTTTTCAGGCGACGTGGACAGTGCCGACAACGAAGAGGAAACAGATTCGGAATTACAAGCTCGTACTCTAAACGGCTACAGCGTTGGTGGAGCCGGAGAGCTGCACGGACGTTGTTATTCGTACGAGAACGGTGAATCGATTGATCTGCCGAATCCGGAGGCGAATATGGAAACGACGCCGATGTCGCCATTGGCTTGTTACATGAGCAATTCCTACGGTATTTTACGACCGAATCAATTGTTGCGAGCGAAGGTCAAGCACGAGACTAAACTGTAAATCTCTAATTCTTGACTCGGGCTAAGAACGTTTGATTATTCTTTCATTTCGAGCTCTCGTGACAACAAGACAATCCCAGAGAAACAATAAGACTGCACGGTTAAAAAAAAGAAAAAAAGAACGAACCAACGAATTTGTGCGCGCTCGCTGCTCATTATCGGCGTGCAAATAATGGCAAATTTCTCACTTCCGTCCAACTTTTTCATTAACTCAATCGCGTTCGAGCTTATTTATTTCTCACGAGATTTCATCGTGTTAAACTTGCGCGGATCATGTGATTCTTTATCGCGTCCTGGATCACGCGTTTTGAGAGAAAAAACCTGAAAAATTCTAGAATTTTCATCGCTGTCCGCAAAAACTCCAACTAAAATAACGTAAAATTCGAAATTTACAGAAATATCGTTATTTATTGAATTTTAACCCTTCGCGGATCATGATTTTTTGTGGCATCGCCGATCAAATGGGTCCTTTCCGAAAAAAATAGTCGTAGTCGTTGAATTTGTTTAATTTTTTAAATAAAAAGTATCGAGAAACGAGATTTTCGAAAAAAAAACTTGTCGGGCTCGAGCATGATCCGCGGAGGGTTGAATTTGTATTTTTTAACACGCACGAATCGCGCTTCAATTATTTTAGTCGAATTTAAAATTAGATTTCGAGGTTTCCATTTGTATGATCATCTTAACATTTTTTCATCAATTTTGTAAATAAATGTTACCGAATTCGGTCGGAAATATATTTCTCAAGCTTATTATTTCTGTAGGGAAGACAAAGAAGAAAAAAGATGAAAAATCTCTGGAGCGCGAGTTTGGGATTTCAGGATATTGGGTTTTGATGTTTTGATTGAGCTCCAGGATAATTATTCCCTACAGTATGAATCATTATTTACGGGACATCCTGTATCTAATCTGCGAGGTGGTTTTCAACGTCGAGCACTCAGCGACGTCCTGTGGGCATTGACTATTGATTAGGAATTCGGCCTGGAAAGGAAAGAGACAGCAAAACCGGAAGAGCGAGTCAGAGAAATGCTCATCGCGAAAGTTGCACGAGAATTCGAGACTTATTGGCAATCGAGGCAGGAACTTTCATTGTCACCGCATCGAGATTGTCATTGACATTTATATAATCAGTTTCCATTCGCCTGGGCTCTTTCCTTCCCTGGATTTCCTAATTTCACGGCTTTCCGGTACGATCGAACATCCTGAGGGATTCCATCGTTGCTGGAGGCATTTTCTGATCAAGTTTTGGCAAGTGAACGAAAAAAAACAAGCATTCGATAATTATTTTGATAGATAATGCGATCGTCGTAATTTCTCTAGTAAATTCAGATTTCCCATGACAAAGAAGACTTTGCCACGATCGTTGACAAAAACTGTGTGAAAATATTGAGCTCTGGTGGACAAAAATGATCGATCGAGGTTGCATTCGGACGATGGGAACTTGAACGTCGTCTGAAAAGCTATGGTGAATTTCTGGGTGCATTTCCTGTATATGGGGGATGAAATAGACTGGACCGTGGGGTGGAAATAGTCGTTTTATCGTGGCGAGCACGTATGGAGGGAATTTCATTGAGCAAAACGAAATTAACCCATGTCCCGTTCCCTCTCTTTGGCTGCCCCATTCGGATAAAAGCTCCGAGCCATAAAGCTTGATCCACAATCATGGACTGCCGCGAGGGTAGTATTAACCCCTCGATCGTGGAACGTTGACGTCATTCGCCAAGTGGTCCAGAGCATACGGAATATATAGCGAAAGAGAATGAAAGAGGGTTCGTTCCTGAGTCGTGCGACTTGCTCAGAGTCCTCAGACTGCTTTCCCCTTCAGCCTTGAATTTGCAGAGGGAGCTGCGATCGTTACGTGTGTACGAGACCGAAAGCTCATGGCCAAGGATCAAAATGGCGTAACTCGTACGACTTAGCCTACGAACTGAAACGTCAGTCGCGTCTTTTTTCTTGTAACATCCGATCATACGCGCATCTACTTCTGTATACGTCACACGTACACAACACACATTGCTATAGGAGAGCTTGCGTGCTTGCGCCTACAACCCTCGAAGGGGTTTGGTGCTTGTGAATGGGTGACAGAGCTCGCACGGGTTTACGTTTCCTATAAACGTGACGTCCATCGCTCGCACACAGACATACATATACATGTTCGTTATAAAATGTATGTACAGCCACAAAGCGGCTCATTCCGCTTTAAAGCACACCGGTCAATAATCATCCCCCGTATATGCGATATTTTAGCGCTACCCTAACCTCGTCTGGCCTGCACAAATATCCACAGAGTGGCAAAGAGTGTTCGCGCGAGCCTCGACAGCCTCGAGAAATAATTCGAGTAAAAAATAACGCTCATCAGCAATAAACATGAATAAAGCTGAAAAAAAATGCGGCTGCCGATTTCGCAGGTGGAGTTCTGGGTTTAGGGGAGGCAGGCACTTGGAAAGGGGACGAGGAAGCAACATTTAAACTTGCAGGATCGTTATCAGCGTCTAGCCGCATATCGCCGTGGCGGGAGAGCTAAAGCGCGATATCGTCGGTGGTGGAAAAACCTGTATTGCTTTTCTCCGCTGCAGCTCAACCGCGAGCAGGGCGCCAGGCGAGCTGTACGTTTTGTAATGAAAACGAGATGATGCGAGTAGGGGCGGCGGAAACGATCGAAATTGGTACGGCACGTTTCCACCTTTTTTTTCTTACTCATATCTACGTGAGCACGCACAAAAGAATCATCAATCACTCGCATAACGCGCGGTACGTTTCGTTATGAAAACGTAAATTATTTTAAATAATAATCGCGCGGCAACGCTGATGATGTCGCAAAAGTTGCGGGGGTTATGGGACGATGAATTATCGATGGGAAACATCAATTATAGATCGATCTAATGGGAGACGACGAAATTTGTTTTCGGAAAACTGAGACAAAATTCTCCGAATTGAGGTATATTTTTCGTTTATTACGTGTAAAAAATGGTCGGGACATTTTAGGGATAATGTCAGCAAGGTGATTGATTTTTTCGAACGAAACAAAATGGCAGGCAGGCGAAGGGATACAAGATCCACGGGACATGGTCGTAGTGCAAAAAAGTGTAGGGATTTCGATGAATTCACGGTTTTCATGATTGCTTTGATCGACGATGATTGGGGTGGAATTAAAGTCAAATTTACTCTTTGCTCTCTCCGTATCGACAACATTTCGGAGAGTATCTTTGTTGTCCAGAGGTCCAGCAGAACCCGATGATTTAAAAAAGTTTGAGCAACAGACAAGCCGAAAAATTGTGCAGTCACAGAGAGGCCCGGAGAGCGAGAAATAGGAAATAACATATTCTTCTCGAACGTGACACACACACATTGTGGAAAAAAAGCGCGGATCACTCATTACTCGTGGCTGAGCGTGCGTGTGTAACAGGCGGGTGGTGGGTGAGAAAAAGCGAAAAATCCCAGGATCGTGGAGCGAGCGTAGAGCGGTGGAAAGAGAGAGGAGAGCAGGGTGAGAGGTAAGAAGGAGAATGGATGGAAGGAGGACCGTCGTGCGGGCGGACGAGGAGAAAAGAAGAGAGAAGGGAAGGAGAAGGTGATGCGCGTCTCGCCGAGTGGAGGCAGCGGCGGCGGCGCGTCAGGCACAGCAGCGGCGTCAAGCGGGGAAGGGGAGAAGGTCCGTGCGAAGCACGGCGGCTGTGTCCCCCGTGTGTAGCCGTAGCGGCGCACCAGTCGCCAGTCGCGAAGTGACGGTCGCGCCGGACGGTTGTGTGTGCACGAGAACGGTCACGATTAAAAAACGAACGAAAAAAAATCGCAATAATCTTGGAGGTTGTAGTAACTGAGAAAAGCGGAAGCTCATCGATTGTGTTTCGTGTCGAATTACGTGGAAAATATGCAACTAATAAAACGATTAAGCTTGTAAACGAATGAATTACGAAAATAAAGAAAACTCCATTAAAAATAGTGACATTTGCAACTGCGGATGCGGAAGGGCGCGTCGCTCTCGTGTGTTTTTATTCGCCCCTTACGTTCGCAATAATTGCCAGGACAGAGTTGCCGTTGCTGTTATTCGAGGCACAAATAATAAAAGGGGTTGTTGAATAAGAAACTAAGGAGGGGGAAGGGGGAGAGACAAACAAAATGGATGTGACACATGATGCTTACCGCTGAAACTAATAAAAACCACGAGGACGACAATGATGGTTTGTTTCTCGTATCTCAAAGGAGAAACAAACCAATGGTCGTTTTTATTAGAAGCGTGTTGAACATCTCGTCAGGATAACGTGTGTGCAAGTCTGGCGAACGTCTGACGCGCCAAACGCCCGTGCGCGCGCCTGTGTGTGTTTTTTTTGTGTATGTGTGTGCCCGTGTGTCCGTACGTACGCGTGTGTCAGCGCCAGCGAGCCGGTGAAGTGAGAGAGGGAAATATGTTGAAGATTTAGCCGTCCAACGAGTTTCACCAGCGAATCCAACCTCGGGAAATTCTTCCCAGCTAAATTATTATTTCCTTTCCGTACTAAATTCGTCTCGATTTGCATATTCCTACGAAAATCTCGCTATCTCTACACAACTCTACACTTTTTCCAAGGAGATTGTCCTTTTTTCACGTTCCTCCGCCCCTAACTCTCTCGCCAAAGCGTCATGATACTTCCTCTCAGAACATCCAGCCATCGTACTCGTTCCGAGGACCCTGCTCTTTTTGTTTTTACCCACCAAAAGAACTCTGGGCATCCTCGTCGAAAAGAGACATCTGCTGGATTCTGTACTCGACAGTAATGTCTCCGAAACACGAAAAATAAACGATTCCCGAATATTTTTTATCCCTCGCTACACGATCGCAAAAAATGAATCGTTTGAACCAATAAAAAGCTCGGAATAACGGTGGAAATAATAATTTTTCAAATCAAAGCTTTTCCTCGCTCGACCAATGAAAATCGTGCGAAAAATTGTGACTAAGTGCTGAAAAGTTATCGTCAGCGAATGAAAAAAGTGTGTTCGACCTTCGAGACTACAAAAAGTCGACAACTTTTGTGTCGGGCTATTGTGATAACCTCAAAAAGGCGACTGGCTTTTTTCGTTCGATCGAAATAATCGCCCTAAGCACAAAACCGAAAGTTCTCGGTTGACAAGTTTCTCGACGATTGGAAAAAAGTGCGCGTGAGAGATGTTTCTGGAGAATGAAAACGAGCGCTCTCGTTGCACCGAGGCGTCGTGGTTGTCGGAACCGATTTATGATTATTCTCTCAAATAAAACCCTTTCGAAAATCGTTCGAAGCGCGCGATTCAAATGCGATTCTGTGAGGAGGAAAAATTACGTCAGCCGTCGAGAAGAATGTGCACAACAATGACGATCCATTCTTCGGCGAACTTTTCGCATTACGAGAGTCGCGGGGGAGCCAAAAGTTCCGCGAACTTTCGAGCCTCGATTAATAACAAAAGTGAACGTCTAGCGAGTGTTTAGACAAACTGGCAAACGTTGCGGAACCCTGCCCGCCCGCGCGTTCGAGAACGAAACGGATTTTTAGACGAAGGGAGAAAATAAAAATACAAGAGAAACCGGAAGTGACAAAAATATTTCGACGATTATCGTATCCGCGATTTCGACATTTCTTTTTAATTTCCTCTTCATTGAAACGTTAATCGGTGAGCAATTGATCGAGAAATCGGTCACTAGAGCGAGAGAGAGAGAGAGGAAGAGCCCACGACGCGACATCCAAAGAGTATTTCCCCCCACCCACTATTTCTAAATCAAAGAAATCGCGCAAATTCCACAAAATATTCATAAAACTGCAGAATTCTCAGAAACTTCTCGATATAGCTGTAACTTTGCTTCGTTTCTCTAAAATTCCTTTCGTTTCCTATTATTTTCGTGAAAATTCACGTTCCTGTTAAAAATAACAATTCCGGGGTCGCTTCTGGCCACTTTTTCGCGTTATCTCGTCGAGGGTGTAAACGTACATGAAGCGACAGAAGCTCCCGACGCCGGTCTGGCCAACAACGACTGCAACTACTAGACTACACAACACACACGCGCACACACACGTCGATTCTCTCTCTCTCTCTCTCTCTCTCTGGCTGTTTTCGAGGGTCACGATCGCGATATACATATGGCGATGTGCCATTGTTCCCATTGTTCCAGTCTTTTCCGCAATTTTTATAATGTCGAGCATTTCGGAGTCGATGCAAAATTCGAATACAACGAAATCGTTAAATAAATTCAAAGAATTATAGAAAAATAAATAAATATTTTTGAAATTTCCACACGTTGGAAAATTCTTCTTATAATTAATCGTCAATCGCAGATCACGCGAAGGAGAAGGCGCGAGCATAAAAATCGGCGTGACGTCGAAATGGACGCGGATTTCGAAAATTAGTTAAATAAATCGAAAGTTATTATTGTTTCTCACAGCTCACGATATTCTTGTTGCCGAACCGATGACGTATCAATGTGCCGTGGTCAAGTGACACAAGCAAAAACGTTGTAAAACCGTACTCGAGAACGGGATTGAGTGTATAAAACAGGAACAACGAACTATGCTGAAGTTTTTAACGCACAAGCTAAGGACTCACTCGCTCAACGAGGATCCGAATCAGGAAAAGGTGAGATGCAAATAAATCGGTGGGCGTTTTGTCATCGAAATCCTTCCAACTCGCCATAACCTCAAAAAACTATTCGTTTGGCTTCGCGAGAATGATGGCTCGTGGAATTTCCCGAGAGCCTGAAAATTTCTTGGGATTTTTTCGTTATTTGGTAGCCAACTCGAGGCGCGAGAGTTCCGTCACCTTTCCCACTCCTTGTCCTCCGGAACGACTCTGAAGTTTGCATCGTTGGAATGCAACGAAATTCGTTTTTTATCCTAAGCAAAAATAATTATTCAAGCGCAGAATGTAATGACGATAATGAAACGATCGATTTTTGCCACGCAAAAAGCATATTCGCTTGAAGATTTGGAATGACATTAAAAATTAAACGAATTATCAATAAATTCAAATATTTTTCGTTGCGTTCCAACGTTGCAAACTTCAGCATCATCCTCCGGATCCATCCTGACGAAACTCGCGACGAGTGCATGTTACAGAAAAGAGTAGTCGAAGCAAAGGGAGTCGCGGCGAGGGAGAGGAAACTCGGCGCAGTCTCTTTGCCGCGGATTCAGGGATAGAACGGCCTATGGCGTTAGGGGGTTGAGTTTGCGCTAGGTAGTGTCTCCCTAATTCACCAAAGTACGACGACCTTTCTTAGCACTGACGCACACGAGACACGAATACAGTGGACGAAGGGAAACGAGCTCGACAAGATGAATGATCCGAGGGACTTGAATTCCGTAGTAAAAAATGCGAAAAAAAATGGCGTTGTGTTCGATTGGGTTATAAATCGAAGAGTTCCGGAGGGTAAAATGTTTTTTCCATTAAAATGTTTCTACTCCCGCATTTCAAAGCCGAGAGCGCTATTTTTACGAATTTTTAAAAAAGTACAAAATATTGAAATTCCTTAATCGGTGAATAACTCGTAAACGGTGCGTCTAAGTGAAAAATGGCAGAGGACTTTTTTGTTTAGAATCGTCTCATTACCCCAAATAATGTATAACCTGGTGTGACTTTTTGGACACCCTGTATATGGTTCTGGCCACGGGGTCGAAAGCCGATGCAAAAGCGCTGTAAATCACGTGCCTGTACCCGTGGCCATCTACCTGATGCATCGGAGTGTTCGTTAAGGCGATCGACGCTCCCGGCCCTCCCCTCGCCCGCCGCAGGTTTACCACTTTTTTTTCCTCCATCGTCAAAATGTTTCATAATCGTTGCAACAGCTCGTATTATTTCGAGGTTAGAAAATTCCTGTTGCCTCCTGATAATTCATCAAACAGCCAACGATTTTGCAATCATTGTCATTTCAATTAAACGCACAGCAAAAAAGATGAAAAGTTGTTGGTAAAATAGTCGATAAAACAATATTGTTTAAACAATAGGCTGTTAAAATAATGATTTATTTGGTTATCGCAATTTTTTGCGTTTTTGTGCTACTCGGCATTGTTGACTTTTCAATATCTATATATATATTTGTACATACGTCTGTAGCATATACATAACGATCTTATCAAGATTTGAGCGAAGAGATAAAAGCGATATTTATGACCCTGGACGTGAAACCGACGTCTGTTTCCGCTTTCGTTCTCTCTCTCTCTCTCGCGCCTTCATTCTTCTTGTTTTTTTCCCTCATTCCCTCGTCGGTACCAACTGACACATGCAACAAAAAATGCATCGAGTTGCGATTACATTTTCGGAGGAGCGAAAAGCTCCCTTAATTCATTTCTGCATGGTGCGTGATGAAATTCTTTGGATGAGACGCTCTGGAGATAAATAAACTGAATTTTTCAATGTAATAATTACAATAATTAATGGACCATTAATTACGCTTTCTCAGGCGGACGACGATCACGATTCGGGCACCGAGTCCGATGACGAGTTTCAAGATGGCGCTGGAATCGCCGACGAACCCTCGAGTCGTAAGTTTCATCCACTATTTTAATCATTATTAATAATTAATGAAAACTCCGTTAATTATTATCCCGGAGCTCGATGAAAAAACTCGGAAAAAGCGTGAAAAATTAATTGTACAAAGTTTTACTCAAGCTCGACGTAAAATTACCTCAAATGCTGCGCCTCTCGCATTCTTTTTTACAATATTTATAGAAATCCTGCCTGTTTCGTCAGACCGTTGTGCATTTCGGAACTGCAAAGAATAATCTACTCCGCGAGTGCTGTAGTCGCGTGCGAGAATTTCAAACAATGTAGTTTAATAGTTTTTTTCCTTCCCTCTTTCTTATTATTCTTTCTGCGTCAACTAACGGCGTCTTTCGTGCGCGAAATGTTGCATCAGAGAGCCTATCAGAGCACACGATACAAACACGTACATATGCATTTATGTATGCATTGTTATGGAAGCGTGCGTTGCCACGAGAAAAACTTGAGAAACGTCATTCCGACACATTTTTTAGCCCGCCTCTCTTTTATTATTTCTACAATGTTCAAGTTTGCATCGTTCGCATGCAACGAAAAGTCATCATTTTTTATAGCACAACACAACATTTTCATACAGCATTTTTCGACGATAATGCCATCGGAAAACTGAGTTTACTAGAAAAATTGCCACGCGATCACATTAATTATCAACTAAATTAATAGAAAATGTATTTTTCGTTTCCTTCCAACGATCCAAACTTCAGCATCATAAAAAAACGATGGCGAAGTCCGTATCGTTGGAACTCGATGAAAACTTGTCATTTTTTCCAGCAGATTACAAAATTTTCTTTGCACAAAATCTTCTTGGCCATTGAAAAAACTGAATTTGCTAGAAAAATTGCAACGATCGCATTAATTAATAAAATAATTAATAAAAAATGTATTTTTCGTTGTACTCCCATGATGAAAACTTTCGTGTCATTCATTTAGTTGATCGAATCATTTTTATTCAATTTATTTTCACCTTTTTTTTTTGTACCAGGAGTTGCGGTGAATTTTTTTGCAAGCACGAGCACTTTGGGACGTTTATCAGCTTAATTATCAATGTGGAAATGATATGAATTGGCTGACATTTCGCCAAATGATTAATTGCTCGGAGGGTGCAGAATGGGCTCGGGCAAAATGGCAGCACTTTACCCTCGCGATGTAGGCAAAAGATTGTCGTCATTTTCCTGATATTTATCAACGAATAGAAACGAAGCTTCACACATGCTCTGGCAAGCGCGGACGCTTATGATGCTCGATCTCGCTTCCTCGTGCTTCTCTGTCTGCCAGAGAGTTCTTTTCGGCTCCAGTAAAGAATCGCGTCCTCTCAAGGGAGCATTAATAATTTCCCTTGGATTCTATATACTCCTGGACGTTTCCGTGAGAAAACGTTTTCCGAGAGCGACCTGCTGCGACCAATTCCACGAGCCAAATCGACAAAACTCGAGCTTCACCTCTTTTTCTTCATTCTCTCACGTATTTCCCTTTCATTCTCCGTCGCTATCGATAATTTTGGCAAATTGCTGCTTTTTCGTCCTTTTCGAAAGCATTTCTTATCCTCTTGTAGACATTATTAATGATTTTTAAAACAATCAATAAATTTAAGTGCGAGCCTTGCCGCGCTCGTCCGCGCCTCTTTCGAGCTTTATTGCTGTCATTATTACAATAAATCTTAATTAATAAAATTGATAAATTAATAAAATGAATAAATAAATAAATTATCACAATGATCGAAAAAAAATTTCAAGGCAGGCTGCAGTGATTTTTATTATTTAACGTTAAATTTAATAATTATCTTGGCCGAAATTTCAACGAATTTCTGCGGAATCGAGCTTGAGGAATTTGTTAATTTTCGGTGACTGCAATTTGCACCGTTCAGTGAATTTTTAAAATCATAGCAATTTCTCCTCGTGTCGATTGAGCTTTTGGGTCGCAAGAGAGAATCGTTTTATCGTCTAGACCTGATATTGAATGACAATTGTGAGCTCTGCTGAAGAAAATAGAGAATTTCGTTGCATTGCAACGATGCAAACTTGGACGTCATGAATTTTCGTTCCGTTTCGTGTAATATTGGCCCTTTCGACGATTTTCCGTGGATAAATGAAATACAAATACGTATAGCGGAGCAGGAGGAGGGAGGAGCAAGCAGCTCAATCGTGCGTGACCTCTCGTGGTTATCGACGTGAAAGAAATTCAAGTTCAGGCGCACCCGTACGCTCAAGTCGACAACGTAGAAAGAATGAGAGAGAGAGAGAGAGACCAAGGTGGGGCACGTACACAATTGCATACTGCCCGTTCACCCAACCGACCAATCGATGCACCGATTATCCACCGATGAATGGTGCACTATAATAAACTCGTGTTCGTTTCATTAAGAAAACGGGATCAACCCCTTTGAAGCCTCTGACTACACGGCGATTCTCTCTCTATACTTAAATAGTCGATAAAATATCTTCCCACGTTTAAACCCTACGCTATAGTTGTTTTTTATTCCCCTTTCGCCCCCTGCGTCTCTGCCGCGTTTCAAAGTAAATTTAGATCGTTCCTGGTCGTTTATATAAAACAAACAAGTCGAGTCGTTAAAGTTCAAGCTTTAAGGCGTTTTTTTTTTTTAAATTATTTCTTGTATAGAGACGATAAAAATAAAACTGAGCGCTTTTTCGTTTCTATATTGCCAATAAATTCTAATGTACGCTTTTCCCTCTGTCGAATTTTTTCTTCCAATGGTTTATTTGCATCTCGCGAATACACACAACAATCGTAAATATATGGTTTTCCGTGTACGAGCTTTTATGTGCATTGCGAAATTCCCCTACCGAGGAATAATATGTATGCGTTGACCCCGGGACACCAGGTGCTCCCCGTAAATTCGCTCCAATAATTTATCGCGTACTATTAATTAGGATTAATCGCATACTCGTACTGGAACTCGTACGCTATAGATATCTCTATATATCGATTAATATATATGCCACATTACGCAGCTTCTCCCGGGCTCCCGTTCTCCTCTCTCTCTCTCTTTGCTCTCTCCTTCCGAACGCGGCCTCACGTTACTACGCTCGGTATAGTACATCAACTGGCCGTATCTACTTACGACTATACCGAGGAGTAGTAATAGCTTCGGGTTCGTACAGCTTCGCGCGGGGATTCCATGGGGCGATAAATGTAGAGACGGCCCAGTCTCCGGAATTTGATCAACTGCAAATATTCCAATTCGAAATTTTTGGTTTTTTTTTTTCTACAAGTTTTGTACTTTTCGGAAAAAAAATTAAGACTTGAGCTCGGATCTTCCGATATTTCTCGTTGCGAATCTTCCGAAGCCCCCGAAAATTATAGTGAAGTTTGGATCGATACGATGAAAATATTTTTTCTTATTCATTATTTTGATAAGCAATGCGATCGTTACAATTTTTCTAGAAAATTCAGTTTTCCAATGGAAAAGATGACTGTCTTATTGTCGTTGACAAATATTGTATGAAAATTTTGCGCTCTGCTATAAAAAAATATGAATTTTCGTTGAGTTGCAACGATGCAAACTTCAGCATCGTAATTTTTTGATACTGAAGTTTTGGATCGTTGGAATACAAGGAAAAACTAATTTTTCATTCCCTTTTTTGATAATCAATGCGATCGTTACAATTTTTCTTGCAAATTCAGTTTTCCAATGGCAAAGAAGACTGTCACATTATCGTTGACAAATATTGTATGAAAATTTTGCGCTCTGCTATAAAAAAATATCAATTTTCGTTGAGTTGCAACGATGCAAACTTCAACATCGTAATTTTATGATACTGAAGTTTTTCATCGTTGAAATACAACGAAAAACTAATTTTTTATTCATTATTTTGATACTTGATGCGATCGTTACAATTTTTGTAGTAAATTCAGTTTTTCAATGGCAAATAAGACTCTCTCATTATCGTTGACAAATACTGTATGAAAATTTTGCGCTCTGCTATAAAAAAATATGAATTTTCGTTAAGTTGCAACGATGCAAGCTTCAACATCGTAATTTTATGATACTGAAGTTTTAGTTCGTTGGAATACAAGGAAAAACTAATTTTTCATTCCCTTTTTTGATAATCAATGCGATCGTTACAATTTTTCTTGCAAATTCAGTTTTCCAATGGCAAATAAGACTCTCACGTTATCGTTGACAAATACTGTATGAAAATTTTGCGCTCTGCTATAAAAAAATATGAATTTTCGTTGAGTTGCAACGATGCAAGCTTCAAAATCGTAATTTTATGATACTGAAGTTTTGGATCGTTGGATTGCAAGGAAGAACTAATTTTTCATTCCCTTTTTTGATAATCAATGCGATTGTTACAATTTTCCTAGTAAATTCAGTTTTTCAATGGGCGAAGAAGACTGTCCCGTTATCGTTGGCAAATACTCAAAAAAAATGAGTATTCGTTGGATTCCAAAGATGGAAACTTCACAGCATCATCGAAAACGTTGAATCGCAAGAAATTTCTTGACCTCCTGAGTTTGTCGCTTTCCGAATGTTTCTATAGAGAAGAAAAAATGAGTCGTTTTGAAAAAAAGAGTTCGGAAAAATAGTTGAAAGTTGAGTGCTGAATCGTCCAAGGTGAAGATTTTGTCAGAAACTCTGCTTCGTTCTCACTGTCTGTGACGCCATAAACACGAGCATGTGCGTGTACATGAGCAAGTGTGTGTGTGTGTGTGTGTTGAGAGTGAAAAATGCATCGGTGGAACGTCGACGTCGGCGTCGCTACTCGTGGACGTGAGCTCGAATTCTTTGTTGGTACGACGAAGCGCAAACGCGACCTGATCAATACCCGAGCTCGAGAGTTACCTACATACGTACCTATACATCTACCCCAGCCCTTTTCTCGCTCCTTCCTGCTGCTTTTTATACCTTTTTCCCTGACGCCCCTTCCCTCGGCCGCTCCGTTCCTCGTGCTCCCTAATTCACGTTATGGCTTTCTCCTTCAACTCGAGCAATAATGCGATAAGAGAGGCAAACTCGAGTGGTACGTCATTAAAAGTAATAAATGTGCGAAAAAAAATTCAAGACGCGAGCGAGTAGATAAACAATAAAAACGATGGCGTAAATAAAAACGAGAAACACTTGAATAAACTTTTGGAGGAAGAAAAAAATATCTGCGATAATAATGACCATGGAAAAGGCTGCTCAATTCGTTTGTGTTTTTCTACTATAATAGCTATCAGTTTCCATAAACATTGACACGCGTGCGGATGTGTCCGCGTCTGCATAATGAGGCACGTGCGATACCGAACAGACGTATTTTCGTGTACGCGCTTCTCATTCAAGTTCACGGTCGCTCTCAGTGCGTTTTATTATTCCTCTCGCTCTCTCCCCCGCTCTCCTATACATATATATTTGGCTATAGATCGCTGTATCAGGAAAATGGCCGAGAAAGCTAATAATCAATCAATCAATCAATTTCCCCCTCTCTCTCTCTCTCTCTCTCTCTCGTTCTTCTGCCCAACTCTCAGAGCCGTTAGCTCCTTTTCCGCTTTCGGCATAATAGCCAATAACCAAATAACTAATCACATTCAAGCTCTGTCGCACGCTGCGTCAATTACTCCCACGTTTTTACCTTTTTTGTGCATTTTTTTTTATTTACTTGAAAGTCTGTTTCGAGTTTTTCATTCAAGTTGTCGAAAGACGCCTCTGACTCGGTTGAATGACTCGTAGAGATTTCGATGAGTCGTTTTTTTTTTTTTACCGAAAAGGGCTTTGCGTAGACTGGGAGAATTTATACAGCGGTGCGACCGACATAACGACCAATTCTTGTGTGTCCGAACGTGTATCGCTGTCGATGTTACAATGCTCGTCACATACCACTAATGAATTTATGCTCCGCGTGCCTCGAATCCTAATGTCATAGTCCTGACAGCATGTGACCATCGCTCCTTCGAATCCTCCGACCACGCGGCTTCATCCATATAGATATACTCGTAATTACTCATCGCTGTCTCTTGTCCATCAGGCACGATATATCGGACGCCCCATTCAATCACCCCAACTCGCTCGTTATCTATGCATAATGCATTTTTCTACGATATTCGAGTTCGCAGCCTTTTAATGCAACCAAAACTCATTTTTTATTGCAGCACAATCCACAATCTTCATACAGTATTCGTCAGAGATAATGGGACAGTCTTCTTTGCCATTGGAAAACTGAATTTGCAAGAAAAATTGTAACGATCGCATTGATTATCAAAAAAGGGAATAAAAAATTAGTTTTTCCTTGTATTCCAACGATCCAAAACTTCAGTATCATAAAATTACGATGTTGAAGCTTGCATCGTTGCAACTCAACGAAAATTCATATTTTTTTATAGCCGAGCGCAAAATTTTCATACAATATTTGTCAACGATAATAAGACAGTCTTCTTTGCCATTGAAAAACTGAATTTATTACAAAAATTGTAACGATCGCCTTGATTATCAAAAAAGGGAATAAAAAATTAGTTTTTCCTTGTATTCCAACGATTCGAAACTTCAGTATCATAAAATTACAATGTTGAAGTTTGCATCGTTGCAACTCAACGAAAATTAATATTTTTTTATAGCAGAGCGCAAAATTTTAATACAGTATTCGTCAGCGATAATGGGACAGTCTTTTTTGCCATTGGAAAACTGAATTTACCAGGAAAATTAAAACGATCCCATTAATTATCGAAATAATGAATGAAAAATACATTTTTCGTTTATTTTCTTCACAGTTTTTCGACTTTGTTTATAATCGTTGTTTTAGTTTTTTTCTTTTCAATATCCCAATAAATATGCATTGGAATTTTAAAGATTTTACGTTGGCACGTCTTGCTCAAATGAAATATTCTGTAGAATTGAATGCACGCGCATCGCGTTTTCTACTTCGAGCAAAGAACTCGTGGATGTTTTACCATGAGCATAGTCGTCTCATATCTGCTGCAATCTGCCGAGAGAGCACAGCCTGTATTATCCGGACGAACTATAGCAACATCGCGGTTTATATACTTTGCGTATATATGGGAACATGGATGTTGTATATATAAATGGAACCGCCGCGGCTCGAGAGTTCATTGGCAACGGTATCGTCGTCTGTATACGGCATTTTGCCATTACGACCACACTCTCCGCGTGTTTGTTTGTATTTTATTAACTTTCTCATGCTATTTTTTATCTTGCTAACGCTCAAAGTTTCAAACTGACCAAGTGCAACTTTGCAAACGTGTAATTTGTCCGAAATTATCGCTTTACCCTATTTTTTAGATTTATGAACAATTTGCTGCGATTTCATTCACCGTTTTTATTTTTTTAAGCTACAGTTTTTTATTTACCAAAATTCGATGCATTTTTCGTGCTCAAAACAGTTTTTTTTTCGTTTTTTCCAATATGTTTTTTATTTTGTCCAAGTTTTTTAGTTTTTTTTTTTTTTCTAGAGAATCGAATCATTCCCCTTGGCCAGAATTTTCACTTTTTCATTTTTCACTCGAAAAGATCGAGGACTTTAATGTACGAGGATTCCTGCTGGGAATCGTAAAATGTTTTCGTCCTGCTGCACGCAGAGGACGAGGAGCCGCTGTCTCCAGGAGTCGTTACTGTCTCCGGACACCCGGAAAACAGTGTCTCCTTGAGATAAAACTTTAATAGGCACGGAAGAAAATACGTGAAAGACGAGATGGAACGCTCTCTCTCTCTCTCCCGCTCTTTTTCTCTGGGTCAACTCTTCGTCCGAATCCTGTCGTTGGTCGATAACATTTTTCTTATACTTTTATTTATTCCACTCAAACTTTTGTTTCTTTTCCATTATTTTTCATGGATTTCAAACTCGATAAAAACTAGTTTTATTTTTACCATCAAACAAAATTGTTGTTCCTTGAATAATTTTACAACTTTCCTCTAAAATGTCAATTTTTTCAAATCGTGACATGAAACAACGTCATCATTCTTCCAGCTTTGCTCCCAACGAGAAACGATTTTTGCCAAGTCCACGAAATCTTGCAAATAAAATGAAATTCAATTGAAAACGCTATTGAAATATTGACGAAATGCTCAGAATTCAAAATCGACATTTTCTTGAAGTTCAAGTTTTTTTTTGAAAATACACAACAAAAATGTTGACATTGCGGCAAGAAATATTTTTTAAAGTCTCTTCGGAAAGCAAATTTTTGTCGTTCCGATGGCAACTTTTGTTGACGGTTTTGTTGGAAACCGCGAAAAGGCTGAAAAAATGAAGAAAATTTGGAAATTATCTAGAAAATATTTGGTTCACCGTGTTGAACGAAATATCGACGTTTCTTAAAGAAATTCCAGCTCCAGTGGAGCGTTGAAAAAAAGTGCATTCAATTGTTTTGCTCCATGAGGAGATTTTCCATGAAGATTTCAATCGAAAATTGTTCCACGAACTTGGAACTATATGAATCGGTTTGTACAGGTTTGAAGATGAGAAAATCGATGGGATGATAAAAAGTAAATAAAATTTATCGAACATAAAATTAACTTTTGCCTCGACTTTCCCTGCGGAGAGGGCGTAAAAAAAACAGAGAAAAATTCTTGCTGTAAGAATGACCCAAGTTAATCTCGTTGAAACCCTCGCCTCGGAAATTACAAGTGATTCCCTCGGAAAATTACATTTTATTTCGTCCTCGTCGTTCTGCTTAGTTTCGCTTCTTTTTCTTCGTCTCTTCGGCGTTGTTTTCGCAGACGACAAAAAAGAGAGGCCGCGAGCGCTAAAATCGTAGAAACTTGAACGGGAAACGAGCAAATATTTCCATGTATTTTTCGCCATTTATTTTTCGTGTGTTTGTGCCACGAAACAATGCGGCAAACACACGGATTATCCAGAGCAGCTCGAACTGCTAGGACGAATCTCCTGATTGGTCGAAATTTATTTTTTTAACCCTCCGCGGATCAAATTTGCTTAAAAATCCAATTTTATCCGATTTTTTTTCTCCGAATACGGCAGGACGAAAACAACTTGCAGGATACGCGATATAAAAATCATACGATTTGTGCTCATAGGAATTTATCGAAAGCTGAGCCTGTTCGGTCTGCAGATTTTTGCTGTCTCGAGCAAAAGCGCTGTCCTTAAAATCTTGCACGTCCTTATTCGTGCAAGGAGATAGCAAAATTTTAACGACGAGAAAGCCTCCTCAAGCATAAGAGTGTAAAAGGAAAATAAAAAAATGGATGTAACAGTTTGCACGATCATTGCTCGTATCTATAATACAAACAGAGCGGGTCGTTCGTCAAGTAGTAAAAGCCTCGTGGAACGTTCTTGGTCAGACACGCAGCAGGCTAGGCGTTTTGTTCGTGACAATAAGAACTCTCCGCGTCTGCTACGTCAATTTTCCCCTTCTCTTTATTTTTTTCACCCTCAAATCCCTTCTTCCTTCGCCGCTTATTTCTCCTCTCGTATTCACTGGCCTATCCCAATGTTTTTAGGAATGCCAGTATGCAAGAGCCTCGCGTGGATACGTGAAAGAGAAAGAGGCGACGTGTATCGATCAGCTGATGGCTGGGTCACGAAGCAGAGATTGTGGACTGGCGAGAGCCTCGGAAAGCACCAGAAAACTCTTGCAATTTCCTCCTCCCCTCTCCACAGATCCTTTCTGCCTCTTTATTCCCAAAAATTATGAGCTCAAATTAAAATTCGACGAATTTCCCCTTAATTACCATTTCTCAAACATTTGCTCACTGCTGTGAAACGTGCAACGAGCACCGCAGAAGCAACTTTTCCAGATCGTTCTAATCAACTTTATTCCTGGAGCTTCTTTGCAGTTTTTCTTGACCCTCCCGGCAAATGTCCTCCCAGAGGACAATGGAAATGAGTGGGGAGACGCGGTGATGCACTCGATTTTGAATTTTGTTGAAAAACGTCGATATTTTGTTAAACACGGTAAATTAAATATTTTTTGATAATTTCAAGATTTTCGTCACTATATTGCAGTGTTTTTGGTTTCTAATGAAACTGTCAGCAAAATTTCGAATATGGGAGTGACAAAACTGAAAAAAAAGGATTATTCGAACGTATCTAACGAAATATCGATCGTTTGCAACCAAGTTTTGTACGCAGGAACGTTGAGCAGTAAATATGAATAATAATCGCCTCTCGCGCGCGAAGAAAAGTCCGATATGAATGAATTTCTACGTTATCTCGTTTACGGCCGTAAATACATGCAATCTGGGTGCATAAAAAAAATTTATTGCACGCGGAGCGCACCCGAAAAGAAAGTTAATTACGTTCGGGCAAAAATAAATTCTGTCTCCGGTTTTTTTTGCCTGGTTTTTCTTTTTAGTTCGAAAATCAAACACATGGCGATTAAAAGGCTTTTTCTATAACGGAGCAAAAGGGAGCTGACATTAATATTCGCTCTGTATACGAGGCGAAGCCGCGCTCGTCCTTCCGGTTTCATCCATCGCGCGGAGATCGGTCGACGATTTATCGAGATCGTTAGACACGGACGGTTAGCCACGCACGGTTTTGCCTCCGACCGAACGGCCTACGGTCGCCTCCCTCGCTCCAGCTGTGTGCGAATACGTTTACAATCATTCCGCATTTATTGTTCATTGCATGCATAGCAAATAGAGACGATTGAGAAAAAAAAACAAACAAAAAATTCGTCGATTGGCTCGGATGAATTTTTTTTCTTGGCCGGAAAATCGAAAAATTCTCAATAATCGAGTGGATTCGTGTTCATTCGATAAAATAAAAAAATTTTGCGAAATTGCTCATCATGGGAATGCGCACGCATCGAGCTTTGACTACGAGGGTTACATAAATCTCTTGCGTCGTGGCGGTCGATGCCCGCAAGCTTTTCCACCCTCTCTGCTGTTGAAAACTACCCCCGCGGCTTAAAAGTCCACTCCTCCATTTACCCCATCGTTTTTCCTCTTTTCTCTCTCACTCGGTTTCCCTTTACATCATGATTCCACGATTTTTTCCTGGACGCTGATCGTTGGCCCTCGTTTCCATGGTTTCTAAAGGTTCGCGTGCGCGAGCAGAGCCAAAAAATCGCTCGATGAAAAAATCATTCAACAATTTGCAAACAATGGACGAATTTTCGCGGAGGACAAAAAGATTCAAGTTTCGGGGTTGGTTTTTAAAAGCTCGAGGGTTCGCGAGGAAAACACCATAAAAATATATGGAGAGACGAAAAAAAAAACAAAAATGAAGAAAAAGGTTTGATCGAAAACGCGAAAAGCGACGTGATGCAACGTCTGCGACGACCAGCGTCTTCCACGTGTTTGAAAAAACTATATCGACGTAATATAAACGCGAGAGAAAGTCGCGCGTCCCGAACAGGAGCCAAGGGACACGGAAATTTGTAACCGCCGCGTCAGAAAAAACCGGGCGTAACTTGAAGATTTTCGAGCTACTCCGAGGACCCCGATGAGCTGCGTCGGGTCGACGCTTGACTCTCGACGTACGAGGGACCGCGTCGCGGAGCACCAGGGAGGAGGCCGACGTCTGTGAGGGATGGTAAAAGCGTATGCTCCAAGGGAGGGGGATGACAGGAAGAGAGGGTTTGTGACGTCGTTCCGTTATACTCGAGACGTGACGCGAGAGGGCGGATCTCGGTAGAGGAAGGTCGCAGCAGCTTCCCCCCCCCCCCTTTTCCTCTCGCGAAGCTTCGCTTTTCCTCCTTTCTCTCAACTTCCTTCCTCCCTTGGTCCTTTCCACCTTACTCCAAAACTGCCACTGCGTCATACACGTTCCATCATACAACGCCAACATTTCCACCCTTACCACGACTCCGCACGTTTCTTTTGGAGCTCGCGTCGTCGTACCACGCGAGGGGATGAAAGAACCAGTCGCCCTGCAAAACCCTTCGCTTGCAGCGGCGTCGACACTCGCTTATTCATGAGACTCTCTTGCCGAGGTGCAAGAGACGTGAATACATCTCGGATACAATGTTCATCGGGTGTCCCAAAAGTCGCCAAAAGTCGCCATTCCGATTTATCGGTTCTCTCAGATCTCTTTGAAGCTCCGGACCACACTGAAAATTAAATTTTATCAAAAAACGTCGATACTTTGCTTTAAATACAGCGAACTAAATATTTTTGGATAATTTCAAAATTTTCGTTATTTCGACAATATTTTTCATTTGTAACGGAACTGTCAGCAAAATTTATGGTTGGAATGACAAAAATTTACTTTCCGAAAAGATTTTCCAGAATGTTTTTTCCTGAAATGACAAAATTTTCGTCATTTTTCGAAAAAAACGTTTAATTGAACGTATCCAATAAAATATCGATCTTTTTCTACAAAATTTCCTTTTCAGTGCAACCACAAAAATCCTGCAGTCTGTCTTGATGAAATACAATGAAAAATGTAGACTACAAAGAGATGTAGAAATTCAAAAAATGGATTTTAAGAATCAATTCGCAAATACCAAAGACGACCAGGAACTTTTCATGTTAATTTCTCGTGCGCTTCCTAATCCTGAAGTTCACATCGTTGCAATACGACGAAATTCATTCATAAATTAATCGTTTTTATTTATTATTTAATACATTATTATTATTTATTATTAAATACAGTCTCGCGATGCCAGAGAAGACTGGCCAATGCTGTAAAAAATCATGACTCTGAAGTTCGCATCGTTGGAATGCAACGAAATTCGTTTTCTATCCTTAGCAAAAATAATAATTCAAGCGCAGAATGTAATTGCGATGATAAAATGATCGATTTTTGCCACCCGATAAGCATATTGGCTTGAGAATTTGGGATGACGTTGAAAATCGAACGAGTCATCAATGAATTCAAATATTTTTCGTTGCATTCCAACGTTGCAAACTTCAGCATCATGAAAAATCGACAGTTTCCATTGCATTCCAACACACGATGAATTTTTTAATCATTATTTTGATGATTTACGGGATCGTCGCCGAAAACGTGATCGGTTTTCATTGAATTTCAACTATGAGAACTTTGAGGCACCGTTTCGTGACAAATAATTCGCAGACGTCCATTCGAATTAATTATCGAAATAGAAAGACTCGTCAAATCTTGTCAATCGTATTAAGGACTTTTTTTCACTCTACTCTACTCGCTCCCTCTCGCCCTAAATTCATGAGGTTCGATTGTTCGACTTTGAATAAAATACGACAAAAGTTGTCGGTCGTAGGAATGGCTGTGCCTGCTGACAATTTATCTGCTGTCAACTGATCGCAGGATTTTATATGCTCGAGGAAGGCAAGAAATAACTGAGGAAATATCCCTCGGGAGACTTTGTCCAAGACTTGGGTATGATTTTTCCGCGAGTTTCCGATATCAAGAGTGGACGCATATGAAAAATTCAATGCGACGAAAAATTGATCGAATTTGAAGCTGTAAAAGAAAAACGAAGGGAGAAAAGCTCGAGAGATAGCTGGCGAAACTTTACGCTTCTTTGTTCACTCGACGTTTCGAGAGTTATTGACACTTTTATTCTCACGTTTTATTATTTTTTTTACTGTTACCACTGTTATTATCGTAACACATCCAAGGGAATATATTCTTTAGGGCTTGGAACGCCTTCTATATAGTAATTCCCAAAGGTCGTTGCTTAGAAATGAAAAATTTTCCAACTCTATTCTTACTTGATATATTTTACCCTCGTGTGTGCATTGCTCTCGGATCTTCGAGTCTGTAAAAACATTCTACCCTCAGCCATGGCAAAGTATGGCCAGGGAGAGGCTCAGGGCTCGGATCTTTTCGTGCGAGATAGGGATGACCAAACAAAACGTGCAATTTCTACTGACCAATAGTCGCAAATTGAAATGAAACAAAAATATCATCATCGTGCTGCATTCTGTATTTCTGCCCAATTCTCGTTTGTTATCGAAAAGTTTGAATATTTCAATTTAAAGAATAATGAGAAATTTTTCAGTTAAAAACGACAGGGAATGTTTTTTTTCTGTGTGTAGCCGGCAAGTCAAAAGTTCGGGCCTTTGGGAATTTAGCTCACGCGCACATCCATCCATCATTTTGAATACACCCTCGCGCGCGTTGGTCGTCTTCATGCAGCAGTCTCTCTCCTGCCTCATCTGACACGAGAAAACGCCAGACAAACAGGTTACATTATGGACGTGACGGTAGAAACCGGTGTCAGAAATCACCCGTCACATTAGCCGGTCTCCTTACAAAGCCCTCGCGGATCTCTATATACTCGCCGCGTTTTCTCATCCCTTCGGTATTGCGCGGTCTCTCTCATTCTCTCCCTTTTCATTTAACATATTTTTATCGTATCATTTTTCATTATTTAATTAGTTTATTCCTCATAATTCGCTTCTCTTCCTTGCTCCTCAAATTCGATTCGTACACAGTGTCCTAAAAGTTTGTCCCGATCTTCGTACTACTTGGCGAGAAAAAAAATCCATTTCCTGCCTTAACGGTGCGTCGGAGAGAAAACTCGTACAGGACTTTTCGATCCGGAATTACGTAATTTATCCAGTTCCGTCAAATTTGAAAATCACTTTTCGGACACCCTGTATCAACGATTTGTGCGCCTTTATATTGCGCTCTAGAAATTCCTTTGCTGTATATGAAACTATTGCATTGCTCGCGATGCATTTTTACAATTTTTGATGCGCCGCCACACGTGGCGTCTTCGCGCCCACCACCAGTTGGCTCTTCCTTAAAATAAATGATAGTAACAACAATAATAATCATTACCATTGAACGAAAATTGATTTCTCGTGTGCCAAGTGTAACGATCGCACGTCTTGACAAATTGACAAACGCATGAATTCATTGAATAATAATTCATCGTTGTTATTTGCGAGCAAGTGACTAATGAGTCTGAAAATTTCTCATGAGGTAATATACATACACACTTCTTTACGTATTATTATTACGTGCTTCTCGGCTCAAGGTCGAGGCGAGCCCACGCGCGTGGCTTGCAGCCGAGATAATTATTTGCGGACTCTGCGAGAATTCCGACGAGATTTTCCACCTCCCAGTTCCATAATTATTAAACCACTTTTTATAACAGGGCCGAACGAGTCTCGAAAAAAAGCTCTAAACACTTAAAAATCTAGTTGGAGAAACAAGATCGTCAGGGATATCGAAAGTCTATCGGAATCTCAGGAAAACGAGAACTCGCGAGTGTCTTGCAGTCTTTATTTCCATTTAATTCCCATCAATTCCCCATGACCTTATGGGGGGGTTTACAGACTAATCAAACCAAAGAAACGGGTCGTTAATAAATTGAAGATTAAACGAACCGCGCGCGTGCAATTGGACAACAGATAAGATTTTGTATCGATATGGGGAATGGACCAGGATCGAATCGCGATCGAAAAGTACGGCTCGAGGGACGAAGGCTCTTTTATTACTCACCATCAGGTTTGGTAGTTTAGGCAGGTCCCGAGGAGTGTCTCAGCTTCTCTACGTACTCATCTTCGTGTGCCCGCGACCTTGCCCAGTTTTACTATATCGTAGAATCGCGAGTGGGAGCGTAAGAGACACCGGCGGCAGAGGGAGAGAGAGAGAGGAGAAATACATAGTACGCGATACATATATATGTAGTTAAAGTTCGTACTAGAAGTATTATATATCGTTTGGCTAGCGTACAACCTTTCCTGTGTCCTATATACATCGTCCCAAATTCCCTGCTGCCACGAGATCTACTGTAAATTCGCTCTCCTCTTCTCCCTCCTTTTCCTTTTCCTCTTTCACACTCCAGCCCCTTTTTATGCGACGATAAAGCCAAATGGTCCAGAATTCCATCGCGATATATGCTTTTTTTTATCGCTATTGGATACATATATATTCCATAACAAGCCAAACTTTTATTGCGTCCTTAAGTACGAGCCCATTTTATCCTCAATGCATTCGTTAATCCCCCTGCCAACCTGATGGGCTTCCTCTCATTCCT
This sequence comes from Diadegma fenestrale, assembly GCA_037043255.1. Lineage (NCBI taxonomy): Eukaryota > Metazoa > Arthropoda > Insecta > Hymenoptera > Ichneumonidae > Diadegma > Diadegma fenestrale. The sequence continues at coordinate 3,085,720 of CM073316.1, forward strand.
AAAACATGCCACTATTTCTGCCCCGCACCAATTTTACGCGAGAACCGATGCTCGCACGACTCTGAAGTTTGCAACGCGGTGAGATTCAACGAAAAATATTCTCCCCATTCATCATTTATTTAATTATAAAAATCATGCCAATTTTTCGTCCCCATTGCGTTTTCAGGTCGCAAGGGACGATCGTTTTATAGGCCGGCTCAAATATTGAACGATAATAATTCCGATGCTCCCAATTCTAGACTTTCGTTTCGTCTTTTTTGGGCGATCACAAAGTCTTGAAATTTTTTGTCCATCTTTCACTTTGGACACTCCATTTGGTCACATTGTCTTGGGGGATTCGGTGACACTTTGGGTTCGTCCGGCGTTTTTGTGTCGCATCGAACCATCAACGAAAATATATTTTACTCTGAAAATCGGCCGATTTGAGAGCAAAACACGTTTTACATTTTTTTCCAAACGGAAACGAAAACTTGTTTTCTTTTTAAATTGGAAACTGCATTTTTGCATCAATCATAAAGAAATAATTGGCATGATTTATTTATTATCGGGCCGATGGATCGAAGGATCACCAAGTCGATATTCGACTCCACGATTAAATGTTTGCCTGAAAACTGTTTGAATGAATTCTCGATAAAACTCAAGTTTGAATAGATCGCTTTTATGATTAGATAAAAGGCGGCGAACGTTTTAGAGCTTCTGGCTCGCGATGTGTGCGAAGCTTCGGACAAACACGTTCTCGCGTTTTATCGATTCATATACACACGTAGTGCAGCACATTTTCTCGCGCACTCCCTTCACTGAGAACAAAATTTAATTGGAAAAGATCGATATTTTGATGAATTCGTTGGCCTAAACTTTTTTTATTTATCGTCCCAAAAATGTTGTCCTCGCAGCGAAAAATATTCTAGAAAATCTCTCCGGAAAGCAAATTCTTACCATTCTCGATCGTTAATTTTTCTGGTAATTCCGTTATAGAAACCGTAAAAATTACGAAAATTTTAAAATGATCAAGAACCATTTAGTTTTATATTGTGTTGGACGAAATTTCGACCGTTTTTTTTCATGTTTTCGTATAGAATTCGAAAGGGAATGATCGTGACTCGTTTCTTTAACCGTCCGCGCGTCATACGCGGGTCATTTCGACCCAAGCAACAACTTTTTTTCGCCAATCTTGTTTTTTATTACGCGCGATTCATTTATGAAGAGTATTCGAGAAGTTTTAAAGCTTTTTTCCGTCCAAGGACGAAAAGGACGAAAAGGAACGATCCGCGCGAAGTTAAAATTCAATGAACAACGAATTTCGTGTGAATTTCGAATTTTTAGTAACTTTTCGATTTTTGTTGTTGTTGTTTGCGAACAGCGATCGAAATACCTGAGAGTCCCGGACCAACCGATAGCGCAGTGCCATCGGACACGGATTTCGGGGCTCCGCCACCGCCGCCATTTGGTTTCACGAGTTCCAGTAGAAATTTGGAAAAGGAGTTTGGACAGGAGGTTCAAGTTGACACGAGCGAGGAGCCGAAGCAAGCCGCGCAGTCCCGGGATCAAGAAAACCCCCATCATCATCATCACCATCCCCTTCACCACCATCACCACCACCATCATCACCATCAAAGCTCCTCGAATTACGGGAACGATCAGCACAGTTCGGAAGAGGAATTGGAAGTGATAAACAGTCCGAAAGTCGTCGCCTCCCAAGGTTGTCGACCTGCGACTGCTCCTGAAAAAAGAAAATGGTCCGAAGTCGGTTCCAGCGGACCTCAGGCTCATTGCAGCCGACAAACTCAACCGATGCAGCAACAAGAACGACTCCAGCAACAAGCTGCACTGGCTGGTGGTGATCCAGGCAGCGTTGCTGCTTCCTGTTCCGCTCCGGTCAGCAGAGCTGGAAGAGAACTCGCTGGTTCTGGCTCCAGCGACGAAGAGGTACATTTTTCTTTTCTCACATTTTATCCTCGTTTTTCACTTACATTTTCACCGCTCGAGAAAACGGTGAAAACGCAGAATTCACGTTGAGGATGATTCTAAAGTCTCTGGACCGTTGGAATACAACGAAATTTTTTTATTTTTCTTCATTATTTCGATAATTAATGCGATTCTTGCCATTTTTATAGTAAATTCAGTTTTCCAATGGCAAAGGAGATTGTCCCTTCATCCTTTACAAATACTCTATGAAAATTTTGCGCTCTGCTATAAAAAATTATGAGATTTCGTTTCGTTCCAACAATGTCAACTTCAACATCGTTGTTTTACGATATTTCGTTGCAATACAACGAAAAATACATTTTTCGTTCATTATTTTAATAATTATTAATCCGTTCGTTGACATTTTTCTAGTAAATTCAGTTTCACAATGGCGATGAAAATTTTTCGCGCTCCGACATAAAAAATTATGAGATTTCGTTGCCTCTTAACGCCCCAAACTTCTACTATCGTCGTTTTTTTTTGTTATTTCAAGAATTCTGTCATTGCAGTTAGGAATGTTGCGTAGAAAGTCTCTTGGGAAAGCAAATTTTAGTCATTCCGATGATAAATTTAGCTGGCACGTTAAAAACCGAAAATTCAGCTGCAAAGACAACGAAAATTGTAAAATTATCGAAAAATATTGACTTTATCGGGTTTATAACGAAATTTCGAGATTTTTCAATAAAATTGTGTTTTTGTAGCCGATTGATATGGAGACTTTGTTGTTCTCAGGTACAGGGTCTGCTCGGCGAACGTAGCGGAAGTGGCAACGTGATTTGTCAACCCGTACAATTCCGCACGTCACCGCCTGTGGATGCCCACAAACCAGGTCGCTCGTTGTCTCCGCCTCCGAAATTGTTTCACGCGTCCTCCAGGGACCCGAGACCGTTGCCGAGGCCAAGATCAAGGCCCAGGCCTCATCCTCATCTTCACACTCACCTCGATCATCACCATCATCATCACCATCATCACCATCATCACCACCATCATCAACAACAACATCACCATCATCATCCACATCCTGGAGAGACGGACGTCGATTCTCTGAGCGCTTGCAGTCCAAGGAAAAGGCACAGGCCACCGCATCGTCAGCCAAGGCCGTGTCTGGACTTTGAAAAAATGCAGCAGGTCAGTCCATCGATTTTTATTCTCAACTAAAAGTCTTGACTCTTCCCATTTAACGCACTCACGTCTCGCTAGTCTGGAATTTTCTTTCTCTTTCATCGAGCATTCCATATTTTCAGCTTTTTCGTCAGGAAGCAAATTTCAAGAAAAAAAAGACTTGATGCAGATTTTCACAAATTTTATAGAAAATTCGCGGCCTCCCTGACATTTTTGTTAGTCTCGATTTTATTTTAGTAATTCAACTTTTTTCTCCGGAAGCAAATTCACATTTGTATCGGTTTTTAAGCAGGAAAAGCCTTGAGGAAGATTTTTCCAAATTTTATAGAAATTTTCAATGTTTTATAGAAAGTTTTCGAGTTTTATAGCAAAGCGAAATCGTATTCGTATTAATTTTGAAGAAAAAGTCTTGAGGAGAGTTTGAAAAATTGTATTGAAAATTTACGAGGACAGACGTGCGAAGAAAAAAGTTTGGGTCGATGTTTAGACGCGGTGGGAGAGACTCCGGGAGCTTTGATACTAAATTAATAAGATGTTAAGTATTTTCCAAGACGAAGAGTCAAGAGGCTCGTATCTGCTTTATCAATCTTTCTCTTTCATTCCTCGCGGGGCTTCTTTCCTTTATTTTTTATGGGCTCAAACGATCGCGTCGCGTCGGAAACCGAAAGGGAGAGAAAAATAGTGGGAGGAGGAGGAGGAATAGGAAGAGAAAAAAGGAGCGAGTCTAGGCACAAGCGGATGATGTTAGCTCGTGACTAATTAGCCTCTCCCCAATTAGCGTTTAATGAGACCCTTGAAGAGCAAATCTCGGCGTCGACGGGTAGCAACGAGCCCGCGAATAGCGAAAGCGAGTGCGAGAGGAATAAAGTTTTTCCCTCCTTCACTTTTGTGCGCTACGATCGTCAACCCCGCGCTACAGCAACCTCGAGCTAACTCTCCTCCACACCAGATAAAGGATCAGGGAGCCGAGTCCTCGTGGACGCTCCCCTTGGCCCCCGTTCTCATCCCAGAATTATCCATTTTTTTAGCATTATCGAAAAACAATTTTTTCTTTTTCCCCAACCACTTTTCTCGATTGCGATCAAATTTTTTCCGATAATCACATTTTTTATAACTACAAAGTTTTCCTTATTTTTGCAGAATTTTTGCAGAAGGCAAATCGATCTATTCCAACAAAATTTTCTTTTTGGTCGATCGAAATTCAAGTTGCATTCGTTTGTTTTTTTATTTTTTCATCGATAAGATTTTCTGTCTTCCCCGACGTAAAAACGCAATTGCACGGCCGAGCCTTTAATTATGAGAATTGAGTGTCGCGTAATTATACGTGACTCGGGATGTCAAACGATCTCGAGCACACAATTGGCCAAGGAGTATCGCGTTATCACGAAAAGTCTCGCATACGCATATTTTAGCCAAATTGGCTTTTTTGTTTTGATGGAAAAATGAGGCGGAAATAATCGAGAGGTTAATTCTTGAAATGGAGCGTTTTAAAGCTCGTTTGCTCGGGAGCTAATTGTTCGTGTGCCAAACTCGAAACACACGCGTGTAAAATGGGGAAAAACGTCGTCGCTCGTAATTCGCCAGTCGCGACGATCAACGTGCGACAATAATCCGATCGAATTTCAAACGCGCCAAAGCTCTCATTCGTCCGAGTAAATGAACGCATCCGTTTCCTGGTTTCTCATCCGAGTCTCCCACATCCACAGTTTTCATTTTTTCTCTCACAATTCTTTTCACTCTTAATTTCAACTGAATTAACTCCATTTTCTCTCTCGTTTCTCGTTCAACTTCAACATCCGTTTTTCCTGTCCATCTCGACGAGCAAAACTAAATATAAAAAACTGACCAACTCCGGGTTCATATTCCAGATTTTTCCACTCGCGATGATCCACGCGGCAAAATACCAGGAAATTAGATTTATTAAATTTCTCGCATCCCTCGCTTTCCGGAAAAATGTTTTGTCGGGAAACCTGAAAAAAAAAAAACAAATGCAATCGAATCTGCATCGGAATTTCTTTGAACGGATAACACACAGCACATATGGGGAACAAAAATTCAGAATCGAGGGAAATGGTTTTGTGGGGTTTTTCATTGTTTTTTTTTTTTATTGGTCCAGGACAAAGATTTTTTTAACAAGAATTCTGCTCAGATCAATGCAACTAGAATATTCGTCCGGGATCAATGGTTCGTTCCACTCTTGGCCAATATGACGTCAAACTACCGCCTCGAGCCTGTCTCGCTTTTTATCCTGTTCGTTTTTCTATTTTTTCTTCATTTTTCCACTTTTTTTTCATCCTTCTCGGTTGGTGCGTGAATTAACTATTGCTCGTACTGTTATACGAACGAGTTTTACAAGTTTTACGACGAGCTGTTGCCGGCTCGGCTCGTGCGTGTCGTTGGCGAGAACTCGGTCCAGATTGAACGAGAAATTCGCCTCGTGACTCGACCCAACTGGCGCGATTGCAAAACTCGATAATCGCCGAATTGTATATATATTTTTTTTTTCAATTTAATCGGTCAATTTTTTCATTCGCACACGAGGCTTCAACTTTCGAATTTCCATTTTCGGATCATTGAATCTTTCCATTTTTTCATTCTTAACCGAAAATCAAGAAATTAATAAACCGGAATGTCGATTGGTCGCTGATAACAAATCTGAACTCGAAATTGTGCAAAAAAATGTATTTTTTAATTAAAAAATGTTTTTTTTCTGTCGCGGTCAGAAAAATCAAATTTTTGTCGATGCATCAAATTTATTCGTTCACCGACGCAAAAATTGTCGCTTTTTGAATTATTTCGCGGCCCTTTTCGGTGTCGTAAATTTCTATAATGTCCCCCTCGGAAGTTGGAACAATTATTTTTCGTTAACTCGAAGCGCAGACTTAAATTCTTCATGCTTGGTTTTATTTTTCGTCTTTCTCGCGTGAACCGTGCAATTGTATAAAAAGGAACGGAACGACGACAAATTTGAACACCGGTTTTTTGCTCTTTCTCTCTCGCTCGCTCGGTTTTTGCCTCGTTGCTCATTGGTGGGGGCAGGTGGTGCAAAAAGGCGAGACCAGCCGCGACACTTGGTGAAAATAAATAAATGTCAACGAGTTTTTGCTCGACACATAAATATATCGAGTTTTGGTAGAAAAAAGTGATGCAACTCGCGGTGTGTGCTTAACGCGGCTAGAGCGTCCAACTTGAGCCTTTACAGTTCTCAAGAATCGCTTAATATTTCGCATCTAAGCGAAATATGCGAAGAGCCATATCTCACCAACTTTCAACCTTATTTTCACTTTGTCTCACAGCTGGAGAATTTCCGGAAGTGTGAGGAAAGCCTTTGCCTCGCTTCAGGGTTGTTTCTCTCCCAGCAGGAAATTCGCTGCAGCAGCTCAAAACTTTGGCTTTTCTTGCTCCGAATCTCTCGAAACTCTTTTACTCTACACTTTGTCTCTCTCTCTCTTACTCGCTCGCGCTTTCCATTGTTGAAATTTGGCCATTCCTCGAGCACAAGGACACTATGAATACCAGAGCCAAGTTTGTACATTTAAATTATCAGCCACTATCTCTCGTACACGAAATTCATCCGCGACCCTAAAGTACACGATGTTTCATCATCCTCTTCCTCTCTCTCTCTCTCTCTCGCACTCTCTTCTCCCTCTGCGTCCCTCACGAGTCTGGCGAATTATTCGAAACGACAGAATTCCATTCCATTTTCTCTCTCGCTTCTCCCGCAATATAATTCATTTCGCAAAAACATCTTGTTTTCGCATTACTCAAAACGTAAATCGCACCGTATCCACCGACCCACCATTTCCGTCCACGACTCCAAACTATTTTGCCCAAGAAATTCCAAACAAAAGAGCATCATTTCTCTCGCATCCTGGCTAAGACTCTTACTCAATTATTTCCCAGCTACCATGACTCTGAAGTTTGCAACGTTGAGATTCAACGCAAAATATTATTTCTATTGATTATTTATTGAATTTTGAAAATCATGCCAATTTTTCGAGTCGATTTATTGGCCGGATCAAATATTGAATAATAATTATGAACTCTGGTGAAGAAATAACCGAATTTCGTTGCATTCCAACGATGCAAACTTCAGGATCATCCGGCTACCAAAAAAATATCGAGAATTAACGATTTTTTTTCTTCCTTTTCGAAACTTTTACTGAACATAATTCTTCACAATTATTTTCCAATTTTGGACACACTTTTTGCATGATTTTTTCTATTGATTATTCATTGAATTTTCCAAATCAAAGGGAATTTTAGTTGCAAGAGAGGATCGTTCAAATATTGAATAATAATAATGAGCTCTGCTGGAGAAAAAACAGAATTTCGTAGCACCACAAGCATGCAAACTTCAATACGACTCGTTACATCGATAGCGATGATTGTATGAATATAAAGATCGATTACTTGCGTTTGTATACATTTAATGTTTATTTCATGCAAATGCATCGTCGATGACGTGCCTCTCTCTGTATGTTTCTCGCATGGTCTGTATAACGATCAAACGGCCATTGTGCCAGTGTGGATATGTAGTTGCAGCTGGTGTGGTGCATCGTTGTTCCATATAGGAGAGGAAGAGAGCAAACGAAGGAGTAAAGAGCGAAAGCAGCGGGGGATGCGGGAGGAAGGGAGAACGAGGGATAGAAAGAGAGAATCGTGTGTCGTGTGGCTGGAGTACAACTCATAGTACGCAAACCGTAGTATCCGTAGTATTCTCTTCCCCCCTCGTCTTCCCTTGCCTCTTCTCGGCCCCTTCCCTCAATCTTTCGGTCGCCGCCCCTCATTCTGTGCTTTGCCTCATTGCCCCCCGCGGCATTTCCCCTCGATTCTTTCAAACGCCGCCCCCGCTCCATCTCTTTCCTCCTCTCGCATTCACTTTTTCTCATCCCTTCGCTCTTTCCCTCATATCCTTGCAAGCTCGTGCCAAACCACGCCCATTGCTCACACGGCGGCCATCTTGAACCTTGTGTCAACTATGCGCGCCCTCTGTACGTTGCAACGTTTTGCAAATACGCGCTTCTGTGTATGTGCAGCTAGCGCACCGAACAGAGAGAGAGAGAGAGGGAGCACTCTGCCATTCTCTCCGCTTGATTTTACCGGTCGAAATGCGAGTGCACGGGGTAATGAGGGTCAACTGAGCGAAAACTGACGAACCGAACGGCCAGATATTTTCCTTCGGTCTGAATTCCGATTCAATAACATTTCATCTACTGCCTCGAGAACACACGAACATTGCTCGGCATTCGTGCAACATGTGGAAGATTTTTTTTTTTTAACTTTAAGTCCCGATTTTTCGAAAATCTCAATTTTTTACTCCGCCCCGACATTCATGGGGCTCACAAAAACCTGGGCATGCTCCTCAGATCCGAGCCATCTCGCCGGTCAATCAATTTGTCGAACGAATTCAATGGGGATTGAGCCAAAATGAATTTTTACTCTTAGCTGACCCGCATTACCCCCACATCCCCAAAATCTCGATTTTTCGATTTTCTTGCCCTCCTCCTTTCCACAATGCCTCCTCTTTCTTTCTACTCTTCCGCGTCGCTCGCTTCCTCCCCCAGTATCAACGGCAACCTCGTACCTCGACAAGCACCAAGCTTTCGCGATAAATTGCTCAACGCACATTTTTCCCTTCTCCTCTCTTCTGAATCTCCTCTCCTCTCCTCTATTCCTTCGATCGTCACTCCATTCTCCAGCCTCGCGCACTCGCCAACTCTGCCGCATGCTCCCTTCACACTATACTCTTACTATTTCTACTACTACTTGCTCCTCCTCGCCGTTCTGGACACTGTACGCTCTCTGTACTATAATGCACGTACTAAACCGGTTCACTATTCCGTCTACGGGATAGTCCACCCAAGCCCGTGATACTCATCTCTCGTTGCGCAGACTCCAAGGCTCTTTCATCTTGCTTCTGCTGGTCGTTATATTCCTTGCCCGATCCTTCAGGACCCATTACTGACGTTGTAGGAGCCAGCGAGGGCAAAAGGACACGTGAATCGCGACAGCAGATTTCAACGTCTCGCTCCTTTGTCCCTGATCATCCATGTGAATTTCCCAATTCGAAAAACAAGACAAGATGCCACTATTTTTTCGAATAAATAAAAACAACTCGCTTTTTCCTTTTTTTTTCTACGAATATTTTCAATTCGGAAATTTCTTGAGATTTATTTCTTGAGATTTATTTTTTTCAATGCATCCACGAGAAACTCTCTTCCTTTTTTAACAAAAATGAAAATTACGTTTTCCGTCGACCCAAAGAAAAATATAATTTCTCTCGAATGAGTATTTCGTTGGGCTCATCAATTCAAAAACTTCTCGCGATCGATTGGATCGTACCGCGTCTGTTTATTTCGTTGCAAATTTCCATTTGAAATCGTACGATCGAGACAAATCGATAAAAACCGAAGACCCCGAAAATTTATCCGAAAAAAGGCCATAATTACGTTTGGTCTGATTTTTTTTCGAGCGTTCGGATGGATTTTGATAAATCCGCGTGTGCCTGTATTTTTACATAGTTTGTACTTGGTTACTGTAAGGCAGCTCGGAAGTTCCGGTCTCGGGGCTAACCGAGCGAGAGCCCGAACGATATCTCTTGACTTCCGGCCATACAACTCTGTTCTGAATGGTCAGCAGTCTGCTTTAACTTTTCATCATCTCTGTTTCCTGTTCTTTTGTTCGACCAACTTTATCCTCGCACTTTCCTCCTGCTCTTCCCTTTGTATTCCTCCTCCGACTCTATTCAATTTACTCAAATCTCCCAATTTTTTGTAATGCTTCATAAATCTGCCACCATTTTTATCAACTTGCCAGCAATTTCATGCAAAATATAATAATCACAATAATAATAATTATTATTAATCTTATCAATATTATATTTTACATAAAATCACTGGGAGGTCGAGAAAAATCGTCACAGATTTTTGAAGCACACAGATTTTTTGATAATTATAATTAATTATCGAGAGACTTGGAAATTGGACGAAATGTTGAATAAATTTAGAAGCGAATTTGCTGCGTAAGAGTGACGTCAAGTTTCTCAACTGCAGGTACGATAATTTAGCACAATTTGTGGATATTTGTCGAGGGAAAATTGAGTCTGCGTATACGGAGGTGGATCGAAGACACAAATTGTACACGCGGTGGAAACTCTCGTCTCGTGAAGTCACTTCGTATAGCGACTGATTGATGAATTAAAATAATGAGACATAATAGTTGTCAACGAACGGAGAGAGAAAGAGCCCACACCGGTCGGGCTTTTCCAGTACAAATGCGATTAACGACCCGCTGCGAAATTTCGATGTTGTGGCTTCGAACGAGAAATTGAGAATAAGGATAAGAGAGACCGAACCCACCGCCGACGACATTCTCAAGCGTTTCGATCCTCCCATATACACAACATTCTATATCCTTACGGAATTTCAATATCGCGTAATTTCATACAAAGCTCATATTAACTGAGACACGCGCAAACACCGACGAGAAAGCTCTCGCTCTCTCTCTCTCCCTTCCCCTCCCTCACCAAGTTGACGTCAGAACCGACAGACACCGTCAACATTTCTGAAAAAAAATGAGTGTTATCGAAAAAAATACACTGGGAATGAAATTTCGTTGAGAAACGTCGATATTTTGTTAAACGCGAGGTCAACGAAATATTTTTTCAAAATTTTCCTTATTTTTTTGCACTATATTTGGTTTCTAACGGAGCGATAATGCAAAAATTTGATTTCCGAAGAGATTTTCTGGAATATTTTTGGGATTATTCAATAAAAAGCTTTACCCAAGTGTATCCGACAATATTTATATCTTTCCAACGAAATATTCTTCTCAGTCTAAAGAAACGTACGAACAATCGATTTTTCATACAAAATTTCAAACTGAAAAATTCCTACAAAGTGAAAGAGAATCGGGATCGATTATTTGTGGAATTTTCCCATATAAACAATTTGCTTTATTTTTATGTTTTTCCCATTCCAGTTGAAGGCGCGGGCAGTGAAAACTTGGAGACACAGTGGGGAGCACGGGAACGAGTTGTCGGTGTTTTGCTGGTGAGAATGGTGAGCCGTGAGCTGAATATCGTCAACTAAAACTTGCGATTTTCGGTGATCGGTTTCGGAAGCAACAAGAAGAAAAATCGAGGCTACTTCGTCCAGGCCTTCCGAGGATTAAATTTGCGACGACAAGAAAGGGGTTGACGAACGTGACCCAGAGACTGAAGAAGAGAAAACAAGCGGGCGAAGACGTCGATGGAGCGAGAAAGAAAAAATCGCCGGCCAATGGTTAAAAAATAAAAAAAGCCTCGTGGTGTTTTTTCTCCGATTCGCTGGAGTCTTAACGAAAAACCCACGAGGCTCGTATAAAGAAAAAAAATCACAGCAACGACCAATTTTCCAGATCGTAAAAAAATGAGTGACTTCGATTGTCACGAATTCGATAATGTTCACCGTTCGCCGTTTTTTTTTCTTTCAAAAAACAAAAAGGCAAAAAGCTGCGTTGCTTTATTACAGCCAGACGGAAAGTGCGGGAGATAAAAAAAAATGAAAATTATAGTTTAAGGGAAAAAGGGGATAAAGGTGAAGAAGTGAGAAAGAATTTAGTCGAGTGCCCCTTGCCATTTGTACATAAAATACGTAAACGTGCATGCATGAGTATCCACGTGCACGGGGATGTAAGCAATCATGTAAAATTGAAACATACGAATCATATTAATGCGGTTATGATGACTATACATATATATATGAATATAAATAATAAATATAAATATATATATGTATATGTATGTGTATATTTATATTTATATATAATAAATAATAAGTGAGGCACTGCTGAAGTTTGTCGAACGTTTTGCTGAGGAGAACGCATAGCAGCTCGAACATCGAAACGAGTTACTACGAACGAATGAAATTCCATGAGAGAAACGAATTTTAACGATTTTTTTCTCATCGACATAGTTTCTCGACATTTCTTGCCATGTAAATTCAACCAAAACGATTTTTTCGTTCACTTGTCCCATTTTTTAAATCGCTTTATTATTATTATTGTTGCTAAGAAATTTTTCACTCAATTTTGCGATTCAGCGGAGGATTCGAACGGCAAGTTACGAAAATCGATTCTCCAATCGCCCACGAATCCCTCGGAATTAACGATACACAAATGATGACTCTGAAGTTTGCAACGTTGAGATTCAACGAAAAACATTTTTTCTATTGATTCTTTATTGAAGTTTGAAAATCGTGGCGATTTTTCGAGTCGATTGAGTTTTTTGGTCGCAAGAGCGAATCGTTTTATTGGCCGGACCAAATATTCAATAATCATTATTGGCTCTGCTGAAAAAAAACAGAATTTCGTTGCATTCCAACGATGCAAAGTTCAGGATCATCACAAATCAGCATCAAATTTCAGTGTTTTTTGTTCCTGTTGCATTTTTTCTTCGAGCAATCTACTTTTTTGTATTATTTATATTTTTCGGATATAATCTCTGCGAGAAAGGCGACTGTATTGTTGGTGCGTGTGGCTAGTCGATCGTATGTAGTTGATCCACGTAGAGACATCGATGTATCATAAATCATTAAGTGTTAGTAGACAAAAAAAACAGAAAGCATCTCTTGTCCTGAAGGAACAAAACAAAAAGATAGACAAGATTTCCGTCGGCAATTTGTACACCCCAAGGAGCTCGTACGCGAGAAGAAAAAGCTGATAGTTCTGAAAGGATGGTCGTTCGATCTGCGCCGATAGAAAGGAGAAGGAAAAAATGAAGAAAATCGCAGGAGAAATTGATGGAAAGTTGAGCCTTCGATTGGCCAGCAAATCTGGCCAAACGAATAATTCAAAACAAGTAAAAAGAGAAAAAAAAACAATTCCAATGGACCACCGTGCTAAAAAAGCAGCAAACAAAAAAAAGGCACGAAATAATAACCGAAAAACGAATAAAAGAAAATAACTATAAATTGCATAAACTACGAATAACTAAAAATCCATCAGTACGTTGATACGAAACTTTTATTACTCTACTCATAATCGATTGAAAAAGAACGACAAAAAAAAAACAAATCGACACCCAAGACAAAAAAACTAAACAAAAAGAATTGAAAAAAAAAAAAAACACAGCCCCGTGTACCGAAAATACTGATTAATCGTGAATTACCTATGAAGAAGGGGAAAAAATGCAGTTTATTCGGATAAGAAATTTCTCGCGAGACACTAAGTCGAAAAACGTCGAACCTCAATAATAATTGTCGAATCATCATCGTGCATAATATACTATTTTAATAAACGACTCCGCTACCATTTTACCAGTGATATTGAATAAAACAAAAACGACAGCAAGAAGAAAAAAACAATGATAGAGAATAAAGAAACTAAAAAAGCGAAAAGATGATTGCGCGACTGGGTCGAATGAAATTTCGGGATAAATGAAACGATGTTAAGTCATGGGGATAGAAAAAAAACAAACGACTCGTTTCTACTGTATAAACGAGGAAGAACAAAATAGTAACATTAATAATAATAAAAACAATAATAACAACAACAATAATAATAATGATATTGATAATATTGATAATATTAATAATAATAATAGCCGAAAGTGTAATCTTATTTGGCCGCTGGTGCGAGGCGGTAGATTTTGAGATTCATTAATTATTCATTAAGACCACCAGGTGTAATGGAGAGATTGATGATTACAAGAGTGCGGTATTCATCGCAATGCGAATTTGTAATTATATTGTATGAAAAGAAAAGCAACAAAATGATTAAAAAATCAATCTTGCAAGAGTTTCTCGTTTCTCGTCATTTTTCCTTCACTTTTATCTTCTTCCCCCTTCGTTCAGTCTGACAATTATCGATACGATGGAACGTCTCGGAGATTTAGCGACGGAAACCGATCATTTTTTATAGCAAAGCGCAACATTTTCATACAGTTTTTGTCAACGATCGTGGGACAGTCTTTGCCATTGAAAAACTGAATTTACTAGAAAAATTGCAACAATAATCGCATTAGTTGTCCAAATAATGGATAAAAAATATATTTTTCGGTACAATAACGATGTTGAAGTTCGCATCGTTGGAACGCAACGAAAACTCATCATTATTTGGAGCACAGCGCAACGTTTTTATGCAGCTTTTCAGTCAACGATAATGGAACGCGGTCTCGCTTGCCATTGAAAAACTGAATTTACTAGAAAAATTGAAACGATTGCATTAATTCTCGGGATAATGAATATAAAAAATATATTTTTCGTTCTTCAGTATCAATTGAAATTTTGGTTCTTGTAGTTTTTTGTATTTGGTAATTTCTGACTTAACGTCCATTGTTGTCTCGACTCGTCGTATTTTCAGGTTTGAACGAACGAGGAAAGAGAAAGCAGAGATTGAGGAAGAGAAAGATGGCGGTAGCGCGAGATACACGAATGAAGAAATAAAGTGGCGACTGTGGGCCAGCAGATCGGGAGGGATGAGGACGGCGGGAGACGAAGAGACACATTTCCGTAGAACGTTATCTCGTCGAGCCGGTAATCGGCGTCGTAACTTCCGTGTCATCGAGTTATTAAGCCCGCAACTCGTCCGCCAGTGCTCGACGATCCCTCTCTCTTAACTTGTACCTCTCCCAGTCTCGTTTCTCTCTATCCGCGGGTAATTAAACTGTTCTCCAAGAGACGTAAACCTTCCAACTACATTTCTCTCCCCCGCCCCACACCCCTTTGCCTACTTCTCGATAGTTTACCCATTTCCTTGGGCAAAATCCAAATCCTTGCTCCATCGAGTCTACGGGACCGCAAATAATTATTCGAGCTCGTAAAATCACTACGAAACTTCCAACGAGATCATTATCGAAACGCGAATAGATCGCAATAAGCGCGCGACACACGACGACGACATGCCTTTCTCGCATCCCTCGCGGTATAATGCAACATTTTCAAAAATATCAACAATCGTCCGAGACGCAATTGCAGAATTCACAGTAAGTGAACCAAATTTTTTTCATAATTAAAAAAATCCATTTTTTTCTTTCAAAGATCTGAATTTTTGTCGAGAATTTCTGTCTGTTTCCTAAAACGAATTTTCTCCTGAGATCGAGACAAAAAATGCCGGTTTTTTGCGTCGCTTCAACGTATACGCGAATATAAAACGAAAAGTTTAGTCGCTAGTTTCGTACATATAGCTTTTGCAGGAGATCGCATTCTCTATCGTAATACAACCGCATCTAAATTACTCTCGCGGAATCCCATTAAAGCTACCACCGCGGAGTATTGCAAATCCCAGCGTGCACAAATACCATTCGTATTCTCACACCTATATACATACGTTTCTACATAATGTAATAAACCGTATGTGTATGTACCAGATATCCCCTTAACGTTATGTAGAGTATCTCGCAAGGAACAGATTTTCTTCCTCTTCTTTGCTGTCCATGTACGTGGATGCGTATTCCACTAAATCGGACAAGTATCTCGTATATTTCTATGGATTTGTTTTCGTCAGCTCTGCAGTGACAAAAAAAACCAAAAAAGCAGGAAAAAATAATTTAAAAAAAAAACGTATTCGATTGGGAAATTGAGAAAAATCGAAAAAATTCGTTTTTTCATTCATTTGACGAATTTTGGTTTTTTCGTGCTTTTTCCATGATTTTTCAATAATTATGGCTTTTTTTTTTAATACTTTTTTCTGTCTTCTCGTTCGAACGGAAAATGGGAACGTAGTTGACAATTTAAAGTTTTTTTTTTCTTTTTTTTAAGGGCGTGCGAATACGAGAGGTCGGAAGGTGCCAAAGCCGAAGGGACACTCACGTTTCGACGATCAAAAGACCTCTTCGAGGATCTCAAGCATACGTATGCATGCGTTCAAAGGAAAAACACATGAAGAGGAAACGAGGACAAGAGCGATGAATGGGAAGCCAAAGCAAGTGGATACTCGATCAGCACTATTCCTATCGCTTCTACTGTTTCATACGTATTGGAAATTCCGTGACAAACGCCGACGGTTCGTCGTTTATTAACAAAATTTTGTTTTTACTATTTTAGCTTTTTTTTTCTTGCTTTTACTTCCATTATGATTTTTTAAATTGCAGGCGAGAAAAACTAAAATTGCAAATACAGTCAATTTTGCTCCATAAGAGAATTTCCATCCTGCGGCGATGCATAAAGATTTTTCTTTCGATATTTGAAGATCGATATTTTGTTGGAGACGTTTAACTAAACGTTTTTTCGAAAAATCGCGAAAATTTTGTCATTCCAGCAAAAAACATTCTGGAAAATCTTTTCGGAAAGTAATTTTTTGTCATTCCAATCGTAAATTTTGCTGACAGTTCCGTTTCAATGAAAAATATTGTCGAAATAAAGAAAATTTTGAAATCATCCCAAAATATTTAGTTCGCTGTATTCAACAAAATATCAACGTTTTTTGACAAAATTGAATTTTCAGTGTATAATTGTTATTAACATCGACCACGATTTTTCTTGCTACATCGCGACGCCATAGACACAGCCCCATAAAATTCTTCATGTGATGTATAATATTCCCTTGAGTTTCTTGGGGCCTCGACGTGTTTTCCTTCGGAGGAGGATTAACGAGCTCGCGAGAGCTTTTTTCCCTTATTGCTCTCCCACTCCCTCGTTTGCTCTTCCGTCATTTACTGACTATATACGAAAACTTTTCTCCCGATCGTCCTCTCGACGTTCGCCATTTCGTGTCTAATTAAAGCGTCCCCGTAAAGTTTAACGCGAAACTGCATTCCCCGTGAGTATATCTATATTTAAACATGCACAAAGTCTCAGAATCTCGATCGTATACGGGGGGCTGAAGAATGGAGAAATTTCTCAAGAGGAACAAACAGCGTAGCGAGAGGCGCGATGCACTATGGAGCCGAAAGCTTTTCCCTGTGCAGTAAGAAAAATATTTATTGAATTTTCATTAATCGAAAAACTCGTAAAAAAATCTGGATAGAGTTAAAAATTGAAGAATAATTCAAAATTTCAAGTAATTTAGACATTTTTTATTTTTTTTTAAATTCATTTAAATATAATTTAAATGGATACATTAATTTGTGATGAAATTCCCCATACCAGTTGGTGCACAATTTCTGTGACAGTTGCAGGAATCTTCCTTTCTTTTTTTTTTCATTCCACCCACTCGTTAGCAATTAATGTTGCTCGTATCGTTTCGTTCTCTCGCAAGTGCAATAAAAGCGTCGCACCAGTAGGAGCACACGTGTACATGTGCTACGAGGAACGTTAATACTATCGTTTCCGGTTGCACGAAAGCACCAAAGTACCAAAGCAAGGTGCATGCTTTCAAACTTTCGCTATAAACATCGTCTTGGTATTGCTATTTGCGACTTTTAATTGTTCAGCCATCGATGAAACGATGTTGCGAATATCGATCTAACATGCATTTTCGAATGCATTTTTGCTCAATTATATCTAAATTGCCTAATTTGATGCATTTCCTGCTAATTTCGACCTAAAATACGTTTTCGAATGCACTTTTCCTAATATTCACGATAGAATGCATTTTTTCATGCACTTCTGCTGAATTCGATACAAAATGCATTTTTAAATGCAGTTTTGGCAAAGTTGATCTAAAATGTGTGTGTTTTAATGATTTTTTTATAAATTCGATCCATAATTCATTTTTGAATGGATTTTTGATCACGGAACATTTCCGGCCCCATTTTCGCGATTTTCGTGGCAAGGGTCGAGATTTTTTTCCAGTCCGATGAGTCTTAGCCGATACTTTTAGGTAATATGGGAAAAAGTAATCGCATCTCGGAGATTCACTGTAGTGGGATTGAATTTTTGTAAATATAGTTTTGCTCCGTTGTTAAGGTCTGGTTCTCGCGAACGCGGGTAAGAGGATTGACCAGGGACGTGTCGGCCGAGAGACGGCGAAATGGAATGAAAAGGGTGAGCAAGGCGGAGCAGGGTCGAAACTCTGATAGAATTAACAATAAAGTCGGACACTCCCCGATAGACGGAGAATAGATACGTTTACACGTTGACGATGTGTATAAAAATGTAAAAAAACGTCTGGGGTGAAGCGCGAAGAAAAGAAAAGGAACAAAGAAGAGCCGCGAGAGAGTGCGAAGAAAAGTTGAGAATTGGCGAGTGAGAGAAGGCCATAGTGATCAGCCGATTAGTGACGCAAACGAGCGAGCACTGCACTTGTCTCACCGATGGCTTCCGTAATCCTGTTATACTTGGGCAAAATTTCTGCTTCATCCGC
The DNA here is from genome assembly GCA_037043255.1 of Diadegma fenestrale. Lineage (NCBI taxonomy): Eukaryota > Metazoa > Arthropoda > Insecta > Hymenoptera > Ichneumonidae > Diadegma > Diadegma fenestrale. The sequence continues at coordinate 3,104,032 of CM073316.1, forward strand.
GTATATGCAAGAAGAGAATCAGAAGAATGGAGAATTCGAAGAATATACGTGTGTAGAGGGGAAGCCACGCGCGGAAAGATCCGGATACGCTGGGTGTCCCAAAAGTTTCCTCGGACCATTTCCAACACTCACCAGAAGATTTTGTTGGCAAAGATTTTTTTTTCAAATTCCAGAAAATTTTGTCTTTTCAGCAAGAATCATCTCGAAAATCTCTTTGGAAAGCAAATTTTTGACATTCCGATCGTGTCAATTTGTGATAAAAATAATTAAATTAATTTTACATTAATTAAATTAATTTTTTTAATTTAAAATAAAATAAAAAAAAAACAGGAATCCGCGGAAAATATCAATATTTTTCTAGGACGAATTCATCAGCTGGAGGTCGCTTACTGGCCTCGAGCCTTTGCAGGGAGGATTCGAGGACACTCGGAGAATTTCAATTTTCCACAAAAGTCCACAAACACCATAGAAAGTTGGTGTGTTGAGGTGGAACGAAAGAGAGAAAAGTGCAGACACAGCTCATCGCAGATTTGACGAGAGGAAAAGATGTTCGGCCCATCGTTTCTCGTTCCTCATGATTTTTTATAGAACCCCATACGTAAATTTGTCAGGCATGATAAAACCATGGAAAAAGGTGCGAACGATTTTTCCTCCGAACTCCTGTCATTCTATTTTCCTCAAAGATTCAAAGTTATTTTCCGTAACAAGTCATTCTTAAGCTCAATAATTAATTTTGCAATTGCTCATTGGAGCTACTCCCACGATTTTCTTAGCCCCGAAATTGCAAAATCGTAAAATTAAGCTGATCGTAATTAAGTTAATTGTACAATATTAGCCTCTTGAAGGAGAAACTCCGAAGTAGCACGCGATATGGGGACTGACGAAGGGGATCTATGGGGAATCTTTGAGGTGCGACTATCGTGTAAATCTCACATCGTGATAATGGTGTCCCGAGGCAAAGACAGAAATGGTAACGTCGCCCTACAATTCCCCATTTTTTTATTCATATTATATCAGTTTATCCTCGTCAAAATAAAAATGTGTGTATGGACGTGCGTTTATGTGTTGAATTTTTTATATACTGCAGCGAAATTCTTGTTGAAGCAAAATGACACTAACATGGAATGAGGCGCGAGCTGCTTCGCCAGCCTCATTGTCTCGCCCCTGTTTTAGGGTGTATGGGATAATCCGCCAAGAATCCTCTGGGGATCCCATTATCGTATCAAAGATGCTGGACGTACACAATAATTCCCTGTATATAAATTATGGAAAAAAATATCTCGTCTGTAAATTTTCGTGTTGATTCCAAATATTTGAATCTTCCATCGTGACTTTTTGGCTTTCATTGAATTCACTCGAGCACAATGATCGCAGAATATTTCACGAAAATCTGAATTTACTAGAAAAATTGCATCGATCGCATCAATTATTAAAAATAATTAATGAAAAACCTATTTTTCGTTGTTTTCCAACGATTCAAACTTCTTTATCATAAAATAACGATCTCGAGGTCTGCATTATTGGAATGCAACGAAAACTCATCGTTTTTTTACAGCAGAACCGAATTTATAATGGAAAAATTTGAACGATCGCATTAATTATGAAAATATGAATGAAAACGATTAATTTATGAATGAATTTCGTTGTATTCCAACGATGTGAAGTTCAGGATTAAGAAGCGCACGAGAAATTAACATGAAAAGTCCCTGGTCGTCTTTGGTATCTGCGAATTGCTCCTTAAAATCCATTCTCAACTTCTACCATTACGTTTTACTGGGCATTGCTCAGTAGAATACTCTCCTCTATACCTTTCCTTCTCTCTTTTGCCCGCACTACGTGAGTATTTTCCTTTAAGTACAACGTAAACTGCAGCTTGGCTATTACATGTGCTGGATGAGGAGTATAAAATGAATACCCTCGGAGAAATAAGGGCCATTTCGAGACGAAGGGAAAGCCATTTGGAGGGCGCAGCGATGATTGAAGAGAAAAAGCGAAAAGACTATCATTCGCGATCATAAAATTTCATGATATTGAAAATAATGACAAATGGAAAAAATATTAATGGCCCGTCGTTCCGGACTTGAAAATTATAACTCCGATCGATTTTTCCGTCCTTAATTTTCCCTCCTTGAAGAATAAAAAAAAAAAAAAATGGAAACGCAATTTTCTGCAGGAGGTCGATCGATTCCCTGAAAATCCGGAATATCGCATGAAAAAATATTTCGCGTCGATCGATCGATATTCACGTGTGTTCGCGGACTCAAAAATCTTTTATTTTTGGCAAAAATTACGTTATTATAGTTGACTAGAACGCGATGCAAAGAAACCGCTAACTCGTGCATTATAAAGAGAAAGAACCACCACAAACTGCTTGCTTTAAACTATTAATAGGCTCTTGGACCTTTAAAACGAGCTTTTATATGCACGTGTATATGCAAAAGCGTACGTGGGGGTACAAAGCGAGAAATAATACACTAGGGGAAGAGGCAGAGGTGAGCAGCGAGTGCGTGTGGTATGCGAGACCAGACGAAACGTCCAGGTTTCCTTTTCCTCGCAGCCTCCGCAGTTGTCTTCGAAATATCTCGACGGAAGTTGAGTTTCGTCCGATAAGAATTAAAATGAATTTGATACGATAGAAAAGCAAAAAAACGAATGAAAATGACGGAAAGTTGAGGATTTTCCTGTAGAAATCGACAATAGAATTCGGACGAGTCGAAAAATCTGCCATAACATTCACTCGAAATATTCCGAATGTATCTGCGGGAACCGAAAATCGGGAAAATAATCAGAATTTTTTTGTATCGATTTATTACGAAATCTCATTTCCCGGCTTGATTTTTGTTTACGCTGTGGCTATTCGCACCCCTTTTTCGTACGTTTATGCGTGCGTCGTATTCGTATATTTGAGCGGGCATCTTACGAATACACATTTGAGCGTGCATCGTACGTATAAGCCTGCATCGTTATACGTATAAGCGTGCGGCGTACATTTAAGCGTGCTTCTTGATAGGAAAACCCCCTCCAGCTCCTCCACGAAAAAGTTTTTGCCCGCAATAAAAAAAATAATTGCCCCATTGGAATTTTTCCAACGCCTGAATTAAAATCTCCCCAAGGACCATCGAATCTAATATGAGATTTTTCCCTCAACCCGTTCCCCTGTGAGAACGATTTAAAGTTGCTGTGACGTCATAAAACGCCTATTTTACTGTATATAAGAGTACGGCAGCTCTCGCGCTACGCTTCTTTTTCAATACTTGGCGCCGAGCCGCTGCCGCGTCTCGATATTTCCATAACCCGAAGTTTTGTTCAAAATTCATTTTAAACCTGCGCGCTCTCTAAGTTGAGAACCCTTCCGCCATCTACAAATAAGCTTAAAACTAAATTGACGCAACGTAAGATCTTTGCGATGACAGCGCCGCCGTTTCTGGTGGGATTTCATGTACATTCCAAGCCACGCTGTTGTCCACATGTCCACTCCTTTACCTCCAGTTTCTCTTTCTCTGACCGCAATCTTGGCCAGTCGATTAAAGCGGAGGAAAAAAAAATATTTTTTTGTCGATTGTTTACAGCGACTGAACCAAGATTCCTTACTGTTGCCAGCGATAAAGGATAAAAATGTGAATCAAAGTGACGGGTGTTGAGGAGAAAAAGTGTGTTTATTTATTGCGACGGCTTGATTTCTCGCAGTTCCGAAAAATTGAGCGTTGCAAAACGTCAAGATTTTTGAGGTTATGCGGTCAGTTAAATTAGCGGCAAGTGCAAGAGATTCGAGTCGTTTACGTTTCGCGATCACGAATACTCGTTTCGCGGATGAAATATTTAAATGAATGAACGATGTGGTTAAGTTATGTGTCGTGAATAATTGTATAAAGAAGAAAAACGACGAAATGACTTTACACACGAAAAAGACGTAGCGTCGACATTTATTGCACGTTTTTCGATTCTCCCGAAAGAGCGATTACGCTCGTGATTAATAACTTGTGACAAGAGGAGCCAACAATAAATCAACAATCATGGATCAAATGCTTCCCAGTCCGGGATTCAGCATCCCGAGTATCGGGACTCCGCTCCATCAACCCGAAGAGGATCAACAAATCTTACCAAATGCTTTACAACAGCAACAACAACAACCCTCGCAACAATATCAGATGCAACAACTACATTCTATGAGCCCCAATATGCAAGCAAACTCGATGATGATGATCGCTACCCCGCAAAAAACCATGCATACTTATGCCCCTACCCCGTCTTTTGCTACTCCCCAGAGTCTCATGCAACCTCAGACGCCGGTAAGTTTGAAAAATCACGCAAATTCTTTGTCAAATGATTTCGCCACGAAAATGCTAAACAATGCAACAATCTCTTGTTCCTCATTCCAGCAAAACATGATGTCTCCGATAGTCCAGCCAGCCAGTCACATCGCCCCTCCGTCCATAGGCCCGTCCACACCAGGACCAATGACGCCCATGACTCCGGCATCCGCCGATCCCGGAATCCTTCCGCAGCTTCAGTAAGTTTTTCATTGAAACTGAAAAATTAACGTTTTATGCTCCCCATCGAATATCGGATGATGACCTTGAGCTCCGCTCAAGAAAAAAAACAGAAACGGATGAAAGTTGTACAAATAGAAAATTCGCTACACTTTTCATTTACTTTTTTTTCTCGCTCATCAGAAACATCGTTTCCACGGTCAATTTGACTTGCAAACTGGACCTGAAAAAAATAGCTCTACACGCGAGAAATGCGGAATACAATCCAAAACGTTTTGCGGCGGTTATCATGAGAATACGAGAACCGAGAACTACCGCTCTGATTTTTAGCAGCGGCAAAATGGTCTGCACGGGAGCCAAGAGCGAAGAAGACTCGCGCCTCGCGGCCAGAAAATATGCGCGTATTATTCAAAAGCTCGGCTTTCCGGTGAGTACTTTTACAAAAACAAAGGTCTCGCAATGTTGAACCATTTTTTCACATTTTTCAACATAAATTATGCGTTTTTTCCTTTTTCCTCATCGACAGGCAAAGTTCCTAGACTTTAAAATTCAGAATATGGTGGGAAGCTGCGACGTCAAATTCCCCATTCGATTGGAAGGCCTCGTTTTGACTCACGGTCAATTCTCCTCCTACGAGCCTGAATTATTTCCAGGCTTGATTTATCGAATGGTAAAACCTAGAATCGTTTTGCTTATATTCGTTTCCGGAAAGGTCGTACTCACCGGTGAGTCTTTTTTTCAATTTTGTTTCCATATTCCCCATGCCCGCATAATATTTCGTACAACAACGATCATTCGCGAATGGCAAAGCCTGAAAATATATGATTTGAATTTCAGGTGCTAAAGTTCGACAAGAGATTTATGAAGCGTTCGACAACATTTACCCGATCCTGAAGAGTTTTAAGAAGCAATGACACCGTAAAAATCTCTGTGAACAAGGAGAATCAGAGTTTCGAGTCTTTCACAGCGTTTTAAGCTTTTGGAAGCTTCTTCGAACGTCCTTTTTTATCGCCGAAAGTTTGACGCGTATGAAAAAATCAAATATTCCACGTTATTGAGGAATGTCGAATGAGATTCTTGCGTGAGTCGTGACATTTTATTTTCTTCCTTCTTTTTCAAGCTCCATGTTTGTTTGCATTGCGTTACGTTTTCCGGAACGTACAAAGTTGCGAATTAGTTGCTATGAAGAAACGAAAAAGTGTTGCGAGTTCTGGAAGTGGTGGCCTCGTTGATAAATTTAACGACATTTTTTCCAAATTTCTTTTTCTTTTGTTATATTTATTTATTCGGCTCAACTTGACATTCGACTACAAGCGCTGGAAAGAAACTGTCTAAGCAATGAAAGTGCAGTGTTAATGACAGTACGAGATATACCAAGTGTACAAATATATTTATGACTATTGAAATATTGAATTAAGGAGGAAAATTTAATGAATTTCCAAGTTTAAAGCAACGGTTGAATATTTTAATGATATCATTCGTACGTCCATTCTCGTGGCTTTTTTTCATTGGTAATTCATCGAATATCATACGGCTTAATCATACTGGTGGGAGGAAATACCGTTAGTAAATAAATTTCTCATTCATCCTGAATTCTTCGTCAACGAGGCTCGTTTTTTATTCCTGAAAAATTTGAAATTCGTTAAGAAATTCATCGAGATTGGCGAATTGGTGTTTTTTCACGTTTTTATCCTGACCCGCGTGCCACTCGTTTCCTCGCTATTTTCCATTTCCGCTTTTATTTCCGTGAGCGTTCGGAAAGCGTGTTCCCTCAGAGCCAACAGAGTTTCCGAGTCCAAAGCTGTCGTGTCGACGTTATTCGATAAATAATTTATTGCTGCCTCAATGCCATCATCGGTTTTGAGAAACTTTATTAGAGTTTTATCGATCATCGGGTCACGTTTTATTCCCATGCTCTCCAACAAATCTGTTATTTTTTGCTTCATGTTCCATCCAATTTCCGAACGACTCGTATCGAGTTGCCGGGATTCTTCTTCGAAACTGTCGAGGAAAAGGATTTTTCAAACGTCTCAACGATTGCTTCTCGTTGTTTATTACTTTTACAATCCCTCAGTTATCAACCAACCGTTCAACAATTTCGTGCAAACTCTGTTGTACAGCTTCCCTCATGGCTTCCATAGTTTCTTCGTCTTGTTGATGAGGCAACGATTCGATTATTCGATGCACCGACCGTTCTATTCCCTCGCGCATTTCCGAAATCCCGCCTCCGATCGGTACGTTTTCAAGAACTTGTTTTAAAATTTCTCGACCCGTCTCCTCGCTCTCCGGATCCTCTGCGGATCCTTCGAGAACTCTCGACATCAAACGATGCACCTGAAAATTCGTAATTTCACCATTGAAGTTGCATTTCTTAATTATCTTTTAAAATCAGTCGTTTTTGAGGTTTTACGAACAAGCGCGGCTGCACGCGACGAATCGTCCTCGCCTCCTGCTTCGTTGACCATTATTATTTTCGAGCGATTTTCATTGTGGCTCGTCGCGTCGTCAGCCTTCTCACTGCCTTCGCTCTCTAAACAAGTGCCTTCCGTTGCTGCATTTTCGTTTTCGGTCCTCCAATCCGCGTCCGCCAGTGAAGCGACATCCTTCTCCTCGCTGGATTGAACTATTTTTTGCAACAGATTTGCTCGTTTTTCCACGCAAACCGGAAGCAGAGGCCTCGACTTTAAACGCAAATTCTTTATGTCGTTTTGGAAAAGCCGTTTCTGCTTTTTCTGATTTTTTATCACACTCTCCAAACGGTCCAGATCCTCTTTGAACTCTGCCTCGACTTTCATTATTTTCTCCTTCGAAAATGGCACGAAAAATATTGTCGAATGAATGAAGATATAAATGTGTGAATGCTCACGAACAAACAAAAAAGCTCAAATTACTTCCGACTCGGGCGTGTGTCTCAAAATTTTTTTCAATTTCATATGCTCGCCTTCCAAAACCGTGAGAAAACTCAGTTTTTCCGTGTTGTCGCGAACGAGACTCTCGAGTACACTTAATTGCTCGTAATAATTGTCTTTGACAGCTGTAAAATAAATATTGAATTTTTTAATTAAAAATTTGGAGGGTTTTTTTCTCTTTTGGCTTATCTCACATTGAATCTTTTTGTCGTATTCTCTCGTTATTTCTTTCACGTCAGTTTTGACGTCATAAATCATTCTTCTCAGTACAGCTTCGTACAAATTATCAAGGGAGACTTCGCGTCCAAATTTTTGAATCATTTCCCGCTTTATATTGTTTTTCAAGGTTTTTATTTCTGCTTCCATGTGTTTGCAATCGATTTTCATTCGATGCAAATGAGTTCGATTTTGTCTGAGGGAAATTTCGATATTCCATTTAAATGAAAATTTATAAAGAATTTGAAAAACACCGGAAATGTTAAAATTATGCACTGACTTGTGTTTTTCTTTCTGAAGCAATGTTTCTTGCTGCAATTCTCCAACCCTCGTGTACAAACGAGAAAGTTTCGTTTTGTCGAAAACCACACAGTCACGAATTTTGGCAACTTCGTTCTCCCCCACAAAGTGTTGAAGTTGATGGAATTTCAGAATTACAGTCATGTCTATATCGTTGAGCTTTGTTTGTTTTTCGCACTGGTAAAATCATACGAACAAATATTGTAAAAATAAGTCAAATCCATAATGATTTTTCAAATGTTTTCTCGAGCAGGACAAAAGTCGAGCGTCTTCACCATAAAATCTTGCAGGTCCTTTTCATTATTCTTCAATTCACCGTCGACTTGCTTCAATTTTTTACTCTCGGCATCAAGCTCCTTGCGCAAAAATTCTATTATTTTTTGAGCATTTTTAATCTCGTGCTCGCACTCGTAACGTTCGTTTCTCATGGAAAATGCCGAATTGTATAATTCTGGGTCACAACCGATCGGGCAAATGCTCTCGTTGAGATGAAGAGTTCCGAGATCGTCGCTTGCCAAACTTTTTTCATCGTCCTCGGTACTCGAATCGGAACTCGAAGATGACGATGAGTCTTGGAATGGAAAAACATTAATGAATTTTGAAAAAAAAAATGATTAAACGATTGATTGAATAATTCAACAACAATTCTCGTTACATTATTTGAAATTGTGAAAAGAAAAAATGGTACCATCATCGTCAACGTCTTTGGGAGGTTTGAATTTCTTCTTGTAAATTCGTCTCAAGAAATCGGCAAATTTATTGTCACTGATGATGCGATTGAAGTGAGTTTGAAGATCTTTGATCCTGTAGTGCAATTTATTGATTTCTTTGCTTTTCTGATCAATCTTGGAGCTTGTGGTTTGAATTATCCGATTGACGCTGTCACGTTCTCCCATTTTTTCTGCAACTTTTTCGGTAAGAATATTTTCCATGGCTTCAAAGTCTTTGAGTACAATTAATTCTTGATTGAGAGTCAGTAAGAAAAGATCGGAATAAATGCTGTCTGCAACAATTTCGAGTCTTTCGCGTTCGAGTTGGTCCAGTTCCTGATCCAAATTTTCGTAACTTTTTTCAATGTGTCTCAAAATCGAATCTTGCTCGTAAACTTTTCTCGTCACTCTGAAACGCTTCATTTCACGTTCCCACACAGTCTCCATTCTGTCGTTCGTTTCCAGAGATTTCAACATTTCACGAGCCACGCTCACACGAGCTTTCGACAATTTTTCTGGCTTTATCGCTTGCAGATTTTTAATCGAAGCTTCCAACTCGGACGCGGTCATCTTTTCGTCCAACAAAAGCACCTCGTACTCCTCGTCCATCGGATTTATTATTATTTCTTCGCTTAACGACATTTTTTTTCGTTTCGTTGCTTTTACTCGTTCGGCCATCGTCACGTACTTTTCCAACTGGCAACCATTTGTTTTTTTTTTACAATGAAAAACAAGGAGTTTGCGCGGCAGCAACTCAATGAGAAAAAGAGAAAAATACCTCTAAATTTTTTTCTGGATATTCAACGTTGTGATCGATCTCTGGAACGACTGGCAACGGCTTGATTTTCCTTTCTGGAATTTCGGCATGAATCTCTCTCAATTTTTCAATCAGACTCAACACTTCCGATTGCAGGGCCAGTTTTTTGTCTCGAATCGCTCTTAATCGAGAATTGAAATCTTCCCGAAGATTATGAGTCTAAATAAAATACTTTTTCTTATTATCATTGTTAATAATACAATTTTGGGGGCCGATTTCCGATACTTTTTTTCTACAATCCAGCAGTTGCTTGTATTTCGTGAGCGTTGTTTCTCGTTCCTCTTGAGTTTGGCTGAAATCCGGGAATACCTTCAACTTGTAGTCGCCAATCGTATTTTTGGCTCTTTTGATCGCGGCTATGTCGTCCGGGTGATTCGAGTTGGGATCTGGTTTCGAGGCGTTCATAAGTTTCCACTGATAATCATACAAATTCATTCGTTTGAATGCGATGTAGAAATTTAAACAAGATTCGAGAATACAAAATCGACATTTTCGACCAATTTTTTTTGCTCTCACCAACTTTTTTCTCTCTCTAATCTTTTCCTCTCTCGCTCTGTACTTTCGCAATAATTGATTGATCTGGATTCCCAAACGATACGCGACTGTATGAGGATCCAAACCTTTCAGGAAACTCTCGACACCCTCGATCGTTTTTTTCTCTTCTTCCTCCTCCACTGTCTCGAGAACTTTCATATCGAAGATCCTACGACGAATCATCGAGTCGATTAAAAACAAATCACCCCCAATCATAATTCAATATTTAATCGATCGAAAACCATGATAGTCAAAATTCAGTGCAGATCGAGCCGAGAAGTTCCTGCCAATTCGTGTGAATAAAAGAAAAATTGAAAAAAAAAAAATGCACAAGTAGACGATTTTTTTACATACTCCTCTTTGTTGTTTTTCTCATCGAGCCCTGCATCCTCGTTGCTTATTAAATACCAAATTATGAGACGACATAATTGATCAATCGAAAATGCTTTTTGGTTTTTAATTGAATATTGTTAATAACGTTTTTTTCACTTTTATCCTCACCGACTGGCCCGTCTTGTTTCTTCAAGGCGTTTGACAACGTCAGCGTAGATCGTTGAAAAATCTTGTCCAAGTTTTCTTTCTCGCAGGGAATGGACCATGGTGCGTGGCTTTCTGAAAAAAAAAAAAAAAAGACAGCAAAATCGTCAAGTCAGTGCAACAAGATAATCGGGACTTTGGCGCAATGATCGAACGCTTACGATATTCGGCAAACAGCGAATGGCAAGCAAGTTATTGGTTCGATAAAATGGTCCAAAAGTTTTTGCAATCCGAGTCGACTCCTTTCCACCTCGAACGCAAACTTTTTATGCACTAAATCCATCTCTTCCTTCAAATGATTATTCAAATCTGCTGTTATTCTAGGATCCAATTCGAGCTCCTCTTGAGGAATTTGTTGCGATTTCAAAAGACTCGAATTCCTCTCAACTATTTTCCTATATTCCTCAGTCAAGTTTCCCAATAACGACAAAGTCGCGTCTTTTTTTCTCTTGGCCGTAGCGACTATTCGATCGTGCTCCGATTTCGCCATCACTTCTTCCAGTATTAAATGTTCCGCCGATTCTTCTATGTCTTCGGCGTTCACTGCGGGCTAATATTCACTCGTTATCAATCTTGTTTACCGAAAATTATGAAAAAAAAACCATAAAAACTACCAATTGCCACGGCGTCTGAGGTTTTTCTAACGTCCTTGCCGGACGATGACGAGATTCGTCGTTTATTTTGTAAGAAAACAAATTGCCATCCCGACCACAGGTGAATAATATTTGTTGATCGTAACTCATCGCGATTACGGGGATGAAACCGTTTTTATTATCGTGCATCGGCAGGACCAAATAATCCGACAAATCTGTATCATCTTCAGGATTAATCCGACAGACTCGAATTTCACCTCGTTGCATCCCAAAAAATGAGTATTTTCTATCGCTGCCAAAAAAAATTCACTTTAGAATGTTGTAAGAAAGCAAATGAGCTGCTGCTGCTGCTGCTGTGAGAAACGAATAAATTGTAACGTACTAGAAAAGACAACTTGTGATTTCTGTGTCGTCGGCATCGATTACGACTGTGCTTTTGATCGGCTCATTCGTTGGTACATCGTTGCCAGCAGTTGCTGTTGGAATTGGATATTCGTAAATGTATCCAGCATCGTAGCCTCCCATTGTCAACCAAATTCTTCCAGACGCTGTATAATTAGCCATTAATACGCGGTTCGGTACTTCCGGTGTATAAATTTCGGGTAGCGGAGGGTCATCCTCGACATCCACTAAAATAATTTCATTGTCAACGAAAATTTTTCAACATTTACACGTCCCCGCTAACAATAAGTATCGACGTACTTAGAAATGCTTCTTCGTCGATTTCTATGCCCGGATTATCAATTCGAAGTTGTTGCATTCTTTCTTCTTTCGCTAGTCTCTTATTCGCCTTACGTTTTTCATTTTCCAATCGTACCAATTCTCTTCTTATTTTTGACTTGACTGATTTGAACTTGAAATGTTTCGGCCGACACCAAATCAGTTCGTACGAGACTCTCGTGTAACTTTGCGGTTTTTCAGGCAGTTCAATCTCTGTACAGTCTCCGTGCAGACAACCAACGAGTATCGTGCTAGACTGCTGACGAAGGAAATCATTTTTAATTTCCAATGTTTCTATATAGGATCGAAAGAGACTTGGAAATATTTTGGATTTTTACGTTTTCGGGTTTCCAGGTAATGCAGCAAACTCCAGATAACAATTTTACGTAACCGATTGGCACGAGTCGCGGATACGTTTCCGTGATTTTGACGGAAAACACAAAAATCGTGGAATCCTCGCTGCCGGTCACCAGCAATCTGAAATTTTTTATTTTTCATTTTTTCGTCGTATGATTTTAGTGAAAAAAAAACTTTTGCTCTTATCGATCGACACGATTTTTACTTGTTATTCGGATTCAGAGACATCGCTGTGATGGCCGATTTGTGGGGTTTTATCGCCTGAATTAATCGCGAATAATCGCCGTTTATATCGATCGATTGGTTCGCCTGCGAAATAGCCAGAGTCACGATCCTCACGACTCCGGTCTCGAACGCACAAGCCACCGTCGAACCCGTAGGCTCGATCTGGTATTGAAAAATCGAGAAAATTAGAAAAACAAGAATTACGTTTGTAAAATAGGGGAAATGAGGTTGAAAATGAAGAATGTACCGAGCAAGGGAACCAAACCAGTCTGCTGCAACCCTTGTCACGAAATTTTTTCACTAATATTAATCTCTTTGTCGAATAATTATAAATGTGGAGATGACCATCTTGGCCGCAAGTTGCGACGAACGGGCCCCAAGTCGAGACGGCCATCCATGTGATCGGGCCGGCGTGGCACGTCAAAAGCTTTCGTGGATTTTGTTTCGGTTCCTCGTAGAGACTCAATTCTATAAGCCAAAGGCCTCCGTTTCCATCCTTGACGAAAAAAAAAAAAAAACAGTATTGAAAAAGATTGCAACTGGAAAATTTTTCTTGCGATGTACTTACTTGAGCGTACCACAAATTTTCTTCGGAATCGTCCGGATTTTTCTTCTTTATTGACATTAGCATCGAAACATCTTCGGTGTCTTTCTCCTTGATTTGAAACTCGTAAACTGGTTCATTTTCAAGGAAACGATCTTCGTCCGGTGGATCAGCCTGGTCGATCGTTTCGTAATACCAAACGCGAATCCAACCGTCCGTTCCTGGATTGGAAAAAATTTTGGAAATTTCATTTTTTCAGACCCATTTTTTCTAACATGTTCAACGTTAAGGAACAGTATCGCACCAATCGATACAAGATCGCCATTGAGATATTCAAACTGGGTGATGGGTTTTCCGTGACAGGGTTTTCGACTTTTTTTGCAAACTTCCAACTTGATTAAATCCTCGTCCCAAACTAAAATGTTGCCCCATTCGCATCCGGAAACAACTTTCTCATCGGGCATCGCATAAACACCGGTGATATCGGAAATTTCGGTTTTTCCAAATCTTCCCAGTTCTCCTTGCAGCTTAAGGCCCGTAAAGGTTCGTGCCATTTTCCAAAATTTGATATGGCCTGCTCCGCTCGTCGTCAAGTGACCGGGCACCGTTGGCGAAAACATCGCGTTGTAAATCTCTTGACCGTGAGATTTGCAGTGTAAAAGGATTTTTGATTTTTTCCAATTCCACACCGTTATCATAAAGTCGGGATCTCCTCCTTGCGAAACTAGCAAGCGCCCATCTGGACTGTGGGTTTTCAAGTTTTTTCTCAATTCTTCTATTCGAAATGTTGAAATTTTGAAGAAAAAATGGCAATTCAACGAGATTACGAAATCTTTGTATTTTTTTCATATATTTTTCTTTCACCGTATAGACACTCGAATACCTGTATGCCAAGTGCGAGTACGACCTCGTCGTTCCTCCTCGTAGAATCGTGACAATTTTTATACTCGGCCATTCGTAGATAATTATCGGTGGATCAGCGCCATTTTCACCGACCGCGATATGATTGATCGATGGATTTTTCTAACATACGCGTTTCTATTATATTTCCAAATAGTTGTGAGGAAAAAAACTCGAAAAATGTTATTTTCCAATGTTTCGATTATTCGATATGTAAGAAAAATGTATCATCAGGAAATGAATGTGAAATTTATCATTCACCGAATTTTAGAAATTGAAGATTGAAAACATCTTTTGACAACTCACAGCGATGTGGCCAATTCCACCACCGGTCGAACATCGTCTGAAGCTTATTTCGCCAGTGTCAGTTTTTAAAAAATGTATCAAAGTTCCAGATGCAAAAATAATTGTGTCAGGGTCAGCGACACACAGATTGAAAAATCTTCGACAATCGTAAGCGAACGAATGACTATTGTCTTGTTAAAGAAAAATATTGACCTCGTATTTTGAGAAATTTTTCCATGAAATTTTGTGGAATTTTCGACGCGTGTTTTATTATTTTCTTTCAAGGATACTGGAATTCCAGGATATCGCGAGGAACCGTTCCATTCTCGACGCGAACCGCTCCAGAAATATAATCGTCGGGGTCGTAATATTGAGAAACTCCTTCCGAGTCCTCGTTTTCGAAATCCTTCTCGAACCATCCCTCGTAATCAGGCTCTGATGCACGATATTCATCTTCGAGATTATCCATAATGATTGTCAACCAAGTTGACGCGATAGAAACTCGTGATGACACGAGGCTCAAACTTACTCGGTTGCTATGGCGACCCTCGTCGCGATCAAAGTTGTACGCGATTTTTGTAGATTTTTTCCATTTTTCGTATACGATCGAAGCGGGAAATCCAAGTTTTTTTTCTATGAGGCATTTTTTCGTTTGATAGGAAAATTCAATTTAAAAGGAAGTGAATTTTTTTTTTTAAATGCCTGTGACAGTTTTATTCGAGATTTTCTGTTTAATTTCATTTTTGGCCACGTTGTAAGTTTCCATTGTGACGTCATTGAATAACCGGACGATGCATTCTTCCGTCAAACTTTCGTAATCCTCCTCGTCTGAAAATGGAATTTCTCAATAAATAAATATCGTTCGAATCTCTGGATACTCTGTACATTTTGCCACTCACTTCGAATAGACAAGTGTCCAAAAAATTCGCAAACTGCTGGAACAAAAGCTCGCGTATTTTTAATTCCATGACTGGGTTTTCTCGGCCAAATGTACATTCGAATATCGTCGTGGTAGTCTTTCCGTGGATCTGTTTTTGCTCTCGTTATGTAAACGTTGTGGGCGACGTTACTTTCTTGAAGATAATTCGTTACAAAAAAGGCCCAGGAAGCAAAACTCTTGACGTCGCGTTGTGGAAATCTGGATAACCGGAGACAGAATCCTTTGGCTGGATAATTTTCTAATACGTAAAGAGGACCTTCCAATTGTTGCAGTTCCTGAAAATTTGTTTTTGCTCTCATTTCCATCGGTGCTTGCGCTTTGCGTCGTTAAAAGTTACAACTGTGGGAAATTTCTTTACGTACTATGCTCTCCAGTAACATTCCGTATTTCAAATAATACAAATGCCAGTGAAGATGATTGACAGAGGCGTGTGCGCACAAACTGTTGAAAACTATTCTAAAGTATCTGAAAAAAAAAAAAACAGAAACAAAGAATAAAAAAAAAACTGTACAATTTACTTGTCAGATAAATCGATTGAAATATTTACGGGGAATTGCTGGACAGAAATAAATAGAGAACTTTGCACAGACTGGATTCTGTGACTATTTGAGGCAGACATTCCGTTCGATTTGGCAAAATTAGACAATGAATATATTCCAGAGGGCTGACATTGACCGCGATGACGTCGCTCCCGGTCCCGTCTCCAAAATCCAGTAAAATTTCTCTTTCCGGCAATTTGGTGAAGTTGAATCGATCGTGATGAAAAGGTTGAGACATTGATTCAATTTTTTCTGGAGTTCGTCGATTCGTTGCTCTGTCAAGATTGAGCTGCAAATTAACGACGCATTTTATATCGGTATTAGGTTACAAAGAGAATGTGAAAATTTGCGAGAGTTTTTCATCGAAGAAAAAATATACCTGTGCCAAAAATTTGTATCGACCTTGTAATATTTTGGATCTTTGAATTTTTAGTTTGTATCGAAGAACTCCTCGTTCTTCCGCCTCTCGCCACTTTTTCTCGAGGATTTCATCAAATTTCGAAGGAATGTCACCGTTTTTCAGCGTGTAATGAAAATCCGTAGACTCGTAACGAAAAGAGGAAATTTTACAATTTTCCATCGTGCTGCTGAGAATAATTATGACAGTATTTTTCGTAAAGGTATTGTCACGTGTTACACGTGTTTTTCCGTTTTTGCGCACTCGTGGCGCCGCCGCTCGGCCGCTCGAGGCATCGCAGCTAACGAACACAAATGAATTCAAACGGGATGAAGAGTTTTCCAGAATAAATATTGCAAAAAGGCGAAATACTTTTGTATTTTTTAAATATAAAGCTTTATTATAAAATATCATATTTTCATTCATTTATATAAATTGATTTGCATAAAAATGTTACGCACGTAATTCTCAGTTATGGATCGTAAACCGTTTTCCAGTTGCAAGAGAAGCAACTTGACAATTTTCCAGGCTACTACTCCTCGTCAGCTATATTTACAATAGATCAAAAATTCGATAGTTGATTTCTTGAATTTTCAACAATGTATTAAAACCGTGCGAACAAGAAATTCCTTTTTTTTTTCAATTAAAATATTTATATTCAGCGCCATTTTTTAATGGAAAGGTTGAGTCATCGCGGTTGAGTCGGTACGAGGGATCCAACTGTAAAAATAAGTAAAAGTTTTCTCGGACGCGTGCTTGATATTCTGAATATCAAGCCTCTTGGTGCAGCAGGATTTTTACCGACCGTGTACGACCGATAGATCACCTTAAAACTGGAAAAAGCAAGATATTTCGATCTCTCGATATCCATGATTAATGAATAAAGTAAGTAGAGCTTTTATCCGAGGAAAATGAATGAAAAAGTCGAGTTATTTTATCTTTTCCGCAAAAGAAAAAATTGCGGATGAATAATCGCGGTGTCTCGTATTACATATTGGGATAAATAGTGTAGTAGGGACTTTTGAAAGATTTAGAATTGACGGAACAAAAGTTGGGCTCTTCGACGGTGAATTGGGGCATAATATTGTTGGGTAGAGTTTTGAGGGAAGGATTGTGAACGTTCGATATGATGAATTGTGAGGTGGGTTGAATTTGTTCAACGGAAGGAGCTTCGGAGGATTTTCTTTGAGAGTAAATCATCATTTGCGATTGAGTGCCGTTCTGATGAATTTCATCGTCGACAGGGAGAAGAAAGTTGCTCGTCGTTCCCGAGGATTGTTGAGCTTTGCATTTTTTCGTGTGGGCATAGAGAGAACCGGCGTTGTTGTATCTCTTGGTGCATATTTTACAGGCGTAAGGCCTTTGCCCCGTGTGAGTATAAGTGTGTTCGTTCAGGGACGTTAAGCGTCGGAAAGATTTCATACAAATTTGACAATGATATTTCGCCTCTCCCGTGTGCATCGTTATGTGCCGGGCCAACGTATTCGCCCGTGCGAATGCTCGACTGCAATATTGACATATATAAGGCTTTTCTCCGCTGTGAGTTCGCAAATGTAATTGAAGATATGTGCTTTTGGTGAATGCTCTGCTACACACGTTGCAAACATATGGCTTGACCCCCGTGTGCGTTCGCATGTGAGCGACCAACGAACCACTCTGGGCAAAACATTTGCTGCACACCTCGCACAAAAAACGTTTTTGCGTGTCTTTCACCCGCTTATGACGCTCCATGTGATTCGTCAGAGACTGCTCTTGGGCAAACGCCTTTGGACACATCGGACATCGATGGGGCCGGTTGTGTTTTTCCTGAAATTCATCGGATCCAAAATTCTTTGTGTGATTAAAAAATTATATAAAATTGAGTTGAATGAGTATGATTAATGATTATGAACTTGTGCAATTTCGTACCTTTTTTCTAGCCCCGTTGTCATCGTCGTGTTTGTTCTCATTATCGGTATCGTCTTCGGAATCAGAGCCTGAAGAGGCGAAAAATTCTTCTTTGTGTTTGGATTGTTCGTGCTCCTTGAGTTTGTCGATTCTCGAGAATTCTTTGCTACAAGCGGAACAATGAAACTTCAAGCCGCTGTGCGTCGATACGTGTCTCTTGAGATTTCTTTTGGTGGCAAATAGTTTTCCGCACTGGGTACATTGCAATCCTTCCAGAGGCAAATCGTCATCCTCCGATTCGTGTCCGCGCTCGATCGCGTCTTCCGAACCATTAGTTTCGTTGTTTTCAAAGATCGTTTCAGGCTCGTAGCCCGGATGAGTTTTAGCGTGAGTCAGAAAGGATTTTTGATAGGTGAACCGTTTGCCACAAATGTTGCAGCCAAATTTAACGTTTTTTCTAGCCTCCGATTTACTCGATTGCTGCTTATCCGTTCTGCCGTTATCTTCGTTCGGCTGACCAATTTTCTCGTCCCCGTCGACACTCTCATGCTCCGTTGCCGAGTGATTTTTCAACTTGCCAACTTTGTCAAATTGCTTACTTTGTTTCTTGTGTATCTCCGAGTGCCTGTCCAACGAACTTTTTGTAGCAAACGTTTTAATACAGTTGGGACATTTGAATCTTTGCGTTCGCGAGCTCAGAGGCTTCTCCTCGTCGTCGCTTTTCGGCCGTTCTGTACAGAGCTCCTCGGCAGAATTTAACGTATTCGAGTCGTTTTCTCGGAGGCATTCCGCTTCCTGGAAATTACATTCGTCCTCCGACGACGATTCCGACATCAGCATCGATTCCGACTTGTAGGCCTCTCCGCTCAGACTCGAATCCACCAGCTGATCGTATTTTTCTATCAGGACATCCACCGATCCGTTTTCGCCCCCGCAATCCGTCAACTCCATATTCTTCTCCACGATTTCCTCGCAAACTGCGTTGCGCATGTCGGTCAATGATTCTGTGAGAACGCATTCGTGATCGGGGGGTGGTTCGATGCGGAAAATAATCGGTTCGTCGTGCGTCACGTAATGATGTTCCTCCAAGTCGTGCACCATGCCGTGGCAACTGGTAGC
Organism: Diadegma fenestrale; assembly: GCA_037043255.1. Classification (NCBI taxonomy): domain Eukaryota; kingdom Metazoa; phylum Arthropoda; class Insecta; order Hymenoptera; family Ichneumonidae; genus Diadegma; species Diadegma fenestrale. Next base: position 3,123,051 of record CM073316.1, read on the forward strand.
CTCCTCCAACGTTCCCACGAGAGCGGTACACCCCGTCGCGCTCTCTACCCCTCGCTCTTGAGCTATTTCGTCAGCTATTGCCTCCGCTATCGCCGCATTTACCGAATGCGACAACGACAATATCTTGTCGTCCTCCTCGTCGCTCGTCTCTTTCAACATCAAGAGCTTGCGGAATTTTGCGTCCGACTGCTCTACCTGCTGCTTGAAACTGTACGAGACGTCCAAAAGTCTACGACAGTCGTAACAAATCGTAGTTGGAAGACCGTCGCCTTCTTCCACCTTCAATTCAAGCAGAAATCGTATTGACTTTTTTTCAACGCATTTAAATGGCTTTCGATGTTTTTTATACATAGAGAGTTTTCGAGATGGTTTATTTTCGTTTAAACTTTGAGTGCGTTTTTAAATGAGCAATTTTACGAAAAATTATAAAGTGAGGTTAGGTCGGAATTTGAAAAAAAAAACCATGTACTAAAATTGGAAAAATTTGGGCATTCGGGACTGAATAAATGAAAAAGTTGCTACGCGGTCCATAAATTCACGACCTCATCAGCAAATCTCAATGCTTTGTTTTGCCTACAGTTTTATTTTCTTTCCAACTCCCGCAACAATAACGATTCCACAAATACTGATTTCATAAAATTCAAAAGGCGAATGGAAACAGAAGGTTGACAAGGAACAGTATAAAAATACAGAACAATGTAAACAAACAATTGATAAGCCAGAAGATCGAACGCAGAAATCCTAACCTGTACGGCAGCGAATTCCATTATTTTCCTTGGTATCTCCTCGTTGGTAGGATGAAATATTTGCCAAACTTGATTGCATTTTTCGTAACAAATGCGACACTCCTGACTCGATACTTGCGAATCAACGACGGGGTTTCTTACCGTCTTATCGTCATTCGTAATATCGTTCATTTCTCTCTCGTTTATTGAAACCGCTCCGGTACTGATTTTCAAGCGCAACAACCGGAACCCCTTTGTTAAAAAAAAAAAAGATTCTTTGCGTTGGCCATGTCTGCCAACCGCGAGAGCAGCAGCAGGTTAGGAAAATCTACGCGGCGGGAAATGAGATTTCGTAATCGCGCGCAGCAGGATATAAATTGAATACAACTATGAAAATCGCCGAAACTGCAATTTACATATTTATTGCAATTTGAAGAAATTATTTCGTTATACAAAATTTCCAAATTCGCTACGACGGCGATGCGGTCTTTTCCAAAAGCGCTTTTATAATCACGTCGATCTCGCGCAGATTTTGTTGAGCCTGCTTCGCTAATTTGCCCTCTGGTAGTATCGTGGGTTCGTGACGTAATAATTGATAAGATTCGGATAAAACTTTTCTCGATTCCTATGGACGGAAAACATTGAATATTTATGCGTTCGTCACCAGCGAAAAGCTGTAACCGTATACTTTTCAATTCATAAGCATTTTACACGATTTTACCATTAACAAACTGCACGACGCTCCGGGACTTTGTCGTCTTCCATATTCCGCAATTCCCGCGTGCATCTCGAACAAGAGCATTCCCCTTATACGATTCTCAGCTGTAAAATAAAGATGAAAAGAAATTCAAATTATTTGAGCTACGACGAAGAATTTGTTGACTCACCCGGCACGAGGGTTTCGTAAAGAGTGCTCAGCTTTTTACAGAGTACTATTTTCTCGTTCAAAAGTTGATCGGAAATAGCGGGTAAGCCACCCGGTTGCTGACCGATGATCAACGCCAATGCCGATTTCACATCGACGTTGTAAAAATGATTTTCGTGAATTATTTTCAAATGATCGTCGATGAATTTTTTGCAAGTGTTTGCATCTTCTTTTTTCATACTCGACAATTCCAGTCCAATTTTTTCGAGCAAAAATTCGACTTGTTGCCAGGTTCTCGTTGCGTTGCATTTGCTGCAGGCGTAATCGGGCAATTTATCGTCGTCGGTAACTATGAACGTTGGTGGCAACATGTCTCCGTTACAATCCCTTATGGAAGATAAATCCAAATGATTGACCGAATTATAATGATAAAAATTAAAATTCTCATTCTCATCAGGATTTTCATTAATGCGAGAAAAAAAAATTACTCAGAAATGCATTTAATTGCGTTGAACATGGTTCCGAATTCCGTGGGATCTTTGCAGCGTTCGCAGGTGCAATCGAAATATTTGGTTTGTGCCAAATAATGTCGTCGATTAGTGACACCCCAGAGTGGATCGGTATAGCAAATCGAGATGTGATCCCCTGCAACGTACCAGACCGACATAATGTTTTTATAAGAGAAAAAAAAGAGATTTTCTGCCTGAATGGAAAATTCCGCAATAAAATTGCGAGTTTCCTAGCGCAACGAAGAGACACGATTCAAACCTTTTGATATTGGAACCGCAGCTCTGATAACGATCCCGCCATTTTCGGTGAAACTCTTTGAACAGTTGGCGCGACAATTGTGCTCGAGATAAGAAGCTTGTTCGTAAATTGCAACATGTGGATTTTCCGTTGTTGGCACTTCGTGTCCGTTGATCTATAATAATAGGATTTCAAAATTGTTAACTGGAATCAAAATTTTGGCAGTATTTTTGATATCAAACGATTAATTGAAGTGAAAAAAAAAAAAGTATCGATCTTGCAACGAAATTTCGATTTCAATGTCCGCGAGGACGAAAGCGAGAAATGAATAATTTTCAAAAAACCTGGAGTATTCCAACAATTTTGGCGATTTCGTCATCGGTAACGTCGTCGATTTTGAAAAATCTCTTAACAAAGTTGGCCACGGCTTTGGGGGTGTCGACAACATCGTCGTTCTGATTGGAAGCTTCTTCGCAGTGATCCTCGAGATCGAGAAGTCTTCGATAAGCTTCCGGTTCGTTTTCGCGCATGGCAAGAGCGCGAATAACGCCGATCGATTTGTAGGTCGGATGCGGAATTTCGAAATCGGTTATTGTCACTTTGGAAGCGCGTTTTTTAATCGTAAACTCGCATTCGCCCGTACGATCGTGATTTTTGCAATCGTTGCACAAAGGCCATCCACATTTTTCACACGCCCGTGAATAATCGGCTTTCAAAATGGTGTAACAACTGAGACAAACCGGCGGAGTGCCTTGAGGAGGCCAAGCTAAAAGCGGTTTCTCTTCTCTCAAGACGACCGAACCGATTTCGATTTTTCTTCTCGCCACGTAATGCCGACCGAGTGTCGGGTCGATCGCGATCTCAAAACCACGACAAATCTTGGAATGTCTCTTCCAATCCAATTTCTGATGCTCTCGGCTACAATAATAAATTAATTTGCAGCTGCTGCACTTTTGCTTTGCATTCGTTCCACAAACACCGCAAATTTCTTCCCTCGCACCCGGTTGTTCGGACATGGCGGTGCAACAAATTTCCACGATTTTTGACAATCTTTTACAATCTTCTTTGTTTACACCAAAAACCTTGAATCTCAGAGATTTTTATTCCTTTCTCACTGCAAATAAATGAATTTTAATATTTATCCACTAAAGCTCAGCCGCCGTCGATTTTTCAACGACTACTGCAAAGAAACGCGACACAGACATTTCGTCTCGCATACCAAAACGCACTCTTCTCCCCCTTGTGTATTTCTCTCTTTGTACCCACACGTAGCAGGTCTTGTGTTAGTATAAAAGCTCGTTTTAAAGGTTCAAGACTCTATTAATAGTTTTAAGCGAGGCGCCGCCGCAGCTTCTGTCGGTTGTTTCTCTTCATAATGCACGAGTTCACCGTTTCCTTACATCGTTGTTGTCATTTTATATCCGGACACGTAATTCTTGCCGAGAATTACGTTAGACTATCGTTTGCGTTTGCGAAACATTGCGCTTTCATTTTCCCTTCCCGAAGAGTGACAATTAAATTTGGAGTTGGAATTTCATTTTCAAGTCCGGAATGACTGGTCATTGATATTTTTTATGTACGATTATTGTCACGAAATTCCGTTGTATTTTGGCCCATTGAAACGCGAAGGCACCGCTGTCTGACCACAAATCGATGCAACTACTTGATCGGAAATCAATATTCTTTCGTATTTTTTTAAATTTATTTATTAAAATCTCCATTTTTGTCATAGCGTTCGTGTGGATAATTAATTAACATAGCTTAATACAAGAAGTATCGGGTTTGCGGAAGATCGAATGAACGAGTGAACGAAATTTTGAGCGATCCGAGAAATTAACGCCTCTACGTCCAGCGGCGCTGGATACAAGACACAACAAGTTTTTCAACAATTATCGCGTAGTATACATTTCGAAATGTGACTCGTTCATGATGTTTGTTTTTTTTTTATAAATTTGGAGCTTAATTTAGAACAGTATGATTGCATGATTGAAGTTTGAGGAAACGATCCGCTCGACGGAACGAGCGGGAGAGAAATAATACTAAAATTGACGTTTCTTATATGGCGGGGAAGAGATACCGGGATCCCGGAAAAACTTGAAAAATGTAGGACGCGTGTAGGGGATCAGCAAAGATCCAAATAAAAATAAAAATGATGGTAGTGCGAAGAGATTCCGAAGAAATTGAAAAAGTAGAGATCGGCAGCTCGTTACTGTATAAATTTTGTTTTGCTTTTCTGTTTTTTTCGTTTTCTCTGTCTTTTACATACTTCCCATTCTGATAGCTCGTGGGACATTTAGTCAGTCCCGCCGGCAAGTTATTGTTTACATTTTTTCAACTACCTACAGTATGGCCTATATCTAGTGTAGATTTACAACATAAAACGGTGTATAGAGTGTGAACGAAGGTTTGTGCTCGTCAACCAAAAAGTCGAAAAAGCTCAACGGAAAGAGAGAAAAAAAACCAAACGCTTTGCAAAGTTGCGAATGAATGAAAAAAAAAAAAAAAAAATGAAACGAAGGGAATGAAAATCGTGATCTGATTTCGTATCTTGGAAAAAATGGACGCAACGGTGTTACGTCGTGTGTTCCTAATATCTATTTGTACAATCACCGAAACGTAGAAAATGTCGCGTCAATTTACTTATTTTGTATTTTAACGGTATTTCTAATTGCTATTCGTTCGTTCAGTTTGTCAACGATGCTCGGTTCGCATCGACACGGTAACGAAGGAAATTGAGAAGCAAAATTTACAATGACAATAATTATTACGTTAGGGATTACCGCGTGTCCAATTTCAACGAGGAATAGACACGAGGGTGCGTAAATGAGGAGAGCGGGCTCGTCGTTCCGCATGCGTCTGGTTGTCCCTCGTCCTCGATAGTCTTTGATGAAGCGCCCCTCAACCATTATAAACGACCAAACGACGAGACAAAGACGCGTCTCGTCATCGTGGACGAAAAAAAAAAAAAACACGATATTTTTCTCTTTCTCGCTTTATCTCGTCGGATTAGAATCCTGATTTTTTATTATCTTTTTTTTGGCGATCCATTTTCAAAACTAGAAGCTTTCTCACAAGTGTTCGGTACCTGCAAATGCGCAAAAAGAGAGAGAGCCGATTATTACGTGTGTGTGTTACATGGAAATTGGACCAAAAAACTTGGTCGATTTATTCTGAACGGGTCAATTTTTGCGAATATTTTAATAATCCCTAAGTACTGAAAATATTATGAAAAAACACGCTATAATGTACGACAATGGCCGCGGCAAAGAATCCCTAAAGCGTTCGAGAGAGATTGCTGAAAATTCCTCGTTACGTGAAATTGTTACCGACCACGAAACTGACGGATCGCCTGAACAACGAGCGAAATGAAAACAAAAATCGCTTCTCAAGCTCTCGGGACGACAGCCGCGTACACGTCCTGTCGACGCATCGTTATTCACGTAATGCATGATAATACCTTAACGAATATAAAGACGGATTACGAAGATATATATTTTATATGTACATCTATAACAGTGTTAATGCTTCCATCCGTTATTAAATTAAGAGGAATGCACGCGATACATTGAAGTTTACAGATTAAACTCGAGTAATGATGCGAACAACGATGAGCTTTGGCAAGGCTTTTCCTTCAGTGATTCTCATTTTTCTCTCCATAAAAAAAGAAAACAGAACAGATTCCCAGGACATTGTCCGTCGTACTTTACGCATACTATAAGAAACAACGAAAAACCAACAAAGTAATCCACATCTAATTGCACTAACTCGTATACAGTTACGACAACTAGTAGTAGACCAAGTTTCCTTTCTTCCCTTTTTACCTCCCGAACGATTCAACCCGCCGAACAATTTCGACCGGCGCACTGACTCTTTCTCATCATATATTCGCCCTTCTCCCTTCCCGCATCCTGTCTCGTCTCCTGCCTGCCTTTCCAGACCGCCCGGGAAAGCTATATTTCCCATTGGATCGGATGTAAAAAAATATTGCTCACTACTATAAAAAATCTACGGTTTCGTACACTCGTTCGCACGCCCGCCACTCAGCACACACTTTGTTTTATTTTCTTTTGTTCTCGTTTCGTTTATTTATTCGTCAATTTTCAGTTCAAAGATGAAATAATATCCGATATATGTATATAACACAAAGCTGGAACGCTCGGCTCGTGGATTTTGGAATCAACGTTTCCAAAAGAAAAAAAAAAAATGGTGTCTTTCAAGTACTCTGCTCAAAAATCCCACGAACGCTCTTTCATCCGAATCACAAACATACGATCTCGCACACTTACTACATTACGTTTCATTGACACTCCAAAACGTACGTGCTAACGAAGTAAAAAAAAAAAAAACATGAATTATGCAGGCGATAATAATGGACGATTGTTTACTTAATTGTTTTGCCTAATTGTTACGTTGCGTTTCCGTATTTTTATCATGAGGACAATCGTCGAAATTAGCTCGCATCACCAGCAGGGGCCACTCGCATTATCGGCTCTTTTCATTAACGCCTTATCGCCGTCAACTCTTTCTTTCCCGCTACAACGATGGCTTTTTCCCCCATCGCTTCACAACATTCTTTTTCCAACCCCGACAAATTTACATTCTTCACTCACTCAAATACACTGAAATAAAAAAAATAAAAAAAAAACAAATTGTTGACTAATGCGATTGCCAAGTGGTTAACGGCGGAGCAACGAGCTTGAGAAAAGTGGATGACAACAATTTTGTCACGAATTTATCAACAAGGGCTTGGCAGACTGAATCCCCGAACGAACAAAAATTACGAGATTTCAAGAAACCAAGTAATTCCGGACGATGTAAACTTTCTTTGTGTCGTAAGAAAAATGATTCATCGTATAATTGAATGGCCTGAGAAAAAGGGCAAAAATAAATGGAGGAAACATCCACATGCTTGCGCGATAACGAAAAAAAAGAATAAGGAGAAAAAAAGGAGTTTCGGTCGGTTTTGCAGAATAAAAATGTCGCTCATCGTTGCCGCTGCACCGTCGTGACGCACAATCACCGTTGAAGACGATTCCTCCGTTGATCGACAGTCGACGGGGTGGGGGGCAAAAGAAAGAAAAACGAATGGGCGTAATTAACAAAGACGAAAAAGTATTAGACAATCGGCTAGTGGCGACGACACAAATTTTCATACGTGAGACAAGTTTCGGGACACGCGAAACTTTGGTACGTCAATTGGAATATAGGCAATACTTGGGTAACTTCCAAACGAAAATAGAAAAGAGGGAAAACGAAAATAAAACAAAAGGAAGAGCAAAAAAGTCGACTCCTCGGAGCGATTATCGCGCGTTCCTTTTTCTCCTCTAATCCGTTGGGCACGGTCTCCTCGATATTCACACTCGGAAGGAATAATCACTCGTTGAGCTCGTTCACTTCCAAGATCCCAAACACTCGACAGTTTCGTTTACCATTTTTTTTTTTTTCGTTTTCTTTTCTCTCAATATTTTTTTCCGCGGCAGCCTTTTTAGCGATCGAAGGAATTCTACGTAAAATTAGACTCAGTATCCTCGAGTTACCTAGTTAATGTTGTGTTTTCGTGTATCAAATCATTATCGTATCAATTATTTGTTGGGCACACACCGTATTAAAGTCTCAGCTGTAAGCACGCGTCATATCTTTTCGTTTTTTCTTATTTCTCCTCACTCGCAACTCGATTTTCATTAGCCATCCTCCTTCGGTGGTGTGAACCAGCCTGGAAAAAAAAAACATAAAAAAAGCCACGTTTCGTATATCGACGGATGAAAATAAGGGGAAAAATGTTGGTGATGAAAGAAAAAAAAAAACTCACCATTCTTCTCGTGTATTTGAACTAGAGATTTGAATGACTGTTGTGCGCGCGCGAGACTGTATTGGCTCTGTCCACCGCAAACTTTTCCAGCCCCTGCCGCTCCCTGGAACTGTATACGCGCCTTTCCCTTTACGAGAGTCGCCGAAATCTGCATTATTACCGCCTCGACGGTATACGCCGAGCTCCAGCCTTGTTTCGTAAGCAACTCCATGCAGATTGCACCGCCAACGAGAACGTAACCACCGGATATTATGGGATGAACTACTCGAACGAAAGGTGGTTCGTATGGATACGTCTCCTGGAAAATAATGCGTTAATAACTAAAAGAGTCTCGAGAGATGCGGCTGATAAAAAAAAACGAGATGGAGATTATTCGGAGCACACCTTGAACATCATGTTGAGAAGAATACTGTCTTTGCCTTCCTTTTCTTTGAGTTGAACGAGGTCTTTGTGAAGAGGAGAGTCCGGATCGACGCACATTAACCTGATATTCCACTCGTACAAACTGTCGTTCACTAGCTCTATGCTGTACATTCCTGTTTGACAAAATGATGTACTTTTATTCGTGACTCTCGTCATTCACAAATTCAAAATGTTTCTCGTATTTACCTTTTTTAAAGCTATCGCTTCTGTAAATGTCACGTAATTCCTTCATAAGTCTGTCGGTTGCTTGTACGCTCCCCGAAACCGAACCTCGAAGATAATCCTGTCTCTGATTTTGTCTCAGCCTTTCCAACGTCGCTAGGTGCTCCAGATCCATCTCGTCGGCCTTGTAACAAAAAAATGTATCTCCGTCAACGTTTCCCCGTGGCATTTGCGAAACGGATTATCGGATGGATTAAACGGATCGCTCGGCAACATTTGGCCCTCATTACCTTACTCTTGGCGTTGGCTTCGCCCTCATCCATATCCAAATGAAGGTCTTCTTCAGTCTCGCTCTCTTCGTCGTCGTCGATATCTTCCGTGTCCTCAGCCTCCATTCTTTGCGCTACCGTGGCGGTTGCTCCGCCCAGACGAAGAGGATCCAAGGCCGTCCTGAGTAACTCGACGTCCGGCGGTTCGGGCAAAGAGTGAAGGCGACACAGCTCTTTGAGCAGAATGCCCACTTGGTTAATGACATGATTGTCACGTCCCGTTGTGTTGCTCAAGATTTGTACCGCGTTGGTCACGCTCGTTTCCTCCGATTCGGCGAACCAGACGGGTGGAGTGGAAGGATAAGTTTCCTGAAATTTCCAACAAATATCGCGTCATTGTTCCGTCACTTTCGTCGTTGGAAAAACGCACGTATCGATAATTATTGCATTATGCGCACAAAGATGCGAGAGATTCTTTGTGTAAATGAAAAAAATTGAGAGCGAAAACGTTTTTTTTTTCATCCGATCGGCAATATTTGAGCGAACCTGCGTCATCGGGAGAGACAATTCTAAGCAAACAAATCCCATTGTTCGCGAATAGTCTCAGACTCGTAAGGCGGAATGATGTAGAAACAGTTCCGACGTGTCATTGATAATCGCGGGCAAAAGTGTTTTTACGGAATAAAACTGCTGGCAAAATCGATAAAACTATCACAGGAGACAATATATTCGGAAAATTGATGTTTTTCTCGACGAGTTTCGGAAAACGCGTCATTATTCGAAGCGGTGGAAATGACGATATTATGGGCTCGAGTGGAAGAAAAAGATAACGGAACAATAGAATTATAATACACGATATGAACAATGCCAATTTCAACAACATATGCCAATTGAATCTGGCACAATGAATTGTAGACGGTTAATTAATACGTTGAAGCTGTATACATGTATACGAAAGCGAATGCGCGATATATCTGTATATATGGCGCGAGCTCTATCGAGAATTGCCTGCTGCTGTGGTATATGCTGCTGGTAGAACGAAACCGTGAGCGCGACGATTAGGAAATCGCGTTGAAGACGATGAAAAAAGAAAAAAAAAGGGAGAGGTTGATGCGGAGCGATTTATTTTTCATTGGAGGAGGGTAAAATTGGAGGGCCATACCCTCTGTGAGACGCATTGACCTCTGTAGCCCCTAAACATTGATTCATCGCGCCGAAAAAGTAATATTTCCGAGGGATCCCGTAACGCGAGAGGGAATTGGTGAATTTTAAACAATCAATGGAATAAAGGTGGAAAAAGTGAGGAGCGCGACGTCCAACGAATCCCGAATCTTTTGCAACGAAAAAGCGGGGGAGGGGGAGACGTTGTCAAATCACAAAAATAACAACACAAATGTTATTGTTTCTTTGTCCCCTGCTGCTCGAACTCGATCCTCTCGCGTATAAACTCTCAACTCCCCGCGTGCACATTGTCTCAATATCGTATCAAATGAGGCTTTTCATGCTTGCGATAAACAACAGACACGCAGTTATTACGAGGCTAATGATCTTGTTGACTTACTGTAATGTTGGCGTGAATTTCGTACTTCTTTCCATTTTTACCGACGAACCTGCAACTGAGCTCGTCCACACTCGCGGACATTATCTGAAACCTCTCATGGCTCTTTGGGAAGACAGACTCGAGAGTTTTTATCTCCTGCTTGAGGGTGTTCAAGCAAGCCATTTGAGGTCGAACCACCGAGTTTTGAGTAAATGAAATTTTCGGCGGTGCTCTTGACCGAAATAAATACACTTTGATCGAGTTAATATATAAAAAAAAACACGATGTACCGATGACTCCCCGAGGGAAATGGCGACCTAGGACTGAGAATCAAGAATACTTCGGTAAGTTTCGTCGAGTTTCGAGCCCTATCGTAAAGTGGCGGCGCCACTTTACCTGTGTCACACACAACAACAACGACTCTGCGAAGTTAGCTCCGAGCCATCCGTTCCAATATATTTTTATTATCTTTTTTCTTTCTGCTGCTGCGACACGACATTCGCCTCCGTCGAGTAAATCAGCCCGTTTTTTTTTCCCCAATGAAAAAACGAGGCTTTTACATATAAATATAGAATCAAAATTTCATCATATTTGCACGATGTATTTTCCAAAAGTTTTCGTCAAATTTCGATGTAACGCGAAACGGAACGCTATACAAGTTTTGCCTGGAATTTCCCATTCTAATTGCAAAGGGAAAACCATTTTTTTTTGTCCGAATAGCAATAAAAGTGCAAAGTGCCCCTTTTGGGCATCAGGAGCAACGGTTAATACAACATGGACAATACAAAATCGCCGGGGTCTCTTCAAGGGTCAAGTCCCGGCCGGATCCCTTTTTTTCTCTTTCAGTTTTTCTACTGTAATAATCCCCAGTGACTCGAACTCTACCACGCAGCAGGTCACAAACCTTCATAAGCGCTCGGTCTCCAGCCGGGGGTGCCTTTCGTGGGCGGGGCGGTTCTGACCGTGCGGGGATGCCCCCCTTCCCCTTTACAGCAGCCTCATTCCTTTGAGTACCTGACTGTGTCCGCCGGCAGAATTACAACCACTCTGAGATTTTTCGAGCCAAGCGTACCCCCAAAAACGTTGTCGTAGTTCGAAATGCGTGCGAATGAATGATCAGACAATATTGTTGCTGGTCGAAGGACCAAAACAACGAGCATCGATCAAATGAATCAACTTAATTTCACTTTATTAAATCGACAGAGTCGAATTTTGTATTCGATTCTGAGAAGAACGAAAATTCAATGTTTTTAGGGAAATATGAAACGAATAGAAAAACGATGCACGAGCTGCCGAGCTTTTCGCAGATTCATAGTTGCCGGGAAAAAAGAAAAGTCCCAGAGTCACGATGACTTTAGTTATATCATGAATTTATTTGAAATATCTATTATTTCTAATTAATCCTTAAAGGCTATATTTACAAATGACAGTATGATAAATTATAATACACGTATTATCATAACAAGTGATTTAACAAATGAATGCTCTAGTCTCTAATATGTACTGAAAATTCATCGCTAGGTTTTGGACTGGTGCCTGCTCCAACAAATTCACTCTTGAGATTCAGCGCGTAGAGAAAATCTCGTTATAGACTGTCCGCGGTTCGCTAACAATAGTTTCTTCCGTTTTCTTCGTCTAAGATATTACATTCATCACCGTTATAACAAAATTGAATAGTTCGACGATCGAATAGGACTAACAGTTACAATGTCTTCATCAAGTCCGCTACAGAAATAATTCGAGAAATTTTATTAATACTATTTCAACAGGGTGAAATGTTCCTATGCTTTTCGTTTTTATTTATCCTCGTTTCTTTTCGAATATCCCAGAATCATACATATTTTCAATATGGCTCATAATAAATCATATAGATTCTTAATGTTACTGCAGAAAACACGTATCGTAATCCACATAACCGACGTTACAAAAATATCGAATATATTCATAGAATTTTCTTTCAACTGTACATTTGGAAACGTCTCGCGTGAATTCTACAAAACATAAAAAATTAGGGCTGCTCAGCGACCATTACAGTTTTGTTTTTTTTTTTCGCGTCGCAACAAGACTCTCGCCATAAAACGTCAAGTTTCCACAACATTTATTGGTGACTCCGCGCCACACGATGGATATATTTTTATTTCATAGTAATTAGCACCCTTTTGACAAATTTCTTGCATTATTTCTATAGTGCTTGGCTCGTCAATCTTTCCATGGTCTCGTTATGTGATTGCAGTCGTAAAAAAAAAGAGCAAATAACTGGATCATCATCGGACGAGCATCCCATAGAGCCGAACGACCCCAGTCCTTCGTAGTCTTTTTTCATGGCAATTTAGAATTTTCCAAATTAAAGGATCACTCGATGCGTTTCATATGAATAACAAAACATTTCATTTCCACTGATTACGGCGCTTTTCCAGACTTTCACCATTTTTACCGTCGAGTCGAGAGACAAAAAAATGGTCGGCCATCGAGCAGGCTTCACAGACTTTACAGGAAAAAGATGAAACTTTTATCGATCAATGTGTTTCCCTGTGTCGCACATACCGAATGAGCAAACTGCCGCAGATTTTCCCAGCTTTATCGCATTTTCGTTACTCCAACTAACCATTTGTTAATAATATCGTTAATAAACACTTGTCCCGACGTTCAACAATGTTGCAACAAAACTAATCCATTTATTTGTTTACAGTTTTTCGTCTCGAAAGATACGGTAATAATTAGTCGTCAGAGTTTGTTGATTCTTGAATTTTGGAGATGCAAACATCGATATTGGCGAGTGCGCCAAAATGCCCAACGAAAATGCAACATGTCTGGAAATGAGCCCCGAATTTTCGAACGTTTCGGTATCGACAATGTTCAGAGAAGACAATTGTCTCGATATCGGCTCCACTCTGTTTTCCCCCGCGCCGAGACTCGACAAATCCGGAATGAAAAGATTTTGAATTACATACGACGTTGAAGTTTAGACCGTTGGAACGCAACGGAAGAGCTTTTCATCATCATCAGGGATTGAATTGATAGGAAAGATTTCCGTTGCGTCCAAACGACGTCGTAATGAAAATACGCTTTTCAGTTCGACACAGAGCCTTCAAATGCAAAATTCGATTAGTGTAGCTTATTGCACACATGCACGCTCACACACGCACGCACACACACACCTCAGTATTTTCTGTTACAATAAGTCGTATGTTTTTTTTTCTGTTCTTCGTTTATAATTCTATGTACTCTTTATATACACGTTTTTCGGCATGTACACACTTTAGGGCATTGTATCATTTGTTTTTTGTAAACCTTACAGCTCCATCTTCGGGCATCACAAACTTTTCAGTCGAAATTTACGAATCACCCGACGCCACCCGGTCCCATTTACAATAATTTTTTCAAATTCCTTTTAATTATCGTAAAACCCAGACACGCTCGATAATTACATTTGCTCTCTCTCTCTCGCTCACACACTCTTTGTCTCTCTCTCGCAAAACATACTTTGGATGGAAAGATCTTGCTGCCAAAAAGTCTGATTTTGAAAAGGGGCTGATTTTGAGGAGCAATCGAGAATGAGATTGATATTGGAGCTTGTCTCACGCCTGAACTAGCAGAGATAGACAAATGCCTGGTGAAACTTTTTGATGGACAATTGAATGCTCTACAAAATTGGTCCTGTGGATTTTTGCTCCATCTCCAACCGTTGCCGCAGCACGTGCGATCAAAGGAAACAAAACTTTGCCAATCAATAAATCGTGTCAAGTTGATCCGATGAAAACATTGTACCGAATTTGAAATTTGAGTCTCGACTCACTTTTTCATTGATCCAAACTGGAACATTCCCGCACGTCAATATATACTAAAAAAAAAAAACAAAATCCATCTTTCTTCCTCGAGTACTTTTCGTCATTGATTCCTGCGATTGTGATGCCGACCCAACTTGCTTTTGTGAGCACGAATTTTGAATATTGTGGCGAAAAAAAAAAAACAGTTATTGATAACTCCGATTGTTTGGACTGAATGCGAAGAAACCGATTTCACTGAATCGCACGAAAGCTCAAAATTTCACTCGATCAGTTGAATGTCAAGAGAACATAAATAATCGAATGCTCATTTTCAAAACTTCTCTCACGAGTAAAACTCTTTGGCATATTCGCGCGATGAAAACAGTTCGCAATTTGTTGGAATATTTATCGAATGGACGAAAAAAAAAATCCAAAAATCAGTTCCATTTGATTTTTTGCACCGGGTGAAAACGTTTACGATTTCAAGTCGAATCCGGACCGTTGTCTCGGAAGCTACTCGATCGTTTAATGAGAATTATCTTGCCTGAAATTCTCGAAATTGTCGGAATATTTTCTTGCTCCTTTCGTTCTAATTTTTAAGCAAAAAGTCTCGAAACATTTCAACGGTTTATAATTCAACTGAAAAAGGTGGTCGATCGGTTGAGCGTAAGAATATAAGAAACAAAAGCGAATGTATAATTGAAAGGAAGTTTTCATAAAGTATTTTATCCGACAAAAGACGAGAAAATCCGTATTTCCTAGTTGTTTTTGTTTGTCAAATTAATCGGTAAGAGATTGATCGGCGCGTTAATACTTTCCAGCTCCAATAACTATCGAAAGGATCAACACGAACGAGACGCTTAAAAATATCACTGGACTCGTTTCTGTCAAACTTTCCATTGATATTATTTTTCTCTTTCCATACACGCTGAATCGTCATTCAGTGTACCAATTTTCGCTTGTTCCTCAGGACTCGATAAAAACAAAACAAAAAGGTCTTGACGGGTTTTTTCGAGGTTTTTCGTCCGAGGCCGAAAAAATAAATGAAGCCGGTCGATCGTCGAAAGAAAAACAAAAAGGAAAATACGCTTTTAGCAATGAATTGTAATTTCCATTTTCCATATTTGCTCGAGAGTTAAAAAACAATATGAATAATGGCGAGCGGTACATGGTCCGTTCACTTTACCGTAATCACGTTGATTCATTCTTCATTCGAAAGCAACGAAAATTCTTTAATTCTGAACGAATGTATGCAACGAAAAATTGACCACAAGCGCCAACTTTTGGAATCCCGAGACGAAATGTATACAAACAAACGAACAAAAAATAATGAAAGAAATTTTCGTTGCATCGCAATGACGTAGATTCGACATAATTGTGATTTTTTGTGACGATAAGGGAGATCAGGCGCTGCTAATCGTAATGTCCGCTCAAAGTTTCGAATGCCTCGCTCGCACACGCACACACACGCACACGCACTCAGACGGCATATATACGCGTATTGGAATCGTACAACCCCGTGTAATGTTCGGTTTCATAATGATTTGTTGATAAATTTGGTTAAATCGTATTTTCGACCAATAGCTTGTGTTGTTACAGGAAATTATTTAAGCCTTACATGTGCACGAACTGTCCGAACACTTTGTTCACTGTGTGTCACCTTTTCCGATATAAATCGCACATAATCGCGGCGCGTTTGTGTCTCCTCGTTCGTTTCTTAACTTTTTACATTTGTCACATTATTTAACCGTTTTATTATCGTGCGAAACGCATCGCTCGTCCGAATCAGAGGATATTGAGAAAACACGGGGACGCGCGATCAATGGTGCGGTCTCATCACGCCAACATTTTTAAAATGCCGAGTGATAATAATCGTAGGTGGGCCAGTAAGGCTGTAGCCAATCCTAGCTGGTACGCTGACGCTTTTTTGCCGGATGCTCCTCGGACAGATGGGCCGGGGCGGGCATCCCGATGTTCCGATTGAACATGTACTTCAACTGGGGCATGTATTTCATTATACTACTGACTTCAATGAGCGGCAACTCTTCGTTCAACGACGAACACTTGCCCGCATCCATCAACATTTTCATTTGCGACCTGTCGCGAGAAAACAAACAAAATCGATTTCAATGAAATTTCAAAATGTGAGGCTGGCTTTGCCGAGGCCAGAAAAATAATAACGCTCTCTCTCTCTCTCACCTATTTCCTTGGTACAATTCAATGCCAAGTACGTCCATGAGAACGTGCCTGCAACTGTTGATGTCGCAGGCGGGAAAATACTGAGATACGAAATCGGGTAGTGTCATCAACAACATTTCCTTAAAGTTGTAAGGCTTGAAGTTGATACAAGGTACCATTTTGCCTTCGACCAGCGCTTTTTGAAGTCCGTAAGGCTGTACTTGACAATTCGTAGTTACACTTTCCGCAATCATCGTCAATTGATTACCGCCGCGTACCCTCGAATCTCTGAAAAAAGAAAAAGCATCGAAACGATCATTAAATTTACGCTTCCACGAAAACACGCACATTTTTCGACGACATTGCGAATGTTTACCTCGAGCTGTTGGAACTTCCGTTGACCGGTATCAATGCCGGTGGGAACTTTGGATGCGACGAATTATGTACAGGTGGTGTATGCCTTTGCGAGTGCGACATGAGATTGGAGGCAGAGGTCGCCGGATGCAAGAGCGCCTGCACGTGTTCGGTGCTTAAATTGAACATTTGGGGATATGTGCTCGCACTGACGGCGTTTGGCGCTGCCAGACTAGGAGTTGTGTACGTTCCCGACGACCTGCGCAAAAACGAACAAATATTTAACAATCTTTAATCTATACGAAGATGTGTACGATAATAGTTGCGGTGTGAAAACTTACCAGTCATCCTTGCCATAGGTCGGGTAACTGCGGGGAATGAGAAAGAAATTTTACATCAATGAAAATAGCATGGAACGAGAGGATGCAGCAAATAACCAAATCTAAGGATCATTAAGGTGAATATGCTTTCGCGATCATTTACCCAAGATTCGACTGATTCGAATGAACCGTGGCCCGGACGAGGGGAGGTGGTTGAGCCTGAGGTACAGCTTGGATGGTCGTGGTCGGATAAACCGCTGGGTATTGAGACGGCGCACCGCTACTACTCGGTCTACTTCGCGATTGTTGATGTTGTTGTTGTTGCTGCTGCTGCTGATACGATTTGTTCGCCGACTGGATTTGCTGCAAGTTTCGATAAAGTTAATATGGAACAAGGAAACGAGATTGGGCATGAAAATTGTGAATCGAATGAAAGTGATGGCAACGGAATCGAGCGGCGTCGGTGTGAATTCAACGTAATAAAAAGGAAACACGTAATTGGGTGGAGACAGAGAAGAGATTTATCGTTTTGATGCTTAGTTGGAGGTTGGGGCGATAATTGGTGTTTGCCAGAGTTAGTGTGTATCGAAGAAGAATCTCGATGTCTCGATATGAATGGAGATTGAGTCTCGAATGGCAAAATACTAACGTTATGCAATCCTAAGGACGGATTTTGCATTCTTATAATAGAATTTGGCTGAGAGAGCGGTGAGACGAGCGGTGAGGTTTGAAAAGTGGGTTGTCCACCGACGAGACCGGACCATCCGTTAACGACGGTAGGAACGACGTTCAGCATCGATTGTGCGCTGTTGTTGTTGTTGTTGTTGTTGTTGTTGTTGCTGTTGGATCTTACCGAGGAGACGGTATTGGGAGATAGATGCGACGGATGAGTGGTAATAGTTTGCCTCTGTTGATTGACTTGTTGATGGAGAGTGGTGGTGCCGCCGACGCTGCTGTTGGTTCTCGGTACCATATTCTGGTGGGTGTTGAGGCGAGAATTGAGCGAACTCTTGTTGGAATTATTTTGAATCTGTTGGGAAGATTTAGTAGCGGGAGGAGTGGGCGGTTGTTTGGTCCATCCGCCGCTGCCGCTGCCGCCTTTGCTGCTGACGAATAATTGCGAGTCCATGACTTTGCTCGGCCAATAATCCTCGAATCCGGTGCCGGGTGGGAAGTAGCTCTTTATGTCACTCAGACTGATTACCGAACACGTTTCACTCGCGAACAATTCGTTTCTTATACCCTGTACCTTGCAGCAAAATTTTAAATACGACAAGTCCCAACCCTCCAATTTTTCAGCTTTGAGCTTGAGATTGTCCGTTTCACCCTCGAAATAAAAGAGAGGAACGTATTTGAGATTGTCCTTGACGGTGTAAGGTACGACGGACTCTTTGTTTATACGTATGAAGCCGCATTTTTCGGACTTGATGCCTGATGAGCTCGACGAACTCGAGGAGCTCGGGGCATTCTGTCCCGCGGTTAATTTCGTATAACAAACGTCCAAAAATGTGTAAAATTCCTTGGCATCGGCGACTCGAACAACCAAATCTTTAACCGTAAATTGTTCCTTGCCGAATTGTCCCTCGCAATGCCTCATGTTTATCTCGTTGAAGAGCTTGCTCTCCGCCTCGGTTATGTAGTAACTTTTGATACACGTACAACTGTATATGTCCGAGTGAAGGTAACTCAGGTATTTGTTGAGAAGTTTCGTTTCCAATATCCTCACGGAACAATACTTTTCGCCGCCTCGATAAATGCAAGGTATGTGACATTTGTCGAAGGTTATCCATCCGAAATGCCCTCTGAGACTCTCGTCGTCGAGCGGCACTTTGCCCTCCGCCGTTACAACGCTCGGCTTTGGTGTCGTATTCTCGCTCGGCCGTTTCGTCGTCGTCAAATAACCGAGTATACCGGGAAGATTCGGTTGCCCCGCTACCATTCCCGATCTCTGCGACGCTCCCGGCGTCCCAGCCGCTATTTTCGCCTTGTTCGCTTCCACCATTTTGGCAGCCAACTCCCGGATTTCCGCTTCATCCGGACGCTCTTGTTTTACCGCTACTTTCTCGAATGCCCCTGAAACATTAATTTCACACATTTCTCATTTAGCCCTTCGTTCAACACATTCACCAATCAACCAACCTACCAATCCCGACATGTTTTCATTCGATTATTCAATAATACCGCAAATGTTTCTTTTGCCCACCGATTATATCGCCTAATATGACTCTGAAGTTTCCAACATTGAGATTCAACGAAAAACATTTTTTCTATTGATTATTTATTGAATTTTGAAAATCGTGGCAATTTTTTGAGTCGATTGAGTTTTTCGGTCGCAAGAGTGAATCGTTTTATTGGCCGGAGCAAATATTCAATAATAATTGTTGGCTCTGCTGAAGAAATAACAGAATTTCGTTGCATTCCAACGATGCAAACTTCAGGATCATTCGCCTAACGAGGCCAGATTCGAAAATTTATTCAGTCCCGACTTTAAAGTCGTGCGTGCGCGGATACGGGAAAATTTAATCGCTTTCCAGCAGCCTGTTGCTTCTAAATCTCGGTAGCCACGCGGATAAGAAATTTCATCAAAAATTACTATTCAATTTTCTATATCAAGTGAATGTATAGCAATTTTTTATATTATTTTCTCTCCGTGTAGCGATGAGTTTCGGGGTTGCAGAGTTGTTGAAAAATTCTCCTCAATTTTTTCGCTTTTTCGACTTGATATTATAAATGCCAAGGGACTGAAAAGCGAGAAAAATTATTTCCCATGTCGATAAACATCGAAGTGGGACAGTGATTTCGATCCAAAAACTCGCTCATCGCAAGTTTTTTCAAAGTATCATCGACTAAAAAGTACGAAAGGCACAGGGAGCAGCAGTGTTAAGGGGCTCTGTCCGGTTAACGAATTCCCGACGAAATGCATTTATGCATGTCCGAAGCGAGCCGCGGCCTGTATGAACCCCGTTTCGTGAGAAACTTGGAGAATACATGAAAAAAAAAAATGAAAAACAAGAAAGTTTGAAGGACTTCCGAGAACGAATTTGTCCCGAATGAAAGGTCAAACATTGGAGGTTAAACACTGTAGACTACGCTAATGTCAACAGTTTTTTTTGTTTTGACTCATTGATACGTC
Source organism: Diadegma fenestrale (assembly GCA_037043255.1). Lineage (NCBI taxonomy): Eukaryota > Metazoa > Arthropoda > Insecta > Hymenoptera > Ichneumonidae > Diadegma > Diadegma fenestrale. The sequence continues at coordinate 3,143,343 of CM073316.1, forward strand.
GTAAAATTCCCTCAAAGTACAGTCTTGCAATCGATTGCACGATATTCGTCAGAATATTCAAATTTTCCCAAAACGGTCGGATATACATATATATGTATGTTTTTTTTTCATTGGTCGAAAACGAAGAAAAATAGCGTCGAATTAGAACGCTACGAACTTTGCTCTGGCGTAGATCGCGTAGACGCGAGTTGTTGAACTTTGAAAATATATTCGAGAAATTCAATGAATTTGATAATTGATGTGATAACAATTGGAATCCGTTCTAATTCACAGTCCTTAAGAAACTTGGCGTAGGTATATTGTCGCGTGCGTCTGTTTATATTTACATACGAGTAATTGGTGAATGGTAATTGAAGTGGTCGATTGAGCGACGAATTCGTATAGCTGAAGGAAAAGAGTATGAATTTTGGAGTTTTACGTACGATTGATTGCACAGACGGTGGAGAGATTGGTCTCCGGTGAGGTTTTTGCCAAGAGCACAGCCCTTTCCGAGGCCAACGCCATTATTTTCAATGTACAGGTAAATGCCGTGAAGTTAGACAAGAATACAATGATTCTAGGGTGGGGAGAGAATATTGAGAGAAAAAATGACGAAGAAAGCAAAAAAGGTTGGGACGTTTGAGAAGAAAACGACAAAAAACAACCAATGAGAAACGTCTTGTTGGTGTAATAACCTTGGGATTTGTTTACCGAACGCAAGACTGCACGGGTCACTAGCAATTTCGTGAGAACAACCGCGACGTCGGTTAGGACGGGATACGAGCATTTTTTCTTCAATATGACACACGAACGTTTCCCCTGCGAATGAAATTAAAAAATTACCAAGACTTCACGAGTGCGAACGATGCTTCTTGGAAGGGAATTAAAAAAAAAAGTTATAAACAATGCGAGTGACATGATTGTTATGGTGTTGAAGAAAACATGTCGTCTTCCTCGTAACTCATAGTTCGTCAACATCGTTCGCATTGGTGAGTGTACAGTCTGGCACAAAAGCTGAGAGCAGGCAGGAGCGACGTCGGCGGAGGAAAAAGCAACTCGCTGTGCCATGTGAAACTCGAGTCGGGGGGAGGGGAATAGAAACACGCACGAAATGATCGTATAATCGGAGGGAAGAATGAATGAAAAATGAAGCTCGCTTTCGAAGAACCGTTGTATATTTTACGTGCTGAGTGAGTGACGTCAGTGGGAATCATGGAACGAAAGAGAGAGAGATGAGACGAGAAATGGTGAGGCCAAGGACCCTGTCACGCACGGTAAAACCGCTGGCGTGAGAAAGAGAGAAAAGTGCGTCTAGAGCGCCGATCGAAGCAGTTGTCGAAAATTTCGAAAATATGTATTCTCCGGCAAAAATAACTTGTCAGGGAACGAATTGGGATTCTTTTTCAAATTTGGCCACGACGCAAGAAAATTTTGAACTCTGACAGCTGATCAGCAGAGACCACGATTCAAAGATTCAAAGAACGGATTATTTGGATGAAAAACGCACAACAGATCTTTCAATCCCCCGAGGAACAGAGAGTTAGTTGTTGGAAAGTCTATTTTTTGACAGGTGAAAATCCATGTGCGCGAACTCTGGCAAGAAAACAGTGAAGCGAATGGAGGGGGGCTGAGACACACTGTACGGCGCGCACTGTCGTCCGAACGATTTCACCGAGTTACGATGCTCGTCGTTTGGTGGCAGCACGAGACACAAACGCTTCGCGACGTACCGAACTATATGTATACAAAAGTCGAATGCGCTTCACATGTTCCTCACGACCCTTGATAAGCCTAGAGTGTCAATGTGTATCGGAACAATGACCGAATTTTTAATGCAGTTTTAATCCTCAATCAAAATAAATGCGTTCTCGCATGCAGGTCAAAGAGTCGTAGAAAAAAGTGACATTAGGCACTGACAGAAGAGCCAGAAGAACTTTAAACGAAACGCGGCGTGTTTTTAGCCAAGATTCGTGCGATCGCGTCGTCGATAAATAAAAACTTGTTGAAAGTAAAAAGCGTCCCTCAAAAATGTTAAACATAACCGTATTCAAGCACAAAAATCGTAAAGAAAGAAAAAATAAACGTTCTTCCTACAACTTTTCAGGTGGTACAGCCTCAATCAATAATCTATCTATCGACACAAACCTCATAATATCGGGAACGATAGATGGCGTACAGAATCGCCGATGGAATCGAAAAAAAAAAACATGATTTGTCGTCAAGAAATATCTTGGATGTGTATAAAGAGACGATCGAATATGCAGCATAATAATAACGATGGAGACACGACACGTGTAGGCCTAAAAGTCTAACCCCTGAATCACTGTTTTTCAACATGTTTCAACGTGAAATTTGCAGCTGCATACGTATATACGAGTAAATTTTCTTGCTTCACACTCAACAAGGGTGGAGTAATCATTACGAGACGAATGCTACTACGTCCGTTGTGTCGTGTGCGTATGTGTGTATGGACGCGCGTGTGCGTGTATTGCAACAGTCGAAAAATATAGCGAATTTAGAAATTTAGCCCAAAGCACGATGAGCAGCTCCGTTTTTTTTTTTTTTTTTCGTACACTTTCCCGAGCGTTGTAACTGTTAATCCCTTTCAATAAATCCGCTTTCTCGCTGGATTCGAAAACTCACACAAACACACGATTCAGGCGAAAATAAAGATCGAGGCGGATGATGGTAGCATTTGACACATTGGTAGAGGTTGAATTTTTTGGAGCATGTAGTTTTACGAACCCGTGAAATTAAGCTGATGCTGTTGAGTCGAGTGCTGCTGCATTGACATCGCACAGCACCGGTCCGCCTCGCGGATAATACTGCGGCACTCCACCGTCGTGTAGCAGCACCGGCGACAGCAGTGTCAGAGCAGCACGGCTCGAACCCCGGAGCCGGCCACAAATTTTGCTTCGCCCGCTGTGCGCGGTTATTGAATCGAGTCAACTTTTGCTCGAAACTGTATCAACGCGCGTTGAGATATGCTTTTTAGACGCTGGTATCGAAAAAAGGGGCGATTCGAGGGTGCAAATTGAGACGATGTATTAAACGAGTAAGCGAGAGTGGGGGGAGGACGGATAGGCCCCGAAGACGGTGGCGGAGCCAGCGCTACGCGCGCTTCAGACCCGTCGTTTTCACTTGCACAGGCCTTCACATTTTCGTGCAGTAATCACAGAGCTTTTTTCTCACACCACATACACAACCGATACACGCGTCAACAAGAAAAACCACTAAATCTCCATAATTGATCATTTTTTTTCCAACAAAACTATGAATCATCCAGATTGAATAAATAAACGATAATAAGACGTTCCCCGTTCTATGAGGGAGTACGACGAGCGACGAAAAAACAAACGCCTTGCTCGTCGCGTGCCGCGGCCTCCGCGACAATCGCTCAGACGAGAGCGAATAGTTGGGGGATGTAAGCGCGCACACACGATATACCAGGAGTGTACGACGACCACCGCCGAGCGGCAGGGCCAACTCCGGACACTAGCGCCACTCTCAACTATCGCGGTCATAACCACCACTCATTCTGCTATTTCGTTTACGCGTCGCGGCGTCGCGGATGTACACCTTAACCCGAGCTCCGACATGTGCAGCAGTACTCTGCCTCATGGCACTCTTCCCGGTCGAGAGATATTTCGTCCTCGTTCACAATCGAGACGAAATATTATCGACCGTCACTCGGTCGTCTCTTCGTTTTTCTCATTCTTTCACACTTGCACGCCATTTTCATACATTCGTCATTCATTCGGCATTTTCATCGTGTTTTTTTCCCACATTTTCTCGTGTTTCTCACCCATTTACTTACAACGAGATACACAGATCCGATTCGGTTAAGCCGGCAACGCAGATTCAATACGTAAACACTAGCCAAGCCCGATCTAAAGTCCAAACAAAAAGTGCGTGTTCCACGTGTTACTCACGAGCCCAAAGTCATCCATTTCTCCTGGACAATCTCGCTCACAAAGACCGAATAAAAAACACTCATTTTCATTCCCCGATACGGACTCATCGCCACGAGAAATACTCTATAAATCTGTTCGCGCGTAAAATCAGTAAAACGAGAACGTAAACAAAGTGTCGCAATGAATTAAATTGATCACGCGTCATCTTATCGACAGTGAGACGGGCCGGAAATATAGAAAGTTCAAAATTTCAAATTCGACCGACAGGAAAAAACAAATTTTCTTTTTCATACATTACGTCCTGATTTTTAATGAACAAAAAACAATAAAGACAATTCCTTCGGCGGAACTTGAAACGTTTGCATTTAAAAACGGCAGGAAATATTGAAACTTTTGGGATATTTGGAGTGGGTGCGTAATTGTTTGTAAATACAATGGCTGCGTTCGGAGAGTCGATGTCAACGCTAAAAACCCAACCATAATTCATATTATTTAGGGCTACGAAATCGACCCTTCAAACCAAGTCTCTGCTTGACGATGGAAAAACAATCAGCGTGAATAAAATTGGTGAAAAAAATGAGAATGGAGAAACTTTAATTCCGTTACCTATTCCACGATATTGCCACGTACTACGATACCTCCGTTCTCGTATGATTTGTATGTCTTCATTGTTGGAATGTATAGAATTTGTAGAGCGATATCGTCGGATATTATGTTGACTAACGAGTTGATTTACCGGAACCGATGTATGATTTCCATTAAACTGACTGATGTAATTTCTGTATTCATTGACGGCGTGCGTCGTGCGTAAAGATTTTTTTTTTCGTCTCCGAATGACGTGATTGTTCCTCGGATGGTAAACCATTTTCCGTTCTCCACCGATTCACAGTCTTGATGAGTTTTTTTTTTCTCAATGAATCTTGTAACGCGAGACAGTTTCGATCTTCAGCAAAGACTGTCATCAGTTTGGTGCGAGCTATAACCTCTCGAATGTATTCCGAACGCGCTGACGACTTAACCTATTTTCGAAAGAAAACAAAAAAACGAGTTTTCTCTGCCGATAAAACGTTTTTATATAATTGTTTCGAAAGGTTTGGTCGATTTGCAAAAAGAAAATGACGTTCGGATATGTCTAGCGTGACGTCATGGACGTTGAACGAGGTTGCGAGATGGCATGACGACGAAACAACGAAAAATCTTCGTTCGCCATTGTTTTTATCGACATTTCTATATTTCATTCGAATATTTCATTTGATTTCGGGGCGATTCGACTTTTAGGCAAGAACGAAACGTCTCGGTATAACTTGATGGCCTTGGCTAAAACGTGACAAAATCATTTAGCAAATGTTTGAAAAAATCTTGATTCGTTTGTTCGTTCGGAAAATTATCGATTCCCAGTAGAATTTTTGGTAGAATGTTTTTTGAGGTTAAGTTACGATGTTAAGGACGATCTAAAATTTCCTCGAAGAGAATCCAATGAGCAACAAGCAACACATTCTTTCTGTGTGCGTGTTTTTCCACATGCTTTTATAGAACGTGAAATATGAATGAGCACAAAACGATAGAGCGGCGACTAAATTTCGAGAAGTAATCAAAAAATATGATGCTGAAGTTTGCAACGTTGGAATGCATCGAAAAATATTTAATTTTATTGAAGATTCGTTCAATTTTCAATGTTATCCAAATTTTTCGAGCCGATATGCTTTTCGAATGGCAAAAATTGATCATTTTATCATCGTAATTACATTCTGTAATTGAATAATTATTTTTTTCAAAGATAAAAATGAATTTCGTTGCATTCCAACGATGCAAACTTCAGAGTCACTCAAAAACTAAGGAAGAAACATCGGTTTCCGGTTTGCTCGGGTGACTCGCACATGCATCGTGGAGCGGAAGGAGACGGTTGCATCGAAGCGCGGTCACGCTGTTTACGACGTAGTGAACGATAAGAATGAGAAGAAGAAAAAATCGAAAAGTCGAATAAACGATCAATGCAAATAGACTTGACCTTAATGAAAAGGTGAAAGACAAAGTATGCAGGCTGATAAAATAACGGATAAAGAGGAGGGGCAGGGAGGTAAGGGATCGAGAGATAGCGAAAGAAGAGGCGGCGGTGGCGGCGATTTCGTGTAACATGGATTTTCATATCGCGAGAGTACATACAGCTCAAAGAGTAGCGCGCTCCGGGGACCCCGTAGTAGTTAGAGATCCGGAGCGCCTAATGTGACAACACCGCACGGTCGATATACTCTTTCAGGCAAAGTGCCAAGATTGGCAAACGCGTAGTATATAGCGCGCGGGTTTCAGGTGATCTCTCGCCTCCCCTCCCTATTAAACTCGGTGCCCCCTCCCCGGCGCCTCCTGCCCCCGCGATCGCGCCGGGAACCCGCTGGATTTTCAGGCTACCCTGGTGGGGGGCTGAATTCTAAACGGCAGTTGTGGCGGCGAGGGGGGGGGGGGGGGAGCGAAGCTGCGCAGAACCCGGCCGAGCGCGTCTCGCTTTGGCGCTTACGCGCACTCTTTTATATACTCCACCACCGCGAGCTTATGTACCGTCGTATGTATTATACTTATTATTTTAACCATGATTTACGGGCGCGGTGTTGCCACATCGTTGGAGCGCGTACCGCGGGCACGCCCACTGCGCTCTCTAACAACGTTGCTTACATACACGCGCACACACGCCTGTGCGCGTGTGTGTTGCGACAACACATGGTTATAAAACAAATAAACGAGCGTACATCGATAAGGAGAGGAAAAATATAAATTTGTATGAAAATAAAAAAGAGCCATGTGCTCTTGTATCGATTTGTTTAGTGTACTTGACGATCACGTTTATGTAGTCGCTAATTATGATCGGTGAAACTGACAGCGCCACCGTAACAACGTCCGCCGAGCGGCCATTTTGTCTGAGCCTCGATTAACCTCACTGTGCCCGCGTGCTTATAAACATTCGGTAGTTTTGCTGCGCATTAACGAACAGTCGACATAAATATTGAATGTTGGGGAAAAAAAAAAACGGAGCGCGAGTAGATATGGGCATTTATGTGGAATAGGAATTTCGCTCGAGGTCGTACAGCGTTGCCGGATCATCAACCGCTCGGCTCGTCCTTGGGGCGCCGGCTCATGGGAGGGCGCTCGGGGCCAGTTGTTTTGGCAACGTCGGAAGCCCCTGCGATCTATTTATAGAAAGCCTCTATCGCCGCTGTTGCTATGCTGCTGCTGCTGCTACGATGTAGCGCAGTTACTTTCCGGAGTAAGGGCTGGGCGCCAACGCGGGGGTAGGCACAAAGGAGGCAAGGGGAAATAGGTGGGAGAAGGGATTACCGAAAGAGCAGCATGGCGGCCATACCGGATATGAGATCTTCGGGAATGCGACGTTGTCAGTGTTGGCCTCCACCCTGGGCAACTTTAACGATCCAACATTGAACTTTGGCATTTTAGTGCCACCAGCAAAATCTTATTTTCATGTATCATTTTATTAACGTGCAATTAAAACGAGCAAGCAGGATAAAAACGACAAACAATGTGAAAATATAACATGACACGGATACGTATGTAAAAATGGCCGCCGTTGAACATTGGACGGTGAGACACGCGGAATTAGATGGATATATGTAGTTAGAACACGGCAAAAATAATAACAATCATATGACAATCGGTTGGCTTTCTCCCACGCGGACACGAGAGGTAAATAAGGTCGCGGAGTGGGGGCAAGGGGGCTCCGAAGGTCACGTCTTGGTGTATTTGCTCGACGGATGAATTTCGCGAACAACAGGAAAAACGGAAGTCTCTGATGAGCTAACAAAGACAAAAAATTGTGGCTTTTTTTTCGTTATTTCTCTTTCATTATAATTTATAGCTCGCGCCTCGGTCTCTTTAATTTCGTCTTCTCTTCTGCTCCGTGCGTATTATTCATCAGCATTCTCCCATCTCAGTCTTTCGTCGTTGTTCGTGTTTTCCCGCTCGAACGTGCAACGAGGTTTGAGGACTTTCACGAAGAATTCTCTCCGATTGCCCGAAGAAGCGCGCTTTCCCTAAAATTGCAAATGGCGCCGAGCTCGTGAGGCAGCTGAGACGTTAGGGCGTATAACCCGCGCGGAGAGCGCGAGCCACGCATGTCTTGGTACTTTCGTACTCGCCGAAGAAAACGGACGCTACAGGAGCCGCTGGCTCGGCTCGACTCGGCCATCTCCGGAGATCGCCGCTTCTGTTACATCACACCACCGTCCTATCGCTATGTGCATTTACCGCCGCGACGTTGTACATAAGCCACCTTTTACATTATGTACCCGCCGGCTTGGGGCCGCACATATTTTCCCCTGCCAAAGCATAAATCGAGCGCTCCCCTCTCCTCCTTTCTCAACGCCTTATGTACACGTGTATGTACACTGTAGTACATAAGGCGTATATAGCGTTAAATACATATGACCGGCATACGTGCCAGCCCAGTCGTTTTCTACGTGCCTGTATACGCCTGTACATAATGTACACCTTTAATTATATATATGTAGCCTTTCGTACATACGCATATATGTAGTTTATTGAGCACGAGAACCGAGTCCACGTTACACGAGGCTGTGAAAGCTCCTTCACCCCCCTCGCTCGCTCAAGCTCTTCGCAGTCATCGAATGAGAACCATCCGACAACAACAAATTCACCCTGCCTTGGCTAGGGCTATTCATCATTTGCTTTTTCTACTGTCGTTACAGAACTACTCATTGTCTGTCCAACAAACGAACAATTCGCCGGAATTTATTATTCCCCCAACCGTATAGCGTGTCACAATTTTTTCTTCCTTTTTCTTTTTACGAAATTTTTTCATCGAGAATTCTACGAGAATCAGGTTGACGACTGTTTCGGCTAAAGTTTCTCGTCTCACGACTCTGAAGTTTGCATCGTTGGAATGCAACGAAATTCATTCATATCTTTGAAAAAAATAATTATTCAATCACAGAATGCAATTACGATGATAAAATGATCGATTTTTGCCACCCCAAAAGCATATTCGCTTGAAAAATTTGGATGACATTGAAAATTAAACGAATTTTCAATATAATTAAATATTTTTCGATGCATTCCAACGATGCAAACTTCAGCATCATCTCGTCTCGTTAAGTTACACTCGTCTTGGACTTGACGTTTCATCACTGACCGGACGTTTGTTGTCATCTTCGCAACTCCGCAGGCCTGTCTCGCGATTTTCATCAAATGTTCAACAGACTTTAGTCGGGGGACCCATCGATTCTTACCCGGAGTACCTTTTTTCCCTCGTTCGTAGATGAAAATACAAAAATATTTCGGAGATTCAACGATGGGGATGCTTCTTATTTTTTCACTTTTCCAATCAGACTCGACCAAACTCGACACCGCGGATGGCCGACACATGGATTTCAAACCAGTAAAAATGTTGACGAGTTTTTTAAGTCACGAGTCTTTGGATTTTATGAGACGGACGTTTGGATCGTTGGAATTTAACGAAAATTATGTTTTTTATTCATTTTTTTCATAATCCGTGCGGTCTTTTCAGTTTTTTTTTCATAATTTTACATTTGCAATGGCGAAGAAGGCTGTCACATTATCGTTGACAATAATTTCATGAAAATGTATCGTCCTCATATAAAGAATAAACGTTTTTCGTTAGATTTTCCAGGTCCATTCGCGTCTTACTATTCTCGTATATCTCGTAAAGTTTCATATTCAGCAACGACAACTACTCGAATTCGACGTTGCAAAGTCTTGCACCATTTTTTTCTGTATTTTACGATCGGAATTTTTGAAAAAAACGCATTTTGTCCCTTTGCTACAGTTATAGAAAATTGAAAAACGAACAAACTCGTTGTTAACAGCCATTTTTTATTAATAATGTTAAAGTTTTTATCGTTAGAATGCAACGGAATGCTGTTTTTTCATGATGCTGAAGTTTGCAACGTTGAAATGCATCGAAAAATATTTAATTTTATTGAAAATTCGTTCAAGTTTCAATGTCATCGAAATTTTCCAAGCCGATATGCTTTTCGAATGGAAAAAATGGATCATTTTATCACCGTAATTAATTAAATCCTGTAATTGAATAATTGTTTTTTTCAAAGATATAAATGAATTTCGTTGCATTCCAACGATGCAAACTTCAGAGTCATCCGATGCGATGTGAATGTCTATGAACATTAGCAACGATGCTCCGAACCAACTGAGCACGAGTTGGACTTTTTTTTCGATGAGAAAAATAAAAATGAATACTTGAAGAAAAGAAGAAAAATCGATTGACGAATGTCAAATTCGGGAATATTATGCGAGGATCAACGTGAGAATGACCGGTGTCGTGTAACAATGTAGAATTAAAAAATGGTCTTGACACATTTTCGGTCTCTCTTGTTTCCACACAACCTCAAAACCTATTTGTATAAATTTCATAGTGAGATTTCGTACGATAGAAATACTTGGCCATTGAACGTACTTATTTCGAATTATTGTTAACCTTTCGTTTCGTAACAATGTAATGAAAAGGGTTTCGTAAACACGTCCCTTTGTCGTACACATTTTTCTATTCCTCGCTCGCTCTGGCCCTCTTTGTCTCCTACGACGTCTCTCGTTGTCTCTGAGCTCTGAATATACGAGAATATTGTAAGGGGAAACAACATATACGTATAAATTGGTGAATGGTTAAGCTCGAGATGTACGTAGACTTTATTGTCGCGAAGAATTCGTCTCATTCAGTTACAAACGTTGAATTTATAATTAGCAGTCTAATAGTAAAGACAAAGACAACGAAATACAGAAACGAGGCTTCTCAAATGCCAGATATGGTCCTGAAGTTTCCATCGTTGGAATGCAACGGAATTCTGTTATTCCTCCAGCAGAGCCGATAATTATTATTAAATATTACATCCGGCCAATAAAATGATTCTCTCTTGCGACGAAAAAACTCAATCGACTCAAAAAATTGCCACGATTTTCAAAATTCAACAAATAACCAATAGAAAAAATGTTTTTCGTTGAATCTCAACGTCGCAAACTTCAGAGTCATATGCCAGATAATTCTTTGAATAACGTTTAGTCTGTCATTATAGAAAAGAATCTTTTTCCCAGAGTCAAAAAAAACGTGCAAGATTTGTGGTGAAAATTATAGGAAGGATAAGAAATCGAGATTTTCGCATACTAACGTGAGGAAATCAATAAATCTGAAGTTTGGGTGTTTTATTTTTGGAAAAAATGATTTTTTGATCGCAAAATTTAATTAAAATGATGAAATGATCGATTTTTAAAACCCGAAAAGCACATGGGCTCGAAAAATTCGGATTTCACTGGAAATTGACGAGTGATCAATGAACTCGAATATTTTTCGTTGCAAACTCGAGTAGATGGGAGGAAAAGGGAGTCTCTCGGAAGGAAGAAAGAAAACCGATGGAACTGGAACAAGATTCATGGCCGAGACAATTTCAAAGTACAAGAATCGTAGGCAAACGCGCGTTCAGTGGCCCAAATTGTACCGGGTGCGCAAAGATTACGAAGATAGTGGAAAGGACTGAGAGAGAGAGAGAGAAAGCGAAGCCACAAGATCAAGCTTGTTTATCCATATGAGGGTCGTTGAATCGGGTTACGCGGCGACAATAACAATTGGTAAATAGAGAGTGAGGGGTAAACTGCAACAAGGGTAAAGAAAGAGAGGAAGCGCGGCTGTAGTCCGAGTGAGCGGTGCGCCGTGCATAATCCCCTCCCTCCCCCTCGCAACAACTTTCCTCCTCACTGAAAGCTTCGGCCCCCTCCCTTTTTCTCCCCACCTGGGCTCCCTCGCTCGCATAATTATAATTCATTTATAATTTCCTTATTCGCGCGTGTCCGCGCGGCTCAACCCGCACATACATCGAATTTCAACGTTTCCTCGAAAAGTATTCCCCAACGAAAAATGCTCAATGAAATCGTTGCCAACTTTATAAACTTTACAGACATTACAGATTGTTTAATCGGCAAAAAACAATAGTTTTCTTGCAACGCGTTGCCAAAATCGCACATTCCTTCCGCGTGGAATGTTTAGAGAAGAGAAAAAAAAAAGAAAAAAAATTTTCGGCGTTTGGAACGATTGGAATAAAGCTGGGCCCACGTGAGACTCCGGCCAATGTTATTGGATGCTCGACTGTCACTCATCAACGACTCACGCCTCTCTGTATATACACGAGGGTCCGCGATAACTGCGCATTTTAATGGAAACATCGATCCACCGATAAATGTCGATACATATTTTGGAATTGATATTTTTCGCAAGGGTGTCAACAATTTCCCAGGAATTAAGCTTGAAAAAACGTTTTCGAAAGACCAGTAAAAATAAATTTCGAAAACTCGTGAATATGAAAAGTTTCAAGTGTCGAAATGTCACGTGTGCAAGCTGGGAAACTGCTATTTCGAAATAAACGCGTAATATCGAGTACACGAAGAAAAGAAAAAGTAAAACCGAACATTGCGCGCAATAGCAAAGTTCAAGGCGATGAAAAAATCTAGGAGGGTTGAGAATTACCAATGGAAAAAAAAGAAACAACAACTTTGGTGTGGAATAGCGATTATTGTGCGGTGACATCTACGTTGCGATTTGGTAGCTAAACAGGATCGCACACATAGAGACACAGCGCGGGCAAAACACACGTGGAAAGAGCGGGAAAGACCCGGCCGGCTCGTATCGTTCTCTCTCGCGTTATGCCGGGTCGAAACGCGATTCTCAGTTGTTCTCGACACGATGATGAGCATAACCTCAAAGTGACGGTTTGAAAACAATCGAATTACGAGGAGAAGAGGAGAAAAAATAGAGAAATACAAACCTTTGTCGACGTTCACCCTGACAATCTGCACGTCCTCGTCGAGGCAATTCCTGTCTCCCATCTCGCTAGACTGGACATCCATGCACATAATTTACTCGTTCAAACTAGTGCACGAAACACGCACTGGACGGTGAAAAACCGTCTCCGTTGCACTTGGCACGCGTCATTTATCAAGCACATTTCCAAACGAGCGTGCGTTTCTCTTACATTTTCACACAAGCGTATTTATATACGCGTATTACATGTATAGAGGCATTGATTCGCGTGAAATAACAAAAAAAAAAGCGTTGATCGCAGTAACAAAGTAAATGTCGAAGAAAAAGAGAAACAAAAAACACTGTTTCATTAATATTTGCCTCTATTATAAGACAAACAAACACACGGGTATGGCATGCACACGTCACAAATTAGGTTATGTGGACTGGTAATCGCGTTGCTCGCTTGTTACCACTGCACCAACACTTTTCGAACTATCTCGGTGTTTCACTCTGAATTCGTGCGGCTTTTCGACGTAGGAGGCGCTTGCAATCCTTCTTTATGTATTATGTATGTACATACACGTATATTATGTATATAGAATTATTATTATCATCTATGTAACGTGTAGATCGGTACACTGGTCTATATACACGTCCGCGCGGTGGCGCACGCTCGTGCAACGTAGAGGAGAGCGTGTGCCTCGATAAACGATGGCGAGAGAGAGAGAGAGAGAGCCGTGTATGCAACAAACGGTTCGAGCTCAGCCGTTTGCCAGGGAGAGCGAGCGAGATCGCGCGTGAAAACAGGGCAGGAAGTAGTATTGCGGGACAGCGTGGTAGGGGCGTTTTTAAGGAGGGAGTGGGGGAGGGGGGATCGTCGCCGGTATGGAATTGGAAAAGGAGAGAAAGAGGCTTTGAGCTGCAAAAGAGTATCGCCGCGAGGTGGTGAGAGGCGATCGTAGCGCGCGACAAGAGTCATGCACCGCGACGCAAGCGTGTGCTTTATTCGAATCGCGTAATTGACAAGTTTTAAATGAAACTTATGAGAAACGAGAATGGCGAGAATAAATAATGGTAGGAAGGATTCTTGTTGTCCAAGGAACACAAGCCCGAGAGCCCGCACTACACTACGCGCCGTCGTCGACGATGGTCGTGGGCGACTAGAGAAAAAAAAAGAAGAGACACACGAGAGAGCCGGGAGATCTGCTAGATTTGAATGTGAAACGTTGCCACGTTCTTTAACGTTGGAAAAAGGCCTTCCCGCCGCCCGGTACATGTACTCCCTATGTACTCCCTATATACTATTTATATACGCGCATATCCCCACCGTTTACCGCGTTTCTGCCCTTATATACTTAACGGTTGCGACGTTGCCGCACATCCGGTTCGGCCGTTTGTACATACATCCCCGAGGAGTGGGGGGAGAGACAATTTTGCCGATAGGCCGGGGAGTGGGGACTCGTATACTACATACCCTGTGTATAACCTATCCCGCCGCACTTGCGAGCGTTTCTCGCGAGAGGGGAAAACGAGGCTTGCACCATTGCCACGAGGAGAGGGGGTTTTTCGTCGTCGATGAAAATTTTCCATGACGTCGTACCGAGCGCGACGAGGTACGTTCAAAAGTCTCGTGTCGGACCGAGACAGAGTCTACCAGCCTCGAGAGGGGAAGGGGGCGTGCGCAATATTCCCGTATCAACGGAGAGGGGAGAGAACATCGACAGGAAGTTGAAGACCTAAGTTGTTGTCTCGCGCCGCTGCTTGTAGCGCCAGCGACCTCTTGTGGGGCCCTTGCCGCTTAAATTGGGACGCGATTTAACTTTACTCTTTTGTAACAAAAGCTTTTCTTTTCTTTTCTTCTTTCGCCATTTTCTTTTTTTTTTACGTTCCATCGCCGCGAAACATCGGAGGGGAATCTCGGTCGGTTCGGTTTATTGCGTTATCGAGTTTATCCATTTTTATTATTTTGTCAAGTCCTCTGGCGGCCATTTCTTTCGAAAGATGATGACGCGCAAATAAACTTTGGAAACTTGGCAACGCGTGGAAATATCGATGATTCACGCTTCGTTGCCTTTCGTCTTATCCACGTTTCTTCTTTTTTTATTGAAACTAAATGAAAAAAAGTTAAAAAAAAAAAACCCCTCTGATATAGAACGCGCCCCAAAAATTGAAGGTTATTACGCTACCACGTTCGGATATGCCCGTTAATCGAGGTTTTATTACTATGCATTGTTCCGCGTTTTTGCGAGACGATACTTTTCGTTTTTTTCTAACGGCCTGGCTTCGGTTCGTGCACCGCGATGCACATTAATCATCTCGCCATGCGAAGTTGAGACTTCGGGGCTTCGGGCTGAAAGTTCCGCGATATATATATTTATAAGTTTGCTAGCGTGTCTCTGCCTGACAATTATATTTGAAGGAACGCACGCGTTGAGGCCGTAACACACGGTTACAAAGTAAGCCAAAAATGCACAATCGACCGATCGGGGATGACATGAAATTTGCTCAACAAATTCATCATTCTTTTCGCAAACATTCTTGTCATCTCGCAATATTTTGTAATCGAGCCCCGCAACGAAATTCACGGATTTTACGAAGCTCCTCAAACCTTTTCGTGATTTAGAGCAACGTGGAGTCTTGGCGAACGGGATAGTGGGAAAAGTATGGAGAAATAATTACGAGGTAATGATAAAATTTTTATTCGATCCAAGGTTTACTGCAGGACACATTGATCCTGGGATTCGGAAACTGTATGACCGGTGGAATCTTCAAGACCTTTGGTAGCTAAAAGACCCTTTGTACTTTCCGCCTCTTTCATCCACATTTGTACCTGCAAACCATTTGCAACCTGTATTTTTGACTCGTCAGTAAAACAGAACGATTATAGTTTTATGGATTTTTCTTCTTTTTCAATAAAATTGTTTTTGTTTTCTTATCTCCGTACTAACCTGCTGATAGAGCAGATCTCGTCTACGTCCTGGTGGCTCTTTTTTCAATACGCGAACCAACATCCCCAGACAAGACTTGAACTTTTCAAGGGCTAAAACATAATTTCCTTCGGCAAGATATTGCTCGGCAACTTCGCCCATTTCGAGAGCCGCTGCCATGTCAGATGTGGTTTTACTGAGCGTACCTGCAACGACAATGCCCTCGTTTATCGCAAAACATGCGTCGTCGCACTGGGTCTGAGAGACCCATACACCGTTTTTTTTCGTTATTTTCATTTTTCAGAAAAGAAATTTCGCAACAGAAAATGGACGAGACTGAATTCTCGGAGACTTGGAAACTAGCGCGTAATGTCTTTTGCCCTTTATACCGAAGAGCTGCAGCTGTGCGCTCCTCCGAAATAAAATACAGTGCGGTTAGATTAGCACAAAGAATAGGTTGAATCGTTTAGTTACGTTATTATTATTATTATTATTTAAAGTCAATAACTATTTAAGTAACTATACGAGAAGTGAGGAATGCGCAACTTATTTTTCCCTCGAATCGAACTTTTGGGATTGCCTGTATAAGCAGGTATTTGTGACTGCCTGCCCCCAATCTCTTATTGTTTTACTAATGACGTTAAATGGGTAGCTCGTCCTTGGACCAAGTAGGTCGATGTAAAATTCAAAAATTCACCATTACAATTGAAATGATGTTGAATAATTGTCTAAACTCTTAGCACCGCTTCCAAACGACCTTGTTCTCGCTTTCCTTTTCTCTCGGGCAAACAAATTCTCTGAAATTTTGTGTTACAGTCAAATTATAAGTAAACACAAACATAATTCGTGATAGCGGAACGCTGCTGGCCCCCCGCGTGCTTCCCCGGCTGCTTGTAACGTTGGAGCATGCTCGCTGCTTTCTTGTGGTTTAATCTCTTTTGTCGCAACGCTCTCGTCCAGTACGTACAGTTGCTTGAGCTTTTCTGCTCGATTTATGTAATCGGTTACTCGCAATCTCAGTAGCCTTTTTCTATGCGGATCGGATTCGTCTGCGGCAATAAAACACATGCATACACGAGCACATTTCATTTATACAAATATTGACATTTATATCCATAGAAACAGTTGCGTTTAACGTATGGTAAATGAAAAATTTGGTATCGTCAAGACTATACGTTACGGTTAGTTGCCAAACTAGTTTTGCCCGGACATGTCTTCGGGATAAACTAGTTTGGCCTATTTGTGGGTTTTCAGGCCAAACTAGTTTTTCCTGACCGGTACTTCAGGCCAAACTAGTTTTTCCTGACCCGTATTTCAGGCTAAACTAGTTTAACATCATTCTGGGATCCAGGACAAACGGGATTGCAATAATTTATTGAAATTGATGTGATTCGTTGGGAATATAACGAGATTCGCGTACTTGTTAGATGAGGAATAAAGTATCTGAGTGCTTCGCAATACAAATGGAATGCTTCAGATATATTTTTGTCTGCATCCATTTTGACGGCGCTGTTGATGAGTTGGACGGCTTTCTCATAATTATCTTTGGTTGGTGCATGCTCGAGATCCAAAAAGTCGTGGTTAAAAAATCTTTCGTAGCTTATTCGTTCGGAGGGATCGTGTTTCAACAACGAGAGAAGCAGATCTTTGCAGTCCGGCGATATGTGAGCTCCTTTCGGTAACTGCGGTAGCGATACATCATTTTTATTTCATTCGAATCGTCATTTCTCATGGGACGCCGTAGATGACGCGATAAATATAGAGAAAAAAAAAACCATTATATACCTCGATTGGTCGACAATTTTTTATTTTTTCGGCCAATTCTTCGAAACTGTTACTCGAATAGGGAGCTTTACCGAAAAGGCACTCGTACATTATGACCCCGACGCTCCAGAGGTCAACACGTGCGTCGTACTCATGACGCAATAATATCTCCGGCGCCATGTAAAGGGGCGAACCGCGAATCGCAAATTTTTGCTCGCAACTCGCTAAATACTGGGCAAAACCGAAATCTGGAAATAATCTTTTTCATATATTCTTTGATCGTTCCGGCAAATTTGTAATATACGAGATTCTGCCGTACGCACCTCCGACCTTGAGGGTTAGAATTGGCTTTTTGACCAGCAAAAGATTCTGCGGTTTCAAATCCATGTGACAGACATCGTGACTCCGTAAGTATCTCAATGCGAGAGCTAATTGTTGCAAAAATTTTCGACATATGTTCTCCGGCAGTTGATGCCTTTTTCTTATGAAACTCGACAAGTCGCCACCGTCGCAATATTCCATCACGATATAAATTCTCCTGCGATTACGGATTCATCGTTACTCGACGAACGCGAAAAAAATGTATTTTCATATTTTTCATGATGAATTCAACGCTTTTTTATGATTTTCAGGGTTTCTAGAAATAATGAAATGTTTTTTCGTTCACGAACCCATCGTCGGACCAGAAAAAGTCCTTCATCCCCACTACGTGCTCATGTTTAAGGACCTTGAGAAGATTAATCTCCGTCACGAGATTATCCACAGCCGATTTTGAGAGCGTCGAACTTTCGACGCATTTTATAGCAACGACTTCTCGCGAACAGTCCTGACAACAACAAAAATACAAAAGGGAAATATTTTATTGCTCATTTACCTACGGTCGGTAATACAGAGTTTGTGCATGCCATTATCCGATGGATGTACCTTTTTATTCAACGCTTTGTACACCGTCGAATAACTTCCGGTGCCTATTTTCTCGAGAAACGAGTAATCGCTCACGTTAGGAACCGTACTCGTCATTACTATTGACCTTGGATTCCCGGAGCTCAGGTTTTTTTATATTCTAGAAAAATTCAGATTCAAAGTTGTTTCCTCTTGGCATTCAAATGTTTTTACGACTAAAGTTGCGAAACGTTCATAATAAATATTTTCCCGTTGTGCTAAAAAATCCTTTGTCCATATGGACGAGAGATACCGATCGAAATTTTCTCTCCAAAGTTTTTTTTTTCACTATACTGTTCGGCCCCAAAATTCCTTTTTTTTTTTTTGAAAGAAAAAATGATCGAGTCACGTAACTTTGCGAAAATTCTGCAATTATTTCGATTCAGGAAGTGCTTCAGAGCGTCGATCGTGGATATTAGGGTGTGAGTGACATTTTCAGCGTTTGCACGTCTTTTCGTCACGACCCTGCACCACACGACTCGCTGAAAGTTTGAAACGTGAAATTACAAGCGTATTATTATTAATGAAGTACATATGTCGATCCGGATATTAGCAATCGAGGGAGCACAGCACTAAACTTGAATAAAGAAAAAACGAAATAAATATTGTACGACGGAACGAAATAACCTAAAAGTGTGATTTTAAACTAGCTCTGTGCACACATGGCTGATGGTACGTCGATCTTTCTTCTTTTCAACCTTTCGTCCTTTTTCCTTTCATACTTTATGGAACAAAGTTCAGAGAGTTATAACCTTTCGAGTGCATACTGGGTCGTTTTGACCCGACCAACAATTTTCTGTCACCGAGTCTTTCGCATTTAATGGCAACCGATACTCGTTTGGCCAATTAATTTTCCTTTATTACGCTAATTAGAATTGTATTCGCAGCTGAATAATTTTCGGGACATAGATGCGCGAAATGCGTTATGGTTACCCAACGTTGCTATGGTGAACGCCAGTGTGCGAGAGGGATGGATCTTCGTAAGGATCCGTCTCTCCCGCCACTGCGATTCGTTCCTTATCTGCAGCGTAGCAACGAGCAGTCAAACTTTGTCTCACATTCTCGTGTTACGATTGATTTCAACCCTTGATCTCGGGTTACACATTGTACATGTAAAAACTTTGGTAGATCGAGTAAGCACTTTTCCATTTCGGAACTTGCTCTTTTCGTTTTTATTCACAGTTTGAAAAAACAAAAACTTGATCAAAAAGTCGTTATTTTTTTGCTCATTATTGAAAGAATTTGTGTGACTCGTGTATATTATATTGAATTCGGAAATAGAACGAGAAAATATATTGAGCAACAAAAACAAAACATTTCGTAAGGAGAAATAACAATAAAGCCGTAATTTTAGAGCTGGTAATAGAACAATCCAGAAATCGCTGCACTCGATCTGCTATATACGTATATGTACGAATCTATATGCCCGCGTACATACAGTCGGAGTAAAGCTTGACGTCCGCTGTACATAAAAAAATACTCGTAAAAATCTTTCTCCGTGCTCCGTTCACTCAGCGCTGAGACGTGAGCGCAGACGTGGTATGTGTGTTATTCTGACAGTGTCGCGAAGGTTATCAGAGCCGATATTTTGCCCGTAATGAACGTTATTGCCGTGTAGAAAACGAATTTTTTTTTTCCACGTGAGTAAACCAATTCGATAACAACGAAATATTGTTTTCCCTCTCATGTGAAGCACCCACTTTCCACTTTTCGTCTATGGGGTGCACACGAATTTTGTTTGTCGAAATTATTTGTTAAACTTTTACCATCACACGGACATCGAAAATAAATAGCCGAAGAAAAAAAAGTGCATCGACGCGACTAACGAAGCAACGTGCAGTTTCGGGCACCAAAGAATTTGTCAAGTAATATAAAAACCTTGTACCTATATCGTACGAAATATGAAATGTAGCACTCACTCGCACACGGCGTTAGTTTAGACACTGTCTGATATTTGTGACGACGGAGGTTTGCGCCTTTGTCCGCTCGAAACAGCTGATTTTAGTCAGTCCTATCGCGTATACGTGCATTGTCGATCGTGTTACGGACGAGGGTAGACCCTTTTTTTCAATCTACAAACGTTTGTGGTATGGTCGTGTTGTTTGTTTCCAAAAATAGTGATTTTTTCTCGATTAATCTCGACCGACCTCCGATGACTCTCGTGTCCCTACAAAAATCCTATTTTCATCTTCCCAGAACGTTCTGTGTTTGTTTGTCGCCTGCAGTGTGTTAATTTTTCTGTCTTTATGAACATCGATCGTTTTAGATCGAAAACGAAAAAAAAAAACACCAACGTGGTAACATTTTTTTACGTTCGTTGAGTTAACGGAATCCGGAAAAGTTTCTGTGGTTTTTCTATTGAATTTATTTGGGTGGGTATGTATTTTTTCATACAAATATATGCGTAATTTATTGTATGGATAAAACGTGTTAAAATCTGAGGAGCATCTGTGTTTGTTTCGGCAAATTCTTGTTATTGCGTCGATGAAATCGGATTTTTAAGTAGGTGAAACAAAGAGAGACCGAGAATTCCACGTCGCAGAAGTAAAAACATAGTTTGGAACGGCGAGGTTAAGTTTCTCGAATGGAGGACAGTCGAATTTCCCCTTCCTTCTGCCCGCGGCCCCTTAACCTTAACCCACCCCCTCCACGCTAGCCTTTTTGTGTTAAAGTTTCTTTTTGATCGTTGCTGCACATTCATCGTTGACACGAGAAACAATGGAAAATGTAATTTCTCGAACGAAAAGCAGGCATTGGTCGGGTGCGAGCTGTGTTTTCTCATAGGTGGATAAAAAAATCTCCGTGTCTTTAGCTCTTCTGAATCCGAGGCGTGACAGCAGTTTCGTAGAGTGCGCCAGCTACCGAAGAATTAATTTCAATCGCGGGCTGTTGTAGCAGCAGCTGATTTTTCAGCATTCGTTTTGTTCTCGTGTCCCGTGAAAAACCAGTATTTTGTCATACCGTGCGCGCGTGTCTGCGCGTGTCTCTGCGCCTGTGTTTATAAACATATAGATATACAAGTTGCATATGTCGCCGTGTGTCCATGTGTGAGTGCGAAACAATCGTGTCGTTTTTTCTCTCTGAAAAGGGGCTCGAGTCTATTCCGTTTTTTATCTTCTTCCAAATACAGGTTTGTCTCTATCCGTCACGCACACACGTACCGCTTGTGTATACATCAAAGTTTATTATGTCCCAGGATCCTCAGCGCGCAATCTTGTTCCGAGCTTAGAGTAGGGCAGCCTCTCCGTGACGTCACTTGTATCGAAACAGCCTGTTTTGTGTTGTTGCGATCTTTCCCGTCGTGTTTTTATCCCAACCAACTGCCAACTTTCCTTCCTTGACTCTTTCTTTTGAATGTTCCCTCTTTGAAAATATGCGAATCGATCGGACTCTCGTGTGTCATTGACAAACGCTGGTGGGTGAGTGTGCACTCTCGAATGCTCGTGGGGAAAGGCGCCGTGTGAATGCTAACGAAACTGCTCGAGTTAACGAGTTTAAGCGATTTATCTGGGTCGAGTAGCTTTCAACCGACACTCTCGTACGTCCTTAATATTTTCATTTATATCGTCCAACATCGCGGTTTCTCTCTTTCCCGGAAAACTCATAAAAAGCCACTCAATAAATACGATTTGGAAATACAAAAATTAACTCGGGTCGTTGTAATGTTTTGTTTTGTCATGTCGTTATCAGACACGTGAGACATTGCAACTCGGAGCTGACGCATCGTCAACGCCAAAAGGTACGCTTTTGATCGAGGGCGTATCTCTCGAGGAGTCAATCATTCGATAAAAATGGATTCCGAAGAAGAAACACTCTACGACGAAGTCGACTCTGGTAACGAGTCCAGCGGCGACGACGTCGATTTTGCTATGGAAATCGAAGCTGTTAATCCGAGAGAGAGAGCCGGAGACAGCGACGAATATCCTTTCGAAGTCCTTTCCACCGAAGAAATTGTTCAGCACATGGTCGATTGCATCAAGGAAGTTAATACGGTCGTCGAGGTACGTTTTCCTTGAACTTAATATTTCCATAGTCACAAATTTCAATAAAAAACTTTTCGTCCACGAGAAATTATCGATATTTATTTGCCAAAATGATTATTATTTTTTAGATACCCGCGACCACGACTCGTATTCTTCTGAATCATTTCAAGTGGGACAAGGAAAAGCTGATGGAACGATTCTACGACGGCGATCAGGAGAAATTATTTGCCGAGGCCCGAGTGATAAATCCATTCAGAAAAGGCCCGGTCATATCGAGATCCCGATCCTCCCAGAGCTCTCTGGTAATCTCCATAACCCCATGGAATTTTGCATTTTGCGATCCTCATGATTATACAATGTCACAGAAAAATTCGCTCCAATACACGAACATTCCGGTACACGAAGCAGCCTGTTCCGGCAGAATCGATATCGTTTTAAATAGTTTGTTTAAAAATAACTCCCGAGCATAGTGTCATGTGTGTTTCCAACGAAAATATTAATTTCACCATAGATCAGAATTTTGTACTTTTCGAGCCCATAAAAAGTTATTTAATTACTTTGGATAATTGACTAAAGGTGTCAAAGCAAAAATGAAATAACAAAGACACGGCGTTTGATGAAATTGCAGGCGAGGAGAGCTTCGACCAATGGAACCGAAGAGTGCGGTATTTGTTTCACGATTTTACCAACCTCGGTAAGTTAAAATTCGGACGTAATTATGATTGGGCGCTTTTTACAATGAATTAAATAATGTTCTCTGTCAATCGGGGACACCAAAGATGATGACCGGTTTGGAATGCGGGCATCGTTTCTGCACCGGCTGTTGGGGAGAATATTTAACCACGAAAATAATGGAGGAAGGAGTGGGACAGACGATCGCTTGCGCCGCTCACGCGTGCGATATTTTGGTGGACGACGCGAGCGTCATGCGTTTGGTCAAAGACTCAAAGGTCAAATTGAAGTATCAACACCTCATAACCAACAGCTTCGTCGAGGTAAGTGCATCAATGTTTGCCTCCTCGATCGCGCCCAATGTGTCGGAGTGTTTTTTCAAAAATTGTTTTTCAGTGCAACAGGCTGTTGAGGTGGTGTCCGTCTCCGGACTGCAACAGCGCGATAAAGGTTCAGTACGTCGAGTCGAAGCCGGTAACTTGCAAGTGTTCGCACACGTTTTGCTTCCATTGCGGCGAGAATTGGCACGATCCGGTAAAGTGTCATTGGCTGAAAAAGTGGATTAAAAAGTGCGACGACGATTCGGAAACGTCCAACTGGATAGCGGCCAACACGAAGGAATGCCCAAAGTGTAACGTTACGATCGAGAAGGACGGAGGTTGTAATCACATGGTTTGCAAGAATCAACATTGCAAGACCGAATTCTGTTGGGTTTGTCTCGGACCGTGGGAGCCCCACGGCACCAGCTGGTACAATTGTAATCGTTACGACGAGGAAGAGGCGCAGGTTGCTCGGGACGCTCAGCAAAAATCGCGTTCGGCGCTACAGAGATATCTGTTTTATTGCAACAGATACATGAACCACATGCAGTCGTTGAAATTTGAGAGTAAATTGTACGCCAGTATCAAGGAAAAGATGGAAGAAATGCAACAACACAACATGTCATGGATCGAGGTATTTTTTCAAATTATCGGCTCTTCGCTCCAGTTACCAAAAGCCCCAACTTTTTAACTATTTCATTACTATTTGTGCAAACAGGTACAATTCTTGAAGAAAGCCGTTGACATATTGTGTCACTGCCGGGAGACACTCACGTATACCTACGTGTTTGCTTATTATCTACAAAAGAACAACCAATCTGTGATTTTCGAGGACAACCAGAAGGATCTTGAGAGCACAACCGAACGTCTCTCCGAGTATCTTGAGAGAAAAATAACCAGCGAGAACCTTACCGATATCAAGCAAAAGGTTCAGGACAAGTATAGGTGAGCAAGAGTCTGGAAAAAATTGAAACAAAAAACAAAAAACTGTAGTAAAATTTCGCGATTGCCAACTGTCCATCGTTATTTCATTCGCTGACGATTATCGATTGCTGCAGATACTGCGATAGCCGAAGGAAAGTTCTGCTCGAGCACGTTCACGAGGGTTACGAGAAGGAATGGTGGGATTACATAGAATAAGATGAGGATCGGAGCTCGTACGACCACCTGGATGCAATGGTAAACATCCTTTCCCTTTTCGCCGCCGCCGCCGCCACCCCAGCTGTGATAACCCGGAAAAGCTGACAAGAGACGAGATGAAGGAAAACTAAAACAAAAAAATCATATATATTGAAAAAAGGCAACAACAAAAAAAAGGAGGAAGACGGTCGCCGAGTGATATCCCCCATTTCGCATAAACGTCTTTTAGATAAACGCGCGGTCAGCGACGCCCGATATAAAACTACTTGATCGATTTCATTGTTAAAACTAAAGCAATGAAAAAAAAAAAAACAATCACGAAAGTTTATAAAAAACAGAAAACTGCTTGCGCTCGTGTAATTGAAAAGAAAAACATCGCGAATCGACGCTCTGCCCATTTCGATTCGTGATCGATTCTCGATCCAGCCTATGACGGCCGGATTTTTCTAGAGTTTCCAGCCTTTTTCCGGGTTTTTGTCCTTATCGAACTTTCATCCACCACTGCTTGCTCACCGCCAGTTTCCTCTCGTGACTTGAACGATCTCACTTTTATTTTTCTCCAGCGTCCATTCGCTCTTTTAGTTTCTAGTTTTTTTTTCCTGCCTCTCTCACTCTACTTACAGAGCTTTTTTTTTTAATTTTCGTCGATCGTCCGTTTAACGGGATCCACACTAAAATTGTCCGACTCAGACTGTTCCCAACCGATAGCTTTCTCTCATTTTCTCCTCGAGCTTTCGCGAGGGTTTTCTCTTAAAAAGGGAATTGCAAATTCGAGTCGATCGACCGTTTTTTTCCCCCATTATTGTTAACAACCCGGTGAACTTGAATCGAAGACGATTGGATGATTAAAAAAAAATTAATTCCAAAATGAACTTCGATACAATAATGGCGGGTTTTTCATTGGACGAAAAACGATAGAGTCCGAATCTATATTTCGGTCAATGATACCAGGTCCAGGCTACAACTGCCATGAGAGTAAAAAGAAGAAAAAAAAAAATACTAAATTAATGATAAAACGTGTTTAGTGTGGCTGTTGGGCGGTTGTTCAGTTTCGCATCCCCAGGACCAACAGTTTCGCGTATCCTGCAGCACTCCGAGACTCGGGCTCAGCGGACGAAGAGAAAAGCGGAGTATAATTATCGATAAGAAGACGAGAATGGGCGATGAAATATCACTAGTGACTGACGGAGAACGCTCGGGTCAATGTATTTTTAAAAGAAAAACGGCGATGCGAACGGAGCTTGGCGACGGGGAACGACTTTTACGGGGCGAATACCGGCATAAAGGAGAACAGAAATAAAAAATATAAGGAAATAATGAGAAAAAAAGGAAATAATAATATTGGAAACGAATAGAGAACGAGAATTATATTATTAATTAGCATAGCTGCGACAAACATGTTCGCTTCCGTGTCAAAAATCTATTTCCTCGCCCCAACGAAAAACTACGATGAAGAATATAATAAACGTAACGAATTGAAAAAATGGAAAAAAAATACAAAAATAAACAACTCGAAGTATCTATGGTAATCCAAGAGGAGTAAACAAGTGTTAAATATTCAGCGTGTTTGGACTTTTCGATTGTTGAGTTTAATTTATCATCTCATCCTTCTTCACTAACGATGGAACGAATTTCGCGGCTCCCTCTTGATCCGATTTCTCTCTCCCTCTGCTCGGTCTCTTTTTTTTCTCTGTCGCTTGATTGACGTAGACCCACACACCCAATGGCTGTTGTTTGTCGCCACCAACAACTTTCTTCAGATGGAAATTAATTACGGGGGATGGCTAATTTTTGGCTGGTCAACGTTGTCAATTATCAAACTCGGTGATGAACAAAGTTGATGATCAATCGTTGTTGTTTTCTCGTCGTTTCTTTCCTTCCGGGGAGAGCAAGTGACTCGCCACATATATTCAATGTATACATCGTTGCTAACACACTGTCAATCCCCAGCGCCCGGAGCTCGCGAACTAGTTCCGTTTGTACAGTTATTATAGCGATATATTTACCAATAAGCATACATTCATTCAATATTATGTGCGGAGTGTATGAAACATTCCAGGCAAAAACGAAATTGACCGAAAACGATTTGGATAATTATGAAATTTTACACTTTTCTTTCATTCTCGAGCAACATTTTATTTGGAGAAACAAATCTAATCGAATCTATCGCGATGCAAAATCATTTACAACGCGCAACATTTCCAGGCCCCAAAAATATTGACATTTTCAGAAGCAACCGAAATGTACCAATTGATTGAAAATATTGTAAATGCCCGCTCGGAGATCCAGTTGTTTTTGCCTGAAGTGTATCGTAGTATATGAAAAAATATAAACAATAGACTGTCGATAAATAATAAAATAAGATAAGTAGAAGGATTCGATGATTGATCTAAATGAGAAATGCAAAAAAAAAAAAAACACGTTGATTCTTATTATTGTGCGTGTTGCTGACGACTGGGGAAAATGAGAAACGAATGATTACGCAGTCTCCAATCGTCAAGTGTACAACGGTCTTGGGCGAGACAAAAATTGATTGGAATTGTTATATATTCGTGTAATGGCAGGACTAGTTATGGTTCGGCTAAAGTTTTTGAAAATTTCTAAACTGAACATGATTTGAGATTGCGAAGAGGGAGGGAAAGCGATTGTTGATCTACACGAAATTCATTTTTTTTTGTGTCTCGGTGTACTTTAAAGATGTGGAACGTTGAATGTGATTTATTATCAATGACGTATAGCTTTATCGATTAATATTTAGCGATGGAAGAGAGAAAAAAAAAGTTGAACGCGACATACGACAGACCAAATCCTGTTGTTTCCCTCGGCACGTTTGGAAAATGTTTTTTCTCATGTTACTGAAACTCCGCGGAGAAGACGATTCTCAAAATTGTTCTTCACTTGATACTCGATGTTTAAGTTGGAATCGTGGGAATGTTTTATTTCCGGTGCCAAATGCTCCTGGCACTTTTGGATAACGCGAAATTGTTGAATTATTTGTTTTACTGTTGAAAACGAAAAAACCAAATCTGGTCGAAATTGAGAAAATGAATAAATTGAAAAATTGCAGACTTTCGTAGAGTTCAATACGTTTTAAGGATGCGAACTTCAACGGCATCTGAATCCGAAATATCGAATGCTCCTCAGACATCTCGAAATTTTAGTTTATTCTCTTCGTCTCGAAAATACGCAATAATTTTGGCTCCAGCTGGGCATTCGTTGTGAATAAATTCCCGGTGAAAAGGCCAACCGACTTGGTTTTTCACTCAAATCAGCACGAACATGACAGTGTATAGGCTTTTCAATCACTTGGGTCGCAAATCTTGGTTGCGTTTGTCAGACAAAATCATAATGTGTAAAGAAAAGAAAAAACAAAAAAATGATATATATAAGAATGCTTGGCGCAGTACTTGCAAACAAAAAAATGTGACATCGCAGTCCACCGTTAGTTATTATTACGTTTATCACTAATTAAGACATTTTTTCGTTTTCATTATTCAAGGCATTACATACTTTGGCAACATTCACAAATTTATATCCTTTAATTTGCTATTTCGATTCGTGTATTTTGCAAAACGCTGGGAAATATATTCAGAGAGTTTTCTTGGCACGTCGAAAATACGAATTTTGTGTTCAGCGGGTCAACGAATTGTTTCCGTGCATTGATGGTGAACAAAATTTCATCAGCAGCTCCATGAAATGTCAATATTTCTTTCCATTCTTTGTGAAATAATCTAGAAATGAGGATTTTCCTTTGAATCCTGGTACGTAATTCCTTCAATAATATCGATCATGATGACGAATCATCGACATCTAGCTAGAAGATGGATTGTTGATCGGTCTGAGGGGAGAGACGCAAGATTTCGCGTCGAGAACCACACCCGCGGCATGACTTTCTCTGTGTTATGAAAATTAATACCGCATCAACCGTAGTTGCGCACCCAAATAAGGAAAAAAAAAAAACGAAAAATAAATACCACATTGTTTTCACTATTTCCTATGGAAAAAATGCTTGTAAAATGTATTAAATTACCTAGATTTGTCTGAATTTCTATTATAGATAATAAACATTTAGTAAAAAAAAAAAAAACACATTCTGTCCATTGAGTTTCCTTGAGTTTTGTAATAATCGAATCAAAGTTTGCGTCGTTCGAATGAAACATTTCTTCTTCTATTCAACGTGTGAATAAGAAGTTGCGTTAAATTTCAACGACGCAAACGCGGTGACGTCATAGCAGCGATAATGAGAAAAAATTAATGATTTCATGTCGATTGTTGTGTTTTTATTATTTGCCGCATATTGGTAAAAAATTGTTGACAAAAGTGCCCGGAGTATAAGACACTTTTTTTAAAGGCATTATTCGTTCATTCAAATCATTCGAGTACACATTATTGACCAAAATAATAAGTGAAATGAAATGAAGAAGAGGAAAATGGTTATTTCGAGTTTTGGCTCAGTCGAGCATCGTAGCTCGAACAATGAATTATTTAATATATGTTTTCTACCTAGAATAAATTACAAATAAATACAAATAGTTTGCTTCTACCTAAATTCGATATAATTTCGAGATTCATATTCGACGCTGCAAGTCTCTAAAGATTCGAGGATTGTTAATTTCGTAAAAATCCTCTCACGTTTCAACTTTTTTCTTCGTTTCTCTATTAAATACTTTGCGTGTAAAAATATTAAAAAATCAGGTTATTCGCATTGTCACTCGTCTCTATGGAGAATCGCAATCAGTTGGTGTTCTCTGAGAATTCATTGATGCTCGAGATACGTCGTAGAGATTTACAGTGTGAGGCTTTTTACATTCTTTCAAATACTTTTCTCGTACTTTGACGATCCACAAAAATGTAGGAAAAAGTGTGAGTGTGTGTGTGTGTGCTTTTCTTTCTGACATAATACAATCACAGGATGTAAGTACGCGTGAGTTCTTTTTTTTTTATAAATAAAAAAAAAAAAATGCATCATGCAAGAATTCTTATAAATCTAATGTTCAGGACGTTACGGTCAAAATTGTCGCGACCAGACCGAGAGTCGCTCCGGTCATGAGGAGACTCCGCCATACGGCCCCGCTCACTTCTTCCGCGACTGGATATTCTATGCACAGTTGCTCCTGCAAGAAAAAAAAACCAACTCATTTCTATGAAAATGAATTATTTTCCGACATTTTATCCAACCAAGGCGTTTTCAAAAGTCGCGCGATGGGAAAATTCGAAAAAAAAACTCGCCCAAGTTATAAAATTTTCTTGTTCCATTGCTTTGTCAAAAAATTTGTAACTATATTATACATTAGCAAAACAATTCATGTACACAATAAAGGAAGGTGAAAAATGTTCGACTTTGTTTAAAAAATTGATTTCGTAAACGGGATTTGGAGGAATTGACCGATTAGTTTTTTTGTTCATTCGAATGGTGGGGTCCAGAGGTTTTGTTAATTCTTTTTTACTCACCCAGCCGCCGTGGCCTTTGATAACATGGGCAATCTCTTCGCCGATGTATCTCGAAACGTAGAGAGGCAATTTCTTTTTCAATGCGTGCATTCTCCTATCTCTGGCCCACAAAGCAAGACGGCCCATGAAAGCGTAGAGGCAAACGATCCTCGCCCATGTGATTCCACCGTGGACAAATAATTCGTCGGCTACGGCCATGAAAGCTTCGTAAGCCGTGTCCGGTACGACGTTGAGACGATTGACCATACTTGTAAAGAGTATACTGTGCTTATTCAACATCTGATAGACGTTGTGTCTCATGCTGCGCGATATCGGATCTCTGGATATTAAATACATGTCCTCCTTGAGGAGATATCTTATGACGTCATTGGCCAGACATTCGGCCATCACCTCGATGGAATCTTCGCACACTCCGTATCTCGGCGGTGGTGCCAGCTGAGGAAACAAATTCTGTAGTCGAATCTGAAAAAGAAAAAAACGCGTTGTTGTTTCTTTCATTTTTCAAACTCGAGATTATTCGGTCGAGGGAAAAATCTAATTATTTTCGTTTTTGAACACGAGTTCGAATTCGCTGGGTTGTACAATTGATTCGAATTGCTTTCGCTAACTGCAGGAACGATCACGGTTAGAGTTCTGCATCGCCGAGGTTCCCACGCTCGAATCTTGGTCTCGAGGATAAAATATAGTGAGAAATAAATAAAAATAAGGAGCGTGGGAAAATGACGTTTCGTACGATCGGTTGGTCGAATGACGGTGCGCGGTACTGGCGGTGTAAACGAAGCCAAACGCACAGAGACTCACAGATACGCTGAATCGATTTTTGCTGGTAGCATCGAAACGTCAAAAGCGAAAATGAATGAGACACGAGGTAAAAAGGTGAAATTTGAGTGTTGGAGAAATTGGAAGACGATCTGCGAGTGGGTCGCGAGGTTTTACCTGGCAGACTTTGACGAAAGACATAACGCCGCTGTTGGTTGCCGCACCATAGCGGCACAAAACGTCGTTGATCAGGGTCGCTCGGTGCCTCGTTGAATTCCTGTTACCGGGGGGATCGCATTCCAGAATGCCGCCCACTCTGGAATCTCTTTCCCCTGCTCGAGTTGACGCACCCCGATCCCCTTCGTCGTTGTTACAAACGTTGCCTTGCGGGGCGCCACCATCGACACAATCGTAACTCGTTCCTTTCGCCGCGATCTCATTGTTGCTCGTACCGTCACCGGCCATCCTCCTGCGTCACCGGGATTTTTCGGCACACAACACGCACTAACTCGCGAACGCACGTTTTTCGGTAGGCGATATTCACACAGGATACTTTTACAGCGAACCAAACACCGAGACAGCCGATTTACTCGATCATCACGAAATGTATTAAAAAAATAAGGACACAAACTAGAGTTGACACGATGAATGAGGAACAAGTTTTCATAGAGCCAGAATAAACCAGCAAAATTGGTTTTCCAGAAATATGGTTATAAATCTCTGCACGTTGTACCGAAGATTCCCACGAGCCGAAATGATTCAGGTACCGCGCGGTTGCTATGCGCTTGCCAAAGTCCCGTTGTTATTCAGCCACAAGTGTAAACGAGATCGTAGATAAATATAAATATAAATGTCTGTTTCTTCGTGATTTCGTTGTATATCGTTCGTGCACCATCCCGGTAAGTTGAGCGTGCGGCGATCACGCTCTCCGAAAAGTCCACCCGCCGCTCACGAGGCAGTCTCACGAGTACGGTATGCTCGCCCGACCGAGGGTAGAATATCGCTCCGGGAAGGAAGGGGGGGGGAGATTTTTGTACCCCTCCGCGTTGTATAAATGCACGAGCCGAGAGAAGGAAAAGGCAAAGAAGCAGGAGCCGCGAGACGGAGGAAGAAAAAAGAAATCCACGTACAAGGAATAAATAAATAAATAAATAAAAAAAAGCAACACTTTGAGCTCACCCCGCGATAAACGTGTGTTGCCCGCGCTGCCGCTCTCTACTTTCTCGCGGCCATTTTTCGAGCTTACCCCCTCTTTGTGCCCAGTGATCGTATATATCGCAAGTGCTGGTAACGTTCCCAGACCGTGAGACGTTTTTGCTCGACGCCACCATCGTCTCTGTACCGTCTCCCCCCTGCTGCCCCTCGCGAAACAGCTTCGCCGTTTTATCTCGTGCAGACTATGGACCATTCAGGTTTCTCTCCCACCCTCGCGCCCCGAGCGTACCAAGAAACACGGACGCAAGTGTGTATAGTCGGGCGACGTGCTTCGCGCACCAACACCGACTCAACATTGGCATTTCTTCTTCTTCTTCTTCTTCTTCTTACCTACTAAATGCATTCGTCGGTTTATGTATGCGTGGGCGCCTCAATGTGTTGGTCGCAGTTGTAAATGCATCTCCGCGCACTGTTCCCCCGGCGCGAAGCTTCTTCCTCCTGCTTTCCCGCGCGAGAGAGCCGAGACCAGGAGTTGTGCATTTTTTGTCGTTTTATTCTTTTTAAATAGATGACCGGAGTGAACCTCTTGCGGTGGTACGAGTTACCGCGTGCTCGCACCGAGAGAGTTTCATTCAAGGAACGCTTCGCTATATGACCGAGGCGGATGCTGGCCTGTTGCATTCATGCCTTTGCCTGTGCCAAACAACTATACATATATATTTTTATCTCTTCGATAGACGTTTTGTAATTACGCGCTACATAATTTATAGCTCTACGTTATATCGTCGATATCTTTCATACTGTTTTTCTCTCTGTTACCTAGATTTCCCCGCTGGCTCATTCATCTTTTGTGCCATCTTCCAAAGCCATTTTTTCTCAACTCTCGTTTTATGGTCTGTAATTGTACGAATCGACATGCTTAATCGAACTTTCCGCATCCAATTTATTCCCACAACATTTTTCTTCGTTCCATTGATTTCTCCAAAAAATTGTCATTCCTCGGTAGCTCGAGTTTGAGAAAGTTGTCTATACAAAACACAATCTACACGTGTTTCCCGGACCGCCTCCAAAATTCGAGGAAAACAAAACAACAACGTGGTAACGTTAAGGTCAAGCTTCTACGACACACACGATTTATCCCTCGAGATTTATCGTGTTTTTATATCGACTCAAGTTTTACGATTTTTATAATACAAACAGGCGTCGAGTGCGCTCATATATGAAAGCCCATTGAATGAATATTATACAAGTTCTCTGGAATCTCCGGGTTAACGCTCCGCATCACGTTCCATGCATGAATCACGCTCCCGCCGTCAATGCGCTACGAAGTGAAAGTACGTACAGTTGCCGGCCCAATGCAACGAGCTTCTCTGGCGATAATGCTTCGCTGTGTGCACGTGTGTGCATAAAAAAGGTTGCAGGTTACAGTCACCCGGGGTCGGTGACATGTCGTGGGGGGGGTGCCATGGCGCCTCAACCCCATTCGTCCTGGTACAAACTCATGAACCCATTTTTATTTACAAAAATGGGAATTAGCGAATTAGTTTTTTGTTAAATTTCATAATTCGTCATCATATTTCACGCGTGGCGAATAATCGACACATGCACCTTGCCGTTACGAGAGACCGAGCTCCGCTGGCCAGCACTCGCGCATAATTCCGAGAAGAATTTTACACCGCGCGAGTCCGCCGCGTTAACGACGAGACAGAAATCATGCAATACGATGTAGAGAGTTGGAGGTTTTTGCACACTCTCCTTCGCGCAGCGTGCTTTTGTTTTCTTTTTCGCTGCGCGCGAGCAACCTTCAAAGGCCACGGAATGCTTCGATGAATGAAGTAGAGAAAAGTGTCTGTGTGAGTCAACACCGCCGCGCGTCGTTGTGCTTAGACCGGATGTATACTCGCGACGCCGCCAAGAAAACTCTATCGCTTCTGCGTATACATTATGTACCTCGATATTTTTATACATATAGCACATGAGCTAAATCATCACAAACTTATGTATACATTCTCAATAACGATCAATTTTTTTTTCAATTTTCTATCAACCCTACACACTTGTGCGGGGTCAAAAACGTTGAGGGCTTCCATCAACAATTCTGCGACCAAAGTTCGTAATCGTCTCGAACTGCGGCCACGAGAGTTGATTAGTATTGCAAAAGATTATTTTCAAGCTGTGAAAATTTCTTTATCGTGCCAAGAAATTTCTTCGGAATAATATATTTCACGTATTTGAGGCTTTAAGTTCTCTTTTGCAATTTTTGTATACGACTCTTTCGTATCAGAGGGCTTGGAACGTTTCTATGGGTTGAATTCGATTATTAACGCCAAAGTTTGTTGTGGAACGAAAAATTCGTTCGTCAAACTTTGCGAATTTCGAATCATCGTTTATCTGAATTAACGCGAGAATCTCTTGGTTTTTCTGTTGTATCGACGAGAAGTTACACTTTCCGTAAAAGGACACGGAGCGACACGATTCGATAAAAACTTGGAAAATTTTCTTTTACGTGAAATATCGAGTAACACGTGGACTTTCGCTGCTTTTGTAACCAGATCCGAGCTCTCAGAGTTTTGTCATTTCGTCATACGATACACCCAAGCGAATACGGTTGACAGTTGGTTTAGTTACCTACGGTCGGTAAGGAAGGAATTTCGATAAAAATCTCGTACGATTTTGCTATGGCAAAATGTGTATGAACGTTATAAGCTCGGATGAAACTTGCAAACGTCGAATTAGTTGGGGCGAGCTCGAAGCAAGTAATTCCAAGCCCGTCCTGGCGCCTTTCTATTCGCGAGTTTCGACCGCAAATATCGAGAGATAAAGGTACACGCGCGCCATGTGTGTACGGTACAAAAACGCGGCTGCGATACCTGCGTATGGATATACGCACGCAGAAACTATTAAATAACTTGATTATATATAAAAGCGAGATCGCGGTTATTAGAAGGCCTCGCCGGACATGGCCAAATTGACCATATGACTCACGTGTAAATGACACCTAATTGGGTCGTTATACTGCCCATTGTTCGGCGTTGATTCTTGAAGCAAAGAGAAGTCTCGTTATGATCAGGAGGACCACACGCGTCACGTGTGCGTACCACACGTATCAGCGCCGCTTCCAGCTTGGAAATTCGGCTCAAGCTGATTCGGTTAATGTCTCGTGATGAATTACGTAACTCAAAGGGAAGAATCGTGCAGAAGGAAAAAGTCAAAACTCCTACGCGTGCTCCTGGAGCGCGCGCGTTTGAGGAATTTGACGTTCGCGCGTCTTGTATCGTTCGCATCCGACACTTTTTCATCGTTTGCCAATCTCCGACGTTTTCAAACTTGTCTGTATTATGATTTGATGATGATTCTTTAGTGTCACACCGTGAGAACGAGTCGCCGCAAGATCAGCTTGAAAATGTATTTGAGGCCAATACTGTATGAGATTCGTAAGCACAGACCACGAATCTCCGGGTTACTTTTCTTACCGCCGGTCATGATATACCATGGCACAGCAATAGAATGATTGCCTGACCGCCCGGTGAATAAATTGGATAAAGCAGCCTTCTGCTATAGTAATTTAACTGTCGCTCGAGGGTGCAGCACGGTCTGCGACCATTTTTATTTATTTATCGTTCCTCGTCTTAATTTTTTCATTCCTCGTCTAATTATTTCCCTGCAAAACTCAATTTTCGACCAAAGAAGCTCTCTGAGCAGTAAAGCAATCGGCAGATTGCTGAGTTCTGCGACTTTTCAAAATTCCACGTGCGGAAACTTTTTTTCTCCTATGACGCTATGAATTCATTTTCATGAAAAAAAAAATGATGTCGGAAGCGATCGATATGGCAAAAACAGTTTTATCTAATTGACTCGCACGAGCGGTTCGAATTTACTGGATAATTCATTCAATTTGATTATCAAGGTTTCTGGATGATGACAAACAAGCAACATGTTGCGTTATATTCGAGTCGGCATCGTTTTTTAATTGCATGATCGCGCCAACTTGGCATATATACTCGCAATTGATTCTGAATTAAAACGTTTTTTTTGTCGGCGAGCACCCCTCGAATATAAAAAAAAAAAACAATAATGATTATGGTAATAGAATGCAGGAGTCCAGGAAGTGAAAAAAGTGTTTTTGCTCGTTCTCATTGCATCATATAGCGAGTTAATTGAAAAAAAACTAGATAAGCCACCGCGAGAATTTCCCTGCTTTGGCAAAATCGTTCAAACTCCCAAGCAATGGTATCGACATCGTCGAAACGAAATATTCCTTAATAAAGCGGGAAAAGTTGAGAATCATTAATGAATGAACGACGGAAATGACGTCAACGCGAGATTTCAACTGAACAAGCTCGGAGACTTTTTCAGTCAATAAATTCTTGGAGCAAATTTATAAGCCACTGGTTTTTTCTTGTTTCTGGATTCAATGATCGCCAACGATCGAGTGGTTCTTGGAGATTCATGCGATCGTGTCAAAACTGCGGACATGTTTCATTTTAATAATCTCAGTGCGTCGTTTTGTTTGAACGCTGTATCGCCAACACAAGAGGGCTATCCTTGGAATACAGTTGTTGCGTGTATCACCACCGCAACTGCATGTTTATGTACGTCTGCCAAGAAGGGGGCATTGGTGAACGAGTGCGGCAAAGAGAGCCCAGAGTGTACCATTGTCTTCGTTATGCAAATCGATGCGGATTTAACTCGAGATAATATAAGGGCACCAACACTCTCGTTGACAACGCTCATACTCGCACGGTATTACTGGTGTCAAGTGATGATGCCGAGAGTATACGAAACTAGTCTCTTGTCTCTTCGCACACTGCATATGTCTATTGTATTCGGAAGAGCTTCAACATAGGCTACACTGCTTCGATCCAGTTGTGCATGGACAAGAGTCTGCCGCATTACAACGAATCGTATTAGCTGCTTTTCTCTCGCATCCTGTGCTTTGCCCAACTTGCAATAAAAAGGGTTAGGGAATTCGTTGTTTAATCGGGTTAGAGTCGAGGATGCAGGCACGCGATGAACGGGAAAGCAGATCTCGTGCGGAAGCAACGACTGATGATTAATGTTTCCGATTGCCGGGATCGCCAGCGGAACCACGCGCCTCATGATTTTCATTTTTCAGAAGGAATTT
This sequence comes from Diadegma fenestrale, assembly GCA_037043255.1. NCBI lineage: Eukaryota > Metazoa > Arthropoda > Insecta > Hymenoptera > Ichneumonidae > Diadegma > Diadegma fenestrale. The sequence continues at coordinate 3,180,262 of CM073316.1, forward strand.
GTTCAGGGGTTCGCCCAAGGCGATGCCTTTGCACGGATGTTCGCCAAGAATGAGAAATCCTCGAGGTCTACGCTCTTTTAATTAAAGTTTGGGCGGGACTTGCAATTGTTGCCCGATTCGAATGACAATCGTTAACGTTATCGATTGAACAGAAAATACAATATTACGATTTCACGTGGCTCTTCGATCGACCGAAAAATAGCGAGGAAAAAAAATCACGAGACTCGTCCCTATACCCGTGCAGCAGCTTGCAGAGTGAGAGAGTTGTCGGCTCTCGTCGTCGAATCATTGCAGTTCCACTTACAGATTGGCAGAAGTGTACACTCTTGGCTGCGCGAAGTGACCTCTTCCCGAGAGATTTAGTTATCCCTCAGTCGTTCGAGCACGATCAGGTCGTAGGTCATCCGCGCGCACGCACAAACGTCCATCGAAACACAGAAAAACGGACATTTTGTTTTTTTTTTTTTCAAATTGACGGGGACAGTGTGAAAAGAGTCTCGCGTTGTACTCTATGAGTGAGCTGTTGCTGCAGTATTATCCTTTCAAGGCTAGATATTATGATTAGGTAAGTTTTTTTTCTTTTTCATAAAACACTTGCTCATATGTTCCCTCAGGCCCGAACCCAATCGTGTTCCCAGTTCGGGAGATGTCGACCAAGAAATCCCAAAGATTCGAACCGCGTCTCATTGGAGACGCTTTTCAATCGGCTTTTCATACTTTTCAGTCCATTCAATTTCTTCTTTTCCGTCTGCAATTAAACTGCAAAACGCAAACACGAATTGCAACGAAATCGATCGAATTTTTCAACTAAATCGACCAAACGGTCGTTCTTACTACTAAGGACAATACAGCAAAAGAAAAAAAGAAAAGCCATTTTTTTTAACATTTTCGAGAAAAGCTGAAACAATCCTAAAGAGTAAAAACCCCTCGCAGAACGTCTCTTGTTGCAACTTTCTTTTTCGATCCTTGAAAATCGAATGAATCGAGTAAAAAATGGTAATTCCTGAACGATTTCATGCGTGTGCTTGAAAATATTTGTTTAAATAACAAATGATAGATAAGGTCGCAGAAACAGGAAGTCGACACGTTAGGTAGTAGAAGCAGGAGCGAATGCACGCGCGGCCCGCGACACGCACACCAGGAAGAGAGTGTTAAATACTTGACGTTTTAAAGTGATACACACACACACACACACATAGAGGGACATACGTCAGGAGCAGAGCGGTACGCCAATTACGAATTACAGAAAGAGCGAATTGAATAAACCTCGGTGTGTCGAGAAACCGCATTGAAAATGATTCGTGCGTACTTTACTTGCGATAATCGGGCTACAGGCCCTCCTGAATCTAACTCGCGCGACGCGGAGTGTAGTGTTCGTAATACTCAATTACGCTTGATTAACATTTTGTCGAATGACAGGATCTGTTGCCGCGCGCGCTGCTTTTCGTCGTATGATACAATTGACTAAAGTCAGAGACGTTTATACCCAATATTAGAGTGGAAATAAAAAAAATTCACATCGGGGATTTTGCAGCCAAAGAAAAGTTAATTAGGAAGAAAAATAGAATAATTAACATCGCCGCCCACATCGATACATATTCGCCAAATTAAAAGAGCAGTTATTTCAACGGCGAAAACGATGGCGTTATAAACCGGTTGTTGTTGATCTTGTTTCACACTATTCCGCTCCGTATTACATAGTTTTCTGTTTTATTAATTATTTCATCACGATTGCCTTAAGACGCGATACGAATTTGCGATTCGTACACAGATAACGGCTGGTACGAACGAGTCTCGCGCAAGGACACGTGTGAAAAATTGATAAACAGCTGTATCGTTTTTTTTTTCACTTCAAGTATGACGAGAGAAAATAGACGTTTCCACTCGGATCGTTTAATTATAAATTCATCATAACGATTGTGTAATCCACGAGGAGACTTTTGAATAAGAAAAGAGTATTCCAAAAATTTTCAAGTGTATAGTCAGAATTGAGGAAATTTCAAGCTCTGATGAGACTTGCCGTTGAACGGTTTTTTTTTTCTTATCCAAGGCAACATTTTGTATTCTTGACGCTTCGAATAGGAGACGGTTGTATTTACGTGCGAGCCAAGTGCGTCATTATCGAGTAGTTTTCCTTAATACGTAGCGCCGAAAAATCAACATGAAAAGAGGCTTCCTCGGTCTGCGGCTCACACACGGATGATTTAATCAGTGCTTCGGATCGTTGCAAACAAAATGACATATTTGTAATGTGGCTTGTGTTATATGGACGAAAAGGAGGAAGGCGACATGCCGTATCAAAGATCGAGTGATTGATATAATACTCGTCGTGTACTATTCGTCATGCTTGGCGGACAGATTTATGAGCTTGTACTTTTTTGGTTTTCGCGCGTTGCTTAATGTTAACGGGAAAGATTAATAACGATGGGGAAATCATTTTTCTTTCAGATTTTTTTCGTATCTCGGTTTTTTCAGTTTCCATGAACAGAGACATTTGTTGGTTGTGAGAAACTTGTTTCGTAAACTTGCAACTGCGGACCAATCAAGTTTCGAGAGGAGTGGACCAGCTGCAAAGCTTTTTGATTGTCTCGTATAATTCTCATTGCGATTGAGTCAACGCAAGTGAATGAAGCCCCCAATGATTCGACGCTTTCGCGTCACGAAATAATTGATCGCAACAACAAAGTTATTTGTCCTTGCTGATTTACTTGTGCATGATTAATACCGCGTAACATGATTTCAAATCGGTTGTTTTCTTAGGAAAATTTGACGATGCCCATCTGGCTTGGTATTTATGCTCCGTTACAACGAACTCGCGCGACCGCACTTATATCAATTCATCATAATCGTCGTCAATTAAATATCGTATTCGCCATCGCTCATCCTTACAATTCGTTCCAAAATCTTGAGTCGCGCTCTCAACTATCTTGTTGCTCTGGAAAATACAAGCAAGTGTGAGATACTAACAAGATTTACAGTTGCGGTAGATCATGAATCATTTCAGAAGATAAAATCAACGTGTTTTATTCTGTGCAGTTCGATATATTGGATATCCGGTTCATAGAATAAATCAAGGTATCGCCAAACACGTTTTTTTTCCGATCCTTTTTTTACACTTTCAACGGTAACGTGCAGTTTCGTTTTTATTGCTATTGAGTGGAAATGTTAGGAAAAAACAAAAAATCATATGCTGCTGCGTCAGCAGATTTGAAATTTCGGTCTGATTTTTCATTCACATTCTAATTGCCCGTTGCTAATGGGCATTTTGTAAATTTCATATTATTGCATCAACAACAAAAACGATAAAATTGAGTCATTATTTTGGATGGTCGCACTTAATGATCAAGGTCGAGGCGAAACTTGCGTCCAAATTCGTGAAATCGAGCAACGAACAACGTCATCGCGAGGATTTCTCTTCATTGAATGTTAATCTCTCGTGCTTAATCGGTGCATTATACGCTCTGCCGCCGCGCGTGCACAGGTTTGTTCTGCTTGCCGGTCGATCGCCCCTAGCCACTGCGATCTACGACGCCAAGCCGCGTGACTCATACCTCGCTAATATCTAGCTCTGTACATCTATCCTACTGAAAAGCCATTCTCGCCGAGCTGTTGTTCCAAGCAGGTCACCGAAAAAACCAAAGTCGGAATTGTTTTTTTTTTTACTTCAAAACGCCGTTTTGTCTCGAGATTCCGTTGCATCTGGCGTTGTGCATCTGTAACATTGCATCTCGATACTGTACTGTTTGAAAATGAAGTGAAAAGCCGTTCCAAGTGGAGCGCACATGCTCGTTACGAGTTCCTCGAGCGATCCTTGTCTCCTGCTCTGAAGCTCGATGAAGAAATGTCAATCAAGTGCCTTCTCAAAAGAAAATATTTATATTTTTCCCCTCTTATATCTCTGGGGCGAACACGATTCCAGGGAATCAAACTGTAACTCATCATCGAGTTATCTGAACCTTATTTATGTACATAAATATGTGTCTACATACGTGACACGAGCAATGACGCAATGGGAAGTTTCAAATTGCGATCAATTGACACGAAGTCTATTTTCCGTGTTACTTTGTCAGGAATGTACAGCCAATTAAGAGCAGAAAAGCAATTGCAAAGGTTTGAAAAAAAAAATTGTTCTCTTCAAGATTAGAAATTTTTCGTAATGACAAATAAAATATGGGCCAGGATACCATCGTGTGAACGATTGCATATTTATACAGCATCAGGAGAATGCACTTACCCACGCGGTTGTTCTTTACAGACGAGATTTCAAGGGGAGTTTTTTTTTGTACAGCGTTTTTTCGTTGTTTTTGTTCGATCGTCTTCTTTATCTCGAGATGCAGTCGACAAAGACTTTTCTTCGACAATGATAGTTTTATTTGCTGTTTCGTCAAGGTGATTGCGGAAACGTCAAGGCCTCTCAAAGTTCATGCGAGTGTGATTACATCATATAATACAAATGAAGGAGAAGTGATTGGAAAGTGCGTTTTTGAAATATATTGCCAAGAGTATAGACGCTTGTTCGGGGCTTCGTAACTCAAAATCCGATGTTTTTTCTCATTTTCGTTTTGTTATTCGAAGCCACGAAAAAGTACAAATTGATTCAAGGTTTTTTTCTTGATTACACACTGTTTTATTTCGGAAAATATATGTCTCGGGGACTTTGAAGTTTTAATCGTAATCCGTTTCACACGTGTCTTTCTAGTTGAATGTAACAGCAGAAACAGTTTCGCGAGTTATAACAAAAGCATCTCGATATCCAGCAGAGAATACGAGGAGGCGCAAGAATTAATTGGAGTGACAATTAGGACGGACGAAACGATTCTATTTAATTCAGGCCATCGTCTCACTGCGAGACACGTTCTCGAGCCATCCGCGCCAATCTCTTGAGTAAGTTGTTCAACACATGCGTTCACGGTCGTAAATGTGTAAGTTCATCAGTTTCCCGCATTTCATTCGGCATATGAAATTCAAGGGGCTCGTCGTAATCGTTTCGCAACTGACTGGACCAAACAAGAGAGTCGCCACTCTGTTGTTATAAAAATCGAGTCAAAATCTCGAGAACTCTCGAACCTGTTGAAAAAGATTAATTGCAATGAATTTCAGAACAAAATCTTCGTGGATGTCTTGTCCCGAAATTTTTACAACTCGGTTATTTTTTTCCACACGATGGCGAAAAAACAGGTCGCTTGTTATGGGATTTTGAAGATGATTGTCAGTTTCTTCTCAGCAATGTTTCATCTTTTCGAAAAAGTAAATTGGTTTTTTTTTTCTCGTAACTGTACAAAATTAACAGAGTCGAGTGGGTTTTTGATCTGTTACTGTTTCGAATGGGATCCATCGATCTGCAAATATATACTTTTACACATACTTATCCAACGCACTATGTACGAAGCTTATCAACTTGCTCTGGAAGGGTACACACATGTGTGTGCTACCGAGTAAATGTTTTGCCATGCCGTACCTATGCTCGTTACGTAATTCAATAAGGCGCTTGGTGCTGGAGCAAATCGGCCGATTGACACGTTCCAAACCCTGTGCGATATTCACCGAAATGATGAGACTCTGACGAGCATTCCCGATTCTGAACAGTTTAATTACTGGACGCGGGAAACTTGAAACGAGAGACATAAAAATTTTAGAATCACGAGTTTTCCTCGAAAACAAAAATAGTTCGATTATTTCTTGTTGATTTTGATGTTGACGCGATCTCTCTTGTCGTTTCATTCCAACTTTTGAATACAACGAAACTCTAATGATTTAATCGTCACTATTCATTTGGTCCCAATGATTCGTTTGGTCATTCAGTAATTTGAAATCGATTTCCAGAGAACTTGGTGAAGCGTTCGGTCAATTCCGCATATTAGTCAACTTTTTTCTATTGGGTCCGGCGACAATTATTCCAGTTGAAAAAATAGATATTGACGATTTGATAATTGTGGTGGATCGTTTGGAGTACGAAACTTGAGAGTTTTGTTTTTATATAGACGTATATCTGTCATTTAACCTTAGAGGGAAGCAAAGACACCGATCAGTATCGATTGATATTTTTTTAATTAAAAACCCTTGAAAACCAAAACTGTCGATTGTGATGTTGTGGATCCGAGCCGAAATTTCCCAGCCGCATGGCGTGAATCAAGCTACGTCATTGGATTCGTGGAGACAAACGTCATGATCTCTGTAAATAACGGTTGCAAGAAATTACGCAACGCCCCGGGACTTGGCGCAATGTACCATGCAGCATCGACAACCCCGTGATAATCCTGCATGGGATTATTTCAAGTCATATGCTCAAATAAGTTAAAGAGCGAAACATTGATTTTTGGAAGATCGAAACAATCCCTGTGATGAGGAAAGTATCAGTGATGATTATTGAATTACGAGGCTGAAAAGGTTGGACCGATAACGACAGCCAAGTACGAAGGCATAACGTGTATACGAAAAACACGATATTTTCTCGCGACAATGAGATATTCACGAAGCAAAAGAACGTCGTCTTAATTTACAAACGGCGCGCGTCTTAGAGATCCAACCAAGTGATTTATTGTTACAAAAGTCTCGTTACTGAGAATTTCGAAATTTTTTAAACTTTCGTCGTAATTACTGAATTGTGGAATAATCTACGTTTGACATTTTTTAGGGATAACCTTTCGTAACAAAGAATTGGACGTATTTTATGACTCACATAAATAGTAAATAGCTTCTGAATGAATCCAGGCCTGATCTTTCGATATAAACAACAATTCGTAAAAATGAGCTCGAAGAACAAATTTTGCCAATCCCCGTAAGACTGCAACCGATTCCGTTACGACGTACATTTTTCTCCCCAAGTTTTCTTTTTAAATTTATAACTTTGCCAAAATATACTGATGTAAAAATCACCTGAACCGCAAATTTTTCGTCCGCGTGAAACCGAAATAGATTTTCCTCAAGAACGTCAGGTGTTGCCCAAATTCTTTTACAATGATGAACCTTCCGAGTCAATACATTTTTCTTTTAGACCAAATTTATTAATCGACAACGTCATTGCTTTGGAATTCTTGATTTGACATTGAAAGCAAAATGTAGTTCAATTCTCCACAGACGAAAACCTCTTCGTTTTATCTTCGTTTCGGTATTTACGAAATGTAAAACCTCCCGTAGAGAGTTTAAAACAAAAGGATTTTGCAAAAGCGTGAACTCTTTGTCTCGTTGAATTTGGGTCGAGATATATACGAATTGTTTCCATCGCGAGAAATCAGAAAGCATGCGAGATTCGAATGCGCTGAATTTGTGCTTCTGCGAACGAACAATAATTCCGAAAGATTTGAATTAATTTGTCGACATTCTTGACACCGTTTAATCGTCAAACAAATATCGAAAAATTAGGTTGTTCATTTAGTTACAACCGTGTGTGCCAAGAGGCGTCAAGATATAATTAGAATGAGGAACGTGTGAGGATTTTTCACTACACCTCGGTATAGATGTGTGAAAAAAAGAAAATACATACATACTCGCACATTCGAATAATGAGTAAGCGTTATGAACGCGTTTCATCGGTTGAATCGGTTGATCGAGGAATAAAGAGAGAAAACATCGAAGCTGTGGATTTGGAAAGACTGTGCGATGAATTATTTTCACTCAATATGAAATAATTCAACGAACTTGATTGGAAAATGTGTATTCGTTCGATCCATAACGATTATTGCGTCGTTTGAGAGGCGATGAGCAAGAACGAGTGATGTATTTTGGCAATTACGTTTCTAGTCCAATTAGTAGCAAATTTGTACACATCCAACTGGTTTAGAAAATAAAAAGATGGATAGTTTGAGAAATTGGCGGGTAAAGTCGATGTAAATACCTCGATTGGTATAAATGCGTGTTTAACATGTTACACGCATTAACGAGGGACCGACTTATTTCGGTGTAGGTTCCCCGAGACGTCGTCGCACAGTATCGTTCGCGGATGGAGTAAAAAATTAATTTTTTCGTTTCTTTTTTTACGATCATTCTGCTATTTGACGATTGTCACGTGTGTGTGTGTGTTTGTATTGTACATATGACGGAATGGAGCGTTTTATGAATATCGTTACAAATACTGTGTCGTTGGGAAGAGACTCGAAAGAAGGGGAAAGAAGCCACGATTCCCCTCCGCTCGACTCGTCTCCCCGTATATAAAGCTTTCAGCTTTGTATCCGCGCTTCGGTTGTTCCCGCTCCGGGCAACTTTTCACCAAGACTTGGCACGCCACACAACGTAAGTTCCCTTTTTTTTCTTTTGCTTTGGAATATTTGGATTAATCAAGCTTGCCTCGCGGGGATTCGATAAGTTCACTAAAATGTCTCTTTGAATTTACGCTCGAAACGATTCTTGAAACGCGCAAGACAATAATAAAAAGCTTCATTTACTATTGTTACTCTTTAATAAGGAGCAAATGACTCCTGGAGAAATCTTGTGCATCAGCAAAGACTCTGCATTAAAAAGTAGAGGGACTGTGTTCGTCTGGACGACGAAAAACCTTTGGAAATGAAAAAAAATAATTGTATTGCTAGTCAATAGGAAGAAAAAACATTTTTCTTTCTTATTCTCTTTCTGGACTCTACTCGATCGTCATTATTTTGTTTTTATATATTCATCGGTGATAATGGCGAGGAAACGAGTGGGGAAGAAAGTTTAAGGCTGTTTCGACAGCGCACTACCGATGTCCTCGTCATGCAACGTGGGGTGACTTTGTGGTCTTGTTTTAATTAAAATTGGCGGGTGAGACTGCAGCACAAATTTGTGCAGAGAAAACTTCGGTTAAGACGTTTGGATGGGGAATTTTAAATTATGTAAAGCATAATTGACTTTGCACGTATATCGGAATGAGCAAAAAAGAGGGGGAGAAGAAAGATTAATTGCTATGAAAGTGTTATTGGCAACGGGTGCTCGGTGATGATCGAAAACAGTGATGAAAATCGAATGCAGAGAGTGTCAAAGTTTTACGTTTTAATTTACGCAGCTAAACACTCGAGATGCAACATATTTTAATAGATAATCCGGCGAATCGTGCCGCGAGACGTTCGGAGTGACGAATCGCGCGTGTGCGACATAAGCTGCCAACCCCCGAGTATAAATTTCGCGAAATCCCAGAGCTCCTACTTGATTTTCGTGATGATTCTCCATAAAATAATTTTTCCTACTCCGGAGTGTGCAAAACGTGCGACGCACGATTCCTCACGAATTAAAGCGCGTGTGTTTAATAAAATGCGCAAGTGCCACTATAAAGTTTTACAAATAACGAGGGAAAAAAAAACACAAGCAAAGTGACAGTTTTGTAACAATTGCTGTGAAATTTCGAAATAAAAAATTTGCCCAAATATGTTTGGCCTTGTGCTTATTCGCTGCTGCGAATACACTTCGCTCGCGATCGTATAATAACGTTTTCTTTGTGATTCGCTCTTACGTAAAGTCTTATCATCCGCTATCGAATCGATAAGTGTAGTTTGATTAATGGCAATAAATAAGCTCACGGGAAAACGTGCGTTGATTTTTGGGCATAAAAAAGTTTTTACCATAAATATTTCACGAGCTTTGTAATCGACTCGTCTTTTATCGACGATATAGTGAAAACAATGATTCCCATAAATCGACGGTAAATCATTATGTAATGATTGTTATTATTGATGCGTAAAAATTGTTATTTGTGACTTTGTTTCGGAGTATCGGACTCGCTGATTTGTAATTAACTTGGCGTAATTGAGCGATGAAACGAGCATGTTAAAAAATGAGTGTAAGTTGGCCGCGGGGTTCAAAGTGTCTCGAATAGAAACGTTCTTGCCGTAATTTTTCGAGTCAATTTGGACGATAGAGTAAACTGATAAATTCGATTTACGTCACGAAACACCAGCTGCGGTTGTGTGCATACTCCCATTAGTCACTTCTGGTGTATTTTGCGGACTAGCCGCGTGTACACATGCCCGATTTGAATACCGATAAATCGCGATAAATTCGGATGAGAGTGCCAAATCATTGGGTTCGCGAATGAACGTATTTTACAACAGCAGCAAAGCAAAGCCAGGCACGTTCGTCGTTTGTCAAAAGAACGAAAACTAATGGTCGTTTTTCGTGGGATGTGAATTTCAAGGCCATGGGACTGGAAAGTTCGTGAAACTGAGTGAAAATAAAAAATCATTGAGATTTATTGAGACAATTTTCGCGTCAAGTCAAATTCCTTGGTCGTTGAATCTCGATCGAATTTTGACACGAAAAAAACGTGTTGAAGCCCTGACTCGTTTGAGAAAAAATAAATCAACCGTAACAAGATTTTCGAAGAAAACATAAATTTTAGTCTTGGACACAATTGAGACGATAGACGGTGAGAAAAAATAAATGCGTGATCGTTTTATTCTTAGCCTCGAGACGAATCCGGTTCGAACCGCTCTTAAATATCTTGATCCCATACGCCAACGGGGTTGAATGAGCTCCGACAACAATTTGTTTGATCATCGATCACGTGTCACGACGTTTTTCGATATTTTTTACCAGTTACGCGTATATCCACATATTTTTCTATACTCTCCGTCCTATTCCGTCGTTCCGAATAGAAACGTAAAGAAATCAACCATCATACGGAATTCCAGCAGCACGCGATCCATATTCGATGCACATTTCGCGAGCAGACACGAGTTTGATTTTTTGCCGTTAAAATTCAACTGTATGTCGGAGACCGCACGGACGCAACGGTTGGAAATTAAAATGATAATTAATTAGAATGAAGAACCATTTCGGATTAAGTTGATCGTAATTATCATGGATCGCAACGATTTTGCATGTCATTCCGAAAAATGGCAGTTTTCATCTGATTCGATTTTCAAACGTTACTCTCGACTTTGATTGATAATCAAAACGGTTTATCAATCGTGTCGATGTGGAACGCATGTAGAGAGCAACTGCGAAAAATAAACAAAATGTAGCCATCTACTGTAGAAATATCGTCTGGAGTTTTGCGGAATGCTGGAACAGACGACCTTTGGCTTTGAACGCGATGCACCAAGCGCGCTCGATTTTCTTTTTTATTTTAGATTTATAATAAGTCAAACATTTTTGCTCCTGATACGTGTGATAAAATTGGATTTGGAATATTGATATATTTCGTTTCACAAGTTCATTCAAGAGGAGCAGAATTATGAAAAAAAAATTTAGTTTTCTCGACGAGTCTCCGAAACGGGAATTCTCTGGTTATGCGATATCCACCGGAGCAGCAGGAGACAATTCGCTTTCCCATACGCGTCATAAATTTTTTTTCGCGTTTTCGTTCGCGTTATTACAGTGACAACTGGTTCGGATTTTTTTCTCTCATTTTTTACGCTCGATCGTAAAAAAATTCATCTTCAAGGGGCCAGTGTTATTTATTTTTATCCAGGAGCGGCAAGGTCTTGCGATCCCGACGTCTGAATTTTTATTTTTATGAAATTTTCCATTCTATTTAATTCAGAGGCCAAACAATCGCCGAGCCGTTGAATCGCCCTCGAAAAATATTGAATAATAAATTTCATGAAGATTTGCCAGGATATTCATCGATTTTTATTGCTATTTCCGTCGATCTTTCGGGATCTGAGGGACTGTGCTGAGTAAAATTGCGACTGGACGAAATTCAGAGCACCGAAATATTGCCTGCTAAGAAGAAAACGTGTATTTTGGTCCGAGTATCATTTATTTCTGTAGCGACAGTTCGGATGTCCCGATAATGAGGATTTTTTGGCGCGAGAATCGTTGTTTACCCGAAAACGCGATGAGTCATTGCAATGATTATACAAAAAACTGCTTTTCTCTCATCGTACAGACTGACGTCATGTCGTGTCTCGTAGTGCATTTGGCGGTAGTGTGATTTTTTTTTTTGGAAATACGTGAATTTCATATTTCTTTGCGGCGCACTCTGTCAAGAGGTCGCGAGAATATTTTTAACCGTGCAACCTTAAAGCATCGAAAGCCGAATTATTTTTTACGGCAACTGCAGAAAGAAAATTGAAAATCTTGGAGAGTCTTTTTTTCTTGCTCAACATTTTCCGGACAATCTGCCGAACGAGTCGCTCGACGCACACGATAATTTTGACATTTGATGTGTTATTGACGTTCGTACAAACAATTCGAATCGACAATTAGGGCAGACCCTCCCGCGGTTTCGAATTACGAAGCCTCCGCTGCGCGTTTATAGGCATTCGCACATACACACGCCCTACGTTTGCTATATGTGTTATTCTCGCATCACTCTAGCGCAGATCTCAAAGCTCTTCTGGTTGACCGGAAGTTTCGATTAGCCGACCCGGCTACGGTGTCCGTAACGAAACTCTTCCATTGATAGCATTTATCTCGTAAGACGTTTATATTCGTATATACATATTTGTAGTGCCATTGATGCTCGTATACGAGCATCAACGACGATCGATGCTCCCACGAGTATATATAGTCAAATATTTTTTCTATATGCAAATAACGGTATACACACTTTCTCCGATTCTGTTGCCACCAACTGCCTGCAAATCTATAAAGTCGTCAATTCAGAAATAAGCGATACGAAAATATCTCCATGGCTCGAAAGTCACGTTCAATTATAATAATTGTTATTCTTTCAATTAAAATTTGGTAGAGATCGGTTTTTTCGTGTCTCGATTACGTTTTCTTACTTCGAACTCACGTCGATATCTCAACACGTGCGTTGATCTTAATGAACACGTGACGGCGGAAGCACCTCGCGACTGTGGGAATTACGATCGCTCATTATTGCCCTCATAAGTGTTTCCAAATTTGTCCCATTCTCCAAAGAATTGGTGAGTTTTTTCGAAAAATTATGTTTTCGAAAATTTCATATAAAAGTTGAGCACAGTTTCGTGGATTGTGGCAAATATTCGATTACGACTCTCTTGATTCTTCGATATAATTACGACTCTGAATAATTGCAGGTCCATTATTACACGTTTGATTTTTATTGCATGCATGAATAAAACATTCTCTTGTAAACTATACGTGCAAAGCATCATTATTTATGCTTTCGTGCCAACGTAACGAAGACAATTAACCTTTTTTTCTAACAACAAATTCGAATGGTTTTCTAAGCGAGAAACTTTTGTATCCAGAAGCTGGAAAATTTGTCCAAATTCATTTCAACTCGAGCAAATCGACGCAATGCTCCGAGTTTGTTAAGGAAAGACGACGGCGTAACAAATTTTTAAATTAATCATTGAATAATCGTGGATTCGTTGGGAAAAATGAAATCGACCGGTCCGAGCGTGGAGGTCAGTGGCAATTCGAACGGAGCTGCAGAAAATTCGTGACAAGTTCTGGCACAGCCTGTACACACACGTTGATACAGTGAGTGCGGGAACTCGGTAAACCGAGTATTGGCCAGTATACGATATCCGAACGTACGAGAGTGCACGCTGGACACATGCCGTAGTCCAGTTGGAGGTGGCAGGTATAGCTTTTAGTTGCTTCAAACCATCTACGACACTCACTTCATCTCAACTCACCGTATCTCGCGGGTCAAATTCTCTAAATGAAGTTCGTTAAGTAACGTTGCGCGCTTCTCGTCCCACGATCTTGACACTCGTACATAGACACGAGTAAATAATAAGTCGAGTAAATTCAACACAATCTATATATACATGTATATATAACTATCAAAACGTACAACCGAATTCGTATACATTTGTAATAGACCATTGGTGCAAATTGTTTTTCCCCCCACCGGGTGTGATCGAGAGGTCCGTAAGTTTCGAAAGTAAACACACTTGTCGTAGCGATTTATACAGAGACGAGCTCGTACGTACGGAAATATACGTATGATTGCGAACGAAACTGAAAAAAAACGGATTTAACAATTAAAATTTCAGTGGTAGTGAAGTTTACTACGAGAATCGAGTAAAGAAAGTGCAACTCGAACGAAGGAATTTTTACGTTGGGTTGCGTTTGGAGCAACAGATTTTAACTTCGTGTACGCGTCTTTTTCGAATTTGTCTGAAAGTTTCCGAGCGAAATATTTTCGTACGATTGTCGGACTGAAAAGATTTGCCATTCGGTTACGTCGCAGCAAGATCGATTGGTGCTGCTGCTGTGATATATGACAGTGCGTATTCAAAGTTTTATAACTTAACGTTGAAAGAATAATTCGCATCCAGTGTGCTCGATCCGCCGTTTCGGACTCCCTCTATTGCGTTTTTATTCCTGGCAAAACCTCGCTAATTGAACTCGTGCGTTGATAAATCGTGACGGTCTGTCCGACTCTCTCGCACTCACCAGTTTGCTGCCCGGTAATTCACATGTTGGAGATTTCTATGACAGTGAAATTCGTCGAGCGAGCAGCAGCTACGACTCGAACCTATAGCGACGCCAAATTGAGGAAATATTCGTAGTCGCACACAGAGATATATCGCACGATCTGGCTCATAATCCTCGACCTAGTACGGATCACAACAAGAAACAATTGCTTTTCCGCTTCGTATACTCGTAAGTGTCTATTCACCAAATCAAATCTAACATTACAAATCGTCTTACACGCGAAGAGAAAAATCAACACATCATTGTTTGCAAATATCTGAGGACAATAAAAACACGTTATACGTGACTGGATCGCGTGCGCCCCACGTTTTCAACGAAAACATTAAAAATCTGTTAAAAATTCCACACGAATATCCAAATTATTTTCGTAATTATTTTTTGCTCCGTTCGGAATGAAATGTTTTTTCGAATTGTGAAAAATCACGATGCACCATACAGTGCCAAAAGTTCTTACGATTCGATTACGATTTCCGAAAAAATTTCCTCACCACGTATGGTTTCGTGGAAATTGGTTTATATATTGCGATTCGGATCTAGCTTTTACAGTCATTACCGACTTATCCGAGCATCCTGACAATTATAGTCGCTCTCGCGCTCTCGAAGAGCAGTTCTTGCGATTCCATCATTCCGCATTATATATTTTACAATAGACGATCTGCTTCGCGTGTGTGCTGAGGTGAACTTTATATATCGATATACGTTTGCGAGTATTAGAATCCCCACTACCGGTTGCTAATTAATGACCTTTGAGGTAATAATCTAATAAGTTGCAAACAGGTCAAGGCGAAACGTATATATTACGGCCTCTCTGACGTCCTTCGTTCCTTGTTTCTCCCGCTGATGGAATTGTTTAAACTAGCTTCACATACCGTTGTGGTCTAGCTCGAGAAGTTTATCATTATTCTCTTCGATATCGTCTCTCGTTTCTCCATAGCATAATCAATTTCCGACGTTTCCTTATATGATTCGGAGCTTCTCAATGAATCCTCCGAAATTTAGGCGGTGCATTCTTCCGAGGCTTCCATCGTTCGCGAGCAGAATGAGTATCATCGAGTGGAAAATGAAAAAGAGACTTTTGAAGTTTTTATATTGACGATTTCGTCAGCAACCCCTGGTCATTATTTATTTTTGTAAAAATGGATTAGAATTCGAATTATTGAATCAATCGTTGAGTTTTTTTTTTTTTTTTTAGAGGCTGCAAATGTAATTGCTTGTGTCTTTGGTTCGTAAATTGTTTCGAGGAGCAACACGATTAAGGTTTTCAAGATCGTTCGTCGAGACCGTAACGAGAGGAATAGCCTCCGCGTGTTCGAGGTTCGAGTGTCAATGATTTTCTCTTTCTTTACTGGTTTCATTTTCCGTCCAATCATCATTGATGCATCGCGGGAGCAAATACGTTTATTTGCACGTATATATAACAAAAACCGGAATATTCCATATCCGGACACGCGACCTTCCGTGCAGTTTCCCGTTTGTCATAAAATCCCTAACCGAGAGTACAACGCTTCCGCTTTTCCCCCCAATTTTCAATAAAATCATATTCCGAAAATAACACACGCGAATAAATTTGCGCGATTCGACCTTATCGTCGACGCGGGTAAAAAAATTACTCGGCTCATTCGCCCAGCGTATTATCTCCGTGAAATCTCATCACTTTGCGAGGTAAAATCGAAAACGTTCGTGGCTCAATGGTCGGCATACTTAAAGGCGTCATTCGCGCGACGGTATCGAGCCGCGATCTCTCTTGCTCTCGTAAAAGACGCGTCGCTCATGAGGATCATGTTGTTTTTCCGTGTGTTTTTTTCTCTTTTTTTTCAAGGTGTCTCTGTGTTAATAGTACATCCGTTCCTATCGGCAGTGATTACTACGAGACGACCTCGTAAAAACTTCTTACGGCCAGGGCCAAGGACGCGGCGTTTGTATCATTTATCGACGCTGTTTTTGCTTCTCACGTTGAAAACTTGGTCATCTGATTTATGGACTGTAAAATTAGTTTCCAATAAATACGAGCTATTAAGGACCTCGCGCTGAAGCACTTGATGCTCATTTGGTAGAACGCTTCGTTTATTTTTCTAAAGTCTTTTGTATCTTTTACAAAGTTTCCTTCCGCCAACAACAACAACAACAACAATAACAGAACTTTATCATTGTTTAATTTGAATTTCTATTTCTATCATAACGTCACGGTTTTTAGAATTACGTGAGTGAATAAAAATCCTTATAGCGATGGATTAGAATTATTGTCATGTAAATTTGAGGCACTTGGTATCTCCATAAAGCGACATACGCGATGGTGTACGTGATGACGAGCAGAGTTTCGGATACGTAGGATCGAGAGGAAACTTTGAATTTGCTATTTATATTTATTATACGATTTTATACACCGGAAGTGTTGGCTGCACGCAAATTGCAAAATGGGTTGCGTTCGGTCGAATAGAATTGGCCGAGTGACTGCTTTACCATCGTCTCATGAATTGCGTTCAACGATTCTTGTGCCTATGAAAATCAGAAGGAATTCCTTTCATTATATAATATTAATCGATCAAAGTTTATAACAAAAAACGATTCGGTTAATTCTCGAAGGTCAGTTACGATTTTGTTCAGATATTAATTTTTGTGGCATTGCTTGTCGAATTCTATGGCGATTTTTTGCCAAATAGCCACATTTTTTCAATCAATTTTTAGAGACGTTGAACTTTTCAATTGTTTACGTCGCTATTACTCGTTAACACGAAATAAGCTTGATGGAATTTCAATTCCCAGGTTGTAATTTGAACGGTAACGAGGATTTTTAAAGACAGTGTTGATGCGTCTATGAAAATAATATTTTCTTAATTTTTGTCGTTTTTGTGTGTGTCTACCATGAGGGCCTGTGTATGAGGATTACGGAAAAAAATTGTGAGTTTCACGCATCGTTCTCCTGTTCACCAGACGCTAAATTGTTTCTTCATTATTGGGCCTAATCTCTCTTGGGTCCATATTCTCTTAAGCTACTCCGGGTTGTATTGCCACTCGATTAGCAGCACGTGGATGAATCAAAACATTAACGGAGTTTGTCACGAAGACAGGCGTGGTGGTCATTGTCGTACAATTTGTTATTGCTTCTCCGCGTCCATGTAGAATTACCTACTGGAATCAACTGACCTGGATCCGGTTCGAAAAGTCATCGACCTTTGCAAACCGTGTGAAACATCGTAGCTGCAGGGCTCGTATCCAAGAAATTCCAAAAGCAGATTCCAACATACTCCGCAAGTGAGAGTGATTCAGCTGTCATTGGAAAATACTTTGCGTCTCGTGTCGAGGAAATATTTGATTGTCCGGTAGAAAAAAATGGAAAAAAACATTTTTGTTTAAATCGTTGGTTGCACGAGGTTTGAGTTCCTGTCCGAAACTCGGACGGTTGTGTCGTGATATATAATATATAATTCGGTGCGCGTGATGGTGGCTAGTTATCAAGTATTTAGTCCAAAGGATGTACACGTGCACATACGTACACGAGTGCAGTAACAATGTGAGGGGCATTACCGTTTTCTAGAACAATCTTTTGAAACGCACACATACACATACGAGCGTCAAGACACGCCTTCCTATTATTATGTCATTGAGGATTTCAGGGCGTTTTATTATATACGTCAAGAAAAATGCTGCTGCTGTGGATTCGGATCGGATCCGGAAACGATTTTTTCACGCGCCATCGTATCACGTAAGAAAACGTTAAGAACTATTCGTCCAAGCATCTGCTGAGGAAAATGATACGATGCTCAAGATTTTTGGCTGGAAATTCCCAAGTTTGACGATTCATCGACCGTTCAACTTGTTGAAATAAAATTTTGACAAGCCTGAAATTAATCAAGATGTAGAAGAGGGAATTGTGGATGCTTGTTGGAAAAAATTGATCGATTTGCTCCGATCGATCATTTTGTCTCTGTGTAGATCGCGGCCAGGCCGATATCTCGATAGAGACTAAATTTCTTTATATGAATTATAAATGGAATACGAATTGCAAAGTTACGTCACTACGAATGAAAATACGATAAGCTGAAACGTGGGCGTTGTGGTTTCGGCAGCTGTCGCTTATTGGTTGAAGCACCACGTGAATCAATAATTAAGCCTTCCACTCGTCGTTGATATTCCTATTATGACCAACAACCCTCAAGCGACCGTGTGGCCTAACGGATAAGGCGTCGGACTTCGGATCCGAAGATTGCAGGTTCGAGTCCTGTCACGGTCGAAAAAGAATTTTTTTTTTTTCCCCCAATTTCTTCCAACTGAACAATTTGAATGATCTTTCAATAAAAACGTTCGTTTCGTTTATTGGATGATTTTTTTTTTTTTTAAATAATAGTTTAAAGTTTCCTCGAGACGTGAAATCATGCACGCGATCACCGTGTTGCGAGTAAACGAAATTTTTAGTTTCATAGTCTCAGAATTCGTTCCTCTTGCTCAATTAAATTTATTTTCATGAATTAAAAAAAAAAAAGATTCTACGTCCCGATCAATTATTTTGTTTCGTTAAGATCGATATGGAGGGTTGGCAAATAATTTGACATTTGTAGAACCGAATGGCAGAAGATTGCGTACAAATGGAGCCTCGCGTGGCTGAATGAAAATGTTTTTTCACGTTTTCTCGCTCCGCTCGAATGAATTCGTTGCATTTATAATTCCGACGTAAGTGAATGTGCGCAAAAAGTAGTAGCATTATCCGAGTCAGTTTGCACGCATATAATAGAATTGTGGGAATTCTGGCGTTGGTAGGGCGACACCGAGCGATCTCTTGTTACGGTGCTCGTTGGTAATTTGATCGTGTTCTTGTTGCTCAAAAGCCGACTTCTTGAGTCTCGCTCATTCCTTACATTCATCTCGATGCTTTTAATTTAATATTTATCTTGAGGCTTTGCAGGTAATTATGAACAATATCATCATTACGCAATATTTTATAATTACGAGCTTCATCATGCGCATACATCATTTGTAATTGCTCCTCCAATTGTTTTTGAAAATTGTTTTTGTTGAAGAATTTCATGGATTTCAAATTACCGTCGTTGAGTTTTTATACGTAATCGGAAAAATTTCGTGACAAAAACGATCGAAATTTCGACAAAATTAATTATTTGGATAATAAATTTTATCGTCGTGTCGAATGAAATTATTATTCAGAGTCCAACAGTCACTCGTGAAATCGATAGCTCGAGGACTGAAAAAAATTCGACAAGACATTCAAAGAGTAATTGTTAAAAATTGGCTCTCTTATTCGTGTATTAAAAGTTTACAATGCATAGCTCAATATTCGAAATATATATGTAGTATCTTGGACCGAGTGACTGGCTCTATTGTCAATCTCCGAGATGAAGACGATGCAAAACGTGTTGGCTCTTAGATCGCAGTACGAGGACAACCCACGCCCGTTATCACAGTTTATAACTAATTGACCCTACTTAACCCAGTACGTATTGAAATAATCCCTCCGTGACAGCGATTCATTGAGCGCTCGTCGTTTAAATTGTGAAAACGTCAAAACAGCATTTCGGTGCTGCTTGATTCTGTGCAGAGTACGTCTTGACGGTTCGCGGCACATCCAATCAAAAATGCATTTGTGATCGTTAACAAGTTTTCAAAATTTTTTTTTTTATTCAATCAAAATTGTACTCATTTTTCGTTATTCCCAGTAGTCAAGTCTGATAATTATGATAAAAATGAACGATGTCAAGTCGCACGTGTCTACTATTTTCTGTGCGACACATATTTCCGAACATATTCAGGAAACTGTTCTATTTGACACGTGAGAAAACTGTCCCAATGGGATTTTATGGTTCTCCATAGTTGACTTGCCTAACTAATTGATTTGTTTCGTGATTTTTGTTGCAGCTCGCGTGTGAGCACAAAACCTAGCCCCGCCGACGATAAGCAGCAGAGCAGCGCAGAATCAGCAGGAAAATTTCGCCAAAACCCTCATCAAATCTCTAAGTTCGAAAACCTCGTTGCCGTAGGTCCTCGCAAAAGCGCCCTCTGACTACTTTTGATAGCCAGATTCACCCAACCGCGCCGACATCGTAGAATGGTAGAAGGTGAACCCGACTCAAAGCACAACCATAGTAAGCAATCTATAGTCATTATTTTATTTTTACATTTCAAATTTTTTCGATAAATTCTCCATCGTGGCCCTCTGAAAAATCGGAGAACAAAACTCAATTTTATGAGTTGCTAGACAAAAATTAAAAAATAATATTCAAGCATAGAAAACTGTGGATAAATATCTGAAATAATGTACGTGTACGATTTGGTAATGAAAATTCTCCGTTTTATTAATTGTCGAGCAATTTGTTGTTGTTTTATTTACTGGAAACTTGAACAATTCTTTATTTTGTGAGAAAACGTGCTTTTCGTGGCACCGTATTATCGAATACGTGCTCCAACCAAATGAGACAATGAAAATCCGAATCTGGAAGTTTCTTCAAATTGGTATTTTTTTTATTCAACAGAGTGTGATGTAAAAGACGATCGCCTAAACGGCTGCGGTTCAAAGGACCTAGAACTCGCCGGTACGTATGAATGAAATTTTTCCATTCAAGTCCCTGAAAAATCTAGTCGAACTTGTCAACACGAATATTTTTTTCGTTTCTTTTCAAATCCCCGAATGTATAAATATCCGAAAGAAATATCCGACACATAAATTACCCGAGTTTTTGAAAACTCTGCACTTTGTATCAATGATTGCATTGCATTTTTTTTCAAGGCATTGGGTCAAAGGGCAAAACCCTAGACCCCGAGAAAGGATCGTACCTCAAAGCAGATTTCGAGAAGGCCATCGAACTTACCGGTAAGTAATACGATGTGCTCTTCAGGCACTGTCATCTCCGTCACGATACACAAAACTGTTACGAAATTTCAAACAAACTTTCTGACATATTCCTGCAATATTTTTCGTGCAAATATCACGCGGTGTGCAAATTCGTGTCACGGCGTACTCGCCGCGAGAAAAAAAATCTCGCGAATGGAAACTTATTTTTCAACGAATTTGTACAAACACACGTTCACACATTTTACTTACGAAGTCTCATTTTTGTTTGGGTTTAGTTTAGCAGTCTACACTAGCAATTGTCGCTTTTCACAGCTGCTATAATTAGAAAAATTTCTAATACGCAGAGCTCGACGCTGTCATTTTTAGAAAAATTTCTTACTTTTTCAGAGTATGGCAAGTTTCATTACTTCCTGCTCGCAGTATGCGGGTTCGTCAGCACGAGCGAGGAGATGGACGTAATTTCCATGTCCTTTATTTTGCCGAGTGCACAATGTGACCTAAAGCTCGATACCCAAGCCAAGGGATGGCTCAACTCCATCATCTTCATTGGAATGATGGCCGGTGCCTATGCGTGGGGCTCAGTTGCCGATGCACTGGGTCGACGCAAGGTACTCATTGCCATCTCCTTCATGAACGCCGTCTGCATCGTTGCATCCAGTTTTAGCCAGTCCTACGAACTTTTCATGTTTTTCCGTTTTCTCAACGGAGCTGCGTACGTTTAATTATCTTTCATTCGCTTTTCCGGCTTTTCCGCTATCGATAACAATGGTTTCAATTGTCATGTGTTTGTTGTTTTAGCCTCGGCGGTAGTGGACCGGTTATCTGGTCATACTTTGCGGAATTCCAGCCAAAGTCCAAGCGTGGCTCTATGTTGTCGTTCATGGCAGCATTTTGGACCCTTGGAAATCTTTTTGTTGCTGGTGAGTGAAGAAATACGACTGGATGAAAATGCGAGAGGATGTAAGAAATTTTGGATATTATTTTTTGTAGGACTGGCCTGGTTGATCATCCCTCACGACATTGGTATCACGAATTTGACGTTCACGTACAACTCTTGGCGAATATTCCTGCTGATCTGCGCTGTTCCCTCTTTCATCGTCGCGGGGCTGCTCCTGCTGCTCCCAGAATCCCCAAAATATCTATTGTCACGAGGTCGATATGAGGAGGCTCTCAATATCTTCCGCGGCATTTATGCCATCAATACTGGCAAACCGCGTGACAGTTACACGGTCAGTGTGCAAATATTGCGTTAAAATATTGATAGAAAGTTGGCGAAGGGCAAAATTGAGAATGTAAATTGTGTTGTGTCGACAGGTAAAGGAGTTGATCCTTGACGACCTTTATCGTGAGCCGGAGCCGGTCAAGGCTGGTGCTCCTGTAAAGAACAAGTACAAGATAATGCTCGGCGACATAATGGACAATAGTAAACAGCTATTTGTCTCGCCGATTTTACGCTTCACCGTTATATCAATAATCATCAACTTTACTTTTCACATCGGTTATTACGGCCTCATGATGTGGTTTCCCGAATTGTTCAATCGTTTCGACGAGTTCAATCGCGATCATCCTAATCAGAGCGCTTCCATTTGTCAAGTCACCGATTACGTTGTCAACAATGGATCTCACAGTATCGAAAGAGAGTGTACCAATAAAATCGAATCTAATGTATTCATGGAATCTCTCATTACCGTCGCATCCGCCATACCGGCCAATATCCTTGCTGTTCTCGGCATGGATCGTCTCGGACGCAAGTTTTTCCTCGGTAAGCGTTCATTCGATTTTTCATCAACAACCTTTTTTTTTCATCAAACAATTTTTTCATCTTGAATTTTTCAGTCTTTAGTACTCTTTCGTCCGGTGGTTGCGCCGTTGGCTTGTACTTTGTGTACAGCAAGACCCAGAATCTCATTGTATCGGCGACATTCAGCGGTGTCATAAGTTGCGGTAACGCAGCCTTAGATTGTCTCATCACCGAAGTATTCCCAACGAACTTGCGAGCAACCGGTATCGCTATTTCGATGGTTGCCGCCCGTCTCGGTGGCATTATCGGCAATCTCGTTATAGCTCAGCTATTGGACGTGTATTGTCCAGCTCCAACATTTATCGTCGCGGCGCTTCTCATAGGTAAACCACGTTGATTGATTTCTTTCACTCATTTTCACGAGAGCGTTCCCATCGTTTTCGTCCCATTTCAAAAATGGATTAAAAAAATCATTTTTTTTTCTTTTTTTTCAGGAGGAGGTTTGCTGTGCTTATTTTTACCGAACACAACGCGCGAACCACTTTCTTGACAGCACCAAAACATCAAGCTCTATCGATAATTCCATATGTATAGTCATTATGCATTTTGTTTTTTGTATCAAAATATAAGGCATTTCGAAGGAAGACGCAGTAGAAAAAAGAAAAAGATGAAAGAGATACGTCCTTAGAAAAAGTAGAAAAAACGGAAACATCGTTCAATTCATGTTTCTATATATATATATAACAGGAATATAAAAAACAAGATTATTAACATCGAACCGATTTTAAAATACCGATGAAATATCTTGACGCTGGTGCATGTTGCGAACGGAAATTGATTGACCGAAATGTACACGTTACATTTTCAATGAAAGGCGAATAAACACGATTTTTGGATTTTTCGATATTTCAGTATGCGTAGAAAGAAATTCAAAGGTCCGAAGAGCGATTAATGAACGAACCGAGAAATTTGGCGCTAGTTCGATACAAGAAGAAAACAGTGACGCCAGTGTAAAACACCAAAGTGCTCAAGTCTCCTTAGTTTTGTAACATTTACGTGGTTTTTGTATTTTTCTTTTTCTCTTCTTCTTTCATCTTTCTTCGCACACGTTAATCGTTGATTTCAATCGTCATTCGCCATATAAACTTTCCAAGCATCTGTAAGGAAAGTTAAATTTTCAAAAACACTCGAGTTTTCGTATCAAACTCATTCGTACCGTTTTCTATCGAGAGCTAAACAGAATGTACGTATTATTTTTAATTAACAGGCTCATTGTCCGATTTGTAGGATTCTCAGATTTCCAGTAGTCATTTCTTTTTTTTTTTATATGTTTAAGACTTGTCTGATACCGACGTTGTAAGAAATGTTACAAAAATAGACATATCTATATCATTCACATGTTAAACTTTTTTTTTTATTGTCCTGGACCGTTGTCATCCTTGCAAAAAGATAAAAAATCAATCTTTATCGATTGAAACGATCGTTTTACCATGAAATTTAGTTAAACGTGAAACGCTCTGGAGAATTTGAGATTTTTAACGATTTAAAGGTTTGGGTGTCAGAGCAGCCTATAAAAATTACTCCAACATGTGAAAGGGTTTTGGAGGTTGCTAGATTTTGAGATAAAATCGAATTAAAGAGAACGCGATTTTCAACTCAAGTTTCATTTCGAACCGAGAACAATTGCATCGTTGAGAATGCAAAACTCCTTGAGCATCTAATGACGTCGATTTGTCTGAACAATAACTGTGAGAATCCAAGGTCTTGGCCTTGATGCAATAAGTTGCCGACTTGGATTAAATCGAATGATGACTCTGAAGTTTGCAACGCTGAGATTCAACGAAAAACATTTTTTCTATTGATTACTTATTGAATTTTGAAAATCCTGGCAATTTTTTGAGTAAGTTGAGTTTTTGGTCGCAAGAGAGAATCATTTTATTGGCCGGACCAAATATTGAATAATAATTATTGGCTCTGCTGAAGAAATAATAGAATTTCGTTGCTTTTCAACGACGAAAACTTCAGGATCATATTAAATTTGTCTGAACTGGATTTCCGGAGTAAAACACACGAAATAGTGGAATAAAAGCAAAAGGTTTTAAGAGTTGTAGTCTTTATTGTTTTTTTATTTGCTGACCGTCTCATAGAAATTCGCAGATGTTAAATTATTCTCTCATCATCTTCTCCTTTTGACGAGCGAGCTTCTTCTTGCTGAGCTTCTTTTTGGGTTCCTCCTCCGCTGCCTTAGCAACGACCTCTTCCTTCTCCGTGAGGATGACTTCGATGTGGCAGGGAGAGCTCATGTAAGCTGCGAAGAGACGAAGCGAAATGTTTAGAAAGATTCACAGTGATGGCGAGAAAAGCGAAAAAGTTTTTGTTGCGTTATTCGGTAATCAAGCAATACTCACGGTTGATGCGACCGTGCGCCCTGTACGTTCTTCTGCGGAGGCAAGCGGCGTGGTTAACTTG
This sequence comes from Diadegma fenestrale, assembly GCA_037043255.1. Taxonomy (NCBI): domain Eukaryota; kingdom Metazoa; phylum Arthropoda; class Insecta; order Hymenoptera; family Ichneumonidae; genus Diadegma; species Diadegma fenestrale. Next base: position 3,205,560 of record CM073316.1, read on the forward strand.
AATGTGGTCGATGACGAGACGATCGACGTCGAGTCCTCTGTAGTCGGCGTTGCTCTCCGCGTTCCTGAGAAGCTGGAGCAAGAATTCGGCAGATTTCTTGGGCCAACGACCTTGAGTCGTGCCAAACTGTTTAGCTTGGGCACATCGGCCAACACCGCCGTTGAATCTGCGGAACGGGACGCACTCTTTGTGATCAATTACGTTCTTCAGGTACTTCTGTGCCCTGCGCAGCGCCATGTTCTTGATGGCTCGTGCCGTCTCATGGGTATTCTGAAAAAATCATTTTCCATTCAAGTTTTTTATCTCTCAATCGTAACGAATTTCATTTTACAAGAAAATTTCCTTGAGAAACTTGAGCATTTCGTTAAAATCTGATAATTTTAGGTGGTTTTTGCACAAACCGATTTTAAAGTTCTCCCGGACTCGATATTTTGCTCCAAATTTATTGGTAAAAGTCTCTACGTTTTTCGCGTCGAACTGAATTGTGACAAACATTTGTGCCATTGGTAAAAAAATTTACGAGTTTTCCTTGACGAATAACTTTGTTCAAGCTCGAGTGGAAAAATATTGAATTGAGGAAATTTGGTCGCACACCGAGACTAAATTGCTTTGTTGCTTTTTTAGTGAATTTTTCTAGCTTGTATCGATTCGTGGGAATTATCTGTCAACGACACAAATTGAGTGGAAAATATAAATGATGCGAAGCACGAGGAAATCGAAGCCCTTCGTGCCGAGCGCAACAATTTTTAGGTTAACTTGTGATCAAAAGTTTGTTTACCTTGAAGTGAACCCGGAGATTTGATCCGCGTGCTTTGCACGATTTGGCCGTGTTAGTCGGTTGATGAGAGTAACGACCCATTGCGTTCCTGCAATAAAAGAAAATTCACCGCTATTTTATTCTCAAATATTGGCCAAAACTCGCGTCGACCACGCGAGTGCCAGCGACAATCCGGTGAGATAGGTTAGCGAAGGAAAGAGAAGGGGGGAGGGGGGATCGCGCGGACATGCATTTTTCGCCATCGATATTTTCTATTTTCCGCGATCGTAGTCAACATTTTGGCAGGTATTATTGTTTATAAAGATTGCACTTTTAACGCTGTTTAAGGATTGCACTAGATTCACAGTTTGTACGGGGATTCAAATGGATTTACGAAACTCTGTCGCATGGACCATACCTCTTCACAAAGCGATATTATAGGAAAAGACGTCAAACAGCGGTGCGCAAGCGCGCTTTGACTTCCTGTTAAGAGGACGCTGTCGTCGACCATGCGCGCTGCAACTCATCCAAGGTGCGCACCGACTCTTCGGAATTATTATTAAAGCGGCGTTCACACCGCCCAAATCGAAGCCTTCATTAATCGAATCGTCATTAATTGCTACAAAATTTCTTATTGAACTTGCATATGAAAATTGGAAATGATTAAATGTGCAGAAAACAATGTAAAAAAAAAAAACCCATGCCTGGGAATCCATTGTCCTGTAATTGATTTAATCAGTCTTTTGCGTTTTCAGTTTGATTTCTACACGAAACCGTGAAAATTAATAGTTGTTGAAGAATCGCTGAAATATATTGCCGGCTTCTATTTACTATACATTTTCATCATCAGGCAGGTGGCATATTTATTCTCAATTCAATGCAAAATGACGAATATTCTGACAACCGCTTTGCTGCAACAAGTTCGATGAGCGCGTCAAAGTCGGTCCTTCCTATATCTATTTGGAGTTTGGGCACCACTGTGACTGTGCAAGTGGGCCTTTATACTACGAAGAATTCACGGTGACACCTTTTTTTGTGCACGGATCCCTTTTCTCTTTATTCCCTATCAATAATCTTTAAAAAGAAAAAAAAAACGTCACAGCACGTTTTCATACGAGGAAAAAGATAAAATAGATAAAAAAAAATAATAAACAGTTTAACGGCGAGCCGTTGAAACGGTTTGGCGGCACTCGAGATTCTAACGCCTGGAGCCTGAGTAACCTCACCAAGTTTCTACCACCTTGTGTCAGTGAGCGTTTTGTTTCGAACGCGAAAAAAAAAAAAAACACCAACGCTAGCGCATCGCGTATCGAGATTTTTTTATTTCGAGCAATACTTTACCGATAAAATACTTTGCTCTGGTTCATCAGACAAGTGCAACGAACAAGTGGAAAAATATCGTGTATGTCGCGAAATTCATCGTGTCCTGACGTCCGAATCTGACAGTTCGCTAACTCCACTACGTTTTTAAATATCGAATCAACTTGTCGTCTCAACAATTTTCGCAACGTTATGACTCCAAAGACTTCCCGGAAACAATAGAATCTGCGTTTTCCAACGATTGGAACGTTTTTTAAATTTCAAATTGCGCGTTGCACACCGAAATAATCGGAAACTTCGGAGGCCACGGAAAAATCGTTTTTTTCGAGAAAAAACAGTTAAAATTGAAAAATGTCAAAAAACAAATTAAACTTGACCCTGCCGCCAGGCTCGATAGAGCCCGTGCCAGCCGTATCGCCTTCTCCGCCGGTCCAGCCGCTCACAACGTACGCGGAACCACCCGTAATACCGGAGTAAGTACAAAAATTTGCCAAAGACAAAAAGTTTCCCCAAAAAAAAGAGAAAATTTCTGTTCTAAGCGGCTGGTTTGTTTTTAAGCAGAGTCATGGGCAAAATGAGCATCGATGCCATACAAGAGAGACTGGAAGAGCTGGAGATGGACGAGGAACAGCGTAAAAGACTGGAAAGCTTTTTGGGTCAAAAGGAAAAAGTTGGAGAATTGAGCGACGAAGATTTTGAAAAGTTGGGCGAACTGGGCGCCGGCAACGGCGGCGTTGTTATGAAAGTCAGGCATAAAAAGTATGGCCTCATCATGGCGAGAAAGGTATTTTACGGAATATTTTATTAATTTTTAACCATTTGTGGTCACACTTCCGCCACCGATCTCGGTGGTCACACTGGCTCGATTCTACCCAGTCCATTTTTGAACCTGTATTGTGACCAATCTACCGGCCTGAAAATTCTCAAAAAATTACTGAACAACCCTCGGACATTCCAGTTCAGATACGAAAAACTCTGCTGAAAGAAATCCAAGGCTAACATATTTTTTTAAACGCAAAATGAAGAAAAAAAACGGGAAAAACAAGTTTTTTCACTAAAATAATCGTCACTTCGTGGATTTTCAATATTTCTGCCTGAAATTTGGACCTGATATTCATCAGATCTGGTTGTTTGGTGAAAAAAATAATAGGATAGCGCGCGTTTGAAAAAACATATTAATTCCGTTATTGGAAGTGGGTCGATTTTCTAGTGGATGTGAGAGATTTAGCGTTAGCGTAAATGATGATTACAGCCCCATTAATTACCAGGAACTAGGAGATTTTTATGTCACAAGTTGGACACTGGATGGATTCTACCCACAGTGACCTCGAAGGGTTAATCATCTTTGTTGCATATAATTATAATTCATTAATTGAGTCATGGTTCACAGCTAATTCATCTGGAAGTAAAGCCTGCCATCAAGAAACAAATTATACGAGAACTGAAAGTACTGCACGAGTGTAACTTTGCCCACATTGTTGGCTTTTACGGAGCGTTTCACAGGTCAGTTGGAAAACTATTGGAAATTTGTGCAAAATCCATTTCTCCGCCGATTGAGACCGAAATCCAGGCATTTTTTAAGACTGTTCAAAATTCCTCAAAATGAACAAGTGTCTCGAAATAAAATCGATCGCCCGAAATCGCGTGAAAATCCATCGATCGTGGACTTAGGAGTATGCATTTTTTTAGCGACGGAGAAATTAGCATATGCATGGAATACATGGACGGTGGATCCCTCGACCTCATATTGAAAAAAGCTGGAAGAATACCAGAGCCCATACTGGGAACAATCACTTCGGCGGTGAGTGACAAAAAACAAAAAAAACAAGCTTTACATTAATTACTTTATTGATCTTCTTTATTGATATTGCGTCTGGGTTGAGGCTCTTTGACTGAAGGGAACACGATAAATGTTCGTAACGTTGAGATGCGAGTTGATTATTCATTTTTATGGTAACCAATCCTTCTCCTATTATTGTCTATCAACTGGTTCAGTAGTAAGTTTCTCGTTCGACGAAGCCTCCGGGAAATCGTCGAAGGCATAATCTTCGGAGCTCGTCGTAAAGCCACAAAAAGCATCCGAGCGGTAAGCAGGGCCAGTACCAATAGGCGTCGAGAGGCATAGTTTTTAGAACGGTCTCGGTGCCGGGAATATAGAGAAGAAGACCCGTGAGGACGACTTCAAAAACGAAAGAAAAATTGACGAACCAGTTTCCCATGCCTTGTTGAAAAATGGAATTTCTTCGTGTTTTGCACATTACGAGATCGATCATTTGGGTGATAACTATGGAGATGAAATAGCCGGTGCGCGCTTCGTTCAAGAGATCCATGCGGCTGTGATAGTTCCACGTTTGCCCGTAAGAATCTTCGAGATCGCTGATGGCTCTGTTCTCCCAGGCGTGTCGGAGGCCGAACAAATCTTTGGGGAGAAAGCCGTGATAGCCGAGGACGAGAAAGTAGGTGAAAAATCCAGCGAGGGCTTGAGTCATGCCGATTTGTCCGTAGGTCATGGAAATCAATCGTTTGTTGACGAGCTTGTCGCGCACGGGGTTCCGAGGGGCTCTGTGCATGATGTCGGATTCGGGTTTCTCGTAAGCGAGAGCAATCGCTGGCAAGAGATCGGTGCCGATATCGACGCAGAGCACGAGTTCGATAACGAAAGGCAACGGAATGGCAAAGACTATTGTACTGAGAAGAGGCAACATTTCCGGCACGCTAGAGGTCAGAGTGTAAGCGATTGATTTTTTGAGATTGTCAAAAATTAATCGTCCTTCTTCGATGCCCGTGACGATCGAGGCGAAATTATCGTCCATGAGAATCATGTCGGCGGCGTTTTTCGCGACGTCCGAACCGGCGATTCCCATCGCGACACCAATGTCGGCTTTCCTCAGAGCCGGTGAATCGTTAACCCCGTCACCGGTGACGGCCACGATCTCACCGAGGCGCTGGCAACTCTCGACGATGAGTAATTTCTGCTGTGGCGACGTACGTGCGAATACTATTTCCTCGTAGCTCCGAATAACGTCATCCAATTCGTCAGCGTCCATCATTCGCAGCTCCGCACCGGTTACTATTATCGCCTGAGTGTCCGTGTCCGGAATCTGGCTGAACGATTTGTTCTGAACAATGGCTTTTTCGTACCTGGTCTCGTGACCTTCGCCTATTATTCCGACCTTTTTGGCAATCGCCATCGCCGTTACCGGATGATCTCCCGTTACCATTATCACTTTTATACCGGCTGTACGACACTTGTGAACAGCGTCGGGAACCGAAGGCCTCGGTGGATCGATCAGACTTATGAATCCCAAGAATCTGTAACCGCGAGCTGGAAAATTGTACTTGTCCGGTGCGTCCGTATTGAAAACGTAGTCCGGGCCGTAAGTTGCGCTCGGTAAGCTCAAGTCGCAATAAGCCAATACGCGCTCACCCAAATAGCCGAGTTCGGTACAAGCTCTGCGAGAAAGCGACAGATCCGCGGGGCTCATGTCCTTCGTACGACCTTCCATGTCCAATATTGTTGTGCAAAAATCTAATATTATTTCCGGTGCTCCTTTCAGGTACATTATGTAGCCCGTAGGGTCTTTGTGTATCGACATTTGATATTTGGTCGTCGAATTGAAAGGAATTTCCGCCACTTTTGGATGATTCGCACGGAACTTTTTCGTCTGGTGAATGTGCTCGCAAAATTTGAGAATTCCCGTTTCCGAGGCGTCCCCGATCACGTCGCGATCTTCGATTCTCAATAGAGCCGCCGAATCCGTCCGAAATTCTGCACGAAGACAAAGCGTCGCGGCTTTTATAATTATGTTAAATGCAGCTTTTTCCAGCAAAAGATCCCTCTCGACTCCGAGTGACCATTGATCCGACGGGCCTATATGATGCCTGACGCTGCCGAACCATAAATTCGACACGGTCATACGATTCTGCGTCAAAGTGCCAGTTTTGTCGGAACAAATGGTCGACGTCGAGCCCAGCGTTTCAACCGCCTCGAGATTCTTAACGAGGCAATTTTTACTGGCCATTTTTTTGGCCGTTAACGTCAGACTGGTCGTTACAGTTACGAGCAATACTTCCGGAACATTGGCAATAATAATTCCCAACAAATATGTGAATGCCGTTACGATGCTCGGTTCGACTATCAGAGAGAGACCAAAAAACACGAGGCCGCTGAGTATCGCGACGAATGTGATGATGTGCACAAAGTGGCCGATTTCTTTGGCTATCGGAGTTTCCGTTTTCACGAGGTTCGTCGTCAGTCCGGCCAGACGACCGATCATCGTGTCGTCACCCGTCGCTATAACGATACCTTTGCCCTCACCGGCGACCGCGAACGATGAAAAAAACGCAACGTTTTGGGACTCGAGAGGATTCGAATCCGTCGGATAATCGCTTCTCGGCACGGGCTCGCTCTCGCCCGTTATGCTCGAATTCTCGACTCTCAATCCGTTACTTTTGATTATTCGTATGTCCGCTGGAATCTTGTCGCCCAGTCTTATTTCGACCAAATCACCGCATACCAATTCTTCGGTCGGTACTACTTGGCGTTGACCCTCGCGCACGACCGACGCAAACGTCGGCACCATTCGCGTGAACGATTCCATCACTTTTGTGTTTTTGCTTTCTTGGGTGTACGCGAAAAGACCCGAAATAATACAAATTATTACGATTATCACGCCGAACCACTGGACACTGTCTTCGTCGTAATTTCCCATCAGCATGTTGACCCCGTAAAGTATGAAACAAAGGATCGCGCAGATCCACAGCAAACAGGCAAAACCTCCGTACATACATTTCAAAAATTTGATGTATTCCGGTGTTACTTTGGGTGGTGTCAGGGCGTTCGGACCGTTCGCGATATAAACTTCTTCGACGTCAACCATTTTCATACCCGTGGCTGGATTCGTTTTTAACTTTTCGAAAAGTTTTGTCAACGATATCACATGATCCTCGGTTTGGAGCTCCTGATGCAAATCCTCGATCTCGTGCTCCGTTAATTTCTTCTTGTGCATGTGCACCGAAGACATCCGCTTCGCAGCCAACTGAACACTCTTAGAAGCTGAACTTTTCATCCCGTTTTTTTTTATTACTTATCGACTATGAATAAGCGATTCTAAATCAACGCGGCGGACGAGTTTTGCGAAATATTTACGTAGCTTTCCGATGACTTTGTCGGTTCATTTGTTTCTGTCAGCCTCGACACGTTTTTATTGTTTTTACGCTGATGGGGATCATGAAGAGTCTTTAAAAATTGACAACTTACGATTCAATAATAATATTTTCGCGAATTCAATTTTTCTTTGTTTTTTTTTTCTGTTTAAGGTACTGAAAGGTCTGAGTTATTTGCGCGACAAACATTCTATAATGCATCGCGATGTGAAGCCAAGTAACATTTTGGTGAATAGCGCTGGAGAAATAAAAATCTGTGACTTTGGAGTTTCCGGTCAATTGATCGATTCCATGGCCAACTCGTTCGTCGGTACGAGGAGCTACATGTCGGTGAGTTGGAAAATTACCCGTTAAAAACGCGAAAACTATTGGCGTACTTTTATTTCACTATCAATGTTTAATGAACTATTTTGTCGAAATAACAGCCAGAAAGACTGCAGGGCACACATTATTCCGTTCAGAGTGATATTTGGTCTTTGGGACTGTCGCTCGTAGAAATGGCGATTGGAATGTATCCGATTCCTCCACCAGACACACGAACTTTGGTTTCGATTTTCGGGCCTCAAGCTGCACAACCACCGGTAGAAAATGCTTCTACGAACAACGTATCGACGCCAACGTCGCAATCACCCGCGCATAGTACGAATTCAGTACAGTTTTACATTGCCAAATCGAAATTGCATCGAAATAACGAATAACGCGTGTGTGTGTGTGTTCCAGACGCGAGTAGTCCAAGACCAATGGCAATTTTTGAATTGCTCGATTACATCGTGAACGAGCCACCGCCAAGGCTGCCCCCTGGCATTTTCACCGATTCCTTCATGGACTTTGTTGATCGATGTTTGAAGAAGAATCCCGCTGAGCGAGCTGATTTGAAGACTCTGATGGTGAGTCGAGACAGATTTACTCGTCGAAAACTTGTCTCCCGATCATAATAACTTTTTCACTCGAAATTTGTTGAATCTCGTGTATTCCAGAATCACGAGTGGATAAAAAAAGCAGAAATGGAAAACGTCGACATCGCTGGATGGGTTTGCCGAACCATGGACTTGCAACCGACTACTCCGACCCGTCTGGAGAACGTACAGTCCTGAATAAATGTCACTCTTACATACTTGACCACGTACATACGCGTTCAGAACTCCTAAGTCACTTTTCGTTAGGAATATATATATATATTTTTTTTTCTCGCTATGTTGAATCTTTTTTTTCTTAAAAAATTTATTTTTCATCGGCGGTGTAAATTTTCGGTTTTTTTTTAAAAATCCCCTAAACCTTGCGACGGGTGAGTGTAAAATTCGCGAGAAATCCACAGAAGGACGAACGAAACGAAAGCTGCGCGATCCCTGGTGGAGCGAAACGTAGAATTTCGTTGGTCCTCGAAAAAGGATCGCGAACAAACGAAACGAAAATAAAATCGATGGAGTAACTCGCGAGTGTGTTCAACTAACGGGCATTGTGAATAATGCGCGCGCGATGCAAGATTCCGTGAAAAACATTTCGTCTCAACCTAGACTTATTAATCGTGGATTATCCTTTTTCTTCCGTTTACTTAATCGTCTCAGTTTCCTTTGAAAAGTATGTAAGACAATGTGAAAGCAAGAAGAAAAGGCGAAATTAATAATAGCGCAACTTTAGATACTGTTATATGAGAATTAAGCTGCGTGCGCATGATGAATATGTGTTTCCTGTGATAAGATTTAGGATACAGAGAAAACAAGATGCAAAAATCAGTGAAAAATACAATTACGAGCATATTCAATAGGCATTAATTCAAACGACAACATCAACTGCAACAGCAAATTATTATACATGATTTATTCATACGAGGATTTGTACCTGAAAGTTATCCAACGTTTTTTCTTTGTGTTTCATCGTTTCAGTCACAACCTGCGATTTAAACTGCTGCTCGGCAAAAAGGTAAAGACTGTGATACGTCAACCAAACAATAACCAAATTGTCGGAATAATTTCATGGCAAGTTCGTAGCAAGAAATAATTAGATTCGCGAATCATCAACCGATGAGTGCAAATTTGTTAAGTAAACACGTTGCGATGAAAATTTGTCCTTTTGTTTTTTACGTTTTAATACTAAATTTCTGTTAGTGCAACAACAAAAAATCGATTTCTCGAAATTCTTCCCATCCTCAAAATTGGCATATATCGTTTTGAAGAATTACGTATCACAGCAATTATCTCGAATATTATAAGCCACCAATAGATAGAAATAGACATATAAATGACATATTATGCAAAATAGATATGGGATAGGTATTTGTTGGTAACATTGAGTGCGCGATGTAAATACTCGATATTTACGTGTTAAATTTACCGACTTCGTGCATTCGTGATACAAACGCCTCGAAAAATCTTTAGCAAAAGTCCTTTTAAACGTCGAATAAATGAATATTCATCCTCGTAATTATAAACCGGTGTAAATTTGTTTCATGTTTCGTAATAGTTCCTCGTCCGTATTCCGGACTCTATATACTTATATTTATTAAGTATATATCAATGAACAAGACAAGAATTTTAAAGCAAAAGTCCAAGTTTGTTATTCCATAGTGTTAATGATGAAAAGTACTATTTAGACGGAGACGAAAATACGAACGAATAGAGGTTCGTCGGTGTAGTTAATGTTTGAGGGATTACTTGTGTCCACAATTTGCCAAAAGTCCTTTATTTTTCTGTCGCCCCAATTTGCTCGTCCCATCCATAATTCAGAATTGAATTTTTTTTTTTAAAATCCATTTCTCCTTGCCGATTTCGGAAATTTTTTTGCTCGTCATTTGATTTGTAACAACCTTGAATGTCACACATTGCATTCGCTGTAAAACAATTTGAAATAAATTTTTTCTTACGTCTCAAAGTTTTTTCCGATAATCTTTGAAAAACCGAAGTTGTGGGTGCTGGACATTTGGAATCCCTTAATCGTGACGAACGCGTTGCGGTTTCCCAACCAAGAGGACGAGTCTTTGTCGAGCAAATTACAACCGTTTCGAAAGTCAAGCGACAGTGAACAAATTATTATAGAGCTACTGCGAAAAAAAAAGAAATTAAACGTTAACATGATTAATATGAGAATAAAATTCATGTAACAGCTCTTTTGGTATTGTAGATTATTAGTTGTAAGATTGTCAATGTAATGCAACAATCGAAAGATGAAATCTTATGCGTAGCATTTTCGTACATCCCTGTTTGCTGCAATCACTGCCTTCATTCTTCTAAGCATAACTTCGATATACCCTTTTTACGATATTCTTCTTGAATCTCTCAACTAAGTGGTAAAAGTTGAAACGCTTTGACAAGGCAAAGCGTCGTTTGACAATTTTTGCACTTTGCTCTTATTATTTCATCACCTACTGCAAATATATTTTGCTGAATCTCGCATTGGCTATTGAGCTCGAGTCCACAGAGTTTCCACAAAAACGGGAAACATTGACACCAAGGGATATCAAGATCGACATAATTTATAATTTTTAAATTTCCTTAGTCTTGGGTCTCGTAGAGAAAAGACCGAGCAAAATTAGAGAATTAGAGAAAAACTGTAATATTTGGGAATATTAATTTTGTGCAATTTTCAATTCTGAGCATTCGAAGGTACTTTTTTCGAATTCTTCATGCTAGGAAAAAATGATGATAGGACTTCAAGGAAAACTTCCTACAAAAGTTGACACATTAGCGAAGAAAAGTGGAATGAAAATTAATAATAATCCAAACACGAACTAGCTGATTTGTGCTTGAATTGTAAATCAGTTTCGTATTACGAGCTTTATTACTAAATGAATGTGAGGAAGTTGAAAACAAAGGCCTAACCAAAATTTGCGTTATATTATTCGGGCTAAAAAGCAGATGAGTTGATCGGCCACATCAACTGCTAAAGAAGGAACTTTCAATAGATATTGCAGCTGCAATTAGATGCAATTTCGTGTCTCAGAGTCGTTGTTGCAGAGTGAAAAAAGTTGATTATATTATAAAAATAATGCGAACCGAAGAATAATTGTGCAAACCCGTTGGATAAACATTTATCGCAGAAAATTAAGAAAGTATGAAATTCCCACGATTAGAATGCAACGACGTGCTGAAAATGAAAAAAATCAATTTGAAAAACCTTTAGCTGTCCCATTCACACAAACATCGATTATTAACAACATGGATCGAAAGTTTCGACACTTTGTTCGAACGAGGTATTCATTTTTTTTTTCACAAATCGAACGTTGACGACGTTGTTAATTAATTAAGACTTGGCACATGTAGAAGATGAATAGGCAATTGGTTGTTTTCATATAACTGCACAGTGAATAAGCGCCTAATAACTTCCGACTTGGCTGTAGACTCATCGGAATGTACTAAAAGTACAATGTGATGTTATTTATATTTGTATTTTTTTTCCTTTAAAAAGGACACATGGTCGAGATTAGTCTCGCACAATTGCGTCTAAGCGTGTAACGCCCAAGAACTGATTTTTTCTATACGTCATTTCTCTCGTAGTAAGCTGGAGGCTTTTGAGAAAGTTTGAAATAAGAATCCGTGTGTGTGTTTTTTTCTTCGTTCGAGACTTACACTCGGATGATATTTTGAACGAAAAATGGAGAGAAACGTCATCATATAAACAAGTGCGATGCTGACGCTACTAAAAAACTGAGCAGAGGTAAAAACCGCGAGTTACTTTTCGTTTTTCCATTGTACTTTATAGGGGATCGTGCAAAATTATTGCAATTGTATTGAAATATCGTATATATGTTATATGAATAAAAACGAAATATATAGAAAATCGATTAAAATTTCATTAAATAACGGAGAAATACTTCGGTTGCGAATTTTTCTCGAAACGAAACTTTTATTCAACACTTGTTCATTATTTTCATTGGTATGACCATATCAATGTCACAAATAAACACATTCCCACACACACACGCACATAAATATCAAAAATGTGTGTATTTTTTCTTCTTTATATTGTTCGGCATCTCGGCACATTCCTTCAAGGCTGTTTTCTTTAAATATTGCCTCACACAACTTGTCTACAATGATTCTAGTATAAATAGATGAGCTTAAGACATTTCTATAATCGAATATTACTTTGATTCTTCACCTGGCAGAAAAAATATACCTTTTTCGGTTTTTCATCTTGTAGCTTACGTTGTATATACTGTACAGTAAGAAATACTACGTCATAAAGTAGCTCCAGAGAAAATGGAAAACGTAAACTTACAGCAAAGTTTATAGACGAATCGAATTTTCGATTGGACACGACGACACAACTTGGCATTTTTTTTCAGGAGGTTATTCTGGACGTGACGTTCGTTATAATAAATAGAATAATTGACACAACAAATCTACTTGGCATTTTTATCTCCAGAGGGTTTTTCCAGAAAATCGTTTCTTACGAAGGACGAACGAAATGAACGAGTTTTTTTTTTTCAGGGGACTATTTGACTGTGATTTTCCGAAAAATTGTACAATTTGTGCATTGTAGCGCAGCAACCGCGGTAAGGTAAGGAAATTTCATTTTTACGAGGATAAAATTGTTTTGCAATTTTTTGGGATTGTCGTTCCCTGAATTCAATGTGCGCTTGACTAGAATTTATGAGTATTTCCCGATATCTAAAAATAACATGTTTGTGGAATCTATTGATTGAATAGATTTTCAATAACTTTCGAACGAAAAGACACTGAGGCGAGAGTTTGTTTTGCAATGGTTGCTGAAATTGGTCCTGCTTGTTTTGATATCACAGCGAAATATCCCCTTAAGGCGTAACAATCGCTTCGCGCTCATCGGCGAGTGTTTGATTTTTTAAATAGTTGTATAGAACGTTAAATATAGAAATGAAACAATTGGACAAATAACAAATAATCGACGTGGCGAATCGGTTGACAACCGACTTTTGCAATTAAATGAACGATGGTCATTTCAAAGCTGAGGCTTTTGAATAATTTCTAGTCAGACTTGCTGTAATTCACCGTCCAGGTGTTTAATTTAGCATGCAATGGTTGCGAATATTTAATAATTATTTGACTAGCGCGAAGCAGTTGTTTTACCTTGAAGATTTAGTCAATTGGCAGTGGTTGATGTATAATTTAAAAATAGACTTCGACGAGATCAAGTAAATCACCGGTGTAAATACTTTTCTCACGTATTTCGCGGTCTAAACAAACGTTGACGATCTGCAGCAACGGAGAGACTTCGGTTACTTCGGCAAGATTCGTCAGCGTTTCGCCGATAACCATTTTGAGAATAGTGTTGTTGCGTCGTCGTTTCGTTGCCTTTATCGCAACTTCGAGGGTGCTGTTGGTTATGGGACAACCGGAGAGATCTAGCAATTCGAGATTGGGTGCCACTTCGATGAGGCTCGAGACGCCAGCATCTTTCAGAGTAACGCATCGATGACATTCCAATGTTCGTAAATTGTGCATTCCTACCAGGCCTTCGTCCGTTATACCCGTCACGTAACTTATCACAAGATGCTGAAGATTCGGCAGAGTTGCGATCGCTGCCAGACCCTCGTTCGTCACGAATTCGCAAGCTGCATTAAACAGAAATTCAGAAAAAAAGCTCTACAATGCGGGAAAAGTTAATTTTTAAGGGAAAAATCTCGGCCATGCTCTTTTTGGATTTTCCTCCTGTCTGCATTTTTCCACATCGTCTCGGAAAAGTTATTGGAAATTCGCGCCAGAGGCGTGAATAACGGAAGAAAAATTGAATAAATTATTTCTCACCACACATATCCAAGCGAGAAAGCTTTTTGCAGTTGGCCGCGAGAAGACACAACAACTTATTAGTGAGCAAATAATTTTTTCGTATCACTAAAGTTTCCAGATTGACGAGTTGGGCTATTTGTTGTAGAGCGACAGCGGAAACGATTGGAAACTCTCCCTCCAGCTTGAGAGTCGTCAAGGATGTTCTTGTGCCAATTGCATGGAAAGTACTGTTGTCGAGACACACGCAAGAACTGAGCGCGAGCGTTCGCAACGCTCCACACCTCTTCAGAGCCTTCAAAACACGAGAGAATAACGAGCAACCGTTTAAACGATGAATTCGGAAAAAATTGCTACTCAATCGAAAAAACTGGAAAAAATCTCACCTCATCCATGTAATTCGGCACAACGGCAATTCCGTTGTGCAAATCGATTTCTTCGATCGTATCACCGGGCAACTGCAAGAGGCATCGGCCGCTCATGTGATAGCCTTTCGTGATTTTGAGTGACTTGAGTTTTTTGTTGACCGCGAATAATTGCGCCAAATCTTTTTCGCAAGGACCGGTAAGACTTTTCATAACAAACTTGGTAATATTTTTGCAATTTTCAGACAACGAACGTATTCCTGCTTGCGATAAATTGACGTGAGATATATCGACCGTTTGCAAATTCGGACAAAATTTGCCAACTATCGTTAGCGCGCTAGAGCCGAGTACGTGCGGATGTGAAAAATCAATGTGATTCAAAAAATTGCCGCATTTTAGTAAAACTTTTCGCAGCGCCGGTGTGTCCACGTATTGTTTCCGCATTCTTGAATTCAAACCCCACGTCGCCGAGGATAAATCCAATCTTTTCACAGCTCTCCAGGACTTTTGACTCACCGATTGCCATCGTTTGCAAACTGTTGGCAAAAATACAACTTGACAAAAAATTTTATAAACCTAATAAAATAGCCCCTTCGAAAAAATTGACACAGATTTCCCCTCATTTGCTAAATAAATTATTGAAAATCTATGGGATGATTGTTCAACCGAGTTACCTCGCTCCATGCGTATTCTATCGGCGATCGGTAAGCACAGAAATATTTCTGTGAGGCAGTCGTCGTTGAGGATATGAATGGGTGAGTCGTCGTTGTCTCCTTCCTCTTGCGGCTTCTCATCGCAGATATCTTTGTTAGATAAAAACTTTCTACAGTTCTCCGGACTGTCGGGTTGATGCCAAGAGTCGGCGGGAGATACTCTCAGAACCCGGCAGTGCAATTGTATGGCCATTGCGCACGCAGCCTGCCTGGCCCTTCAAACACAACGATCATTTGCACAAAAATGCATTTGGAATTTCCTGCCGCAGCCCGTGAGAAATACGTACCTGAGAGCATCGGCGGAGTTGGAGAAAGTGAGAAACGCGAAATTGCTTTTGCCGTTGTTTCTCTTGAGGAAGCAACTCTCGACGAGGCCAAAGTTGGAAAAAATTTTCTCCAAATCTTTGTTACTCGTCTGGAAACCAAACGCAACGAGCGATAAATAAAGATTTGCATTTATTTATATTTCATTCAGCTACAGAGAAAACAAACTCACTCGATCGGCAAGATTACTGATGAATAATTTCCGAACCGGTACTCCTTCGTCCGTCTCTTCCAACAGGGAACAAAAATTAAGATGTCCGAGCATTTTACCGCGTAGTTTGGCTGAGGAATTCAAAAAATCGTTCATTCAGTTTACAAACCATCGTGTCCAATGCTATGGCAGCCAGATCTGTTTTTTCTACGACACTAAAGACGGGCAGAAACTTTCGGAGCGGATAAAGAGCGAGAGAGATAGGAGAAAGAAACAGTTTTCCTCAAGCACGAACAGCTTGTGAAATTCAGGGGGAAATGTTCGTCTAGTATTTCGATATAGATGATTTTCTAATCGTTAATTATTTCGAAATCATGATTTATATTTTCGTTCGTTGTAAAAGCCCTGACGTATAAAAGTTGTTATTTCCGGCTAAATTGTAAACATGTGGATAGAAATTATAAAAAGTCCAACTGTCAAAACAGGCTCGCAGTGTGGCCGCTGCAAAAAAGCACGTACCTTTTTTATTTTCGATATAAAAATTGCTCAATTGTTGACTTAAATGAGCGATCACTGTACACACTTGACACTCAAGACAAAAGACTGAAAAGGTATAAAGAAAGAATAATTATTTTCAATGACGCTCGCGCAGCAGAGGGGATCGAAAAGTAAGAAAAAAAAAACAAAAAATTGATCCCCAGCGTCTGGTCCACGTCTGGCTCTGCCGCCTGCCCCCGCATGCAAACATATATATACCTCACCATCGGATTAATCTTTGACAGTAGAGCAGACGACTCTGATCGCCAGCGCTTGTCTCTCGTTGCGGCTGGTATCGAAACTATAATGATGCCCCCGGGATTCTTATAAATTCATCTCTCAGTTTGCGGTTTTTACACGTCGATGTCGAGCCAATTCGATCGGACTGAGATGATAAATTCATAGAGAGAAATATATTTGATACACATTGAATGAGATTTTTCAAGAGTCGAACGCGGGTCGAACGAAATTGGCGACAGTCGATATCAGAGCGAAAAAGAGTTGGGGAGTGAACTGAGAGATGGAGCTGGAAAAATTCTTGGAAAGGTTCGCGTCGAGGCCGTCGTACATGGAGAGTGGCGCCACAGAGAATTCTCCAATCGAGAATGTTGTACGATGGTGTCGCGCGACGCCTCCGTATTTGTCAATATCTCGTACGTTCGAGGTTTTTGTTAACCAAGTGATAAAAAAAGGGATATAAATAGTTGAAATTGTCGGGATCGTAGATGAGGCTCGAAGCATGGAAATAGTGCAAGAACAATAAAAGCATCGTTGGAGGCTGAGCAACGATAAGAGAAAGAGAAACACGCCGGTCAACTCTCTCATCTGTACGGGAGGGTTGTAAATGAGAGAAGTGCATATTGCCTGGGTGGACGAGTCGAGAGGACTCGAGAGTAACGGAGGAGAGGGGGCAGACGAAGCTCCTGAGTAACCGAATCCCTTACCCTGATCGTTGAATATTCCATGTGAATCGTTCGATAGAAACGATTTTTATCGTTCTCGGTGCTCGTGCGTGTGTGTGTGTGTGTGTGCATCCGCGTTCACCGACGATTGTGTCAAAGTGTTGCCGTTTTTTTCGGTTTGTTTTCGTTCCAAATGACGTTTTAAAATCACACGGTAAACTCTCGTCTCGCGGAACAGTTCAAATTCTCCAATTGTTGGACAAACCCGTTGCGTTGTGATTGATCGCGGATCTGCTCGGCGAAAATATTCATCAATGATCGTTGCTTTGCACTAATTTATCATATACCTACTACGCGTCATTGCAAACTTTCGAAACCGTCACGTCCAGTCCGGAGAGCTTTGTTTATTACGAACAAAGAGTGAATAAATATTCTGACATCGAGTTTTTCGCGTTCGTTTTTGTCCTCCTGAAGAAAAGGCTCACGGATGCAGCCCAGCGCATTCTTCATGTGTTAAGATGTGAGTACCTACATGTTGTCTTCGTATATACGCGTAAACGCGCAGGTAGTAAACTGACTGCGAGAGAGGACTTGAGGTTTTTCGGAACCCGTTGTAGGACAGGTAAGTCAAGTGGAGGGAGTCCGGGATAACGGATTCCCGAAACAAAAACTTTTCCATTGCATCGAAATACATCGATCGATGTTTCCCATCTAAATAAAGCCAAACGCGAGAACGAACAAAGATTTTTGGCGATCGCGAATGCAAAATTTCACGAAATTTCATACAAGAAAAACAAAGTTTTGCACTTTTTGAAAATGCTCGCGGAACGTTATAGTTATTGGTAAGCTCACAAAGGGTCACGGCTTGATCCTCGGGTTCGTGCTTAAATAGCCCAACAGAATCGTTCGTCTCCCATTGCGAAGCTGCTCTTGCAGGTATGTGAACTCTCGCGTTCAGTCAAGAGAGTTATGTGAGAGAGACAGCGAGTGTATCGAGCGAGCCAAAAATACGCGAGCAAGAGAGCGCGTTCCGCGACAATAAATAGAATACAGCAAATAATATTTCCCCAAGAAAACTCGCTTGAATATTTATTCGAGGATTCCGATAAATCGATTAAAATTCCTAACAAAGGAAATATCTGTCAAAAAGTTTGAGAAATTCTTAGAAAACTCGAGGTTTGATGCGAAAAAAAATGACGAAAATTATGGTGGCCGCGTTATCGAACGTTGAGAAACGGCCAAGGCAAGAGCGACTCGCGGACGTTGTTTACCCAACGACACCAACACGAAACTAAACGTTTTGTGGTAAATTCGACCATTTTATTTCGCGTACAGAATGTTTTTTTTTTTTCCATGAAATAAATTAATCGTTAATTTTGATAAACATCCGATATTTGCCACTCGACCAAGTGGCAATTGTTTTTTATCGCGCGTGTCCGAAACAGCCGCGACCCTGCTGATCTCGGTCTCGTCAATTATTCAACAAATTTTAGCTGCAGGCGCCTCCTACCGAAAGTTGCGAGGGTGGCTGCGGGTAATCTGGGTCACTAAAACAAACAGGAGAAAGGTTGGAATGCGCGACGTCTTCATTTGGTTCACACGTGTCCCGCTAATTCGGGTCAAACCAGACAGTTTGATGAATTTTTTGAAAATGGCGCGCGCAGCTCGTATAAATTCGTTGGGGGAATTTCGTTGCAAAACTGAAATTAGCGAGTCCAATTGCTCCTTCCGACCTTCGATGACGAATCCAAGGTCAATCGTGCAAATTACTCAAATTTTTAGCAGCCACGAGTTTGGGAAATGATAAACAAAAAAAAATCAATCAACTTCCGCTTTCCGCTGCATTTTTCAATTTTTTTCTTTTCGTAAATCGATTATTTGATCTCTCGTTTGTAATAAAAGATAAAATTATTTTGACGAGTGATTTATTTGCCCGCTCCGGAAGGTGCGAAGAGGTGACTGAAGTGGAAACGCATCATCAACATCATCATCATCACCATCATCATCGGCAAACAGCAAGTACGACGATGGGCGTCGCGGAGGACGAGACACCGTCCTCTTTGACTTCTCATCCGAACGCGAATCCCAACAACCCCACTCAAGAAGGTAAGTTATTATTTTATTGACATAACGATCACAATGACATTCAACTTTGCAACCTTCAGCTCCAACGAAAAATACTTTCCCCATCAATTGTTTCTTCTATTTAAAAAACCATGACAATTTATGATGCTGAAGTTTGCAACGTTGGAATGCATCGAAAAATATTTAATTTGATTGAAGATTCGTTTAATTTTCAATGTCATCCAAATTTTTCGAGCCGATATGCTTTTCGAATGGCAAAAATGAATCATTTTCTCATCGTAATTACATTCTGTAATTGAATAATCATTTTTTTCAATAATAAAAATGAATTTCGTTGCATTCCAACGATGCAAACTTCAGAGTCATGACAATTTTGTGTTTGGATCCGATCGAATAAGAATCATGAGTTCTGCTCAAGAAACAACCGAATTTCGTTGCATTCCAACGATGCAAATTTCAACATCGTTCCATTAGATTTGTAAGATGAATGAGCGACAAAAGGTTTTCAAAAAAAATAACTGCCAATCACCGAATTGGTTCTCGATCAATTCGTCCCTCGGAATATTGTCAAGTTCAGTATAAAATGAAATTTGGGATCCACAAGATATCCAGTCAAATTTTCAAGAGGCTACAGAGAACCATGAAATTGGTAATTTCAGGAATTTAACATTAATTACAACGAAAACTGTGAATTCTCCTAAAAATTCAACCGGAATTACAAATGAGAGTTGTCATAAAACTCAATGTTAAATGTATACCAATACACAAGTATATATTTTGTGGTTCTGTGTAGTCTCTTGAAAACGTATGACTCTGAAGTTTGTATCGTTGGAATGCAAAGAAATTCGTTTGTATCTTTGACAAAAATAATTATTCGAATGCAGAATGTAATTACGATGATAAAATGATAGATTTTTGCCACCCCAAAAGCTTATCGGCTCGAAAAATTTGAATGACGTTGAAAATTGAAGGAATCGTCAATAAAATCAAATATTTTTCGTTGCATTCCAACGTTGCAAACTTCAGCCCCTTGAAAATTAAACTGGTAAATATTCGATATCGCGGCACCAGCGATTTTCGGGCTGATTTTTTTTTTATGAGTTTTTTATCACCTGTGAATGATATAAAAAGGTTTTTTATGATGGCGCATGACCTTTTTTGCAAAAAAAAAAAAAAAAAAAATTGGGTAAGTACGCGGTTTGCGGACTTGTTCACGTTTGTCTTCTGTGGGTGATGGTTTGTTTGGGTTTGGGTCTTGGTGAGTGGGATTTTTTGATTTTTTTTAATTTTTTTTTTGATTTTTTTTTTTTTTTTGCAAAAAAAAGTCATGCGCCATCATAACAATACTAGTTATGATGTTTACAGATCATAACGCGACTGTAAAAAAAAAATCAGCCCGAAAATCGCTGGTGCCGCGATATCGAATATTTACCATTAAACTGCATTTTTAAAATTCCATCAAATTCTGAACAGTAATTCTAAAACCGACAGTACCATCGAGAAGTTGATGTGAAATAAGAAAAAACAAATATTGAAAAATCATTCAGATGAGTTTACGTTTGATAGGGAGAAAAATTGAGGGTCTCGCAATTGTTTTTCTGTTTGTTCGTTGTCAAAGAAAAACTGGAGTATTGACGACGCGTTTGAGGTTTTAGTTCGCCTTTTCCCAGAACAATGCGTGTCACTTTAGTTTATCGTTTCTACGTCGTGATGAGAGAATATTCCATCGGCAGGCGTGTTGCGCACTTGGTTGTTTGTTGTGGCATTACCGCGTGAACGTGGTTGCGCGAGGAGAAGCGTTTTTCATCGCTGTTGTGGGGCAATACCGATTGCACAGATATGACCTGGTGCGCGGGGCTCGGTTATCACTGCGGTAACAGTATGACGGAATAATGCGATTCAAGGAGGTTCAGCTTTTCGGCCTGCGATACCGTTGCAATCACGGGGGCGCGGGCGGTCGAGACCGAACAGGCAAACCTTCGAACCTCCGTGAAATCAACGAAAAGTTGATTTTCTCCTCTGGAACTTGGTAAATTTCATGATAACGCACGGTCCAGCTGGTCCGGCGAGATAATAATTCAGGGTGGTTCGTGGACCACGAAAGAGGACCCGAAGCATGACGAAATTTGTGATAACGTTGAATGATGACGATTGTCATTTGAGGTGGGACAAGAACTCGGGGTCAGCATGAGACTAGAATATTCATGTGTACGTCGATTTTGCTATATAATGTGAGAAGATTCGGTGGCAAACTCCAAACATTGGCGAAAGCCGCGGTGTAGAGCGAAGATAGATGGAGATTACCGCAGCGGTATTTCTCCCGATCCGGTGAGCGAGGCCGACCAATTCTTGAAACTCTGCCAGGTCGGCTGGTTGTGTGCTCGTCGTGGACGGACAAACTGCTAAAAGAGCAGCACAGGGGAAAAGCAAAGCGACGATAGAGGAATAAAAAGAAAAAGACGGAGAAGGTGCAGCATGCAGCAGGTTACATCGGAGAGATGGAGAGAAAAGCGTCGCGCGCGCGTTTTGCTGCTGCTGGGTTTGTTTCTCTCGCTCAGTTGCACTTGGCGAATCCTGTAATGATCGCGCAAAGTTGCCCTCTTTCACTCTTGCCTTCTCGCATATATGTTTGCACCTTATATATACCTCTGGCAATGTGCCCGCACTCTCTCGTGTGCCCTCGACCAGTCAAAGTCCCGTGTGCCGCAACTTGGCTCCTCGCGCCCGCTGTGTATAACTTTTTTCCCCCCTGCCCACGTTTATCCGTGTGTACTTGTATATGGACATGTGCAAAGTGCTCGCGCGGGCCGAATGCAAGTGTTTGCCAGCAGGGCCACGGTGTATATGATGCACGTGGCTTTGTCTGGGTCAAGTGTGCATCTCGATGACAATCGATGTTGCCCAAGAGGTTCGAAGGTTCTGCAACGCTCCGATCCGGAGGATAGCGAATAGATTTTTTCTCGTGCCGCGCTACTCGTGGCTCGCTCTCCGCGTGTGTCCACGTGTATATACGTACGCTGCTGCTCCTCTAAATACACCGCATCTACACCACGTGACCTACACTCTTCACAATCTCTTGCCTGGCAAACCATCTCAACGACCTCCTTTTACAACCGCAACTCCCTTTATCGCTTCCTCCACGCGCTTCTTCCCTCGCTCGTTATTCATTCCATCCCTGCCTACTTAACATCGCTAATTCCACGCTTTTCCATCATCATTCTTACTTTGCTGCTGTATAATTGTCGAGGTCTCGTTAATTACGAAATATTTTTAGTTTAAGTAGAAAGTAGAGAAAAGTGCACTTGCAGAAATTTCTTTACTCGCATCTTACGACCCAAGATTGCATTTTTTGGTTTTCAAAACGGAGGGAAGCCTCGCCCTCCGGATTTATTGAACGAAAACTCGGAATAATTTTCGGAAATTCGATCGCGATTTATTGTTTTCACTGTAATCGCAAATATCTAGAATTCTTTTTCTCTTTGAACTTTAGATGCGAATAATGACACGAATTAAATGGAGAAAATGTCGATGCCATACGACTATCAGTGATGAAATTGCTGTGAAAATTGAGGGACTTGCTCTCGGTCGCGTATAAGATTCTCATCAATAACGCTGATTGCTCAAACGAGAGGATATTGAAAATAAGTCGAATGCTCATTACTCCGGAGGCGCCGGTGATGATCCTCCGGGGTCCGCGGACGCCGTTCGCGTTATGTAGTTCATCAACCCACATGTATATTTCGCGCGTACTCGGAAAGAAAACACTCGAGTGCACTGTTCTTTGGGTGTTTCTCACTTTCTATCGGTTTCCCTGTCTGTCCGATGGCAGCAGCAGCAGCAGCGCGAAAAGAGGATAAGGACGAATAGGAACGTCGACCGCGACGGCGACGAACAAGCTCTATCTTGGTTTGTCGTCATGAAAATTTAAACCACACGCAAAATACATACTTTGAGCTTCAACACATAATTATCATATACGCGTATGGATCGGAGCTATCGCGTACGCGGGAGTTGAATGCCAGCTTTGTTCGTGCTAGGGCGCCCTGCTAATGGAGCGACTGCGCGACGTCGTTCGGTCGAGTGTTAATTTCCTTGTTTCCATTTTCGAATTACGTGACAAATTGAATCTCGCGGTGATTCCATCAATTTTCATGAGACTTTTCTCGTTATTTTTTGCCTCGTTATTCGGTTCGTTTGTCCTCGCGGTACTGGGTCATTCGGACCCAGGGCAACGCGGCGCAGCCCGATGTACGCCAGCCATGTTTTATGTTTATTCTTTTCAGCCCCGTCTAGCCATAGTCCGAGGATCCTGCAAAACGCTTCCGTGCTCAGGTGCTCACCTTTTTCATTGCTATAAGCGCAATAACTCTGCTCTGATCTAACGGGTTATATAGATAATAGTACAATCGCGTCTGGTGCTAAGCAATAACGTTTTAATTTACGGATTTTAGTACTTGCTACTGCGAGCTCAACCGCGAGACGGTGTCTGAAAAATGCCGCTACACACTTTACTACACCTGCATGCGAGAAAAAAAAACAATTTTTTATCATCACTTTGTTACGTTCTTTGTTTCTCTTATCATCGAACAGGATAAAGACAAATGTACCGCTGTTTGCCGTAAGCTTTACTTTGGTCGACCGAGTCTTTAATTTTTATCGAAAATAGTGAAAATATTTTTTAAATTGTACAAATAATGGGCAGAATTTTCATTTTTTTTCTGTTCTTGTTGCGATACTTGAAATTTGTTTTTTTTTTTTTTCGATTAAAAGACAACGATCGATCGGTTGATTAACGAAGAATGTTGAAATTTCTATCGATTTGGAAAATTCAAGGCAATTCACTAGCGAGAAGGCGTGTGAAGCAATCGATCGACCTTAAGATTCGTTATCGCGCCGTTTATTTCGGAGCAAAATGTTGGATATTTTGAAGCAACCGAGTCTCTCATTTATACGAAAATTTGAGTTACGAAAAGACGTAAAAAAATTTGGTAACTCTTGGTCGGATAAACGCTTGATATGCGAAAGTGTAGACATGCAGGGAAATTTGAAATTTGTCCTTGAATACGCGACGCGCCCAATGGGCACGCCATAACCACGCGATAAACGACGAGAGCGCGAGCTGTTTACGCGATGATTTCGTCGCAATGATGAGGAAGAGTGCGCGGAGGGAAATGAGGAGTGCTATCGCGGGCTTAGGCTTGACCGAGCCGTAAACGTATCGCTTTCTTTTTTTTCATCATTGCCAGCTCGCGAGCCTACCACCGCACACTTGCAAAATTGATAGAAAAAATTGTCGTAGTTTCAAATTTTTTAATTCGCTCTCGACCCTTCCGGATTTCCGGTGTTGGAAAAGTCACGAAATATTTTTATAGGTGCCGCCTCCGTGCGACAAACACTCGAAACAACAACAACTATTACAGAATTTGATAAATGTTTGAAACTCTGCGTGAAAAAATCGTCGAACGATGTTTGTTCGTCTCGATTCCGCATAGGACGATTTCCCAAGTAGGGAAATGAATTTTGTCATGCGAAGAGGAGAGTTGCGTGTATAAAAATCGGGGGCAGTGGTTGCAATGGGAATAAATATCTGTCATCAATCCTTCACCGTGCATCAGAAAAGTCCTCGTGAACTCGGTCTCCGCGGCGTAATACTCGAGTCCACCTTCCGTTATAGCAGGAGCCAGTGAGCGCGGTGGCCCGTTAGGCGATATATACCGCTCGAGCCGCTTCGAGCTTCGCGTTGTAGTTTCGCAGGACATTGTACACACACACGTACTGCTAAATGTTGGCATGTATGGCAAATATTCAAGTACGAGAGAAAGAAGAAAGAAGCGAATAAAATGACCGAGTTAGATATAAAATTACGAATCTCCGGAAGCGAGAAAGACCTCCGCATCCGTATGCCATATAGTCACGAATAATAAAATGTAAAACGACCATTTCCAAGCGAGGAGCATCAAAAACTGCAATTTCTTTGTCAGTAGGTATCTATTTCGATTTTTGGATTATTATTCATGCATAGAAGGCCTTTTTATGCAATGGCAAAGGGAAAATCGTCCCATGGATTTTCTGGTCACCTTACGAGCTCGTAGACGAAAACTCGACCCTGAACGAAATAGAAATGAAAAAAATACATACTCGGCTTTTCAAATTCACATTTTTTCAACCTTCCGATAACTCATGCTCTTAACATGTGGATAACGATGCCAATTACACTGGCTTCCAAAATGATGCATAAATTAATTGTAGCGGGTTAATTAATTGAATAACGAACCTTGCAGAAATCGTTTCCTTATTAATTAATTAATTAACAGTTTTAATGGAGCTTGAAGTTTCATAATGTAAATCAATGACCTTCTTTACCGACTGCGATAGGTTCTCGATCAGCCGCGATTGCTTTCCGAATCGTTTTTGGCCGCCACGATTTTTTTCTCGCACTCAGAGTGGCTTTTGTACAAACTACGGCGTGGAACGACATTTTGCATCGGGTAATTAACGTGATTCTGGCAGCGGAACGTCAAAACGTAAAATCAACGGCGTTTAGATCAGTAAGAGCTCGCGACAATTTAAAAACTTTTGTGAGAGAGTGAAAAAAATTGGAGAAAAAACGGTTACACAACACCTTGATGCTTAACACTTTTTTTTTTTTATAACCGAGCAATTGCATCTTATCACAGAAAGCTCAAATATACATTCTCTGGAGAAACCAGAGCTGTAAAGCGCTTGTGTCTACACCGCGTGGCTACGAATTAAAAAGAAACTTTGAAATGAACTTTTTCGTATCTTATCTAAAAAATATTACGAAAACTATACGCGTAAGGAATTTGGCGAGTAACCTTTTCGCAGCTGTTTGATACTTTTAATATTAAATCCGAACGTCGTGGTTCACTGACTCTTTATTATCTTGGAAGGATCGACTTTCGAGATGTATTTTCGTTGCATTTTCCACGTCTACGTTGTGTGACTGCGTAAGCTTTTTTTTTTTCAAAGACGGAAATCGTGTTTCATTTTTTTCCATGGGATATTATTTCCTGACTCATCATCGATGAGATATTTTGACACAGAGCTGAAACATTCGCATGTGTTTGGCATATGTACGCGCGGGTTGGCGAATTGCTGATGATACGGCAAACGTGCAAACTACAGGCGAAATCGGAATCAGCAAGTATATGCATCGTGAGCCGAGCGTGCCGATTGATTCGCGACTCGAACGCCGGTACGCGATGCTCATATTATAAGGCAGACGCATAATATTCGCCGAACAACCGCAATTCACTTGCATCGCGCTCATTTCATCTGCCATAAATCCCCAACAAGAGACTATTCTTACCCATAAGGATCTGGTGATCGGTAATCCATGATTACAGAACTTTCCCCGATCGTCCGAATAGAAACTCCGCAGGAAGTTGAAAAAACGCGGTGGAGTTTTAAACAATTAAAAAATCCTCGACATCGTGATTATTTTTAAATTTGACACAATCTACGATGAAAATTCCATCGTGCGTTCCATGGTTCCATGGTTTTTTCGAGTAGGGAATATAATTGTGGAAAAAAAAAACAATTGAATAATAAAATCGCAGGACGACAAGATCAACTGCTTCCGGACACATAATTCAAGTGGAATTCTGTAGGTTTACAAGTATATAAATATAATTATGGTTGTGTTTGTTACAAAGTGGTGGTGACGGGTATACGAAATAGAAGCCCACACGTTAGCGCAGTAATAGGGGCATTTACCTCATTGCTGCGAGTGTGAGCCACCGTGCGAGCCGAAGAAAGCGAGCGACAGAGTGATAAGAGAAAAATAAAGAGAAATAATGATAAAAGTGTACAGCGAAATAAAGCGATAGGCTGTTCAAAGAGTCAACCAGCACCATATGCTCTGTGAGATAACGTACGATGAACCGTATAAACAGTGTACGCGTCGAGAGAAAGAGACCGAGATAAAAAAAAAAATAGGGGAGGGAGAGAAACAAACATATCATCACTATGTAACGTGCTGTGTGTACAAATGATGGTCTGGCAGGAGCTCGGAGATGGGCCTTCGAGGAACATGACGATATTAAAAATCAGTGATTGACACACTGCTCTTTTCCTTTCTATCGGAATGAGCTGCGTAACAGCGTTATTCTTACATGTGTCGCAGTTAATTAGTATATAAGTCATTAAAAACCAAAGAGCCAAACGAACCATCGATGAAAATTCATTATCATAATTACTCCGAAGGTGACATCGTCGATAATCGATGTCGTAAAGTTTTGGGAATGAGGAAAACATCGAAATCTCAGATTTTGTAGTCAATCATTTTTTCCAACATTCTGGCTTTCGTTTTTTCTTGGCCCACTCATTTTGAGGATGTCGATGGTGCTCGCTTAGCACCGTCACACGAGGGCTAGCCCAAATTTTTTATCTCTAGAAAAAGGGACAATTTTTTTTCACATTTCATTGAAAATAAAAACAACGAGAAAAAGTCATTGCGATGTTTCGACGGTTGATAATTGTGAAATGATGGATATAAAAGTTTATGAACGTTTAGTTGTCTTTCGGGTGGAAATGTGCAATGAAAGGCATCGATACGGACAACGGAGTGGCAACAACTGCCAGGAACGATGAAAGAAGTTGAAAACGTAGCGTGTTGCGGCTGTACGCGACGTTAGTGTTGTCTTTCTCTCTTTGTCTCCCTCTCTCTTGGTTTCGTTCTCTCGTGGTGGCCCGAGCTCTCGCGGCGAGTGTTGAGGTGGGTACGGAGGCAAAGGCTTAGTAACTTGGCTATACTCGGTCTGGCTCGTTCCCGTGTAGTCTCGCGTCGACTCTCGTCCTCGCGCGGTTCGCGCAACAGTCGTCGCCCGCGCCTTCGTCGTCGTCGTCGTCGTGTATGCATGAGAATCGTCAAGCGTTACGAATTTTTCAACAAAGTACACATTTCCTCTTTCTCTCGTACGAATTTCCCCATCATTTTTGTATCGAGTGCTGTTTACCGAGTGTTGTGTACGCCGTGGATTATGGGAATATAAAAACGTTCGTTCAGGCTGTCGAACAACATCCAACTCCAACGGAAAAGCTTATGGTGCAGTTCGAAGCGAGCTATCGAGTCTCTCGGCCTTGCATTGCAACTGCACACGTTTCTTTCTCTTCTCTAACCGCGTATTTCGTCCGATTGAAAGAAAAACGAAAGAAATTGAAGGATAATCGATATAGAAACGAATAAAAATATATTACGAGGCTTATCGCATATCCGGCAGATATAGCCATCGAGGATAAATATTCTCGATCGGAATATAAGCGAAACGCGTGATTGTCCGCCGATTTCGATTATTTCGCTAAATCTCAGCTTCCGATATAAAAAGTTTTTGTCACTTCTTTTTTATACTGTGTGAGTTGGGGAATTTTGTCGCAACACGTTTTGTCATTGAACGCGACAATCTTGCGAATCTTTAACTCGGAGGAACTTGTCGGTTTTGCGTTGGTCGCTTCAGGCTCTTTCGAATCTTCGTCGATGTTGTGCTCCTGCATTTTTACCGATGTGCTTATTGGTAGAACGCCGATAGAGAGAAAAGATTGAGGTTCGGTGAGCAAACCACTCTCGTCTATTCGTTTTCGTTCTCTCGGTCTGCGGTGCGACTCTTACGACCGGGAGTGCCTGCACTTTTGCTGCAGTTTCACACGGTCCATTCCATGAAAATCAATGGTTTCGAACTGTTGATGGTTTAGGCCACAAATATCATGGATCTTTGGCTTTTTTTCCTCAGGAATTTTATATGCACTGAATCAGCAGAAAATTTTGCCTTTAAAATAGAAAAAATCGTTTTTCTTCATTTTCAAAAATCTTGAGACACGACTGGCCTCCGCGGTACAAGTTTCCCTTAAAATTTTCATGGGAAACCGCGTTACAAACGAATTTATTTATTTCCCACATTACGTTTTTGTCAAGGAAAAATAATTTTCACGCATGAAACCATTTTGTTTTTTTTTTTTTCACGAAACGTTTTCCTCATTTAACATAATTGACTCGTAACTCGTTCGAAAAATGCGAGCTTGTGAGCGACGTTCGTTCAAGAACGCATTCCAGGCTAATCGTTACCTGTAAAATGTCTGCATTGCACTATTCGAGAGTGTACAATGGCAACGGCGAGTTAAAAAAAAAGTTGTACTGGTGCGATAACTGGGTTCGAGGCTCGTGGAATGGGACGTTAATTTTTTTGTGCAGTGCCTTCGATCGCACTCTCGTACTTAAGGATCAATAATTCTAAAGTGATGTTAATTATAATCTCAAGAAATAATGAGCGATTGTTAACGTCAGACGCGTGTCACGAAAAAATAAACGAAAGCGTTGTTATCGAAAAAAAATGAAAACAAAATTCAAAAAATAATTGCTAATCCCGTTGACAATTTTTTCAATTTTTCAAAACATTGAGCAGGATACGGAAAAAGTTAATTGACGAAATAAAATCGTTTGGAGTATCAGCCGCAGAATGGAAAAGCCTCGCGTCAAAAAGATGATGAACTTGATGTTGAATTGTCCGCGTACGTATGTGTATTCAGACTCTCGAGGTAAAAGAGAGTCTTACTTGAGACTATAAGAGAGTACCGGGCGTGCATACAAACCTGCAGGGGAACCGAGACAAACGAAGGTATATACGAACGGGTTTTTCGTGTTGCTTTGTCTATAAACACAAGTAAATACACATACGTATACACACAACTTCATAAGGCAGGAGATAACATGAGTTTGTGTGTGGGTTTTACGTCCCAGTGCTCTCGCAATTGATGCGCGCGTGTGTCGAGAATGCATGCGCGATACTGTACATTGCATTTGAAAAAAGAGAAAAAAACAACAATAAGATCAAAAAATCAATGCGAAATCGCGTAATTATGCAAAAAGGAAAATCATGTGACGTGATTTTATGTTGCTGCTTAAAATTTCGTAACGTTACAAACTCTTTGATTAAATTAATTAATGGGTCACTCTGCGTTAATTAAAAGCTGAAAATATCGACTTTTTAGTTTCGAACTGTTTTGGATTAGCAAATTTAAAGGCTGCAGTTGGTGAAAATGCTCCATCCATTCCGTGGAACTTGAAAATGCGCGATAAACTGTTTGGATGCACTTTTTGTACGATTCTTTTAAGGAAATTCGTTCCCAGTGCGGTCGACAAAGAAATTTCGCACCTTGCGTCGTTCGAAATACTCGCACCATTGTGGCCTCGAAACGCCACTATCTCGAGTTCCGACAACGTAATCAAAAATCCGCGTTCGTAGATAATTACCTTTTTTTTTTAACTGACAATTATTCGTCCAAAGTAGAAAAGAAACAGTAACTCAAATTAAAAATACAAAACATTGAGCGATATTTGCATTCGGTGTCGTTCCATGAGTCGAACATTTAAATGGAACAAATTTGTCAATAATGACAAAACAAATTGAATTGGCATCGAATAATTGGATCAATAAAATTGATAAACTATCGAATTATTGAATAAAATTTTGCCCTCACAAATGATTGCTCGATAAACATTTTTTTTTTTGGAAAATATGAAAAAAATTCTTACCCGTTAAAAATGTCTCGAACGCGATAGCGTATTTGCGAGTAGGTTGAACAAAGTTTACACAATTAGCATGTGCACATCGTGGACGTTGATGAACAGAGTGGCAAGATTGGTCCTAACGACACGTACAAATATAAAAGTGAGTAGCAAGGTTGCTCGGCTTTGTCACCGCGGGCGTGGACTCCCTCTCGTTGGTGGCTTTTTCTCTCTTTTCAACTCGAGGTAGAGAGAGGCGGAAATTCGATCGGGGTCTGGCTCGAGGTCATGCCAGCCCATATAGTACAAAACAGTCCGGAGTAGCGAGAGTTCTCAGCAGCATACTTTACCAGAATTTGCGTGCACGCAGGAACTTTGTGTTGAGTTACGAGCGTCATGAGTAGCACAAATCCGAGAATGCATCAAACATGCGTGAAGAAAAAAAAAACGAGGCAGTTGCAAGGGATTTAGAGTTGCGAATGCGTTGGATTCCCGCGTTTGTGCCCCCGTACACCGATCTGCATGTGTAGTGCGATGTTAGTGTATCGAGTTCGCATGATTCTCATGCACATAAGTAGAAAACAAAAACTTTCGACAGTAGCGTGAAGCGCATGCGTAATGACAGCAGGTCGTGGGAGATCGCGCAACAAGAAACTGGCGAGTCTGCGCAAACGCGTCGATTGTTTGTATTCCAAGATTTCGGATTTTATATCCCTGACCCTTTTCGCACCGCGTCCTCGGTAGATCTCAATCTTTGTGGCGACCCAGTCGACAGAAAATCCGACGAATTCATCACTCAAATTATAGCACAAGAAAGTTATGAACGTTAGGAAAGTAAAAATCCAACAAAAAACGCACTTTTTCATGTGCCATATTTTTTCGTATAATTGATCAACCATTTCGAGCTGTATTCACGCAGTCATTTAAAATTTTCTCATAATTTCAACCAGTAAAAAAAAGTTATGAAATCCCATCCATAAAGAAAAACGTCTGTTGCTTCGAGTTTTTGTCCAAGCCTAATAATCAGGTGAAATTGAATGAAGCTCCTAATTAAACGACAAATTTTTTGTGCCGACGAAAAATAATTGACAGGAAGTAGCTCGTTGTTCGAGATATCGAATTAAGCAGATTCTAATGAAAAAGAAAAAAAAACACAAGACGATTTCGACATGGCTGTCTATACCAAAGTGAGCGCAAAGTGGAATGAAATTATTGTGAAATTTGGCGTGCTCTTTGGAAGTAGTTGTAACGCGCTTGACCTTACTTTATTCTTCGAGAGCGTCAATTACGCGTTATTCTGTCCCGGCGAAATGACGAATAATCAACACGCGAGTATCGTAATCGAAGAAATTACGAGTCTCCCTGCTATCTTCGTCATTGTTATGTGACGACTGTTTTTGACAATAACGTTGGATCGTTCACTCGTCGAATGCGAAGATCTCTTTGGCTTCGTCATTGTTGGTCCGTTTCGATCTATGAGAATTGTTGAGTATCCGAAAAATCCTGGTCACGCGTTATCACTGGCTGTAAATTTTTATTAAACGAGCCATTGTTGGAACGATAAAGATTTTCTCGTTGCTACTCGTCCGATAAGATCGTGATTGCAAAGTTTACCAGCAGACAAGTTGAAATTTCAAGTATCGAGATGGCGTAATCTCCACACTTTGAAACATAATTATAGATCGGCGATTGCGCGCCCTTTGGGTGCGCGAGCACACAATCAACTCAATCATCAAAGCCTGAAAGCTCGTACCTTTCGGGAGGGTTCGCTCATGTATTTGAGTAAAAATAGATCGACGAGGGCACCGAGGAAGAGGAGGAGGGTTAATCCTATCATTGAAGTTTGCAGCTATATATGGCAGTGAATCGCGCGAGAGCTCACAAAGGTGTCTGTGTCGAAAGTTTCGCTCGAGCTATAGCTCTCCGAATGATCCAACGAGTTCGCTTTACTTTTTCAGACTTATTAGATCTCTCTACGAGATACGTTTTTTTTTTTCATGGGCACATTTAGATGCTTTTATAACTGTCCTTATAAGGCCGCAGACTTCAAAAAGGAACCTTTTTTTTTGCACGTACGCGTGAAGTAAGAATTTTGAAATAGAGAAACATTCAAAAATGCTGGACAGTTATTTATACGATTGGAATGAATCATTGCACGGAGAAAACGGATTCGTTTTGTTTAGTAAGAAATACAATGTTTTGGGAAAATTTCCTATACGAAGGTTAAGAAGCAAAAGAATTGTAGCACCAATTGCAAAACACCATAGTATTTTTTTAAACTTACAATTTTTCTTAGCATGAATTATAAACAGTTCTATATGAATAAAAAACAGTAATGCGCGCGATAATGAATTTCAGGTTTGTTTTCATGAACAATTTACTATGTCAGACAAGAATTTAGTATTGAGTGAGAATATCTCAAATTTTAAACGTCGACATAGTAAAATTCTACTATCCCAATATGAATATATATCGAACATGTGTGAAATTTTATCACACGTATTGTTTTGTTGACCAGCCCATTGCGATTTTCTTTAATTGCTATGCTAAATTGTAAAATCGGTTTTAATCTGATGATGACGTTTTACTATGCTGTTTAGAACGATTTGTCGCACTGACATTCGAGATATTGCTGTCATTTCCGAACTGTCCTCAAAATACTATAATTTTCAGCAATAAGTAACTGGATTCCTAGTATATTCCTTAATAATTTTCGACTTTGTTTTCTCCGTGTGTATAAACCTACCGGGTCAATTTGACCCCCAGTATTTTTAGGTGGAAAGGTATGGAAGGGAATGGGAGGGGATAAAATGTTAAATGGAATGATCGGAAAGCGTGGAATGGGTTGCGAGTAACGATGTGAGGAACTTGCGGATGGATAAATATTTAAAAAACACTCACGACGCGTAAGATAATCCGTGTCTATAACAACGCTCGCGCTGGATCATTCGTCTGCTCATCTATCGAACGACATTTCGAGAGACGGTCTTATCTCGCGAAGTTGAGAGAAAATCCCCGATAACGATTGGAGAGGGAGAGGGGGGTGAGAATGAGATAAGGAAGAAGAGGAGGAGGAGGGGGTTGGATATTTCGCTCGCTCTATGGTCATATTCACTCACGAGTTTGACAGTAGAGACGGGGACTGTGTCTCGAGCGCGCGCGTCATTCGTCGATCGTCTATATACGCTGCGTAAATAATTACCGCTGGCTGACGGGACGCTGGCAATCCCGTTCGTATTATCTCCGATTTAGTTTATCTTGGCAGGGGAAAAAATTATATGCGAATCCGTCGATGATAATTCGCGATGTAGAGTGAAAATAATATTTTTCTACGTGTTTGCTCATCGAGGTTCGTTTTTCGGAAATAAACATTGGTCGACGGTGTGCGCCGCGTGGAAAATACAACGAGTGTGATGAAAGCGATTGGCTCGAATTGTGCAATTGTGCTTCGAACTCGGAATCGATCGCCGATTGTCGTTACTCAACAACGAAATATTGTAATAAAAATTATGTAAAATAATTTTTATTATAATAATTGTTATTGTTTATCTCATCTGCAGACGAATGACTTTTCTATTTTGCGGTTTCATCTTCGACTCGTCGGACGAGGAGGAGACAACGAAAAAATCTCAACAGCAACAAAATCAAATGATGCCTGTACAATCGTCGAATTACAGCTGGCTGCCCGAACCGGCAAAGATCAATTTGAAATCATCGACAACCTGTAACGCCTGGATGTCACCGTACACTCGGAATCAAGGCTGCGCCGCCGAGACTTCACCGACCGAACACACCAACGTTCGTGCCGGTCTCGTCGATCCTACCGTCGCCGTTCTTACCGACGATAATCGCCTTTTACACAATCTACCGACGAGCATTACGCCCAATCCCGGAAGCCCCATCAACAATAATCTACACTTGAATCATCAAAATATTCACAACAATTTGCATCATCATCATCATATCAATTTGAATCACAATAATAACAACAATAATAGACACAATAATAATAATAATCATAATCATAACAACGGAAGTGGTATCGTGATCCTGGATGGATGTCGACCACCGAGCGCCACTACAGCTAGAAGATTTCTCAAATGGTTCAGCCGCATCGGTCAACCACCCACGGAAAAGTCAGGTGGGCCTACCTTTTTCCGTAAGAATCCTATTTTTATCATTTTTTCTTTATTTATTTTTACAACTGTCCGCGCTGCACACGCTGCACACGCGCGATGCAAAGCAATTTTGTTTCGGAATCGTTGTTTTTTTTTCACGTCATTGAAAAACACTGGAAAATAATTTTCAACATGCTTCGATCGTTGCGGATTCCGCAGTTGCAGTTGCAAATTTCGTTCGGTTGAAATTTCTCATTTTTCTGCGATTTTTTTTCTCAACCTTTCAACGCGCTTATTCTTTCGAATATTTCACAGTGCAACAGAGTTTTTTTATTCAAATTTGCGGAAAAGTTTTCTTGCTGGCGAGTCATTGCGGAGAAACGTTTCTTTATAGGAATTCGGTATTCATTGCCCATTTATAAGGTGAAAGATGTTACGATAGAAAAAAAAACATTTTGTACATCCGCGGTGGCGGCATTTCCTCTCCCACGTATGGAATTTTTTTTCGATGACAGAGTGAAAGTAAATTGTACGGTGGAGCGTAAAGGTTGCTGAGCTTCGATACAAATTCACTTTGTGGGAAACGATTCGTTCGTATCGTTTAGGCCATCACGAAACCTGTTGAGATTCCCAAAAGTTTAGACATGCATGGTTTTGAATCATCAATTCCAATAATTCTCTCTAGTCGATTGGGAATTATTGTTGTACGATAATTATGTGGTGCGAGAGATGAAAAATGGGGAATGTGGTCGATGGTCAATAGGTGAGCAAACAGTCGACCGCGCTACTGGTTTTGCGTTGAGTCTCGAACAGAGCAATCATCGGACGGTATCGAAGACACGAGATGGATGTTTGCTCGCTGGAGCAGCAAACACCCGAGAGGCTCATCTTTCTCATTCTTCCTTTTTCCATAGCAGCAGCTGACTCTCTTTCTCACTCTGCATGTTAACGGGCCGGTTGGCCCCAATAACTGGGCCGGAAAGAGGATGAACCGTAAACTCGATAAATAAACATTAGATCGCACGCACTGGTAGGATTTACCTTCCTCCTCCATTCTCTCTGACGATATCCATAAGAAGACGTTTTTGCTGGCTGGCACATGAGCGCGCGTAACGTCAGGATAATTGCAAGCAAAATTAATGTCATTCTTGATCCTCGACTCTTCGTATCTTTGATACCCAAGTTCCACATGCGGAGTTGACCAACTTACTCGGCAGATTCGCGGATGTACCGACAATTTCCGCTTCGCATAGTCCTGACTTTATGCCTCGGCGGCTACTTTCCACATCCAAAATCACATGCGAATATTCTCGCGTGTGAAGCTAATTCACGGTTTCATTCGCTGCTTGATATCGGCGTTATGGCCTACATTTCGACCTCGCATTTTTTCAGGCTTCCAAGGTCATATCGCCCAAGGTCAGCTGCCGCTGACCATTCTACAGCATTAGTTCTATCGATTCTACCGAAAAGAAATATCGAGCTCGCAAAATCAAGCTCCGCTTCACACTGCTGTGCACATTGGACAGGAAAAAAATTGCATTTCCCACAATAATCCAGATCGTTGCATAAAGTCGTTTACAATTGCAACTTTTTCATCATCAAACATTCTGTAGATTGCGTTTCCCATGAAGTTATCTTGGTTTGACCTCGATGACGAATAAATTGTATCGCGATTCGTAATTAATAATCGATTATATAAACAATAACCGAGTCGAACATATTTTCGCACTTTCGATATTGTTCCCGCACTTGAAACATGAAAACATCACGAGCGTCAATATTTTCATCGACCATACGTATACGAGGCGAGAAAACGCGAACTGCTGAATAAGTTTCGTTGCAATCAGCTGATTGATATTTCTTCGTCGACCAATATCTAGCAACGGAAAAATGATTTTATTTACTTTTCTCGTCATCGACAACAGAGGAATCAAGATCGATGAACGATAATATAATTCCCAAATGGAATCTCTGCTCTTGAATCTCTGCCTTGGAATGTCTCTCTCATCGCGCGCATAAGTGCGCCTGAAATATTTAGATCGTTTTATTTACATAACGATAGCGATCGAATTCTGCTGTTGGCTTGCATTTCCACGCTTCTCGATAATTCCGCGAGAACAAATCGAAAGATCGAAATGTTATTGATCTTTATAATTTCAAGAGGATTGACTTTCGATCGAGGCCAAATCGAAGTAACGCTAAGAACTCTGAGCGAAGGCAAAGTCGTTTCTTTTCTATGTCAAGCCGAATATAAAGTCTGGGCCTTTCTACACAAATATATATCATCGCACACGTACACAGCCGATCACACACACCACCAACTTGAATATATGTGTCAGAGCTGCTAGCTATACGAGTATATACAGTGTGTATTATATTCGAGTACCCGAGCAAGAACATCTTGTACGCTATTTTACACAGATATGTGCACACGTACACACACATGGATTAGTGGCCACTTTGATGTATACGACTTTCCTCGTCGCTCCATTTCGGCCGGGCGCTTTTTTCACTCGCTTCCACGCTCGCTCGCTCGCTTGCTCGCACTTTACAGTTAGTCGACACGGCCACACTCGCAGCGTGCAACTTTGTGCCAATAATATGACGCCACTTCTCGTATTTAGTTTATAAAATTATGCAAATCCTCCTTGATCAACCATCGGCTAATTTTGATATAAATTGTATAATTCTGAAGTTTGCATCGTTGGAATGCAACGAAATTCATTTTTATATTTGGCGAAAATAATTATTTAAATGGAGAATTGAATTACGATGATAAAATAATCGATTTTTGCCACCCGAAAACTTATCGGCTCGAAAAATTTGGATGACATTGAAAATTGAACGAATCAACAATAAAATAAAATATTTTTCGTTGCATTCCAACGTTGCAAACTTCAGCATGGTATAAAATGTGCGTTTTTCATAATTATCAACTATTAATAAAAAGTCGAGAAAAAACATCCTTGCGGGAACAAGAAAATTCGGTTGATTCGGTAGCTCGATCGCTAATGTTTTCTGAATCATTTTATCCATTTTTAATCAACTCGGGCGCGCGAACATTAATGAAGTGAATCGCGCTGAGCTTCGTACCGATTGTTATCCATCCCTGCGTGAAATATTCTCTTACGAAGGAAAAAGTATGTCTCTGTTGGTGTCGCTGACATACGACGACGTGTACGCTGGTCCGTACGTTCCTTGAGATCTGCACATACCAACTTAGGATTGTATTTTTTTTCTCCCACGCTTCTGAATGGAGGACATTCGCAAGCAGGTATTGCCAACAGCGTAAACAACGGAACGAAATTCCCACAGATATGAAGATATGTGTGCTCTTGTATAATATAACGCGGGCACAGGGAGAGGGAGGAGCTTCACAATTCAATTGGAACAATCGTCAGAGTGCTCATCAACGTAACCCCGAAACACAAGCCGCGGTAAAGCTTGCGGTGTTTTTCTTAATATCAACGATCGGCCGTGCAACTGATCGATTAACGTCGCTGTAAGAACGAAGTTCAGAAACATTCAAAGTTCCATTCCATTAGATTTTCCATTTCGCTCGATGACTCTGCTAGAAAATTCCAATTACATTTGGATTCATTGAGCTGGCAGGTCGTCATCGCGTTATCAGAGAAACGAGAACATAATCGACTCTTTCGACGCTACTAAATCTTGGA
This sequence comes from Diadegma fenestrale, assembly GCA_037043255.1. Taxonomy (NCBI): domain Eukaryota; kingdom Metazoa; phylum Arthropoda; class Insecta; order Hymenoptera; family Ichneumonidae; genus Diadegma; species Diadegma fenestrale. The sequence goes on from CM073316.1 coordinate 3,243,894, forward strand.
ATCTTCTAAACACCTAATTATAAACAGATTAACAGGACGTCAGCGCCGACGCATTCTATCAGTAAATTGGATCCGTTCATGTTTTTATTTCATACCAGCTCGGCATGTTGGCCGTTCCAACGAAACGTTCTTTTTTCCATTCGTTTTGTTTGTTCTATTCAAAAAACCATGACAATTTGCGTACATCGATTTCGTGTATTTGGACCTTAAAAAGGCTCATTTTCTCGTTCTGACCAAGCATTGAATAAGAATCTTGAAATTTGCTCAGGGAAAAACGGAATTTTGTCGCATTCCAACGTTCGAAATGATTATAATTTAAAAAAATAATGTGTTTCAAAACCTCGTCCATGTTTTTCAGCAAAATTGTCGGTGTGTGTTTGTGAAATCTGTCAACGTAATATCGAACCACGCACGTTCTTCGTTCGAATCGTTGAAACGAGAAATTCTACTGGTTTTAGTGAAAATTTAAATTTTCTTGATGACGAGCTCGAGCTGCTAATGCCGGGGAAGAAAAATAATTCAGAGACGCGCGATAGGGTCTTGTGTAATATAATATATTCTCGGAACTGAGTATTAATCCAAGTTACGTTATATCAATAGGCAGACATTTCATTTTTACTTGATGGCTGCTCGGTTTCTTAGCGAGGTCACAAACATTGTTGATGCTGTAAATGTGTATACGCAGCTCTACACATTCGTGTTTCAACATTAACACAGAAACTGCGTTTCTTCTAACTGGCTGCTGCCACTAAAGTTTCGTGTACGTGCTTATTGCGGGACAAGCAAAAAGAGAAAGAGCCCTTGATCGTGTGTTGCCTTTGCTGCTACGACTCGGATGAGGCGTGGGCACGAAAACGTGCTCCACTCACGTTTACATTTTTTTTTTTATTTACTCACTTCTTTATTTATTTTTAGTGTTTTTTTTTTCAACCACGAGATCAGCCGCAATATATATTATGCGTAACGATCGTGATAAAATCGAGGTGGACCGTCGCGTCATCCTACGAGATGCGAGCTTATATATTGCCTCGAGGACGGTGACGATCATCACCACCATCACATATACCGACCATAATCACTAATACTTCACAAGAGTGGACAAACTCTTGACAAGCTTCCATCAAGGTCGCGATCACTACGTTCTGTCCCTTCCTATGGTATCACGCACGTTTTAATTCCCATAAAAATTACTCCTGAATGCAGCTGGAAAAAAGTGAATTTTTTATTCCTTCGATCGTTGATTTTTCATACTGAAATTTTTTGACGACCATTTGACGAATTTTCGAAATGACATTTTCAAGAAATTCCGATGACTCTGAAGTTTGCAACGTTGAGATTCAACGAAAAACATTTTTTCTATTGATTATTATTGGCCGGATCAAATATTGAATAATCATTATTGGCTCTGCTGGAGAAATAACAGAATTTCGTTGCATTCCAACGATGGAAACTTTAGAACCATAAATTCTGTCCGTTGTCAAGAAAATCTAAAGAAGGCACTTCAGGGTCAATGACCTATCGTAATAAAGTTGCTGATGATCTGCATTATTATTGGAGCGCGACGCTTCAATTATTCAAGTACAATATCAACTTGCCACGTGATTCGAAACGCGTTATCGAATTTAAGGCCAAGATTGAGTTTGAGTTTGAGCAGGAAACCTGTTGGATCGATATTCCAGTCGATCGACCGAGCAGCAACAGCAGCCATCAAGTTCTAGATCATCTAAACGCTCTGCGGCTAATTAGCAAAAAGCTTGATATCGATCTGGAGTGAGAAAGTTATATAATTAATTTTCACACTGGACGAGAGTTCACCATTCGCAGTAGAATCCAGAAATATATTTGAGTTCTCGCGCTCACCGCAATCGTCGTAATAAGTGAAACGTTAAACTCAACCGGGAACATTTGGTCTTTCTGGGAACCGGTTGCATTAGAATATCCAATGAGAATGCTGTTTCGTGTCACGTCATCGATCAAATGCACTTGAAGTGCGCCCTTCGATGCACTTTTCAAATTACGTGAAACCCCGACCATGAAATGATCAATTTGCAAAAAGATAAATTTATTAAGCAACGAAATTTTGTTCATACTGACAAAATATTTCGAACCTTTCTATACGTTTGGAAAATTGAGATATCGCGGCGGCTGAGAATATTATTCCTTCGAAAATGTCACCTGCTCGCGCGTATCGTTTTGCGAATGTTGAAATACATGCATATGAATAGTTTCGTGCATTTGAGAAACTCGAATGCAGGATACCGTCGTGTGTGACACGTCTCTGTACGAATAGAGTTGAGAGTAAATGTGTAAATGTGTGATTGCGTCGAGTGCGGTGGGTTGCGTCACACACGGAGTAGTGTGCTATAGCAGCGCGTATCCTCGACCGTCCAAGTGGCTGTCGTTGTTGCCCGTTGGCTCGCGGTCGTTCGTGGTCCCCCTGTCAGTAGCGAGTTAGTCAGTCACGCTCGGACACACGCGGGATCAGCCTTTACCGTAAGGCGCTTCTCATCCAAGCGCGATTCTATAAACCGTTTTCGTATTATATTAGGCTCGAATCGCGAATAAAAGCGCGTCCCGCGTCGAGAGACACGGCATGGCAAAATCATTATCACGCCGCGACGGTCTCAAGAATGAAAAAAGGATCGAGAATCGCGAAATATCGTAAAACCAGCAAAACTGGATTTACGGGAGTGATTACGTCGCAGCGGCAAATACATCAGGTGTATGGGTGTAGTAACCTGTTGCCGATACAAGCGATGCAAAATTCTTCGTGACAGAAGCATTCGAGAGTCCGTGAAAGCACGAGAGAGACTCGCGTCTCGTCATTCTTATATCCTTGGAGTGCGCGCATGTAGTTTTCGTGTGAGAATAATAGAAAAAGAAAGAAAAACCAACGCAACCTCGTGTGTCATTGAATTCGCCGAGTGTCGTCGCGAAATCCGATATCCTTCGTGTAGAGGATTTTCCTCTTCGATTTTCTCCGCTTTTCTTCGCTCTCGCCCCGTGCCCTCTTCTCGCAATGCGAGACATCGCTGCGGTAACTCGATCCACATGCTTCACCAAGAATCAGCGTGCTCGTTCGCCACGATACATCGCGGATAAAATGTTATCACGCGACACTTGGATTCGACGATAAGAAAGAGAAATGGACGCAAAGACAGAGATTCGACTCGATTGAATTGAAACAGGAACACAAAAAAAAAAGGAGAGACCAATAAGGGAAAGAAAGCGACGCGCTCTCTCTCTCTTGCTCGTTCGCAAAGTCTCGGGGACACACAATGCTTCGTGTCTTTGATCCGTCATAATACATATATGTGTGTACATGTGGGCTGACAAACAACTGGGAATCTCCGCTTCGTGCTTGGCAGATTCACCGTTCCATGCTCTGCTCGCGCGCGGCTTTGCTCGTTGTATGTGTTTTAATACCCAACTACCGGATTTACACTCACATACACGCGCACACATCGCATATACTGGTGGATTGCTAAGGAGCTAGAGGAATGAGTTCCGAATTATACCTGTGCTTGTGACTATAGAAGATTTCATAGAGCGCGTTGTGAGACACGTCAGTCCGACGAACAGAGCAGACATCGAACTCGTGCCGCGCGCAGGGACTTTCTATTTTTCTTTTTGTGTGATTTTTTTTTTTTTTTTTAATTATTTTTTATTATATTGTCCTCTAATCATGACAGCGTGACGGGAGCCCGTATGGAACGCGTCCGCGTGTATACCATAAAAGAGATAAACTCATAGATACGTGTGTCTGTGTGTCTGTGTGTGCGTGTCTTTAAATGTAGCACCAGCTTCTTGTTTACTTTTTTTTTTTTCAAATTAAATAATTATCGTATTGTACGTTTTTCAACGTACGCAAATTACTGAACGAATGAAAAATCCGGAAACGAATAACGCAACTGGTGACAGGGGCCAGATGTACAGCTCGGAAATTCTCAAGACCCTGTGGACCAAGATCGGCCAAATGTGCGGTTACATCACTTGCGCCAAATCCTATCTCTCAGGTTCGTTACTCATCGACTTTTAGAGTTTTTCAAAGTTCGAGCTAAACCGTTATTTCTTCGATTAAAATCATGTTTTTTTGTTACACTCGGATCGTCATGATTTTATTTCATTTGTCTGGATGCAATTAAGACGCAGCGCGCTTAATGGGACGCATTAGTCTCGTTATTCGCCGGGCAATTTTGTATCACGTACCAAATACTCTCTGTCAACTTTTCTTTGGTTATAAACGAAACGAAAGTCGCGCGTTCTGCGGGAGAATCTTTAATGGTGCTGGCTTTAATGCCATGGGAATTGGGTTAATTTAGTTTATTGTCGCGCAGCAAAACTCGGACTGTGTTATCCCGTCGAATTCGGTACCGCCGGGATTAAGGAAAGTGAAATGACGATCATTATTTTGTCATTTATGGAAGGTCGATCGTCGTGAAATCTTCATTATTTTCATTTGCTTACTTACTTCACGTTAATACATGAAATTTATCCTTTTGCTTATATTTCTTCGACTATAGTCTGTCGTCACAGATTCGAATTTCGAGGTGCTACATCGCGCCACGATGACGAGACTTTCAGGAAGTTGAAAAACCGAACAAAGTTTCAATGCCATTCTTCTAGAGTCATCAAAAGGCGTTTTCATTGATATTTCAAAGAATAGCTGTCGTAAATGTTATGGGGATAAGCGTGGATTACGCTCTCTTAGGCTCGACGACAAATCTGTCGAATCTTTTTACAATAGCCTCTTTGGGATTCCCAATTTTATGAACTCATCGTCGTTCCGACGATATTATTGTCTGGCTCGATGTATTTTCACACCTTTGTCAAAGGTTTCGAATATCAAAACGGTCGTAAAAATACATAAATTACACAAAAATGGAACCATCTAATTTTTTATATTGAGCGAGATTGATGAAAAATAAAAAAAAAAGCCCTTTCGTTCCCAAGCAGTTTTGATACGTGTGTTATTTGATAGGCGAGAGATTAAGTGGTACTTGAGCTCTGTGCTGTTTGAAACGTGACGCAAAAGAGCCCACACTGTTTGTCTGTGAAATCGGTTGTCGTTCTTTTTATTCGATCGTTCGCTGGTCGTGCGTGCCGTGAATTAAACGATCATCGTGGAGGCTAGAGCTCGCGGCTATATAGCGGTAATACACCGAGCAAAGTTGGGCACAGAGGCCTCCTGCATGATATCCAGGTACACATTGTTGCTGCGTATAGTCGCCCCCATAGTCTCAATCGACAATCACCCAGACACACAAACACGCGTCTGTAATCGAGCAATATTGCTGCTTGCTGCTTGTCTATATATTCGTGTAAACGCGATCGAGCTCGCGACGACTCGGCGATTTAAATTGTGCTCTTTCGCCCACTTGTGTCCGCGAGCGCGATCCAGCTCGCAAAGCCCTCGAGAGTTAGGAGTAACTGTTGTTTCAGCGATCGATATGCAACTCTCGCTACTCCGCGTACTTACAACGCACCAGTGTGGCTTTCTCATTACACCGCAGTAACACTCCGATCTTGCAATTTTCGACATTCTCGTCACGTCGCCATTGGATATGACGAGCATACGATCGAGTTATAGTTTTTTCGAGTCCTCATTCAAACTAGACAACATCACGAGCTTCCGTTTTCTCATGCGCGGACAATTCGTTTCACTCAATTCCGTTACTTCAATTCTTCGCTCTTTCCAACTCCCAATTGAGTCATCGCGGAAAATTGGAGCTGCGAGCGCAACTTTCCATCAACTCGCATCGATCCTGTTCCCCCCTCCATGAACTTGGATCGCGACTCTTGGACGAAATTGGGACTTTACTGTATTTGTAGCGGTGCTGGCGCTTTTCGACGTTAATCTGCTCGATGTATACTTTATTAGCAGGATATTACTATATGGCTAAACCGAGCATGGAGCAGGAACCTATTCGACCTCCCTCGCGTAATACCTCCCACGTTCTGTTTCCGACTTGGCGAGTCACGACTTTGAGCTCTCGTACACGCGCATCGTAGAGTAACGTGTACCGAGATACATACGAGGTAGATTATATACGCGGAGACACGAGAGCAGTCGGTATTGTGCGCGTCTCGTCTTTCCCGAGCCATAAAATCCAGTGCCCTGTAACTTTTTCCGCCAAATATCTTTATATTTCGTTGTATTTTTTTTTATTTCATCAGCTTCTTTATCTTTTTTCCTCTGTCACGAAATCGTGCGTGACTCGTGCCAGTACGGAGCTCTGTTTTCCTTCTATTTATTCATTGTTCATCCTTCTCGCTCTCGCTCTCTCGCTTGCCATCGTAGCAAATGAATGAGAAAGACCCAAGTCGCTTTTCCCAAACGAGAGATAACCATTCGGGACGATCGGTACAGCCTGCTACGTGTGCGCTCGTTCGTGCCTCCGTCTCTTCCGCGTTCGTTGACTCCCCTCTGCATTAATTTTTTTTTTCTCTTCTCTCACTGCACTCGAGAACATTTTGCGTTGACAACGTCATTTGCTGCGTCGCTCGATAGAGACTGATTGCACGGACGATCTTTCCGTGACTCGGCGTGTTTATTAATTTTATTTATGTAAAATCGTGTACCACAATGTTCGATGCACTCTGGTACACGAGCTTGGAACTACGAACAACGTAATTACGATCCAACGACCAACTCAGACACTGATAAGGACTGATTGTGTTACAAAATTCTCACTTTTACCATTGTACTCGCGTTGGTCAATACAAGAAATATCGTCGAGGCATCGGAAAAGTTTTAGTTGAAGCTCGTCACTTTTAAAAATCGAAATGACGTTCAACGATCTTATGTCACTTCGCGTGGTCGGCACCATCGCGAAGAATGCGCCACCACGCCATTCGTTTATTATTAACTTGCACGTCTACATCGTTACGTATACGAACTTACTTAAGTTTGCCGATGGGCGCGACTAATCTCCAGGAGTGTTTGAAAACACTTCCTGGCTCGATGACGAGAGTTTTTTTTCATGCCATTCAAAGGCGCAGGCCATTTCAATCCCGCGATATATCGATAGCGAGCGTGTCGAGGTACACGCAATCGATCTTCGAATTCTGATATCCGTTTAATTGTCATGGTAAAATCAATACCATAACAATTATAGTAAATTTGAATCCCGCAAATGGAGCGAATTTCCGTGAATACTCACATCGGAATCTCGTTCATTTCTTCCTGAAATCTTACGATTTCTACTGCGTACACAATGCGAGAACGCGGAAGCACCAAATTTCAATGGAATACGGAAACCATCGATCATCTCTTTATCGAAGAACGGTGGACGCGAGCACATCAACGGACTTCTGTGTGTGCGGTTCACATGACAACACAATCAAATACACCGCCTGGGAGTTGACTCAAACATTTATTATTAAAAACATACTGTACACACAATTTCTTAAGTGCTCTCAAAAGCCAACTCGCCTAACGATCGTAAACCATCATTATTGACAAGCGACACTGGAACTTTATCGTTTGTACGGCACAATCGCGTCGACACGCAACAAATTGTACAGAAAAAATGCGTTCACTTTCGTGAAAGAAAAGACGATACAGATTTTTTTTCAACTGCCCTAAAACACTACTGAATTTTTCCTCGTGACGTGATTTTCCATAATTTGAACCAATAGCGCGATTAATCTTTGATATCTAAACGTTATGATGTTACGAACCCCGTGATGGATATTTCTTCGATCCAAACGATATCTCAAACACCTCGATACGATGATTGAGCCGCGTGTTCAAGTGTTTGCTCACTTTACATGTATATCAAGTATCATGAAAAATGATTTGCAGTTATATTGGACGAGATAACACTCCAGTCTTGTGATCAATGTGCTTCAAGTCGCAGCATCCAGACACCGAAGCAAGCCAATTGGTAGGAAAATATGGAGATACATTTTTTTCCGAAAGCTTCGTATCGGCTTTTGAGCAATGATAATTATGAGATTTGATGGGGGATCTCTTAATTATTTGCCGCATTGGAATACTCCGTTAGTAACGAGCTCTCGTACGCTCGTTCGGTTTATTTTCAATTGAGCATTGCTCGATAATCTCTGTGCACTTTGCCAACACATGCACACAAGTACGATCCAACGAATCTGTATACACAGATGTCGTCAGGGAGAAATACGCCAAGATCTGGGTCGATGGGACTCTGCGACTAGTTATTCCCTCTCTCTCTCTCTCTTTCTCGCTCTTCATTTTTCTTCCTTTTCCTCGTGTTCATTACAGCCATGCTACGTCTTCTATACTTTTGTACACTAAATGCCGTTCTATCTCATACATGCTCCGCGTTCAATTAGAGTTAATACAGCGGAAAACTCTCGAGTGCCTGACTATTTCATCTCATCTCTTGTCTATATATTACGAATGACGAGAGCGCCTTGTCTCTGGATGCTAAACCGCATCATTCGAACAAAGCAGCGCCCGAGCATAGCCGGACGATGCAATTTATTTGCAACACAAATTTTCAATAAATTGCACTATTTTCGAAAAGTTCCTTCACGATTACGTGATTATTTATCATCAACAAAAAAGACTGCCTCGCCAACACTTAGACGCAGGCGAAAAATTGATTGCACACAGTAAAATCTTATCTTTTCGTTCTTGACGTTCAAACTAGAATCGGCAGCTTATTTTCATATTGAAATTCTCACATTAGCAACTATAATTTTTCGTAATGTTCCAAGATTTGAAAAGAACGGTAATGCTGACCTTCGCGTCATTGGTGACGCAATGGCCAATTGGAATATATCCAGGCGATTAGCAATATTTCTGTTGCACCTCCTCGACATTAGCAATTCAATTTGTTTTTTAACGACGATTTTTTCATTTCTATCAGCAACGAGAATGGCACATTTTTTTTAACGAAACATTGACATTTTCGTACGTTTCAACGTCTCAGCTGGTATAACTTTGCCAATTGGGAATCAGTTTTTGAATCAAGATGTCGCGGTGAAGGATGACTCTGAAGTTTGCAACGTTGAGATTCAACGAAAAACATTTTTTCTATTGATTATTCATTGAATTTTGAAAATCGTGGCAATTTTTCGAGTCGATTGAGTTTTTCGGTCGCTAGACAGGATCGTTTTATTGGCCGGACCAAATATTCAATAATAATCATGAGCTCGGCTGAAGAAATAACAAAATTCCGTTGCATTCCAACGATGGAAACTTCAGGATCATGTAAAGGGAGTTAAACGATGGAAACTTCAGGATTATGTAAAGGGAGTAAAAATAGTTGCCGAAAAAGTAGCATTTGGCGAAAATTTTATCGGTGGAAAGCCACGAGAACGATCGAGTGCTTTGGAGCAATGGAAAAACCATGAAATATCTTGTTTGGGTTAATTTCTTCGCATAAAGTCGTCGCAGTCACGCGGTACGATCACGAGCACGGGGTATTCGAGAACTCATGAACGATCATGGAGCCAGACAGATACAGGTGGCTGTCGATAATTCGTGGGTTCGTCGTCGAGGTTTCGGTTTCGCTTCGAGTAAACACTAATAGGAACATCCATTATCGTAAAAAGGGGCCTCTCGAGTGATCGACTGCGCTAGACATGCAGCACCGCGATGCAAGCCTGCCGGGTGGTTGCCCATCCAAGTAATAGACATAAGTACTGCAGTTTGAGTTGGAAAACCGCCAGAGCCGCACAAAAACCACGCGCGCATCTATCTATATGCTTCCCAAGCCTGTTACGTTAAATGCTTTGCGGGAAAAAAAATATTCGGCGCATTGTCGATACGGCGCATGCCGATGAAGTTGAAAAATATTCGCTTCTTCAGATTTGACAGCCTTTCAAGGATTCCTCATTGATGTGAACGTAACATGTAAGATTCGCGTGGAGTAAATTAAGCCATTCGTCGTATACGCTCGAAAAACGATATATCGGACGGACGAGTCGCTCTGCAATTATTCAAGTTGCTCTTTTCTCGCATTAATAACTCAATGACACACTCCGCATTACTCACGTTCGCTAATTCATTTTACTTCAATGTTACGGTCGACCTATCCTGCCATTCTGAAGCATGCGATCATTCATCTTCAAAATAATCATTCACAGAGCAATCCCAACGATCGTTATGATGCTGAAGTTTGCAACGTTGGAATGCATCGAAAAATATTGAATTTTATTCCAGATTCGTCCAATTTTCAACGTCATCCAAATTTTTCGAGCTCAAATGCTTTTCAAATGGCAAAAATCGATCATTTATCATTGTAATTACATTCTGCATTTGAATAATTATTTTTGTCAAAGATAAAAATGAATTTCGTTGCATTCCAACGATGCAAACTTCGGAATCATACGATCGTTATTACCTCCAGGTTTGCAGCGGTAAAACGAAGAAAAAAAAACAAAAATCGTTTCGTTCGCTGCCGTTAATCAATTTTTATCGAAAACTTGCTCGCGGACTAATATTGAGGAAAATTCCGACAAAACCAAATGACATTGCTTCCGAATTACTTTTTCGTATACACGAGATCCTTCGAGAAATCGAACGATTCGTCGTGCGGATAAAAAACGTCGTAATTGATTTGGGTTCGGAGATAAAATTTTGGTTCGCCAGCAAATATACTTTTTAGCGGATCTGAGTACCAAATGTGTACATCAAACACTTGCGCGGGAGCTCGCGCACATTAACACAGAAGTTCATAGAATTGATTGTTATGAGCGCAAGGCTGCTGATCTGTGCGATAGATTTTTAGGGTAGAAATAAACTCGCGTGTCTGCAATTCGACGAGCTCGTATCGCTGTTACGAATATTGACAATACACACGTTTATTTTCAAGAGCACAGGTTCAAGTGTACATGCGATCGTTGATGTTGTCAAAGATAACGCGATTTCGTGCGATACTGGCCACGTCAGTGGATGCGATAACGCGTTATCGATAATTTTTTTCCAAAACTACGAAAATCCATCCGTTCTGGGTGGATATAAAAACATTATCGTCGCTAGAATCAATATTTCTGGCGCGATCACGTTTATCTTTGCTTGTCATAACAAAATCGAATGTGTGATTTACGCACCACATTACGAGATTTTCTTTAGATAAAGCCTCGGAATATTTCTACGAACGAAATGAGCAATTGGGAATTCTCTTGAAATTGAATTCGTAGTTGCCGCATTTCAGCAGGTGTTTCGAAAAATTTCGCCTTATCTTCGAGATGCGTCACTGCGACTAATAATGAGCGTTTTTCATGAGCAGTCTGAAATTTCATCCGTATATGCAAGAGCGGATATGGAAATGACGGATTTTTCATTTTTGTAAGAACGATCAACAGTTTGAGTTAATTCTTTCCTTGGCTCATCCAGAGACTCGGCAGAGTCTCGGGCCGAGTACATTCGACAGCGTCGTCTGCTGGCGCGAGACTCACTCGAGTATATTATCTCTGAGAAAAGCGATTCGGCCGGTGGGGGTAAACATTTTCTTAAAATACAAAGCTCAGGGGTTACTTCATGATCTGAAATTTGAACTAGAGACTAATTACGTTATCCCCCCTCGTTTAAGCCATAAATCAACCCGATTGATGCTGTAATTGCTGAGAAAAAACTTTGCACGGGTAAAATTATGCCATGATCGAAGTGTGCGTGAGTGTATGTATACGACACAGAGAAAGGGCCCGTGGCGCTAGCCTTTTTCTGATTGGTCGCGACGGTTAGGAGTGTCGCGGTGGTTAGGAGTGACGCGATGGTTTCAGTTACGACCGTTATGTCTCCACTGTGTACTGACATTTTGCCCGCTAGGTACACACGTTTTCTTCTGTACCGAGCGGGCGCGAATCACCGAATGTACTTGGCCAAGCCTTTTTCCCCGGGAGGGGATTTTTGGCTAGTCGTAATTTCTTCCACATCCTGAGTAGCTGCTAAGTCATTGTTCACGGTAGCCGTTCGGTTTCGCGTTTCCGGCTCTAGACCAACCGGGAATTCAAAATACGTCACATGCAGTGCGGCAACTTTTTCGAACGAAAAACAAAGAGAACTCTGGAAAAAAATGCTCCAATTTCATTTAATGACATAGTATTCGCATTTGACGTTCTCGGGAAATTGATTGATTCGAATAAAACTGAATAAGATGGAAAAAAAAGAAGAAAACTCGTGGGCAATCGATCCCTAACGACACCGATCGCCCTATTCATATGAATCTGTATAAATACCCTCGAAAAGACGTCAAGCATTGACAGAGCTTTTGCCAGACACCATTCCCGAGATCATGCGTAAGGTTCCCAATGGATCATCTTTATCGCTGATGTCCTCCAAGCGTCGTGGTGTCAGACGCTCCAAATTGTCTACTCCATCACCCTCTCTCGCGCGCGTTCGACTTAATCCACCTCGAACCCTTCGCGCGCCAGAGGATCTGCTCGACCTCGTACGAGCCAAATCTAGGCCGTTGCCGTGGCGACGTAGATCGACCATCGAGCAGGATAATCGCGATGAAAAGAACGCAAACAAGCCACGGATATGGGAAACAACATGAAATAAAGTGAGAGAAAATTGCGATAGAAACGCTCGATGTTCTACTATAATAATCAATCGGCCACTTGTTATTCAAAGTTTCGAATCCACTCTTCAAGAGACACTGTATAAATCATGCCAAGTGGTGTTGAACGAGAGTGAGCGTGGCATGTGGGTGTCTAAAATCTTTTTATAAATCATTTCGTGTTCTGCTCAATAATGTCTTTCGAAATAACGTCAATTATTGATTTATTATTTTCAACGCTTTGGGAATCTCTCGTTCGCTCGTTGCATCTCGACGCCAATCCATATAAAACGATTTTTGTTGAGTGCCCAAAATTGCAACCCTTCTCGCTCTCCGATATAGCAATAATACGAAATGCTTTTCGTTCCTCAATAAATCGTGAGGGACTTGTGAAAGTTTACGAGACAGTGCCAAATTTTCTTCGCATCGAAATTCCGAGGCAAAGACGCACGAGCGTTCGAATTTCGTTGAAAAACAAAACGTTGTTTTTTTGCGCTGCAGTGTCTTTTGATTTTTGCTGGATCGAACTTTGATGAAATTTTCTTTCATTTGCGAGGGACGTTCGTCATGGCTCCGCGCTCGCGTAAAATTTCTCGTTTATTTTCTTCTTTGCGTATTTTCGATGGGAATCTTTGTAATTAAGAAACTGTACGAATTTTTCGAAAAATCCGAGGAATTTTCTTTTACATTTCTGCTGGCGCCTTTGATGCAAATGAACGCGGTAATATCACTTGGAAAAAGCCGAGAAATTATCGTGGCAGCTCGAAAATCCATGGTGGATGGCTTCGAAGGTGCGCGTGATTCGAATCTCACTGGGAAGTAGAAACGGACCCTGATATGGTCCGCCGGTGGCGAGTCAAAGAGAGTGGAGAGTCGGACGCGAGAGTGCGAAACGTTCCGAGAGTCCAAAGCGTGCAGTAACGGAAAAGCCCCGCGAGATCGTTTAACTATATACACGTGAATGTTTTTTATACAACACCTTTTTCACGTCCGGATTCGTTTGCGTACAGAGTTTTAGTTTCTTTCCCCGTTTCAATATGCACATTTTTCATACACTCCTTAACACATTTTATCGCATTCAGATGCGACACATATGCACCGTCAGCTTTCGAGCTTTTCAAATGGTTGCAAAAAATATGCAATTCGAAGTGAAAATGATTTCTATCAGGAGGAAATTTTCATTTACCATCACGATCGAAAACGATCGCGCTCAAAAAAAGTAGTTGAAAAATCGATAAAGAATTGAATAAAAAATAAAATAGAAAAGGCTTTCGATGTAAAGGCGCAGAAAATTCATTAGCAGGTGTTTATTCCGTTTTATTACAAGCCGAAACGTCCCACAGAAATAAAATTGCAATCGATAAAAGTGCCAACTTTATTTGTCGACAGTGCGGCGATGTATCACTCGGTCTGTGTCGTTGCGAAAATAACATTTGCGGTATCTCGGAAACGGTTGTTTCCATCGACGAGATTCTTCAATCCAAAATAGAGTTTTAAATAATAGAGTGGTGCGAATTGCGTTTCACAAATATTTCTCATGACTCTGAAGTTTGCATCGTTGGAATGCAACGAAATTCATTCATATCTTTGAAAAAAATAATTATTCAATTACAGGATTGAATTACGATGATAAAACGATCCATTTTGGCATTCGAAAAGCATATCGGCTTGAAAAATTTGGATGACATTGAAAATTGAACGAATCTTGTATAAAATTAAATATTTTTCAATGCATCCCAACGTTGCAAACTTCAGCATCATTATTTCTCGAAAAAAGCGATCTCCTCGATTTCTTTTGCATGGATTTGGGTGCGGGATGAAAATTAACACGCCGCTTGGCAATTCGAATGGTACAAGAGCGACTAATATCACAAATACGGGCGCTCCGACTCCCAACGTCCACACAATTTCGCTTATTCCTCTCTCCATTCAATATTTTTACAAATTATTGATACGTTCTTACTGCTTCATAATGATTTTTCAACCGAGCTATTTCCGTAGTTGCTATTTAGCTGAATGAAAAAAAAAAATGTTGTTTACCGCAGCCTCGGAGCAAACGCCTCGAGGATGACTCTCGTATTTCCTTCATAGCGTCGCTGTCGTCGAGCAGGGCGACGATGAATGACGAGATGCTAGATCCGCGGTCCGTGTCGCCGGTGTAAATAGAAAGGGCCGGAGAGAGCAAGAGGGACAAAGATAGAAAAAGACTATTTCCGCTCCGTGGACCGGAAAAAGTAGAGACGAGGAGAGACACCCCACGGGAGCGAGGAACAATTATAAACTAACCGGACCAAGACACACTCTATCAAACTTTTACACACGTACTTGTGGTCCAACGGGATGAGCGAGCAATAAACCTTCCGGTGAACTTGACGACAAGCAATTAAATAGCATTTCTTCCGTGTGTTTACTGTCTGTACACGCACCATCACCGGCCTAATCACGTTGCATAAATCGCGACGTGAAACACACACACACACACACAGCAAACCGGACATTCTATTTTTCCTTCGACATTTCTATACTTTTGCAATTTTTATTTGAAACAGATTATTACAGAGAAAATAGGCGTGAAAAAAAAGTTTTCTCGGATGCAAAATTTTACGCACGATTTGTTCTTTGATTGTTCTCTCTCGCCATATTCATTTGAAATTATTTTTCATTCGTATTTTAATGTTTTCTGCCAAAATAAAATAAAAGTTGATGTTTTGTGGAGAGCGCGCAACAGATGTAACGCGCATAAGAAGAAACCGCGCGATTGCGCAAATAAATCGTCGCGGCGAGTCCGTGAACAGGCTCTCGTTCAATTTCGTTCAGGATTCCTAAAAAAAAAGGAGAGAAAATAAAAATCAATCGTGAATTAGGAGTGAAAAAAAAAAAACTGATGAAATGAAACTTCTTGCTCAAGAATTGGATGAATAAAATAAGAACGTGTCGAGTAAGTTCATGGGCGAATCACTTTGGTTCAGTGCTTGAGACAATACAATGGCGAGATTGAAAAAAGACAAAGCTGACGCGCTCGTTGCTATAGAGTCAGCCGAGCGGAGCGAGTACCAAAACTTTCAGTGGAGCATGACCTCGATGAAATCTAACGAGCCTCCCTTCGCCGCCCCCGTCTCAATCTCTACAGAGACTTATAGCAGCCGCGTGTGCACTTGCGCAATCGTCGAGACATCGTCGACGTCGTTGCCGCTGATGCCGCCACCCGCGAGAGCCTTTATATACGTTTCTCGATTCCCTTTGCTCCCCCCCGCCCGCAACTAGTTTGATACAGCTGGACTTGTCCGGTTCGGCTCGAAGCGATCACGACGGCCGAGACGAGTCAGCTGTTTCTCGACCTAACAAAAATTGCGTCTTTCCTCACCAAAATCTTTCCTTCTCCCCCACAGAATCGCGAAAACTCTGCTGAAAGCCAAAGGGCAAGTTGCCTTTGTCAAAAGCAAGCCGTGGAATTTGCAACAAAGCTGCAACTTGCAGTGCTTTGCGCCAAAGTCATTGTTTTTGGTATCGGAAAAGTTGCAGCAGAGTCTCGACGCTAATTGCTGCATGCGAAAGTATACGCGTTCATTATTCATTCGCATGTATTTTTCATCAACAACGTATTTCCGTACGCGCGGGGTAACAAATAAAGTTTGCGAAACAGTTTTGTTGTTCCACGCGTCTGGTCAGAGTTGCTACGCGATACACGCTCAAACATTTTGTTCGTACAGCTAGTTTTTGCCTCGAAATCGATGATGACTTTGATCGCGAGGCTCTTATTACCGACACTTACCACCCACATGTATGAATAATCTCGTTGTTCATATTTGACGGTGCACGTAAGAAAACGTGTCTATAGATATAAACAGCGCTAATGTCAAAGGTGTTGCGCGCCTTTCTCTGCGCGCGGTTTGTCCGCGTAGCTCACTCGCTCGTCTACGAGTACTCGGTCTTTCTGGCGTTGTGCACTCGCACAAATACTCTCAACGGGTACACTATCGTGAGAAAGTAAGGAAACGCTGTTATTATATAAAAATAAAAATAAAAACGTTAATTTATTGTTGCCAGTAGTGTAGCACGAAAGTTCCTTTTGTGCTTGTTCCATGCAACACGACGCCGGTGGCTGGCATTGAAAACTTGCACAGAGGAAGAAAAACCTAATCAATTTCTGCCTCCGCATCACACCTAGTCAACAAATTCCGAACTTTCGGTTCTAGCGAAATGGAAAACGGCGAATTCTTGTTCAGTTTATGTTGCTGCATGCGGAAACAATGTTGCGGTCAAAAATTATTCCGAATTTATCGATTAACGGAATTTTTTTAACCTGGATTCGTTAGAAATTGTAAAAACGTTTGGGATCTTGAGAAATAATTTTTTTTTCGCATCCACGATCATATTCTCATTCAATTCGCAAACGCAAATCCAATCAATTTTAATGTTAGATCGTGCAAAAAGACTTGAAAAAAAGGGAGATTCTCGTACCAATTATCTTATAGCCTGAAAGAGTCGCGGTCGTATCGTATAATTCGTCAACCGATCAGATGGTGTTGTCGCGTTTACGTGGTAGAAAATCATGTATTAAGAATTCCGTCAACATTTTGATTTGCGATCGTTACTATATTTGAAATGAGTGGCGCGGGCGCGCGCGAACGTGTGACGCCTCCGAAACGCGGATATATAAACGGCATGGAAGGGAATGTAGGTCATAGTGCGCGAGGAAGGGGGTTGCCTCAGCTCCAACCTCCTCGCTCACTCGCGTTCTTCCTCTTTTACTCACCGTCCCGAGTCATTCGCATGTACCAGCTTAGCAGTCAACATATATATATTTATACGTACATGCTTTGCTTTTAAGGCTATTGCATACACTCCCTGCTCTCCTCGCTACGACTCAACCTATGCCGTGTTATATTAGCCATGTAACGAAAGACCGCCAACAAGTTTCAATATATGTAGACACACGCACACACTTGAGAAGCCCAAGTATTTCGCAGTGTGTCTGCAGGGCTGCAGTGCAGTGCTGGGATACCTCGCGCTCAATCGATACGTCCACGTGTATCGCACACTCATCTCTATTCCTTTATTATTTTTATTCAGGCACATCTATAACGAAGTATCCGCCAAATACCGCGATGCAATCTATTTCTGCTCATTATTCCCTCTGTCCATTCATCGAATTCTCTCCTGGCTACAAATAACATTCTGAAGCAATTTTGGGCATCGGTGTCGCGGTTTTTGCTTGACTTTTTTTTGTCACCTCAAGAGTCGAAGGTTTTTGGCTGTATTTGATTTTTGCCATAAAGTTTTTCGAAGCGAAGTGTTCGTGTTTTTTCCACTTTTGTGGAATTTCTTAATTTATATGAACAAATGAAACGAAGGCTGGCGAAGCTCTGGAAGATTGAAAATGCTCGTACAGGCGAGAAGCGAGAGCAGCTTAAAAGCTAATGCAGTTGTGTGACTCACTCTGGCATCGACTATAGAAGAGCCAAGCGTACTGCTCTCGAACGTACCGGCATCAGTAATCGCGACGAGTCCGACACCGAGCTGGCACGGGCATATATTTCAACGTATACGACGCGGTTTCGTGTCAGTGCCGCTGGCCTCATCGCCAACGTTTTCAAACTCGTTAACTTCTCGCTGTTACTTTTTCTGCACAGAGTTCGCGAGGTTATTATTATCGATTCTCGTAGGTGTTTCATCTGACGATCGATTCGCTCGACGCCAGCCCTTGTCACCCTTTTGGTAAGCGCAGAGGACCCTTCGACTCGCTTTTATCACACATTTAGGTCAGATTTAAGACTTTGAGTGTAGCGAGTTCACACAGGCAGGTCCACTTTTGTGAATTTCAATGAAATTTCCCGTCGGACTGCGAAGTTACGAGATTTTTCGTCCATATCATTCGTTCCTTTCCTCATCACTCGCATTTCTTCGATTAATCGAAAACTCTTCAATTAAGCATAATTAGAAAATAATTTGTCATATTCTCAGTTTTATTTTTCACTTGAGAAAACGGCGCGATTGACCATTTTCATTTCGACTTTATTAATTCGCTCCTATTAGAGTGAAAAAAAAAGAAATATCGTGATTCAGTTCGTTAGTCATTTTTCTAGCTGCGTGCGTGGCTTTGCGGAGAATTTACGCTTTCACGATTTCAATCAGGCATTATTCTTTGCCGGTTGAGAATATTGCGGACGCGAAAATATTGTGCTCGAAAAACAGAACGGTTTTGCGCTCACGAATACCTACTCGAGAGTTTTACTTGATCCATTTTATTGCTTTCGTCCAATGATGCATTTTTTTCGACTCGAATAGCAGAGCTTTTTAACCGCTTAGAGCTTTTTTATCCTTATTACGTATTCCTTGTTGGCAAATTGGCACAAAATCAGCAGCTGTGATGCCTGCGCGTATACACATTTTGCTATAGTCCCATCCATATACAACCAAATGTCTATGTAATGATGCGCGAATAATGTGTACACGTGCGCCCGTGAATTGGAAAAGGGGGGCAACCGTCACTGGGTGACGACCAAGTTGCTGTCGTACTTCCGGCTCGCCTTGTCCCGCCTTCTCCTCCTCGTATCCGCATTTGCGTATGCACACATTTTTCTATTTTCTCATACAAACGATATTTATTTTCGTTCGATTTCATTTCGATCGATAAATACGAGCGCAGAAGTTTCAATTGCTTTGGATTCATTTTAACGTAATCAGTAAACGAAATAATGAAAAATTTGAATTTCTATAAAAATCGATAAAAATTTATTTGAAAATTGTATTTTTTTCATTGTTTCAGTCGCACTTTGTTAGGTAATCATTCGACAATGATATTTTTTCACTCATGCTTACTCACCATATATATTATCATCGTTAAAGAAAAGTTAGCAGAGTCTCGATGCTCGGTCGATGACGTCAAGCCCTATGATCGTGTGCTGGAATTATAAATAATTCTTTATTATCCTCTTAATCGTATTTCTCACATTCGCACTCGCGGTTCGTTGCAATTTATGGCTCAACTCGTTCGATAAGTTTTTCGAAAGAAATTCGCCATTTTTCAGGCCGATTTTTCCGATGAATTTGACATATTTTTGGTAGGAGTATGAGGCAGAATATTTCGATTAATTTTCAAGTGCGCCATCGAACGTGCATTTTTGTCGGTAATTTTCCGATGAGCGATGACGGTGTACGTTGTTTGACATTTTATTACGCGTCAGTTTTGAGAATAGTCGCGAGACAAAGAGACAAAAACGATAATTGGAGAATTGAGCACAAAAGATTTACAGAGATTACAAGGACGAGCGAGTGTGTGATTTACAAAGTATTAAACTTGAGTGAAAAGTTTAGTACAATAGTGGACGATTTGCATTGGACTGATCGCTCTGCTGATGACGGCGAGCGGGTAATTCTTAATGTTGGACTTTCGAAAACACGCTCCATTTACACACGTACACGAAGGACTATAATTAGTTTTGCTGTTCGATTGTAATCGCAGAGCATGTGGCAAGTTTCAAAGTTATTTTTGCTCATCTGCCTGACACTGCGCCATGGACTCGAGTGCTAAAATTGGAATTGAAAATATCTCGTCTGTATAGGTGTGGTGGTTGGTCGCGGGGCACATCACCGGTAAAAACGCCAGAGACGTTGGTCCGTTCAACGACGAGGTAGAATGCGAATTGCTTGTATGAGAAACCCGTTCTCGCTACAGTATTTTTATACACTCGCGAGTACTCGAGAATGATTCATGCGGAAGGAAGGTGATGGAATAAAAGCGAAAAAAATCCTGTAGCCTAAATACATGTGGGAGCAGGGAGAGTGTATGAAAGGAGGACGAACATTTCGACACCGATATTGCCCACAATCAATACGAACAAGTTCATTGATCCGGAAAATTCTAAATCGACGATATTCCATTTGTCAAACAACAAACAAAGCGTGACGACAATTATTTTCATCGATTTTATATTTTTCATAATTTCAATTTTCCATCGACTTTTTTGTTCTTTGACATTGAAAAATGTTGAATCAACCAGCGTCAATAATCGTATCTTAAAAGTACAACAATGACCGCAATTGATCGTTGCGTACGATGATCCGCTGAATAATTTATCGAAGCCAAAGACTTTGTATCTTTGTCCCGCGCTTACATACGTGCAAAGTTTTGAAACACATGCTTTGACGATATTTAGGCGAACGACCGAGATCTTCGAGCACCGATATAAAATACGTTTCGTGCCCGAGACAATCAACTTCAGGTTCATTGTCTTTCGAACTCTGGTGAGACAGATGAAGAAAGAGCCAGAAAGCGTTATTCCGTTGCGACAATAGGAACACTATTGACGATGTGGACGATGTAAACATGTCTTTTGTTTGAAATATGGGTCACGGGGGATCGATGTATTCAAAATGCTGCACTATCTCTCTATTTTGAGCCTTTGGAGTTTGGCTTTCGACGAAATTCAGAAAATTAAGGTATCTGCGCCGATCTCGCGCATTTTTTTCCATCTCAAATCGAAGCTAACGCTATCGACCGCGTTGAGAATGCTCGTTCGAGATATTGAGAAGCTGAGAAAATGAAGAAAAACTCAATTTCGTTGGACATTCGGTCCGGCATAAGTTTTGCTGCTGGATTCAAATCGCTCCGGTATCTGCATCGATCCGATCGAAGGCTGTATTAGTTTTCAGACGTACACACGTACGGAAGTAAATTCGGGTTATGTGCTGACCCGAAAACCGATAGGCAACACGTGAGCCTCGATTCCAAACTTTAGAGTCTTTCTCTTTCTTTTGGCCCGATGATTTTCAATGTTGCTGGTAAAAATACAAGTGTCGTGTATTGGTGACTGATGATGATTATGACGTCTCATGTAACATTCATAGAAGCTGCTGCGTGGAAGGAAACGTATCTGCGGTGTGTATTATTTTGTCGGAGGTATCGGATGATAATATCGTTGCGTGTATAGCATTTCAATGTAACGCGTTCCGTGTGACTGGAGTTTCATGGACTCTACTTCGACGAAAAGGATTGATAAAATACAGGTCCGCATACTTTTGGTGGGACGATTTTTTTTCTGGCTAATCGTGTGGGATGTAAAGCTCGGCGGTGTGAAATACAGCTCGAAAAACACTGGTACGCGGTGAATGCTCTGGATGACATTGTGCGAGGCCGCGATCGATATTCGTCTGGCGCCAAATTTCTGTTTTCGTTTTTCCCGAAACACGTGGGCTGGGTAAAT
This sequence comes from Diadegma fenestrale, assembly GCA_037043255.1. Classification (NCBI taxonomy): domain Eukaryota; kingdom Metazoa; phylum Arthropoda; class Insecta; order Hymenoptera; family Ichneumonidae; genus Diadegma; species Diadegma fenestrale. The sequence continues at coordinate 3,265,594 of CM073316.1, forward strand.
CGCATCGAAATATAAACGAAATTGGATTTATTGCGATGGCATTTTGAGGATGTTTACAATGTATGAAGGTGTCATCGCGCAGCGGTCGGCTCTGATTTTCTGCAATTTGAGCAGTTTGTCGATCCTCGCGGTGACCGTTGTGCATTGTGCAAAAAACGTACCGCGCACAGCATCGGGGCATTAAGAAGCGAAGGGGTGTGTCGTAATAGGGTAGAAAAAAACTGGACGTGAAAGTGTAGAGCGCTGGGCTAACCGCGTGCACGCAGTGTTGAGCCTCGCCGCTCGAATGATCGGTCATGTCCGCGGGCCCGATGATCGCGCGAGACGTTTGCTGCGCGCGTGATAATGGGGCAGTGCTCCGTGACGAGGCTTGGTTCATTGTCTCCCGATGCTGCTGCAAGCTGCAAGAGCCTCCTTCGGTAGGTCGCTAGGCTGACAGTCGTTCGACTAGAAAGAGCAGAGGTTCCCGCGCCCGTCGAACGCGATACTATAGAGAGATGGAAGCAGCAGCGAGAAGGGGACCATGAGGATCGCAGCAGAGCCAACTACAGGGCACGACCCGTTCCTTATTCGTTCGCGGCGACTTCCGACACACGCCGATCGTTCGCTCATTTTCTCTCTTCGTTCAGCCTGCTCTTTCCCCCTCTCTCTCTGCTCTCGAATCTCTTTTCTTTCTCTTCGGTACTCGCGCATCGCGAAACTCGTTCCTATACTGTACACGCGGTATATAACTATGAAAGGCCTTTTATATACAGCGCTATAGCGGATATATCGCTCGCGCATGGCCGAAGAGCCAGCCTTCGGACTCTCCGCCGCCGCGCACCGCACCAACAGCTTCTCTAGTCGCCGTCGTCGTTGTCGTTGTGCACGCGATATATATCCAAACTTTCATCCGTCTCCGCGGGAGCTCAGATAGTTTGGTTCCGCGACGACTCGCGGTTCGTACGCGAGTCGAGGTTTTCTTGTCGAATGGCGTGGCTAACGCCAGTGACAGCTGAGGGCAACGAGCAGGAAGACGACGGCACGGCGGACGGGGACGACGTTCATCCAAACGATTACGCATTATTTCTTTACCATTCGCCTAACCAGTGGGATTTCGTGCTTATCCGGAGCAGAGGTCACGCGAAATTCGTGGTATATATACGCACGCATTCACCACACCAAAACACGCGCAACCTTCCACGCGAGCTCCGACACACACGACACTACGCGCTTTTTTCTTTTTTTTTCGTTTCATTAATTATTTCTCAGCGTATACTTTCGCTGATGAGCTTGTACAATTATTTATGCATCATCGCGAGGTCATTTGCATATTGTTTTTAAAGTTTAATCATTATAATTGCAGTCGTGTTAACGCGGAGTTTACTCAATTGACAAAAAACACGGCTCCCTCGTTACTTATCAGTCCGAACGCCAACTTTTACTGTTTGAATTAAGTAGATCGTCGGCTACATTTTCCGAAACCACATGAATCAACGTTTCATTAGATTTTTTTACCCTAGACCTCAATTCGGCTGACCCTCAATTGCATAATAGCCCCATCAGCTTTCCTAATGAAAAGAAGATTTATGACAATTTTATCACACACGTGTGTTACTCGTTTTTGTACATTATATTGCGTTAATGAAATCATCGCGAGCTCGCGCGTGGTCCATTTGCCATGTAACAACGTGCATGACTCATGGTTTCCCCGTCACTTCGGACAATCGGTTCGGAGGCACGCTATTCTTGGCGTCCGTAATTCTATGGCTCTCGCTATTCTCTCCTGTCACCGCGGTCTCTGTCCTGTTTGCTTTCATGAAAATTACAACGCAGTGCTTTCCAACTTTTCCACATGTTTTTCTTTCATTCCGCGAGCTTTGACGTTCACTCGCGTTTATTGCGTCAACACTTTCTTCCAACGTTTAAAAACCAACTCGTTTTAAATACGACAAACGCTTTTGGAAACGTCGGGAAATAGTGACAATAACTTGAAAAATGTTTCAACATCGGTCACCAGGTTCATGACTCTGAAGTTTGCATCGTTGGAATGCATCGAAAAATATTGAATTTTATTGAAGATTCGTTCAATTTTCAATGTCATCTAAATATTTCGAGCCAATATGCTTTTTAAATGGCACAAATTGATCATTTTATTATCGTAATCACATTTTGTAATTTAATAATTATTTTTGTCAAAGATAAAAATGAATTTCGTTGCAGTTAAGAAACGCAATAAGAACAAAACTCTCGCAATGACAACTAAATATTAGAAAAAAACGTTCTGAAATAATGAAAAGTCGCCGATGAATTTGAATTCCAAGACTGAGCGTTTATCGCTCATTTATTCTCATTATACGAATTTTACTTTTCGGAAGTACGAGCTTTGCCTCGCGTCACGTGGTCATGGCCGCCGCTTGCTCGATTCAAAGCTCAGAGGCAGGATCGTAAGAGCAAGAAGTTGAACAGAGTGCACGAAATGAGGATAAAAACTGTAAAAGGCTCAGGATGGAATAGCTCGAATAGTTAGTTCACGAGAAATACAAAAAGATGATGGTGTTATTTGAAGAATTGCGATGTTCTCCGCGCGAGAGAAAGAGCTGAGGGTAGTCCTTTGATCGGCTATGAAGCAAGAAAAGTCTCAGTGCAAAAAGTGTATTGCCCCTATCGCGCGTAGCTCGTTTGGTATATACGAGAGTTGCGCGAGATCGTGAGTCGAAGAACAAAAAAATATGCCGTTTTAGTCGTTGTCCCTGCACTGCAGTTACCGCGCGCGTATATCTTTCACTCGTATATAAAGTTTCAAGCGTTATTGTACACGTATACTCGTTGGGAGTATCGCGCTAGTGCAAATGACATATACGAGCACGATGCACCATTGTATACGGGGTGTCCAACTAGGACGAAGCTTTGTCCCTGCATATATGTGGCCATTTGGTTTCTATTCGTCTGCTCTCTTCCGAGACATTGAGTCAAACGATCGCTCTTTGCGAGAAACGTTTCCAATCATAGACTTTCTCGAATCATCAGCCCCCGATGAATCCTCGAGTCTATCGTGTATCGGGGATTCTTCAAGGGACTCCCTGTATGTGTGCGAAACTTACGAGTAGGTACGCTTGGATGTCGGAGCGCGTGAAACTTTCGAACGTCGAAAAACGTCAGTGTCGTACAGATTTTAAAAAGACGGAAACCACCTGCTGTATTTTTACACAAACCATTTGAGTTTGAAGAAACGAGCGACGTACGACGTTTTGTTTGTTAATTATACTTCAAAATCATCGGCTGTAGAATTTTGCAATTTCGAATGATCGAGACCACACGAACTTGTCGAGCACGAAATTCATAAAGTTCCAAGTTTGTTGGCATGCGATTATGCTGATCACTAGTTGCTCACGTCGCGTCATTCGGTCGAATGATTGCCGGGACGTTCGCATATGGGGTAAAACACATTGAAACGATAGTGCATGACGAGCTCTCGCTCTCGTTGTAGAAACGCAGAGAGTTTTCACTTTCACACGATTTCCCATCCTGTGGTGCATCAAACGCGGTAGTGAATCGCGCCAGCACGCTCGGCCATACACACGCGGTCCCCGACTTGGCGGTATACACATTTTTTTTTTTTTTTACCTGTCGACTGTTATAACATCGTCATCGTACATTAACATCCTGTGGGATCGCGTACACCGGAATTGTGCGCGAAGAAAGCATATATAATACGATTAAGGCGTTATATTTGCGATTCGAATCTATTAAGCCCTGTTCGCGTATTCATAACGATGATGAAGACAACGCGGCAAAGTTGCGTACCGCGTATACCGTAGCGCATGCGAGAATCTGATTTATTTTAGTCTTTGCAAAGCGACACACAGCCGTTCAATCCGATCACGTCCCATTTCACGACTTTGCCGTCTGCTAAACATTTATACTACTTATATATCGTGCGTGGAATTTACGCGTGTATACTTCGACGCTCTGTTGTTGCGCTTCTCGCTCAGATAAACTTTCTTTGCGACTCGGACGCTCCAATAAACGACCTTAACGCGTTTTCTTTCTGTTATTCAATTCCGTTCCCAGAGTTGACCAATTGATTGAAAACTCGTCAGAAGTTGGATGAATCATAAAAATCTCTGCGCGACTCGGAAAATTCGATGTATAACAACGTTTGATCGATATTAGTCGGCAAAAATGAATTATGCACTAGAAATTTTATCGTCGCGGCATTACACCGTCTTCAATCACTTGCAGCATCTAGAGCAGAATATCCGACAGTAATCATCGGCTTAAGGTACTCAAAAACATGTTGTTATAGTTCGGAGTATCCATTGCAGACGTCTCTGTGTTTTTTCTCGACTCGCTCTCATTCGATTTCCTTCGAGCCGTCATGGAAAATTAATTTCCTCATTATGCCGCCCACTTTTATTCACAAAAACACGTGTTTCGCAATCGAAATTGTATTGCAATTCGTCATTAAAGTGTTGAATCAACTGACACGAGCGTTCGGATTGGTCAGGAGAAAACAGCTGATGAATGAATAATTGAATTTGTAAGCACACGATTGATGAACACGATCTCACTCATCATTCGTCTGATCTCGAAAAAAAGCAAAAATCTCTATCGAAACCATTCATGAAGGAAGAATTTGTCCAGAACTCTCGGATCAAACTTTTCCATGATCACCGAATATCCTTCGGAGCTTTGATTTTCCGAAATTAAATAGTAGACCCGCCTCAAGGCGACTGAGCATTTGATAAAGACGCGTCAAATCTGCAGTATAAAGATGTCCGCAGCAAAACATTCGAGCTGTTCTATCGGTCTAGTTCGAGGTCGGTGGAGACGCGTCTGCTTGTCCCAAATATGCCATCGTCTCGCTGGCGCTGTCAGGGTCCATTATATCACATATCCTTCAACTCGGGCCGCAGTGCGTATCTCGCGGATTCTATACCTGCTGCTGCTGCACTTTTCCTGGTAGTATAAGCCTCGTTCGTGCGGTAGAGACTACAGAGGGAGACGGCGCGGAGTTTGAGGTACACTCTATTTATCAGCTCGCAGCCTCCACACCCAGCTCAATCTGGTGCGCCCACTCTCCTCAACGGAACAGGCCGCGCGCGAGATCTCTCGTTCTCCTTTTCCTATGTTCACCGCGCGAGTAGACTCGCTGCTGCATCAACATATACAGAAAATTCTATATGTATGCGCACTAACGTATACAAAACTTACGCAATGAACGTAAATTTCGTTAACTCGCTGCAAGGTCTACTCGCTCGAGCTAGTGCAACTCTCCTGCTGCTGGCAAACATTCATACGTATATAGCTCTCTAAGTATCTGATAATGACGTTCCGCGAGCAGCAGAGAAGCCCTAGCGGGCATGCTCGACCTCGTGTACATTCACTTACCTATTTATATACATATATTAATGTATTGTCTATATAGAGCTGGAGATATACGTTCAAGAGGTATTTTGTATTTTGTACGCGCCACGCGACATCCGAGTGTACCGGCAACGATCGCCAAGTCAACACCACCGGCAACTCTTGTTCGCTATTACACTCTCCTGCTCGTTATCACGTATATACACAACAAACTCTCCAGCCCAGTAATAAATCGACTTTCCTCTACAGCTGTGCGAGCTTTGTACGTTATACTATTCATCAGCAGTTAATAACTTCATGTCCAAATTCGTACCATTCTTACACACTCAGACACAACTCATTGCGCGGCTATTCTATGCGATATAAAATCGACGAATCCTCGAAAACCAAATTCTGCTCAATGCTCGAATGCCAATGCAGATGCAATTGGTTCCAGCAACGTTTGCACTGCTTGTGAATTCGACAAATTCGGTGATTGTTGAAATTTTGAGCTTGTACGTTTACGCGAGGTCCAACATTCTTGCGAAATTTCTGAATCGTCAAATCTTGACGAACGATAATCTTCAAAGTTTACAGCGAAAGGTTTCGGAATTCAATAATTTACTGGGCGTTGCTGTGAATTCCTTTTTGACATTTTTGCTTTTCGTGAAGACGTTTGGTATTTTTTAGTGATTGACATCGCGTTGCTGCTTCTTGCGAATGGTAAATATTCACCCCGAGTCATGGTTTATTTGTGGAATTTCGTTCTGCTATTTAAATATCATTGACCTTCAATAATTTTGATTAGAAAAACATCGTTGCAATACAGTTTAAAAAATTTTTTATGCGACGTCGGGACTCGATTCCTGTTCTTTGTATACATGCGAACTAACGGCACCGTCAGGTGTGGAACCTCGTGAAATTTTTTCAAATGCTTTTATAAAGCTTACAAATCTAATGACGACCCGATGGTTATATTAACTAGAAAAACGTAATATACAAGAAGTTGGCGTTCGCAGAACGTTATTCCCTGCTGTCGCTCCGCTGCTCGCTCTATCTATATACGTGCTTGCACTCTTCTAAAAGCCGGCGTAGTTAGTATTTGCTGACGCAGCGGGGATGTACGTGCAACAGGTGCACAATTTTGCACATATAATACGCGTTTGCGCTTAGGGTCTCATAAATATGACATTTCATGATTTTTTTCATCGCAGCTCCAATTTTTATGTGTAAGTGCATATCACGTGCAATTATTCATTTATAAGATAATAATAACGGATAATGAACTAAAATGTTTGGAGAAACTGCCCAGAGGAAATTGCAAATTCGAGTCCGAATTTACTCGGTGGAGAAACAAATCGAAAATGAGTCCCATTTGGTTGCGAGACCTGTTCTATACGCGTGTACACCAATTATTGTATTGTATTTGGGTCAGATTCACCGAGCGGTTGAATAAAGGGAAATATCTATTGTTTTTCGTTTCAGGGGTTCTGGAGATGGCCGCGACCGAGAGCACGATTCGATTCAGCGGTCACACATTGGACAAGGCAACCAAGGCCAAGGTGAGCTTGTCAAGAGTTTTTATCAAGTGTGCGGGGAGCAAAATTGTCGCGTTTATTATTTTCTGCATTTTTCCCTCTGTGGAACGTCCGTGAGTTACAAAAAATTGTTCTTCGTTTTGTTGGAAATTGTTTTTCAAGCTCCTGCCTTTAAATTTATGGTTCGGAGGATTTATTGGGGACGATTCTTGACCGATTTCCCGATTGATGCTGTGAAAATCGATTGATACTTTTTTCTTCAATACTCGGAGATTCTTCAAATCACCATTTCCGGCTTTGGAACCAAGACTCGGGCTCACCCAATAACGTCAAGTTCCTCTTTTGCCAGTTTTGTCAAATCAGTTTCGTAGCTCAGCAATGTTGGTATTCGGTGAAGATTGCATAATACGTGAAAGTGGTTATAAACGGATAAGTTTTTATATCTAAATTGCGAAAAGAAGTTACGTCGGTAATTTCACGGGTTGTGCGGCCAAGTTGAGTTCATGTCGAATTCTAACCGTGCGATAATCGTTTTGCCATTTGTGGCGAACGACTTGGTTTCTGCGGAAGATTGTAATCATGAAAAAAGTTGTGCCGTACACGAAGAAGCTGCTTCAACTAATTGTATAAATAATCAAGAAATTGTGACCGAGTAATTCAAACCCAAACATCAAATACATTTTCGACTCTTATTAAAGTTTTGACGAATCAAATTTGAGAAATTAAAAAAAAAAAATACATTTTTTTCCAGCGGATGTAAATTTTGGGGTTAACGTCTCGTCGAAAAGTCACAAACCATTATTGAAATGTTTCCGAACTATGACAATTCGACAATCGCTTTCATTTAATCTAAAAAAAAACTCGAATTACACAGTTAAAGTTGATGTCACGCTTAGCGTAACATTATTTGCTTCACCGGACCGAATAATTGTGGAAGGCATCCAAAATTTTGTTCCACTAATTAAAAATTCATTAGGCTACCCGGGCCCACGGATTTAATCGATCTTTTTATTCCGCCGCGGGGCAAGTTCAAGTTTATGAAAACAAACTGTTCCCTTTAAGGAAGCGGAATAACTAAATCTCTTTATAAACAAAACCGTACGAAACTGAAGTAATTTCGCCCTCGCTCGGATCAACTTTTCAAATCATGTTTTCTCCGTTACGGACCCCCCAAAAAAAAAAAACCGATTTTTTCGTTCAATTTTCACCTCAGAATCGGGGAACAGGGAAAAATCATAAATTTACTGGCTTAACGAAGGAAATTTGATTCAGAACCGAGTGAGCGCGTTTCAGAGCCTCAACACCGAATATGGAGAAAAGAAGTGCATGCAAGTCATTCTTCTAAGATTGTTTTTCCAAGTTTCCGGAAATAGTGGGTCGAAACCTTTATAAAAAACTAGCACAAGTTTCAATGTTTATTGAATGATTTATTCATTCAATAACATTCGATGGAACTCATTGCGGCCGTAAGTTTGCGAGCATTGTATTTCATGAAAATTCTTAGCATTCCGACACGTGCTAGTTTTACGAGTATTCCGCGACGTATGGTGAAAATGTTTGGGTTTCAATATCTTTCTATCGTTCGTTCTCTACCTACTGACCTCGATCGTTTAATATCCCGATTGTCCGAGGCATCCTCATTTTGGACGGCCTTCGCGTTTTCGTGTCCGCTTTCGTGTGACTCTTATTTTAATCGTGTTCTCAATCGATGACACGAGGCTCCATGATGACAATTAAATTTTACCATGTTTCAAAATCTAATTGAACTCTGGTACATGAAACCGTGTCTTCCATTTGGGAATTGCTCCAATTAATATTCGACCGCGTGTGGGTGGCTGCGTAACTTTATGGACCAAATGTTGATGCGCCACATGTCGCAGAAAACACGGAAAAAACGGCCCCGGAGCTTTTTATTCGAAATGCTTCAAATTCGATCAAGATTTTCGAAAGACAATCGACATTTCGATAATTTTGAGATCATGCAGAGCAAAAAAAACCGAAGGGTTGACTTGCAAATATACGGACATGAATGTGGCGCGAAAAATGAAACAGGCTCTGAAGAGATTGACGAGATATGACATTTGCGTGTCTCTTGTTCACAGGTTACCTTGGAAAATTATTATAGCAACTTGATAGCTCAGCACATAGAGCGTAAGCAGAGGCTAGCCAAATTGGAGGAATCGTTGAAGGACGAGGGTCTCTCGGAGCAACAGAAGCAGGAAAAAAGACTTCAACATGCTCAGAAGGAAACGGAATTTCTACGTTTGAAACGTTCGAGGCTCGGTGTCGAGGACTTTGAGCCTCTTAAAGTAATTGGACGCGGGGCTTTTGGCGAGGTAAGAAGACAATCATCTAATGCGCGTTCTATGCTTTTTCATACCCTCCGTTTATTCCATCTTTCGTCACTTCCTCGTTACCTTACGCGGGCTGTTGCCCTTCGATCTCACCAACGATAAATCTCGTCGCACTCATTCCGCTCGTTTCTTTGTCTCGAAACAGGTGAGACTCGTCCAGAAGAAAGACACTGGTCACGTTTACGCTATGAAGATTCTGCGTAAAGCTGATATGCTGGAAAAGGAACAGGTTGCTCACGTCAGAGCCGAGAGAGATGTACTCGTCGAGGCTGATCATCAGTGGGTCGTTAAGATGTACTACAGCTTTCAGGATCCTATCAATCTCTATCTAATTATGGAATTTCTTCCTGGAGGTAAAATTCCACTAATTTCGCACTCAATTACTAAAAAAATGAGAAAAACTTGAGAAAATTATCTGAACAATTCTCTCCCTGGGATCAAATCGTTTTTTCTTCATTTTTTCGAGTCAATTTCTCGGTGCAAATGCTGAAAACTCGCACCAAACGCCAATAATTATTGAAAATATCTCTGCAGTTTTTAAGGTCATCTGTAAATTACGTAAAAGGCAAATTTTAACAGCTTTCGTTAAATAATGTTGGCAGATTAATGTTTTTGAAAAATTCCAGGCGACATGATGACCCTTCTTATGAAAAAAGATACATTGTCCGAGGAGTGCACGCAGTTTTATATTTCGGAGACGGCCCTAGCGATCGACTCGATACACAAATTAGGTTTTATTCACAGGTAAGTTGATCGAACATCAATTTTGTTGTTTATTGAACTTCTGAAGCAATGAAAAATGTCTCCAGCTACTGAAATGAAAGATTAGTCGGTCCCCAAAATGTAAATTTGCTCAAACAGCAACGATGGGTCTAGAAGACGCCAATTAGAAAAAAAAAAACAAGATAAAATGGAGTGTGCGAAATAATTATTCATTTTCTGGAGAATTCCGAACCTTTAAAAAGTGTGAGTGTTTTTCTAATCATCTAACATTGCTTTGTGACGTTATTACAGGGATATAAAACCTGACAACTTGTTGCTTGATGCACGGGGCCACATAAAGCTCTCGGATTTTGGTCTTTGTACAGGCCTGAAGAAGTCACACAGAACCGATTTTTATCGTGATTTGAGTCAGGCTAAACCTTCGGATTTCAGTAAGTATTAAAAAGCCTCGTTCTATCCGTCGAATTTTTTCCTTTTTTCGAATCCTCGTAATCGTTAAGTCCATTCGGTTAATTAAATAATCGAAAAGTATTAATTATGATCAGCTGCATTTCTCACGCAGACATTGCTGAGGAAATGAAACGAATTTTATAAATTTCGCGAGCCAATAAATGTCGAAATGACAGCAATTGGGATTCAGAGTTCCCGGAATGTTGAAGGAATCGAAGGAATTGAAGGAAAACATTCGACTCCTTAATTGAGATGTTTAATCAGCAGTGTAATAAAGCCTGAAGGGTTTGGTTACTGCGACTTTTCAGTGACGTCTTGTGGGAGCGGGAGCGGCGGTGCTATGGACAGCAAAAGACGAGCAGAAAGTTGGAAAAGAAACCGAAGGGCACTGGCCTACAGTACAGTTGGCACACCCGACTACATAGCTCCTGAAGTCTTCCTCCAAACTGGTTACGGGCCTGCGTGCGATTGTTGGTCCCTGGGAGTCATTATGTACGAGATGTTAATAGGTTCGTAAATTTTCTTTACTCCAAACGTTTGATTGATTTTACATTAAGAGTAAGGGAGCTTTGTTTATAAAACTTTGTGAATGAAAAAAGTGTTTTGGCTTGTTTTTATTTTTACATTGCTTGATTCAATCGATTTTCTTTGCAGGTTATCCCCCGTTTTGTAGCGAGAATCCTCAAGAAACTTACCGAAAAGTAATGAACTGGCGCGAGACATTGGTTTTTCCACCGGAAGTGCCAATCAGTGAGGAAGCAAAGGACACGATTGTGAGGTTTTGTTGCGAGTCCGAAAGAAGACTGGGTACGTTTAGTATAAATCATGAAAATTGTCATTCCTGGTAACCGATAAAACTTTCGTTTTCAACGCAGAACTCGTATGTTCTGGATTTTCGTATTGTCAATGCACGGAGAAAACAAAGTCGAAAATTATTAAGAAATGTACTAGGAATCCAGTTACTCATTGTTGAAAATTATTGTATTTTGAGGACAGTTTGGAAATTACAGCAATATCTCGAATGGCAGTGCGACAAATCGTTCTAAACAGCATAGTAAAACGTCATCATCAGATTAAAACCGATTTTCCAATTTAGTATAGCAATTAAAGAAAATCGCAATGGTCATGGTAAACAAAACAATACGTGTGATAAAATTTCACACATGTTCGCTATATATTCATATTGGGATGATAGAATTTTACTATGTCGACGTTTAAAATTTGAGATATTCTCACTCATGACTGAATTCTTGTCTGACATAGTAAATTGTTCATGAAAACAAACCTGAAATTCATTATCACGCGCATTATTGTTTCTTATTTATATAGAACTGTTTATAATTCATGCTAAGGAAAATTATAAGTTTAAAAAAATACTATGCTGTTTTGCAATTGGTGCTACGATTCTTTTGCTTCTTAACCTTGATATAGGACGTTTTCCCGAAACACTTTATTTCTTACTAAACGAAACGAATCCGTTTTCTCCGTGTGCACTTTCACTAATATGCACAGAGTCGATATAAATATTCGTCAAATTTTTTTCCATTTTTTTATTCTCAATAGTTTCCATCGGTATTTTTCTCATTTTTGTATGTAATTGTACTTTGTTAGGTTCTCAACGGGGCATCGAAGAGTTGAAGCTCGCTCCATTCTTCCGTGGTGTCGATTGGGAACACATCAGGGAAAGGCCTTCGGCTATTCCCGTAGAAGTTCGCTCGATCGACGACACTTCGAACTTTGATGAGTTCCCGGATGTCAAGCTCGAAATTCGTAAGTCTCGCGATCCTTGGATCAGCCATTGGCGTTTCATAAAATCCTACATAGAAAAAGGATTGAATTTGCTGATAAAATTTCATCGCGAGACATTTTAACGCGTGACATTTCACTTGAAAGATGAAAATCTTTTGGTCGAAAAAAAAAATCAAATGAAACTAAAAAAATTGGGATTTTAATCGAAGATTTAATGGTTGCAGCTTCGGCACCGTTGCCCCAGGACGGCGAAGTGATATACAAGGACTGGGTATTCATAAACTACACGTTCAAGCGTTTCGAGGGTTTGACGCAACGAGGCACGCCGACCAAAAAATAGCAACTCTCGAGCGTTTGCACGGCAATCGGTAATCAGCAAAGTGATTCAATCGGTATTCCGGCCCAGGTACATCACAATCCACATTGAGTGGCGGTCGATAAAGCGAAGATATCGAGTTGAGCGGGGGGGAACAGGGCTTGGGACGGCCGATCGGCGCAAAATTCGACGGTCACGGTGTGACTCGTGATTGAAAGATTGCGCGATACCGCACGAACCTACGATTGCCACGGACGCGGTCGGTTTTACGTGTCTCTACGTATGTACGTGTGTGTCTCTTTTTCTTCTCACTCTCCTGCCAGCCGGGGCCTCTATTTAGTTTCCAAGTCGCGCCGGCACTCGATGAGGCCGAAACTCGAGTCGAGAAATACCGAACGAGATTGGGTGCAGCGCGAATTTGCACACTGGGATAAAGAAAGAAAAACGCAAAATTTCCGCGACTTTTAACTTTTATGTGCGAGAAGAGGCGCCGGGGGAGGGGCTGGAAAATTATTTGAAAAAGGGGCGCGAAACGATGGACGCTTCGAGCTCTTGTTTATCTCCTCCTAATGATCCAATATTTGATTATTGACTCGATAAAAAATAATCTTTCACTCATATTTTATGAACGTTGTGCTTCGTCGGCATATTCCATTGCTTTCTCTTTGACCTTTCGTTCCGATTATCGACAAGGCGCGCTGTGATAATATAATTCTCAATCAACATTAACAATTTCCACGGGAATAAGCTTTTTTCTATATTTTTTCCTTCTCTCTCTTGTGTTAATTCGTTATCGATCGAATAATCGGTTCGTACGGTTTGAGCGAGGGAAATGAACACGGTGGTGAGAAAAGAAATTCAGAAACGTCATCGTATGTGCAGATACTCGTGTTTTGTTTGCTAAAATTCAAGTTAATCATCGATTTTCGTTATATTTTGACCAATTCCGGACGGGGTTTGGCCCCACATCGCCCAATCATGGTTCCTAGCGCGACTATTTCACACCACATTCGATACATGCGTTGTGCGCGCCAAGGACGATCGAAAAACGATATGAAGATAAAAAAATTCGTGAAAAAAAAGTCTCTGTCTTTTTTTCCTCTCGTAATACCGCGACGATTCTCGCCGAATCGTCGCACTCTTTTACTCTCTCTCTCTCTCTTTTCATGCGCATGTTAAATGAATTTCACGTAACGGTTTGAGAAATACGAGGCAAATAATTGGCGTCAGAGATTCAATAAAACCAGGGCACCACACCGAAAGAATTGCAGCAACGAATAACGAAAGAAAAGCTTAATTGTAGATACGTTTTAAATAATAAAATAACTGCCCTCGTTTCAGCCTGAAACTTTTACTCGATACCGAAAAATCTTCTAGAAAGTGGAGAAACGCGTGTGAAAAGCAACACGCGGCTTTTCGGCCCGTTGCGCGCCTCCGGAAAATCCAAACCGATCACTCTAATTAACAAACAAAAGGACAAAAATATAAAAATATACGCGAAACACGTGAAAAAATTTCAAATGGACACACACCATATATATTGTATACATTCGACGACAAATTAGTTTCGTACGATTTTGCCAGCGTTAACTAAAAAATAATTATTCAATATCATACTTCATAGGAGCACCAACGTATTGAGTAAAAAAGAAGGAAACAAAAAAAAAACCAAACGACAACTAAAAAGGAGAAAAGTTTTCACATAGTTTCGACAAAGCGGAGTGACTAGGTTTACGAAATTACTTTAGATTATTACGTACAACAATTTAAGAAAAGTTAATGATAAAGGTATAAAAAGAAAGAACAAAAAACGTTCAAACAAAATGGAGAATCACGCGATGATCTTGAGAGACTCGTTACGAAATGAACTATTTTCTTCATTCATTCAACTAAAGTAAACTATAGCGACGATAGAATCCGTATAATAATAAATATCGAACAGGCCAACTTGGCCGATTGGAGACTCGAGATTCGACACACGCGCGTACACACACACAAACACACGTATAAATATGTGAGTAAAGAGAAATGAATTTAGTCACTCGACGCTATCATTACAATCGTACGTTACGATATACTTAACCCAAAACGACGTCCAATTTAATCGAGTTACATATTTAAAAAATGAAAATCAAGCGATCGCAATTTATTTATCTATTCAATAATAATAAATAAAAGATAAACGAAAATACATTCTACAAATGTCTAAATGAAGGAAACTCAAAGAACAAAGAAAATTAATACAACAATAGCCACGAGATGCCTTTGACGCAAAAAACTTTGGTGCCCTGGAGCAGCGAACGAAAATAGCTTAACCACACTGGTGAACTCTTTTCACCACGTTCGAATATCCCTGTATATATATTAATGTTGTACGTGCAACGTCAATGATCCAGTTATTCGTGACACACATCGAATTTTTTTTCAAATTTTACACTAAAGTTCCTCTATTTATTATTTCATTGAATAAGGATTACGATTCTTTGTTTATTAACTCATTGGGACCGCGATATGTTGTTTCCTGGCTCGATTGACCTTGAAATTCGTTTCTTGAAAAAGAAAGGCTGAATATGACAGCAAATTTTAAAAAATCTGCTGCCTCCCGGACATTTGCTTTCGAAATGACTTTATCGCGATTACGATGGAAAAATCATCGTTTTCGTTTATTTTCTTTTGAAATCCGGACCTCGACAGTGCAGAATGACGGAAAAGTTTGGATCGAGTGTGTACGAGCGGATCGGGTCGATGTGTGCACGAACTTTTGGCGGATCATTTTGTATGCGTATGTTATTCTTCCAAAATATCATATTCCTGGCCCCCCTGATGCGAGCCCAATGGAACGGGGCTGCTGAAAGAAAAAGTAGAGACAAAGAAAAAAAAACGAAATACCAAAAAGAGCGTTATCACTAAATGTGAGTTTAGCTTCGTTTTAGGATCGTAGATGATTTTATGGGACAGAGATAACATGAATTCTTGATAACCTGGCCCTTTCCTCCGGCCAGAATATTTGATCAGAAAAAAAGTAGCGTAACCCGTGTTCGTACTTGCGCAAAAATGTCTGGCCAATCGATAATCCGCCCTCCCCGTCCCGCTCACTTCCTCTGCCAATCATTTCCTCGGAAATATTCGCGCACGGTTCTCTCCAAAACTAGTACAGGCTTGAACGTTGAATTTGTATTTAATCATTGTTGCTTTTCGTCCTACTCGTTACGATACTGAAAAGTTGAGCGAACGAAAAGTCGAAAAACGATATGGGTTCGTCGCTCGTTTACGTCCAACGTTCGAAGGGGTAAAAAAAGTCGGTGGAATCATGTATTCGATTTAAATTAACTACGTATCACGTATAGGTGTCTATTCGAAACACTTTGCCAATCAGCTGTTTATTAATTCGTGAAAACATGATTTTTATTATTGTTTGAAAATCTGAATCATGCACTTTTTCTCCTGAACGCTCTTCCGAAATGTTGGTTTATTCGGAAAACAAATTGTTTATCTCTATACGTGTCCTGTGTGTCTGTCTTACGATATCTAAATTTTCTCGTTGGTATTTATACCCACCGCGTCTCGTGAACACGACTATAAGAAAAAAAACAAGAGAATAACAATAAAAATAGTGGATTATACTGAAGAATAATTTAGCCGTAAGTGCTGCAGCGATTAAGTTGAACTAGGAAAAAGAGCATCGTTCGCGTCTAGTTCTACAAGTACTAAAAATCAGAGAGATCGAGAGACGTGTGTAGAAAAACGAAAAGAAGATAAAAAATCCGGTTTTTTTGTACATGTGATAATAATACGAAACGCGTGATATAAGTACGAAGGAATTTGCCGTTATTAAGAAATTTATATCGTTCGTATATATTTATTCGACGATTAGATTCCGAGCAGCATCAGCGCGTCTCTTGTCCATATGCGCGTGGCAATGTCGACGAAAAATTAAAAAGAGAAGGAAAAAAAAAGGAAGAAAGCAGCTAGAATGCTGTTGCGATCGGAGCACACGCGCGCTACCCAAACAGATCGTTTATTTTTCGAACTAACGTCTTTTTTTCTCTCTGATGTTCTATCGTTGTTTTTCTACGACACGAATTGCGAAAAAAGGACACATACACGCATACACATACACGACGATGGCCGGAACATTGGCGTCCGAGACACAACGACACATTCTTATTTTCCATGCCCACTCGATCATTTCGATTGTGTTGTACAGTGATTGTTTTTTTTTTTTTTTAGTTGAAATTAGACTGTAAAACTGAGATGACTGTAGAACGATATAGACGATAGTTTTTAAGTAGAAACGTTCTCGTACGGTTGTCGCGGATAGCACGTAAGAATATACATATTTTGGTAGGCAGTCGACAGCGGCGAGGTGAGGGGACGCACGATCGAACGAGCGCACACTAACACAGGCGTTCGATGTTGAAGAAGCCGCTACGAGAGAAATACCGCGCGCGCGTCAGCATCGATTCCAAGTATTTCGCACGTTTGTTGACAGAACGCGAATCGAATTGATGCGATGGGAAAAATAATAATAGACAGAAAAATAAAAACAAAAATAATAAACAGATGAAAATAAAATGAAGGAAAGTGATGACGAAACGCAAGAGAGATCGCGATCGTTGAATGATTTGCGGTGTGAATGCGAATAGTGTAAACGAGAGAAAAAGTGACGAGTGGATTGAAATATTTTATAGTAGGCTTGTGATAAAATAAAAAAAAATTATTATCTATCGATCGATCGAAATGGAAAAAAAATGAAAAAAAAAAAAATTAAATAAATAAACACAAAAAAACAATGTATAAAGAACAAAAACATTGCTTTCCACATGCAGAATATACTATTGTAATTATGTCGTTAATAAATTGTTTTTTATTTTATTTATAGGTTTTTTTTTGCTCCGAATCCACTAATCAATAATCTCGTGATATAGTCTGCCTTTGAGAAGCTGCTGTAATCGCCCGAAAATTGTGTAAAACATGGCGTGATACCATCTTTGTTCCCTCCTCCCTCTCTCGTTTTTTTTGCTTTCGCCTCCCGCATCGCGCTGATGTTTACCGATTGTTCAACTATCACTGATAACCTTTGTAACTCGTGCCATATGCACAGACGTACTCGCTACGCGATAGTATTGCGTCGTCAACTTTTCGCGTTGAGATCGCGTCCATTCGCGGCAAATGACAAATGCATACATTTGTTTTAACCGTCAACTCTCCTCCGAGAGTTTCACTTGGAATTGTAATTTCAATTACGATGACCCAGAAATCCCTGAAAAGTCACTGAGCATCATTTCTTTGTTGGAAAATCTATTTGTCAACTGTTTCGATCGTCTTTTTCGTTTGAAAATTTTAGTTACTGAAGTGCACTCGAAATAAATCGCTCCTCATCATCCTTACAAATCTGTCGAAGAAAATCAGCCTTTGTAGATATTTTATTGGGTTATTTTCCCCCGAAACGGAAGGGAAAACGTTTGTTGCTTGATTTTCATTCCTTCAAGATGTGTCAAGCGTTATCAAAGCGTTATCACTATCGTTTTTCGTCAATGGAAAGCTCCACGGATTCCGCGCGTCCTTGCCCGGAATGGAAAAATTGCCCGCTGCGACGAAAAATGCTCCGAGGGATTCTTACCGACTGAGTAGCGTGTTAACCCGCATTTGAAAATCGCAGTCGGTAACTTGCCCTCGGATGGTATTAATAATTTCTTTTCTGATGATAACAGATCCAGCAAACCTTTTTATCGCGGAGTATATCTCTACGTGAATATTTGGCTTCCATGAAATCTCCATCGATGGCGTCATATGCGTATTGAGTGAAAAAACGGTTCGTTCATTCGAACATCAGCAAACAATGAAACAATACGTCAATCGAGCATGAACACTTGCATAACGGATCCTTCCCAAACAGATGAATTGCTCAATGATTTCAAGCATGTAACAATTTATCTCCCTCTAAATATCGGCTTCATCATGATTCGGAACTGAGAACGATACAAAATTACAGCATTTTTGAGCTTTCGTTTGCGTGTTTTTTTTCCCTCGCACTCCCACGAAAGTGAACGAGTGCGATTTAGTCCGAAGCGTGTTCTAGAGAATTGAAAAATTATGAAAAAAAATTGAATTTATGGAATTCGCAATACGAGACAAGAAAATCGAAAGGGAATAGAAAAAATTGTCGAAACGAAAGTCTAACGCAGTTTCGAATCAATATTTAAAGCTGCTGTGCGGCAACGAGTGAGTGTGGGAAGAAAAATTGACGATTGTTGCGAAGTGTATTTCCGTGTCGCCCTACATCACCCCGAACGTGAAAAAAAAAGTTAAGGAGCGGTTGCTCCGTCGCGAATTGGTGCTGAAACGTTCGATTCATATTCCTCGTGACATTTATACTTCGCCTCAGATTAGATTCCATTATTTTTATGGCCTAAGTAGCGAATTGAAGATCTCGAATTCATCGAATGCACAGAACGTAAAAGTACGACTCGCAGACGAAAAAAAAACAAACAAAACACGAGAATAAAACGCCGCGATGAAATGTTATGCATCATGTAAGTGCACGAGAGTTTTTCGCGGTGAAATTTACACGAACAACCGAGACACGTACAAATTGTGCGATTATGCGCCACCAGACTCGAGATCCTTCGCATCACTGTAACGAAACGTTCGTTGCTATACGTCCTCGAGGTTTTTTCTTTTTTTTATCCGGGACTTCTCATGGAAAATGCGATTGGATTGATTCCGGTGATAAATCGTCAGTTCCCCCGAAGCATACTCCGAATACATTTCATCCCCACTGCCCCGTCTCGCCACCTCATCGCGAAATGCTTTTCTCCCATGAGGCAAACGAAAAGTGTCGTTTTCGACGTACTGACCATATCCACAAAGGAATCTCAGGCTCTGTATCCATTGGAACGTGCGATACATCGGGGGAATTGGTTCGTAAAAAAAAAAAAAACAACCCCGCAGAAATCTTACACTGGTATCTTATAGCGTTGCATGGAAAAACGCTCTTATAGGTTCGGCGGATTTCGGTATCTAGACGTGAAAAAATGTTTTTTCCGAGTTTTACTATTTCAGATCATTAATTCCGTCGAATTGATTACGAAATTTTGCTTTTCTTAGTTGTTTCGTGCTATCGCCAAAATTGCGACAGCGTCTAACGAATTTTCACGCTGTAACTCACTGAAACTTACACACTGTCGGATAAAACGCGATAAAAGGGGCTTAATTATGACGAAACCGATACGACGAACTCTAGCCAACCACGACGAGGCGTTTGATAAAAAGTTGTAATGCACTGAAGTTCGTATAACGAATAATACTTTTTCTATTAATTTTTCGTTCAATTTCCGAAACCATAAGAATTTTTGTACAGATTTCGTGTTTGGATCCTCAAAAAATATCGTTTTATTGTCCTAACAGCATATTGAACGTAAAACTTGAGATCTGCCCAAGAAAAATAAAACAAAAAAACAGAATTTCGTTGCATTCCGACGAAGCAAATTTCAACATCGTAAGTTTTATAACGCGTTTTACATTTTTTTGCCCGTTCGTCGTTATCTTAATAGAGAAACAACGAGCAACATCATGATGAACTGTTTTTCTAGTTTTTCTGATTTATAAAGATCGTGAAAATATTTCCGCCTTTTTTGCTTCTCCCATCGATATTTGGAGTCTCGTTTTGCCAAGGGTTGATCGCGAGTAATAAGTCGCAATTTTTGGCTCGAGCTAGCAGCCCCATCTGTTCGCATCTTCCGTTGAAATATAGAGAGAGGTAAGTTGAAGCGTGCGCGTGGTAGCTCGTTCCTTCGTTGCATATATATCGCGTCAACGAGTGGTTATCATGAGTCCGCGATTGGCTGTGCCCTCTGACCCGCGAGTATAGCTCCGCCTCTGAGTTCCGCACCGACCTTACGCACACTGACCGCCTCCTTTTGCTTCCAACGTGCGATATATCTTTGCAATCGCATACGTGCGTCTACCGCGTTTCTTCGGCGGCGGCGTCGATCTTGTACACTTTGCGCGGATGACACAATCTTAAATTATGTAGTTATACGGGCTAAATGATTGCCCGACTAATTATTCGCTTATTGCGCATTCGCGCAACTTGTAATTTCATCGTACCTCGTGCATTTTGGAATTGTTTTCTCGTACACCATCAGAATCTTAACTTTTTCGGCTTCGTATTTGTTTTTTTTGTTTCTTTTTTAATCTTCGGGAAAGCATCGCGCGCCGTCGAGAATTGCCCAGTCTGTTCATACTTGCCATTGTTTTGAGCTATTGTGCGTTAGAGATTGGCATTGTCGAGCGCATAATAGAGCGCGGACCGAGTGCATATGCTGCATGGCTAGATCCGACCGCGAGGGACCGCGATGAGGGACTCGCTCGCCCAGGAAGATGCGCATATGTGCATAACCATGTCGTTTTCCTTAATTTATGCGTGGGTGGAAAAAAGACATCAATTGAAACATAACAAACGCACATTACTCCATCAGCGGGGCCGGATGGTGAGGAGACCGACGTTGTTGCGATCGGTACGTTTCTCTCGTTTCTTTTGATCCCTATTCACCCTGGACGGTAAAGATGACCGACTATACCATCACGTTGCGGACATTCTAGTTAAGCAGCCTCTCAATTCCCTCAACCCTTGCCCCTACCCCGCGCGGCCGCCTTTAAATACGACCAATGCGAATTGTGTACTACTCGCTTCATATATTACGACGACTACGTGGCGTAATTATATTCGCGTATCTGAATCGCTTGAGCCTTTGAAAAACTAACACAGCCAGCTTTACATTCGTACGAAAAAAAAAATGCCAGGCGGATGATCCACAGGGTTTTCAGCAAACAGTAACAACACAGAACTCGCGAAGGATCAACTTGATAATTTTCGAATTAAATTGTGCCATTCGGTAATTACGCGATCGCGGAATATTTCTAAATCCTCAAGGTCATTTCATACTCTCTGATCAGTATGGCTCATTATCGGTGATACTGATATGGTCCAACAGTGAAATATAAATAATATGAATTTATAAAGCCTCTGGAACGGATTGTATAACCGATTACGCAAGCATCAATCGTGCGAGGCTGTTTATAGGATTGAAATGAGGAAATTGCAATTAACGATATTTTAATTCAGGGAATAATTAACAATAGGGCGGTTGTGAATGGTTCGCGCTGGCTAATCCGGTTTCCGAGATAGCGAACGAGTTTTTTTTTTTTTTTAGTATGATTTCCTCGGAGAAGCCTGCATTTTAATGAACACACGGAAATTCATTGAGAGCAGTCGACAACATGTTGCCCGGGGATATTATCGCGATTACAAAGAGAACGATACATATAATACTATATTTTATTTACATTACCGATCGCGAGGACAGACGGTCCAGTAATCGAGCCGAGATGAAGACGAGAAAATTCCAAGAAACTTATTCTTATCTCTTGTCATTCGCGGACAGTTCGAAGAGATACGCAGCCGCTCTTCGCCTGCTCCCACATTCATCCTTCCCGCTCCCTTATTATTATATTTCCTTCTTATTCCAGAATCTCTCGATATACGTTACGCGGTTCGAGCTGTGGGCAAAATACGAAATGGCTTCTGCTAGCGTTAGAATCATCGGCCAGAGGGTAGAGAAAGGGGGCGGGGGGAGGGGTAAGAGACCGAGAAATATATAGGCTGGTGGATGGGCTGTATGGCGAGATCTTCTCGCTTGTGTTCAAGCCGCACGAGTGAGATATAATAAGGTCAGACGTCGGGGTTATCTCGACGGGTCGAGAGAGTGTACGCCTATCTCCATCTCTTTTTCTTGCCAAGAGAGAGAGCGAGAGAGAGGGACAGAAATGATAGAACCGACGCTGACCCACCTCCTCAACCACCCGCCCTTTTCGCAAGTGGTTTGCATGCTTAGGATATTGTGAATATACGAGGTCATACGAGTTGGAGATATTCCAAATAATCTCTACGTCCCTCGCCGCCTTGACATCACTTATTTCCATACCTATGCGCAAAATCTCTACTTATGTTTGCATGTATTGTACATAGTCATATACACATAAGTATATGTTTCTAGCCGACTCGGTTTATTGTATAGTGAACCGCGTTTTGTAATGTGACTTGCCCTGCCCGGTCTTGAAATGTCCCAAACGTTCCAAATTTACTGTATCTTATACGCAGCAGGGCGATAAGCATTTTACACGGTCTACTTAGCACCAATATTTCTAGAACATTGAGACAGAACTGAGTATTAATCGCTGTCTCAAGAGAAACGATTCCGTTATCGCGGCTGTAGTTCCATTTTATATTCTCAAATTTCAAAGATCCCCAAATACTAGAACCCGGCGGTTTTTTTTACTATATTGAGATAAAATAAGAGGTCGAGTCAAAATTGCTCCGGTCATGAATGTCTCGAGTTGAAGGCTCATGAATCCCCGCGATATACGGGAGGGAAAAGCTTCTTCGACAGTTTCGTCATAAAAATGTTTGGGTGGTTGACTAAAAGGTGCTAATTGGCTTGTCAAAATGGGAATGGATGATCGCTCGTTAGAGGAGATGTCAAGCCCGAGGTATTATCGCATCGGTAAGCTAACCTCTAGCCATGTTAGAGGTATCTGTGGTTGGCTTGAGACGATGCCAGAAAGATTCGTAAGGCTAGCGAGAGATGGATGGAGATAGAATGTAAAGGAGGAACGGAGTGTGGTAGGCTAGCGCTTTGTTTCGTAAACCGCGTGCCAAGGGAGATATAACTGTATAGGATGGGAGAGAAAGGGAAGAGGGGAAAAGAGAGGCGATACGAATTTGCGAGAGAGCGTGCCTTGGAGGGCAGCCAAGAAACGGAGAGCAGCTCCGTTCGCTGGGACAGAAAACGCGCGCGGTACAACTGAAAAACCGCGATATACACGACGAGAGAGACCAGCAACCACCACCACCATCCACTTCTTTATTCCCTTTTTTCATCGCTTTCCTATTTCTTCATCGTTTTGTTTCGTCTTTCAGCCCCTCCTCGCTTCCTATCCCTCGCGACTCCTCTTCTTCGCTTCTTCTGCTGCTGCTGCTGCTTCTGTTATTCGGTCCTGCTTCCATCTGGTACAGTTGAATTTATTGAAATTCTAAGCGTTTCGAGAGAACGACGTTGTAATGATACTCGTCCACGGCATTTTGTTTTACGACTTTTTCACTCGACGGGACAATATTCATACGTATATGTATATATGCCAACGAATATACCAGAGTCCCGTAAGTGAAACATGGATAACTATGTGGTGACGCGATATCGTCTGGGTTACCAGTGGAGTAAAACATCCTACAGTAATAATGGTACATGCTAAAGTTTGCATTTCTCCTCCTGAGAGAGGGGTCCGTTACTATATATTATAAATACGTGTATATAGACATATGTATTTATGAATATGGGGGCGCTCACGTACGACGCTCGAGGATGCTCGAGTCACTTGGTGATTTATTTGCCATTTGTGCGTTTCGACGAAACCTCGGAGAGCCGGAGAGACGGAGCGAGTGAGAGATATAGGGAAGAGGAAAGACAAAGATGAAGAAGAAAGAATTTTGTACACAACTGCGAATTCGCGGGTATACTTTTCCTTTGCGAAGCACGTGCCGAGTGTTTTCTTTTTTTTTCATGTATCGCATGCACATGAAAGAGGAAGAAACTGAAATAGAACTATCGCAGTCACTTGACGAAGAAATGTTCACTCGAGCATGGGATTTCCTCGGAGAGAGAGTGAGAATCCGAAAGAAATCGCATTGACAGAACCAAGTACGATTATACGATGAAAATATATCTATATATTCATGCCAACTGCGCGGCACAAGACGAGGGTGAAATTCGTACTCTTGGTGAACGAAAACTGAATTACTCGAAATTTCCATGCTCTCCTGAAACCAAATTTCCGGATCCCAATATCGCGTTCTCCTTCTGTATGGCACGACACATAAATCCCCACCATCCTATACATGTGCCGTGGCTTTCTCGTAATTGAATAAAGAGTTGAGGGAATTCGAAGGGATCACCTCAAGGGCGTGCAGATTTCGCGCAATCCCTACTTCACTCTATTGGGCATTGTTCGACCGTGATGCTTTTCAGCAGGATGTAATAAACTGGATTTACTCACCTCCGCATACACGTTCTTCACTCAGCGCAGTTTGACGGATCATCCAAAACGTTATATTTCAACTTTTAAAGTTTTTTTTATAAAATTTGACTTTCCAAACATTGCTATAGGAAAAAAGCGGATCGATCGAATGACGCATGGACCAGGGAAGCTGGTTTGCGTGGAATTAAACGACGTGAAAATGCATTTTTTTACAATCAACAATCGCGTTGTTCTATGGAAAAATCTATCGATCAATTCCGCGCTCGAGAACGTTAGAAAGTGTTAATTGCGAGAACGATCAATGAAATTTATTTCAGCGGTGTCAAAAGTTCGTTGATCTGCACTATTTTTCCCTTGAATCGGATCAAGTGTTGTCCTTGAAAATCAGTTTGACCACTTGGCCGAACTTTCACCATACTAGCAATTTCCGTCTTTGGATTAACGAAGACAACGTTTCTCATCGATCACCGCGAGTTTCTCCATCGGCGATGCTCCAATTGTAGACAAGGCGGTCTGTTATATTGTTCTACGTGCGGCGGTGTAATAGCGTAGAAAAACCACCAAAGTATACCGAGTCGATCATAAGCTGAATGCTTGTGCAGGGAAATCCCAGAGTGATGCCTCGACCACGTGCATTTGAATACAAACGATCGCTAGAGAAATCACTCACCAATGCGTATCATCGGTTCGCATTCAAAGTTTGTGCCCGCTGTTTGAAAATTTCAGCAGTAAATAAAGAGAAATGTACGGAAAAAAACTGCGTGAATCGATTGTTAAAATATTGAGGATCAAGACGAAAAAATTTATAAATTGGCAATGTGGCAAACGATTGATGGGAACAGCATAACATTTTTAAAATTACTATCGCTGAATTTCGAAAAAATAAGGAATTATTCGTATTCTGGATAAAATGATAGAATTTTATTCATTTTGGGTACACGTTCCATTCATCTATTTGTTTATTCTCATTTATATAATATAATATTAATATATATAAATATGTATATACGTATGTGAGCACACATGCATGTATACATATATGATATATATGTATGTATATTGTATATGTATTTATATATTAATATGTACACGATTTATACAAAAATGTTCACGTTCTTTTTACACAACTACTTATCATGTATTTATTTGTTCTTTATTTCTTTTTCATCGATTAAACGTTAATATTCGTACGCCGTATGTGATACATATGATTGAGTACGTCTACGTATGTGTCTGTGTGTGTGTGTGTGTGTGTTCGTGTGTACGCTTTATTTGTCGGTGATTGAGGAATACAAGGACGAGGGTCTGTTGAAGAGGATGAGGAATGAGTCAATGTGTTTTTCGTCTTGTTTGCCTCTTTGTTTTGCGAGTTTTTTGCTGCTCAATGTTACTTTACTGACGCTACTCTCGTACGCGACAGTCATATATTTTATAATACAGTATTTGAGTTTTTGTCTTCGTGAACGAGTTGAGCTGCGGGCGATCGCGAGAACAAATATCTCGCAAACAAACGCATTTCTTTCATTTTCCGCATTTTTTCTCCCGATGACGACAAATCCGTGAAAAAATCGTGTCACCTTTCTCCATCGTTATGACACATTCGCACACGCGATAACGTCGCCATTCATCTGTACATAATATCATCTATTTTGCTCTCTTGACGAATCACTCCTTCACAATAAAATTGCCAAACTTTTGATCGATCATACACATTTGATTTAATATAGTTATTTTTTCTCTTTTATTCGTCAATTTATATCCCCGTAAACCCCTTAAAGTGCCCCGCTATTTATCCGTAAGTAACTAGAGCTCGACATTGCCACATTTACGTATTAATATTCGGCATTTAACACACGCAACTCTCCATCCCAACGAACAATGTATTTCCTTCTATTTGTTGTTTATTTCGCCCGGGCAAGAATTGGCCAACGATCCAAACGACATTCGATTACTTCACAGTCGTTCCTTTCGCCCACATTCACATTCGCACATTTTTTTTTTTATATACAGTGTCAGTGAATATTTATATGTAAATATACATTTTGACCGGGATACGCGCGGGTCTGGGTTTTCAATTACACTTACGATTCTATCGTACAATATTTATAACGTAGAAAAAGAAGCACCGCTTGCCTTTACTTTATTTGAATTTTAAGCCCTTCGGCGTATCATTGATTTAAATTTTTCTTTTTTAATTTCTTTATTAATCGTTTGGTTGTCGCCGAATAAGCAAATCGTTCATTTTAGTCTGCCTCCTTCTCGTCACAATCATTATAAATAATAACATATCACATAGTCTTTTCCGCACTAATAATAATAACAATTCGAGTCGAGCCTCGTCTCTCCCTCACTTCGTGCTTGTCAACCGTAAAACTTTTCAACAAAATGAACAGTAAAAAATATGATTAAATTGACTAACAGCCGAACGGTGGCTCGAGATTAAACGTACTTTACAGTAAATCGTACGTT
This sequence comes from Diadegma fenestrale, assembly GCA_037043255.1. Taxonomy (NCBI): domain Eukaryota; kingdom Metazoa; phylum Arthropoda; class Insecta; order Hymenoptera; family Ichneumonidae; genus Diadegma; species Diadegma fenestrale. The sequence continues at coordinate 3,292,620 of CM073316.1, forward strand.
CGTCGGATCGTCGACGAAGCAGATAACGTTCGTTGCGGTTTTTTCGAACAAGGAACGACGCACAAGGGGATTCCCGGACTTTTCAGATTCAACAATGTGTTAGAGAGCTTTCGAGTGTTAATTCAAAACGTCATTGATGTGGCAATTTTGAAAATATTTAATTAAGCAACTGGAAATGTGTTGCTCGATTCCTTAGTGAATATAGATCGAAGGGAATCTGATTTATCAATGTTTCGAGCAAATCTGTCGTCGAATTCAGAATCTTCGTTTGTTCAATTGGAAGGAGAAGGCTAACGCGTCGAATGGCAGATCGAGCGAGCTGAAAAAGGAATTACGAAATACAAGAGGAGAGCTCGGATTGGAAACGAAGCAACGATCACGATCTCTAACGGGAGAAAAGGTGTGTACGAGTGTTGGCAAGTCCGTGTGTGAGTGTGAGCAAGACCGCGACGAGCAGGCGATAACGATCTGCATCGATGGGACCGAGATGCGGGACTCGATCTCCCGTCGAGAGAAATATAAAGAGGTAAAGAAAAGAAGCTCTCGGAGTGAGATCTGGCAAGTCTCTCAGCAGAGTCCGAACGCCTGAATTCAAACGTCTATCGAACCATCGGACTAGACCAACTGTGAGAATCCGGCTGGTGTGTCCCAGCAATGTCCCGTTGTAAATTGACGAAGACATATCTTTTATCGTTGCTTTCGGAGACAATCTCGTCAACTCGATTATAAATGCTGATTTATGATTCGTTTACATCTTTATCGATTCCCCATGCACGCTCCAATCCCGATATAAAAATGTTGTTGAACCTGCTGGTGCCGTTCAATTGCAAACAAAACTGCAAACGTTGCATCTCGAGAATTTGTCGAAAAAAATCTAAATTGTTCGAAATTTTGTAGCTTTTCGAAAATTAATTCTTTCATTTTGTCCTCTACGTATGTCAATGACGATTTTATAACAAATTGTGTACAAAATAAAACGGTACACGGAGAGAATATTATAATCACAAATTACTGTTATCATAGTTCCCTGGTATCATGTCGTACTTCTGAGAAATTTCACCAAAAACAGTAATTTTTCAGTTTTTTACTTTTACAGATGGAAAATTACTGCGTTTATGCTCAAATTTCTCAAAGGGATGACATGGCACTAGGGAACTATGATGACATAGTCATTTTTGATATAATATTCTCTCCGTGTAGAGAGCACTATAAGGCGTCAATGTTTAATATTATTATCATTGTTATCATTAATATTATTATCATTATGCGGAAGCTAGTTGCCTCCAGACAGAGTGTCACATCGTGGACATGTACGGCCAATTAAAGCTGCTCCCGCTCAATAACATGTCTCTGATGAGCGTCTCGATGGGGGTTTTACCGACGAGACGAACGAAGAATAACTGCTCGATAACTTGCGACGAGACTGTTCTAAGTGATGGTAGTCGGAGCAACAGCTTGCCAAATCTCGTTGGTTGACTAGGATACTGTGATCTGCAGTATTCCTCCAAGGCGCATTGTGATTTCTCTTGCAGCGACTCAATGTGCGCGACGTCCGAGAGACCGCAAGCATCTGCAACAATAAAAAAAAAACATGGACATGAGATGATTGATAATCGTGGAATTCTTCGGCGTCATACGAATAAACGGCGGGTTTTCAAATTTGATAATATAAACGATTTTCATGGCAAAAGAAATGAAAAAAAATAGATCGTTCCATCATCCGCAATAAATAAAAAGCGAGGGTGATCGGAAAAAAAAAAAAACAAATTATTACAAGTCATAACGCGAAGGATCTGAAAGCGTGTAACGCGTGACAAATTAGCGCCAAATGGTCTCGTTAGTCTCGTCGTAGGACGATGGAACGCATCGTGTCACCACCACAGCGGAGACCGCGCGCGCGGTGGACTCTAATCATGCTTGGGAAAACAGGGGCGGGGGAGAGAAAGGGGCTGCTTCGTAACCGTTGTTTTCCCTCATTCTTTTGACTCCGCGTCGGGCGCGTCCAGGGGTGAAAAGCGTATGGGGCTTGGCGATGGTGGCAGTGTATTTCGCAGCATTGTTCTACTCCCGATTTTTCGCTCCCTCGTTCCTCAGTCACTCGAGGAGGAATACAAAAAAAAAGAAAAAAAACGTTCTAGCAGCGTGTCGTACTTTATTCGGCTGGCTCACGGCTAAACTGACTTTGCTGGATAGTCCAGCAGGTGCATGTGCACGCAGGAACAAAACGAGACTGAAGAACATTGCTCGGGTGGATATTTTTGTATATACACTACGCATATATGTATATTGGGGTGCGTATATGGACTTAATAGCCCATCGTATACATGGACAGGATTGCACATATATCGGAGCAGGAAGAAAAAGAGGGAGTGGTATTGGCGCACTGGCGTTCCACACGCGTTGGTTCCTCCTTTGTGGCTCCCACGTGCGCCTAATGGCTCGCCATTATCTATGCAGTACGCAAGCACTATACGCGCCTCGTTATACATATTCCAGTATTACGAGCGTGCATATGATGATGAGTATGGTTGCCTGCTATGGTTTCAGCCACGAGCTATATAGTCGAACTTGATGCGATGTGTAGAGACAGGAGGAGGAGAAGATCGAGGGGGAAAATTAACTGTAATAAAACAAATATGAATCGAATAACTCTTTGGAACAAGCGGGCAGCGCGTGCAGCTGGAATTCTGTAGCAAACGCTGCGACACTCTTGTGATGCCATGAGAAATCACGAGGAAGGGGAAGATGGAGGCGCCTGTGTGCGACCACTGTTAATAAACAAACTGGCGGGATTGAATACACTCGTGAGTACATTCGATTGAGAGGCAAGGGGGAGCGACGATGTCGTCAGTACAACTCCAAACTGCTTCAATTTAGCGCATCAATTCGAATGTAACGAACGGGGCGCGCTTGAGTGGCGTCTGCTGCTTTTCTTATTCATCTCGTTCCCTTTGGCATATTCTTTTCCTTCTTGGCAATATCTACATCGGCTATCTGCATGCGAGCGTCAAACGTTAAATGGTACGGCGCCTTGGCGACTGACCACCATCGCTGTAAATTGACCAATCTTAATACACTTTATACCACTAGACTCTCGACTGTCGTAATATATTTTTCTTCCATCGCTACCTCTCGGATGACACGAATTACATATATTCGGCATAGAAACTGTTAACGATGTTGGCACGTGCTGAATCTTTCGCTCCGAACAATAAAATTGTTTCTATCCTCGACGCATTATCTCCCTAACGAAGCATTTATCGTTGCTTTTATAGACAACGATGGAAACTGCGTTCGAAGGAAACTTACAGCTTTTTCCGTTTCACTTCGTCAGTTATCGTCATCGTATCGGGACAAAGTTTCTTCAGAATATTAACAAGACCTTTGGAGATGCATAACAATTAATTTATTAATTCTGGAATGATCTCCGAGCAGCAAAATTTGCTGAAAAACGCGAAGAAGCTTTCAAATTAATTTGCACAAGTCACATCTCAAGATCGTGCCCATAGAAATTTTCTATATAGCTCTCGAAATGAAGCATAATAAAGCATCTGCATAAAGTGAGAAAAAAAAACGATGAGTAGAGACCGTGGAAATTTAAAAGAAGAAAAAAAGCTGCGTCGCGGACGAGAGAATACTCGGGGTAAGGAGATGTATAGAGGAATAATAGAACGAGGTCGAGACCTCGGCTGTTAAAAATGGCAGAGACTCGCGAGGTCCAACTATCTATCGGCGAGACCGATCTCATCGAGCGTGACGCCTTCGACGACCACGAACTGGCGCATCAGTTATTCTATCTGTACATCACTCATCTCACATACAAGCCAGAGACTCGTCATATATTTTCATATTATATATACATCTATATAATATGTTACACATGGAGGCAGACACTTGGGTTTGTGTGCACGATTCTCTCAGGATCCGGTGTATATTTCGGTATAATATAATTTGATACTCTAGAGCAGAGCAACCCTTCTTCGAGGCAGGCACCCTTTGCCCATGTGCACGAATCTGCCTCAAAACGTACACTCGATCCACGCACGCACACACGTATGTATTCTGTGATTATAGATATACGGTTTAGGGGATCGAGGGGATGTGGCCGTGACGACGAAAGAGCGACGACGCGACGAGCAAGCAGCGCAGGCGGATATATTGCGGATCTACGCAGGTAGATATAGAGTTTCAAAGCAACGCGCCTAGGGGGTAGAGCGTAACTTTCCAAAGGTTGTTAAATATACATGTATATATTATCCGTGTTGGTCGGAGGACCTGTAGACATCTATCTGCCGATGGAGATGGGACGATGGAGACGAAGCAACGACATTGGAGGATCCGTCGCGTGCGCACTGTCGAACTCGATCCACCATACATTTACCTGCGCCAACTTTCATACCCGTGTATATATATTGATAATGATGGTACATTCGTCCTACTCGATATACCGGATATCGAGCTATCGCGATGGTTTACTTCAAAATTGTTCGATACAGCTTCTCACTGAAATTCGTGTCAATTTGCTTGCACCGAAATTCATGCTCCACTACTACGTGACACTTATGTTCGTATGTTTTGTAGTTTCCTCCATTTCGTGCCTAAATCGCCTGAACACTTCAATAGGTGTAATCGAAACTCTTTCTTCAGCTAATAAAATTGTCAAACGTGGAATGGAACATTGCGTCTTATTAAGGTATCGCTATTACAAAACCACCTCATTTAGTGTTCTTAGCAAATTTTGTCCAAACGTTCTTGGCACCAAAACTTTGAGTTATTCAATTTCCAATTTTCATGTTGAAAAAAGGTTCATAATCATCGAATGAATTTTTAGTTATTTTTGCGTGGTTAAATATCGCTTAGAATTCTGAGGGTGGAGATTACGGAATATAGATTTTGGAGTGAAAAAGTGAGGTTAAAAAAATGTACGGTGGCAAATTGGTCGATTTGTCATAAGTCGCGTGAAGTGTGGAAGGAAAGAATACGCGATGAGGAGATGACTGCTGGGCGCCGGTAGGAAAGGAGTCGTACAAATAAGTATAGAGATGGAGATATCAGTACGGTGTAAGGGAAGAGGATGAGAAAAGAAAGGACCCAAGAGGGAGGTTAGAGACAAATGACGTAGAGAGGGATCAACGAAAATGTGGAGTGAAGGGGGTTGAGGGTATGTGCGAGACACAAAGCTCAATCTCATCCTACTCACTCGCCGTGTTCGCATAGAAAATCTCACACTAGGATAGCAGCACCCTTCGGATTTTTCTGCGGAGGTGACGTCACTGACAATGGAAGGTCGAGCTGTGATTAAAGATCGAGAGACTCCGTAAAAACTCCTCAAAAAGGATGGGCGAAAGGCTCAGCGGTGTAGAGGGATGATGAGGAGCACCGCAGTGAGGGAGAAGATGTTGAACGCGCGGGAGGAATGGGAATAGTAGACTCTCGGCACGTCGCGCGGTGTGACGCGCCTTGAAATATTGCCTTCGCGATTCGCGACAGCTTCTCGCGGGACCGAAAAAGGCAGCCAACATTTCGTGGATGGCTCTATAAGGCATTTCTTTTTCCTAGACTACTCCGTAATCCGCCAGTTCATTCGAGTGCCGACCGCGCAGTGTGTATACCTTAAGAAATCGTAATATTTTTCTTCGATAACGATTATCACAATCATTATCGATTCCGCGACTTCAAGATACGAACAGCCTCAATATTGATTGGACTATTTCTGCATTTACGAGCAACTTCCAGCTGTGATGTTATCGATAAAATGAAAAGAGTCTCGCTTTAATTATATTCGCTTGCACTTTTCGTAATAAAATTGAAATCTCTTCGAGGCATTGCGTTGGGTATCGGCGAGAATATAAAACCATCAGGTTTTCTACGACGATTCGAAGACAGGTGTGTTTCTAGACTTTTGATACGTGATTAATCTTCAAATTACAAGATAATGGTGTTGAAAAAGATGTTGGATTGAAATTCACGAGGATTCAACTAGATCATATACGCAGAACGTAGAAGTTGTTCTGATATCGCTCCGCTCGTTGGTATTACGTCGAAGCTAGTACGTACTGGGTATAAATTACATCTAATTATAGAAGGCTGCACGAGAAATTTATATCAGAAACAAGTTCGTATAAAGCGAGTATTGCGAAAAAGTCTTGGCGAGGAAGAGGATAAGAGCTCGTATGAATATATAGCTATATGTAGACAAGAATAAACGAGATATATCATGGTCGTAGCGGTGTTCCCGAGAGGAAAAGCTGAGAAGTGCCCGGACAGAGTGAGAAAGATGGAGATGGTCCCTGTCGGACTCTTTCCGCGACGGAAGCGCTTCGAAAAGCAACGAACGAAGCATCAGTGGAGGGACTCGTTCGAACGGGAGAGAGAGACCAATAAAAGTGTTGTTGCCGAAGGTAATTATCCTTTTGATGCGAGCTCCGGCGCCTCGAACTTTGATACTTACACACGTACTCGCACACATACACGCGTTCAATGAGTTTGAAATGAGATGCTTCTTGTACGGTCCAATCCGCTCTATGTCGCAACCGGGAAATCGTAATAAACCGTGTGACTAAAAGAGGGACAAGTCCGATGTGTGTATTTCTTGATGACGCCAAGAATGGCCGACGGACCGGATCGGAGCATCAACGTTTCGCGCGTCACACGATTGAAACATCGTATAACGGAACGACCAAGGCGCCGCGTACACTCACTTTGCTCTGCGTGCTTTATTTACTACGTCGACGAGGAGAAATGCCCGCTGCTGATCAGCGAGATATACAATTTATATGCTTAATCCTGACGATTCTCCATATAGTCAGGCGAATCGTCGTCAGGATACACGTTCGCTATTTACGACGCAGCAAACGACTTAATACCATATTTTCTTCCAGCTTCACTTTATATATTTCCATCCAGAATTATCATTATGTTATCGCACAACGTCTGAATCAACAATCATCAATGAGTTGAGAAACGTTTCTGGAAGGTTGAACAACCAGAGAATCGACACTATCGAGTAAATTTAATCTTTGCAACGACTTCTACAATGGGAATTGTTTTATCTATAAACATTGAGACGTTAATGTTCAGTAAAAACAGGGAAAATCTATCGACTCTTTTTGCTAATTGAAATTCCAATTTTTTTTAATAATAATTTTTATTCAGCCTTGGTAAATTTTTTTTCTCTATTATAGTCTGCCAGATCTTTCTAGACAGCTGAGAGGCAAGCATGAGGTTAGAAAATGTACGAAAAGCGAGTGGGTATATCGGATATCACAATATTGTGAGGAAGCGCCTGTTGGTTACTGTCCATCCATATAATAGTAGTTGCTCGGGAGAACGTGACAATTATCATAACAAGGCGAGTATTTGGAGTTGCTCGTCGTCTACTGTTCGCCGCGTATCGTCGGTACGCATCTCTTAGTTGTATTATATGAGTGACACGCATATTACACAGTTCGCGGGCTGCTAAGGTGTCCGGGCCAAAACTCGAGCGGCGCCTATATGTCGTCAGCATAATACATATATTTTGAGTACATACTAATATTCACTATTATATAGGATATACGTATGTTACTCGTACAAGCATCCCGTTTAGGGGCACACATTGTCATGTTAATGGAGTACAATGCCAATCCCATTAGCATGGCGTAGGGTTACGTGTGTCCCCAGGACACCCATTCTTCCGGATCTTCCTGATATATACCTTCGGTGTGTTGTGCATGCGTCTATCCTTTTCACCGACCTCCTTTCAGCCTCGCGGCAGGTAAGGTCAACTTTTTTTTTCAAAATGGGTTCATTCCTTTTCTTCTTGATGCACTTTTCGCTTTCTTCTATTTCTCTTGGTGGGGTTTTTGCTTCTCATCTTCGGCCTGACTGTCTCACGTATATCGACCTAGCAGGCTTCCTTTTTTGTGGATCAATGTGCCCATGGGGAACCTATACACAGGAAGTGACAGCGTGTGGTTCATAACGCGATCACGACCGGTTTTGTATAGGATTTTCGTATGCAAACATGTGTGTCTGTGAGATTGTGTGCGGATCTAATTTACACTTGGCGCATGTACAAAACGGGCAGGAATTGTTGTGTTTCGCGCGCCCCGCTATATATCGCGATAGGAAACCCGTTCAACACTCTGTCCGCCTTTTTTGAACCCCCGTTCGGCCATAACCCGCGCGCGCTTTCGCGTATATATATCCGCCCCGCGGGGCTAAATGTCAACAGCGCCGGGGCGTCAGCATAACGGCCCGGTTAGAGGATTATACTCTGGCTACATCTATAACACAGCAGCAGTGGCAAAAGCCCCGCGATGCTTCTCGCCGTCGTTCGTTGCCGCCGCGGGCGCGTGAACCCCCATTTGCCTCGGAAGGATTTAGCCGTTCTCGCGGCATTCACCACTCCGCGCACACCAAAAGGTCCTGAACTTTTCTCCACACGTGTCATAATCCTCTTGAGTCGTCGGAGGAAGATACACACGCTGTCAAGCTTCTTCGACCTATATTTTTCATGCATAATGACAATGTACATCAATACTAAACTCTTTTATAGACACACTCGTGTATCGAGGACCCACAAACACTATATCGAGGGTGACTGTCACTGACACACTCCCAGGCTTTGCTTCGAGCTTCGTTGACTAACCAACCAGCGTCTCAGATGCCGCGCCTACATTTCGTGTTACCATGTGCTTTTGGTATACGTGCGAGCATAAAAGCCTTACGATGAGGCATTTATAGGGAAGGAGCAGGAGACACCGTTTTAGAAAGGGTCACAAGTATTCCAGGGACGAGGCGATACAGTTACCGAGATATGCATCAGGGAGGGTGTGTAGAGATTTGGGAACCATCGAAAGGGTATGTAGTGCACAGACTCCCATGGTTGGGCTTTTAATCGGGGTGCGAAAGCCTGATCGTGGAATGCATGAAAACTCCGCGGTCTTGTCCACACGCTAGTCCAAGGGCAACACACCATTACTGTATTGATACGCTCCGTGCCGGGATGCTGTAAACAACAATATGAGAACAATGCAGATTATGCGGCAGCTTGTTTGTCGCGTGAACCCGTTCACCGTTTGCCTTCTCCTACTGTACGCTCGCAATTAATAGATTCATAGGTTACGTAACACCAATTTGTTTGGGCACTTGAAAGCCTGGCATAAGTATTATCCGTTGGAATGCGTATAAGGGTCAAGATAGCCGTTTCACTGCTATAACTTTCGTACACCCGGACCCTTTTCTGTATACAAGCGCAGCCGTCCTGGCGATAAATGTATGGGATCGACGTTCTACGGGCTCAAGTTTCTCCACCCAATTCGGCCACAGGTGCAGCTTCTTTTTCATTAACCCTTCGTAGACTCATTACAATTCGCAGCGCGCACCTTCCTAGACACACATGGGTCTGGGGCGTCTTCTTTTTTTTTTTAGTGTACTTGTTTGAAAAATCTGAAGAAAATTCATAGTAGTTTTGATTGGATACGAAAAATGAGAAATTTACGCCATTCGGTAAATGGACTGGACCCATGTGTTTCTACTGAAGGTTAAATATATATCGATCGATCATCCTAATTGAACGTAATGGTCGAGATTCTTTCGATAAGTTGACTGACTGCCTAGTGTTTCTTCGATTTCTATAATATGTACGAATCTTGAATGAAATTTCAAATCTTTTCAATCGATTGGCAGCCACACATCAAACGAGATTCAAGACCGATGAACTGGAAGGCTCGCAGATATTTGTGCACGTTTTTTCATCTATGCTATGAAATCTGCTATGAAAGCATCGCGTTCCTCGTGCATATAACTGAATCTTTTGACGTGGCAAGTTTATCTTGTATGAATGATAAGGTACAGGCACCAGATCGATCGTGTCGATTGATATTTCTATCATGACTTAATATTTCATAGAATCCAGGTAATTAATTCGGTCGTACGTGTTTTGCTGTATGTCAAAAGAAAGCCGCGCAGCCATTTGTACACAGAAAATAAACATTACCGTACGGGAAACTATGGCAGTGGGATAGTCAGCACGTTTTATGGTTGTGTAGAGTGTGTTGGGAGCAGAGACGTTTATCTCTAGCATACCGTGTGCGATGTAAGAGTGTATCCATAGGTATAGTTGGGTAGAGTCGTGAGATCGCGCTCGAGTCGAACGCTAGGCCGCTGATTGTGGGTGTTCTATGTGTTAAACCGCGCGCGCATAGATAGAAGGGGCGCGTGCCCGGCATGCCGGGCGCGTGGGCGCGCGTAATATATTCTTGGAATAGACAATGTGGCAAGCACGTGGGGGCCGACATAGTCGCGCACACGGGATCGCGAGAGGTGGCGAGGCTGTGAATGTATGGAAGGAGCGCACAGAGAGCGCCAAGTCGAGTCGAACGCGTGTATCGAAACGAGGAGGAAACGTGTGTGGCAAAAAACAGAGACGGAGGAAAGGCTAAAAAGGGGGAAGGAAGGATGCCCTGCGTTGCCCCGCAGCAGCATCAGCCTATATCCCCCGCCCCCGCGACCCATAACGAAGCGTTGACGCGAACATAAAACGCGCGCGGGGACACATGCATGGCCCTTCTATGTTGGTGTGTATCAGTTGCGAGTGAGTGTATATAACGGCAACGGTGGCTTGGCGCTCTCGCCCCGAGACAATGGAGTGATTGAACGCGCTACCGCCAAAGGGTTGGCCGCGCGTTCGCGCGTCAACCCCGGGGTGAAAATGTCAGGCGAGCGGTTCCTCCCCCTCTCCTCTCGTTGAACATCTCTCGGCACTGCATATTCTCGCGCGCTCGGCTACCCAAATGTCAGAAGAGCTCGACTGTTGAGGTGCTGCTATGCCTACCAGCAATTGAAAAATCTTTCCGCCCTCCCATCTCTTCTCTTATACTTCCTGTCTATATTATACTATTCCGGGGGTAGGTTATGTCATCTTCCATATCAAGACATGTAGACGCGTCATTTTTTTTCTCTTGCCTCGGGAATATATATGGCGGTCATAGTCGGAAGCATATATAAAAACCGTCAGGATATTCGAGAGATCCTTTTTCGACAGGACGTGCTATATATAGGTATTGCGTATGACACGATGGAACAGCAGTAGTTGGGGTTATGTAGTGTAATACCTTTTTACACATATATATCTATATAAAATAAAGACTCCGGTTGCCACATAGGAGCGGAAGATATATAGAGTAGCAGGAAAAACGTCTCGAGCACATTATGTACGCTGGAGCCACTCTCGTCTTTCTTCCGGTTGCCATCAAAGAGAACTCTCAGTGAGGCCCAAGCAATGTGTTGGTATATACATCCCGTGGTTACGGATATGCGAGACGATCATTTTCGTACGATGCCCCGGGAATAATCCCTTCCCATCTCTTTCTTTCGCTCGTGCTCTCTTTCAGCCTGACTCGGTATCCATGGTACTCCCTTTGTGGCCGCGTTAAGTTTGTTTCATGCCTCCTACCTTCATCGACCAAGATTCTGCTGGCATTGCAGCACAGCTGAGACGATGGTTTTTACAACGAAGTTGATGCAATTTGTTGCCTCAAAGTTTCATTCGCACCGGCCCAATTTCGCTATCTCCCGAACCTTCTTGCGAAATCTGGCGTCAATGAGACCCTTATACAGCCTGATAAACACTCTCGAGGAACGCCAAACAAGTAGATTAAGAAGAAAATATTGAGGTTTTCGACACGGTGCAGCATCGAGCTCTCGCAAACTCAATGGTTTCTTTATCGCTCGCTTTTATATGCAATATATTTAAAAAATCTATATATATGTGTATGGGTGAATACGAGTTGATTCTTCTTGATAAAAAATTTACAATTTGTCTGTTACCCAGCAGCTTTAGCTATAAACGAGAATATTACGTACCATAGTATTTATATGAGACGTGACGTGCCGCGTAGTGGCTCGCGAGTAATGGCTAGAAAACCAGTTTCTATCTCCGAGCTGTGTGAGCTACAAGCGAAGAGAGAAAGAGAGAACGAGAGAGAAAGCAAAGAGAGCCCGTACCGTTGCACAGATTCTATTATGTATATACATGTAATATTTACATGCAATAGTACATACGTGTACGTGTACAATTTATATACACAGAGAGCACTTGTGCCCCCTCGGCATACGGTAAAACAGAGACAATCTCAAGTCCCTTCTCTCCTGTGCACTTGGATATATTCATACTCTTCACGAGCACAGTTATATGAGCTATTCAATTTTTTTTTCATCCAATGCACCTTCCTTATTTTCCCTTGAACAGACCATGTTGAATGTCTTAGCGACGTTAGCCATGGCATCAAACAGATGATGCGGAAACCAAACGAATACACGCGTTTAAGTGCCACTCTATAATCGTCAGCCGTTTGATCTTTAATCATAATTTAGGGTCGCGTTAAAGCTTACCCATCCATAAATGTGAATTTGTATGTAGCGTTTAATCGGCGGCGCGATTACTGCTGAACAAACTTGGCTCTGCCAGGTTAAGACTCCATCATTGCAATTGGAATTTTCATGTTGGATGGACTTGGTGTTAAAAAGTAACACCAAGTCCATCCAGTCCATCCACAATCTCCAGTCTAGCTTTCGTCTGTGACAGAATGAAAAATTCGAGAGAAACTCACTGCGCGCTTTCGATCAGGAAAAAACTGGATGGACTTGGTGTTACTTTTTAACACCAAGTCCATCCAGTTTTTTCCTGATCGAAAACGCGCAGTGAGTTTCTCTCGAATTTTTCATTCTGTCACAGACGAAAGCTAGACTGGAGATTGTGATCTCTGCAAGAGGTCGAAATCTCTATGTATTTCTATGATGCTATTCGTGATGATATCACGAAAAGACAAAGGCTTTCTCTCCTGCTGCGCGCTGTAATTTTCTCTCTGCATATGTATGTGCAAATGGATATCCAATATATAGGTAACATGAATAAATGCACTCGCCAAAAGGTCACGAGGGTTACACTGTTTGGCTGACATTAGTTTTGTGTACAGTGACCCATGTTTCTACATATTATTTTGTCCAAAGTAAAAAAACCTGCTGGGCTCTAGGATGACAAACGTATGTTGAAAAAGGTGACTCTGATTTTTTGTTGCTTAATTTCGGTTAATCACAAAACTTACTATATTGTAAATTTATTTCTTCAACATGTTTTGCGAAATAGTACGTTCTCGCGTTTCGAAGGTTCGAGAATACCGTTATTTTGGACAATCACTGCAATTTCCAGAATATACTGCACCGTAACAATCGATTAAAACGTTTCGAAACCTTTTCCCGAGCTGGTGTTGTTGTTCGAGCTGAATCCGACCTTCCGAAAGGTTTGCTGGTCAAACTAATCAACAGCCCACAGATTTCTCAAGTGGGACGCGAAAGAAAAGAAGAAAAACATCAGCTGATCATCCTCTTTGCGATGCATTTTCGCGACTCTTGTTCAGAATGAACACTGTGGAATATTGATATTATTTTCTGCAAACGTCACTTCGAATACTAAACGAAAAGATTCCGACCGTTGGACGATTCCAATAATCCGTGAAATTCCTATGGAATTGCCTGTGTATTTAGATTTAAATAATTCCGATGTATGTATAGGTTTCTCTATCTGTGTAACATGACAGTGTGCATGCCTGTTGTACCGACGGTATGAGCACCAACCTCTATGCTGTCTCTCGATGTTGTTTGCCGCCCCGTCTTGATTTACTGTGGTACACGAATGGGGCATGGAGAGACAGAGAGAAAGACAGTGTGAGAGAACGGGGGGGATTTATGTAGAGACGGGTACGAAGCAGCCACACGACGTAGGTCCTGCACAGTCGCGGAAGCATCCTGGCGGTGAGATACGAGGATATGTACCGACAGATTTGAACAAGACACAGATCTTCGCGAAAGGGGAAGTTCCTTCGGCAAAGTCTTTTCGTGCGAATCGAGAATTCCGTGAGCACAGACTCTGCGACATTGGAGAGTAGAGTCTCTTTAGTTGCTTCGTGTAGTGCGATAGAACAGTTTGGAGCAGGAATATCAAGAATCAGTGAGAAAAGACAAAGGTAAACGAGCAAAGGTCAGATTCTTGTTCAACGAATGACGAATCAGTGGAATTATTTGATAGGATTCAAAATGACATAGAAAACCGTCAAAACGAATCAATGATTCACAAAACACTGAAAAGATTCGATTGCAGAGAACAATCGCAGCATCCAGAATGTCCAATCGCTGGTGCACCATATAGTCATTTAGTACCTACAGCAGAGATATTACGAGACATTGGGAGCTTAACCACGGAAAGCAGTCTCAAACACACAAAACAGCTAATACAATTATTTTTGATGCCAATGGGAGAGACGGAGATGTTGGAGAGATGGGGAGAGAGAAAATGAGAGGGGTCGAGTCATCTCGGAGTCAGTCGAGCACGCAGCACGCGCTCCCCCTTATATAGCCGATAAAGAACGAAAAGTGGTATGGGCGCTTGGCGCAATACATGTCTATACATTCACATGTATATACATAGATATATATACAGGAGTGGTACACTTGTGACAGAAGGGTCGTGCGGCTTTTGCGGGATACCGAGCACGAGCTATTTCGATATAAGAGCAAGAGAGAAGGAAGAAGCCACAATCGAGCCGGAACAAAGTAGCGCACGGGGGACTGCATTCATTCGAAAAGTGAGCTCGTGTTTCTCTCCCTCCTTCGCTATGCCAGTAAATCTCTCCCGGTACATTCGTCAATTTCCACGCTCTCTTATATATAGATATACGCTTTGATATATATGTTATACGAACGGTGATTCAGAATAGGTGGCGAAGTTGATAGCGACTGATTTCAGACGGCGCGTCAAGCACACTATTCTGTGCGCAGCTTTTTTATCATTCGTCTTGGAGTTACATTCGAGATGCATTGGAATATCTTAATGTCTGATGCCAATGGACTGTACATTTCTCTGGTCCAAAAGAGTCGCTCGATGAGTGCAGAGTCGAAACATTGAAATAAAGTCAAGTTTGGGATGCTTCGAGTTCCCTTTTTTTTCAATATTCTCCATAAACTTGATGCGAGCATGGAGAAATAATTGAGAGTATCACGATTCCTGCACCACGTGGTATGAAATCGAACGATTTGTAACTGCATTCGAAATCATGTTTTTCCGATTATTTGGCGTTGCAAGAGTCTGTCTCGTGTCTCGGGATTTCCTCGTCTCAAAGTGCATGAAATGAATGCGCATGAAAAATAGCGGACGGTTATTTTTTTTCTGGGTGCTTTTTGTGGCATTAATGTTGCGATTATCGCGTATAAATTATATGTGTTCACGCAGTGCGAACGAAATAAGTCCATGGAGCTGGTAACGAAGATAGAGATCGAACTGAAACGATCGCCTTAGGAATCTGGGAGGTGCGCGCGCAACCGCAAACGTCGGCATCTCTTTTGCTTTCATGCAGCATTTATGTGTATATATAAATACGCATATATATGGCTATGTGGAATCCCGTATCTGGAATATCACGATTATCGCCGTCTTCTTTTTTTTTTCGCGACAGCAACAGCGGAACTCGCTCGTCGTCGAGCTCCGAGTCGTGCTGCGTGTGCTGCTTGCCTCTCAGACTCTGCTCCATCTTTCTCTTTCTCTCGGCGTCTCCGGTTATTAGCATCATAGCAAATTCTCTTTTCCTCATGCAACGTGATAAAGAGAGAGAGGGAGGAGAAGCGAGACGGATGCACGAGCATCGATAGCCCGCAGAAATTGCCTTCAGCGAAGCGATATCCAGGAAAAGCGAAAGCATCTCATAACTTCATAATCGAAACAATTTTCTTTTCTGTTTTATTCCCCATCGGCGACCACCATTCTTTATCACATGTATATATTTACGGAACATCTGCCACCGCATCGCATTTGGCCAATGGTCGTACACATACCCTGATGCTTTGACCTTGAAACGTTTTCCGCACCCTTCTGGCCGCAAAATAATTTTGTAATTAAACTTTTTTTTTAAACGAACTTTCCCACAGCGTTAGTTATTGCGAGTAGGAATTCGCCGATTCATTGGCACAGCTCTGTTTCGTTTATTATGAGCGCAGAGCAACTGTCATTGTTCACCACACTAATAAAAAACTTGAACGTAATTGAGGGTGTGCGGTAAGAAAGTTTACGATTTTCCAGTTGCAGTAGAAAATCAAAATCACAATACCGCCAAGATGTTTGAACGAGCGGTGTGGGAAAGCTAATAATCCGGTGCACAAAGGGCTTGACCGGCTTTACATTCTCATAGGAATCTCCAGGATAACTGGGCTCCGACTAAAAGCGGACGTAATTATAAGCGAATCTTCACGAGCCATACGCAACCGACGTATCTTAAGGAACTTTTTCTCTTCCTTTTTTTTCCAAACTATTATTAGCGTTAATGCATGCGATTAAACGTCAAGGTTCGTGTACGGCCTCTTCACGCAGGCCTATTCGATGCTATAGTTGAGCGAATTTACACAGCAACGCGCATGTGTATGTGATCGCGCGAGATGATAATGTAAAGTCGTATGTCACAGATTCTTCGCTCTGTATTTTACATTATTAGGATTCCATATCCACGATGAGCACCGTCAGGAATTCGATTCCAAGGAGCAGACAATTCTGCAGCATGGATTTTGTCCGATGTGAAATCTCTTATTGGTTAACCGCAGCTCGCTGCGGTTAACCAATAAACATGCTATACTTTTTTCTGATTTTTTGTAAACCTGTCCGGTGCCCCGTAGCCATTCGCGTTACACGGAGAAAACGGATTCGTTTTGTTTAGTAAGGAATAAAATGTTTTGGGAAAATGTCCTATACGAAGTTTAAGAAGCAAAAGAATCGTAGCACCAATTGCAAAACAGCATAGTATTTTTTAACACTTACAATTTTTTTTAGCATGAATTATAAACAGTTCTATATGAATAAGAAACAGTAATGCGCGTGATAATGAATTTCAGGTTTGTTTTTATGAACAATTTACTATGTCAGATAAGAATTCAGTCATGATTGAGAATATCTAAAATTTTAAACGTCGAAATAATAAAATTCTATTATGCCAATATGAATATATATCGAACATGTGTGAAATTTTATCACACGTATTGTTTTGTTTGACCATGACCATTGCGATTTTCTTTAATTGCTATGCTAAATTGTAAAATCGGTTTTAATCTGATGATGACGTTTTACTATGCTGTTTAGAACGATTTGTCGCACTGCCATTCGAGATATTGCTGTAATTTCCAAACTGTCCTCAAAATACAATAATTTTCAACAATGAGTAACTGGATTCCTAGTACATTTCTTAATAATTTTCGACTTCGTTATCACCGTGTACGTACACGTGGACATGCGAAAGTTATTTGCTCTGAAATTCCCAATTCTTCTCATTTCTTTGCAATTTTTGAAGAATTATTCAAGAAAAGGGCTTCAGCTTTTCGAAATTATAAAAATATACTCTTTGCAAACAAGTGAAATGGAAATTAGATGGAAAATTAAACTTTTTGAAAAATTCTGGTCGTCATCCGTCCTGTTTGTTCGTCGCAAGCAATTAATCGGTTGTAATTATTTCGTTGTGAGGTTGGACTGCATAAGAAATTTGATTGCTATACGAGGCTAGTCAAGGCTCGCCCCAGAGAGGGTTAATACAGTCATAACGATCTAGGTATTTGCACAATTCAGGCACAAAACGAGGGAGGAAGCGTCGCGCTGTAATAAATTCATTCGGATAGCAAAAAATGAAAATTATATGAAAAAAAGGGATAAATGAAGAGAACGCGGGAGCGGCAGAGCATATTCTGCGCTCGCATCGTTAAGCATAAGAAAAAATAATAAATCACCACTGTTTCAAGTCAAGGGGGCGAGACGGAGATAAATTTAATAAGTTCAGCACGAGAGATTCTTCTTTATATAATGCATAAACATATTTATACACATATATATACGTGTATGTTATGATTTTCTTATGATTGCGATGCAAACGACCCGACGCGCAGCTCGTGCAGGTACTTAATGCAATTTTGAGAGAGAATTCTGTACATCGGACTGTACAAATGATGACAGAGAAGAGTGAATACGAGGGAGAGTGCGAAGAGTCGTATCTGCGAACGATTTGTACGCGCGCGGAACCCCGAGTCAACCCCCTCGTCGCGTCGAGTAAGAAAAAAGAAAGGAAAAAAAACTACATCATATTTTTCGGATAATTTCGTTTGCTTGAAGAGGCGACTGTGCTTTTGGCATATCCCCGCGGCGAGATGAAATACGATGAACCGTGATTCACGGCTCTGAGCGCGTAGGGAATATAAGAACCTCGCGCGTTCTTTCTTCCATTCAGTGAGAAGGAACAGGACGAGAGACATATAGGGTGCGAGTGCGTGCGTGAGAGAGGGTGAACTTCCAAAAGGTCGTTTTCCAGTTCTCCCGAGTTATATAGTGGAAAACTATAAGCGATCGTTTTTTACGTTATTACCATAAAGTATAGATACGTTTAAATTCTTCTGTACATTTATCGAAATATAATTGAACGCGTTCAAAGTTTTTTCGTTTACTGGAGCCTTTGGCAGTTGGAAATGATGAAGAAGAAGAAAAAAGGAACGATTTGAATTCGTAGCTGGAACCGTTGAGCTTTATTAATAAAATGCAAAACTATCGTGTCAAATTTAAATGAACGCGGTTCTCGCGTCAGAGTGATGAGGTCAAATCTATCAATGGCGAAATAACAAAGTGACGGACATACGAGGAAATCTACGTTGAGTATGAGTCACACTGAATAAAAGACACACAGTTCGGTCCAGTTCGGCGAATACACGGGTATATAAAAGCGCTTATTCGATATGGCGAGTGTTATAAAGGATTATATGTGGTGGCGAGGCGAGCGGTCCTGCATGGTGAGGCGAACGCGGTGGTATATGCGATTTGCTGCAAATTTTCTCGCGGCGAGAACGCCCGATGTCTACTTAAGTCCCGTGAAATATGAAATTAAATTCATTAGGTTCGCGGCCGTAATAAATCGAATGATTGTGCGTAAGAGAACCCGTATAGAGCAGCACGAGTTGGCGTATAACTCAGACATTCTGAATGGAAAATGATGAGAAATGTCTCTCATTGAACGGTGGGGGGTCTGAGTTCTCATCCGATCTCTCTCTTTCTCTTTTTTATTGCTCTTCTCTCTCTCTCTCTCTCTTTCTCGGACCGATTCCCGACTCGGATGAGATCGCGCGCGCGCGCGCACTTATCACAGAATCTGAAAGTGTTGTCGAGAGCAATGGAAAAGCAGGCACCGGGGAGGGAAGGAGGGAGAGCGAGAGGCTCTTGGAGTCAAGAGCACAGTCGACTCGCGAGACTACCTGCACTCAGAGTGCAAGAGGTAACGTGTGCATCTCCCACAGCAAAGTAAATATATGTATACGGGATAGTCTTGTGCAGGTCTGAAGGAGCAAAAGAGAGAGAGAGAGAGAGGGCGAAATACAGAGTCAGGGAACCTTAAAATGTGGATGTGGTGCTTGCAGAGCGCTCAAGCCATAAACACCCGCATAACGACCTCGCACCAAAGCGCGCATATATCGCCGCAGAGATAGACTCTGTGATGCTCGCCCGCGAATGTATAGTTGTCGCACAGACGAGCGGTATAAAGGTAAAAGCTATACCTCAACACCGTTGTACTCTCGCGCATGATATTATTATGTTCGTGTCTATAGTTTCTCTTTTATCGATGCACACGTTGCATACGCGCATATTCGCGTGCACTTATAACTACGGAGGATCAGCACCAATACTCTCGTCACTTTTCAATAATGTTGACGCGCATATACATGCGTCAGCAAACAGGGCCTCACGTGTGTCTCACGAACGTTTTACTCGCCCTGCATGTGTTACATGCGTATGAATATTATTCAAGCTGAAAGGATATGGTGCAACTTTTGTAGATCATGTGCACCGTGATCTGCTGGAAGGATCAATCGATACAGACGAGACAACGTTGCAGCTCAAAAAGGCTCAAAACTTCTGTTCGACGTTGTTAACGTCGTATCAAGATTTTTCGACAAATATGGTTTTTTAGTGTCAAATTCAATAACAAGGACGAGTTTACTTTGAAAATTCATTTAACACGGTCCGGCCCATACATTTATCACGAAACACGTACATAAATATAAATATGTCGAAGAAAGCGAGTTCGTGCACATTATTACCTCGCGGTGGATTAGTTCGTGTAGGCTGGGAGATAAATGGTTTATGTATACTTATAAATCCAACAGCAAACAGAACACTCAATCTGCATAATACTGTGCATTTCGTATCTGTATATACGTTTAGCATATTTTCATTATATATAGGTGGACTGCAAGCTGTATCAGGTATAAGTGGTATACTACAGTTACCCAAGTGCTTTGGATGCAGTCGAGTTCATTCCGTTGTTCTATTGTCCTATTGCGTTAGGTGTCACGTGCCTCTCACGTTTACAAATGTTGAGTGCTCTGCAGTATGTGAGCGGCTATACGACACGTGTGGAGAGAAACGCATACCGATGGATTTGTACACGGTGAGTTTGGATGTATCCTTGCGGCTATCACAGGAGGCGAGCTAACGTTGTGTACATGACAAAACATAGTATTACGCACCCTCGTATCGTGCACAAATAGCTATAAACACATAACGTAAATTATACATAACAATATAGAAGAATCGCACGCTTCTCGATCGTGACAAGAGTTCGATGGCAATTTTTCATTGATGCCCATCCAAATGTTGGGATGTGAAGAGCGACGAAAGAATGCAAGATTTATCGCGCCATGCTAAACGACTTTTTAGGACTGAATGGAGTAAATGACCTGTGATTTGTACGGCGTTTCGGGAGAAAAACGAGCCTCTTGGACTTTTGAGATGTTGGCCTGAATGAGAGTGAGGCGACGACACTCGTGTGCACACAAGGCTACGGAGCTGCAAGCATTTTCGGTCCGCATACCTTTAGCCGCTCTCTCTCTCTCTCTCTCTTGACCGTTCGTATACGGAACACGTGTATACTATACATGTTCGTATATGTATTAGCACCACACATAGTATACGTGCTGTTTGGTCCGCAAACATCATTGTATTGACCCTGCGGGGTGGGCGTGCGAACCGATCACTCGGGCTCTCGAGGACCTCACAGCTGTTGCGGGCTTTCATGTTGCATCTTCTATGACCATCTCCGCGTATATTTTCTCGTTGACCAACCGTAACTGTTGCTTTAAATCGAGAGGATACGTGATTTTTTTCGTGCTTCCTCATTACGAGGTACTTTGTTACGGATCATTATCCATGGGGATCAGAAGAAACCGTTCTTTCGGTCCGAACACACAGTTATTCAAATATGCAAGGATAAGCAAACTTTGCACTCCCTGGCTCTCGGTTAATGATTTCAAGATATTCTTCACACGGAGGAAACGAAGTCGAAAATTATTAAGAAATATACTAGGAATCCAGTTACTTATTGTTGAAAATTATAGCATTTTGGGGACAGTTTGGAAATTAGAGCAAAATCTCGAATGGCAGTGCGACAAATCGTTCTAAACTGCATAATAAAACGTAATAATCACATTAAAACCGATTTTACAATTTGGCATAGCAATTAAGGAAAATCGCAATGGTCATGGTAAACAAAACCATACGTGTGATAAAATTTCACACATGTTCGATATGTATTCATATTGGGATAATAGAATTTTACTATGTAGATCTTTAAAATTTGAGATATTCTCACTCATAACTGAATTCTTATCTGACATACTAAATTGTTAATGAAAACAAGCCTGAATCTCATTATCGTGCGCATTACTGTTTCTTATTCATATAGAACTATTTATAATTCATGCTAAGAAAAATTGCAAGTGTTAAAAAATACTATGCCGTTTTGCAATTGGTGCTACGATTTTTTTGCTTCTTAAGCTTCGTATAGGACAGTTTCCCAAAAAATGGTATTTCTTACTAAACAAAACGAATCCGTTTTCTCCGTGCACGAATCCTTGAAAAATAAGTTTGAAATGTCGCCTATGATAGAAATCTTCGATGTACTAGGTCGAGCATTCATTCTGTAAGATTGACTATCTTGTTCCTGGTGACCAGCAGCTATTGGGCATATGTTTTTAAGCATGTATATGTCTGTTTACCGTTATAAATCATGAAAAGCATGTCGAAAAATACTTGATGGTATGGGCACGACGGTGTGTTTGTTGTTGATCGCTGAAGGCATACATGCCAATCGGCTGATTAGGCTCATTGTGGAAAAACGTATATTGTCGCGTGCTGGTGCACACGTTATTTGCGGGGTGGCTGGAAGAGAATGGCACGGGCTTCCCGAAGGTATAACAGGAGAATCGTGGCACATGCCATGTGCCGGACACGTATACGGAGAGGGGCGGAGATGTTTTTACTTTACAGAGGCCCGGTGGTCCTCGTTGAATAACGTCGTCGAGGAAAAAGTCTTTGTGCATTATCTTCCTCATTTTTCTCTACCCAGACTTATTTTTCTGTCCAGCCTCTTGCCTCGGCAAGCTGTGGACCGAGAGGAAGTTCCGCATACGAGATGCGAGCTGAACTCTGAAGAGAGACCAAAGATATATAGCGGATTCGTTCTCGTTACGTAAGAGCGAACGTGCGGCTCATAAAACGACAGTTTCTATGTGTGGCTTTATCTTCCGGTTTTTGGTCTATAGCAGAGCGAGAAAAATGCTCGAGATGGTAGAGCAAGAAAACGATATCGAAGGGTCGCCAAAGAAAGTTCAAGGTGGGTTGGCGAGATATTATGCGGAGGAAAGGATGAGGTCGGGGGAGAGGGAAAAACTGAAAAGCGTTTGCAGGCCCATTGTGGTGTGAATGGGCCTTCGAGAGAAGGGCAAACACGCTTAACCTCCCGGCCCCATTGTCGTGGCCGGTTATCCGATTTGCTCTGTTCTCTCGGAGCTAGTGGAATGCCTATGCTCCTCTTCTCTCCTGCTACTGATTTTACTCCTCGCTTTCAGTTGTCCCACAACACTACACTATACGTTCCACTCCCACTCGTAGACCTTCGATGTACGATCATAAGCGGGGCATGCACATAACGTGCTTACTGTACACGAGCGTGGGTGCTAGCAATCTATGAAATAGCAAACCTCTCATATTGATGCTGTAGTGATAAATTCTTCGATAGAATTAACACATTTTTTCAATCTTCCAACTATAATGGAAAATAATCTGCATAAAATGATTTCATCTTCTTTCAATTTTTCAATGTTTGTCAACGTCTTATTGCCATTTTCAATGAGAATGATGAAAAACACATGAAACTTGTGTTAGCCTATCCATGTAGCATGTGAAATGCGAGTGCAGGAACACTCATGCATTTTTAACGGTTGCATACACAGTTTGCAACGTTAAGTTTGAGTTTATTGATTATCAGGAGTGATAATTTCAAGGATTCTTGGCAGATACGTTTCCGTCTACGCATCAAGTATAAGATACCGGAGCGTTTCTAATGTATATGTAGCAATAATAGGAAGAAAACGGAGTGTAACGGATCGAGCGCGTCTTTTTATTATTCGTCTTGAAGGCTCGATTTTCCTCGTCAAATTATACTTCAGTCTGAAGGAAATCGTATAGAGTTGCAGGCATATATCGATCTTCCACGGGGCGGACACGCCGTCGTTATTGGATTACGTCTTTCGATCATTGTAATATATATAAAGATAGAAATAGGTATAAATGCCTGGAAGATCTGGGCAAAAGTCCAGCTGCAACGCGGAGCCTGGAGTATGGCAGCTATCGAGAGCAGGCTCTGGGTCGAATGGACGGTGGTCCATGCAAGAGGCAGGAGTGTCTGTTCGCGAATATGAAAATAATATTTCCTTATGTGTCACTATGAGTTGCCGCTGTCGAGAATCCAGGCTTTTATGATTGATATTTATTCAAGTGACTGGACGAATGTTGAGGCGTCAACTCGTATTCTTCATATGCCCTAGCCATGGCTATTGTTCAGGATCGGACCATTCTATTTTTTTTTCCGTAAAATTGACGCGAGTGGTGACCGAATTCTTCTCTCGGGATTCGCTCGCTGATCCCCTTATTTTTCTCAGTGCCTTTTCTCCATTCTATTATCCTACGAATTTCGGGCCTTTCAACTTTTCATTTTTTTTCTCTTTTTTCCTGTACGTTTCGCAACGTTCGATCGATCGTCGTCGTGACACGCGCATATTTGCTTTCGAAAAACGTTCGTTTTCAACGCATACAAAATCATTTCGTGTTACATTCTTGTTCGAATTAGTCCACAAGGCAACACGCTCGGACGAATCATTTGAGTCTCATGCGCAGTTTACGAAGTTAATAAAATAAAATAAAATTCTAACTCACCAAAATATTATCCGAATTCATTTAAACATGCCAGTTTTTTCCTGGGTCAAGATTACCCGAAGGTCAATAATCTGCGGTTAATAATCTGTTGACGAAAATGCTCGATAGTACTCATCAAATCTGTTAATTGAGCACGCGATTCCAAGCGATATGTACGAATGGCTTATACATGATACGCACTTGACGATCCATTAAACATTCTCGTTTATATATGCGGCACACGTGTATCGCGGATAAATATACATATATATTTGTGTACCCCCGTGGCGAAACTGAGAAACGCGGAAACACCATCAGCGAGTGGTTGGAAGGATCGGGCCGCGATGAAATAGGAGCCGTCGCGGTACATATAAGCCCACAGATCTTCGCCTCTACGGCCGCAGTTTACTAACGATCCTTAGCAATATCCTTTTCTCTCTCTCTCTCTCTGTCTCTCTCTTTCTCGACTGTTAGTATAAACCCGCTATTTTCAATGGCTCGGATTGGCAGGCGTGCAAGCCCTCGGTGTATCTCCAAGTTTCTCTGGTCAATTCTCCTCATAGAGGTGTATCCTCCCGATCTTCGTGTTGAAACCCAGCATATTACATATGTAGAGACTGGATAGGACAAGCGATACAATAATTGGCCTCCTACTGGTGATTAGATGTCGAATATATCTTGCGAGATATATATTTTATTCGTTTATTGGACACGTGCGATTTACGATGATTGGCCATCTAATTAAAATTTTCATTACGACTTTGTCATTGATTAATCTTTTTTTATTAAAGTTGTAATTAAAAAAGCGTTATAGTACAGTCGGATAAGAATCGGGCGATGAGTTTATTGGCAATGGGATATCTTTATGCTAAAAACTTGAGAATGCGGAATACGAAAAATTTCAGATACCGAAAAACAAAAAAATAACTTGTGGCATAAGTGAAAATTTTTTGTATATGGAAATTGCCAATAGCTGTGCAATTTATATACATAGTCGACTCTTTGGCCTATTCCTTTTTCCTTCAACGCTGTAATATCCCGCTGTTGCTGCTGCCGGTGGAGTCGGCGCAAAAGTATCTGGTTGTGGTGAGCACCGCGAAATCCGCCGTGCCAGCAGATAAATAATTGGCGTTGCGTGCCACGAGATAAACGAGCGTGATTGGCGAAAATAACGATTAATAATTATCCACTGGTACAACTTGTCGTGTTTTTTTTTTTGTACTTTTGTACTTTTTACCTCCTGAGAGTTCTGGTAAAGAACATAGACAGGCGGCCGCCTGGTCTCTCATCTCATGTGGATTGCCGAAGAAGCTACACACGATCGCGCGGTAGACCTCGAGTCAAACGTTGCGAAGACGGTAATAGTTTAAGGCATATCAAAGAGGGATGTGAGCGACGAAGAAGAATTTTCAACGTTTCGATACCTCGTACAGAGAATTTTATACAACGAGCCAATGGAAACGCACGCGTCGTACACATGAGCCCAGCAGAATTACCAACACATGCGATTTCAACTTAAATTATAAAACTGAATTCATCATAATAAATTCAGGCAGGACCTGTGTATTCTGAAATTAATAAAAACCGCGCGTGATTACGATCTAAAACCAGTGCAATTAAACATAATTATGCCCTGATCCATATATGCACATCAGTTTATCTCGTCGCAGAATATTCATTCGTATAGCGAATAACTAAAGCAATAAACTGGCCTATTACTCGTGAAGGAAACGATCGAGTGATCGAGAGTCTCTGGATGCGAGAGCAGAGCGCGTAAGTCAGTAGACCTACCGTGGCGGGGAGATTAACTCGAGTAATCCTTTGACGCGGGTCGTTTGGCGAGAGTCTGTGCTCTCGTCACGCGTGTATACTGCGTATTTATATACAGATATATACGAATATTCTCGTGTAGATATACATCGGAGTAACACATGGGTATACACAGAAACAGAACGCAGGCGACACATAGGAGCAATCAACGCGATCACAGCTCTCTGGATGCGACACACGTGTGCGTATACGCATAATATGCATGGCAATATATCTCGGCCCGTCGAGAGAGTGGAACGCGTCGACACGGAATGATGAAGAAGCGAGAGTTGACGAGTGAGCGCGTGCCGCGCCCGCTTAACCATTCAGTTGGTATTTCAACCTATATATCCGCTCACATTAGCTACTTTAGTAAGATAGCGATAGAAACGATGATGCATAATAGTTGAGGTTTGTTGCGTACGCGTGTATCGCACGTTTTCCGGAATATAGTATGTCCGACGTTCAGTTGCTTAATTAAGGGCATAATGGACTCAGGATTCGATCCTCAATGCGCGAGTTTGAGCAACTGATTGAGGTATAGCGAGAAAAGCTTTTCCACGTGGACGTCTCGTTCCAGACGGTCGCCAGCATGTGACGAAGGCTTCGGAGTGTGTGGAGCTAGCAGCAGGAAGCGATATGACGGTCCTTCGTCATTGAGGAAATCAGCTCGCTGGAACGCTTTGATTCGAGGGCCGCATTGGTGAAAGTGCCGCGTGTGTTACGAGCTGTACTTGCCGCAGGGTGTAAAAAATAAAGGGCGTCGAAAGAGGGGCATATGACAGAGCCGGAAACGCGAAAACGCGTTGAAGCGTGAGGGTTAAATAATCTTGTTAGCAGTCGAGTAGCCCGTCGATTCAACGTCCGTATCCGCGTGCGTACGTCCATCGATTCACCATATATACTGTATAACGTACCGTGCACCCTCGCCGCCCCCGCCCTCGCCAGTTCCCGTGCCGATTCCAAGCTCGGGTGAAGTATGGAAATGAAGGGCATTCGTTGCGGACATCGGACAGTCAGGTTTTCGTACGCGGATATGTATGCGGGACCATTTTCAACGCGATCCACGAGATAGAAATGAGAGACTCCAACGAAACGAACCCCTGCCAAGTTAAAGGGGTGTATGGCAGGGACGGAGAGGGGGCGACGGTGGTGGATAGGTTGTTAGCCACGAACAGTGCTCCCGTAAAGTCCGTATGTATATAAATATGACCGGGAGTGTGGCTCGCATACGTTTCCAAGCGAGAGAATTCACTCTCGCTCTTCCGTACTCATATACAATGTTCACCTACATAATATATATATCTATATATGTGTATACATAGTAATATTATACGAGTGACCAGTGACAATTAACTAACGAGCAGTTGACACAACTTATCAAATATTATCCACCCGCTGTTGAGATCTCTGGGAGAGGACTATGCGTTCGCGTGGCAACAGAGCGGAACCCTTCGTTCTGAGTGAGTCGTTCAATTACATAAACCACAAAACCGCACCGGGGCGTTTTCGGTGGCTCGTAATATTTGTCAACAAATTCACATTTCTTTTTTTTTCAACTTTCCAAGCTCGTTTATGTTTTTTTTCTTTTTTTCGACTGAACGTTGAGCTAGATGCGCGCAAGATGCGAATGGATATGAAATGAGATACTATGTTTAAGATAAACAGGAGAACCCGCTTGGCGAAAGATACAAAAGGGTGTTCACGATCTACGCGCGATGACTGTGTGCTGGGGGAATGATCAAGAATTGTGTGCTGGCGCAGATGAGAATGATATCCTCGTCCGCCTCTGAAACCCCGCCGCGGGCACTTGCCTTCTCTCTCCCTCTCTCTCTTGCTTAGAGGCAGAGACAGAATTGGCAAGGGGTTATAACATAATTGTATTAGGCGCGAGAGGGCTCTTGTCTCTGGATTCTCTCTCTCTCTCTCTGTCTTTTTCTCTTCGGCCGCTGTGCCAGGCGCGACAAGGGGGAGCAAACCGTGAAATTAATGCCTTCGGCTTATCAGTGGCCTGACACTTTGCCCGGCGCTAAAAGTCCCACATCCGTATATCCATACGCGATGTTCTCCCCGCGTTTCGTTAACATTGGCGTAACACCGAGAAATTGCCTTTTGTATATATGTAAATCAATCTATCCAGTCGTCTGTATATATAGCCACAAGAGACAATCTTCGCAACTGCTTGCAAGACTTTACAGTTGATGGCGCAGATCCGTATACATTCTGCGTAATGAGTAGTAATTACCATTTCCGGGGACCGGATAGGAGCAGTCCGCAGGGAGAAATTCGTCCAAGTATCGAAGTAACTTTCAAGTTACTTTCATGTCGAAAACAGAAATTCCCAACACATATTGAAACTACGAGTTCAAAATCAATTTATTAACGCGTGTTGGGCAATACGGCCTTCTAGACCTAAGAATACTTTATCTAAATAAGAGTTTATGGTTCAAAAACCAATCGACGCAAGGGTCGATGTAAACAGTCACCATAAACAAAGAAGAAATTAAGGGTTTTTTCTCTGCATACGGGGACGTTATTCTCTAAGGGTTTTCCGTTGTAAGACCTTTTACAGTCTCGTCGAGATCTCTGAACAGTATAGACGTTCCTTCCTTGCGCACTCATTAATAAGGAGATTAATTAAACTTAATCCACTGTGTATATAATATTATTTAACACCCCATTTCCAATAACGTGAAATGTGTCTCGAAAAGTTTGTCACCGTTGTTGAAAAAAAAAACAGTATGGGGGAATTCCTTGTCCCATCAGAGATCTCAGTTAGCAGATACGGCGCCAGTGGGTTTTTGTATATAGTTTTCTAGATTCCTTTCATCGAGGTTTTTGGTCAATCTGTCAATGCGAAAGATTCCAGGTAACGTCCGAATGGCATAAGCAGAATCGTAGTGCAGGATGGGGAACGTGTATGCATGTGAATGGGTGAAAACAAGAGGAAAAGAAGAAAAGCATGGTTGTCGACATTTCTACCGCGAGTATCGTGTGCGCAATTCCCCATCTCTTACGTTCTTATTTTGCGCTCGACCGTTTCACATTGCTAATGAGAGCCTTATTAGGAAGTTTAACGGTTTATTGATGTATAGAAAAGGGTATTTCCGCGAGTGACAAAGTTAGCTGCTTTTGGTTGCCTCTCACGGTTTACACGAAATGAACGCGAGAGCGGCGGTGTGCGTATGTACCGCATGTAAATCACATTAATTAAGGATCACGAAAACGCGTGAGCGCACTCGTAATGCTGTGCGCGCAGCAGTTTTTTTGCCCGTTCAACTGTTCGCGGCTCCCGGGTGTTGATAGAAACGAGGAGCAGCAGTAGCACAAGCAGCGAATACACACACGTGCTGGTCCATGCGAGGAATTTACTGTTGGATTCGGCGCGAGCGAACAGAACTCTCGATGCCCCGTCTAAATATCTTTTTTCTCTTTCGCCCTTACACACACCGGATTCCCTTATTAACCGCGTGTAGTGTGCTTGTGTTACTTCTCTGTGAATATCAGGGATGCTGAGTCATGCTATATATATGCATGTGCTGCTGCTTCTGTATTGCGTTCCTTTTCGCCTTGGCACTGCCAAGTTATTCGACATTGGGAAGAGCCCATGCAGCATCGGGTCCTTGCGTGTAACACGTCGCGCGTGTGTTACACGTCACCGGACGGTCACGCTCTTCTCGCCCGTTTTTCCTTTCTTCCCCCCCTCAAGGCGCATATTATATTACGCACAAAGAACGAAAAAAAAAAATCCGAAGGAGCATGTGAACGAGGAGGGGTCGACTGACGTCGCAATCTGTGAATGAGGGAGAGATATGCTTCAAGAGGGAACAAAATATCGAATCCCAATGACGACCACATGTGTGTGCCACAGATTTCGATGATAATTCCGATATGGAGATATTTATACATCTGTTTTGAGCTTCGCGCGTGTGTGTGTCTCTACGAAATAGCTGTGGATGTCGCTGCTAGGGTGGCTTCGAGTGTCAGTAGATCTTTTTCAGACGAATAATACTCGTCGGCAAGGGCGTCTGCGTTAAAGTATTCCGAGTGTCCTTTACCGGTCGTAAGATCTTGCTCTCAGTTTCACGTCACAAACTTTTTTTCGTCGCAATGTTTGTCGACTGACATGGGTCTTTTTGACCCGAGCAATACTCTTGATATCGATCGATACAGAAGAAATGCATTTCTTTGCAGTTGAAAAAAGTGCATCCTAATGGAAGCGGCTCGAAATGACCCGAGCGTCGTGACCTGAGGTGGAAATAAAGATTTTTCATGGTTTTCGCTATAATTGTTCCCCTTTAAAACTTTGCAAGTGAGACCATAAAAAACATTCGGTAAAGAAACATGTGCCTGGATTGCTATCCCCAGACCGTCGACTCTCCCACGCGCCGCTTACACTGATAATATTTATCACAACAATAATTTAACTGCATACTAAATAACGCTTTATGCGCATACCTGTCTGTGTGAAATGACAAATTGCATTTTAGATTTGAAAAATTGAAGATTTGATACGAGAAATGCCCGAAAAAATTCAAGTTTTGGTTATTTCGCGACTTTATTTGGCTGACACACAGTTCTACATTTTTTCGCTTTAAAAAAAGCTCCATTTTCTTGGTCATTTTTTTCGGAAGTTGGAAAGTTTTAGAGTGAAAAATGCAAAAACGAAATCTATTTAAAGGTTCGCCTTGAGAAAAAAGCTCGGGCCCTGATGGTTGAAGTGTTTGGTGCTAATGGGCGAATGTCTCGGAGGAAATTCGGACGGAACTCGCCGAAGATGTATTTAGCGCATTTCTCAGCGCGAGAAAGAACTGAAAAGAAAGGGAATCCCAAAAACGCAAACAAATAAAAATTATAAAACAAAACTGAAAGACGAGAGAATGTTGGAGTGAAAATATTTGTAAAGACACACTTTCGTAGTGTCCGCGATGCTGGGATTTCTTAAATTGGAAACAAATGCGACTAGTGAATTTACGACTGCGGGCCAACTATTTGAGCATACTCTCCAGCCAGAGACAAATAAATTCGTCCCATTTTGTTTTGAGAATTTTTCTCTCCTCGCAGTAACGAACGTGTTAACTGTTTCTTGCTTTTTTCAGTTTCATTCCAATTCTATACTCATCCTGGAACCCCGCGTATTCACTCCCGGAAAACTTTGTTTTTTTGTTGTGTCTTTTTTCGAAATATTCATTAAATAAATTGTCCAACGATCGTCCATACGCACGTACTATCGACATATTCAACCTTTGAGACATTATCGTGATCGAAATGATCGTTTAGGCACGGATCGTTTTAGTTTCTGCACGCGGAGTCATTAATGGAGAGAAATTAAGCTCTCGTGGGTCAAAATGGCAAACTCCCCTGGGGAGCAGTGTCTGAGAATCTCGCAATAAGCGCGGTGTGGAATTCTAGAAAAAAGCGTGTAACACGTGTTGGAGGCGTTTTCAAAAAATGTGGGTCAATAACCGAACGTCGTGTATTTTATTGTGACGATGTCGTGCGAGTCCGGAGGGTGAAAATGTCGAGAGGAAACGCGTATATAGATGGACGTAGACGTTATCGCGAGTGCACGGATTCGAGTTAGATATCCAATAGACGTAACATTTGTATTGTGCATAAACTTGGCAGAAGCGGAAGATGAGGTTTTGCTGAAGTAGATGTAGAATTTCGTGGTTTGTTGTGCATGACGTAAAAGAGGATGGGGAGCTTGAGATGAGAGCAACACCGGATGACCGACGGGACACTGCAACTGTTAAACGAACTATGGCAACGGAATATCCTGAGGTAGGAACGTATACTATAGAGTAGGAGAGCGTAGATGAGAAAGACACGAAACTATCGAATCTACAAAAGCCAGCGAGAGCTTCGAAAGCTAGAGAACACGAGTCAACATTCGATAAGGCTCTTCATTGTCCAGCAAGAGAGTATACAGAGATCAGGAAGTCACACGAAACCTGCTGGGTGTATCCGCAGTGTCAACTATCTCACTCCAATATCGTTTTTCCCGGTTTCTGATCTTTCTCACTTCGCTCGAGAGCCCTCTTGTTATATAGACATCAAATATCAAGATCAAGGCAACATATATATTCAGTCTGTTTATATTAAACTCGAGGGTTAATTCAGTATTCTGTGGTATAAAGCCTCGCGCGAGTATGCAACTATCTATTCGGCTGAAACTCACAATACAACGGAGACAACCCTTGCCCTTCCAGCTCGCGATCGTCCGATAAGGAGCTGCAATCACTGCGAGTCCATAACCCTTTCGTAATAAGAACATTTGCTATAAGTTATGACTGCGTAACCAATTTTACCCCGCCATTTTCACAATACCAAAGTCAAACTAATTTTGTAGTCACATTCCCGAAGAAGTTGCCAATTGTTTTGAAGTTTCCATAATCTCTGATGAGGCTCGAATCGAAATATTCCACGTGTCTGCTGGCGCGTAAATAAATGTGCAAATAATAATGAAATAACAATGTGCGCCTTTTATACAAAATCTAGAAGATGCGAACGTGTGTTAAGGATCGGCATTCGGTATAGAAGAACAATGCAAAGATCTCTAGGTTGTGTTTGCGACGTGGAAGTACAGATGAGAGGTGATTGCGAAGATCTCTTGCTCGGTTGCTGGTTCGTAAAAGGGTCGAGATTTCACGACGACTCGTCGTCGGGTTCGCGCGGCCAGAGATAACAGCGCGTGAGTACGTCAGAATATATAGATATGTATATATGATGCCGCACATTTGGTGGCGAAGAGATCACGCTCCCTCACCCTCTTTGATACACGGGGAACCAGCAGCAACAGCGGCACCCTCGCTTCGTCCTTGCTGACGTTTCGCCGGGGGCAAGTCGCAGCTATATGCTCAGGATTCAACATTGGCGTCGGCATTTTGTGCCTCCGTAACAGACCGTATCAGAAATACATCGTAACTGGTTCGGAATCGTACGCGGAGTGTGTAATTTATCGTCGTTCGACGGGATTTTTCCCTATCGCAGAAAATCTAACATGTTAATTTGTTTTTCTTTTCAATCATTAAAAATCTATGCGCGTTTATAAAATCGTCGTTTTTCATGTTCGGATTGAAATAATTAAACAAATATAAATTTTCCAAAGCCGAGCAGATTGATAATTTGATTGAATTTTGTAATCAATTATTCAAAGGTTGGTCCATACATGATTGGATGGTTTTCAGTACGCTCGTACTAATTTCTCGAATATCGAACGGTTGGTCGTGCCGGTGTGATAAAAAAGAGGCAAACATGCGATGATCTCTCGTGTTCGACGTGTGTTTCGGCAATAATGAAATTAGCCTCTAATTAATATCGACAGTTGCCGCGTCGACGAGAACCAGCTGACAAGCGTTTCGTCCACTAGACTTTTAAATCTCGAAACTGGTATATACATAGTTTGCTCTCGAGGCTGAGAATCATCGAGGATTCGAAAGTGTGGCGCGTGTGTATGTATCGTTGCGACACAGGCTTGTAGGCAAAGGGACTGTAAATTTACGCAGAGTCACCGCGCACCGGTATATACGAGCGCTCGAGGACTTGGCAGGACAAGACGACCGCGCTTCAGGAAACGACTGAAAATAACGGCTCTATGTTATAACAATGTATACATTCTATACGGATGCGAGAGGTCCATGTGATCGTTTCAACGTCCTCCGTGACGTTGCACAATTTGGTTAAACGCTCTGAGAGTTTCTCTCCACGCATCGTTTTTGATGGGCTATTGAGCGAACGAGAAAATAGCCATCTACGGATCGCGCTTCATTGCAAGAATATTTAGAAGCAATCATTCCTTCCCGGTGAACGTCACAATACCGTCGGATTTTGGGACATCGAGAGAACTCGTGAGAACAAGAAACTCTCGTCAAAAAATGAGATATTTTTAACTTTATTTAAAAAGAGCACAAAAATTGATGTCACTGAATGTCAATTGCGGAATTTTAAGGGGTTTCATACCGTTTGCAGACCAAAAAAAACTGTTTTTTTTTACGAATTTTTTCTGGATAGGGATTTCATTTGATGAATAAAAGGCAAAGGAATCAAATGTAGTGTCATCTTTCAACTCTCTATAGCCATTTTTTATTTTCAAAAATATAGCTTCACATAGCTCCTGTAGTTGATCTCCTGTGTGTTCTCTGAAAAAAAGGCGTTTCGCGGTGAGCAAGAAATCTCCGGTTTGGATCAGCTGAAATGAAAAAACCATAGAGATTTGTTTAGTGGATAAATGAATTCAGGTATCCATCGAAG
The DNA here is from genome assembly GCA_037043255.1 of Diadegma fenestrale. NCBI lineage: Eukaryota > Metazoa > Arthropoda > Insecta > Hymenoptera > Ichneumonidae > Diadegma > Diadegma fenestrale. The sequence goes on from CM073316.1 coordinate 3,326,983, forward strand.
GAATAGTTGGAATTTCGAATTTTGATAACATGGCGGCTCCTCGAAGATGAAATTTCAATTTTCGACCAAATTTTTTTCATTTTATGGTTCAAAAAAGATAGAAATCAATTTCGGATATCTTATTCCTTCGATGAATACCTGGACTCATGTATCCACTATACGAATCTCTTTGGTTTTTTTTATTTCAGCTGATCCAAGCCGGAGATTTCTTGCTCACTGCAAAACGCTTTTTTCTTAGAGTACACAACTACAGGAGCTATGTGAAGCTATATTTTTGAAAATAAGAAATGGCGATAGAGAATTGAAAGATGACACTACATTTGATTCCTTTGCCTTTTATTCATCAGATGAAATCCCTATTCAGAAAAAAATCGTAAAAAAACAAGTTTTTTTTTTGGTTTTCAACTGTGTATAACCCCTTAAAGAAAATCGCAGCCACTCGATGTTGTCATGAAAGCACAACCCATTCTGGCATTGATTTGAAAACAATATTGAAGCGTGTTTTAAAATGGAGAATCCAGAAAACAGACACTTTGAGAGCCAAAGCCTAAAATCTTGATGCCCGCGTATTAAATACTTGAAAAATAGTTGCGTCAAAAGGTGCGCACGTGGAAGGTTGGCATAGAGATACCGATATACAAGTGGTGATTTACTGAGAGCCCGGAATATGTGTAGTAGGTATATGTGCCATGTTAAAAGGCCTGCAAGAGAGTCACGTCAAGTTTACTCGAGCCTGTATATTTACACTACCATTCAAAAGTATTTGCCAACTCGATTCTTGGCTCGTCAAAGCAGAAATGATTACAAAATTACGATTTCTCCGGTCGAATTTGAGTGGCTCGATCATTGCAAAGTGACACGTGATAAAAAAGGGAAAAAGTTTGCAATATTCAAAGTTTCGAGTATTTGCTTTACGTTAGTTTGCAAATGCAGGAAATTAACGAGCGCTCGTTGGGGTGAAAAAGTTACTTTTAAGCGTTAGTGTACACATTCAACGACGATTGGGTAAGTTCCAACACACAGAACAAAATGCAATACAGGCATATTATATCGGCGTTGCACTCGGGAATTGCATCGCATGCCACATATAATCGTGGGACTGTTTCCCATCAAGATATTGTGTACACGTATCCCATAGGTTCTCGCAGATATACGAAGAGAGCACACAGCGATGAAGCGAAGCTGGTTCGGAATATACGTATACGCAAGACATATAACCCACCAGATTCGCAGCAGCGCGGACTGTCGGTCTTTTCGTCCGCCCGCGTAATAGTCGTTTCTTACTTAAATATATATCTGTGTCGGTGCTGCTGCTTTTGCCACTTTCGTGCACTCGCATTCATACTTATATCGCAAGCATGTGGTATATGTCTTTCCATATATAAGTACATCGTATTCTTTACAGACTCGCGCTTCCGCGCCGCTCAAAGAACACTACGTCGTTGAATGCTTCTCGCGTTTTGTTGATGCATTGCGCGCCGTGCAATTGGGAAATAAAAATGCAATACACGGTGAGCTCGTGTGTATATAGCAACAATTTTACAGTTTGTATGTCCGAAACTCACGTCTGATTTTAACGAGACTTTTTCGAGTCGTTCGCGATTCAACGTTTGCAAAAATCATTCAAAGTCCTTCGTCTCCGTGCAAGTTTGAGGTTCGAGTTGGCGGGTATCGATAAAAATCGTTGAAGACTGACCCGATTTCAACAAAATCTCGACAACGTCGAGAACGTTATTTGCTCCGAACGAGCCATCGGCTGCATGGACTTTCGTGATATTTCTATTATCGTAGGAACCTCAAGATTAGCGTAGCTGCGCATGGGAGACGGCGATGCAAATAGCTTATACGATAGACTGCGGAGTGTATGGCGAAGAGAAAGCTGCGCATGTCGTTCAGGTAGGATGAGAAGGAGAATTAAATAAAGAAGGTAGCACGAGGTGGTTTATAGGAAAGGGAGAGATCGGTATATAGATCTAAGCTGGTGCCCTCGTTGTATGATTTCGGGGTAGCATCGTCATCATAAAATATTATCCATGCGCGGATATTGTCTCCGTACAGTAAAAAGTCGCAATACCGAGCGACGCGACGAGTACTCACGAACGGAATAATATATAACACGAAATAAATCTGAGAAAGGAGGAATGCTTGAAAAAAATAAAAAAAAAGAGGGGGAGAGAGAGAGAGAGAGTGCGATAGGGACTCGCGAAGAACCCTTGGAGTGGATATATAGTGACGGTAGAGAGTCGGAGAGTAAAACCAAGGCGGCGAGAGCAGGAGTCGACGAGGAAGACGCGAGGAAGGAGTAAAAGGATGAGAAGAAGAAACGAAGAATAGGTGGTAGGAAGAGTATGTATATATTCTACAAGGCAGAAGCCACAGGAGAAGAGATAAAGAAAGAAAAAAAGGATCGACATAAGATCCTCGAGAATCGAGGGCATTAGCATAAGCCAAGCGGGCGAGCTCGCAGCGATCGCGTATGCGCACTAACCGCGCGAGAGCGCGAGAGAAAGAAAGGCGGATGGAAAGTTCTGCTTAAGGAAAAAAGAGATAAAACGGTACGTATGAGTGTGCATGTGTCTATGTGCTGCAGATAGAGAGAAAAAGACGGAGAGTGAGAGAGAGACGGGGAACACACGGAACGAACCAACAGCCATATAGCACGAAAATAAATAGCCTCTCTCTGCGGATGGCGAGAGAGGTTCGTGGACCGAGCATACACAGCAGCATCAGAGTCGGCGCGACGCGAATGATAGAGGGAGCGACGGAGATAGATAAAGAGAGAAAAAGATAGATAAAGAGCGAGAGAGCGAGTAAGAGCGCGGCTCGCCGGGCAAACGCGCGCGCGAGTTGAACGAGCTTTGTCCTGTGGCGAAACCGTGAGGGTGCTTCGCGGATTCTCCACCCGCGGAGAGAATCGTTGCAATACATGTATGTATATATATCGCAAATTTTGGCGTGTATGTGTGAGCTATGCGTCGGACCAGCGCCGTACATATCCAACGGGGGTTGCTAACTCGACGCAGCACGTGAAATGTCGCCTCCCAAAACGGGACTCGGAGTGGGTTACAAGGGGATGCAAGGGGGACGAGGAGCGAATGGCTAGATGGGCCACCAAAGATAGCCTCTTAGCTCCCAGAACGTTCGGACAGGACGCGCTTGTCATCGGATGTTGGTACCATTCGCCGAAAGATATTATAGATATACACTCGCGGACCACTGTGCCCAGAGAAACTCTGGTTAACCAGTACCTCCGATGTATATATAACATATTTCGTTTCAACCAAGGAAAGAGATGCAAAGACCTATTGTTTTCGTCAAGACGCGAGAATCGTGTGATGAAATCCTACAGTTCAGATTCGAAACATCTGATAACATAATATTCAGCTTTATGATAATAATTATTCGTGACTAAACAGGACACTTTTTTAATCAATAATGCTACAGTTTTCGAGTCATCCAAGTGGAACATGAATTTTGAATCGCCGAAAAGATGATTGTGCAAATAAGCGGAAGGCAACTTATCGGAGTGTTGAACCAGCTGGAATGCACTGTATTTTGAAACGCAAAATTGAAAGATGGAATCGTTGCTGAGAAATCAAGAGTCGCGGCAGCGGCTCGACGCCAAGTATTTAAAAAAAAAAGTCACAGAAAATTTAAATCGTTTCTACGGAAAAACGGGGAGTCAGGAAAATTTTATATTAGATTTGAATTTTCTACAATTTTTTATCTTTCGAATGGTCCTTGGTGGCAAAAAATCCGTTCAGTCAATCCAAAGAAATCTAACATTGAAAATTTTGGTTGCGCGTTTTGGGACGCTCTCTGTTTCTCAGAGTTTCTTGGAGTCGGAAGGGCGTAAGTCGCGGTTGTTTATAGCTATATACGAGTCCATTGGATAAAAGCGGATGAGAAATGAATAAAGAATGTAAAACTCACCGGTCGTGAAGAGAACGATGGCTTTGAGACAACTGTATTCCGCTGGATCGACTTGCAAGGCTTTAAGTTTTTCCACTTGTTCCTGGAAGATCCTAATGTGATCCATAAATGCGACGACACGATCCGCTGCCATTGGCGAAGCGTGGAGTCCTGCCGCTGCTAGCAACGGAGCAACGTGAAGTGGCATCGAGCACTGACTCGCGTTAAGAACGAATAATTCGCTCCAGACTAGCCTGAGCAATGCGACCTGATCGGTAACTTGAAGATCCGGAAAAAACGGTATGTTACGGGCCCACTCGACTGCGGAAAATAAGAGCCTCGCCGCGAGTTCGCAAATATTGTCGATACCCATTATGTTGTTTGGTTGCATACACTGCCCGTAACGCGCGGTTGGATATGGCTCCGCTCGTACCAGCAAATTTATGTACGACGACAAATACGAAGAATGTCCGTTTAGACTCGCGCACGCAACTACATCACCATTCGTCAGTGAAAATTGTCCCGGGAGTCCCGGTAACGATGGCTGCGAAGGTGGTACTCGCCCTCTCTGAACCGCTGAAACACAAATCAAACGTTCGACAATTTTATACTTTCGCTCGTTCACTAAACCACCAGCAATCTTTTTTTTTTTCAAGGGGCAACGCACAATGATAATCGATTTTCCGTGCGTTCATTGCAACGGTAAAACATCATGCATCGGCACACAGAGAGGCCGAATTTGTAGCCAACAAATATGCCGAACAAAATGATCGAATGGTTAATGGAACAAGCGCAGATTATGTTGATACAAGAAAACGCTGTTGGATGAAACAAATTTTTTTTTTTAGTGTACGCGATACGATTCTGCGAGCAGGAATTCAATCAAAAAAGTGTGTCGCCCATTCGACCAGCCGAGAGTGTTCGCTATCGATAAATGCATGACTTTCGCAAAAATAATTTCTTCATAATTAATTGCATGAAAATTTATTGAACAACTAGAATATTCCATGATTTATTTAATACCGCAAGCTTTATAACTGACTGTAAACGTTGTAGCTATTTTAATAGCTCATTCCGTTTGAAAATAATCGCTCAAGGAGGAGGGAATAGCCTCTAAATAATCGTTAATCGTTAAGCAGCGTTTTAATGGCAATCAATTAAAATTACTTTCATTATTTTTAAAAAGTCGTCGTAAATCATTCGGTAAGTGAGTGACAGATTAAGGTAAGGAAGCGCAGGCAAAACATCCAAGTCTGGCCTGGTCAGCTATAATGCGTCTCGACTTGGATATTCCGCAGGCGAAACGACACTGCAAATTGAAGAAGTAAAAGACCGATAGGCATTTTAGCACCTTGTTTAAATATAAATGAATATTCTCAAGAATATGTGGAAAGACAGTGTACAAATTGCTCCTTGGTGAGTGGAGTATAAAACGTGAGCAAGTTAAAGTTTATTTTCATATATACTTATTTGATAAAATGTATATGAAAGGACGATAAGATGGAAAGGGAGAGTAAGGTTATGTTTTGCTGGTACATCAGAGTACGAAAAAGAGTACACCTTCGTATCGTATACATATTGCATCTAGAGAGCAAGGAGAGAAGCTATTATACGTGGTCCCAGTGAGTACACGGGGTCGCGCATCTCAAAGTCCTGCTCTTGCCAAGGCATATACATGTATAGTTCATTACGTATACGTTTATACAAGGTTCGCGGCTCTTCTCCTGGTCTCTCGAGGAGAAAACGGCGCGCTCGCGCGACGGTGGGCACCCCGCTGAGAAACGCCTGAATTCCAACCTCCAGCCCCGTACCTAACGAACGAACGAACGAACGAATGGACGGACGGCCGGACGGACGGACAGACGGGCTTCGCAAACGATGGACGGCTTCCACTTTCTCTCTCTCTCTCTCTCTTTTTCTCTCCCTATCTAACTCCATTGGCGAGGCGTTCTCTTGCAACTTTAACGAACCGCTGGTATATGTATTATCTATATAACCGCGCGCAGAACGATACACGGAATCGCGCGCGAGAGGGGAGAACCCTCTCTCGACATTATTATCACCCTCAACACTGAACGGCGAGCGCGCGCCCGAGTGCTCGCAACTGGAGATCCACCGCGAGGGGCAGCAGAGGGATCTATTCTCTCGCATCATATGGACCAAACACTCGCGTTGCATTTTATTGTCTGTAAAGTCAAATTTTTTCTTACTTTTTGTCCATTTTCCCAGATATTCCGAACTAATGGATATGAAAAAGCCACCATTGAGACGGTACCAACTAAGTCATCGATAGCGAGATCAAAGATCGTATTCATATGGAGATCGATTATTTGGAAACGCTGGAAACGATCCTCGTGGGCGTCTGGATGTTGCATACAAATGACAAGACGGTTTAGCAAACACTCTAATCAATCAAACTTGTCTCATTGCTGCATCAACGAATCACAATATCGAGAAACATGAAAAAAGACAACTTATGCATGAATTGCAGATGTCCAGAATTATAAAAATAGATATGCAGATTGCATTTGGTAACAGTTGCAACAGTTGAAGCGATGGTAGTTTCCGCGCTCAGCGGAGTTAAGCTGGAAGACTATGCTTAAGGGCATCGATGCGGTGTATCTGAGGATACATGGTTAATCAAGCACGCGCGCGCAAGACTCCGTGCGTCTATTTCCGAGGCCATCACACACTCGGAAGGTACACGCATCAGTTGTGTAGTCATCCGAACTCAACTGTCTAGAGCGTAGACCAACGTCAGGAGACTCGCGGGGAAGCTTTCACACTATTAACATTGCCACTATACAAGTTGCCGCAACTATGTATATAGTACGAGGGTGATAGAGGACAAGAGGTTGAAGGGTCTGCGAGAGAACTCGACGCCAAATGTCAGACACATCTCGAAGGGTCCCGTCTTCGTTGGGACAGAACTTTGCGAGAGATTCGTAGATCTTCGAATAAGCTCTTCTGTACACATGTATCGTTCTATATGGATATGAGAGTGTTGGGACATGTGTATATGGGAGTCTCGATCCACCGAGTGGTAGAAACGAAAGGACTGTCGTTTCTCTCCTGTAAGAAGACGGATGATCCAACGACGTGCCACACAGCCTCTCTTCCCCTCACTGCGTTTTCCATCTTCGACTAACTTGAAGCAAAGAATATTGGCTACCGCACACGTACTACACCTCAGCGTATATCTGCTGGAATAGTGTTGCCAGGCATGAGCTAGAGAACCGAGTTAGCTTTGCTACTGTTCAGTCTAGTATGCCGGGGCTCTTCTTATCGCGCTTATCTCTTGTAGCGCGAGTACAATACGCATAATACACACTACAATAATACGCGCCCTCAGAACATCGAACACAATGAACGGGGGTCGACTTCAGCAGAGCCGCATGACAGTCGGAACAATCGCGATCACGGCGTTCGCTTTATAGTCTTCTGAAAATGGAATCCTATGTATATATATATGTACACTCGCTTTCAATATACATATGCATCGATGCTGTGGCGTTGGAATTTACGAGAGCGTTGTACGTGCTTGGCCAAAAAAAAAGTCCGGTTCATAGTCTTCTGAATCTTTCAGGTCAATGTGCAAGATTTATACTCTTATAGTTTTCTGGGTAAAACTATACTGGAGACTTGGTGGAGTCTCGATTTTATTTCATTGATTTCAGCTTACGTTCTTATGAATTCATTCATCTGCTATATTGCCTCGAATCACTGAATTTTCCAGACTTTCCAACGTGACGTTTAAGCCAGTACTGTCGTTCAGAGTTTAATAAAATCTGGTACACTGTGAGACTATGATCAAAATCTTTTTATCACACACTGTACCAAATTTTACGCAATTTTGAACGGTAATTCTAAAACCGACAGTACAACCTCAATGACTTTGCAATGAATGCATAAAACTGACAAAGACACTGAAGGTACTGAATCCAAACTAAGCGCAAAGATCTAAGAGGATTACCTGGCCTGTTTTCGAAATATTGTCGATTAAAAATTTCAGTGTTCTGCACGTGCTAACTAAACTCGATGTGAGAATAAAAGGTCGAAGGTCGAAATAAAATCTGTAAACTTTGTTAATGTCGATTTTATATTCATAAGAAGAAAAATAAATAAGAAAGGGAGAGGAAGAACGGAGAAAATGCGACCAGCCGATCAGATGGTACGCGAGCTTCACGATCGCATGCTCACCCGCGGCGCTTAGATTATTCGAAATGCTAATCTACCGTGGCGTTCGTCTCCTTGCCCCTTCCTTATGACATCCCACCACATCTGCCTTTATTAAGACGGAATTCATTAATACTTCGTGACGTACGAGGTCGCGGCGGAGCTGCCATTGCTATTGGGTTGTTCGAGTTTGCCTCGAGTAATTCATGCGTCGCGTATACTTCGTGGAATCTCAAACACATCGACGAATAAACAAACGTACGTATATATGTTTTTAGATGCATATGAAGTTGTAACGATTCTTCAATGTAATACCACAAACATGTGGAGGGTCATTGCTCAGTTTTTTGTCTGTTCACATACATTTGAAGAGTCTGGTTATGAATATTAATGAAAACCGATAGACTTTTTCATTGACACATCTGAAAAATGAACTTCAAATATCAGATTGCTTGAGATCGAAACTTCCAGTTATCGCGACTGAGAATCATCGGTATGGCAAGATTCGATGGTTCGATGAGCATTTCAGGGGTTACATACAGTTGCAAGACCAAAAAAACTTGTTTTTTTACCAATTTTTTCTGGATAGAGATTTCATTTGATGAATAAAAGGCAAAGTAATCAAATGTAGTGCCATCTTTCAACTCTCTATCGCCATTTTTTATTTTCCAAAATATAGCTTCACATAGCTCTTGTAGTTGATCTCCTGTGTGTTCTCTAAAAAAGAGGCGTTTCGCGGTGAGCAAAAAATCTCTGGTTTGGATCAGCTGAAATGAAAAAACCATAGAGATTTGTTTAGTGGATAAATGAATTCAGGTATTCATCGAAGGAATAGTTGGAATTTCGAATTTTTATAAAATGGCGGCTCCTCAGAGATGAAATTTCAATTTTCGACCAAATTTTTTTCATTTAATGGTTCAAAAAAGATAGAAATAAATTTCGGATATCTTATTCCTTCGATGAATACCTGGACTCATGTATCCACTAAACAAATCTCTTTGGTTTTTTTATGTCAGCTGATCCAACCCGGAGATTTCTTGATTACCGCAAAACGCCTTTTTTTAACCCCTTCAATCAACAAACTGATGCAACTCTCATATTGGAAAGAAAATATTAATATGAATTTTGATGGAATTCGCTTATTTGGGCTATCTGGATTCCTTTTACCCTGAGAAAATAGTTGGGAAACGAAGAAGAGAAAAGAGAAAATTTTGTATAAACCGACCTACATAAGTATCGGGGATCAATGAGTTGGTATTAAGTACGATGCGTGACTATATCGAATGTCTCTTTCTCTTTCTCTCTCTTTCTCCTTCCCTGGAAGCGTCAGAGTTATGTAGCAGCGGAATGATCTACCGCGAGAGCGCACAAAGTCCGATACCGCGATTTCGCCGAAGTAAAGATCTCGATGCTCGTATCTTATTTTTTTATGTGCATAAATCACGGGATCCAACTGGAATCGTGAGCTTGCACCTGTGCATTGAGATTTAGCATCTTAGCATTATACGGTGTATGTACGTCGATGGCTTCTTCCCATCGATGGGACAAGAATTGATGGCCTAGTGTGTGAATTGTTTTCCAAATTCATTCAACGAAATTGGTTGAAAATTAGCAGCACGCGAAAGCGCGGAAAACATTTCCACACTCGATTTCCCCACTCGCGAGAAAATCGTCATGCTTGCGTTTTGAAACGAAAAAAAATTGAGCATGACGCCGCTATGAGAGAGCAAGACGTCAGTGAATGACAGCGCGAGGCTTGTAGCACAAAAGTGTTGATGAGCGAATTTTCATAGACAAAGTTGAAGTTTTGTGATAATTAGTTTATGAGTGTGTGTCGTGACGAGTTTCGTGACGCAGTGTCTGAAAGGATCATGTGCTCACTAAATACAGTGCATTATTGTCTCGCGAGCGTCGGTGTTATCCGCGTAATCTGTGTGTTGGCGTATACGTTATTTTTATGGGGTTTGTTATTATTAACTAGATATAGTTTCAACCTGGACACTTTACCCGCGGGCCTTGTCATGGGTTTTGATAAATTTGAGAAGTACGACGTTGTTACGGGTTCTAGAGGCTCAACCGTTCCTGCGACCGCGCTCGCATACTGAGTGAAATTCCCCATGAAAAAAAATGTACACGATAACCAACAAGGCAGGTCTCGGGGGTGTGAATGCTGGTGGTTGTTATTTGTAATGTCCTTGCAACGTTGTGGTTGTGGAATGAGCGAGAGAAGGAACGGCTTCGCACGATATTTCGGATGAAGCTTTTTCACAATAAAAGCTTTTCTGCCCGCGAGGTTCGTGCCGTTGGAAATTGAGTTTGCCATCAATAATTTCGAGTGAGCACACATGCCTACTTTAGCTAATTGAACTCGAGCTGAACTGATAAGCGAAATAAAGTAAAACGGGAGAAAAAATGTAAGATGAAAACCGTACCAAGTTCCTTCCCAACGTTCGCGTTGCGTTTCGAAATGTATTTAAAAAAAAATACCGATTCAGCAAAAGGACTCACAAAGAAAAAGAAAAATAACAAGATTTTTAGATGGATTCTTTGAAGAAATTTACTCTGCTTGCTCATAAAGGACGAGGAGATTAAATTTTTAATGCAAATCTTCGCATTGAAGCATTTGCGACATCAAGCTTTTTGCCAGGAATCCTGTGTCCACTAGCAGTATACAGTGAGTCACTGTACAGCCGTTACGTTCTCGTGCGAAATTTTATGATTTCGGAGAGACTTGTAATTTGCTTCTACTTTATGTAGATTGATTGTTATTATTATGATTTTGCGTATATACGTTTGAGATACGTGGGATCTTTTTATAGTCTGCGCCATATATGTATATATATGGCTATGACATACGGTTGTAGATATAGCCGAGCTATAAGATTCGGCTCATTCGAAGGTGCGAAACGGCCCAGCGTGCACAGGAATATATATGAGGTTCGTCGAGGGAGAAGCCAGATACACGTTCCGACTGTACAAGAAGACGATTACGACGTGGGGGAGGAGGAGGGGTCCAGAGGGACAAGCGATGCCATCAAGATTTCGTGTGCTTTACGCTCTCGCGCGTCCCGTTAACCGAGGCAACCAGCACGATGAGATCCAAAGTTGCCTTCGCCGCTTCAACGTGTGCTGCGATGTAGCCGATGAGAGAGAACGTGCGGGGTTCCGCGAGCTCACTTGGCGAACGCCGGATCTCTCATCTCTCGTCGTCTCGTGACACCATAAGTACATATATACCTATGGGGCTTTTAGATCTGTCTCCTCTACACTGCGTGGATTGTGCGTCTGTCGCGTCCGTATCTCTCTGTACTCGGCTTGACGCGTGGTCACTGTTCGACGGATGTTTCATCCTCCGTGCGGAGTGTCACGCCTGATGGGAATTCGACACACTCATGGAATTTCGTAGATGATAGATATTATTCGTACAATACACAAATGGATTCTATACGTGAAGTACAAATCTAGAGGGTGAACCAGACACGAGTATGTGCGAAATTTGAGCGTTGAGACGAAACTTGGGCTCGTGATACTCGGTCAACTAAACGAAACTGAATAAGCTGTTTCTCCCTGAAAATACTTGACAATCTCGAGGTGGCTGCTGCCGGTGGCGGGTCAACTTCAGCTTCAGTATTTCACCACCACGGGTCCCAGACACCCGTAACTTACTCGGAGATAACTAAGAACAAAGTAACAGTTATCCTGGATGGTCTATGCAGCGAATCGAAGTTGAAAATTAATTTCTTAGAAGATTATTTTGATTTTTTGACTCGCAACGGAATTATGAGCTCCAGTTTCCGGTATTGCCATGAGCATGGATGCAGGACACCTTGTATGGTACACGTAAAACGTGGATATACCCTGCTTATGTGCACCGTGATTGAGGATAATGCACTGCGGCTAAACGTATATACGTATCTATATACTTAGAGCGATACAATTGAAACTCGTGATTCTAGTTGAGCGTTTATGTATTGAATGCAGGTATTCTTGAATATGTGGATATACAGCGTTGCGATATATGTTACAAGAGAATAATGGGACGTCGATGTAATTCACGACTTTTCATTGTAGGGAGCCTGCGCGAAGATGGTGAACAATTTGACTGGTCGATGAGTCTCTGTAGAAATCTTGTATCGTGAGGAACGCGCTATTTGGAGAGAACTTGAATTCGTTCACCACCAATTTATGCAAGTTGGTGTATCCTCTGTGCTAAATCTGCCAGCAAGATGGCGAGAACGGAAGCAGCATGCATGTCCTCAAAAGGGATACGATGAATAGTTGATTCGGAGAATCAAGTGTCAGGGAATAACTGGTATTAATACGCCGCGTAATTACGTTTTCGAGGCCCTACACACAAACGCTTACTTGGTATGAGAAATATATCCTAAAGTGTGCAGGTTTCTGACACGCAGTCAGTGACTTTCACTCACGGTTAGCATTCAATTCTTTTTGTCTTGGAACACCTAGCTCCAGATCCAGCATGTTACAATGACTGTAACAAACTGATTCCTACGTCTTACTCGATTAATAAGTTTGATTTTGAAGACTCAACGATATAATTGATTGAAAGACTTTTCATACGAGCATCGTTCCAATGCAGCTTTTGCCTCCGCACGGGAATGCTATGAAATTTTTCTTCTGCAATAGACAACACGAGAATCCGATTCACTATCTGGTGAGATGAGCTTGCTGCTTAGAATGAAAATTAGTGGAAGGATGATAAATTCTAACTGGAATAGCGTTGTGCATATTTTAATTAGATTCATGGGTTATAACTGTGTGAGCACATAGGATCGAGCAAATAATGCACATGATGCATATCTGCATATTGGCTGTACGTTTGTGATTACATGTAAGCCTCTTCACTCTCGGTACACCACGATCTTTCTCCTCTTGTTTGGAGCCTCAGGCATCAGTAGGGAGCTTCCATACATACACGTGTAAATACACATGTGTATCAAGGATCTCGAGAAAGCAGAGTCCATGCGTGCTGTATGGGAGCAAAGCACCGAGCGAGCTGGTGAATATGCACTGAACGCTTCGTCTCGGCGAGAGATGATGTTTTCGCTCCGGGCTATGCTTCTGTTCTTCGAGTCATTATGATAATTCAGTCCGGAAAGGGGGTTACCGGCACGCTCGCCACATCTAGCCCCCCATCCCCACCCCTGCCAATCGTTTTGCTTTCTTTTGGACATATAGGAAGGATACGCACGTCTGTATATACATATGTAATTTTGGTAGAAACACAAATTCACGTGTATTCATGTGTTGGGAAAATCGGGCTATAAGGTTTGCTGAAATTTCCAGACTCCCTTGGAAACATTTCGGAAACCCTTTTTCGTTTATACGCGTCATCGCGACTAATTCCGCAGTTTTTTTAATGAATTCGACCGACATTGAAGAAAATATTTGGAGATTGGGGTAATCTGATGAAGGAGTTGCATATAAAATGTAACTTTAGCGGAATTCCTTTCTCGGTATCGCGTCTGATCGTTTTGTAGAACTCACGAGTTGATAAATTTAGTTTTATAAAAATGCGCTAGTTGGGGATCGAGAATTCGGAGTAATTTTCATGATTGTACGATAGCTCTTGAGCTTGGTATTCCGCTTCGACTGGAAGATATAAATTGTATGTGTATGTAGAAGAGGCAACGGAACGCAAAGTATAGCAAAATGAGACGAAAGAAAGTACCAGAAGTAGAGAAAGAAAATGAAAGAGAAAAAAGGGGAGAAGAAGAAGAAGCAAAAGACGAAGAGCCGTGCAAGACGCTAGGAAGAGGGGATGGAGAGGTCGGAGGAGGTTACAAGGTTACACGCGTCCAGGACGGGGCCCGATGCGGGGTCCGCCCAAGATTCCCACGGTGTCTGCTCGAGGCGAGGAGAGGCGAGGCACGCCGCCGCCGTCGAGAACGGCCACGAGGCCCTCTCGCCCCTCTCGTTCCTCTTATTTCTCCATCCTCTTTCCTCTCACATGCTATACTATGAGAGTAACATTTAGATTGAGGAAGGCAAAAGCCAGGAGAGCGAGAAGCACGCAACAATCATATACTACGTTATAGAGCGTGCACGGAGTACGCGAGAGGGCCCAGCGGGCCCGCGTTATTAATATCTGCTCTCGTTCTTCGGGCTATTCTTCTTTTCCTTCATCTTCCACCTTCTCCTTCTTTATCATCTTCCACTCGCGAACCATGTGGATTATATTCCTCATGGTGAAGACCGTTGAACTGTCTAACATCGATACACTAATTTTATATCGCAGGAAATTCTCTGTGCTCCAAGAAGAGGAAAGTATCGCGACAAGTCCAACGAAACGACGTTCTCGATTGTTCAAAAGGGACGCAAATTTGTCCTCCATATTCTGGCTTTTATAATTCCATGAGTACTTGTCACACCATCATTTTATCATATCCTGTTCCATAACTGGATGAGGAAAAATTGAACAAACTTTGGCCACTTTGATGTAAAAATTTAGCTCATTATACTGGATGAAAAATCACAAACTCATTGAGACCTAGATTCTGCACAAATTCCACGAGATTAACTGAGCTGTGAATTTTAGAATCAATTAAACATTCCACAGGCTGGTGTAATGCTGATGAAATAATAGCCACCGCAGCCACAAGCACAGTCACAGATGGTTATTTCTTCGCTTCGAAGAACCACGCGCATTGTTAACGAAGCAAGAAACATTAGAATTGTGCAGCTTGTAGAATGCTGCGAATTAGACTGATATAAAGAAATGGAAGTTAGGGAGGAAAGTGCTGACGAATTGTTTCGCTCAAGCATCAGTAACGGGTATTTTGGGCTTGTCGAACTCTGAGCGAATTACAAAAGTCCAACTTGATACATATCGAACGAAAAAGCCACGTACGTAGCGAACTCGGTGGAACGTCGCTTCATTCTTCTGCTAGCTGTGCAGGCAATTCTCTGCCTTTATGTATCGTAGCCTCGTGTATTCACCGGTGCCAGCTAGCAACATAGTTCTCGATCGGAATGGATCTATGAGAGGGCAGTGTAATTATACCGCAGCGAGAGCGACGATGCAAATAGCAACAGCCGTTATACACGGTCACATAGACTTCACCTGACTCGTCGATGGACCACGGACGAATACACGCAGAGACGAGAGAGGCAAGAGTGGATCTGTTAACCAGTTCAGGATAAAGACCAGGACGGATGAGCTACAGGTTGATCGAGCAAAAGCTTCGCATTGGGATCCACCGCATCATTTGCCTAATTCGATTGCTTCGTGGTCTTTGAAGCATGCTTGCGGATCCTCGAAGCATCCAGAACTTTTATTCCCTACGTTAGCCAAAACAGTGTGTGATTCTTGTAATTTGAAAAAATAAATCTCACAAATTTGGAGTTTAATCGCAAATAACAGAAGGTCTAGTGAAAGAAAATTCTCAAAAAATCGTTTGCACAGAATAAATCGATCATCCAGCCACCGAACATGGAAGACAAATCATCCATTTCCTTCACGGAGAAAATAGGGGCTTCGAATTTAGGAATTAATAATACGCTTCTAAAATACTCTGCTTCTAAAAAAAAATCACAAAATATTGAAAACTATTGAATGGACGATAAAAATTATAATTATAGTATAGTAATAATGAAGAAATTTAAATTCTAATCTACGATATGGCACGTAAACTGATACAAATAATACATTTCATTCGCCATATTGCGATTTTTGGTAGAATTCAAAGAATATCTTGCCCATGGGATTGGAACAATTACTATCCAGTATTCTACAAAGAGTACAGTACAAAGAGTCACATTTTTCTAATAACTTCGTGATATTTTTCGCTATACTCTGAAGATTTGTGTTCTGCGTATAGTGGAATCTATTTATCCGCTAAAGATTTATGCTACGCGTATAGTAATCAATCTGAAAATATAGCGTGTAATCGTAAAAAGAATAGTTTGAAATGTAATATGCAGGTATTCTATTTTCTTAGTTGCGAATGCGTGCACCATTTTTACTATGCGGTGTAAGAATCATTTTTACCCTTCCTTAACAAGAACTCTTAAATCTAGACGAACTGGTAGCAAATGGCTAGATTTTCTAGCATTGGCTCTTAGAATTTGAGGCCCCATTTTTCTCCGTGTTCCTAGTTCTTTCTCCTCGCATTGGAATGTCATTCATGACCTGAGATTATTTTGCAAAAAGTTCAAAGTAATCTGTAGCTTGAAAAAGTGATAAGGATTCTAATAACGATTGGCAGATGTGTCTGAATGTCGATTGGATCGGCATAGAATGTCTCATGTATATATTGTAGAGCATAAGGAGAGCTCACGAAGGTGCTCGATCGAGCGAGAGCTGAGAGCGTGTGGCAGCAGAGCAACGAGCTATCTAGCTGTCTCGCAGATGGCCGCGTTACCGCTGAACTTTCACATTCTGATTGTAGCTTATACATTATCCACACATACACACACATCTCCGCGTACGTGTATATCCGCATCTACAAATATTCATGAAACTGTACTGTCTAAAATGTACATACTTTCGTGTATAGTACGAGGCATAAGGTACGTGTGATATATAAACATACAGTCCGGTATATTAGGTGAGTAGATCGAGTGAAATCCGCGTGCTTGCTAAAAGAAACTCAGTCCGATCAAAGGGAATCATGGGTTTGACGCAACGTTTTGGTCGTTCGGCAATTCTTGCAGAATCCACTAACTCAATTTTTCGTACTACAATGAGAATATTTGGGATTTCTGAAATTTTTTAAACTCGTATTAAATGGAGTCTCTATCATAGGAGAGAACCAAAATGAGGCGACTAGACTTGGAATCTTCTGCGTTGAATAAATACAGAAAAACTAACAGATTGGAGCGAATGACGTTGCTGGTGCAATGGCTAGTCGTATTTTTTCCGAACAACGCAAATAACGTCGTTAATATACATGGCAATGCAAGATCTCATTAAAATATTCGACGCTCACGCATTCCGATGCCTTTTAATATTATGCAGTGACAGGCTTATGGATTTTTTTCTTCAAATAATATTCAGGGCTCATTGCTACTAATTTTCTATTCCTACAATATTGCTTTACAAGCGGAAAGTTTATAAAAATAAGTTTCATTTTGTCTGTTACTTTCGGATGTTGCTCGAAAACTTGTACGTTCCATGATTTCCTGTTGTTTTTTTTCGCGACACGGTACGAGAAATGTGTAGGAATTGAATTTCTAGAAATTAACGTAGAAGGTAAAGGCACATTTTCCATATTGTTTGATTTTGATTTTTTTTTCCCTCTAATTCGGAGGCTATTTGTGTTGTAAAAGGGTCACAGAATGGGTGTGTGTGTGAAAATGTATGTCTCGAATGCTGACACTTGGAATGTATATTTGCAGAAAATGGACGGGAGTTATAAAAAGTATGGTTGTAAAAAAATGTTGTACGGAAAAAGACCTTGTTGCGTTTGAATATGTATTGCTGGTATTGCGTGCGGTCACTACGAGCGCGACGGTCATTGGAGGATTTGACTACGATCGCTTGACCTCTGACGCTTCGCGAGCCGACATGCTAATGTCCACTTTGTATTGTAATGCGCGGGACTATCGAAAAAAGGGGCACTGCGCTGTTGGTGTGCTGTGGCGTGTCTGCTGGGTCCGTTAAAAGCAGCGACGTAACGTATAAAAGCAGGAGAATAGTGTATGGGTTGAAAAAAAAGGGGGAAATACGTATCGATGAGAATTCGAGTATAATTATCAATAGCGTATGGGTAAACATGAATTACTATCGGAGCTGGAAATCAATGCTCAACAGAATGTATAGCAGGAGGACGAGCGGCCTCTCTATACCATACAGAAACAGGGTAAGCATGGGGTCCGGAGGATCGAATCTCCGAGCTCTCTTATGGCTCTTTGGGACATAGCAGATCCGGGGATTACTAATCATCGTCGTCGCAGTCGTCGTATTCCGCCTCCGCCTCATCGTCCTCGTCCTCGTTGTCGATTTCCCGGAGCCGAGAAACCCCCGCTAATTGATTAAAGTCACGATTCTGACCCCCCAGAGCCGTAATATCGGGCGCAATCTCCTGAAGCTCCGTCCCGCAGGCGTTCTTCCACTTCTGCACTATGTGTATAAGAGACAGCGAACCAGGAGGAGAGAGACACGCCAAGAGAGAAAGCACGAGAGCGAGACAAGTCAAGCTCTCGTTGCGGAGCCCTTTCGGTCCTTCATCGATGCTCCACACGCCCCTGCGGTCCTCAAGGACTATACACGCCGTCGTTTTCGGCCCTGCTCTGCCACGCATTTTCGATCACGATTGCCCTTATCTATACGTCTTGGCAATTTTGTAACAACGATTCCCAAAGCATCTCCATAATTATATTGATGGCCCGAAGAGAAATCATTACGATTGTTCAACCCTTCGTAATCACCAGCTCGTCAAAATGCAAAACACAAATCGAAACTTCACACTGAACGAACATTTACACTCATGAAAAGTTATTCCGCAAGAAATATTATAATTCATAGCGAATAATCAATGCTCCTCGGAATAACCTCATGGCAATCGCATTTCCCGCTCCGCCTTCATGCACGGTGAAGATGACTAGTTACATTAATCGTATCCTTAGATATACTGAAACATACAACTTTTGATAATCCTTAGATGTTGCTCGTTAAGCCTGATAATCCGCAATTACAGGTATCCAACACAGCCAACCCTTATCTCTGCTCGAACGAGAATTATAATAATCTGCAAATTAACTAGAAATGCAACGATTTCGACCGAAAATCGTAAAATCCATCTTGAAGAGCAGATTCTGCATCGTTCTGACCGAACGAATGCTCGACTTTACGGTGTCCTTAAAAATGCATGTATTTCGAGAAGTTTCGAAGGATTGGAGATACGAGGTTGCAAAACGAATATATGTGGGGGAGCGGAATGGTTAGTAACCTTAAATGCAGGACAGTGTACGAGGATTACTTTTATTCTGTACACTACCCGAGCGTATATTATTTCTATATGGCTTGGGTATTGTATATAGTAAAGTTGTATATATGAGATCGCGCAACGCCCGCGTAATTATAATAACGGGCGTACACACTCTCTCACACACACTGGCGATCGTTTGATAATGACTTTCTGAATGCAGGCTTCTCCGCGAGGACGAAATTAGGGTTATTTGCGCGCCCGCCCTCGGCTCCTCTTCCACGACTCCTTCCACCGCTCCCTATCTGTTCCCTTCTTTCGTACATTGTTCCAATCGTTGTTTTTTGTTGTTGTTATACCTCGCGTGCTGGCTAAAAAGTCTCGAGTGTATATGCCTCCGTGGAACGTTACTTTGCGCGAGCATATTATAAGAGCAAGCAGTACAAAATGTTCAACTTTGCAAAGTATATAACGCGAATAAAACGATCGAGCCTCGACGCTATTCTCCCATCAGGTGCTTTTGTTGGCGTTCGTGAATTAACGAATTTCTTTGTACGGTTTAGTTCTCGGCGGCGATGAGAGAGTAAATCCGTCACATTGCTCGCTTTCCTGTGACCTCGTTGCTCCAAAGACTACTTTTTAGATATGTGTATAATAACATAATAGGTTTATGCATATGTGTAAATAGTATGTATATATATGTGTGTGTTTCTGTTATTACTAGTCGCTCGCAAAGAGGGATAATGAAATGAAGAGGACGACGACGATCAGCGAGGAATGTCTTGTCCCCGTGTGTCGCGCACATATCACAGTTCGCGTGTCTGTCTTCAACAGTGCAGGTATACGTTTATGTATACATTGCGAACATACGTGTTATACATTCTGTGTGAATGTAGAATCTTTAGCACATATATGTGTGTCATGTGAGCTCGAGGATACTCGCTTCGTTTGGTCTGAGTCGTTCTCTCTCTCTCTCTTTCCCTTGAGTGTTTCGTGCATTACAGCGATGCTGTATAGCGCATTCTTACCAACATATATACATACATATTATCCATAGACGTTAAACCGCATGGTACGTGGTTATTAAGTTGCTAGCGGCAACACTCGCGTGTGCATAGAGGCTCACCTGGCTTCTGGCTCACTCAAGAATCGCCGTGTGGCTTATAAAAACAATCATAATAGTAATAGCTAAATAATAATCATATTCTATGCAGACGGTAACAACGAGAACCACGAGTCTCGGTGGATTGTGATACGAAGCCAGAAATTTAAAAAAAAAAAAAACGTATTTTCAGCATCGCTCGGTCGGTCAGAGAGACGCGGAAAAACACGTGGAACCTCTCTCTATACTAATTAAATTGTGGATTTAAGCCCCGTGCTATTCGTTCGGTATGCGACGAATGGATAATACGGGACCAACAAGT
Organism: Diadegma fenestrale; assembly: GCA_037043255.1. Lineage (NCBI taxonomy): Eukaryota > Metazoa > Arthropoda > Insecta > Hymenoptera > Ichneumonidae > Diadegma > Diadegma fenestrale. The sequence goes on from CM073316.1 coordinate 3,347,384, forward strand.
CCAGCTATTTCGTGTTGATATTTCTATGGTTTTTGTTTTTATATATACACACATGCCCACACGAGCTCGCGCGCGCCCCGCCGCTACCACGAGATTTCTGTAATCATCGTGGACAGTATCGGGCGAGGTAATCTTGAAGCGCATCCTGTCTGCCTGGATGCCCCGGGGGCCCACGGAAGGAAGGGGCCTCCAGGTAAGGTCATGCACCCCGCTGACCTCGGACCACCGACTCTCCACTCTCGACTCTCGCGAGTCTCCACCGCTCTGCCGTCGCTGCTATATTGCCGCTTCTGCTGGTCCGCTGGTGCTCCTCTTGCTCCTGCTGGTGCTCCTGCTGCTGTTCCTGGTGCTCCCCACTCTTTCATCATTTCTACCTGTTGGGAGCTCGCTCCGCTGAGTTGCAGTGCAGCCAACATCCAACGCTCCGATCTCGCTCCTTTCCTTTGCATTTTCTTTATGCAACCTTCTCTCCTTTTACTTATTACAATCCTTTACATCTTTTCGACACGAATCACTCTCCTAATTCCAACATAAATATGTTGGCATCAGCTTTACAGATTTCGTAGCTGCATGGCGCTGAATGTGTTGAATATTCCCAACACACATGTCACGCGATCGGACGATGACTAAAAAATCATTCAATCGTCAATCGAAATCGCTCAAGTTCTACGCGAAAACGATCTCAAGAGTTTGGCTTGACAAACATAATGTGGAATAATTTTGAGGAGGTGATTTTTATAATATCTATTTGCACGTGGCTTGGATGGAAAAGACGTTTAGAGGCGAGGCCCGAGGTAAGACGCGGCAGGATTTTCACGCGGACGATCGGTTCCGAGCAACATCTCTGGATGCGGTACTCTTACGAAGGTAAGAAGAAGAGCAAGAGAAAGAAGAAAAGGAGGAGAAAGAAGAAGAGGTGGAGAAAGGATAGGTGCATCTTTGGAAGACGGTGGTACAGAACGCGTTGGAGAGTGAGGGGCACAGGTATAGTGTATGAGTATGTAGAGAAAGAATAGAGGGAGAGAGAGAGAGAGCGAAAGAACGATAGGGAGAGCGAGTCGGAGAGGCGTGAGAACGTATCTGCGGCCATTCCGCGAGCGGCGTGGTAGAGCCGCGAGTGGGCCGCAATTAAATGTTTACCCAACTAGCCCCGGTCTCGCGAGTGCTAAACTCATGTTATAGCCAGGATCTATACACTCTGCGAGCTCTCGAACGGCAGTTTTGTGCCTCTCTTGGTTATATATTCGTGATTATGTGTGCGTGTGTGTTTGTGTTACCGTATGCCACTAATAAGTGTTTGTGGCAATGGCAAAACGATCTTGCGGATGTATGCATGTCCAGGATTCAGCACAAAAATGCCATATAGTACTTACGGTCGAAATAATATTGAGAATAATAATAGGACAACTATAATCGATCGATTTACTGGAAATATACAAATTCTATAGACGCACCAGCAGCGGCAGGACCGTTCAACTATTCCGTATTGATGCATTCACAAAAGTTACTAATGTTTGCCTGTTTAACGTTGAAAATTGTATACTCATTAACAAAACACATCGATGCTGGCGAACCTCAAAGTGTTTCGTCAATGTTTAATGATAGCATAGAATTTTCGTTGATTTTGTGATTATCAGGAAACTGCAGGCTGCCAAGTATCCCGTAACCGGAATTCGATGTCTAAATTGCCGAGCCTCATTTGTTGCGTACACACTTTGCCATGTGCACGGGAAATCAACTAATTTCCAGCTCTAAATATTGGGATTCTACGCTGCACCATATTCGTTTAGAATCTTCTCTATGGAATTTTGCGTATTTTCGAGATCGGTAGTTTGAGAAAGCCAGAAAAAAGCCTGTTCGAATGGTTTAGCGGTGAAGGAAATCGGTCCCCAATCTGTGGCGGTTCATTGACTCCGGTATTACTCGCATGCATATATGGTGTCTCAGGTATCGATGGAGATGCCCGGAGGGAAAGGATATTGGGTATTCAAATCGGTACGTCGACGCGGTCTCGTCGTTTAAGCGATTAATCATTCAATCTCGCAGGAACGAATAACACGTACACTGATGGCCTCGAGGCACGATAACATAGTCGAGATAGCAGCTCTAAATACTTCCGGACATTTTTGCTGCATCTTTATAAATACATCATTATCTGTATTATTTTTGAAATTGTAGGCAAAAAATCTGCGCGTTTGAGAAAATATTGTTGAAAATTTGGACCGATGTGATCGTCGAGCATGAATAATTCCATTTGTTCGATATTAATTATGTATCATCAATAATTACAGTGTCAACGATAAGGATAAAATTGAAATGGCATCAAAAGGCCAAATAATAATAATCCGAGCGGATCAGAAGAATGGTACAAGCGATAACAAAACCCTTAAGTGACTATTAGATAATTGATAAAAGTTTCAGTACAATGCATACCTTCCCGGCGCATGCCCATCGTGAGGCACTTAGACATTCGGCAGTGCTGGCACTGATTTCTATGATGTTGGTCGATGGGACATTTGCGATTCCCCCGACAGGAATAATTAAGGTTTCTCCTCACGCTCCTCTTGAAGAAGCTTTTGCATCCTGCAACGAAATGAAAAATGAGAAAGATTAATGAGATTCGAATTGGGGCTGGGTATGACGTACAGCAACAATATTAATGCTTTTTATATTTATATATATTTATAGGATGATTGTGGATGTAGTTTGCGACGGAATAATCACGAGTCAGGCCACGGTTTGCCCTCTCTCTCCCTTGGCCGTGGCGCATACTACTCGGGCCAGCAACGAGGAGGTTTATAGTTAATATCGCTTCATTCGGTGCACGCACGCATTCCGCTCACCAGATGCGTGTGCTCCGAAAGTCTTTCAAAAAGCCGGGCGAGTCAAAGAAGAGACAGACTAAAAGCCGAAGAATATTGCACTGCGCGAGGAGTTGTGGAAGAAGAGAGCGAAGGTAGCGCATGAAGGTTCGTTCTCAAGATGCTCGCATATGCATATGTCGGCATACCCCTTAAGAATCACAACCCTGTTCGCGCTCGGTCATTCCTCGGTGCCCCTGCGCCGGGCCGTGTGCTCGCGGTCGTTACAGCACGCACGTAATTCAATCCCACGCCATGAAAACGCCGTGGAAATGACTAGCATGGCGAACGCGTATCACAGAGCAAAACTGCCTTGTTCATGCGATTCCCATACACTTTCGTACAACTCACGTTTCCACGTTTTATCCCGCTTTGGTGTGTATACACCACGTCGCACGAGAACTTCTGACTTGAGAGCGCAAAATCCCTTCGAGTCGTCATCAGATTTAATATCTCTCTGTGCAAGGAATTCCCGTGTAAACTCGAAGCATCCTTTCGTGATGCTTCAACAGGGGATGAACACAATGATACGTGATTACGCAAATTCCGCCAAGTGCTACTTGGGCACCATAAACGATACTCCCTCGCCCTTTTGCGCGGTGCATGTTTTTAACGATCGGCTAGACGACTGAAATATCTCCACTGCTGGCGACTCAAAAAATAAATAACTATTTTTCTGAATCGGCCTAAAAAACGATCTAATTAAGGAATTCCAATTAAACAGAATCCTCGTGGACGCCACATCATATGCGTTATTCGAATGAAATGTATAAGGTTAGCGAATTTCGAATGTGTAAAATAAAAAATCTAATTTCCTCAAAATCAGTCGGGCGCCAGAAACTTTGATGCATAACTTCGTTATGCAAAATATCTCGAAGGGGATGAATGCAAAGATATATTTATCGTATTTGCATCTTCGGGCATCGTTTCTATCGCGTTCGCTGACAGGGTCGGCTGGAGTATGTTCCGGGGTCTCGTGCCTACAGAGATTTGAACCAGTACGGTGTATGGTTCAACGGATACGTAAAGAGAATTGAAGAATAAGTAGGAGAAAGGGAAACGGAAGCGAGAGCAATCGTCGTCTTCTTCGTCGTCGTCGTCGTCGTCTTCGTCGTAGTTGCGAGTAACTACAAATTGCATCGTTACACGCAAATTACGCGATTACGACGGCTGGCGGTGCACGTACATATATACAGATATTTATATGACATATATGGGCGTATGTATTTACATATACATTATCAGTATGTGGTACAGCGAGAGAAGAAGAAACGAAAGAAGCTGTGGGATGGTTAATCGGGTGCACGGTATGGTCCTCTGTGGCAAACGTTCTGTTTTTGCTCTCTGATGCTGCTGTGCTGGTCCACTATATATACACTCACAGTGAGCTGTGTACAGTAAAACTGTGTATAAGTATATATTCGTAACAGCGTGTACGGGCCACCATGAGTTTACTATATACGCACTGGTAATACTACTGTTTATACTTTTAAATTACTCCACGGGAGTCCCCGCGGAACGAGCTTTCTGTATATTATCTCTCACTCTCGTTATTCTTCTGTTTATTTTTCAATGACATTGAATCTTCATTACGTTATTTACTCGAGCAATTAGGCATGTAAAAAATTGTGACGAATTGTGCATAATAATAATGAGCGATTGTTAGCAAAAAAGATCGAGAAAATCTTATCATTTTTTTTTTCGTCACGAATCGAACGTTCTTATTGTGGCATTTTTTCGTAGGAAATTTATTACAGCTTCACGGAGAAAACGAAGTCGAAAATTATTAAGAAATATACTAGGAATCCAGTTACTCATTGTTGAAAATTATAGTATTTTGAGGACAGTTCGGAAATTACAGAAATATCTCGAATGGAAGTGCGACGAATCGTTCTGAACAGCATAGTAAAACGTGATCACCACATTAAAACCGATTTTACAATTTACCATAGCAATTAAAGAATATCGCAATGGTCATGGTAAACAAAACAATACGTGTGATAAAATTTCACACATCTTCGATATATATTCATATTGGGGTGATAGAATTTTACTATGTCGACGTTTAAAATTTGAGATATTCTCACTCATAACTGAATTCTTATCCGACATAGTAAATTGTTCATGAAAACAAACCTGAAATTCATTATCGCGCGCATTACTGTTTCTCATTCATATAGAACTGTTTAGAATTCATGCTAAGAAAAATTGTAAGTGTTAAAAAATACTATGCTGTTTTGCGATTGGTGCTACGATTCTTTTGCTTCTTAACCTTCGTATGGGACATTTTCCCCAAACGTTTCATTTCTTACTAAAGAAAACGAATCCGTTTTTTCCGTGTTCGCTCGGTCGCACGATTTAATTTTCCAGGGACGGCTTCTTAATGACCGCGTGCTCATTTGAAGTTTCTGATTTGGAACTAGGTTTTCAAAAATTCTCATCGAAATAAGCTCTCGATCGACTTATTTAATAATCAATCAAGGAGTCTGTATATATGTAATGAAATAAATCACGATTTATTAAAGATATACTCGCCTGGCAACACACAATCTCGGGATGTTGCTGATTCGCATAAAAAATAAAAAATAAAGTTGGCTCTTCCGGTTTCGACCGGAAGGTAATGCACGGGATCGTGGTCAAGAAGTATTCTAGTGTGTATAAACCTCGCGAGCGATTAGAGCATTAAATATATGGTCGCAGAGTCGGATGAAGTTTGCAAGCTTTATGTACGAAGAGCAAAGGCAGAGAGTATCGGAGCGAGCGGTCAGTAACGTTTCGACTCGGCCGCGTAAAATTAACGACATTGTTATAATTAATTAGCGTTAGACGCGCGGCGGGCCTTACGTGTGTGCCTATGGCATAAGGTTCTTGAGGGCGGTAAAGGACGATAAGTATAATGCCTTGTACCCACGTACCAACGCAACAAAATCGCCCGGACTGCCTGTGTTTGAGTCTATGTGCGTTTGTGTGGCTTGAGAGCAGCGAACGGCGTCAAATGTGTGGTGTATATGCGCCCGCGTTCTCGGCCTTCGTTAGCGCGGGATAATTGGTCACAGAGGATGCGTCGAGGTAAGTCGCGCCGGGTAATTCTACGCCTGGCGCATAAGTATACCTGGCTATACTCTCCTTCTGTTTCTGCTTAATACTGCATAGATCGAGATATATCTATGGATATAGCTGAACTGCAAATGTGTACACAGGTGTACACGAGACCAAGCAGCTAACGAATCTTCTGACTCGTTTCATAGCTATATAGCTGCTTCGACGGATAAGGCTTTACAAAGCACGATTAAATATACATATAAATAGATAATATGCCATATCATATAGATATTCGCTCAAGACGCGCCAATGTAGGAGAGATCGCGCGAGAACTCACAGAGTCAGTGTCCGTACTTCCGTAAGCTTCCTATACACCCAGCAGATCGAACTCTCTTCATTCCATCGTAAATGAAAAGCGAAGTCTCTCCACTATCAAGTCAAACCCTGTTCATTTACAATTTCCTGGTCAATCCGGCGGTTTTAGAACTCTAAAGTTTTCCAAAAACTTTTTTTTGATTTACCTAATTGATAATTGAATCAATGGAACGATTCGGGAACGTCTTTGCCGGCGTTCCTAAAGTCGTCAAAATCTCTGGATGACGATTTTCATTTTACGGTCGATGGTGATCGAGCAATTTCCGGAAGTGCATTATCAATGCAAACAATAATGAAGACAATGGAAATTAACAAAACGGTGTGGTAGCCTCGAGTGATTAACTAAATATTGATACTCGGAGAAAGGGACTTTTTATTGTACCGACGTAGAATATAAATAATAAGAAAACTTCAGACGGATGAGATTAAAAGAAACACAAAGAAATAATGTACGAGCGGATATATGAGAGAAAGAAAGGGCGAGACGTACACGTTGCACACAGCCGTAGAAATGAGATTAATAAAGATTAGCCAGAACTGAATAATATAATATGATCTCATTAGAGCGATTAGCCAGTGTACGAGAGACGGAGGTGGGGGAGGGGGGAGGGTTAGCGGTGTACAGGGGAGTTTGCTGATTTCCTTTTGCTTCTTCGTCTTCCACAGCAGAATGTCTGGCTTCTTCTTGTCGTTGTACTTGGGAGTCGGGAGTAGAAAATGAAGAAGGTGGAGAGGTTGGTGAGGGACTTTTGTGCAAGACGGACGAAGCGGTAAGTCCGTAAGTAAGCGTAAGACTCTCTCGATGAGGGGTGAGGAGTGTAGAATCCCAAGAGCATTGCGGGTGAAGCCCCTTGCGCTCTGTCGCGCTCTTTCGTACATCTACACACGCGCCTAAGAAACCACAATGGTAGAATTGAATTTCCGCAGCACGCGACAGAAAAGAAAAGTAGATTGGGAAAGAAGGGAGAGAGAAAGAGAGAGGAAACGCGAGAGTGAGTGAGTTAGCGGAGCAAAGTTACAAGCGAATGGAATACACGCAATGGAAGATGAGTCGAATAGGGTGCTCGCCGTTCTGTGCTTCTTGTTCCTCCACCCCCGAGACCGTAACTGCTAACCCCTTCGGTACTAAACAAGAGAAAATGCAAAGTAATCGCTATATACCAAGTTTACAATTCTCAACGGAAAACCAGAACCCCAGAAGGGGATCGTATTAGTAGGGAATCAGAAAAGAAGGAATAAATATTTAACCAACAACAAAAATGAGGTTAACCCTAATTCTCGTTTAAATTCAGTTTTCCATTCCGATTTGGCAAATATAAAGTCATTCCCATGCATGCGTCACACTTTTGTACGAACCGACTAGTACGTTGGATTTCTTATGATTATAAAATCAAGCTCCACGGTGCCGATCAATGGGACTTTGCGATAAATATCGGGAGGAGGTTTTTAAGGATAGACATGAAATAATCTAAACTGTTAAATCAGCGTGACGCACCCTGACGATGTACACAGCGGTTATGCGGTCACCCCACTAAACCCATGTACACTGATATAAAGCGATAGCGAGGAAAAGATAGTCCGAGATAGGCCGGTAAACGTCACGGGTTCGCATACGGCATGCAATGAGCAACGAAACGAAGGGGGAAACGTTGCGATGCAAGCAGCAGAGGGAATAAAGGAAAAGGGTGCCCGTACACGTCGTGTGTAAAGGAAAGTCAGGGCGGAGTAGACGACGACCTTTCTTCTATCTTTCGTTATATAAAGACGATCACGACTACAAGTGTGTGACAAACGGCAAATATATAGATTAAATTTTGCAGCCTATGGATGTGCTGTGAAGCAATGACCACGCGCGAAATCGTTCAACACACCGCGTATAGTAGCCTTAGTTGTTGGACCCGGTCGAATATATAAGAGAAATTCGAGAAACCGTGTTGGACCTCTCGGTACTTGGAATGGGAGGCACCCAGCTTTCTGTAATCGGCAGATTAATGCTTTCCCGCCACGGTCCTACATGCGTCTTGTTCCAGGGGATCTCCGCGAGCTATATACGAAGGAGGGTGTTTCGATCTAACGCCCGAGAAGTAAAACCCCCGGTTAAGGTTAAGGCTTAAAGTCTCCGCGTATCTCCAATTCTTCTTTTTTTCTTATAGCAATGATAAGAGAGTTTACAGAAAGGTTCAGTCGCGTGTTCACCCGCGATCGATCGCATTTCAACGAAACTTTTGAAAAATCTTTGAGAGGCTGCAATTTATCAGATTTCCGATTATATATACAATTAGCTGGACCTTGCCCAGTTTTCTCGGCGTCAAGAGTGGTCAGATATGGAGAATTCTGTTCAATTCCTCTCGTGGGAACGTCAACCCAGAAGCACATCCTGAATAGAATAGAAAAAGCGACATGACACTTTGAATTGTTTTTTTCAGCACCAATTAAGCTGGTTTTCGAATAACCGTCCTTGCCAGAGAATCCCTTATTCGTTATGAACAACAGAGGCATCGATTATACGTTACGAAAAAAAAAAATGTGTAAGTGGGTTTCAGTATTTGGCAAGGCGTGAATGAGAAACATTCGTGCAAGGATGACCATTGCGTATACATAAATTACGCATAAGACCAGTTTTCCGAGACGGGCCGATCAAACTTTTTTTCCCAGGGGCCACATCGCCAATGAAAGGGAGCAAGCGATGACCCCTGCGTCGCGAGACAGAGACGGAGAGGATTTTTCTCTCTCCCCGCTGAAATCGCGTCGCGGCTGTTTTTGTCATAATGGACTGTCGTAGTAGTTTCCTCTCTCGTACATTTTTAAGCGTGTGTCCTGACGCGAGAGAGACGAATCTGGACAACGGTCATGAAGGAGATCGTAAGTACGAGAGAGAAAAAAAGGAGGGATGCATGGGGCTTAACCGAACAGGACAGGGAGAGGAAAGAGAGAAAGAGAGAGAGAGAGAGCGTGTCACTGGGTGAAGGGCCAGGTTCAGGGGGCCCGAGGAGGGGTGTCCGGTTTTCGAATCGGGCCGTTGCCCATTTGAGAGTGTGTGCTTAAGCGCGCATATACATATATGCATGAATTTATCCAACTTCGCGGGCCTTTTCTACTCCACTCGCCCGTTCGATGACCGGAAAAGCTTTTCGGTACCCGCCTCGCGGCGCGCATCTCAAACGAAAGACCCCGACTGTGAGCTCTCCCCATTAATCAAAATATTTCGGCTTTCGATACGAGTCCTGTCTCGAGGACGAGTTTTCCATCCTCATGCATTAAATTCCTGTACAATATTTTACATCCATACAAAGTTATGGTACGAGCAACCTTCTCATCGTTCTTTCGCATCGGCAGCTTCGATCCGACCGTTACAATTTTATTACGTCACTTCCTATGACCTCGCAAAACGCATAATTCTCAATGAAATATTCAACAAATTCGTCACATCGAAGCGATTATCTGACGTATAAAAAATTCCCACACTGGCATAAATTTATGGCATTTGTTGTTATACGAACTAGTGGACAAGTTTTTCCGAATGGAGACTGTCATTTCGTGCTAAAATATCGACATGGAAACAAATATTTCTCGGTACAAATGTAAGGCTCCCCCTTAATAACGAAAATCGCGCAGCGAGGCTCTCGTTTCGTTCGCGGGATCGATCCTTCATTGGCGTAATAATCGTCTCTGCTGATTGTCGGCGATCACTTTATTACATGGACGAATTGATTTTGATGTCAAGCGATGTCAAACGACTGGGAATTATCGTCAATTTGTCAAGCGCGTTTATACCACACGTATGCCTTGGCTATGTATTCATCTCTTTTTCCTCTTACCATCGTAATGTGGTTGATTGGGGGGTGGCCCAGATTGTCAGTAAATATACAGCGCCCTGTACGTTGTGAACTGAATGTGACGACCACAAGATTTCACCAAATGACTCATGGGAATCAGTATAATTTATTCGTTTAACTACATCGATCACATGTCCCCACAGATGCTTAAAAGAATATTGACCAAGTTTTACGTATTTTCTCCCAACTTTGTGCACACACAGAGAAAACGGATTCGTTCTGTTTAGTAAGAAATGAAATGTTTTCGGGAGGTGTCCCATATACGAAGGTTAAGAAGCAAAAGAATCGTAGCACCAATTGCAAAACAGCATAGTATTTTTTAACACTTACAATTTTTCTTAGCATGAATTATAAACAGTTCTGTATGAATAAGAAACAGTAATGCGCGCGATAATGAATTTCAGGTTTATTTTCATGAACAATTTACTATGTCAGATAAGAATTCAGTTATGAGTGAGAATATCTCAAATTTTAAACGTCGACATAATAAAATTCTATTATCCCAATATGAATATATATATCGAACATGTGGGAAATTTTATCACACGTATTGTTTTGTTTACCATGACCATTGCGATTTTCTTTAATTGCTATGCTAAATTGTAAAATTGGTTATAATCTGATGATTACGTTTTACTATGCTGTTTAGAACGATTTGTCGCACTGCCATTCGAGATATTGTTGTAATTTCCGAACTATCCTCAAAATACTATAATTTTCAACAATAATTGACTGGATTCCTAGTATATTTCTTAATAATTTTCGACTTCAATTTCTCCGTGCATGAGTAATTGAGAACAGAGTGGCCAGAAAAAATTGCGTCGTCGATGAAACAGTTTGGGGCACAAAAAAAAACTATAAATTTCATCGAGGCTAGAAAAATCAAACAGTTGAAATAATGCAAGCTCATCAAAAATGCATGATCGGCTAGAATATTGATTGAAAAAAATGAATCACTTAAATAAACAAGTTGGCATAAATTCTCGTTTGCGATTCGACGAAAACGTCGGTATATAAATCTTCGTAGTTTTTCATTAACCAACATTCCTCGTTTCTGTACTCGGCTTGGGTTCTTTCTACTGCAAATGTCCCGGTGCTTGTTCCTCGCTCATTTAACGAGCATAAATGACGATTTATAGGCGCTAAACAATCTTCGGGTCGTCCTATCAGTAGCTTCGAGACATGGATACGACATTCACCGAAATTCCTTGACTCACCCTCGTCAACGCTCGTACAAATGATGTAAAGAAGGGATAAAACTACCCTCCGAGTTTGGCTGAATATCAGGCATTGTGACTTTTGTTTGCGTCGACTGTACTGACTTTTCATTTCTCAATTATTCACAATTGCGACTCTTCATTCTCTGCTTGATCAACGCAGAAGATGTGACGAGATAATAAAAATTTGTATTCTTGGAATACAGTGCGATGGCAATTGTGATGGATGATGATAATTTTTTTTTCACGAAATAGTTTCATCCGCAATAAATTCGCGTTCTGCGTTCTCTCTGATACGATGCTTGCCAGCGTCGGACCGGACTACATAGAGAAAAATTGCATCGCTATATTGAATATTCTCCTGGAGTTCTGCCCAAGGATGAACGAGTGTGAAAAGTTCGGATGCATTGCGCGATCGTAATGACAATTTCTTTAAACTCACTTTTCACAAACGACTTCAAACTTTGTTATTGAAGTCGTTTCGATTGAAATTGGAATACGGCCCGAAAAATCTTGAACAACGTATCAGCACACGGAGAAAAATGGGGCCTCAAATTCTAAGACCCAATGCTAGAAAATCTAACGGTTTGCTGCCAGTTCGGCTAGATTTAACAGTTCATATTAAGAAAGGGTAAAAATGATCCTTACACCGTGTAATAAAACTGGTGCATGCATTCGCTACTAAGAAAATATAATACCTGCATATTACATTTAAAACAGATTGATTACTATATGCACAGCATAAATCTTCCGCGGATAAATAGATTCCACTTATACGCATAACACAAATCTTCAGAATATAGCGAAAAATATCACGAAGTTATTAGTAAACTGTGACTCTTCATACTGTACTTTTTGTAGAATACTGAATAGTAATTGTTACAATCCCATGGGCAAAATATTTTATGAATTCTACCAAAAATCGCAATATTGCGAATGAAATGTATTATTTGTATCAGTTTACTTGCCCTGACGTAGGTTAAAATTTAAATTTCTTCATTATTACTAAACTATAATTATAATTTTTATCGTCCATTCAATACTTTTGGGGAAATATTTTCTGATATTTTTTTTAGAAGCAGAGTGTTAATTTTTAGAAACGTAGTATTAATCCCTATATTGGAAGTCCCTGTTTTCTCCGTGTACGAGTGTTTTTTGTTCGATGCTGAGATTCTGACGGTGGTAAATATTGATGGATAATGGTTGTTGAATTAGGGAAAAAGATCTTACCTTCGCAAGTAAATTGACCGTAGTGTTTGCCGCTACTTTTGTCTCCACAAACGACGCACTCAATGTTCGGGGATTTATCGGTCTGTGAGCTGCCGGATTGTGAGCTATTAGCTTGACTTCCGGGTGTGGTGCTCGGTGGGACAGGGTCCCTCGGTGTTAGAACACTGCCGACGGGAACGAGGCACGTAATGTCCTCGGGGGTAGCGGATGGTGTTAGATGCGTCGGTGGCATAGGCGGTGGACAAACTTGCAAGGGACCACCGCTACCTGGTGCACCACCGCCACCACCTAAATTAGAGCCAGGATCCCGCGAGGCCCACGAGGGCGGCGGGGCCACCAACGCCATGGAGGCGGTGGTGCCGCGGGCCGGGAACCCCAGCTCCAACGTGCTGGTGAGATCGGGGCGATGATGTCCCGCTGGTAAACGACCGGGAAAGAGGCTCGCCGTCGCGGGCGGATAAACGACCCCGGCAGTCGCCAGGGCGTCCGCACCTCCTGACCCCCCGCGAACCACCCTGACTGCCTTTACGGGCACTCGTGCGAAACTTGTTTACCCACTGAAGGGCCGCCGCCACTAAACTACCGAAACGTTCGTTTTCCACTCGCAATCGTTTCACCCTCGTACGAAACAAATATTTTCGCTAACTTTAGAAATCTGACTAAAACTGCGAAATATTAAATTCCCAGCACTTTCAACGTGTCCAATGTTCACGGGTTCGATGTTTTCAAAAACGCTCAACTTTTGTTAAAACTACGACTAATTTCTCACCACCGAAGCTACCGATCTTCACGCAACTTCATCAGTGATTCGGGTTTATCAATAACTTTCCACAGTCCTCCAAAGATATTGAAGCAAATAGAGTGACGCACTAACCGCCGAACTTGTTTTTCCGCGTAGTTCACTAAAATGGCGTGCGCGCGCGGTCGCGATGATTGAACAAGAAATCACTGGCGTTTTACGTAATCAAATGAGCGGAAAATCCCTCTTTAAAATAAACACTATATCGTTTGACAGAGCCGTGTACCGCGACGATGACACCTTCGTTCCGTTAACGTTCACCCTTTCTATTGTTCGCAGACTTTAACGAGAGTGTCGTGAAATTGGACGACACCGGGGACAAGGTCGACATCGAGGGTGACAATATCATATGACGCAAATTGTTATTTGACTCCATAAATTCGTCGCACTTTACGGCTATGCACACGTATATTGTTGTATAAATAAATATATAGTCACGTTTATTTGTATGGACACACTCGCGCACAATCACAAACTAGAGATTGATGAAACTACGCGTGCGAAGTAGTAAAAAGTGGCGATTCAATATTTTCCCGTAGACATGAAACACATGTGAGAACAGTTTGCTCAGGCGAAAAAGATCAAAATCATCGAAGGAAGAGCAATGATTTATCGAGTTTACATGCAAATTCCTTGTTGTTGATTTTTTTGTTTCAAAGAAATTTATTTCACGCACTTCACTATATTACTTTGGCAAAGTTACACGAGAGACTGGTCGTTACGTCGATGGTGATGATGACGGGACGAAAACGACGAAGGGGGTAGCTCACCAGGGGGTAAATCAATCCACCAAGGCGATGAGGTTATTGGAGAGGGTACCGTTCGTCACTTGTTCACAGTTGCGTAAGTATAAATCGAAACACGTGTCCACGTGTGAAACTCGGATAAAAACACACTATTGTTTACGATGAAAAAAAAAAATATTAACCAGGTTTGCCGAAGGTGTAAAGCAGGCAAAGAGGCGCGAACGTTTTGAGGGGGGCAAAAAACGGTCTGCTGTTTGGCGTCTCGAGGAGCGACGTGCGAGACAAGACGGAGAGAGATTCCTCGTGTCTCTCGGGCACTCTAGTATGAAAACTCCGGAGTAGCCCAGGAGTAGCGGGTTGCGGTAAGAGCTCCGTCAGCGCTCGCGAGCAAGGACCGAGAGTAGGGTTAACGTTGAACAAGAGGTGGAGGTGGATAGGCTAAGAGAAACAGGGAGAGAGAAAGAGAGAATGAGTAGGAGGCGACGACTGTACGGGACTGTGGCAGAGGTGTAGAGAAGTGGATGACGAGAGATCAAATCGGGACCAGACGAGGTGGTGGAAAAAAAGGAGTAGAGGCAGAAATAGATGGACTTATCGATAGGATTCTGTCTGCTGGTTACGGCGGTCTTCAGGACAACGACTCTTTTAGCAACGACTAAATATCGTCTTATTTTTTTAATGAAAAACTAATGTATCTAAACAATTAACGTTATTGCATGAGGCTTTTTGGACTTTCTCGAGAAAAAAATATTTAACGTCAACGTCGCTGTCGTTATTGTCCGTTAGGAGATTAATTTTTTTCGAAAATTTACCGTTGGTTACACAATATATGTGTATTTATGTGTCTGTGTGTGTGTTTGTGTGTGTCAGTACGAGGGAGGAGAAGGAGGTCGGAAAGGATTATAGAGACCAGTAAGTGCAAGTAGTATTTTATACAGTAGGTATAACTGTATGTGTATATATATGTAATATATGTATTTATGTATATATAAACACATATATGTATAGTGAGATATATATAGATGTATATAAATATAGATATCCGATGCCTCGACGGACCGCACAACTATTCTTGGGGCCGACCAGAGACCGACTGCCGACTGAGGCGACCCCTGACACCGACCTGGCTCCCCCACCCCTCGCCATTCCTCCTCCACGTCCTCCTCCTCCTCCTCCTCTTCGTTCGGTGCTGCGTCGCTCTCAAACGAGACTGCCTCGCGGGGTCTCTCGCGGGTTCCCCAGTAACCATGACTACCGAGGGTTGGGTCGAGACCAGGGCGCGCCCCGGTGCACCTCTCATTGGCTACCGGGGCCTTTACCCCTACCCCTTAACGCGCGTATACTGCGTGTGCTCTTTCGCGTACTACATACAAACACGAACAGCCGAAAGCTGTACACCAAGTACACGAACAAGACGACGCTTTTCGAACGCTGCTATATGGAACACTGTGTGCTGTGTTTCTTTGATTTTCCTTATTTTTCATTTCGCTTCTTCTCTGTGCATGGGCTCGCTTCAAACCCTCTCGACACAGACTTTACGTGTATATATATCGGTCGGCAGTGGCCGTTCTTCCGACCTTTTATTTTTCCCTCCAAACCTCTCCACCCCCTTTTTTCTTCTTCTCCCGCTTCTGTCAGCCCTTAAACTCGAAACTTTTCTCTTCCGCGAAGCCTTCGAGGATATGTCATGATTTTTTCAACTCTATAATACGTTCTTACGATTTTTCATTCGTTTTTCATCGAATGAAGAGACTCAGGATTTCAGAAATTCTTTCAAAATTTTCACACACAGTTCCATTTCATCGATTTTTCGATACAATTATCAACTCGTCGTGAAAACTAGTTTTCATATGTTCCAAAATACGATTTCGTCCTGCTCTACTGTAGTATTTGTCGAATCGCGGGATATTACATATTGATCATTCGTTCTCGATGGATCGACGCTCAAGAAGACACACGAGATTACATTAGACGTATAGTCAGCCGAGAGTACGGCCGGAGATCACGAACGGAGCGTGACATATAGCGAATCTAAACGGGAGAATTTAGGATTTAGAGTAGCAGGTAGTACATATATACATGTGTACTCGTCGTATAACCGCGTAGACGTTTATATATAGACCGAGAGGGAAATATATTCGGAGACGCGTACACAGAGAGTACATAGAGTTGACACTATGTAGAGGATGGAGAGAGGCACCCGGCGCGTGGGTGCAGGTAGAGGGAAGAAGAGGTCAGAGCGCGAAACGGGCCAACCAATGGGGTAGGAGAGTCAAGTGGGGCGCGAAAAATGGGACGTCCCGCCTTCCTTTTCCTCCGCGATCCTCAAGCATCCCCTTTCTCGTCGCACGTTCCCTTGGGGTGTATATACCGCCGCCGAGGCTAAGGGTGAGGGTTGAGGGTGAGCTCGCTGATGTATAGCGCCGTGCGGGATGAGTCTCCAAAGATGTATATACGTTTATATACAACTGCGAGTGAGACCGCGAGGCAGAGCAATACGGCCGCGTGGGGGAACGAATAAGCACATAGCTCGTGCGCGCCTGCGGTGGTTGCTTGGAAGGGGCAACGAGCAAGGGGGCTTCTAAGGCACCTCGGCCACCGAGCCAGGGTCAGTCGGGTCGCAGCCCTGCACCCCTGCTCACCCTGTTTCGGATATTCTCTCTCTTCGATGTGCCATGCTCTTTGCACTCGCCCTCCGCCTTTGCCACCCCATATATAGTATTAAACCAATGAACCACATGCATATATGTCACTTATATTTCTACCACTACGGATTCAAACATCGCAGATACCGAATTCCTCCATACCAATATAATAAAATCCATATTCTTTACTCTTACCAACTTTTCTCTTAGTTTTGTGCAGTTCTCGCGTTTATCGCTTCAACTTTTCTCCTTAATACCGAACTATATTCCAAAGCCTCTATACAAGTATTCGCACAATCTTACAATACGACCAACACAATTATCAACACTGCAAACTATTCCCAGCCTTGGGAGCTTCTTGCAACAGATTTTAGCGACAAATTCATTGAAAATCTCGAATCAACCAACTTGAATGTGTACGGCGTGGTTGTTTTTTGAAACTACGAATCTCTGGACTGTCTAAAATCGAGATGGATTCATATGCGTCTAAATCGCCGACAGAAATATATGAAAGAAATCCTTTGGGAAAAGTTGTATCAAAAAGTGAGCGACTGATTAATCTCATTTACTCGCTGCTCTTCAACTCGTCGTGCATCAGAAAATGTAATGGAAGCAAAAACAAGAAGCAATGTTGCGAAATTTCAGCTTGGCAGCGAATCATTATGTAAGGAAAACTGGAATAAATAGTCAGACGAGAAAATTGCCACATATTTGATTTATCGATGTGTATAGATAAAAAATGTATGCGTTGACAACTATTCAACTGACAAATGTGATCTGCGAGATATTGCAAAAACTCTAAGGTAAGTTAACATTAATCGATACTCAAGTTATTGGCCAATCATGAAAGTGTCGGAATTTGCGGAGGCATGTGATGTCCCATTTGCTGTTCTAATAAAATAAGCGTAAAAAATATGATCGATCGTTGCCTTTTATACGAAAAATATGTTCGAACGTAATTGGAACGCTAAGTTGGCGTAAAAGCCTCAGAATTGATGAGCAGAAAAGAAATGAATTTCGCGAGATAAATTTACATCTCGCCAATCATTGAAACTGACAATGAAAAATGTAAAATTCCCTTTGCAATTATATTTAAAGTTTTCAACCAAGTTTTTCGATGAAACGGATTTCGTCTTTTGGTGTCGAGGGATTGAAAATAAATATAGTGGAGGATCGTGATCGAGAAAAACACTGAAAGAATGGGCATGTAAGGGAAGACTCGAGAGTACAAGAGCAAAGTGGCAATGTGAGTGATTCGGCGTATGCGGCGAAGGATCTCTTCGCGCCGTCGGCATCGCGTAACGTGAGTTAAAATTCTTTGGCACGTTTCTGTCTCGCCGGATACTTTTTTCTCCTTCTTCTTCTTAATCTGTCTGCGCTACTGCTGCTAGGAGACTTTTGAACCAGAGTCAATAATGCGGCCTTTGACTGAACCGTTCATTTACAGTCGGTGTTGACGTGGAGGGTCAAATTTAGGCTGTACGAACGTGCGCTGTTACATTAACATCCTTTTTCTGGTTAGTCCTCAGTATTTACGACATTAACGAGGTGCTGAGAGGATTTTCGATCATTGAGCTAGTCCAACGAGTGCTATAAAAAATCGCGAAAGAAAAGATTTATCGCTGGGTAAAATTGCACGAGGCCAGACGTTAGATTAGAAATTCTCAGAATAACAATAACCGATCATCAGGAAATCAAAAGCTTGGGAGTTTTGTCATTTTGATGGATGCTGAGGGAAATGGAGATCAGAGAGCGATTGCTGTGCGTACGGTGCATCGCCTTAATAGGTAAGAAAATGAGGTGCTCAACCAGAAGCCAATTATTCCCGACAAGTCATGTATGTACTCGAGAAGAAGGCGTATATAAAAAATATGATTCAGGGTGGGCGATGGGGCGCGTGCCCTCGAAAGCCAAAAAAAATCGACATGGGATCGCCTGCGGCTGAATGTATAGATATAGATTATTTTCGATGGATCGTAATACCGTGTGCGGTGTTCGTCTATATATAGTTGAACGTCGTGCCTCACCGCAGGGGCGGACGTCCCATTGCGGTTTGAGGGCTACTGAACGCAACAGCGTAACCCAGGACTCTGTCTCTCTCGCTCTTTTGCTCATACACACTGCCATTCGGAATAGGGGGTGTTGGTAATAGTACGTCCGTTTTGATGTGCACCAAACACAGTATAGTCCGGGGTATTTAGAGTGTGGAGAAAAGTCGAGCGGTCTGAAACTACCCCATCAGTTCACTATACAAAATATAAATACTATATATAGTACACGTGTATATTCGATAAAGCTCACAGTTATATAGGTTTATGTATTGCGTGAGTACAGTAGTACCCGGTGTATAGCAGGTCTTCAGCCGTCACTTTACACATACACGGTACATATAAGTTGCGTATCGTTGAAGGGGTGCCCGAACAATACGTTCATTCAATGCGTTAGATATGATTACCGGAAACCATCCCATAATTACTTTTTGTACCGCAGAACTCGACTCTTGGTGTAACGACGTTCGTTGCGGTTGCTCGTCGTTGGATGAGGTTTCTTTTTTGTGTTTTTTATTATTTTTGTTTTCTATGGAGTGCGTGCAATGTACTCGTGATAGCTCACAGTGATTTGTAATCGGGAGCGGGAATCTATCACCACAATAGAACGAGATCTTTAAACACACGTTGCGTATGGGAAAAACACGTTCGGATATTGTGAGGTTTGCGGACACTCATTGACAGTTTCGTGCAGTTGAAAAAAATTTCTTGCCCCCGCTTTCGCATTTAGAATATTTCGTATGTTCCGGCGCGGTGAGCTCGCACCGTTACACTCACGCCTTAAATCCTTTAACGGACAATCTCGCGCAGTCACGCAGTCACTAATGGACGCTTTATCCTTTTCTCTCACAGCCAAAGTCTCTCGTTCAACCCTGAATACCTGCTGCTGTGTGTCTATGTTTCCACCGAGCTTGCACGGCGCAGCCACGCCATACACCACCCTTATCAGCGGCTTTAATAGACACTCGCCCAAACACAGTGTCCCCCAACTGCTCATAAATACTCGCTACAACATCAAAGTGTGTCATTGTACATCAGGACTTGATAGTAGCCCGAAAACCTCTCCTTTGTGGATTTCGGAAGATCATGCTCGATGTGTATAGAAGCTTTGACGAGCGTATACAAAAGCGTCGCAACTTTCAGTCAAAACAGATTGGTTTATGCTTGTACTTTTCCTCTCATATTACTCTGAATGTGCAAACAAGACATTCTACAATATAATGAAGACGATATATGAAATTCTATGGTTTGGGGTGACCCGCGCAATTTCGAATGATGAAATTTTCACAACCGGAACAGTCGATTCTCGATGTGTCGCTCACCTTTCCTCAAGTTTTTCTTTTCAAACTTCCACGATAGTATCGAGTTTTTAAAAAATAGTTGTGTTTGTTCAGCATAATCGCCTGTGAGTATAGCGTGAAGAAAAGGTACAGATTATTAAGAGGAAGAGGCGCGAAGAAGGTGAAAAACAGATACCCCAGAGAACCGGGGCTTTTGGTTCGCTCGCGGTTTATTTCAAGACGCCCTTGGAGAGCTTTAGCTCTCTCGCTCTCTCTTCGCCTCTTGTCCCTTATCGCTACCAGCGTCTTGTCTCACGGGTCCCTCTTTTCCCCGGAGTCCTCTTTTGTTCGCACTTTTCTCCTCCGATAATGCTGCGAAATTAACTGCGCCTAGAAAGGGAAAACCGCAGGGAGAAAGAGCAGAAATAAGAGGGGAAGAGCTCGGCCGAAGAGAAAGCAAAACGGAGCTTAAGAACTCTGTTGCTTTTCGCAAAGGAACGGTTATATATATTGTCTATACAACTTCTTTCACTAATACATGCACGGTCGTGATCCCTATCTCTACGAAAAGAGAAAGATTTTGTCTCTTTTTGTATATTTTCATTTTTGACTGCAACATTACCGAATTGCACTAAATCTGTCACTAACAAAACGTCAATGTCCTACTGGCGGATTTACGTAACGACGCCTTGATGCTAATTTATAATATTGCTAATAAAAACGGTATGCACGCGATAGTCGGATCGAAATCTAAGCTCGAGAAAACCGGAAAAAAAACTCGAACGAGTATCGATTTTTCAATATTTTTCGATGTATTTCGATCCAAACGCTATAAAACGGTTGCGAAAACCCAAAGAACCAGAGATTCGTGGTATTTCTCCAAAATTTTCGTAACGATCAATTAAATTATCGATTCATACGATTTTAATTGCCGAATAAATATCGTATTGAATATTCGATGGTGTTTTGCTTTCGATAAGCCTGGTCAAAAGGTCTCATCCGCAAAGCTCATCCTGATAAGTTCGCGTGTACGAATAGTGATGATTTATGATTGCATATGTGTTTGCTGGAAATGCACAACGGATCCAGCCATACTATTATGCTAGACTGCCACGTTATATTTTATATAATTATCAGTTGTTCCAGTTGTTCCTAATTAATTTATTTATGGACTTGCTTCCCAACCCTTGGCGAATTGCCTCATTTTATATGTTCTACTCTCCATTCTGCTTCACAGCGAAAGGATAAGGGTTGCAGCAGGGAGATATTTACCTCTGAGAACTCTTGTTTCAAACCTTTTGGCTTGGTTCTATATACGGATGAGGGAACGCGAGGGGGGACAAAGAGAGATAGAGAAAACGAAAGGACGAGACCTTAATAACTTTCTTCGCTTTATTATCTCTCGTTATCGCTGCTGGGCTCGGAAGAAAGAAACTTTTCCGCAATGTTATATGAGAGTGACTCTCTCGAACTCCGCAATTTCGGCGATGGTCGCGCGGCGTACATATACAAATAGAAAGAGAGGCTTTGGAGAGTAAAAAGGACGAATGACCAGGGAAAAAACGAATAAAAGGGCGAGGGTACAGACGCGGAGGGGCGACTGAAAACTGGCCAAGGCCAGTACAGACTTTCGCGGCATCACTGGGACCAAGAGTTTGGGGTAATAACTTGCAAGGAATGAATACTCCATCCGCGGATTACGTGCTATATATATTTACGTTTATATCTACGAGAAAAAAAATCCGCTCTCCCTTCTTTCACTCAATGGTTTATAATTAGCAAAGAGATCGCGAGAGACTCATTTGTCTCTCGTCTCTCATTTATATCGTTTCGCGTTAAACTTGTTGCTCCTCCGAATTCATTTCTTTTCTCTTTTATTCTTCGTTACTTTTTTTCATCCCCGAAATACCTCGCTCTGCGCGGTAGCCCTTTGTCGCCCTGGTCTCCTGAAACTCCAATTTTTTTTTTTTTACTATTTCACGCCTCTATTTCTAGAACAAGTTTGCGTCGTTTGAAGGAAACGACACAATAAATCACGAAATTACAAAATAAACCTGAAGTTTTTGGTATTTTTGTAAAAATCGCCCATATCATCGAATTGATCACAATATTGATTCATGATTCCAAATGTAATGACAACTACAGTGAAATAAAAAGAGAAAAAAAAAAAACATTTAAGCGATTTTCCCAATACAATGGCGTTTTTGAATATTTTTACAACGATTACAGCACAATTATGGTAATTCTAATTTGTATTATTATTATCATGATTATTAGATTTCTCGGTGGAAATTCGATCGCTACCTGGACGGATCTCCATTTAATGGATATTGAACTATAAATCATATGGTTTCGAATAATGGCGTGCCCCAATGCGGAAACTGACAGTGTACTTTACGCATATGCGTAACTTGGCTTTTACTACGATATACATAATATTGAATATGGTCCGAGGAGAGGAAGAGCCCCAACGGTGGCTCGTAGAAATTTCGTGAGATTTGCATAGGGGAAAAACGGCTGCATTGTGGACATTTCTGTATATCTATACATAATCGAAGGCAAACTGGACCCTCCAATCTCATATATACATGGCAGCCACTAGCCGCGCGTATATTCGACCAATACACCGGCAAGCCATCTTGTCCCGCGCGAACGAAGCGACGCAGGTAAATGGATAGGGAGAGTAGATTTTTGCTGGTATTAAACACGTACGGATCACAGGGGTGGCGCGCAAAACTTTCCGATGGTCAGTTAGGACCATAAAGGGATATTGCATGGGCCTGCTCGCACTACGGTCATCACGATCACCTGTCCCCTGCACGATTAGTCCCGGTCAAGATTCCTCGTGTCCACGGCCCTTGTTCACTCTTGTGGGAACTTGTGCTCCCACGGAAAGGGAATAAAACACACGAACACACACCGGAAAGAACCCCCCTTTTTTGCGCTTGCCGTCAAAGTAGCAGTTTACGATTAATTAATGGTTTTCCGTAACCCCCTCATCCCTTCGGTCGGATCTTTCACTTTGTGCGACTCGTTCGTTCCCGCTTTTTGGGACATTCGACAGATTTTGCGGGATTTCATTCACGTTGAGATTTATTTATATTTTTCTTTTCACATTCCATAATTTTCTTTCGAGTTTTCATTATTCAACCGAGAACTCGATTGAAAAAAAAAAAATAAGACCATTTTTTTGCTCCTTTCAACACTATTATCGCCAATTTGGTCATTAGCGGGGAAAAAAAACTCTAAATTAAGTCTACAAAGTGCCGTGAGGCGTTCGGAAATTATTTAGGGTCAAAGTAGTCCATAAAGTTTGCGATAAGATTCGAATCTAAAATCCCGGATGGACGGTTGGGATTCATCTGCTGCTTTGCTTATTTCCCCCACGCCATCGAGTATGGTTTCGTAACCAGTACACGTTGTGAAGAAAGCAACGGAGAAAGCGAACGTTTATGTAGGAACGACGACTCGGTCGTAGAAAACGTTTAGGATTTTCTCAGACACAAAGAATTGCCAGCAGGAGGAGACGCGATGACCACTATTATGGCTAATGATTCGGTAGAAAAGCATTAAAAACGGAAGGAAGGTATTGAGTTTGTGTATCGCACTGTATAGCAGACTGACAAACTGTTCCTACATTGCTAATGGTTCTACGACAAACAGCGCTAAATATCATTTGGAGTCGTGATTTCATCGATCTTCTCGTCGTCGAACTTTGTAACTCGTGTAAACACAGCTAAACTGATTTCCCACCGCCTCGTTTGATGGAAGGTCCCCGGCAAATTTCCCGTATAGGCAACCAAATTTCTACAACAAATGTTTAAATGTTCGAGCGTCGGAAAATTCAATGTCCATCTGCTTGCTTTGAGACTATAATCTGCGGCAGCCTTTTTTGGCTGGCTGCGCAGCCGCAGATGTTTCAAAAATTCGTACCAGTCCTCTCTTATGAAGAATGTATCTTGAGCTACGAGCAAGACTGTGCTTATCTAAAGAGGCAATCCCATTGCTCGGATAATGTGTGAATTATTGTGACAGGAGAAGTGCATGGCTTTGGAATACTTGGAAGAAAAGTAGCTCCCACTGGTTCGTTGGATAAGAAGCTGCGATAACGCAGCACGCGCAACTTAAGGACTCATAAAAAAGAGGGTACGATAATTTTTTTTTCCAAGACTCTGCGACAAAATCTTTTTATGAAAGAGACATACGAAGAATATAAATTTCAATCTGCTCTAAATAAGTTAGTGAGAAAATAGTTTTTAGTGGGGAAGAACGAGAGGAGCTCCGGGGCGGGGGGAACGAAATTGAAAAAATGAATTTCATTTTGTTGTTGTGCTGTTTCCTTCGTGAGAACGTATTCGTTTTTTTTTTTACGTAAAACTTTGAATGGGCCATTTTTAATTTTGTTGCTCGCGCAGATCGTTGAAGTTTCCTGCGGCCTCAAAAGGCACAAATTCACAGGATCGAATGTCAGCTGCAACAGAACAATAAAGGCACGTGATTTAACAAGAAAATAAAGAGATAGTCGGAGTAATCAGTGCCAACACTTAAAGCCACCTGCCGGGCTTTCAATTGTCTTAATTTCCGGGCGAGAGATAGGCAGGTCTTCCTGTGCAGCGATCTAGAACGTAATGGCGTGACGACAAAATAATTTTCCATCGAAAACTAGATATTGCAGTATGTGCATGGGTGGACGATACAGGGAAAGGGGTGGTTAGAGCCCCCTACCGTGATGGCGACCACGGTTCGATGGAGACTGCGTTAACCCTTAAACCATACGCCGGAAATCTTTTTATACGCTCGCCCATAGTCAGCGTGTAACTTAAACAATAAAGCCTCATTGTACCATGAAGCAGTTGCGTTTTAACTCGGATGTTTCGTGTCTTTGGGCTCTTGAAAAGGAAACAACAAAAAAAATCAATTTGGAGGGAAAAGCTTGGAGTAGGAAAATATATAGAGACGAAAAACCAATCGTATATTTTATTTGAAACTCGTCATTATCCAGCCGGAGTTTTCGATCAAGAAAAACCCTTGCTTTGCTCCTCGTGACGAGTGTAAATTGCAGAAAGATCTCTAAATCACGATGCGTAATACTTCAGGGATACCGTAAGGGTTTTGTCGTCATATATACTTTCCCCTCGATTGACGCTCCGCCTCGCTAATGTCAGACCCTCGGTGACATATGGCCGATTTCGTGCCGCTACGTGTGCATGTATTACATGGAATGATTGTAGTGTGCGGTTTCACTTTCAACGGGCTGCGAAGGAGGAAGAAGCTTGCGCGCGAGCGATGCGTCGTCAATTTGTTGATCCACTCCCCCACCGCATACACGGTTTTATGTCTATAGAAGCAAACAGGAGAGTCTGTGTAAGTACAACCCTTGAAGCATTACATGGCGCTTGGATGTTACCTCTGCATGCTGTGTGTATACGTAGAGAGTATATATAGCGAATGTATAGCGTTGTAACGCGTTCGCCAGGCACCCTTTATATGCCCGGAGGCCGTGTGCCGGCAGAGTCCAAAACTCGCAGTCTATTTTTCGCGCGACGAGCATTGGGCTCGTCGCACGCGTTCGTGTAATAATCCCCGAGTCCGACACACCAACGCGCGAGTCGTATATACTTTCCCCCGTTCGAATTAGTGCACCGTCCTGGCGAAGCACAACGGCGCCGGTCTAAAACGTAACAACCCACCACCACAAACGATCGCGTCACTGTGCGCTCGCAGGACCAAACCAACGCAACTCCGCACTCGGCAGAGACACAGAAAGAGTTGTGTGTGGATGGGGATATATCTCTGTGCGAATACACACCCAATGCACGCATGCATGTTGGATATAGTTAAACACGGGGGTGAAGAAGGTGGTAGGTTTTCTTTCACATAGCAGCGAGTACATTGCCTCTCGGTATAAGCAGTAAAGAGGGAAAGAGCGAAAGAGCCAGAATATCTACGTGCGCGGATGCTGCGAGAAGAACCGTACCGTGCGGCTTCGTCGGTTGTAGAGTTCGTAGTGGGAGTTCGGGGTTGGGAGACCTCCCCCGGGGGCCCACCATTGTCCGGAATGCACTGATTAAAAACCCATTCCCCCGTGAGCTCGCTCGCTTTAACCACTCTTCGCTTTTCGTCCTGCCATATACACGTTCGACTCTAGACCAAATTTTCTGCGTAGCTACGTATCCATACTACGCCTATTCCTATATATTGACTAACAAAAATGTTGGAAAAAAACATCTCTCGACGCTCTACTCTCCAGCATTAGCAGTTTGCTTTGATACTGAAACGTGTTATGTATACCAACTGGAAACACCTTTTGTGAGACAAGACAATATCATTACTTTTTCCATAATTATGAATTTTACCAGCTCGTAAACGCCTATCGATCAATAATTAGCCATTTTTTTTTAAATATCCCATTACGTTGAACACTGCTGACTTCGATCTTGTTTAAATCTAATTGGGTGTTCACCACCTCATCGTCATTTGATGGAAAGGAAAAAATATGTGAGTTTTGAGAATTCGAGAGTTTTTTCAAGAATCACGTTGCAGAAATGTTTTGTTTCAATCGCGTTTTCTGTGTTCGGAGAGGGAGGAAGAATAATAAATGTAAGTATGCGTATATATGGGCACGTGATTCGAAGCCGCGACGATAAACAGCAATTTGTCGCGGATCGTGTGCCTAGTCAACGTCGATGACGACGATGACGAGGAAACTGCTGCTGTTTGAGCTAGCGCTCAGCGCGTGATTATGATTGAGGATAATTAGACGTAACGGGTAGGGGGAAAAGAGATGAAAACATAGTAGAGATGCGCACGATAGTTTTATAGCTACGCAGCATTCTTGCGTCAATAAGAACGTCGCTCGGGGCGTAACACATGCTGGTTGATGCTGCTTCATAGCGGAGCTAAAAACACCGAGAACTAAAGAAAGTCTACAACCAACTGAAACACGCCATATAGTGTCGATCAAGATTATCGCTCCATGTACGGGCATCGTTAAGACCATCGACAACGTACAATACCCTTCATCCATAAAACCATCACCTTTACCTTACCCTCCTCTCAATTTTTCTCCCATCCTCACACTTTGAAACACACTTATATCGTCGAAAACGATGTTTCCATATGTGTCGAATTAATCAAACATTTTTCAAACGAAAACATATAAAAATGTTTTTCTTCTATTAAAAACATTTCTTCTTATGGTATTTTATCGTTTCATCATTTTTTTTATTCCCGAGCATGAATATGCGAACATTCATTATCAGGCGTAAGCAGAGAGATCGTAAAACTTCAGTGCCTGTCCCGATTATGACAGGCTTTTACTCTTTCCTTTCCCGTAATATCAATCTCCATCGGGGACGGATTTTTACTCGTTATCTAATTTGCAGTCTATATAATTTCCCATCGTTATTCTCGATCGTTGCAGCTTCGATATTAAAAAAGAAACGATGACGAGTGCAATGGTTCAATTGTTTTTTCAATTGGAAATTGCTATGAATCTGGCGTTTGCAAAAGTTCTAATTAATATGAATAAACTTTTACGACGTGTTTGATTTTATTTTTCATTTACCGCAACGTGTTTTCTCCCGTTTTCAACAGCGCCGCAGCATCACGCTCGTTTACTTCGATGTGTGTGCTCGGGTAAGCGGATACAGTTGCTCGTCATCTACCTGTTCACCTGTCCGCGACACACCACAACACCAACCGGCTCACAATGTCTCTTTTCGCCGGTGCGACCGAAAGGGGTGTGCGGCTGATGAAGGGTGCCGAGTTACAAAGTTTCTGACGATGTGTCGAACCAGCTCGTGATTCCCTAACAACGCAACGTCCCTAAAACGCATTTGTATACCCGCATATTATTCTTACTAAATATTCTTAGCGTTGAACAATTAAATACGATTATTTAAGCGCCATCTTTTATCGTGGGAATTTCACGAACTCGCCGAGCTCCTGGGAGCTCATTCGAGATGTGGTAAATCGGCGTCAATTGTACCAATTACAATTTAATTCAGATAATTGAATCTCAATTCAAAAAGCTTCCAAAATTTGCCTTCGATCGAATTCGTATTCAGCCTGTTTGAAAAAAATCGAAATATTTACCTGGCGTTTTTCGAAGATTCAGAATCCCGAGTCGCAGCAAAGTTGTCCGTGCATCCATCGTTGTCGTGGATGATTCGAAGCGAGACTCGCGAAACGTCCGGGTTATCAAAGCGGGGAATGACTGCTGCCTGGAATCTGGTAATGTTGCTGAGATAACATACATAAATATACGAAATGAGAAGCTACGAATGATCATGTGATATATATATGTACGGTATGGAGTTTTAATATAAATAGTTATGTAGTTCGGTTGGTGGCCGCTTTGCCTTTGAGAGGGTATGGAGGCACCCGGACAGTAATCAGTCGACTCTATCGCGCGAGCGAGATGAACTGCGGAAGATTAATTAAGCCGTAATTACTGGACAGCCTCTCTGCGCACCGTACGCTAATGGGCAATCCGATATCCGTGAAAGGGCCCTGGGCCGGCACAGGCATCTCTGGCACAGACACAGGTCGAGCGTGAATAGGAATGCATATATTTACGTGTATATATATATAATAGACTGGCCGTTGGTCGCGATGACCACTCTGCGGGGCAATAGCACAACGTTCCAGCCGGATTTGGATTACATTTGCAGTCTAAACCGAGGGAGGCATGAGTTGAGAAAACTTTGATCAAAGTTCTCATTTTCAATCATCCTCGAGTCAATTATTATTATTACCAGATAATAATGTTTTCGGAAAAGTTTTTCAGTCTCCAAGTTCTATTAAATAAATTGTTCGAACGCGCGTTCACGTTTCTCGTGCTATTGTTCAAAACACGTGAATCGCATTGCAACGAATTGATTATTTTTCGGGATGTTCTAAGTTCGGCAACGATGCCCTCGAAGCGGTTCCAGTGACGAGGGCCTCGTAGCAGATAAAAGGTCATCGAAAAAAATCCAACCCTCTGTTCCTTGGACTAAACATAGAAGGTAATTACGCCATCCAAAGTGCAAACAATGCTGTTGTATATGTAAAGTTTGCGGGCTCCGGGTTGCTCGTTCCCCGTGAGAAACGAAATATTATAGGTGCTTCTCGATCCATGGGCATCTATAAACGACAGTTTCTCCCATATGTCCTTTCGGAATCGGGGGACTTGCCTGTACAAGAGCAAGGAAGAGACGCGCTCGTCGTTCTTATACCTGCTGCACGGTGTAGAGAAAAAAAATGATATGCGAAAAACCCGACGATACGTTTGGTTCATGCAGCGACTATGCTTTGCACCACACGCGCGGTAAAAAAAAATCAAGAAAGAAACGCGCGGAAGCAGTTAAGGCCCGAAGATTATACCTTTAACGTCCTGCGCAATGAATTACATGAGCATTAATCAGCGGGACGCCCCAACGAAAGGTACGCGCGGCCAAAATCACCCGAAACACCAAGACAATACATATGAGCGGTGGTGGGGTCGAGCAAGGAATATTTTATACACGCCTTACTCATATGCGCATACTACGTGTCTATATTGTGAGGTACTCCTTTCCTGCACTGCGTCCGAAACAATTTTTGATCCACAAGAATATTTAGCGATTCAATTTTTCTTGCAAAAACTTCGAAAACATGCCGTTGCAAACTTTAAAAGTTCATTTCATAGCCTGTGGCTTGTCGTACCTGCGTGTGAAAAAAAAAATGAAGTGGAGTTTGAATTCATAATTGAAGAAAATATTAATTACTTCTTTCGTGGGGGGATAACAAGGCAAACAGGTTGTTCGATTTCTTCGTTGAGTTGGATCTTTACAGATTGTCACCCAAATGAATCTTTCGATGGAATTGAATGATTAACGAGAATCCTGGCTGCTAATACGTCAGTTTGCAAATTAGTAGATTTTTTTGAAGAAATAAACAAACGTCTTTTGTGAGAAAGAGGAATTTGAAATGAGTGTTGAAGCGAACAGCACGTTCAAAAAGGAGAAGATCGAGGAATTTTTATTCAAGAAAATCTTAAATGATTTTCAATCTCAATTGTTGAGGGTGGTAATAAAGGCGTTGAGGCGTTTAGTCGGCTGCTCAAGTCGAATGTACGGAATTGGCGTATGTATATGTAGGTAAATGGCAGATTACGTATACACATATATCGAGAGGAGTATTAGCAAAGCTGTAAACACGGTAAAACACGCGTGGCTGCGTCTCAATCGGCGAAACGTCGAGTTGGCACGCGAATTACGACGCTACGGTACTCGGGTTGATAATACGCAACAGCGAAAGCACTAGCGAGGGCGATCGTGCGGCACACCTAAATCCTCGGCCTGTTTCTCTCCTCTTGGCGTACCTTTCTCTCTTTCTATCCATACTATATACGGAAGCTTTCAATGTGCAAACGAGCCTGTGCCTTCCATATGTGTGTGTATATGTCTTGGTGTGTACGCGGAGAGAGTAGAGAAGCGCGCAGAACGCGCGGGTGAACGTTAATCGCCAATCCTGTTAGCGCTGTCGACAGGGTAGCCTCCCGCGGCAAAGGATCATCCCTTAATCCGTTCATTCGCGTCCCTGCCGCAGGGTTTTCTCTTTCGTCCAACCACCGAGAAGGAGCGAGAGGCAAATGTATCGAAGCAACATTTGTCAATGTGTATATTCATATTGTGTGAGTGTGCGAAAACTGAATTCACGACATACCGAATGAACGAACATGGAGTACTCTCGAATCTGTTGCGGCGCCCCCGTCCTACCCGAACAACCGTTGAATTAACCGATGGAACACACACTGCTGGGCGCTCGCACGCTCAAGCACGAGTCACATCCGTGCATAAACGAGGCGCTTATAAAACGGTATTAGTCGTGGCTCATGAAAAAAAAAAAAATTAGTCGGATATGATGAGCTTATGTCCTGGATTTTATTCCCGTTCCTTCAACATATGGGAAAGTGACAATGTTGTTATTGATTCGTCTCCATAGTTGGATGAAAAAATAGCAAAGATGAAAACTGCGCAATTGTTCAAATTCGTATTCAAGTTAATTAATGACATTTTTGATAAAATTCGTCAATGTTGCACTTTTTCACGCTGTAAACGACTGAAATTTAATGATTCACTGAATTAGTACACGCGACGCCATTGTCATATAAATACTGTTATTTTGTTTGGACACATGAGCGATGGGCATCAACACATGGCGTTACGTTTATTCTCATTTCAAGGGTTAAATCAGCGTGTTCACAGGTGAGACTCATCCACGCCACCCTAAGAATGAGGATTCGAGATTTCTTTTGTGTTTGTACTTACCTGACGTACTTACCTGTGGAATATAACCCTTGAATGGAAGAAAAAAACTGCTCATTCTTCATGATCATAGGAGCGAGTCGGAATCGTGATTTGTGTCTCGTCCTGATGCGACCATCATATTCAACGTACGTGACGATTGCTCTGGCTCACGTGCATTCTGTTCAACGTTTTTGAGCAGTGTTTATTTACGTGCATCGATATGTAATTTTAGAAAATTGACTCGACCAGCACGTTCCAAACGAGCAGTGAAATTATAAAATCTAAATGTTACCTCAATTTCCATCTTCTCATCCCAATTTTTTTCCAATTCGATTTTGATAGAATCGACGAAATAGAAATAAAATTAAACTTCGATACACGTTGCAAATGGACTCAATGTTTTTTTTTCCTGTTCATTATCGTGCAGGCACAGAATTAATGCAGATGAAGAAATGTTCGAGATGGATATCTGCAGTGAGAGTCGAAAGATCGAGACTCTTACAGTTAAACGCCACGACGCAATGACAGATGATGTGAGAGAAAAAAGTGACGAGAGGCTGAGGAAAAAAACAAAAATGATATGGCAACGGAGAAAAAGGCTTTAATAAACATGTCTTACAAGGTGGACGCGCTTGGCTCAGTGTATAAAAACATGAATACACGTACACGCGGACCCATATTTTACACAGGCACGCACGAATAGGATGGGAAGTAAAGAACGCGAGACACGAGCCACACGCAGCATCAACGCGGTGACTCCATATGTATGCCACGAGGCATCGTGAATACGTGTTCTAAAAGAATAAGACGAGTTGTCGAGAAAAAAAAGGGATGGTGTAAAATCGGGGAATCGCATTATAGAGAGGATGTTAAAGGTACGGCGGATGACTGCGCCGTGTGTAGGTAATCCATATACACAGTCATACCTCGTGACATACGGGAGAAAAAGTTAATGTGAATTAAGAGATTAAAGGCAGGGCCCAAAATTCAGAGACTCTCGCAATCGTGTTTATTCACGAATACATTTTTTGTGACATTGACAGCGATGCACATGTGGTCGATGGTGAATATTCGAGCCACAATCTGCGAGCGTGAATTCAGACTTTTCGTTGATGATCGAAATGCATTTTTGACACTTTGTTGGAAAAACTATTGACCAAAATCCAAAATCCATGCCTAAAAATCGCACAGCAAATGAATCGCATAAACGGCTGAAAATTGGGAATTTGTGGTCTGCAGTAGCGTTATTGATTGGTGTTGCCCGTGTCGATATATCTATAGGATGAAAAGGACAACAAGAGTGGAGACAGGAGCGTAATTTAGAGTCGAACTTGGAGAACGTAAATGGAGGAGAGTGGTTAGGGGTTATGCGTATAGAAAAAAAAAAAGTAATACACAAGGATAAAATGAAAGAGTGAAGAGGAGACAAAGTTAGACGTACAAGTAGGGTTGAGGCAGAGATTCGGGACACAGGACTATTCAACTAACGCGGCGCGCTCGGCACAATGGATAAATGAGATTTTTTGCGAGCGATTGAGATCCCGAGTGAACGAGGTGCTATATATACTTGTAAATATGAGTGTATATGTGTGGTAAAGCGTGTATAGAAGAGTCGGACGCACAGCGTCATTGTCTCCCCGGGGAAGGAACGAGAGTGTACCGATGATAGGGTGCATCCCCCGGGACAACGACGCCGACGACGACTGCGGGGATGAGCCCTGCCTCTTACTCCCTCACGCTTTTTTACCACACTATATAAACCTCGCATCTATACATACATACACGTAGCAAGTATATCGCACCAAGAAAGGGTTTTTACTAAGAGAAGGCTTTTAATACTTGCGGTACGACCAAGAGCTTCTCGTTCTATTGTCGATATAAAACGCGATTCGAATGCAGATTATTGCGTAAATACGAGAGTGACGACTTATATATCTATGCTGCATTATGTGCATTGAATATGCGATCTGTACAGAGGGAATAAAAGCTCGGAAAAGGACTGCTGCTTCGTCGTGTATGTATATTGTGAGTTAAAATTTCCTTTTTTTCGTATATATCTATCATAAGTAGACGCGGGCAGAGTGTATCGTGCATGTACATCGACTATAGAGTACACGGAGTACGCGTATTGCGAGATAGTCGCTTGAAACATACTTGAAACGCAAGTAGCGAAAGGTACCGGTACGATATTTTTTTTTTTCCCCCAATGCTTCTCCTTCCTCACCTCATTCTTTTTTTTTCTCTCTGTTTTTGTTCGATTTTTATTCGATGGTTGTTGTTGTTTTTTTTTTTTACTTTCGTGCTGCATTTCCATCAGCTCGGCTAGTCCAAAGGCCTCTCGCCGCTATAGCCTCGCTATACTAGCCGAGAAATGCATTTGAACGCGCGGGAGAGAGAAGCTCATCGAGCGAACTGCTCGCGCGTCCAAGAAACCCGAGGGTCGAATTCATACGCCGAGAGGTCCGTTTGCTTCTCGCTCACGGCTCGTACATCAACCTGTCACGATTAATAGCGCCTTCTTTTTTTCATTATTATTATCCTCATGACTATTATTATTATCATTATTTTACTTCACGCTATTGCACTCGGACGAGATCCCAGAACTCCTGGCTCTCCGTGGATCTTTAACACACTCTGTCTTATTTCACCACACACTGCTCCAACCGTACGTTACGAAGGAAGGCCGATTAATAGCATTGTACGTGCCAGGTATGTTCCACTCTCGGTGTACAACTCTTTATAGAAGCTTTTGTTCCTTCGGCTCATCACCATGAGCTTCTATACTTCCTTCAGATTCGAGTTATGCAGTTATCGCAGCAGGCTCACGGACCAGAGAGATATTGTTTACGATTTTGTTCTCAATGTTTTGTTATCCATAACGCTGCCCACACACCCTTTGCAGAAACTCCGCAGTTTTTTTTGTACAATTTAGTAATTCAGTATGAATGAATTAATTTCATTCTACTGGTTGGAAATATAGCGATTTTTTCATTTGATTCGGATGTTCGAATTTTTCAGTTTTCCAAGCCATACCGAATTTTTCCTCCTTCTGGGGAATTGTCAGGATGAGCGAAAATTCAACGAGTATTTAGAATCTCAGTTTTTTCGTATTTAAATGTGAAAATTATAATGCTGAGACGTCGAGGGAGGGGGGATGGGAAACAAGAGAAAAAAAATCTTAGTATGGAACGTCTCCTTGTTCCATGACCACGAAACCCTCAGGGCACAGCCTCGGCTCATCGCGGACTAGCGCTTGGTTATGCTACACCCCACGTGAAACTCAATACCATTATAAACGCGTGGCCCTCTCTCGTTTTCACGACAGGGTTTCGCGTTCGCAAATTGGCGTGCGGATCCCGCGACGGTATTACACTACAAACCGCACTATACACAGCTGACACGATATAGTCAATAAGAGCGCGCGCGCGCGGTCTCTCCGCGGTGCAAGATTTCGACACCGCGCGCGGCTATCTCGGAGAAACTCTCGTTCATCTTCTCCTTCTATGTATACGCATTCGATATACATATATAAGCGTGTTCTTCGCGCGCCTCTCACTATAGCCTCTCTCGACCCAATTATTACACTTCACCTCCGCGCAAACGTCACGTTTGTGCCGTCGACCAACCCCCTTGTATTTCGGGCATGGGATTATTAATTGAGACACGGATTAATCGCGGAACATCAGTCTTATTTCTCGAACCACGCTGCGCAAGTTTACTCGATCATTATGCTCCGATCGTCGCCTTTTGAAGTGTGTGAAACTGAGATTTCGCCGTCACTCACTAAAATGAGAGTCGTTTCTGAAGAGACCTACGAAACTGTTTTTATCAGCAGGAATAGTATATCACACTACAAGGGCAGAACGCTTGAGATTCCTGCACTACGTATCATTATGTTGCGCAGTTCCGGGCTTTCAAACTTCTGCCCGTGTGGTGTTTTGGGGCGATCGTGTTTTTTTTTACCAATGCAAGAATCTCGGACTTTCTGTATCGAAATCGATGCGGAAAATGCGTACTTTCGACCGAGGTATGAAGAAAAACTTGGTGGGCTGGGTCCGACGATTTCCTCCGATGAATGATAAATAGCGAAATAAATCAATCCTTGGGTTTTGAAATGAAATTGAGCACCCAACGCATGTTATGTAGATATTTATCGTTCGCTCTGTTCCATACATTAAATGTTTATGTCCAACCAATAGACATTAACAATCCAAGCCGGAATCTCGTTGACCCGTTATCGTAACGTAATTGCAAAATAATTATGTGTTTGGCACTCGGCTAAACATTATTCAAAATTATGGATAGCGCGTGCCGGCGGAGAGCTGCAGAGCCTGAATTGCACGAGGCTGAGTCTATTCACCAGCCGTGCAACCAACCGACCATGTATAATAGCAAATATGTAGCATGTCAATGTACAGAGTGTCCCGTTGCTGCGATTACTACGACCGAACATTTCCGGTGGAATCGAATCTTGTCACCCTGTCGGATGCATTTTTTTTCTCAGCCGTTTATCTAGATTATTTATCGTTTGAAAAACGAAACGTGTGCTCGTGATTTCCGATCACCGACGACTAAGAACAAATATTGAAATTTAGTTCCTTCACAGGCTAATTGATTCGTTATCGAGCGAAGATTCAATTCTATCGAAATTCCAGAATTCGTTTGAACGTTTGAATGTTTCAACGTTTTATATGTTTCGAAAGCTTATGGAAATACAGCGAGTTGAGATCTTCGGAAGAACTGTAAGGATAACTCACGCGATGCTTTTCTGGTATATAAATATGCAACGGGTTCATAGTCACCTCCGGGGTCAGTAAACGTTCCCTCGTTGTGATCGTCATGACACCAGGAAGGCAGTAAATCGTTGGTAAGTGGTTGAAATACGCTTCGACCAATACATTTCGTGTATCTCAGTCTCTCGCGATCCGTCTTATTTTATCAGGTGCTTGAAAATTTCTATCATAAGACTTATGTAACACATTTTTTGAAGAAATATTTTAAAAATATTGAAACCCAGTGACTTCTTCGCTGTCGTAGAGCAAAATTTAAGGGGAAAGGGTTTTCCCCATCTTCCATGCTCCGAAGCTGATACTCGTCATACTTGATTTGCGTCAAAAAGCCACTTTTTTGATGGATATTCCCCAGTGTCGATTTCCTCTTGCGATATTCTTGAGTGAGAACGAATTGAATTGTTGTCGTGCGTTCTCTGTCGTTGGAGATAGGATAAAGGTGAAGAATCAACGAGGTTTGAGTCAGGAAGAAAATAGAATGTTAGACACAATTACGAGGCAGCAATAAGTATATATATCCATGATGAAACGCACATAATGTTGGGAAGATCTATAGGACAGCCGCGCTTGGGAAATCTTGGAAACTTTCATTAGCCCGCATTAGCGGTTGTTCTGGTGGTATGAAAGTGGCTTGAGGGCGGCTCGGTATATCCGAGGCAAAGGCGTTAATCTGCCAGAATTAATCCGACTCGGTCGGTTGCTTTCCCTCAATATGCCAACCGGAGGATGAGAGACTTGCGCGGTGTGCGAGCCCCTCTTGATTCGACGTTGCCCCGGTAAAACCACCCCCGTCCTGGCACTCGCTCATCTCTCTTGGCTCGTTTTCTCGCTTCCTCTAGATTGCAGAAACCCTACAGATACAACGTACGCCTGTATATACGTATTTGGCCTGCTTGTGCGTCTGTGTGTGTGTGTCTCTCTCTCTCTTTCTCTGCTATACACAAAGTGTATTGCGCTTCATGTTGGAGGGCTCGCATTTCTATACCATTCTACCCTCCATGGGTACTATTCACATCCAGAGAGATGGAGGGAAGGACAAGAGGCGGGAGCACAGTAAAGTGTGCGAGTCGGTTGAACGCTATATACTCCTCTCGCCTGGTCGCCTTCCGACAAAACGGACCAATCCACTTGAGATCCGATACACTAATATACAGTACACAGAGTATAATGCGCAGCCTAACACGCCGTCATAGATATCCTCCTGGCTTAGCTCTTCATCAAATCCATTGCGCCAAAACGCGCGGAAACTTTCGAAAGTTTTCCAAAATGTACACATTTTGTAAATACTTTTCCGATTGAACCAGTGGATGCGTTTACAGATGTGGGGGGGGGGGGGGGCTTGATCTTCGAAATGACATATCTATCATTTTTTTCTATCT
The DNA here is from genome assembly GCA_037043255.1 of Diadegma fenestrale. Classification (NCBI taxonomy): domain Eukaryota; kingdom Metazoa; phylum Arthropoda; class Insecta; order Hymenoptera; family Ichneumonidae; genus Diadegma; species Diadegma fenestrale. The sequence goes on from CM073316.1 coordinate 3,384,908, forward strand.
CCGGGATTTATACGGGCCGTTTGTAAGGAAAATAAAAAAAGACAGTTTTGAGCAGAGCCGGATTCGTCTTGATTTACCGGACGCCGAAGACCGATTTGTATAAAGAGATCGAACAAATATTTTATCGCTATTATTGTTTGATCAAGTTGAATCCGCGTACCCAGGTGCGATCAATGTTGGGGAATGTTTTCGCAATGAAAAACGATACAATAAAATGTAAATAAATGAAATGCTAGTTCACTGGGTGCGTATGTGTAATTAAAGAATATTTTGCTCTCTTTCTATCTGGCAACTGGTTTTCTCTAATTACCATTAGTGTGAAAGAAATCGATTGACTAGTACGCGGTAATGAAAAATAAAAATAGAGGGTAATGCGGTGCTTGGGGCAGATACGGCGATACGAGCATAAATTCATAGATACGCGCAATCGATAGAAAGTGAGAACTGGACTGGTGATATGTGCCTTTAGCCGCAGTTCCATGCCACATTTTCGCATCCAGCTCGAGAAGTCTCCTTCTCTAGGCCTTTTTTTAAATTCTCACTCGCAGGACCTCCATTAAACATCGACCGATTCGACGACTCAACGACCCGCGTGTACTCCGGTTCGTATATTTTTTTTCTTCCTTTTCTATTCTCTCTAGCACGGCGGTCTCTCGCTATTCCGCTCAAACAAGACCCGCGACTCCCCCTGGTTCGAGCAGGGGTCTCAATAGGTTCTCGTCCGGTCAAAGAGGCGCGAGGAAAAATTCGTAGCGACCGTGCTGTTCCATGCGATTCTATCTTTTTTTTTTTCTTGCTTTCTTCTTTCCTCTCTCTCTCTCGCAGTTGACAAGGTCCGAGTGGTTCGGCCGGTTGTATTACTGTACTACACACCGTTGCCATACGATCAGTCAAGCCATCAGGCGGCAAGCAAATAGATATCGACGTTACTCGTCGTTAATTAAAAAGTCGTTGAACGCTTCCAGGAAAGTCCGACTGTCGACGCGTTCGTGTCTGGGCGAAAATGCTTTTTTATGGGCGCTTTCTGGCTCTTTTTTTTTCTTTCGGTCTTTATCCTGCTCTAAACATTCTGGCCGACTTCACTCAGGATCGCGCGTAGGTTTCGAGGCTAAAAACACCGTTCGAATGAATTGCAAGTGCCAGCGAAACGCTTTTCCCTCGTTTCTCGATTATTCCGTTTTATTGCAAAACTCCCCATGACATCTTGAGATATCAGTCTATTTAGTTTTACACACCTATCTCGTAATAAGCAACTCGAGTCCGCTGCAGAGACTGCTCGAAGGACCAACTTGAGGTACGAATTAATTTTAAGTTAACGTCTGCTTGACACTACGGACCGAAAGCGACGGTCTTGTAAACGTTTTTACGAGCCCGTGTGGCCACCATACATGTAAACCACTTAACAGAGGCAAATTGACTATAGTATTACCGACATGTCGACTCACCCGGACTGCTACACCCTCTCGATGCATTTCTCCTTCTTCTTATTTCGTTCTCTTTCTTCCTCTCATTCGATTGCCGAGAAATCGATTACAGTTTCGTTTTATTGACCATTATGGGTCCAAAGAGCTCCCTAACGCACTCTGCGCTCTCGGGAAATACCGAGACTCGGGCACCGACTGCACTCTCGGCTTCACCGCCTCTGGCCACTCGCGTTATACGCGCTATACTCGATATAGGACATTCCATGCCAAGCTGGACAAACTCAATCACCTCAAATTATATCAATCATGGTTTTTCCTCAATCCAATCGGCTCCATAGTCAGAAATTCTAATTGAAGTCGAAATTTTCGTTGTGCGTCCTTGAGGATTATCCGAACGATGCTAAAAATATTCTGAATTGATAGTAATCGTGAACAAATTATTTCCTGTTCACCATTTCGCCGAATATTATTCAATTTACTTGAAATGTAACGACTCAGCTCAGTTTTCATTTTTAAAAAAACTTGGAAAAATGCTGGAAAGCTGAAAGCGGAAAATATTCTAATAATTCCATTCCTAATTGACGTTTCCGTTATTCAGGACTTTCGAAATAGCGCGTGTCTATTGAGAGACGCGGCAGCGGCTCGACGCCAAGAATTAAAAAAAAAAGCGTAGGGCGAGCCCACCGCACTCTTATATACAGAAAAATAGACGTTTTATGACGTCACAGAAATTTTAAATCGTTTTTACGGGAAAACGGGGCGACAGGAAAATTTCATATTAGATTTGAATTTTCTACGATTTTTTATCTTTCGAATGGTCCTTTGTGGAACGAAATCCGTTCAGGCAATCCAAAGAAATTTAACATTGAAGATTTTGGTCGCGCGTTTTGCGACGCTCTCTGTTTCTCAGAGTTTCTTGGAGTCGGAAGTAAATAATTAACCACAAATATTCTTGGCGACAATTCGATTAGCTTTACAAATTCCATTCCACTCGCCATAATAAACGAAGTGTTTTGAGACGTTCAAGAGTAAACCGCGTTACAAAATGCAGTGTTTTCTTTCCCAAGACGATAAAATACAAAAGTGGGAGTATTGAGAAAATTAGTCCGAGAAACTAGAAGCACGTATCGCCGAACCTGCTGGTAGATAAGATTATTAAAACAATAGTCCGTTTATTGGGCTGCTGTCTCTGAAACGTCGGATCGTCATTACATCGTCATCGCGTCGGCGCGAGTGTACGTTCTCGACGACTGCACAAGCAGGACGATGAAAACGACGGGAATATCAATTCACGAGAAATCGAGAGAAATATTTCCTTGGCAAGAATTCTTAAGCTCTTGCGCACGGCCATAAGGTTCCCGCCGCGGACTGTGTCCCACGAATAAATTATACTTTTATTCCTCGATCGCAATCACAGACGTATTCATCCGCACATACCCAATAGCTTTACATACATATATACGCGCGTACATTTTGCTATTGAGGAAGGTACTCCTTTTCCCTTCGCCTTTCATATTCTTCGCAGTCTAAATTTTCAGCCCTTGCTATGTGTATTAAGTCCAAGAGACATGTCCTTCAGACTTTCTGAAAACTAAATTATTCGGAACATCGCGCTATGTCATCGAATTGGACGAGTTTCGAACCATGAACTGTTTTTCCGAGATCGCACGGAACTTAATTAATTACAGATCTAAATAAATTATTCATCACGCCCAAACATTTCAACGTGTTTATACAGAAACATCGTTTTTTCTTGCAAAACTAAATTTATATTTTAAAAAGTTCGATGAATCGAGATTATTGAATCAACCTGCATTGCGTAATCAATTTTTTTTATTGTAATGAAAATATTTTGTCGTTTTCTCTCGTGGTTGATTAAAAGAGCGTGAAAATTGAGTTTGAGAGTCGAAAATAATATTTGGGAGTCACTAACATCGCGCGATCGTTTAATGTTCCAAGCGATTATCAAAGTCAACAAGAAAGAAAAAAAAAAGTTGAGGATAGCAAACCTAGTAAGGTAAGAAAAAATCGACATATTGAGGGAAAGCATCTAATGCCAGTTGTTTGGGTTAAAAAGCGTGGGAATGGAGCGCAAGCTCAGTTTGGCTGGGAAGGCGATAGAGATCGAACGCTTGGCCGATGAAGCCAATTTTCTCTGACGTTGGAAATTGATCGAAATTCGATATTTTTCCAATCTCCATTTAGCCGAAGAATCCCTCGGCCCGAGATAACAATACGTTTGAGTTGCAAAAATATAATAAGGTCACAAAAGTATATAGATTATTATTTTAGGAAAAAACGGTCGCCGGGGCAGAAAACTGCAAACACAACGACGACACTCGCGCATACTCGAAGCTCCGGCTTCTTCCGAGTTAGAGGAGCGAACGAGCAAACGAGTCGGCATAAATAACTCCTCTCCCGAATGACCATAAATGCGTGTCTGAAATCTACGAAGCGTGACTCCTCGTCGGTTTAATGCCTTTCCGAAGAGCGAACAGGGGTGGAAGAGGGTAAAATAAAAAATGAGAAACACAGGGGACGAGAGAGAGGGAGAGAGAGACGAAAAGTAAAAGACGCATGTGTACGTGGCACACAGTCTTAAATCGAACGATCTTCGGTTTCTTTCTCGTCGGTCCATCGAGTGTGCTGCCGGACCATGTCCACAGATGTATAGATATACATGTGCAAAGGCCTGAAAAACAAGACGGCGTAATTTACACGAACGAATGTGTGAAAATGTGTGTATAGTGGCTTTTTGGTTGCTAGCAGTCCACGCAGTATATGAACGAGAAGTGTGCATCGAGACTTGGTTCTTCACGCCTCCGCCCAGCATCGCACGACGCACGACGACGATAATATGACTTTAGTTTTACGAGCATCCTTCTCTCGTTTCTCCCTGGAATAAGATTTTCGCTCTCGCACACGTTTGAGAATCTCTGAGACCCTCTGTGAATTACAAGACCTAAACGATGGCGAGAGAAGAAACTGGTCGGTCTCTTATCGTCATTTCTGAGCCATATCATCGATTACGTAGATTGTAGACTACACAGCGTGTTCTATATGACGATAACTTCATGGTGTGCGTCCTTCATTGGAGCACCTATCCCTCATGTCTAGATTTTTTTCCTTTTCCATGTACAAAAAAAAAAAACAAAAAATATTCTGGGCCTTCATTCTCGTTGATAGATATTTTCCTGCTTTCCTAGTCTCAACGTGCGATCGTCCCTCATAACTCATCCATCCCTCCTTCAGATTTTATCTTCGTTTCCCCGAAAAATGTCCTCTGCTCTCGCAACCCCGCACTTCACTCCTATGAAAGATACCGATGACGTTTTAGTGTCGTTTTCCGAACGATTATCGTGATTTAACGGTTTCAACGTCGATATTATGGAATGATTATATCATCCTTTTATTTTCATCTATTGGAAGCTCAATGCTCTCGATTGAATCAGTATGGAATATATGGAGCAATTCAACTCTGGAGATTTTCAGACAAAGCCCGTAAAGTTCGACCAACAAGTTTCACTTGACTTACTTGATTGGCGGAGTAGACGCATGGAAATGAATCGTGTCCCTTTCCCTCACGAGCAGCCATAAAGCAACTTAAGTATCGAAAACAGACACTTTGTGATGTTCACTATTTAAAAAATTCCAACACCATCGAGCAACAGTAAAGATTGTTATTTCCAAACGCAAATTTTGTAACTGACGACCCGCTCATGCTGCTGTAACTTTATATCCGAGTTGAGTATGATTTGTCAGTGGCGTTTATGCGATTGTATATCTATGAATGCTTTTCACAATAAAATCCGTCAAGTTAGGCACGTCTTGCGTCCTGAAACCTTTTATTTATACGAGACTTAATTATATACTCGCAATGAGGCCAAGTAAATTATAAAACTATTGGAAAAAAATCGGCCATCCAATAGTTAGTTATTGTCGATGCAACGACGAGGAGCGATTGCTCAAAAGATCCTGCTCAGTCTGATGGGAACGAAGAATCGCAGAGGATAGAGAACTAATACGGTCACAGAAACTGAAACCAACAAAATTAGATGCACTTTGCTCAGTGAGGAAGCTGAGAAAACGAGGAATAAGGGAAACGGTTCCCACATGTGTCAATAACGACACAACGCATGCACTCTTACGCCGCTCTTCCGCATATGAACATTCGCCGACAGTTTACGTTGGGGTGCAAGTCGCGCACCGGATGACCGCATGTGGTTGATTCCTGTGAGAAAAAAAAGAAAACCCTACGAGAGATTACGTGCTAAAGTGGAAGGGAAAGGAGGGGGGAGGGGGGATTATGCGTTGAATTTTTGAATATTCGCATACACGAAACATTATTTGTGTTATATGAACGTATACACATTGACTCGGTTATTTATAACCAGAGATTCTTCTGGCGTTTCTCTTGTCCAGGGTTACGAGACGGATCGAATTCAGATTTCTCGTCGTGTATTTTTGTTTAAAACGTTTATGAACCGTGTCCGAGGGTGATTTTCGGTTTGGCTCTCTAACTCTCTCTCTCTCTCTCCGTCTTAGTCCCCTCTCCTATAGAACCGCGATTGGGTCGAGGATACATCAGGAAGAGTCCTTATGGCTATAGTATGGGGAAGAAATTCGAGCTAGCCAAAAGAAGGGGCTGATGGTCAGTGAGCCGGTGTGTCCTTGTGTATTCTATATGTATACACATCTCGCTCTCCTCATTCCCCGTTTCCGAGACCGAAATCGCACCCCTATATAGTAGTTTACCCAGCCGGACATGCAACCAGAGAGCCTGCGTTCCCATGCACTGCCCGGGCTATAAGAGTGCTCCGCGTGAAGCACGCAAGCAAATAAATTCTTTCCGCTGGGACGGAAATCAAATTTTTGAGGGAAAAACGACCAAGAACTTTCGACCAGTCAAAATTAATGGAGATATGTTTATGGGGAGACGAGACCGAGGGGAGCGATCGCTAACTTTTTAGACTAGTATTTTTCGAGATTTCTCAAATCTCGGAATAAATAGTATGAGAAGTTTCGAAAATGTCAAGCCTCGATATTATTTTCGCTTCTAAATTTAGTATTGAAATTTATTTCCAGAAAAACTCATCAATTACGAAATTTTGATTTGCACAATCTTAGTAATCGTTGATGAATCAATTATACCAAAATTAATTGGTTGCTTCCTAATTAGTTCATTTTGCACGCACACACCAATGTCCAGCTGAGCGTTTTAATTTTATAAAATTCAAAAAGTATTGAGAGTCGTTTCAAGTGACATTTGCGTAATTTATTACTTGATTTTCCCGTGATTATCGGTTCGTAATGGGTGTCGAATTATGTGCGCGTTGGAGCTGAAACGAGGGTGGCGAGGGTGCGAGAAAAATACACTATCGAGCTGCGAGGGTGAGTAAGAAAACGATGAATACTTCCGGTGGCAGGTGACTCGTGAGCTGACTACTAGGTGAGGGTCCAGAGGTCAATAATACCCATTACAACAATGTGCGGTCCACTGCTAAGCAACGATACAAACCGCTATACACTCTGGATAATATAATGCCAGTTAGCACCCCGTGGTCGTTTGTAGTGGGTGCGATCTGTTGTGACACTCGTAACGGGAACAAACAAACAATACCGACTACTTTTCTTTCAGAGTGGACCGAAGCTCGATGTTCCCGTGTTCCATTTCTCGACCCGATGCGCGGCCTTATTTTGAAGTGAATTTACGACGATGCACCAAGAATTTTGGTGCATTCACGGAAACAAACATTTTGTCGACTGAAATAAATGCAATCAGTTGATAAAATTTGAGTTAATTCAACCAAATTATATTTTAATCAAACTGCACTTCTCAGTTTCAATTAACAAACTGACGAATGTTATACAAACAAAGCGATTCAACAATTCCATTTATTTCAAAGGACCATTATTGTTTTAGTTGCATATACAAATGGTTAGTTTAATGGCAGAATGCATTCAGTTCAACATGGTCACGAAGTTGATTAAATGAGTTTATTTCGATGAAATAAATCATTTGTTGTTTCAGATGGAATGGTATGTTCAAAACGACAGTATTTTTATTGATTTATACGATTATATCCAAGTGAATAATGTATTCGAAGCGTCCAAGTAATTTTGCCACGGAATGATTACAAAATTGTAATCATTCGGTGGCTTCATTAGTACGATCAAGAATGACAAAATCATTAAAAGCGATTATTCATTCGCAATTTATTTTCAGTTTAGAAAAATAAAACGAAAACGTGATGTATGTGCGGAGGTTGCGCAACCCTCAGCGCGCTTGCTAGATTTTGATTACGAGTATCTTTATCGGACATATGTATGTGTATAAATATGTAGATTATCTGGTCACAGATACACGTTATGTAAACGCACATGTATTCTTCCTGAGTCTGTGATTTATCACTCGATTTTGCGCGTGATGGAAACCCGCCGCATGTCACATTTTTAGACGCACGAAATCGAGGTTGCTGTAATAATGAACAAATTATCGAAATTTCGATATAAATATCGAGTATTCTTGGGCTCGAAAAATTCGAATGGAAATCACAAACTGGAAGCGCTTCGATTATTTAAAAAATTGATTTCTCTCACTCAATTTTCGGCATTAATTAGTGTGCATCAAGTTTGTGCTAATTGAAATTCAATTAAATAGTATTTTACAGCTGTAGGTCGATGAAAATTGCGCTAATTTCATCGATTCGTGAATCGGTGGGTCGCTCTATCGATAAGGGTTCGACGTTCGATCTCATTGCTTTTTACATATTTTCATTCTATATTCGATTCCGCTTTTCGTTATCGGAGTGTGTACGCTTTGCTATCGCGGGCAAAAATATATATTTATGTGTTACAAGACTCAGGCGCTTCTGTGGATACGAGTAAAGTTGTTTATTCACTAAAAGCAGCGATAACGATAGATAAATTGGAAGTTTGAGACGCGGGAAAGAAAATGAGACGAAATAAAAATTCGTACTCTCGATATTCCCGAATTCATAATTATTTTTAGCATTGACTGACTCGCAGGAAAAAATGTATTTTGTGTAATTTGTATGCGGAATTCGGCGGATATTTCAAGTCGATTATATTTTCAGCACCTGCGAAATTCGGCCAGTGAAATTTGCGGATCGAAGAGGCTCAAATACGTTTATTGAAAGGAAGTAACCGTTTGCGACCTCGTGACCCCACGGTGAACCCCGGGGCGAGTATACGGCTTGGAAATAATTTCGGTACGACACCTTAACGTTTTTGGTACAAGTTCGGTGCTTCGTATATACGCTTATATCGCGTATAATAAGATTTTCAGTTCCGTATTGCTGGCCCATATAGCGAAACGAGTTGTGCAACTCGTTTTGCGTACGCCACCCTAACGCCAGAGTCCTCTCGGTTCTCACTGTCTCTCGATTTATCCATAAGCAACATTCTCTTTCGAGCTTGTTCGTCCTCTTCTCCTCTTTTCCTCTCCCCCTCTCTCTCTCGCGCTCGGCCTCTCTCACTAACTTTCTTGTATGATAATCAAAATTCGACAATCAAGTTTAGCCGTTCGAAAATTGTATCCCACGAGGAGAAGTTTCCGTGGCGGGACGTCCCGCAATGCGACATCGCGGAACTAGTTTTTCTTCTTCTTCTTATTCTCGGTTTCTGGTACTCTCGAAGTGACAACTGTGAGTCTCGACAGATACGTGCGATGGAATAACGGCTGTAAATAAATTAACCCAAGGCCCCCGATATATCTCTCGCGTATTCCAGCAGGCGACACTTTTCGGAGGTTGCAACTTTTCGAAAAATCCACTTGTCCCGCTCCTGTTCAATTTAAGAATAACGAACGTTCACACGGGGCATTTTTATTTTAATCCCGATGGCTCTTCATCGTTCTCCGAGAACGTATAGGAACAATAAACACGGATCCACACATTTCATCTGCGTAAGAGTCCCATTTATATATATAGATCGATATGGATAAAAATATATGTGGATTTGTACGTATTGTCTACGCGATAGACAACTTTCTATGGCCAAGCCATGCAGGGACAATGAAATATCGATGCTTACATTCGGAGTAGAATTGCGTAATGTATTCGTTGCGGAAGGGGATAAATGCAGGGGACAGAGCGAGTACGGATAGGTGAACTTTAACTATAAAATGATCGAGAAAAACGTCAGATCGGATCGATGGTTGGATTTCTTACGGGGGTCCTAGGGTATAAAATTTACGCATACAAATCTAAACACGGATATATAGAATAGAAATGAGAGAGGTGGGTCGTGGGGGGTTTTAAGAAGTGAGCAGTGCGTAACACAACGCTTTCCTATATACATTAGGAAAAGTCCTCGGTTTGTACGTGTCCTAGTGGCTCGCACGACCCTCTTGCGCGTCCTCGCAGCCTTAGAGCATTGCTCGTACGACCCAGACGTACACAGCTGTCCCCCGAGGTCCTTGCCTTCTATCCCGTGGCGGACTGCAGATGTCCGGTCTACCAGATTGGCCCTAGAGCAAGTCTTGACCGTCGCGCGCGGTACTGCGAGAATTAACGTCGCATTGGGCACTACACTGTGAGAAAATCCAATCCACCGGCTATATGTCTACTTTGGTCCTCACACACGGATCGTTATATGTGCAACCCATACCCTTCCAGAGCTTATGACATAAGTCGTTTCCATGTTGTTTTCTTCGGGAAACCGAAAGGCCCTGCTTCCAGACCGGGCCACATTAATTATTACGGTCTATGAAAAGGAAGCGAGGTCAAGTTGCGATTTAGCGAAGCAGCATTGACAATAAGTTTTTTTTAATAAATGCTGGGAATAAAATTTCCAGCTGGAAAGTTTATTAATGAGCGTGACATGATTAATTGTGATCGCTGAAATGGAGACAAGAGACGGTGCAGGTTGAATCGCCATGAGGCCATGAATGGGAAAATTTGAAAACGAAAAGTATTTTTTTCGTATCATGTTTTTATCCAGTTTCGCTCAACCGTTAACCCCTCGCGTGCACGCGATCTCGTAATCATGATTAAAATCTTTACCGATTGAAAAAAATGGCCATTTTGCAGTGAGATTTAGAAGTCGATATTGCAAATAGTTGCAATACGTGCCAATGGCTAAAAAAGTTGAATTATGGACAGTAAAAAGGTGTGCGGAGATCGGAGAGACCGCGCAAGTGTGTGTGTGTGTGTGGCAACCGGAAATCGAGATACGATTCTCGCAATTGGTCAAGCAACGATTGCCCGAGGGATCGAGCACACATTGCCATGAGATCGGGCGAGGCACCAACACACATGCACTCACAAACACATCTATTAATCGATAGCTGATTATCTGCTCTTTTCTTCTTTCTTTTTCTCATACTAGTTCTTCGAGGCTCTCACACGCAGCCTCGAGATCGATTTTCCTCGGTGCACCGACGATATAGTCATGTAAAAGGAAATAAGACAAAAAGTATGGATTCTCGACAGCTTTCCGTGGCGAGAGAGTTTAGAAAACGCTCCAGGGTGCATCGACACACCCGAGGGTTAAATGCGATCTTTTCAATATATACGTATATACAATATATACTAGAGTATAATATACATCGTCTCCTGGAGGCTCTCGATCGTTCCGACAAGGCCTGCGGGTCAAAGAGGTCCTTTGAAGCGTGCAAGTTCCCCCTGGATCCTCAGCCCATCTCTTCGAGCTCCAATAATGCACTGCGTCTTCAGCTCTTTATATACATATATCTATATATCTCTGTATAAAATCATTCATTTGCAACGTTCACGCGTTCTTTCGTTTCCATCCTTCTAAATATGCATTATCCAATTTAGTCCGATTACACGGACCTCCGAAAGCATGTATGACCGCGTCCTCGCCTCATTTCAGCAACTCTCGATCCTCTCGATACCTTTTCAAGTATTTTTTACCCATGATTTACACCAGCGAGTGTCAAGATTCTCTCAGAACAGAGCAGATTTTTAATATGAATAAATTTCATCGATCGCACGAATAAAAATTAGACTCGAAGCGTGTTTAATCAACAATTGTTTGGCCTGGTGCACGGAGAAAACGGACTTGTTTTGTTTAATAAGAAATAAAATGTTTTGGAAAAATTTCCTTTACGAAGTTTAAGAAGCAAAAGAATCGTAGCACCAAATGCAAAACAGCATAGTATTTTTTAACACTTACAATTTTTCTTAGCATGAATTATAAACAGTTCTATATGAATAAGAAACACTAATGCGCGTGATAATGAATTTTAGATTTGTTTTCATGAACAATTCACTATGTCACATAAGAATTTGGTAATTATGCAGTTTGGTTACTTTTGCGAAAAGTGGGGGAATTTTTTTTTTTTTTTTATAGGCACCTTCGATTGGTCGCCGCTAATGATATTCCATGGGGGGAGGCTGAAATTTCCCATAAACTCCATGAGTTATGGGATTTTGAAATTCTCATAAATATTCGATATTTTGATGTTTGCGCTAGGGAAGGGGAGGTGGGGGAATGGTGTACCATGCAATAATATGGTGGTGCATGTTATTGAACCCCATAAAAATTAATAAAAACACCATAAAAAAAAAAAAAAAATTGGGTGGGCATACAGTTTGCGGACTTGTTAACGTTTGTTTGACTGTTCACGTTTGTCTTCTGTCGGTGATGGTTTGTGTGTGTTTGGGTCTTGCTGCGCCCCCCCCCCTTCGCAAAGTTTGCTCTGCAGAGTTTTCGCAGAGCAAATTTTTTTTTTTTACCTTCCCACACATCACACACACACACACGAAAATATTCGAGAGCATTTTCATTGTTACATTTTTGTACCTTTGCTCTGCGAAAACTCTGCAGAGCAAACTTTGCAAAGGGGGGGGGCTGCGCCCCCCCCCACTTTTTACCAAGACCCAAACACACACAAACCATCACCGACAGAAGACAAACGTGAACAGTCAAACAAACGTTAACAAGTCCGCAAACTGTATGCTCACCCAATTTTTTTTTTTTTATGGTGTTTTTATTAATTTTTATGGGGTTCAATAACATGCACCACCATGTTATTGCATGGTACACCATTCCCCCACCTCCCCTTCCCTAGCGCAAACATCAAAATATCGAATATTTATGAGAATTTCAAAACCCCATAACTCATGGAGTTTATGGGAAATTTCAGCCTCCCCCCATGGAATATTACTTACTATGATGCAATCAACAGCTTCATGAAAAAAAAAAAAAAATTCCATCGTTTTTCGCAAAAGTAACCAAACTGCATAATTACCAAGAATTTAGTTTTGAGTGAGAATATCTCAAATTTTAAACGTTGACATAGTAAAATTCTATTATCACAATATGAATATATATCGAACATGTGTGAAATTTTATCACACGTGTTGTTTTGTTTACCATGCCCATTACGATTTTCTTTAATTGCTATGCTAAATTGTAAAATTGGTTATAATCTGATGATTACGTTTTACTATGCTGTTTAGAACGATTTGTCGCACTGCCGTTCGAGATCTTGCTGTAGTTTCCGAACTGTCCTCAAAATACTATAATTTTCAACAACAAGTAACTGGATTCGTAGTGTATTTCTTAATAATTTTCGACTTCGTTTTCTCCGTGGGTGTATTTGATCGAATTCTGAATCTATTTGTTTTATTTGAGTCCATTCGTAAACCTCTAAGAAATTGAATCGAATCTACAGTCGGTTGGATGAAAATTCATTTGTATTTTAAGATCACGTGGTCGAGCACGGTGAATGCATGTATCAATTGGTCAAGAAGGCGTGCGAGAAGCCAACGCAACAAAGGCCACAGGCTTGTTAGGATCTGACATCTGTGAGATAAAATGCTTAAGGACGACACCACGTGAGGTGTGAACAGCAGATTTCCATCTGCTGCATTTTCTCCGCCGAAAAGGAAACATCGTCTAGCGGAGTGTCAATGTTGAGGGTGATTTTGGTAATTGCGTAGAGGGAGGCGTGGTAAATCTTGGAAAAAGGACGGTTCCGTTTGAAGCTTTGCATTGTGCTGCTTGTAAAAATTGCAAAGGAACGTCCGCGACGTTTCAGTCGCCACAAAGTTTTTCTAACAAAGTCGTTAACGGACACGAAAATCACTTGGGGCACACGTGCCTCTATTAACTAATGAGTCTGTCGTTTTGTCACGCTGTTTCAAGCGTGCGAACTTGCCTTCACCACAAGACGCGGTAAGACTCATTTCACAGGAATTCTAAAGAAGTGTCAAAGAGTCGGTCGTACTCTGATTGATTGCATGTCCCATCACAATCTTTTGTAACTTTCAACTGTTTGATAACGCAAAAGATCCCGATATTTCATGTCATTTATAGTATTGGTCTGCTGCAATGAAGAGCAGAATTTACAAATAAAGCGAGACACAGATAGGGCAAGATAGATGCGGTTATAATTAGATGCTATCGCAGTCAAGGGCAGGCGCAACTGGGGTCCATTCGAGATGAGCTGAGAAACCCAAAGCACCGCGCGTGACTACAGAATATCCATCTAGTTGGCCCTAACGATTCCCTCGGTGCAGGCAATTCATCAGAGTATGCACACCAATGTACAATCAAGACATGCGCCCCAACGCAGTATGGCCTTAGTACAACAGTGATTATGTATGTCGATACCAAAGTCACATATTAAATAGATGCAACGTCATAGAGATATGTCGTCTAGTCACTGCTGAACAAGATCTGTTTTTGTTTTTTTGTTTAATGAAGCAGAAAGTTGTTGGACGAATTGAAAAATGTGCAGACTTGGATGAGGCTCCACAGCGTGGAAGTGCAGTCTGGATTGCAGTTGTGCAGTTTTTCAAAGATGATAATTGGTTCATTCGATCAAATTCATTCTGCAAAAAGAAATCTCTGATATTTCAATTTTTATGGAATTCGTGAATACTAGTGACGAGAACGACACTTGAAATTCATTCTGCGTAAAAAAAATGTTGATATTTCGTAGGGAAAAGATAAATATTCGATAATTCAATTTTGAATGGAACCGTTTATACGATTTCAACGATCAGTGACTCTCGAACGACACTTCGAGACTTATGTAAGTAGACAAACGTCTTGAACAACGAGAAGGTATCAAGATGATTGAATCGTCCTACAAATGGATCTTCGGTGTCTAGATGTTAATGTCAGAGTTCGTGGCAAGTCGATAGGTCGCAAGAGTTGGCTGGGACAACAACGCGAGATATTCTCCACTCGTTCTTGAGTCTTTCGCTTCTCCTCGCTTCTCTGAATCAGATTCGTTCTAAGTGTTGGCCATTTTCCAAGATTTGACGAACCACAACCAGACCACATAATCCCGAGAGCATCGACTGTGTGTGCATATTGTGCAAATTTTCACAAGCGAATGTTCTTTCATTTTCAATATTGAAATTATCGTATCCGTTTGCGGTCGTTCACTTCTTGGTTTGCTCCAATTATAAAAAATGTCGTCTGACGTTTATTTTAGTAATTATCATAATGATAGAAATATCTATAATTAACCTTTTTTGGTTCAGCTTCTTCAATATATGTTATAAAAATTCATTTTTGATATTATGCATTTGCGCTGTACTCTCTTGCACCAGATAATGTTCCGCACGCGTCTTCAATGAGAATTATTACCAATTTTTTCGTACACGATATTACACGAGGTTAAAAAAATATTAGAACGGCGTTCCATTAACTTATTTTTACGATTGCAGTATATCGGAGAGTTAAAATATGTATTGAAATATGTATTTTAAAGTAATTAAAAATTGGTCATTCGTACTTTTCCACGAATAGAATCCAGAAAGTATGAATGAATAGACCGAAAGTCAGTTCATTAATGTTTTGCACGTGATGGAGATTGCTGTTTGATGAAAAGCTAAGCGGATTGGCCATACACGAATTTATTCTTTTTGTCGTAACGTATAAAATGCAGTGAATTCGTTTGTCAAGCTAGGGCAAATTTCAATGATCATTATTGCCATTTACGGTTACGAGAATACGAAAAAATACCGTAACAGAAAATCAAAAATGAAAAGGCCCACGTCCGAGTATGTACATCGGCATAAACCGGTCAAAATGCATGTAAAAATGGGAATAAGTGCAAAATATCTTTGACTCATCGAAAGGGCATGCTGGAAAATGCATTTTTTCAAGTCTTCAAACTTTTAGTACGACTTTCGGCTTCGACTTCAGGGCAGAACGTCTAACATTTATGCATTGGTAGAACCGCGCATGCCCTACGGTGCGCGGCAAGAAATTAATCATATGCACTGAACAGATATACAAAGGTGGTCGCTAGTCAGGAAAAAATGGAAATTGATCCGGTTCAAACCGTTTCATGTGAAAAATCATCCAATTCAGCGTCTTACGGGAATAATTTATGTGATAAATATGAAAACTGCGTATTCAATGGGAATATTATCAACAATTTTTATTATTCGTGAATTGGTCACAAAAACTGTGAAAAAAAAGGAGAGAATATCCGCCGCACTCGTATATACAGTAAAATATGCGTTTTATGACGTCACAGAAACTTTGAATCGTTTTCACAAGGAGACTGGGGGTCAGAAAAATTTCACATTAGATTTGAATTTTCTACGATTTTTTATCCTTCTCACGATACAGTAATATAATATGAATGACAAGTGATATCAATTTTGTGTTGTAATTACTATAAAATGAATAATTTCATTCTGTTTTATTTATAAAATGTTAATAAAGGTGTTCTGATACACGTAAATTAATTTTGTTTTAAAAAGTGATTTTATAATTGTCTTTTCAGATGTATTTGACCAGCAGCACTTGCTTCGCCCTGCCGCAAAAGTCAGGGCAGGCATCAAGAACATGCTATAGATCTAGGTGACAAAAAAAGTAAGTAAACGGAAAGGAAAAAAACAAAAACAAAAAATGCTAACATGGATCAAAATGAGATAAAACGTACTTTCGTTCGGGTATGAAGAAAAATAGTATACACCAGACGAGCAGAAAATTTGAGAGGCCTGAACTGCAGGAATCTCAAACTTTCTGCCCTTGTAGTTTTAGCCTGCCATACTATTATAAATAACTTGTAGAATTCAGGTTTGCCGGCGTCGGTTTTGTTATTCGCGTTGTATCAAAGTTCAGTAATCATCTAGTAAAACTTTGTGAAATTTCAAATATTGCTGAATAATTGATAATCATATTGCACGTTTTCCTCGCTCTCGTATACACAAGGACCTCTAGTTACGAAGATAAAGGGTACGTTGAAGCAACTTATGCGAGCATCTTCGATCATAGTTGGACAGAGACGAGGAAATTCTACTTAGTAAACTAAGTTTAAGCTTGATCGTAATGCACGAGCACGAAACTTTCAGGATGAGCTTCCGCACAGCAGTAAATATTCAATGTGGGTATACTCCAGACCACGAATTGCAGTTTAGTGATGAAGTTACTTTGATGTAAAAACACTATCGAGCACTAAAATGTACAGTATTTATAATTCATTAGTTGTACTGGTTGATTAATGGTAATTTGTAGTAACTCTCGTTACTCGTAATAATCATTAATACAAACAGCTTCCGAGTAATGACTGATTCAATAGCATGGGCTTTTCCCATTGATGTTTATACAGAAATCACTGTTGCTGCTTATGATCACTTACGAAACTGGTTCTCTGATAAACTGCCGAGAAAAAAATGCCCAATCACCAGTTAATAAAATGTTCACTCGTACGAGGAGAGAAAATTATATAAAATTATCCTTTCCCTGCACGATATCATCCCTCTGAGAGACTAGAGGAAATACATAGAAATTTCCATTTAAAATTTGTCAAAAAATGTAAAAATTGGGAAAAATATGTCAAAGTTTCCGGTATTTTTGTTAAAGGGGTCAAGGAATCCAGGTATTCATCGAAGGAATAGTTGGAATTTCGGATTTTTATAAAATGGCGGCTCCTCAAAGATGAAATTCCAATTTTCGACCAAATTTTTTTCATTTAATGGTTCAAAAAAGATAGAAATCAATTTCGGATATCTTATTCCTTCGATGAATATATGGACTCATGTATCCACTAAACAAATCTCTTTGGTTTTTTATTTCAGCTGATCCAAACCGGAGATTTCTTGCTCACCGCAAAACGTCTTTTTTTTAGAGTACACAATAACTGCAGGAGCTATGTGAAGCTATATTTTTGAAAATAAAAAATGGCGACAGAGAGTTGAAAGATGATACTACATTTGATTCCTTTGCCTTTTATTCATCAGATGCAATCCCTATCCAGAAAAAATTCGTAAAAAAAAACAAGTTCTTTTTTGGTTTTCCAACTGTCTATAACTCCTTAAGAATATGAATGAAAAATGCTAAAATTCCTTGCCGGGGCGATACTCTACCAGGGAAATATATTATCATTATTTCCTCAATCATTATGAGAACGTGAAAACAAACTTTATCCAGATTCATGATCAAATACGAATGAAATAATTAAAAGTACCAATTTGTGCTCAATAGATCGATGTGCACAATTACGTCATTGGTATATGCCATTAGGAGAAATCTTTGTAGGAGGTCCAAGGGTGTTGGAAATGCTGGATAATAAAGAAACTGTCAGTCGAAAAGGCTTTGACTCAGAGTGCTGAAGCATCGCTGAATCTTTTCATACCCTGAGACGGGGGTGCTGGTTAATTTGTCGACCCGGGTGCTCTTTACTCCTCTGGAGAGTCGAACGTACAGTAGTTACGAAGAACTGTGGGGGGATGAGATCGGGGACCCGTGGCAGGGTAGGGGGTGAACCGCTTCGACAATGCTCTAATCAAATGTCATGAATCAGTGACGGTATTATGCGCATCTGCGGTATGAATTTGTAAATATGGCTGCGGGCGAATTCGGATATATATACGACAGGAAGACGCCCTAGCAGCGATTTTTCGCTTTTGCAATATACATACATAGCGTGGACGCAGCGCGGCATATAAAGTTATACACGCGGATGCAGACGTATTTACAAAGTAGCAACGGTAAAGCGGAGAAGCTTTTTGAGTGCAAAAAGTGACGTCTCTCACTTTTTCAGTCGCGAATTCGCCGTTATGAAAAAGAAGAAAAAAAACTGAAATACATATATGCCCATGGCATATCCCGTACTCCGAATGGTACTCGCGTATAAAGTATATTTTATTCGACCACACATAATCTCTCCAACAGAGAAAATACGAGTTGCCAGAGTTGCCAGGCTACGCGTATATATACCTACCACAGAGATCGTCCGGGTGGTTCACAAACTTTTAACTCCGCGGCTATATGCAGCTTCTGCTGCGCGTCTCGCGCTTCTCTCTATACAACCTTTTTTTCCCTGAGCATTAGTCCGCGCGTTTTAACGGTCCGAAGAGTTGTTCGTCTCTCTGAGCACTGCATTCACATACATCCACGTGCAGTACATTTATACGTCATGAAGCACAATATACTGTACAGAACAAATGCTGGATAAAACCGAGGTTTTCGCAAGACAGATGTCGATAAAGTATTCCCTTGTTAATTGCCCTTATTGCCATAAATAGTTTAATTATTCTCATGTAACCGCACGTGGGTAATTTAAATCTCTTTGCAAATATTTCGGAATAAGCTCCACTTGAAATCACATTCCGGGTGATTTGAAAATTTCGTAATAGTTCGAGTATTCTCGTATAAGTTTAATAAAATTCTAAATATAATAAAATTCTCTGTACAATCGTGAAAAACTCTAGCGGACTATTTGATTACTCATGAACGCACGAACTTGGATACTTAGTGCGAAATGCTGATGCGGATATGTCTCTGTGCGAAATGGACTTGAAGAAAAATCTTTCGAGATAATTACATGGAGTGTGTTATAATTTTTCGTTCTACTGAGGAAACAGTCATCGACGCTCGACCCCGATGAACCCGATGCACGATAACCCAAAAGTCAAGGACACTCCGATCGTGTCTCAAGACTGGTGATACGTATGATAATGGAGAGCGATACGACACATTTTCGTAGAGTTGTTGTATCGACTTTGCCGAGCGACGGACAGTCACTGATTTTTTTCTTATTCTTCAAGTAACTAACGAATGAAAAATTATTTCTCAGCGTTGATAATCGTAACAGTATTGCCACCAATTGTTGGCTTATCCGAAAATTCTCTTTCTGTCGTAATTAACTCCGGAATTAAAATTAACAAAGAATCGAGTGGAAAAATGCACAAAGTCAAATGTGCGTAAAATATTTCAAGTATGTCGATGCCTAGGGATTCTTTTTTTCAATTTACTGTACACATATTTTGAAGTCCCGTGAAAAATAGGTTTTATAATAGCTAACCCTTACCCTATATTCGGGT
This sequence comes from Diadegma fenestrale, assembly GCA_037043255.1. Classification (NCBI taxonomy): domain Eukaryota; kingdom Metazoa; phylum Arthropoda; class Insecta; order Hymenoptera; family Ichneumonidae; genus Diadegma; species Diadegma fenestrale. The sequence continues at coordinate 3,404,619 of CM073316.1, forward strand.
GGCTTTGTACACACGAGAATTTTCCCGTCGTCATATTATCAAAAAAAAAAAAAAACTCTCGGCGTTGGTTAGATCTGGAACCAGAACACACTAACCTCGAGAAAGGGTTTTTCTCTGTATTCAATTCGATCCACCCGTTATATTACACACACTCGCTTTGTGGTCGCATGCTCTTTTGATCTACCCCATAATTAATCCACCGCGAGGTAACCGGAGAAGCGTATGGGCGCACGGGGAATCAACTGTGAGCCATGAGGTTCTATATATCTGTGCATCTATGCTTTTGCTCTCGTTCCTCTTTATTGCGCCCTCGTAGTTTTCATTTTCTCTCTCCCTCGCTGTTCCTTCTCTGTCTCTCTCCCCCTCCTGGCCCGCTCCCCCTCTATTACTCCCCTTTTTCCTCTCTCCATTCACCGACAGTACAGTATCGCGAGTTATTGAAAGGGTATCGGATGAACATACAAAAAAGTTTCAATGCATCTACTCGCACACAGCCCAAAATTGAGTCGAGTACGCGACAGACTGATTAACATTTTAATCACGCCGGGAGTCACGTGCGCCCTACTGTTGTATTGTGAATAATATCTCAAAGATGATAACATGTAACGCACAACTGAACTGACTGAACTTGACAATCACCGCATGCACTATTGTACACTACGGAGCAGTGAAACTTGAAAAAATAAGAAAAAATTTAATAAGCCTCGAAAATTGTATCGGTTTACGATAAAATTCGACATGTGATAAGAATCCTTGTCGATTCCGGACGTAATAATTATATGTGACATCCCATTACACTGGATAATTCTTTACGATTCGACAAAAGTATTGATTTTTCATGATGGAGGCGACGATCGATTGGTTGAAACTCTCTGTTTATTCCGTATCAACGATCACTGCTAGAGCTGTCTGGCGAAAAAGGTGGAACGTTAAATATTCGATAACATTATATGAAAAAGTTGTTTTTACTATATTTCGTGAAGTCTATAACAAAAAACCTAACAGCTGCCTCCTTGGAAATGTTTCCCAGTGATTCCACAAATCGGCAGAAGTTTAAGGTAATTTGGCATCGGACGCAGACGTCCGCGGTTTTAATCGCGCGAACGAGATGACAAAATATTCGATCGGATATTGAAAATTTGCATTTTCGTTGCAGCTGCAGCGCGTAGAGAGCGACCACGAGAACGCCCGTTAAAACTTGAGTATTTTTACGATCGGGTGAAAGGTCGCGCGTGTGGCACTGGCTCATCGGCGCCTCATCAACTTTTGTATAGTAGCAGGCTCATACCTGAGAACAGCAGCAGCCTGCCAATAAGCCTCTCCCTGGCACCGACTGGTTTCTCTTATATATCGTTTTGGATATATCTATATACGATTCATTGGATCGGTTGTTTGTGAATCGTTCATTGTCAACGATGCAAGGAACCCGAGGCTTAGACTTCGAATATAGATCGAAGTAAACGTAAAAGTTGCTTCGCTGTCTCAATTTTGATCCTGCGGATTCATTTCCTCATCAATTTGTTTGATCTTCTCAATAAAAAAGGATTATCACGAACCAAACGATATGCAATGAATCAGACCGCCGTGTGTCTCGAGATCGATCGACAATTCACAAAACTGCATTAAAAAACGTACAGAGCGTTGCTGCAATGGCGTCTTGGGACGAGTAAAGTGTGACTGTATGGCATTTTGACGAGAGAGACAGTAAACTGTTTCATTTTGTGAATTGATAATGGGCATGGACCGAGTTTAATGCGGATTTGTGATAGTCAAATATTTTCCCACGGTCGTTTTATCGTTGTGGAGGAAAAATGCGAACACTGAATAGGCGATATGTCGACATTTTCGCGCAAGAAGCAAGAATGAGTATCGAAGAAGCCACAAAGTGGTTCTATGTATCGTTCTTTACAGGGTAGATGTATAAGGATTGCTAGTGTGCCCACCAGACAACCTAAAATAGGGTGCTATAAATTGTCCATTATCTTCTCGACCGGGTTAAACGCATTAAAGCGTCTTGAGATAGGAATGCACAAGAGAGACTGTTCGCAGAGCCGAGGCCCGTTAGTTGCCTGCCCTTTCCTATATATGCTCCTTCCGCTCTTCTGGAACGACCGAAAATCCTGTATGGTGTGTGCCATAGAACGGAGAGAGGTGAGGTGAGCGAGTAGAGCCTGCATCAAAGATTGCGCTTCACGTGTTACCCGTAACTACTGCGCTCCTGAACCCTCATCGTTGTTTGGCCCGCCGGGGTTGAAAATAAAGTTGTGCAATCTTAAATGATAACTTGTTTAACAGGAAAATAGTGAGGGAACGAAAACTACATTAGCATGTGAAAAAAGAGGACGAACGTCTCGCACCCAAAGTCCGATGATTTCGAAAAACCATTTTTTTAGGTTCTGTATCATCTGAATCTTTGCTCGAGCCTGATCAAGGTTTGATGACACTAATTTTTTGCCACTAAACGGTGGTTGGCTCGCGGGGAGGTTAGCTCGTTTGCTTGGCATCGGAGGGTGGATATAATGTGAGCGACAGGCGGTGGAGTAACGCGGACTGTGGTTCTCTGATGCCGCTGTCGTATGGTATTCGTAGGCCAGCCGTACAGCAGGGAACGCGAAGAAAACGCGTTCGGGAGGCAAGTCAAGGCCCGAATTTCCAATTACCCCACAATTAAGAAGCGATTATTTTGCATAGAGCTCGTGGTGGCGCGTCTCGTGACTTCTTGGCGAAAATGTTTGCACCGCGTGTCACCAAGAAGTTACGCGAAGAAACGCGAGAGCCGAGAGCAAAGGAAAGCAAGAAGAATAAGGAGAAAGAGAGAAAGAGAGAGAGGAGCAGCTTTTGCACGGATAATATTTTAACGAGCCTCGTAAAACGATTCCAAGTGTAGAGCAATTTCTGCTATACTTCTGGGTTGATGCTCTCTTATACTTCTCTCGAGTGTCTTCGTGGACGATGTCGTCGAATTTTCGCTTCACCTCCCTTCGCTCTCTTGCCAAGCTCTTTTCTCTCTGTGTACCATTTTGTGAAGGACAATATTCTAGAATAGGGAGTGGGAATGAGGATAAGCGAGCAAAGGAGGAAACAGTGGCGAGAGAGAGAGAGAGTGAAGGTGGAGGAGGGTGAAGGAAAGATCTCCCGGAAAAAGGTACTTAGCATATTCGCCCTCGAATATCTTTGGCTCGATCGCGTACCACGTGACGTCCCTCCCCCGGACTCTCAGCTTCAGGATTCTCTTTCCTACGATCCCTACTGCCACTTTTCCGACACAAGAACACTCTCAAATTCGCCCGATGTATATACACACAACGTGGGCCAACCAGGGACGGCGAGAGGCAAAAAGGACGGAGCTATTGTAGCTGCTATCGCTTACCCCGCAGCCGGATTATCGAACAGAATAAATTTTCATGTCTCGTCGCCCAGATCGAACGATGATTTTACACTCTCATTCTCTACCCCGAATACGCATTCGGCCTGGTTTTTATTTGTACACACCGCGATACGAACCACTGGATGGGTATGACTGTGATTTTCCACGTGCATTCGTCATTTTTCTTTACATCCCGTATTTTGAACTCGATAATTTTCCTTCTGTGTTTATTAGTTTCGGTCCCGCTTGCACTGCCACGAACGATAATCGCTGGGATGAAAATTGAAGGGCGTAAAGTAATCTCCGACTCAGCTTGTATCACTGCGCCATCACTTTTTCTGTTGAACGTTCCCCTCTGCTCTTGATACTCACCAAAGTTCTGTGATCTTTTTAAACGTTCTAACGCGTCAAGCATCCAGTCTCATCTTAAGAAGTGTCATATGTGTATATAGGCAGAGACGAGAAGAAAGAACTTGGAGTTGGGTCAAAGTCCACTGTCTTATGACGACTTTATGGAACATTTCTCGGTATTTGACTGAGAAAGACGTGGGAGCTTGAGAGCTGCGTGCAGTACAGACTGGTTTACTCGATCCATGCGAGTCACGCACTGCGTTATATTGGTTCCTGGTAGTGGGATGCCAGAATGAGATATTCTGGGGGCCTATGAGGGCGAGGACTTGGCTTCAAGATTTCTGGTGCATCGTTAAAACGTGGAGCAAGAAATACAAATTTTAAAAAATGAAGAGCGCGGTACCCCATCTTTATTGTCGGTTGTAGGGGGAGGTCGGGGCAATGGCAACGCATTACGAAGGTATCTTGACGTGAAAATGAGATCGAAGAACATTTGTATTTCCATTTCGAGATCGATTGGCAATGGCCATGGGATGTTTTTTTTTTCCTGACAACGTTTCGTTTTGGCGCGAATATAATTGCGAAATCCTAAGTTCACGAGGGAATAGCAAGAGTCGATGACGATATTAGAAAAGTCCGGTAAATTTCCTCACCGGGTCGGGGGGCAGGAGAGCACCCCAAGGGGATCGCGCCTCCAATCTTCTCCCAGAGACTATACTCGGTCGATCCGGCAAGGGAGAACTGGGTTTACTATTACACACAGTGTACGATACTGCTGTGCTAATATACCAGCGAGGAAGCCACGAGATATTCCAGTAATTCGGCAATATCGTGGTGGCGACAAATTAGCGTTAATCCAGGGTCGTTAGCGAGATTGATGCCCAGGATTTCACTTAAGAGGGCGGAAGACTGAGGGAGATGGAATAAGCGAAGGGATGCCAAAAGGAACAGTTCCCGCTTCTCATCTGTGTCTCTCCCTCGTTCTAGCCTCGTGGGTAGGCCCAATGTAGTGATCGTCTTGCCAACAAGTTCAACAAAGACAAAGATGTGATATACAGACAGAAACGCGTAATATAACTACCCAGCGATTCCGCCTTCGCATTGCGAGCTTGTAATGAAGTGGGTGGACCACACAGTTCGCCTGGATATGATTCTCTGCCATATTATTCTGTCTATATACATGTTGTTATGTGTTTAAACGTGTGCGTGCACCCAAGAGTAAAATATATCCCTGGAGATGAGGAAAAAGACGAGTGATGAACGTACGAATTGACTGGCGGACGTAGAGGGTGATGGCAGCGACAGAAAGGCGAAAAAGAAACGCGACACACTCGTAGATACTGCTCGCTGGCTATGTACCTTGTTTTATGCGTGAGGAACGGAGGGACCGATGCGCCGGATAAAGGAGCGAGAAAGAAAACGAAGGGTAAAGTTGCGGTGAGCCATGCGATGGGCATGGATCAATCCACATTCATTCCACCCTTGGTCAGAGTTCGATCCACCCTTGTGGTCAGCCTCTCCTTCCTGCTCACAGTGGTTTTGTATATATCTACTGCTTAAATGCATAGATATACGTATACTTAGCGAAGCCCGTGTTTTGTCGGTGTACGAGATATCCCTTCGGCATATTCACTGCGGCTAGGCTCCGGATTATCAACTGACTCTGGTAAGTGAGCCCTGGCGATGCTCGGAAGAGTTGGGGTTAGCCAGGAGTAGGCAATACATATATTCATGGTGACGTTTTTTCTTCGGTGGACGTCAAATCACTTTGTTTCTCATATAATTGAACCAAAGTCACGGTCTAATTTAATTAGCCGTCAGATACCCTTTGACCTTTGATAAATGACATTGATAATTGGAGCCAATGATCTTGCGGCCTGGATGCAAATATTCTGCTGACTATGAGGGTCAGAAAAATATCCCCGCGCTGGGTGCATAGAAAAACAGTTATAGAGAAATCGGCGCGAGTGAAAAAGAAACGAAGCTTTTAAAACGTCAATTCAGCGTGAAAAGCTGCACATGCCCCAGCACCTTGATCCGCATCAAGGATCTGCTCGATCATCCAGGAAATGCAACTGCATTATCTATGCACTTGATAGTCTGTAGAACGTGAAGAATCGGAAGAGTATTATCTCACCTGTGTGTGTATATATTTAGCCTATGAATTGAGTGTTAGCGGAGAACGGAACCGTAAGACACGATCTATCACATACACAAACGTGTACACAGAGGGCAAAGAGAATGCGGAATGGGAGAAAGAAGAATCGAGTAAAAGGAAAGACCTCGACGACGTGAAGAGGACAAGATAGACCTCCGGGTCTGGTATATGTATCCACCGCTACATATATATTATATGTAAGTGTATATATAACTAGTCCTGGAGAAGAACCGTGATTACCCCACAAGTGTACGTGTCACCGAGAGACGTAGGTACTGGTTCGTCGACGATGCTCTCACTCGAGATCCAGCCAACCGTCAAGCCATTCATTAATGATGGCTAAGAACATGGCAAGAGAGACCACATTCTCGAATCTTTGTGTGCTTTGCTCTGCCTTCCTCCATTCTCTCTCTCACTCCATTCTCGACTCTCTCTTACTCTTTGTGCATATCACCTTCCATATGCTTCTAGACCATATTATCCAGCTCCATTATCTTCCAAAGAGCATTCTCGTTGCTGAGCGCTCGAGAGAAAAATGATCGCGTGCAAGATATTAGCCAGTATTGTCTCGGTGTGGTGCATTTTATGCCAGCCAAATTTACTTTGAGGTTGTGCCTTGCTGGGCGGCACTAAGCCCATCATCTTCATCTAGGAGGATAATCCGGAAAAATGGATATTCTTAGGATTTTTTTATGTTTTCCGTATTTTTCAGCAGGATGAATGGGTCCTAATGCGGAAATGAGAGTTTAACATTGCCAATTATGTAGAAAAATGCAACGGTGCGCTGCAGCATCACGGCAAACACTTCCTCCCAGTCTGATCTGCCGAATGAGTGTCCTTATGCTTTTCAAAATAACTAAAGACTTTAAATGATATGGAAGAAGATATTTCGCTGTTGATTTGAGACGTTCACGCCTCTTTGTCTTATGGTTCGGTTCCGATTGTAAACTGAGGGCAAAGTATCCACTCACACTTTTGTCACCTGAGCGATTATCATCGATGAATCGACGATAAAGATCGGTGGTGCTTCATCACGAATAGACCTCATAGACGTTATGTTTCGCGAGCGAGTAGAAGCTGCCGTTAGGGTGCGCTGAAACGCAGATATATAGCCCGAGGACACGTTCAACGCTCTCGATTCGACACAAGCACTACTCGAACCTGATAGTGCTGATCGGGCAGATTAGGACAATGTCAGCTCTTGAACGCGACACCCTCGAGCGATGCTCACCTGGCTGTGGCTTCCGAGTCTATATCTTTTCATGTACACGTTCGCATCTGGTTGGTGGAGCTCGTCCAGCCAGCAGCTTCCTCAATGTATTCACGTATGGAGTATATTTTGTTTGTTTGATAATAGAGCGATACCCTGGACTCGTTTCAACGCCACACATTGATATTAGCGACACGATTAAATGTGGCGAAGGTACGATCAACAGACCGATTCTAAAGGAATGACAATATGCAAAGCAACATGTTTTCAAAACATTGCCAATAAGTTCAGGATCAATTGTTCTGTGTTTGACAATTTTAAACTTTAAGTTTATATCAATGTTTCTCTTCGATAATTGTTCATTGCGAGAAGTATTCGTTTGAAAAGGCTGCATGCAGACTCGGCACGTATTTATTCATCGTTACGAGATATTTCTAAAGCATCAAATATCACATCAGGGGTATCGTGCCAGGCTCTCACATCTCGTGTCGGAAGAGATAACGTGAGCTTGATATGCATTATTATACGACTGAGGCCTGCTGTGTACGTGCAGTCGTGATGCAGTATAATACTCAAAAACAGTCGAGCTATATCGTATCAGCGGACGCTTTCAGCCCTTCCCAACCACCCTGCTACACTGTGATTTTCCAGTACATCCATCCCACATAGAATGTAGATGTTTATACAGATCGAATAGTGATGTGCGTCCATGCAGTTGCATGTTCCGTATACGCACATAATGAACCTATCGGAACATTGAGTTTCATCGACGGACGTAGCATATGAGTTTCGGGTTTCTGCAATGTTGCCTCTCTCGATCCGCACACTTTCGACGAGGAATCTGTAAAAAATGAATTGTCAGCTTTTTCGAAATATAATCATTGAATGCAGTTATGTCGATGTCATCACACATTTAAAGAAAGTTAATCGTTCGCCTCGATGGCATTTCCAGCAGTTATTCATATTTACATTGAAATCAAAATTCCTACAGGTTTTCGATCGTTAATTGGGCTGCTTATCGAGAATTGATCGTTGCTGAACCAACAAGGACGTTTCTGCTTGGTCGAGGTCGTACCTGAAAATTTTACCAAGGGAATTATCCTCTATCGTTCCGGCCCCGTTTTTTAATTTCTATCTTTCCGATTCGTACCCACCACTCGATGTATGAAGCGGTGGGGCCCATGTCGGACGTGGCTATTTCTGAATCTTTAGTCGGTTTACAAGTAGCGGGGTCACGGGGCATCCCATAAAGAAGCTTGACATATATTGCTGCTATGTGGGAGCTCCAGCACGGTCCAAGCGAATGGCCAAGAAGCGCCCAGCATGCACCAGCGAGCAGCAAAAGTTGGCCATCTATCTGCCACGTACTACTGCGTGGATGCCACCCCAACCAACCCAACTCTCGTAAGACTCGCATGCCTTCTTCTTCTTCTTCGGCGTCTTCGTTGTTTCGTACATAAAGTCCCTCGTCGCCAGCTTTTCCCTGCTGCCGAGGCAGCAGCCTCTCGGTTCGCCGGGTTCCTCCCCTTATTCTTTCATCTGCTATGTGCATTCTTACATAACTATGTTTGCTTCTGAACTGGGGAATGCCTCTTTTCTCTCTTCGACGAAAGATCAGTATGCTTGTGGTCTACCAGACTTTGGTACATGTTAGGACGCTCGTTGGTAGCCTCATTCCTTGCGTGCTATTATATTTTATTTAAGCAGACCCAAAGGAAGTCCAGGTCGAAAATCGTAGTCGCGCTTCTTGAAAAACAGCTCGTGCCTTCCTTTTGTTTTCAATGTCTCGTCGGTTTGGTCTTGTAAATCTTTGCAGGACCAGACGCAGCGAATGGAATCCCAACCCTTAGTCGACTGGAAGGAAAGCCAATCCCAGGCGCACATTCAGTCTATAAAGATGACTGGACTGTCACTGTGTGTTCCCGTTATTCCTGCAGAACCATCAACTAATCGCTTGTCGCACTGCCACGCTGAGGTGTCTCATGTGTGGCCAATCTTTCCTTCAACGCTACCTTCTACGTTCTTTATTTCAACCTGGAGGGAGTGGCTGGTAAGCGGCCAATAAACTCCTCGAAGAATGACGACAACTATGAGGAAGGAATCTCTTAATCAGGGACCCTGGACCTTTGCAGATCATTAAAGTCCACCCCGTATAGACCTTTCCAGTCCTTGCGCAACCAGCGAAGAAAAATCAAACTGCTGTGTATATCTGTGAGCCTGACCCCACGTGGCCTCAGAATGCACCTTTCCTTCGACGTACTCACACTGATATTTATTCCAAGATAAACGTCCATGTAAGTGCGGTCGACTAAGCATCGATCTCAGCAATAACGGTTGTTCGTACTAAGCCCTGCAAGTACTACTTCTTTTCAAAAAGTCTACTGAATCAGAAATTATTAAGAGACGCGCTGGCTAACCATTAAATATTCAGTTTCGTCGTTTTTAGGCGCATTCAAGATGCTTCGCAACTTTTAGTCTCCACTCGCGAAAAATTTCAGCAACAACCGATCGCAACTGAAACTTCGGGGTAATATTATTCCTGACCAGAGCTTAAAATATACCGGATGGAAAAAGTAGAACCCAGCGACGTTTCGTTTCTTTCCCTCCAAAAGCCTCGCGCAGAACCCGCACCCAAAATTTCATTGGATGAAGCTGTATGGAGATGAGAGACTTCTTGGTCCCTCTGGCACGTGGAATATTTGAAAAAAAAGTTTATGAGCCTACCTCGGGGTATAACGGCAATGTAGAGGGGAAAAAGTATGCGGTGGTATCCGTGCAGATTATTCGCAAAGTAATACATGTGTATATGGTACTCTACAGTTGCGACATATTGCGGAATAACACTGGTAGACTTTCATTTTGATGCCGGTGCACGCAAGTCCTTCGCCGCGGCGTTTTTCACCAATCCCTTTCACTACTTTTTCAAAGTACGGTAGAACCAAAAGTCAGACTGGAGCTCCAGTATGCCGGACACTCGTGGCTCGTTCCCACCCTTCACCCGGGCCCTTTTATCCCCACAAATACTCACCAACATTACATCGTATACATGCACGACTCTTTTATCCTGAAAAGTTGTTCAATACTATCCGCAAAGTAGACGGGTTCACCACCACACGAACCAACTGCTTCGTGGTCACAATGTGTACACTCTGCCTCTCTTTTTTCCATTCTCAGTCGCCCATTTCTCTTCTTGGTCTCGCGCTGGAATCTCCTCATTCTCCTTCTAATATTTCTTTTTATCTTTTTATTTCTCTCGTCCTCACTTTCCAAACGCGTTCCAGCTCCAGCCACATAAATTTTGTCCGGTAGGTACTCTGTCGAACGTAATAAAATATCGCGCCCTGTATCGTAAATTCCCTCGGCATATTTTCACCCGAATACCCGTGACTCCGATCTATCCTTTTCCTACCACCCTGGCACGCGAGACGAGGATAATCTGTTTTTTCTTCTCGTAAACAAGCTCAGTCGACGTGCGAGCTTTTACTCTCCAACGCTTTGCCTTTATGTATTATCATTTTTTTTCCAGGTTAATTTCAACGGTGAAATTATTTACTACCCCATTATCATTGGCTTCACATGTCCCATATGTGCAATCCTGCAATATTTTTCATCCACGCAGAAAGTCACTCGAGTGCACGACTTCGTGAAGCATTTTAATTCTTCAGAGACCCACATGCGTCCAATTCACAGAACAAAACCTTAATGCATGTGCAGTTATGTAACTGTAGATTGGACTAGTCAAGAGCACACGCTGCACATAGGTTTGAGGGCAGAAGACAACGAGGACGAATCCATCATCTCTAGTGAATGAGACTGAAAGGCTTTGGTCGTTGTACACGGAACGACCAACTGTGTTCAACCGCACAATACTACGAAACCTGCCAACATACTAGTGCCGCAGTGATATTTTGTCAGTATCTATATATATTCTGATGAGCGGTGGCTGCTTTTGGCACGAGCGAACTACTCGCACTTTGTGTAATTGTCCCCGTGCCCCTTCCGCTTCTCCGTGTGGCCCAGAACACTCTGATTCCCGAAACCACCCCTTTATCTGTCCATGTCGCTCCTTCTGTACACTTCAGTACACCAAGTTTTTTAGTCGCTTAAAGTGCAACGTATTCAAAGAAATAGACACTCGAGTGCGACATATTAAGTAAGGGACAAAAAGGGATCCCAAAACTGCGGACAGATCGAACTCCTCGCAGTTGAGTATGAACTCGAAAAATCTTCATTAGGAAGTATATAACAACGCGAAATACCATGAAACCACAAAATGGAGATTCGTATTCAATTGTTCGATTAAAAGGGAAAGAGTGTCATAAAATTTCACTTTTTATGTGATCAATGTCAATCACAATCATTTTTCAATAACGATTCATAAAGGTACCGTTGGTTCGAATGAACGGAATGGCCGTCACTGCCGAGAGATAGTGACTATGTTACTATGTTACAGCGTGAAGAATTCTTATCGCGATTCAACTATTCCTAGCGAGGAACATCATTTCTTTCGGAACAGGGTGGTTAGATTTCAAGAAATCAAATTGCACTATACTCTGTTAAGCGTTTTCATCTCGATTTATCCGCTCCTGGTGAGAAACATTTTTTTTTTTTTCTTTTAATGGGAAATTATTCGGATTCCAACAAATGTAACTGCGCCACGTTTAGCAAGGCACTCTCTACACGATTCTATTATTTTTTGCGAGAAACATTTGGAGACGCAGGAGTGTCTTGACGCCAAGTATTAAAAAGGGAAAGTTCAAATCGACAAGGCAAGGTGCACCGCGTGTCTATATACTCGAAATTGGTAATATATTCTCGGTGACGAGAACAGTCATCATGGAGATTGCAAAAATAGTATAATGAGCGCTTGTTTTTACCTTTTGTTGTGCCTTTTTCATAGTCGCCAAGTCGAGTGCATGATGGTTAATGATATACCGACTTTTTTTATGCAACACACTGAAATGGAAGCATTTCGTGTACATTGCAAGTGCGAACGCCATCCCATACTAAACTTTTTCTCTGCGTGATCCAGATCATTCGTGCAGATAGTGAAAAGCAGTTTTTCAGACTTTGAATTTACAAGAGGATCATGAAAAAGTGAGAACAACGAGAAGCTGGACAAAAGGCAAACTATTTTAGACATGAACCGTCACTAACAGCGTTAGCTGCGATATTAATTTATAGGCTGAGATAAATGGAAACATCCTTGGCTGGTATAATATTCTCGCAAGATTCACAATAACTTCAGAATCACGTACTAGGATCGGAGATAGAATTCGATCATAGAAGGGCCATGAAAATCGAGTCTCGCCCACCTGTCAGTAGCAGCAGTTGATTGGCAAATTCGCTAAGGTGTTCCTTCATACTTTACGAAACCAATAGAATCTTGAAAATATTGCATACAGCTTGGCAAAATCCGTGATGTTGAACCATTCTCGAGTACCAACTCGAGAAAAATGGTAATTTATCGATATGGTTTGGTGTAATGTGCCAGGTGTCAAGGTATCCATTTTATCTTTGACCCTTGAATGGCAGGTTCATCACGTTTATGAGGCTTGACAAGAACGTGAATTGGCATGTGCCACCCAAGAAGATTGTCGATCCGCGAGAGTAACTTTGAATTTCGAGAACAAAAAATGGAAATTCCGATGTGTCATGCAATTCGAACCATATCAAATTTCTAGTGCCTACTGCAAAGTATTCATGGGCTAAGCTGGAGCTAGAAGAACGAGACATCATTCGCACTTTGCTCGCAGTTATTATATTTTTAATTATATATGTGTACATGAAGATAGATGTTTTAGACTCTCATCACACTTTTCTGTCTTGGATGGATTAGACAACTATGCACCTCACTGCTATGTTAAAGAGCACCGCCAATCAGCGAAAGAGGTAAGAAGCGAAGAGCTGAGAGAATTGGCAAGATCGAGCTTTCATCCATATAGAGCTGAGTAACGCCTGGCATATCCAAAGAACACTCCAGATATATAGTTGAGCGGCGCACAAGCCAGACTGCTAGAGAACGAAAAGATGAGGAGCTCTCGCATGTCTGCTAGATATGTATACCGGTTGGAAGCGGTGGTACCAAGAGGACGGTATACACGAAGAAGCGGATGAGAGTAGTCGTGACAGGCCAAGGATCTTGCCTCGGGCGCAGACGTGCAATTAACCGCGGGCTATACCTACGGCAATGCGAGAAGTTCAGGGGTTCTCGGAGGAGCCACGTGTTCCTTCTGCGAATCGTTTCTACTTAGTTGCCTTTGAGGCGTTCATGGGCGCGAGGACGACACGAGAAGCTTCCATCACTTGGTAACAGAACTTGGCGTTGAGAGACCCTGAAGATGAGGGAGACGCGACTGGGTATATCGGGTGGAGTCAAGTTCGAGAAGAGCATCGACGATGACGACGACGACGACAACGACGAAGATGAGATGGGAGACGAGAAAGAGAGGACACGAAATTCCCCCATAAAATCTCTTCCACGGGCATGCTCTCTTATCCGCTGTTCCTGTGAGCACGCGCGCGACCACTGCTCGGCCACGTCAAACGTTATACGACCACGTTACTATTAAATACGTCAAAGAGCGTATGTTTATTGCATATTGGATGCGAGACTATACTTTTATTTTCGCCAGACGATATATAGTGCGTTATATAGTTGAGTCTCCATCATTGTAGCTCTTCGGATATACGAATCCATTCAAATAATTGACCGATAAACACGACACCGCTCAATGCTGCCGTGTTTTTATATTTCCAACACCGCAACTACGATTTTCACTACCAATCCATTCGGTTCATCTTAATATTTCGAAAAATATTTTAATAATCAACATTTTCATCAAAAAATCTACAACAAACAATATTGATGTCACTTCTACATATATTAATTCCCGTCGCCATCCCAAAATAGAAAAAACTTGATCGATGTCCGGGGAATCCTGACGGTGGTCAAGCTGGAAAGAGTCGAAAAGAGATTCATCGATGAAATCGGGCTCAGGAAGCGGAAAACGAGGGGAAGCCACAAAATTGGAAGGCGTTACTTTCCCTTGCATATACGTATCGCACACGTGTTCAATCTTTGTGCCGCTACCATATTCCAGAAGGGTGAGATGGACGTTGTCAATCGAAAGAGTGACCGCATGGTGTGGGTGCGAGTCTGGGGTAAAGGTATACGCAAGGGACGCGCTCACGGTTTTATTACATATTCAGGATTTCAGGCTGTTCGTCAAAGATACGGTGAATTATGCATGGTCAGTCGATCGAACAACATATACGCTCTGCATACATGTTTACATTGATATACGTGCTGGTTCGACGCTTTTTTGTTCTCCTTTCTTTTCCAAACTTGGGGTGAGTGTACACCTGTACTAAATATATAGACTGCACATAAAACATCCGTATATAGATAGGCAATCCTTTTCTTACCCTCGACCCATCCGGTACGCCTTCGGAAGTGTTTGCAACTGAAAATGATACGAGCTGTATACATATACACTACCGGCGAAAAGTTTCCGGACAAAAATTTAAAAGAGTGCCGGGACGGTTTTTCGTGCCATTTCGCCGGTAGTTGGCCTAGGCCAATTCAACCAACGCCGTTTTGAAGAGGAAGATTCCACCTCCAATTTGGTTTTTTTCAAATATGTCTACGATTTTTTTTACACTCAGCACTCAGTTTCGAAAACGACAATTTTTTGTCGTTTTTTATCACTGTTTAGAGTGGACCCCGTTGAGAGTAAAAATGTTTTTTAGGCATTTCTACGGATGAAATCATAAAGGTAGAAGGCCAAGCTTCAATTTCATTTTTTAGAAATTTTCCTACGATTTTTTTTCTCAAAGATATTTCGTTTTTTCAGAAAAAATCGATGATTGGGAAATTGCTCCGTAGTACGAAAACGATGAGGTTTACATTAAAACCTCAAGACGCTAAAAAATTCTATTAGATTATGTTAAGTTGACTAGAATTTTTTCAGATTTTTCTTTTGAAATTTTTTTCTCATCTATTTGAGATCGCAGCTCGATTGATCGGGAAGACCGGATCGCATTGATCTTGAGCTTTAGAAGTAACACGGGGCCTCCGGGAACGCTTTCTATCAATTTTGGATTTTGTGTCTCTCAAAAGCTATTTATCGCATCTTCGACCATTGATTTGGCTGTTTTCAATCGCTTCGCGATGTAGCAAATTTTGAACCCTTAATTGCGAAGTGCAAGGATTGATGCACGCTTTTTGACACTTGAATTAAGTCGCTGACCCATTTTCTTCTTCAAAATGAAATAAAATAAAATCCAATAAACTCAAGAATTACAGTTTATCAACGAATAATTTAATAATCGCTCAACACAACGCGGACATTTTTTCGAAGATTTCCAAAGAAGTACTCAATCGAAAGAGTTTTTGAATATTTGTCTGTCGTCGTAAGTAAAGAGTGTGTGAACATTTTTCCCACTTTTCTTTTGTTTTTGAGGCAGACTAGGAAAAAAAAATAACAAATCGCTCACCTCTACGACAAAGCGAATCTCGCGAAAACGTAAACGAGAAACAACAACGCATGGGACTCGCGACTGTGTCGAAAAGCGTGCATCAGAGCGTGCATCAATCCTTACACTTCGCAATCAAGGGTTCAAAAATTGCTACATCGCGAAGCGAGTGAAAATAGCCAAATCAATGTTCGAAGATGCGATGAATAGCTTTTGAGAGACACAAAATCCAAAATTGATAGAAAGCGTTCCCGGAAGCCCCGTGTTACTTCTAAAGCTTAAGATCAACGCGATCCGGTCTTCCCGATCAATCGAGCTGCCATCTCAAATAGATGAGAAAAAAATTTCAAAAGAAAAATCTGAAACAATTCTGGTCAACTCAACATAATCTAATAGAACTTTTTAGCGTCTTGAGGTTTTAATGTAAACCTCATCGTTTTCGTACTACGGAGCAATTTCCCAACCATCGATTTTTTCTGAAAAAACTAAATATCTTTGAGAAAAAAAATCGTAGGAAAATTTCTAAAAAATGAAATTGAAGCTTGGCCTTCTACCTTTATGATTTCATCTGTAGAAATGCCTAAAGAACATTTTTACTCTGAACGGGGTCCATTCTAAACAATGATATAAAACGACAAAAAATTGTCGTTTTCAAAACTGAGTGCTGAGTGTAAAAAAAATCGTAGACATATTTGAAAAAAACCAAATTGAAGGTGGAACCTTCCTCTTCAAAACAGCGTTGGTTAAATTGGCCTAGGCCAACTACCGGCGAAATGGCATGAAAAACCGTCCCGGCACTCTTTTAAATTTTTGTCCGGAAACTTTTCGCCGGTAGTGTATATATATATATAAATGAATATGTAAGCGAACTCTGTGTGCGACGGAGTGACAGATCACCGTGTCAATTTCATCGAGACCTGTAACCGATATTTCAGACTATCTTTCTAGTGCGAAACATACGAGAATTCTATCGCGCTTGCTTATAATCAGAAGCTTCAGGATGAATTTTATGTAATGATTCATCATGATCATCTCAATATGTCGACAACAGATTTGTTCTCTACTTATAACTTCCGCTTGAAACGTAATTGTATCTGCCTTGCATCCTATCGTCCTCAGATTCCATCCAAGAGGAGGCAATTCGTAACGATTACTGATATTTTATCCGGCTGCGACAATTGCCGAGGCAACGACATTCGATACGTCCTTCGTGTTCTCGGACGACTCGATCCTCTCGCAAAGATTCACCTGCGGGAAAGCCATTACAAAAATTATTATCACTCGACTCTCGAACTTTCTTACAGTGTCGCTCGCCCGGTCGTGGCCTTTATTGAGCTCGTGCCTGCCTCGAAATCCATTCAGATGTTTGCAGAAAAATCGTAAAAAATATTCAGCTTCAGAATAAAAACAGCTTTCGATCCGCTATCAGATCTCATAAAAATGTGAATGGAATTTCTCCGACTTTGAAGAATTCCATCACCATATCACGGCTTAAATACAGTTTTCTTAAGGACGATCACGTTGTTACTTCCGAGTCAAAAAGCCACCGAACTTTCTTGCTTTTTTGATCGTCCAAAAAATTATGGCAAATTTTTGTTTATTATTCAAATTCTGGCTTTTAACATGATAACATGAGAGCCAGTGGCTCAGTGGTAACGGGCCCGGCTCCAACCCAGCGAGCCCGGGACTGATTCCCACCGCCCACACCAATGGATTTTTCTAAGTGTCCCAAGCTGTACTCTCTGTGGTTCGGAACCCGCGTAAAAAAATGTAGGTCCACAGTGTGCGTAGTGGCGGAAAAACAAAAAGTGGTAAGAAAAAAAACAAAATAGTGGAAATCAATAAATAGAGGAAATACAAAAAACACACCATGTAAAAACCCGACATAATAACAATTTGAAAAAAAACAAATTGTTTATGTCGCTCTTATTCGTTAACAAATTCGTTCTTGGTTTGCTAAGGTTGGAACGATCAATCTTGAAAAAAATACAAATAATTGCAAAATGAATGTGTCTGTCACAAAAGCCTGTGGATGAGGTTTCAAAAAAAGTGACTTTTATATATCGCTCTCTTTACGACTAGACGGTGAATTGAAAAATAATTCCGGTAATAGATGCGCGTTTTATTTTTCTATGTTATATCCAAATTTGAATCCTCAAATGTGGAATTTTCGTTTCCCATTAAATACGATCCTTTTTAACAAAAATACTTTGACGCTGATCCACAAACGTCGTCGACTCTCCAAACCGCAGTTGGTGTGTCTGTGTCCTCGATTCATATCGCATCTATTTTGCTTAATAAGCCTATTAAAACGCCACAGACTCATCGCATAAGCAACGTCAAACATGCCATATCGAAACATCGTGTGCATATGCAACGACCAAGAAGCTGGTGATTTTTCATTCGGAAGATCGAATCGGGAAAAAAAATGGAACTAAAGAGTCGCTTCGTATTTCTAAAGTCGATCAGGAGCGAGCATCGCGATCGCATGCAATCGATTTTCTTTCAAGTTTGATCTTGATTCCGCGTCATGGTGAATGAACTTTGACTGTAGAATAATTATAATCAGCAGAACGGTGCATTTAATTAGAAGATCAAAATCTCGGAGTGCGCTTGGTAAAGCTTTATCGTCCTTTTCATGACGATCAAGTATAAATAAAGTATATCGTGTTTAGAATCACGCCAGCTCGTCAAATTTATAGAACAGTGGAATGTGCTCCGTCAAATACTTTGAGCGATGCATTATTTTAGGGGTGTTGTGTATTTTGAGAATATGAAGTACGTCGAGTTTCGAATGGCCAGTGCTTATGGTTTGCGGAGGGTGCAGTGTTCCACCCTAGTCACAGTAGCATACGTAATAATGGCAGCAGGAAATCTCGAAAGTGTCGCAAGAATCATTTATTCGAGAAGAGCTTAAGGGAAACTGAGAAGGATCGTGGCCGAGCGTACTCCAGGTTGCTCTTTATAGATTCAAACGACTGCGGTTTATAAATATATATAAAATTCAAATGGTCATCGTAAACAGAAGATCCGAGCGTGGATGCTTCCTCAGGGGCATTTTATATGCAGAGAGGGCGAGAAAGTGGCATGAATTTACGAAGTATATTCTTGTTAAGAATGTGTATCGTGGCTGAGAAAAAATCGTCGCATAGAAATTTCTTTTTGAGAACGAGCAAGAGGGCTCGTTTGACAATTCCCAGATAAATGCAGCAGAGATTTCGTATGAAAGAACGAGTTTGTATTCTTTTTTCGAATCACTTGAAAGTCCCTTTTTTCTATCCTGCATCGTTCTATCGACGATAGACAATCGAACGAGAATCGATATCGATGGCTACCGTTCTCAACGATTTCTATGAATAAAGAAAAGTCGTGCATGTTTTGAGAGCTGTTTGAGCATGCGTGGGTCTGCGTACGTCTGCCGGGCGGTGTGTCGGGGAATCTTTATGCTCACGGTGTGGAGAGCTAGACATTAGCTTTCGGCTTTAGCCGCGTTTATGCAAATCTTCGGGGCATCTGTTTCCCGCGGTTCCGAGAGTCCACCACGCTTCTGTCTTCCCTAGCAGTTTACGGAATCGTGACCACACTAGCGAACCGTTTAGAAACCTCGGAGGCTCTTCTTTTCCTCGTTCGTTCTTCGTTCCTTTTTTTCCTTTCCACGACTATAACAGGCCATGCTTCTCATATATATACATATAATATATTTAAGCAATACTATATTTGTGTCGTGCATGATGACATCACAGAATACCGCACGCGCTCTCACATCTCCTTAACGCGAGTTTGTCTTGTATCCCTCTCTCTTGTTTCTCTGCATAATATCTATGTATATAACATGGTAACCAAGCACATATAAGTTCACCAAGTTCAGACAGATGCGAGCACAGCGAGAGATCCGCGCTAACGAGAACAATTATGAGTTCCACTTTGCTCTAGCCTCGCATCCCTCATTCCCTCTAAAAATAACACACACGACCACTTAATGGTTTCGGTCTTGTCATAACTCTGACGCAGATGCGCAAGCTTGAGATCACCAAAGTTTTATATATACGATAAACTATGTTACCATTCGTATTATTATTGTCTCAAGGCGAGCCCGTGTCTTGGAGGGCTAAGGAGTGATCTTGCGTCTCTATTATGCTCGTGGGAATTTATCTTTAACTTTGCCAGTTGTCACTGAACGAATGAGCATTGAATCTTTCCAGTTCGTCCCTCTCTTTTAACGTTTCACGTGCCAACAAGTATTTGTACTCAAAATATTCCTCAATATTTTGTTTATGATTCCATTGAACTTTGTTGCCATAAAAAATTGAAAAAAGTCACTTTCATCCCGAGATCCAAGAACAAATCTATTTCGATTTTTCTACTTTTTTCATTGCACGGAGCAGAAGCATCGACTACGTGTGTATAACTTGGTACATAAGCATCGACTCGAAGACATAGAGACAGAGACCAATTTATCTCGATGGAATCACCGCATGCGAGTGAGTTTCTTATATATCGATATACCTATATAATATTTTTTATGTTGTACCACACACGCTTCGAGAACGAAAATATCTCTTCCTTTTACGACGTTGGAAATGAAGCGAAAGGTTGTTGTGAGGGCTCAAGCCCGTTCCTCGTTAAAACCTCGATACTTCCCTCCGAGATTTGCACCTGTGTCGATGTACGATACGTGTTTCATACCATGATTCAATGATTTCCGGGGATGGGGTATGGCCTTTCTTTTATATATACACCTGTGCATGCAATAATATTTATTTATCTGTATCCACGCGCGAACCTTCCAATGATCACGAGCATCGACAAATGAAACGCAACACCTCATTACGCTGGCAATTATATCTCGCACTTGATCATTGCTAACTAGTAAACATAATGGGGTTTCCTTACGCGTTAGGCAAAATAGCACAGAGACGTATCCGTGAAAATGATGATAAATATGTAGAAAAATAATGAATTGGAATTTTGATTGCAACTCGATGCAGTGGTTGCTGCTGATGGAGCATCGTACTGAGGGATCCCACATAAATCCCACTAACCGAGTAGGCTAAACGGTATTCAGGATCGACTGACGTCGCGAGACGAGTATCCCGCGGGGCGGCTTGTTGCGGTGTCGGTTTGCCTCACTCCTGTAATGTGCGGCCGATTATTTAATGCTCAAAGCCTTTCCGACTCTTCGAAACCATGGGCCATCCATTGACCGACCAGAATCCATGCTCACTATCACTGTATCGCCTGCCAAAACCGAGCAAGAAATCTAAATTGCCGCGGAAACCACACCTGTCGAAACCGCAACGAACACTCATCAGACGCGCCAATTAAATATTCCATGTTAACAAGACACTCATTCGTGTCCGATACTCGAGTCTAAAACTTGGCCAGGATCACTCAGCCTTATACAATTTGTAGTTATTTTCTGTCTATCTCTGATATTGTCAATAATAATTGGAAAAATTGATAATGGAAATTATCGAGAACAAAATTTCCCATTTCTTTTGTTGACTTTCTGAACAAAATTGCGTTATAAACGAATGGCGCTTAGGATTTTTAAACTTTTTACCATTGCGATCGACCATTCCGGAACCATATGAAGTGACCCTATGCTGTGAACACGTTCCTGCTGAAAATTCGACACTTTTATTATATGTCTAATGTAACACTTTCATCCAGTCAGTAAAAACGCACTTAACATTATTTTGTAAATAATACTGTAAAGTTGATGATAGTGTGTTTATAGAAACTTGAAAACGTTCACACAATGGTGGCATGGAATTGTTTAAGAACGGCGGTGGCACGAACAATCAATCTTTTCAGGTCATTGTGAAGTATAAGAAAATTAGTGGGAGAAAGCGAATTAGTAATCGGACAATATATTAGTTAGGAGCCGTCTGTCGACTGTTCACAATACGGAAACTTATTGGACGTGTGTAAGTCTGTGTGTGTGTAAAATTAGTGTTATATGGGATGGAGCAGGCGTCTTGGTATGGTTGGAATGCACAACGGTCTCCCGTTCCTTTAATTGAGCTTAATCGGCCGATATTAGACTCGTGCGAGAGAACTACGCTTCGGGTGTAGGAAATACAACACATTGACCACCGCCGCGCCGCGGTTCGCCGTCGCCGAGACAACGTCCAAGTGACCGCTCGTTTCTGTCGTCACGAGTTAAGCATCAATACATTCGTACGATTCGTACACGTTCACGTGCCACACAAACATACCGACGCATCTTTACTTACACGTATTATTTTTATGTGTAACGCAGTGAGACCGCGAGTCGTTAAGTGCGTTCACGCGTGCTATCGAATTAAACGCATACATTCGTCATCATTTTTTCTGGACTGGCATCCATGTGGGTACATTTCACATCACCAAGATTAGAACTGGGACGGGGCATGAATGTCTTCTTCTCGCACTTTGGAACTTTGTAGAGAACGATAGACACTGCGATTTGACAGTTTTTTCTAAAAATTGCCTATACGTCGTTTCTAGAATCTAGAAATTCGACAACTCCAACATGGGACGAATCCTTTTTGCAGATTGCTGCTGAGGAATTAAAATGTTTCGAAAGATTATCTGCTGGACGCGGATAATGGACCGACGGAATCTCTATAAACTTTTTTCCATTTAAATGGTTGAGCAAATTTAATGGGGATATTAAAAAAAGTGTTACTTTGCACGTCATTCCAGTGCGAGTGCCGTCGGTGAAAGCTTTTTCCATGTCGGTGGTTTTTAATTTTCGATGTTTATTCTCCCCGGGAAGAATTTTATATTAAAATATTCCACGCGGTATTATTATCGATTATGCATTCTGCGATTGCAACAGGTGATGTGGCTTCATGCATTCGCGGACTTATCTCTGCCACCAAAAAAGAGGAGGCAATGTGTTATGATGGATGAATGGGTTGAGCATGATCGACGATCCATCATTTTCGCGATATGCAGCAATGAGATTGCGTGATATTCTCGATTGAAACGGATAGATGATGCGATATCGTAGCTGATGGAGGAACAATCTGCATCAGTATTCAGCAGCATCTCAGCTCGTAGCCTGTCGAGTCCGAATAAATAATAAAATAAATAAACACAAAAATTCATTAAAGAAGTTGAATAACAAAAATGAATAATTACGAAAACATAAATATTTAAAAAATTCTTGAAATATTAAACAAAACAGCGTCATATATTTCTCGTCGTTTGCTGCTGTGGCTATCAACACCATAATTTGTTTGATGGGCTTTCGATTCGTGAATTCCCATCAGAGCTGTATCTACTCGAATCTCTCCAGGTGTTTTGAAATTCGAAACCTCCAAGATTCAACGGCAAAGACATGTCTTCGTAACAAGATTGTCAATCAGGATCCGCTCGGCGATATCCATCTTGACTTTATATTCAAATATATTCCACGGAAGCCGCGTGTAGTCGGATCGAAGCATATGTAACAATGCATGGTAACGAAATATTTGAGATTCGAGAAAACGCACATGTGGAAGGTTGACAACGTGAAACAATCGAGTGAATCGTTATTGAATCTCAATTCCCATCGTAGTGGATGCCCAACTATAATATTTCAAGACACGTTGTGTCTTACGCACGTATGAGCAATTTACAACATTGCATAGGGAGCCCGAACGATGCAGAGCAGGTCTGAATATTGGTGACAAAGAGACACTTTCGAAAAAATACTTTGGAATTACTGTATTTCGATTTTCCATGCGATCCTTCTAAATGGTATCGGATCATTTTTTTTCTTGTAAAAAAAAAAGCAGAAAAACAAATGCAGAAATCGAACGCATGAATGTTTCGGATCGTAAGATTGATAAGAAATACCTCGTGGGGACGATACAACAACAAAGGGGGTGAAAAGGGTGGATCCGATTCGTTTTGCACACACGCGAAGAAAACCAGTCGAGGTGAGTGAAGCTTCTACGAAGTGTATAGGAGAACGTGGAATAAATATAATCGGCGACGAAAGGAGGAGACCCAAGGATGAACCTGGAGGTGGGACGACGCCCCCGAGAGGATGGGGAACATGAGAGAAACTTACTTAGGGGCGAATGTAACTTTATTGTGAACTTATCGCTGTCAGAAGGCAAACAATGGTCGCATTTTCGCGCCATCTACCTCTGCCATCTAGACTTATATACGCTTTGCTATGCGCCCCTTTTGCTTATGTCCAAAGAGGTTACACTGACCAGAGCCTGTGGCAGGAATGCCGAGCATACCGCTCAGACGTGAGAGAAAAGAAGAAACGAAGACTCGACAGAACAAAAACAGCGAGCGGGGTATGCGAAATTTCCATTTTTCTCTCTCGCTCTTATCCCTAAATAACACATCGATGGTGATCCAAATTTTCGAGGAACCCTTGACGTTAATAAATTTTTGGAAAAACGATTCTATGTCGAGGAAGAAAATGGCAAAGCCAACCAACGCGTTTCTCTTTTGCGGTGAACATTTCATTCGCCTCAATCCACACCATCGATATGTCGTTTTGGGGAACAAGGCAAAAGTATTAGTCGATAAGTTCCAGCGTGTACTGTGAAGTAACGGTTTTCCAGTAGCCATACCATAGAATTATCAGTTCCATGAACACCGCGTACTAATTTGAGTGTGAAGCATATTTTGTAATTGGCTTTTTTCTTCTATTCTCTTTCATTAGCTTTTCAGTACACTGCGGACGGACAAAAAATTAACGGCGTATAACCCTCTCGGTGTTTGATTGTAGCGTCCATAATTATCCTCGTTCCCCGACTGGACTAACCTGTTGTACAATTCCATACATAATTGTACAACACTAGACGTGAGAAAAATGAAAGGAGGTGGACCGCGATGGACGTTGTATGAGAAAAGAAATGTTATTAAACGTGGTATGAGCATCCGGAGACGTTACTTTTTCGGTTACACTGCTGCGTTAAGTTGTTTTCAATGTGAAAAATCGTTATTCTTAAATTTTCAATCTACCGCGATTACTTTGCAGGAGAAAAAAATGGCAATTAATTATGCTTTGTATACATAAGGATTTTCGATTGCTTTTAGTCATCAGGACTTCAACTTTACCACACGCGTCAGGGGATTTCCTACGAACGTAAGGGAGTTTTCTTATTAGAATGGAACAAGATGCTTATTATGCACGATGATCAAAGCTTTCTCTATGAGGAAGCCTATATTTTGAATTTCTGTTATATTTTGAATTTTTGTCATGATTTTCATTTTGGCTTCCTCATAGAGAAAGCTTTGAGCATCGTGCATCTTGAGCATCTTGCAGCTTGAGCATCTTTCGGAAGCAATTTGCAAATTTCAATTTCCGGCGTTTTTTTTTTGTATTTGCATTCAAATTATTTAATTTGGACAACTTTACTAGAAAGTTAAGAGGACTTATGGATAATATCGTCGGCAATTTTCAAAAATTTAAATGGTTGAAGGATTTTTTGAAAAACTCTGATTTTCGTAAAATTCGAAAACTCATAAAATTTCAACCGTGTAACCGATATTTCCCAAGTTCAATACCAACTTTTCTATTGTGATACTCTATTCATTAAAAAAAAAAAAAAAATTAGTAATAAACCTTCAAATTTGGGGAAGTTAGAGTGTCCAGACCCTTTTTTTTAATTTCAAAATGCCTAGAATTCGTATTTTCCTAGCAATTCCGACAAAATTCTCAGCGAACGAAGAGCTGGTACAGATTAACATTTGTGCAGAACGGGAGCCCCATAGCTTAGACCGTTCTCGAGTTACAAACGATTTAATTTTTCAGTGCCAGAACACACACACACACACACATATCCGGACATTCTTTCTAGATATGATTTTTCGACGTTTTGGGACATTTTGAGCATATTGACATTAAAAACTTAAAAAAAAGAAAAAATTTCACCGTCACATAGCTTCTTCTATGAGAAAGCAAAAAAGTCGGGAATTTTATGCAACATAAAGGTGTTGGTCGGTA
Source organism: Diadegma fenestrale (assembly GCA_037043255.1). Taxonomy (NCBI): domain Eukaryota; kingdom Metazoa; phylum Arthropoda; class Insecta; order Hymenoptera; family Ichneumonidae; genus Diadegma; species Diadegma fenestrale. The sequence continues at coordinate 3,430,129 of CM073316.1, forward strand.
ATTGAGTCTGTTCTCCTTTTTTGTTAGCAAGTGATTATTGTAGAGCCTGGTTAACGCGTCTCCTGGTTATATTCCAAGAAGGAATGAAGCTTGGCAGGTATTTTATTAAGTTGCTCGAGCCCTGATGAGGTGATTTGAGGCACATATGCATGTTACGTGCGACTTGTTCTTTCAGCATGAGTTCGTCAACCATTTTTTTCTCCTCTTATTGTACGTTGTAACTATGACGACGACGACGACAAGGATGTTATACGAAGACTTGATCTCGCGCATGATTTACCCGAGTGTTTTCTTGGTACTACAAAAGCGGGCGAGCGACGCGCTAGCGATGAAGTAGCCGAGATATATCGCGCGCTCGCTCTCTGCGTCGCGGTGCCTTATTTTAATGTATGAAACGCTTGCTCACAAGAGCAACCGGGATCGTGAGAGAATTCACGTAAAAAATACACTGTACAAACAACTGACAGCGATATACAGCGGACTTGTGTTTACGGTTTGTGATTGTATATGACAACAATAATACAGCAGAGCAATTGCTGAAGTATAAAGCATTTTTCGCGCCTTCTCCCCTCACTCGTTTTGTGACATTCTTGGTGAAAAAGTGCGACCAGCGAACGTCAATGAGATCGAAAAATTTGAACTCTGGAGCTAATGTAAACAAAATTGAATCGTTCGGAATCGATAAATTCGATGAGAAATTGATTCTGCACGATATCATGTGCCACATCCATCAGACGAATACGATAATGTTGAAAAGGCAATGGAAATTCGTGAATCGTTCGCACGTGGAATCTGGAGATGGAGAGACTCAGACGATTTTTGATTGTCCTGAGAACGCTTACCCTCGTCTTGGTTGTTGGATTCTTCCGATCTGCTCTTTCTTGCGACCCGACATACACGTGAACGAGGGAGGGCGCGGAACGTGCTCGTCGTGTGCCTCAAGTGAGACCCCATCGAACCATGCAGCATTCTCCAAGAAAAGGCATGCAATTTGAGTTTATTGAGAGCTCTCTTTCTCTCTCTTTCTTTCGCGGTATAAAAACACTCGTAACGATGCTGTATATAGTTTTACAGCAACCCACACGTGCATGGGATAATCCATAAGGGCTCTGAATTTCTCGATCCTACATGCTGCGGATCTTTGAGCTTATTATCAACTTGCCTGATTCTTACTTCCTCTATATAATGACCGAAAAAACAAAACAAAACTATTACAAAACGTTTTCGTCGGTCCAACCAACTCCATCACGGAACTCTTTGACGCGATGTTTTGCAGTATTAATGCCATCATTATATCCTTTCTTCCGCGCGCATCGATTCCTATTAGCCCCCGCGAACGAACCCTCGCGAGATTGAAGCGGTCTTCCTCCTTAAACTCAAAGTATAATTTGCCATTACCACCATTAGCGACCCGTTTTTGATAATACGTGAGAAAATCGCCAAGTTCCTTGATCTCCCGAGTTCTCATCGTGCATTCTGCTACTTATATCTCTATGAAATTAAACATCTCCGTTAATGTTAATACGTATTCGCAGCCCATTGCACGGATCGCAGGATCATTGTCAATCACACGTGGCCCGAATGAGAGCCACGAGGAGAAAACAGCTGGGTTCTCATCAGGCTTTCCTTACATAGCGCCATCTCGTCACTATTCTCTATTTTCTTCTTTATCTCGCTCGTACTTATCAGCGAAACAGTTGGCATCCGCGCACAATCCCCGCGGTCCGCGTACACCTCTTGTTTCTCTTCTAAATAGCCAACTTGTTACGCGGCCATTGCGCGGGGTTTCAAGCGCCGTTACATCGCTGCCGACACTCCCAGCATCGGTCGTTTCATTCCCCATCCACTCTACGCTCCTCTAATGGTGCACTTGATTTAATTTTCCCTTTTTTTCTTGCCAACTTATTCGTTGAGTTTTGTACCATGTAGCGGAATACATGATACTATCTCCCAGCTCGGACTAGCCTGCTCCATGCCTCTCGCTACCAACAGAATCTGTACCGCAGAGTCTATACTCGCGACTCGCCTGAGTCACATCTGCATGCTCGTTATTCTGGAGGGGAGAATAACTTTCGCGTTTTCTCGTTGATCCCAGATCTTTGACAATGTCTCTTCGGTCAGCATCCAACACGGAAGTTTCGCACCTGCTAGTTTTACTATGTAACGTCGTATCATGCGGACAAAAGTACCGGTTCGAAAATACAGGAATTTAGCTTGAACGAAAATCATTCAAAAATCTCTACGATCGAACTTTTCGAGGCTTTTTTGGTTATAACTGTAGAAAAAATTGTATTTTTTGTGAAGGAATAAAAAGCACAGAGCGCTAAATCACTTGCAATTTCTAATATCACAGACAAGATAAAGAAAATGAAACCGATTTGAAATTAAAAAACGAGGGGAGCACGAAAAAAAAAGGGAAAGAAAGGAAAGGAACAGATTGTAAACTTGGGCAGAAAAGCTTGTAGAGGGTAGACTGCTGGCAGAATGATCTACACTCTTTGTTGGTATACCACGGAGCCATATCGCTAGGATTCGATACAGCACACAATGGAATTATGCCCTATGTATTGGAACAATTCTATGGAGCTTTCCCCCTCCCATTTCTTCATCCTTCGTCTTCCTTCCTCTTAGTTTGAACAATAAGGAGATATGTGCTCGGTTTCACGCTGCACATATATACGAACATTCTATACACACAAGCATTCCACGTTCCGTACAACTGTGGCTTGGTATGTCGGATATCCCCGCTATGCTGGGGCCATGTTCTGGTTTTGATCCGTGCACCAGATAAGATCGCCCTTTGTTATACGAAGGCTCGTGCCTTCGAGATCTCTTCTATGTGGTGTCTTTTTATAGGGAATAAAAAAGAGAGAAAGTTTAAGATCACGTATGTGGCTCTTCACCATGCTCTTCGATCACGGATATTATCATATACATGCATGTTACGAATGTATACATCGAAGAAAATTATTCGTTTGAATCAATGGACAATATTTTTTTCGATTTTCTCGTATAAAAACAAATAAATATCATACAAAAATTGTGGATTCATCGTTTTGCCACATAAAATGATGAAAAAAAAAAAACAAACGAAAACACAGTAAATAGGCTAAAAGGCAACGCGAAAGAAAATACAAACCGATGTAAAAAAAAAAATCGATATCATAATTGTTTAGAGACCCTAGAGGCTATTTAAATCAAGCCTAAGAAAGCATATGTAAAATAATAACAATATAATAAAAGAACAAAAATCTTTTTGCCCTGCGTTTCTTCGCAAAAAAATACAATTCCTTTGAAGATTCTGATGCAATTGAACATTTATATGAAAACCCTTGATTTTATATCACGTTTTCAGTTCAGCTACCGAATTAGTGCAGCGTCTTGAAGATTGGATTCACCCATTTAAATATGCATCATTGTCTGAAATGCCATCAAAATGAATGTGATACTCGGGACTTTGGAGCCTTTGCAAAATAAAATACTTCCCTCGTATATGAGAAAGAATTTGTAACGAAAGCGACGATGCTTCCGTAATTTTGTGCACTTTTATGGTAGATATGCAATTCAAAATGGTTACCGAAACGTCTGGGAACACGATTCTCTGTTTCATTCCTCTCGGAGAATTTCTCTTCTCATGTCGACAAATGGTCAACTTGTTAAAAATTCTCAGAGTACAGATAAATAGCTTGAAGTTGTAATAGCATTCGTTATAGTGCAGAGTGCCAGCAGCAACAGCAGCAGGCTAGCGCATCATGCACGTTCTATGGGGTATAGGTACTGGACATTCCCGTTAGGCTCATCGTAACAACTGCTGGTGCTATGAGTGTATGCTTGTACACATTTCGCGCATGGGTTGAACCAGGCCGGCCATTAAATACCCATGTATCGAGAGTGTGTATTTTTAGAAATGACTATACAATCTGTTTGAGGCAAAAAATTAAATCGAAACGTGGTCCTGAGGTACTGGCAGATCTTGATGACGAGCCAGGTAAGGTCAGAGAATTTTTATAATGCATACGAGCACATTTCTCCAAAGCGACATCGATTAGGACAACAAAAAAAAACTGCATCTTTGGAAGGTACCGCCAAAGTACGTTTTTCTTTTTTTTTTTATTCTCGTCGACCACTATTTTCCTTTCGAATCCCGAACAAAAGAAATCAAAGTGCAGTAAATGCGCTACCGCCGGTCCATTACTCCGATGGAAATCGATTCGCGATGCGCTTCTCGCACACTGACGCTGCGAAGGGATTTCAAAATTTTTTCGTTCGCGTTTGCTCCCTTCATTTATTATTCTCTAAATTGCTTTCAAGTCAGAACTCGGGTTATCTGTTGGAATAACGGAAACGATGCAATTGTTTTTATTTTATTGCGATGACGTGTGCTTCATGAACCATCGTCTCACGAGGATCGAAGGAACAACCGCGAATGCTTTTGTGTGTATGAATCAATTATTACATGTGGAACATAACTAACATCATCTTGCTATTCCTTCTCCGTTATCTCGCTATTAATGCCTAGCTCGGATGTGCATCTATGTATATGAGATTCACAGTCCTGGACGTAGCCTCCCCAAGAGACCATTGCGAAGCCACTGCGGGAAGGCGATTCAGAGGCGAGCACAGCGGCATGGCGTGGCAGCAGGGCATCTTGCGGAGATGCCCTGCCCGCGGGTGCAACGACCCAGCTGACCTTTGTGCGGACCGTTCTCGCTATGGTCTGGCCTCTGCGCTCTCTGCTGCCTTTCGAGCTGGTTCATAGCTTATTGCACTGCCTGGTCCTTTTTCTCTCTCCTGGCTCTGTTTCTTTCCATTTCACTCTGTCCGCTTTCCTTCCTCTTTCTCAACTGTGCATTCATTCCGCTGGACCGCATTGCCAGGCTCTTGCTGCCAAATCCAGGCATTGCTGACGTCCTTTTACAGTTGCAAATGGCAATTCCAAATTTATTTCATCGTCTGCTCATTGAAATTCGTCTCATGCACTGGAGGACTATTCTGCATCAAGGTCAACTGACAAGTCAATTTAGTGACCCATCCAAAAGTTATGAAAAAGTTGACGAAAAATTTCACTTCCATCATTGTTTTTCTCACTCGTCACAAAAACCCAAGATCTCGAGTTTCGATACGTATAAGGAGAATGTATTGTAATTAATTTCCGACTGTCCAGGGTCAAACGTTTTAAACGTTCGATAACAAAAACACCTGATTTCATCTGATTCTGCACTGTTTTATGTGTCATCGCTGATATGCGACATTTTGGCTCATTAATATAATGAAAAGCACTTCATTTCCAGAGTACATACAAGTCTGTGTGTGTGTCTGTTTCCAACAGCTTTCGTATTAAAATCTGTGACGTATGGAGAGCCACATCAGGCAACATGCATGTATTCGTATCACGTTCCCATGGGTGAATCCTCCTCATCGTAAACGCGCAATACGAACCTGTTGCGTTTGCTCATATCGCTCGCCCTGTCTGACTCGCTTCTCTTCATCGGTTCCAAAGCGGCTAGTATTATTATACAGTTTGTATAACTACGCAGAAGTGATGAGCTGTGTAGAGCTCCGATGCAGCTTGCGTTACTGATGCCACTTCCAACATCTAGTTTATATACCAACACACCGTATATGCCCGAAATGATAATGTACCTTTCACATAACATATGCTAACCCAGCAATGTTCAGAGATACCTTTGCATATAACACCATATTATCGGATAACTAAACCCGAGAGTGAGTAACAATTTGAATCACTGCCTAAGGACGTTGACATGAGATTACTATCTACATTTTTCCCCGATCAATTTCCATACCCAGCGATTTGGCATACATATCTGAGCAACTTCAGCCTGCACTACGGACTGTTGTAAACGTTGAATGTTGATGGAATTCGATCGAGTTTTAATGCTTCGTCTTCGATCCCCCAGCGACTAATTACAAACAATCATTCCGGTTGACATTTTTTAGACTTTTTCGTCGTTGACCAGAAATTTATGATACAACGAGACGGACTGGGACGGAAAGTCATCCGAGATGATAACCCGAGGTAGGGAAGAGAGCGACGTATTCGGTATTAGCATATTAATTTCTTGGAGGTTCTGTGGCACGCAGATAAAGCATCTTAGGAAGCAAGGAACTTAGTCGATGAATCAAGCTCATAGCCCCAGTGTAATTATTCACAAACTGCGCATTTACCGGCGCAGCTATGGTCGAATCCATTTTAATTGAAGCATCTTCCGAGTCTCTCGATCTCTCACCCTTTCCTGCAGCAGTCCACATTCGTTTTTTTTTCTCTTCATAAAATGTATGGATTCAGGAATAAATGTAGACTCTTGCTTTCGCACATCAGACTGTGTTCGATATGATCGAGCTACGATTGTATTTGTGGATAGTAACGCAACGGACAAGCCACGATCGTGTCACTAGTACAATTTTTTTTTTCTTAATTATTCTTTTCGCTAAATCGTCGCAGCTTTGGCTTTTCCGACTGCAAAAAACTGCAAGGACATCTTTGCGACTATGGTTATAATGGGTTTCAAGTTTTTCGGAAGCAAGCGAATCGTCGTGTAGGGACGGTGACATCTGGGTGAAGAAAGATGAGAACGTAGCATCAGCATCGATGAACTTGAGAACACAGATACAATGGAAGCGGGATAGGAAAAGAGAGAGGAATGAGGAAGCGAGGCTCTTTGCGGTGCTCTTGACAGAGAATAGGAGATGATATAGGTTTACGAGTACCCGATCGATGCAGGGAGTGAAAGCTATTGATTAATCGGAAGCTCGTCCAATCCCGATGTAGAATGTGTAGCACAATATATCGCGGCTAAATCCGGTTCGATGGGGATGCGATCTTCAGGACGTGTCTCTCCGGTTTCGTATCTACAGTCAATTGCCCAGCAAGTTTAGTTGGGTTTGAAATCGCGTAAAGCTGTGATTTCTGTGTATCGCTTCCAGTCTATTTACATTTTTCGAATTTTCGATCGTGCTTCAAATTTCTAGACTCGAGTGCCTCGTGGCACGAGTCTCCACGATACAATCTTTAAAGGTTTCTCGTATTTTCAATGGCACGCACGCGCACTTCCGTCCAGGGAAGTTTGGTTATTTAGTACACGCTTTTATCAGTCTCATATTTCATCAGGACTCCACTCTCTCTCTCTCTCTCTCTTTGTCTCGCTGTCTCGTTCTCTATCTGTCTCTTGGTTGCTCGTCGGTTCATGATTGCGGCCATAAGAAATTAAGTTTTAATTAACTCCCTGTAGACTCGTTAACGAAAGAGTCTCGCTCTCTTTCTTATACTTTTCTGCTTCTTTTCCATGGCCCCTCGTCGCGCAGTCTGCGACTCACACTAACGCAAACAAATACACAAATGGGAAAATTAAAGTTTGACCTATTGCGGCAAACGGCAATGAATTTATTTTCAATGAATTCGCATCAAAATGTTTGCGACGAATATTTTCAGTCTCCGGACATCAATCGCGGACTGCGCTTCGATATAAATGAAATTTTGCATGCCCAAAGGACATGTCCTGCCCAAGCTTTACGTTTCCTTTTTATCTTTCAACTCTGCAAATCTCGACTCCATCCCAACTCATAAATATAAATCGACTTTTTCTAATTACTCAGAATAATAGCTTTTCACTGTCTCACGAAAGAAGAATCACGGAAGAGCGAAAACTCGAGCTAAGAAAAAAAGATTTTCTCGTTATCGCGCTGTACGATGGCGCGATTAATCTAAAAATCACATTCGCGTCTGCTCCGCAACAAAATGTACCGCAGGCAGCAAAACTTAAGCATATTCCAGCATCAGGTTTACAAAAAAAAAAGTTGTTCATTCTTTCACAAATTACAAGTATAAATTAAAATGCTACGTACAGCGAGGCGAAAGATGTATTACATACATTTCTACGTTCCAACGCCAATTGGTGATGTGAGGAATTCGTTCGGAACACCTCAAAGAAGTCAGGAATGGTGAGGATCGATATTACTTGTTTATCTCAACGTGCTCCGTGCTTCTGAACACTACGCCGCACATGTCACGAAAATCTTAGTCTCAATGGAGTGTTGCTCAGCATCCTGTCACCTGCTTTTTCATTTAGTCCACTTACCGGCTAGCTGAACATTCGCTGCTGCTGCTGCTGTTGCGAGTACCAAAATTTATTCTCCATACGAATGTACGTTTCTGGATAAAGTGCAAAGTATCGCTGCACAGGCATGGGATTTCATTCAAACTTTTGAGAGGGATGAAACGTACACAGAACGTATGGCAATGGATCTACGCCAAGAAACCTCGCAGCAGATGCTGCCACAAAATTGAATTTCGTAATACACGAACTGCGCACGAGTTTTGCAGGTTCCGTTTTTTTTCGTGATATTTCTGTTTTTATTCATTCGGTTGTCATTTCAGTGCTCCAAAGTTATGAATGGTGCGAATCTGGAGGGAAAATTCATCGAGAGATTCGATTGCGAGTTATCATTAAAGTAAAAGTTTGCGTGGGTGAAAAATCAATGCGACGAGGACTTTCCTCGTAAACTGCAAAGAGCAGGAATGATAAATCAGCGTCTAAAGAGAATTGGCCTCTGTGTCGTAATAATTCATATGAGGGGACAAACTTTTATATCGGAGTACATTATTCCCCTATTACCAACTGACTTTCCCTCTGCACTTGCAATAAGTAATGAATATAATGTGTATATGCGGAAGTGTGGAAAATATAGGAGGACAATAATACTAATTCGTAAAGTCAGTGGTCGCGGTGGCTGGTGGTCGCCCTGTGCGAGCTCGCTGATTGCTTTCGGGTGGTGGTTTACTTATTGCTCTGTGGCTGTTGTCGCGGCTGTACAGTGTCGTAAGAGCGGTTTAGCTTGCAGCAATGGAGCCAGAAGTAGCAACTACGAAAGCATCTTCCTAATGACTCTGCCACAACGTGTTGTACACATTGATACTTAAACGTACACTAAGACGGAAATATGTGTATGCCCATCGTGGAAGCAACTGCGTTTGTGTAACATGGGCGTCGCAAGTATCGCAATAAGAAACACACAGAATGGGCGAGAAAGAGAGATGAACGCGTGCGCCCGTCCAAACGTAAACTAATGTTTCATTAAGACGGGCAGCTGCGTCTCGTCACTTAACTTATTAAACAAGATGGCTGCTTCTCCGTGTATCTCATCTCATCATATAACATCAACGACCCGAAAATGAGCGTATATAGGGTGTCATTTTCTTGGGGACCATGAGAATCGGCTCAGTAAAAAGATGCAAGCAAAATCAACGTTAAGGAAGAAACGCAGCTACCGAGCTAGTCATAAAAAGATTTGACCAAATTTGACTTTAGTAGTAATCGATCTTACAATGGCACATTTTGTTGACTCGCTATTATATCTGTCAAATTTCAAATTTTGCGCACATTCAACCTCGAATACGCGACGTTGCTATATTTTAGGGAAAGTCGAAAAATAAAATCCACTGCAAGTCCTTTTTATAGTTTTTATCATTCCCCTTACAAGTCACCTTTGAACGTTTTTAAGCGTGGTAAATGATTATGAGGATTTAATCTCTCTGATGTTAAATTTTCATTTCAATCTATCCATCAATTACGGAGATGTGAAGAATAATGTACAGCCTATTCCGTGACTTCCCATAAGAGGCCATGTTAAATTGGTTGTCAAGACTTGTCAAATATTTACAAATATCTCGCGTAAAAACCCACCTCAGCCCACGAAAATTGGTACGAGCTATTTTTACATCATTATATCTAACTTCCTGCCAAATTTGAGATTTTTCTGTCCATTAATTCTATTTCCTGCTTGTTAGACGGTTCTCCGCAGAGAAATTACTGAAATTTTGTGAATCGCTTCTCCGGCAGACGAAAAATTTCAATAATGTAATGGATGGTCGGCTCGTACTACGAAAACTAAAGGACACGTTTATATTTTGCTTGGCGAAGATTCTGACGAACGATTACCATTCAGGAATCATACGAAACCATAAACGATTAGGATCGTCGATCGTCACGGAACTTTCTTCAACAACCTAAATATTGCCCATCAATAATCGGTGGACTTGAGATTCCGTGAACTTTATGTGAGAAAAAATAGAGGGACTCTGATGCTTGATATGGTAACTCGGTAGTATCATATATAAGGGCTCTGAACGTTTTGTGACTCTCTCGTAATCGGATCACGCGCCCCACTGAGTGCTTTACGGCGTTATTTTTTTTAGTTCCTTCAAGTTTTCTGTAGCTCTGTATTTCTTTTTCCGTTCTATGAATTCCGCGTTCTGTTCCGTTGACGTGTGCACACGGGGTGGGTCGGTCAATGGTAATGTGAAAATTATCTGTTGATTGAGATGATACCACGAACCGCTCGTCGACATTTTGTCAAAGAATCCAAATCTTTTCATTTTGAAATAAAAAATATTTCATAACTTTGAGAATTCGGTCAAATATTTTATTCGTTTGTAAAATTCGGATATTCTCTGCTGCGATATTCGCGTGGAATGTGATCCATCGGAGTAGCCCGTATCGGGCAAAGTAAGTGAGAAACCCGGCGATTTTATTTTATCTCATTCAATTCGTCACCGAGCGACAAACGCCCTGCGTGGAATATGAAATCAAGTTGTTACTCGAGTGTTTGTGGTGGTGGTTGCGAGGCTGCGGTTATGTACGCGAGATGGAGAACCCCATCGGAGACGGTGAACAACTTACGGAGAATCCGCCCCCGCTATACGCACTTCACCATATATTTGGCTCTTTTTGCTGTAACAGAGAAAGCCAGTAGTCAAGAGCAGAGTATAGTGGTTTATGCTAGCAGGGGCAACTGGGAACACATGCTGCATAACCAAGTGGCATAGCTTACGTTCCGTCCACCGTCTCACTTTTTTTTCTCTATGATCTCGCTCTCTCCCGTATTGCCCCAGCGCCGCGGTTGTTCCGACAAGATTTACAACCAATTACCGATTCTTGATGGGCTGCAATCTCCGTCATTTTTTGCCATTACGTTCTGTAATTTTCCATCATTTTTGTGCCACCTATTATTTTTTTGTTAACTAGAATAAAAGCAAATTTAATGCACGCGGGCAACCGAAGGAACGTGAATCTTCGATGTAAGCCTTGTCATCGATCTACTTGGCGAGAAGAAACGAGAACGGAAACATAAAGTCATTTTTTTCGAGTCGAAATATGAAGCCGTTGCGGGCTGCCAAATACTGGATGTTTCATTTAAAAATAAATCGTGATATACGCCTCAAAGGAAATGTGGGAATTGTCAAACTGCTACTTAGCGTGAAGACGAACGAATTTTCGTACTGGTCGTTGATCTCAACTGCTGCGATTCAGCTGCATCGGACAACGAAATGAAAAATCAAGCAAAAAAGTGGCTGGTCGATCTTTTCTTCATTCTTTATTCGTGTACAGTATATCTCTGTATAAACTACAACGAGAGCGAGGAGGAGAGGGTATACGACACCTTAACAGATGATTACGCGAACAGTGGTCAACCGGCGGGGCTGGTCGTCACGGTTGTTAGGGCGTGACCGTGTCGTTTCGGGCTTCGAAAAGGCGTCGTACCTAAATGAATCTTTTCAGCTGAACGTGGCGTTTTATATACGTGCCAACAAAAATCCATACCACACCTTGGTGTCTAGAGACTAATACGTTGTGAACTCGCAAAACGAGACCAATGGCATTTAGCCCGAGGATTCTTCCTTGCTATACATCCCCGAGACAGCATTTTAGACTCGTGTAATAGAGACGTTGTGCAGCAATGTTTTCACCCACAATATATTTTCCACCGTTACTCTCCGCCCGAGGCTGCAATAGCCAACATTTTCACGCCCATCACGTCACCCTTTATGAATTCTTTTCACAGTGAGGCATTGCATAAGACTCGTATTTTCGAATTATTTCCTTTCGTTCATAAATGGACCGACGTGTGGCGCGTGCCGAACGGGAGCCTTTGATTTTTTTTCCACCTTTTTCTATTGCCATGACTTTTGGAGTCGCAGCTGCTTCAATTCATAAGTCTCCGTTTCTTTATGCCGAATCTAGGAATACTTAAAGTCTCATTGAATTATTGCAACCGTGATAGTCCCTCGGGGAAATGGGACATAAAAAACTGCTCGAAGCGGAAGTAGAAATGAAATTCAATGGGATTTTGTAGGGAAAAAATGGAAAATGACTGAAACGTGTATAAGCAAACGAAGAAACAAGAGAGTATGATAATTTTTGTGAAGGAAGTCTGCGTGCATTTCCTTTAGCAATGACACATTCACTGCAGAGAAAAAACGAGAGAGGAATCAAGAGATCCACGTTAAGTTATCCGATTGTTGAGATCCACGAAACACCGGGGAATCTCCGGAGGGAATTCCCGAGATGATCGCTCCCAGACGTGTGAGAAAATATATACACACAACTTCGTAACATTTTTTCAAAGTTGCTGCTGAACCCTGGCAGCGGGAAATATCGAGCGCTTCGTCGTATATGTGAGAGGGAGGGAGGCAAGTGGGTCCATCGGTACAAGATCGAAAGAAATTCTCGACGAGGGTAATCTCGCATCTGTCGAGTGACATTTCAATCTCGTGTACACTCATGCGTTCTCCATTTTCGATGTTCCAGAAAAAAATCTAAATATCCGCGTTGCGAGGCCCCCCGCACTATATTTGTGCGATTTTTGCTAAGATGATTTTGCGACTTTCTCCTTGATACAATTTTTATTTAGCGAATTTTCTCGCTTTTCTGTTACTTTATTGTTCAAAATTCTTAAGGGCTCCGTCCGTAAATAATTCAAAGTCACAACTTGACATCGATCCCCAGCAGGTTATCACTTGAATCCTGTAAATAAAGTGCGACGAGGCAGGAAAGATATATAAAATGTTTGTGAAAATCAGATCGTCGAACAACTGCGACGGTGTGTCTGCAGGATTTTGGAATCAAGAGTACGAGAGTATTCCCATGTATCTGCCAAGAGAGCCAGTCAGCATTGTAGGAAATGTTCGGAAGAGTTTCGGTATCGTTTCTCTCGAAGAATTCTCTTTCCCTGCGAGTGCCTCGGGCGCGCATCATCCCGAATGCGTTATTCCCCAGAGGCCGCTTTTCTTTTACTTTTTCTAAATGAACTGACAGCTAATCGATACAGCTTTTTCTTTATACTCCGGTGGTATATTACAACGATCAACTATCCACTTCAGAATTCTTCTATAAATAGACACACAACATCGTCGGACGAGTCTCAACGCGCAGGGTCGTCGGACAAGTAAGTCTGAACATTTTCCGAATACAGTTCTGAACGTGTGTGTCGAGGGACACTGGAAAATTTTGATTTATCAGTGAGAATTCGAGGAATTCAACATTTGATATCAAAACGCCACGAGGATTCTCTTTCAGCGATGGTCGACTGCAAACTACAGGCAAAGTGCACGCCAAGTGATTAACGCGTTAAACGGATGCGAATAAAGTGCAGCACGTGCCCTGTGAATTCGTTCGTCTTTGGACAAACGTCGTTACAAAGGCCGAATAAGCAGAACTATAAAAAGTAATGCATGCTCGAAGCATCATGCAGCGGCAGAGAGAAAGTGTCTCAAGTTTATACAAGTAGGAATGAACGAAGGGTGAGCGCGAATAAGACAAAAGGGTAAGAGACCGCAGGAAGAGACCGACGAAGGGGGGGGGGGGACATAACTTTAATTATAGAAGTTGGTGTGCACGCTGGCATTGTCTGAGAACTCTGTTCTGCCCAAGAAAGTATATGCTCGAGCATCTCATGCGATCTTGGAGTCTAGGACAGTCGCGAGCTGTTCGTTCCGTTGAAAACTTTTCCGCATCCTTGAAGACACCCCGCACACTTGCTTCGGCTTTCTGCTGCTGGCGCGCAGTTAGATAGGATTGTTCGCAGCCTTCTCAATGGCAATGTAACTCTCTTTTAACTCTCGAGATTCAAGCGAAAGTTGGCAGAGCAAGTAGTTGCAGCTGCTGGGCCAGTCAACGGTCTCGTAAGAAACTGGACTCTTGCTCCGGAGGCCAATGGGATTCGAAAAAGTTCTTCGGATTCAAAAAGCCTGTCGGTCTTTTTATTCCACAATCATATGATTTCCGCGTGACAAAAAGTTCGAGCTCGTTCTGCAATTTATAATCGATCGATTATTTCAGTTTCAGCTTTTTGTCGCGTCGCTATTTCTCCGTAAAATACAAAAATCCGTCGTGTCGACGAGATGAATAAAAAAACTTGCGAGTCCTGATAACCAGCCGATGAAAATTGATAGAGGAGGAGAAATAAAACAGAGTGGAAATTAATTGCAGCCGCTCGAAGCCTCTCTATTTGCGAAGCTGTACCAAGTCTCGTTTACAGTAATGACGCTTAAACATATTTAATGGTAAAAGGTATGCATCGATGCATGGCTGTTGTCAAGCAATTCATAAGACCCGGAGAGCTTGAAAAAAGAATCTCTCGTACATTGTTTCATACAGGATTGCCACGTACCGAGCTCTGGGCGGAGCGTGTAGGCGTGTAGGCGGAGCAACTAAAACTGATGGCAAAGTCTACTATGTGTGCGACGTATCGATGGATTTCTGAACTTTCATATGCAACAATCATCCTCATTGTTACCTGGAAACTCCTGCTACTGTAATTTTGGCAGTTTCATTTAAGCACCATAAAAGGTAAAGGGAAGTTTGCGAAGTATGCATGAATTTGAGGAGGTGGTGTCATTACGATCGGAGAATTTTAATGAGGAGTAAAAAATAAATCCAAACATTTATTTTGACTGATTTAACCCGATGTTTAAAAAAATCGATGGACGCTTGAGCCCGAATTGTCTGGAGGGTTTCGAACTGTGGAAAAAAGGAAAATGAACAATTTACTATTTACCTCTGTATAATCAGTTTTTAGGACAAAAGTGCGCAAACGTGTCTCCTTTTTTCTCCGACCCGTACACTGTAATCCTGCCAATGTGTTTGAAATGTCGAAACAGCGTTACATCCCTGTCCCTTGATGTCATATAAGAATAACCGTTCGACGTACCAGAGTAGCGATTTGAAAACGAAATGAAAAACAAAACTCAAGCAGTCGCGATGAGGGCGGAAGCGGCACGGAAAATACGTCGAGAGGAAAGGCAGGAAAAAGAGGAAGAATTTCCAATGCCGCAGAGCTATAGGTCTCGCTCGCTAAAGCATTATTATTATGATTATTATTATTATAATGTCGAATCAGCAAGGCAGAGCAGCAAGGCGTATACATAAAGAATCGAGTATAAGTTGACATATATGTCTATGAGGCATTTCACGCCAAATTTGCATTTCCAAATTTCGATCTCTTTTCATTAAAAAAATATTTCGTTGGCGTTTTTCACTGAATAAACAAATAAATATGTTTTTCAAGATTTTCTAATTTGATCAATTCTTCCGATTTTTCGATCTTTGTTTCTAATGAAAACAAAATAACGAGTCACTCGTATTTTTTGCGAAATATCGATTCCCTGCCAATGAAACGTCCAACAGGATCTTTACACGTGGATTCATGACGTTTCTAGAGAACCGAAGTCTACAGTGTGAAAAATGTTTTGCTGCGAATTAGCGGAGGAGCAAATGGAAACTCTGCAGGTAGGATCGAAAAGCGGACGATTTCGAAGTGGAAAGTTGGCGTGAAATGCCTCATATCGAGATGTGGCGAGAAAGAGGGAGAGAGGAAAGCAAAAACATGTCGTTGGCTCGTTTGCTCCTTCGATCTCGACGGGAGCACGTATGGGAGTACGTCAAAATATCAGATTGCATTTCGTTGTATGTTTCACATCTCATTGAAACCGGTCCCCTCATAGAAAAATGTCATGGAATATATCGGAAATTGGAAAGCTTATTCATATTTTTTCGATATGCTCGCTCGCTATGCATGGACCGCGGAGTAACGTTCGCGTGTGCGCTATACAACGCGAGCGTATATATGTAACGAGCAACTCGCGTGGATCGGGTTTTCCGTCTACACGTACACGAGAGTATATTTATTTTTCATGCCCGCATCGATACATATATAGATTCACGTATACACATTTAATAACAAGTTGTGGAAAACGCGAGTGAAGAGTGACAGGGGCGAAATGTAGAGGGCGAGTGAGCTTTGATACACATTCCATTGCTGGTGGAAAGGTTTTATATGAAAAGTCGAAGGTATTTACTGAGCTTTATGTCGACGTAGCGTATACAATAATACCAGAACCATTGGATTTGTACAAGCAACAGAAATCAACCGAACGAGGTTCAACACGATTATGTCGATGTGATTCAATTCAATTGCACATCGGTGCAGTCTGCAAATAATCCCTAAACTGTTCTGATTAGAAAATTACCTTGCTGTCACAACGTTTCAAATGCAATGAACCTTTACCATCGGATGAGTAATTATTTCCAGTCACTTATCACAAAAATGCTTCACCTTACGGTTGAAAAGCTTAATTAACAATAAAAGAGATTGCGGACCGCCAGATTTACGAAATGTACAGATTTTTGCAAAAATTCGATCCAAGAAGTTATCGTACGAAATTTTTGAGTTTATTTTTCGGTGGAAAGTCGAAGATGACGTGCCAGCACGAAAACTTTTACGTCTATCAGGGAATATTAACGATGCATAGTCGTTCCCTCGATCAAAGTGTTGATAAATGTGAAACTATCGTGTTTTGTTAATTGATTCCATTGTGAATACACGTCACAAGGTCGCCACATAAGCCGTGTAATAGCGAGGAAGTTGAAAATGCAAACATGGACGGGACAACTGCGGGCAAGATAGCTCGCATGCATATGTGCATTACGCGTTGTCGTAGGAGACATGAAGGAAGCCGATCACGAGTCACTGGGCGTTCACGTTGAAAATTAGACACGTACATTTCATTTCCTGGTAATTCCATAACTGAGACACTTCTGTCATGGCTTGATGGCCACCCCAAGGTTATTGGCGGCTTCAAATATATTGGAAATGTATCGGAACGAGGGAGGCAAGCCACAAGCGTTCAATTTGCTGGTTGATTGAATCAGCAACCTTCAGATATACATGCGCCAATGCATTGCACACGTTGCCAGTGTGACAGTCGGTTAGGATCACCAAGTTTCTTTCCAACCCTTCATCGCTGACTCGGGCGAAGAACGAAAAAAAAAACATTTTGACGTGTTTCATTATAAAAGCAATGGTAGGTAAAAATTTCCGGAAGACAAAATCGCATTTTTCAACAGGAAACCATCTTTGGAGCTTTCTTATCGCACGGAGAAAACGAAGTCGAAAATTATTAAGAAATATACTAGGAATCCAGTTACTTATTGTTGAAAATTATAGTATTTTGAGGACAGTTCGAAAATTACAGCAAGATCTCGAATGGCAGTCCGACAAATCGTTCTAAACAGCAAAGTAAAACGTGATCATCAGATTGAAACCGATTTTACAACTTAGAATAGCAATTAAAGTGAATCGCAATGGCCATGGTAAACTAAACAATACGTGTGATAAAATTTCACACATGTTCGATATATATTCATATTGGGATAATAGAATTTTACTATGTCGACGTTTAAAATTTGAGATATTCTCAATCAAAACTAAATTCTTATCTGACATAGTTAATTGTTCATGAAAACAAACCTGAAACTCATTTTCGCGCGCATTACTGTTTCTTATTCATATAGAACTGTTTATAATTCATGTTAAGAAAAATTGTAAGTGTTAAAGATACTATGCTGTTTTGAAATTGGTGCTACGATTCTTTCGCTTCTTAAACTTTGTATATGACATTTTGCCAAAACATTTTATTTCTTACTAAACAAAACGAATCCGTTGTCTCCGTGCGGGGAGTTGCTTTTCGAATCATTGCAATCCCGAGCATTTGATTGATTTCCGAGCACCAATGTACGATTAATTGATCCACCATCGCACCGCCGCTGCACTTGCATACGTTCCGCAATGACAGCGTGTGGCTCGCACTCTCCATAAATTCGACCTGACACGACGACGGCATCTTTATATTTTATTATCCGGACTAAAAGACGCGGTTCTCGTGATCGGAAAAAAAAAGAAGAGATAGCGACGTTAAGAGGGTGGACAAGAGTATATGCGGCAGGGAGTGACGACGAAAAGGGAAGAAAAGTGTGAACACCAGCAAGGGAGATGCAGAAGTCGATGTGGGACCCTACCAGAGAGAGGCGCAAGGGAGCAATTCCCTTAAATGCCCTGTCGCCCGCAAAAAGCACTCCGTCTGAAAAACACCCTTGGCAACACACACGTACGCACATGCTTATAGCGGTGGCTCTTAGTGGCTTGGCCAGGTCATAATGTACTTGGACGCGGTATACGCACGAGGAAAACGTGTACACATACAGCATAGGAAATCAGGATGGCACTCAGAGTATATTGCAACTTCCGGCAATCTCCTTTCATTTTGCTCTTCTTGTCTCAACGTCACACCCGTAGGAATTGCGTTGGTATCGAATTTCTGCAAGATGCAGTGCACGCGGTCAATCCCTTAAGATACGCGATAACTTTTTTCCCCATCGCATTTGCAGTAACGTCAACTTTTACTCTACCGGAAAGCGAAGAAACGAACGAAAATAAAATTCTTGATTCTTTTTTTTCTGTCGTGAGATTGTATTTGTATATATCTGTGCAGAAACGATTCCATTTATTTATTTCTATTGGATAAGAACGTAAAACTCGTCACGCGTCGTTTGGCACGTCATATAAACGAGAGTTACACGACCCCTCAACAGCGCAAGTGTGCTCGCTCCACCCGCCGCGCCTGTGAGAAGGATGTGCAGCTTTGTGCGCCCTCATCTCTCTGGGCTGGATCCTCGAAACGTACATTAAACTGGGAAACTGCTCGCAGGGAACGTCTGCCTCACTTTAAAACACGTTAAGTTGATTGTAATGCCGCTATTCACAGAGAATCGTCGCTACCCGCTTAGCACACCTCGTACTCTGATCGCACGCGGATATTAAATACATGTTCATCAGACATTGCGATTTTCCCTCGCGATCTCTCTGCGGGCGTTCGAAGTTTGATTTATTTGTCCACAGACGTCGTAACGCCCTTTTTCGCCCATCGTATTTTACTCAGGCTTCGAGAAATAGTAAAGATGGTAAAGAGTTTGAGAGAGTAAAGGACAAAAAAGAAGAAAGAAGAAAAAGAGACGTCGTCGCAGTCCAAAGGACTCGAGAACAAGCTCTTATCGCAAATGACTGTTTCCTTCGAGAACAAAGCCATTTAAGGAGCTCTTACAGCATCCAGTCTGTATCAAGCTCGTTTCTTCGTCCGTATTTCCCATTCCGCATCCATGGTGTGCGGTGCGAAGGAATAATCACTAACGGCAGCAAGTCGACGGAGTAATAGCAACTCAACGAGTCAGTTTGGAATCGAGAGATAAAAGCCCGGTGCAAGTAAATCGTGGCATCGTTCCAATGAATATACTATGCTTGACACGATCGTTCTGCTGTTTGTATTATTACTGGGAATAATAGCAAAAAGGACGCGTGAACGAACCGTCGAGAACGTTGCGGCATGAAAAATCAAAATTCCTTTTTAGATGAAAAAAGAACTCGTCGTCGTTGTCTCTCTTTTTCTTTGCCACTAGCTGTCTCGGTTTTTCCTCTCGTTCTCCGCAAACAAGTGAATGTATTCGCGAAACGACAAAACGCCCCGCATTTTCCATCAGCGCAACGCAATAACGCTATCAATTATTCGCTATGCTTACACGGCCCCGAATTTGTCGCACCAGACAGAACGTCGTCACTGCTTCGATGTAGCAAAAGTGTGTATAAAAAACGATTAGAGTGCCTTTTTTCCCTAATAGCCAGTCCCTCTGGTCCATGAATTATCGACCATGAGCCAAACTGCGTGCATCGCTCTTTAGGAACGAGTACAATGTTTTCTCCGTTCCGGATCTATACGAGTATTTTTTTCATGAAGAAAAATGCTAAAAATTGATTATTCAGTTGTGTCAGTTGAAATTTTTCGATCTACTGGTCGATTGTTCGTCGTTGGAAGAATAAATTTCATTTTCATTCTCGACCATCTCATTAAAAAATAATGCACAATTCTGGACTGTATGAAGAGTCGGAAATAATTGACGTTGATCCAGGAAGAACCGGAAGATGAAGCGAGTTTCAGTTGCACAGTCCTTCGACTTTCGTACGTCTACGCAAAACTACTTTGTTATCTCGATATATCTATATCGTATAGCGAATGGACCTCCAGTCGGTGATTTATGTTTGTCATACATTATACAGACGAATAATCCCACGAAAGGGTGCACCAGCGGTTTACTCCCTTTCAAACAACCTCGCACTAATCCGCTCGCCCTGCACACCCACAACGAGCACTGTGTCAAACGCTTGTGTGCATGTAGATATAATTCTGTAACGACCTTCGGACCACACGAACGAGCACCCTTGTCCCCCGAGCGATCATCGTTGAATGGTGGCCGAGCGCAAGAGAGTACCGCGCGTTGTTGAGCTGATCACTCCATGCGTTTCAATTAAAAGAGATGAGTGAGTGCGAGGTGATTGGAAAGTCGATACTCTGCAATCACTCAAGTGCACTCCGCATGTGCGTCGACGCAAGTGGCTGCACATCTATCCTTGCACTTTGCATTGTCCAAGTGTGAGAACGTTTCTATCGACGATCATTGAGCTAACAACGTCGATAAAGATAACGACGAGTCAAGTTTTAGATTGAAATTCTAGAAGCGAGTCTCCCGAAGCGATAACACGCCGGAGCGTCATCATTCGGCATTTATTTTGCGAAGGGATCAGAACGAATCTTCCAGCAGCAGCAAAGAAATTTGAAAGCTTCAAAAAAGATTCTTTTTCCTTGTTTGTTCCAATAGTTTGGAACAAAGTTTTTGTAGAAGATGGCAATGAACGATGGTAACGAAATCCTACACTAGGAACATTTTGTTGAAGATATGAAAGCACGTGTTATGTATATAAGCATAGGCACATTATAAAGTATAGAGACAGTGAAGACAGGCAAAAGGAGAATGATTTATGCACGTGCCTCTCCCGTTGAAGCGTAATTCTAATTATGCAGAGTATCCTATTACAGATTTATGAGGTCGCTAGTTTCTCTCTACGCCCTTGTTCCTTCCATTCAAGTAAATATACAGGGTGTCCTATGACCGATGGTCATCTCTGTAACCAGGAACTGAGCATTGCATCCGAAGTCGAAAAATCTTGTACAGTTTTTTTTTTCATTGACTTTTGATAGATTAAGCGAGTTATCTGACTAACGGTGAGAAATATGGCAAAAACGTAAAAGAGCAATCTTGTGGAGCATAAAATTTCCTACAAAAAAGGTCCTTACCACATTCTTTTAGCTGCAAGAATTTGGTCTCGAGAGTGCTTCCAAAACCGACGTCATTTTGGGTTTCATATAGACGAAGCAGTGACGTTTCTTTAATTCTCTTTCGGGATTGACCCAGTGAAAATAGAAAAACACTCAACAAGACTTCTCTCTTGTATGCTAGGATGATTTTTGTTGCGCAAATTAGAGGAGAAACAAAGCACATAAAATCAATAACGAGCATGGCTGAGTAGCCACTGTAAAACACTCAGGCTGATGCTTAATATTTCACAGCACGACTTAATGCACGCTTTCCCCGTCCTGGCTTCGTGTCCTTTATCCGGGGGAGTGAGAGTTCGCGTACAGTACTAGGGGTGGCTCGTTAACGCATCGATATTTTTTCTCAAGCCTGGCAACGTCTGCTTTAGTTACTTTTTCATTAACACGCATGTGCATCCCGTTCTGGAATCGATTGCAGTCCTTTGAGGGTAATGACCTAGAATTGATGTCCGAAATATTCTTTTATTGTTTTGAACGATCGATCATTTTATAGGTTTACCAAAAAGTTGAATATGTCGAATTTAAATGGACAATTGTAAATGGGCAGAAGCCAGTTGATCCAGAGTCGTAGACCCGGACTGTGGCCAAGCAAGAGGCAGTTAACCGTTCGTTAGGCCCGGTGATCAAACTGTCTGTAATAGCGCGAGCGTGGCTGAGTAAAGGGTGCGGAAGATGTGAGGGAAAAGAGTGTCAGAGAGAGAGAGAGAGAGGGGGGGGGAGGACAAGGGATGGGTGTGTTACGACGAGACTGCCTATGGTTTGGACTCCAGCTTGGACCCTTCTCTATTCTAAAACCACTCCATGCAGTGTCGTACTAATTGCGGCCACGGATGGTGGTTACCGTTCTCTTCAAGTTTAATCTCCGCAATGGCGTCGACTAAGGATTGTAGTGATCTGGTGATAGGGCAATCATAACGTAGAAGGGATGCTCGTCTTGACATCACCATCCAAATGTATGACCTAGCTCGTACGCCGTTGGCTATCCACGAGAGTTACCCAACGCAGATTCCAACTTGTGGATAATAGTTTTGTAAGCAGAAGTGGGAATCCCAATACAATCTCCGAGTCAGTTCCCAATCGTATATAGTCCTCTGTACGAATACAATCATGAGCGTTGAGACACCCATCCAGATATCTATATAAAAAATTGTATGGCAATGAACGACGAAAGTTCACTACACAAGGCAAAAACATGTGGCTCACCCCGGCAGGCGGTAATTAGATGAAAGATTAATGTCAGCAATTACAGAAACCTGCGTCAACGTAGTGTGGTAGACGGTAGACAGAACTCGTCTCCCGTCTACGAATGTACCTCTAATATCGCAATAACCACAGTGCGGGCCGGATTCATATGAATCTAAACTTCGGGTCGTCACACTTCTGGCTGCAGATATTCGCGCGAAAGGATAGTGACAGGATCTTCCAATAATTACTGAACATTAAAAACAAAAAAAATAAGAATCAATCTATCGCGTGTTTTTATCGTTTGATCGAACTAGCAGACATAAACCACGAGGACGTTTATTACGGGCTACATACAATAGGTATCCTGCCTAGAGGTGGATGGGCTGAGGAAAAAAGAACGAGGGGGTGTGTACATGTCCGCGTATCCTTTAGTCCGTTATTTATTTCTGAAAATTTGAAAATTATACCACATTTGATACGCCGTCCATTGCGATCTATAAAAGTACGGGAAGGGCGTCTTTTGGCCAAGCTATCCCGTGTTTTATTCATGTCGCAATAAATAAAAGCAGAGGAGTCTTTAAAAAGTGAAGAGGGCGGGGGTTTTGGAGAATTGTTCATGGACGGACATCCACCAACCCCTGCGCTTTATATGTTCCCATAGCGCTATTATACTTGATGCGTAATATATGTACCGTCGCATGTATCGGGAAATAAATTTCTTTCGTTTCATCGTAATTTAGTGATAAAATTGATTCATGCTCCAGGAATAGAAATGCACACCTATATTTCGTATTCCCAGAGTATCGCGAAAGCGATGGTATTGAAACTCATGCAAGTTAAGGATCTGAAATTGCGTCGAATTTAGTTTGAGCCAGTGATTTTTGGATTAACCTCCATCATTGCAACAAATACGAACGTTTACGAATGCTCGGCTGAAAATAGATTCATGGCTTTTTCGGACTCGCGGTTGATTCAGTATCAGCTGTGAGATGATTTCCTGTGACAACACGGTTTCTCGCCATCCCTCACTTAGATATAGGAAGGAAAATGACATCGGCTCTTGGCAGATGGTACCCGGGGGGATACCCTTTACCCGCGATATCAAGGGTTACTATACCCGTCCACCGAGGCTGCACGCTAGCTGCTCTCGTGGTTCTTGGGGACATCGCCGCGCTCTCGCACTACAAGAGCTCCCTGCAGTAGTAAAGGGTAACTGATTCTAATCACACACCCTCGCCAACGTTGGCACAGTCTCTCTGGCATACATACGTGTTTGTACCCTAGTATACTGTACAGTGTTGGATGTATAGCTCGCAGTCCCGATATGATGAATGGGCCAAGTGTGCCCTGACTACCGAATTCCCGAGACGCTTTTACAAAGAGGACATACCCGAAGCAACCGAACACAGGTTCTATCGCTCTTTCCTTCACCGCAAAACCAGTCCAAGCGAAAGCTCTATATGATATTAAAACCCGAATGATTGATCTCCCTCCCTCCCCTTCCTGCCACTTCTCATTTCCCCGAGACAGCCTCGTACTACTTCCTATTCAAATTTCTAAACCAATGCTTCGGCGCTGTTTGACTCTGGATAACGTGGAAATATAGAAGGAAGCAACATGTAGGCCAGATTTTCAACCCGTACTTGATTCTTCCAACATTTCTTTTATAGCGCGGCACTGCCATATCTCAACGCGAAACTTCTAGTTTTGATCCCGAACACTTTTAATCCGATTCTGACCACATTGTGTACCTTATTCGCATGTTCCGTTGGATCTTTCTGCGTCTGTTTTTCTGGGAGATTCAGATTCGCGCAAATACGAAAACATTGAGTCGAAATTGAATCGTGCGGATTGTATGATTTTTTCGGATGATTGAAGGTTGTCCGACTGTGGAATATGGCGACGAAAGTCTACTCCTGGGACTATCAATATTCTCCAGTGATATTGTCCCAACGGTTTAAAAGTAATTCGTATGTTGACTGGAATTGTCATTGGCATCGTGTTGGTTTTTCCGAGCCAATCGTACGGAAACGTGCGAAAAAAAGTGAAAGCGTGTGGATCCTGCAAATATTGCAAATATTGAGGCTTCATCGACGCATGCGAATCCCTGTGTTTATGGAATCGGTTTGCATCAGAAAAGCGAGAAGCAACGACGAACGTATGAAGGAGTGGAAAGTGGGAGAGTTATGGTTTACTCCGCGTGTGTATGTATCGATTCAATTTAGATTACGATCTCCCGGCACATCGAGCGTGCTAGTTCGCATTTGAAAACGCAATAACCCCAGAAAAAACAGGTGAATCACCAACGCGTAGTCAAATCTCTGCCTGCGACTCCAATGTAATAAATTATTACAGCCGATATAATTCGCTTGCACAATAAAATGATCTCCGTATTTTTAGCTGATCATATTCGTGAATCCTCCCATAACTGACTTTCGCTCACCTGTTTTTTAATTACTTTTTTGGCCCGTGGGTGAACGAAATTTCCACAAAATCCATCGAGTCCACGAGCTGATTCGAATCTATTCTGGTAAAACGAAGAACTCAAATGTGAAGTTGAATCCATACGAATATTCGGAATCGCTTATCAATGGGGTTGCAGCATCAATTAGAAAATGGTTGGAAAAAAAAAATCAGCCAGATTTTTGAAAATATTTGGACCACGTCAACGGTGGACCGAGCGGATCGCGTGGACTCGGAAGATCAGATACAAGTCCACTTTTGCTGGTGGATTTGTTAACGAGGGGGTAGAACAAAAAGATAGCCGAGTGTAGGTAGAAGAAAGGATAAGAACAGGGTGAAGAGGAACCCTTATGATCCGGGATAAGATCGACTGGAAGAAATCCCGAAAGCCGAGAGGGATGTGGCCCGGATATTTCGGTGCGACTGTGGATTTTCTTCACATGGAAGATATGTTCCTTGGTCTTCCGTGACAGAAAAGGGGAGATGATTCGGTGATATCGCCCGACATAAAATCCTCATGGTTCGAATTTGCATGTTACAACCTCCAACCCCTCCCCCTCGTTTCAACGGTGCGGACCCCATCGAGTTTGGCTTAAAGCAAAAGTTTCTCTGACGACGACTTCACAGCCTCAATTTTCACTGCTGCTCACGCCTACGATCTACCACCACTGATAAGTGCCCTCCGGTATTCCGACCTCTTTATCCCTCCAGTCCAATCGCATCCCCCTTCTATTTCAAATGTAAGACATTTTTCATTCTCCACAGACTTGAACCTTAACGAGTATGGTCCTCTATTTCGTTCATTCGTTTAGCATCTCCAGTACGCAGGAATGAACAGTACATTGCACTTCATCACATATGCCGATATCTGATCGCAATAGTCCACAGGAAAAAACCGCGGAAGAAATTTCTTATCGACGTGTGGTATTTGCCAGAAGATCCGACAGACAGCAGGACCGCGTCCTGGAGAACTTGGCGGGGAATGCAAACTATAACTATTTTATCTTCTATGGTCGACACGAATTCGCACAACTTGGTTTAGAATAGATATATTGAATGTCACTGATATATATACGTCGTGTTAAATGAGTGTCGTACTAATTGAGATTCTCTCCAACCCTCGTGCCACCCTTTCGTACAGACCCTCCGTATTTTCAGCAGCTTCGCCAATATTTCCAACGTGAAACCGAGAAACTGGTGGATGAGACCGCACAGAGCAGCAAACAATAACTATTTGCTCAAGGCCACCCCTTCTATTTGATCAAACCGAGAAGCGCGTACATCATCGAGGTGGTTCCTCTCGAAGAGAGACGGATACATACGACTGAATGTGGCTTTTGGCTCGTGCTCGGATCGTTTTGGTATTTCTGACTGTCTCAAGAATCACGCAGACCGAAATTAAGGCGATGGTAGTGGCATAGCATCGATGTCACTACCACCGCCGTCACGACTGTTCCAAGTGCTAGTATAGTTTTCTAGGACTCCCTTCTTCGCTTCATTTTCTCGTCATGCTCCGACGAACTTTGCGAAGAGATATAGAGAACGATGTATATTCTATGATTGCGAGTATAATGTTCCGGAGCAACGCTGAAGTAAGACTGCTCCGACTAATATCAAAGAGTGTAAGCAACGAGTTCAAATGAAACGACGTCGCATCGATGATTCTGAGTAAACAAACTTTCGGCGACAAGTAATATCGTTATGTTTGCTTATTCCTTGACAAATTGCACCCTCGACTCCTGAGAAATCGTCGCTTCTCGGTATCAGCAGTCAATTTTGAGAACCTCCAGGTTCACCCTTGATGTTAACTTTATTTAAGGGTGTAGAGACGATCGTATTTTTGTAACAAATTATAATAATGAGAATCTGTCATGGCGCTTGTCGTTTTATTATGACTTAAATTCAAGGATGAAAATTGATCGTAAACGCGTTCGGGAACAACTGAGTTCTTGGTACAATATTCATCGGTAACTAAATCCCAAAAAATGTGACATTCAGAGAGCGGAGCTTTTATTGCAAGTTGGACATTCCTCAATGCAGTATAGGCGTGTTTGACTATGCTCGGGTAGGCTGGTACCGACATCTCTGAGTTAGCGAATCGTTAACATTATCGATCATGCCGCTGTAGAGTCGTCGGTTGGTAAATGCTGTCGAGATCACTGTTTCTTCTTTACTGGTGCGGCGTAAAATGGAAGGTGGACTCGTCCGTGGATTATTTTTAATGGGAACGTTTCCAAAATGGAAATCAAGTTTTTGCAATTTCCGCCTGAATCCTCCAGCCACTTTCCATTAGATTTTTTCGAGTCATCAAATGGTTTGCATTTTTTCGTAATAAAGACGCGTCGATAGCGGTCTTGATTAACTTATGATTGACGTTCAGGTAATTCGAATGCTCGTCCGGGATATTCACTTACTGCATGGTAGTCGTGAGGCAACGAACGCAAAGTGTGAATGAAGGTGAGATCTGATTAAGGCGATGGTATCGGTTTGTACAATACTTGTCATTCATGAACTTTTATTCTCGTTTAAATAGCACTTTTGCGGTGAATGCTCGTTGCGAGGGTTGACGAGTGCCTCGAATCTCTCGAGGGAGAATCGGCAAGGGTAGAAAAAAGTATGAGATGAGAAAAGAAAGCGTCTCGAATGCGAGTGGGAGAAGAAGATTTTATGAAAATTACCATCGGATAAAAAAGTAAAACAGATAAAAACTAATGTATGCAGGGCAAGAGATGGCGATGGGCAAGAAGGAGCAGGACGAAAAAGCAGGACGAAATGCTGTGCGATCCCGTTTCGGAATTTACATACAACTCTGCATGCCCACAGTAGTGGCGCTGTAGCAGCTTTTCAGGACGCCTTCGCCATCTCAAGAATATATACATTGGCACGAGCTCTCGTTCGCATTATGTAGACTACATAAAATTGCTTTTACCTTCTATTAACAATTCATATTTCTTCCGTTAAAGTCGTAGTCTTCGTCTCAACGTCTCGACACCAACGACACGCCAAATATTCCTGAGTACGAGAGCCGATAAAAAGTTATTGGCGCAGAAAATGGCCCTTGGACAGTATTTTCTGCACATTTCGTGATTTCGTTCTATATTTTAATAATTGTCATACAGTGTATCTAACAAATCTATGAGAGTAAGAAATTCTTCCCGATTCTTGACACTAGAAAAATGAACGAGGAATAGCTGCTGAGGTTCTATGACAAGTTCTCGTAGATGTTGCTATTCTGAGTGCTGGAGAAAATTTCTCTGCGTGTATTCGTGAAGAGTTCTACTCTTCGACGTTACCAGAAAACTTATGAACCACCGTAAAAAAAAAAAAAAAAAACTCGACCAATCACGGCACGAATAGAACGACAACAATGCCCCCCTTTGGTCGCCAATTAGAAGAGATTAGGGGATCCAGGACTGACTGGCATCGAATAACCTGGTCCACCGTTTAGTTTCTTCGAAATGCTGAGTAAAAGTAGAAATTTATCGATGCGAATGATCGATACATGTCATGAATGTCATTACTAAAAGAATGTCTCACAGTTGAAATGATTGCTGCGTTGTATGAAATGGATTTGCCAGAAGATCAAAAGGATTGGACGCGCGAATCCCAGTCACCAACGTTGGTGGGAAAACAGAAACGAGAGCGAGAATATATTTCTGTATAGAGAGAAAACGATTGATATAAAAAAATCAGGACGCATCTTGTGTTCATGGCCTGTGGAAAACATTTGCTCGTCCCCAGTCTTGATGAAAACGTTTAGGCTATACAAACTGCGTGTCTCCTCTCAATGGCTCGCACACTGAGGCCTCCACCTGCGCGCAATCCACAACGTGCGATTCACGATTGAGGCGCGTTGTTTCTGCTCGAGCACTTTGCCAATATTAAACGTGGCTACCGAAAGGGGTAGGCAAATCCGTACGAGATGCACGGAGGAGTTGGACATCGACAAAAGTCGAGCGGCGAGCTCAAAGCTAAGGGTCTGAGCTTCCTGCTTGGAAATATATTGTAGGAAAAAGCTTCGAGCTTACCGCAAACGCTCTCGCGTTACTCTTCTTCTTTGTCGATCCGTCTCATGCACTTCCGGATGTTGTGGGACGCGCTTCGTCATATAGAAAACAGCTCGTAAAAAAAAAGCCGCTTGTCCTACAACCAACGAGTTTTCACAAATACTTTGCTAAATGCGGATACACTCGAAAAAGTCTTTCGCGAATACGAACAAATTGCATATGTGCCTGGCATGATTCACGAAATATTTGAAGGATCGCTTTTCGAAAGTAGGATGAATCGCGAGCCGAGCCTTTTTCGATCACATCGAGTGAGATTAATCTAAAATTTTCAATCAGAATAATTTCCATTATATATTTGACGTTTTTTTGGAGAATTAAATTGAATGTTTAATGGAAATGACGTCCATTAGGAAATAAAATTGAATGCTGGATCGATCGCACATTTAATTTTGTGGTTAATGAAGAAACTGACTAATGCCGGCGATTCGTGACCTGAAAAAGCTTATTCGTTTCGTATCAAGACGAAGAAGAGCCACAAGAAATTCTCCATCAAATAGTGACACGTCGAGACTTATACTCGATTCGTATCTTCTACTTGGACGAAATGAAAACCAAGTATTTTTGATTCCGAGGTGATACCTCGTCGTGATTGAAAAACTCTTGTATGGCTCAGAGTCTCATCACAGCGGGCGCAATTTGTCGGAAGATATGAAATATAGCAGAAGTTAATCGGAGTCAGGACGAGCTCTTTCATTCTTTTGCTCTGACACGGTTATGAGCGACGTCGAACGTACGTGAGAAAAAACGGGTTTCATTAGTCCTTCTAATAGGCTCTCGAACTCGTTGAGATGAAAAGTCAAACGCGTTGTTCGGAACAGGCAAAGAGTAGCAAGAAGGAATTCCTCGCAGCAGATATGCGTCGGACTCCTTAAGACCCTTTGCATCGAACTGATCTGGGCATCGACTCAACTATTTGTATACAGGAACGCACAAAACAAGTAGACAACGAGAATTTGGTTCGGACCTCGTAAATATTCAACAAAATTCCTATTTCTCTCTCTACAACTTATTATTTTTCTAGTTTTTTCAAGGCAGCAGTCTCGCCACGATCCCGTTTCAAAGTTCAGTTCGTTCGATTTATCACAACACGGATAAAATTTATGGATAAAAACGTTTGGAAAAAAATCTTGGTGTTAAGTTTGAACAAAGTTCAATAATTGCACGATAATGTGTCAAGAAATTTCGGAGTTATTCCGGGGAATGGAAATTTTTTTCCTGCTCCCAAGCTTGGGATCGTGAAAGCTCTAGAAATTTCGCACGTAGTCCGATAAGAAATGCTCTCAAAATTTCCTCAACATGAAACAAGCCAAAGGCGATCGATCGAGTTTCTGGCGCAGCGATCCTTTGCAAAGTCCACGTTGTTTGTATCACGCTGTACAGACTGACGAATCGAAAGTTCGTGCATATCTATAGCGATGCACACATGAAATCTGTCTCGTTGGAGGATCTTGTGAAGGGAGAAATGACTAATGAACCGGACGCTAATTACTTGCATTGTTCGACATATTACGAACGTATTAATAGCTCCTATTAAAGAGTCTGCTCGTGTGAAAAATGAATATCCACACGTGAGTCGACGCGCTGCAAGGGAAGAAAGCCGAAAGCCTTTTCGAGTGCTAGCGAACCTTTTTTTTATTCCCATTGCCCGCTTCCCTGTACGATCTTCCCCGTCGTGCTTGCCGCAACATTCACACTCATATATTATAATTCTTTCGACCATATTTCAGAACCGATAATTATAAAACCGTCCAGTAGCTTCCAATCAACTAGCACGTGTAAAATCGACCATTTTCTTCCGGGAGGATTGATGAGCTTCGCCGGGAATACGTCACTCAATCATTTCATTATGAGTTGAACGATTATTGCGACACGAAATAAATATAAATAAATATGGAATGAAAAATAATGGAAAATCGTAATTTGTTGTCTGCATGGGTCGTACGGAGAATTGGATTATCTGAAGGCGAATTAAAGTTGCCACAGAAACTGTAGAGATTATAAACGGAAGGATTTTTGGTGGATTAGATCATTTTTATTACTCCTTCACGATTTTCAAGTTACAGCTCTTTTTTCACTGTTGTGCTCCTGTAGCGATCCTCGAGAAACTTGAAGACAGACTCGATACTGGACCACGAAGTCATTTCGTGCACCAAAGTACCTAAAATATGGATTCCTTAAGAATTCTAATATGACGCTGTCCATCAGTTGGAAACCATCAAGATACTTGAGTGTTGATCCATTTCGGAGACAAAAAATCAATTCTGTGTTTATCGGGAGAAAAATCGAGCCCAAAAACGATATTTCATGAGAAAATCGATTTCAAGGTCAATGACATTGATCCGAACAGAACTGTTACAGTTCCTATGAGAGCCAGTGAAGCCTTGATTGAGTTGGCAAATGAGAAACCGATGGAAAAGCAAGAAAAAAACTGTTTCGAACGAGAAAACGTGATCTTTAGGTTTTTCTTTTGCGACTAAATGCCACACGCTCCTTCAGCGCACCAGTCGATAATCAGGAATGTTACTCACCAGCCGAAACGCATTCGACGTCGTTGCTCGAGGTTTTTTCGGGGGTGTCCAACGGTTTGTCCGAAGCTATCCAGTTTCTTGTTACCTGGAAGAATAATCGTTTCATTTCATAATCGCTGAATTTACGGGAACGTGTAAATTCGACTGTTTTCACGGTAGAAGCGGGCCAAGGGTCAATTTGACCCAGAGTATAATGGGCCTTAAATATACAACTGCTCGTCATCGACTCGGCAGTTTGCTGCGAGCATAAAATAATCGCTCTTGGAAAGTTAATTCGAAACTGGAATTATTCACGAGAGTGACGTCGAAAAATCAGAAAAAAAGAAGAAACTGTTGAATTTCAAAATAAGAAAAAATTGGAAAGAAAGTAAAATCTTTGCTAGAGTTTCTTAAATACCGGAGACGAATACATTTTAATATTTTAAAAGAAAGGATAAAATGCTTGATTGGTACGCCGCCAAGGCAGCCTGAGCAAGACGAAGTGATTAAAAAGCCGCTACGGCACGCCCGGTACAAGCGATAAGAGACGCAAGCACGACTGCGCACCCTCGAGGGAAATGCGCCGATTATATTTGCCTAAAGTAGTGAAGTTTGGGATTGCCGAGTTTCCGACAGCACTGCCCGACAACCATGGCATTCGCGTACTAATTTGCTATATAAATATATGGAGTACGATCCCACATCTGTCCAGACGTATTCCGCATCCATCGGTACTCCCTTCTTTACCTATTTGCACCGGCACTCGAATTAATTCGCCAAGCCACGACTTCGTTAAGCGATGATTGGCTGCAGGCATTAGAGAACTAAATTGAAAAGGATCACGCGTATCTAATGGTGAACGAAAATTCCAAATCGGACGGTTTTGCAATTTGGAAATAAAACAGAAAAATATACCGTGCATACTGCAATTATTTTTTAATCCAGCGTCGAATTGACAAGCAAAAGAAATATAAAATTCACATTTTTCAAAATCCTTATACAGAGACTCTTATGGGAGACACGCTCCCTTTGCAGCTATTTGTTTTTTCTAAAGATTGATCTTTTCAACTTTAGCGAACCAAAAACTTGAGCAACCAAAAACGAACATGAACAACATTTTTTTGAAGATTATCAAAATGTTAAACGCTAATAAAGGCCAACGAATACGTAATATATAATTTCAATAATGAAAAAAAAAAAAATTTCAATCATTTCTTCAATAGTCGGAAAAGCAGAAAAGTTGCGTCGCACTTTTAAATCACACGCGATGTAAATTCAGTTTTTCTATTGAGTCAGAATGACCCGAAAGGGTCCGGACTTGATGAGCGAAAAACATTCGAACGACTGGGAGAATGGTTGACAATAATTTCGAAGGAAAATACTTTGAAGCACTCTGACCATGATCGACTGCCACATCCTTTGTGGGAGACTGAAATATTGACTGTGTTGGGCACAATAACGCGAGCCATCAACGAGTATTAATCTATCCACTGAATGTTAAAAGTAAACCCTTAAAATCGAGCCCTTCGCTGCTATACAAGCCTCGGAACCTTGGAGAGACTTTCACGCAGAGAACCGACGTACTTGGTAATATAGAAGGCTAATATAGAAGAAGTCACGCAGCTTCATTGTTGGAGAACAATATGAGAAAGCAGGGCGTTACCAGATGCCCGAGAGCCGTACCAATGAGTCTCTCTGTGCAATTCAACGATTTTTGGCACGAGTTAAAACTTCGGGACCTATTTTTGTCCTATTGCCTTCCTCTCTGATCCAATCCAATCCAAGTTTAATAAATTAAATGGCTTTTGGATTTGATTCTATTGGAAAATCGATCCTGACCGTGCGAGATGCTTCCTATGGGTACGAAAATGTCGTCAACGAAAAAAAAATCGTTCCGATACGAATTTTATTTAAATAGAGACAATAAAAACGTTTACCACCCAATTAAAAAAACGTAATTTCATGTTTTCGGGCTTCGATCACGACAATAATCAAGTTTCCCTTTCCTCTGGAAAAGTATCAGAAAAAACGGATTGTTGGTCGTTCAGGATAGAAGTGAAATTCGATAAAAATGATTTTTTATTTCTTTTCCTTGGCCTAGGGTCGCGAATTTGAAACACATTGAAAAACGATTTTTTGTCAATTTGACGAAATTTCGGGACGAATAAAGTTTCCTGATAGGTGCGCAAGGCTCGAGGGAAAAATTTTATTCTCCCTTCGAAATGTTAACTATTCAAGGCAGTTTTGGAACGGTATTTGACGTACGCTTGACGGGACAGCGATGCGGCGCCCACTTTACTGCCATCGTGGGGGGAAAAAGATATCAAAGACAATGGTTTGTAAACAAATGGGCCGGAATGACCAGCATCTTGAGTTTTCTGCTCTATTATACGTCGAATGCACATTGTACGTATGTCACGGAGCCTCGAGTACGAAATGCTTATGCTCGATGAGAGTGGTGGCTTTCGATGAGGCTAATGGAAGAAGTCGTGCAGTGCCGTTGTCCGAAAACAATGCACTCTGCAGATGAACCACAAGCTTCAAAAGCACTCAGGCTTGCCCACATTCAACACTCAACGACCTTGCCCTCGTAAATTTGCAGCAATTACGTAACTCCGTAAAATTTCATTACACGTGCAAAATCTTTTTCCGGTATAGTCAAAAGAGACGAAAAATCGGTCGCAGAACCGATCACGAGAATCAATTCAATCAATCAATCAATCAATCAATCATTTTTTTTTTTTTTAGAAATTGAAAGCCCACTGGTGCAAAAATTATTGCGAGGCAATGACTTTTCGGAATCGACGGATTATTCATGTTCTCTCTATTGGCTGAATAACAAAGAAAAATAATAAATTTTGGT
Organism: Diadegma fenestrale; assembly: GCA_037043255.1. Taxonomy (NCBI): domain Eukaryota; kingdom Metazoa; phylum Arthropoda; class Insecta; order Hymenoptera; family Ichneumonidae; genus Diadegma; species Diadegma fenestrale. The sequence continues at coordinate 3,464,572 of CM073316.1, forward strand.
TCGTTCTAACGAAGGGAATGTCAACGGGGTCGAAATCGAGTCAATTGCAAAATTGACTCCAAGCAAGACCTCGGGCTCAAAAAAATTCCAAGGAATTCGATATTTAGATTCGAAACTTACTGCGATTACGTGATCCATTGCTTTGGTTGACATGACGTGGGAGTGCACGCTGTCGGTGAAAGCAACGGCGAAGACTTTGCTAACGAATTCATCACGATGTTCCATGGCGAATTTGACGGTACAAACGCCCCCGTAACTGTGTGCGACGATGGCGATTTTTCGAGCTTTCGAAGGTTTCACGTAATCAGACCATACCGTGCACAAATGTGAGTAGGGATCTTCACTGCCCTGCAAAAATTCTGTCATTTTTGAGAGTCCATCGAAAAAAAGCCTCAAGTCCGTGAAAAATAAATGTTGCTCGTACGAACCGGAATTTTCTTCACTTCGTTGTCAACAGTCCTGGAATTGTCGTTCGTATTAAGCACCAAAATTCCATATCCAAGTTTCTTCGCTCTCCTGATATAAGGAATTTGTGTACCGGAATTGAGATCGTCATTTATAATCAAACGACGCGCCCATTGGCCAGCCCTCACGACGCCACTGCCATGTATCAGTATCAGTAATTTTTCGGTTTCGAAAGCATCGTCACTTGCGAATATCGATGAGCGTAATTTCGAGGGTGCGTCGCTTGTTTTCGGCACTGGGATTCTTCGCAAACCCTCTTCCCCCAGTGAATCGTAAACGTATTCATTAATCACCTAAATATTGGAAGAATTGTTCATTACTAGGTAGAACAAGGTTCGATCCCCCATTAGGTAGAAATTTTATTCGACGAAAACAAATCCTCGATACCATAAAACGTAGTAAATCAATAATTACCTGATTTACACGTGAAATAAATATTTTTTATATTGTTTTTCCAATTGCATATTACGTGAATTGCATATGAGCCAACCAAACATTTGGAAAATTTGAAACTTTTAGTTGAAAAAACCAAAAAGTTTCGTTCATTGTTTTCATAGTTTGTCTAACGTAATAATAAACTAACGTAATAATAAATCGAGTGATCATTCAAAAACGAGAGTCGACACTACGATGGAATGTTTGGTTGCAGAATCTCGATAAAACGGTATTGAACCATTTTCTTTGTTGATACACCTAATTATTTGTTCGTGAAATCAACCAAACTTTCGGTGTTATTTCAGAAATGATTGAGTTCGACGTATTTGACAAAATAATTTGGCAGAGGGGACAAAATTTCCACTTTTTAAACAAAATCGGTTTTTTAGTGTACAAATCGATTTTTATTCATTTGGACGCAAATTAGAAGAAAAAAACCATTTCTGTTTTACCGCTGTCGGTAAAACAGCGACCGAACGGTTACCGACATTTTGTTTGCGACGCGAATTGAAAAGAACGCGCGTTGAAAGTACATTTTTCCTCCTTTTTTTTAAATCTGCGATGCGTAGTGAGGTTGATTCAATTAAATTCAATATTTTAATGTCATAGAGAGAAATAATTACCTCGCCTAATGCTTCATAACGTTTTTGATTATATTGTGGATCTTCCGAAACATTGAATTCGAAGCCTTGGTCCTTACTCATGACATTGGTAATCGGGTCTATTTTTCGCATCTTACCACCTGGAAAATAAGCTCAAATTATGATTTTTTTTACCACACACGCTTTATTTTACCTCGGCCGAGTTGAGAATGATGCCTTTTGAGACGCCTTGAAATTCACAGCAGGATCGATTCATTTATCGTGCGGAATTTTTTTGAAGGTTATACGCAGACGTTTACATGTTTGTTAGTGTTTTTTTTTCAGAAGATAAACATTTCGAAATTTCGCGCATAATTCGTCGAAGGAAGCAGCTGATTGAATTGGGTTGATTTGTTTTTCTCGGAAACGAAAAATGAACGGCAGCCAACCAGCTGCTTCGATGAACTCGTGTCGTGCAGAGTCTCGTGTGAATGGACCTTTAATGCGTAAACTACATAGTAGAATAAAAATGAGTATACCTTCGTCAAAACCGTATCCAAATTCCTTGAGACTTTTCGGAAACGTCATTTTTTTGTCCAACGACATGTTGACAACCCGCTGCAAATCAAAACCGTATTTTTCTCAACTCTCGACAATACGTGAACCGTCTTTTGACTTCTAATGTGTAGAGTGTTTTGTGTTTGACTCGACTAGACACTGCGGCACAACGATTAACCTCGGATTTCGTATTATAACATACCGCAGTCGTCGCTATGCAGCGAAAGACGCACAGGGAAAGTAAATATTTGATAGAAATGGTTGTTCGATTTAGTAAACTTGACGAGTGAACTGTAAAACAGACACTTTAAAACTATTCTGCAAAGTTTTCGATGTTGTGACGCACTCGGTCAACAGTGTCGGTGTTTTTGCGCTTTCCAAAACATTCGGCATGAAGCTGCAGTCACAATGCATGAAGAACACGATCCAGTCGAATGCAGTGACGTCAAAAATCATAAACTCGTCTGTATGCGTGATTTTCTGGGACTGGAACTAAAAATAATGCCAAGAAATGAAAGTATTTGGCTGGCGATTCCATTTCCTTAGAGAATTTGTATAAATTCGTGTAAATCCAACGAGATGATTTCTGTGGAGACCTGTCCACACCAAAATGGCATGAAATTTCCAGGGACCTTCACACCGAACGATCGAATTCATATTGGCGGGAAATTTCAAACGAATTTTTACGCAAAATTTTGTTTTTTGATCACATCGTTGATATTCCGTAAAAAAAGACATTTTTATAGTCTCATTTGATGGAATGAGAACGTATCGGTGGATTTATACTCTCCCTGAAATATTGAGACTTGGGCAACCCAATTTTTCGTCGATTTGATGCACTTCAGGAGAGCAAATTGTCTTCCCTTTTTTATCAAGAGACGCGGCAGCGGCTCGACACCAAGTATTTAAAAAAAAAAAGCGTGGCACGAGCCCGCCGCACTCTTATATACAGTAAAATAGGCGTTTTATGACGTCACAGAAACTTGAAATCGTTTTTACGGGAAAACGGGCCGACAGAACCATTTCAAATTAGATTTGAATTTTCTACGATTTTTTTATCTTTCGAAAGGTCTTTGGTGGAACAAAATCCGTTCAGCAAATCCAAAAAAATCCAACATTAGAATAATCTTGAAAATTCGTACAGTTGGGTACGGAATGATACAATAGAAAAAAAAATCGTACCGAGTTTGAGGAAAGGCTATGAAAAGCGTAATTTTCCATATTCTTCAATAAGTTTCGAAATGTATTTGTATTTGCCTGTAGAAAGAGCGTTTTGTCTCCCTGAATGTTTGAAAAGCATTGTTCGATTGTCATCGATTCTTGCTTGAGTAAATGTTGACCAGCACGTTTCGTAAAAAATACCAAAATACAGAGAAACATTATTTGGAAATAGCTTTTCGAAGGTTTGGTTGGCTACACCCATTTTTGTAATTTACAATATTTACAATACTGCGAAATATCCATAGATATCAAGATTTCGCGACGGGAATTTCCTTATTTCGGAAATTAATCAATTCGGAAATTTTTGGTCGCACTAGCAATGGATCATGACTTTGATCGCTCCGCCGCTGCCTGTTTTTGTTACTTCGAACGCGTTCCTGGACTCTTCGAGCTTAAAGTTGTGAGTAATCAACGGCTTGACGTCAATCTTGCCGGAAGCCACGAGTTCCAGGGCGTCTTCGTAACTGCAAATTACAAATATGTATTATTAGCATGCATTTCAAAGTGGTAATTTTGTCAGGGACTTTATTGACAAAATTAGTTCAATTTTGCGACGAAACATTCGGGGCAATACCACGAAACCATGTACAAAATCGCATATTCGAGCTGCGGAAAACCAACAATTGCACAATGCGAAAATAATTTTCTAGATTCCAAAATTTATATTTCGCTACGACGCTTCGTCATTGGGAATTGGGGATAACAAATTAGCACGAAAGTTCCAGCAAGACTCCGCCAAATATCAATTTTTCCAGTTTTCTTAAAAAATCTATCGAAACATGGAACTGGAAAAATCGATTTTATTTTTGTGCAGATTTTTCTCTCGCTTCCCCAATGACGGAGCGTCGTATCGGGATGTAAATATAGAATGTGACCATTGCGAGCAAACTGCCTTAAATATAAATAGCGAAGCGAAAGAATAATCGAGTTGATTGTCATTGAAAAGTATCCAACTTACTCGTTAGCGTAACGAAAGACTCCTCTAATGTCGACTTCCCTGGTTAAGGCATTAATGAGTGGGACTTGAACTTCTGGGGCTCCACAGCCGACAAAAACGGCTGTGCCGCCAGATTTAGTTGCCTGTGAAATGGAAAGTAGTTCGTGAGTAGGGCAAAAGTGGACTCCTCAATTGGTCGGATTGACGTGAGCCATTGATAACGAAATATGGATCAGGAGTTAGTGGAGACTCACAAGAATAGCGAGTCGTATGGATTGGGCTGCACCAGAAGCCTCAATCGTCTTATCGGGCGGTCCACCGAACAATTGAGTAATACGTTCGACGGTTTGAGCCTCGGTGAGTTCCTTGGTTGCGAGGAAAGTATCATCGGCTCCAAGGGACTTGGCCACCTTCAATTTATCTTCCATAACATCTGCAAAAATGAATAGTCTTTGATAGACTGTGCGTGCAGAAGGTTCGTATTTCAATCGTCGGATTGAAATACTTTTATTGAGAATGCAAAAAATTTCTTTTGCAATGTAAGTCCGAATGGCGCGTTGATTGCGCAAGAACGTTGGCATAAGCCCCTCGCAACACGTATTTATAAGTTACATCATTCTACACGTTGAACTTGGCCTTGGATTTTTCTGAACAGCATAACAATCTTTATCCAAAGCGATACGATATCCCAGGCAATAAAAGCTTCGTGATAAGGTTTGATAAAGAAAGTAAACGCAAGAGACTTCGGAGCTTGCAATAATTACCCGTAATTATGATCTTGCTCGCACCCATCGCCTTGGCTACCAAAAGACAAACAAGTCCTATGGGGCCTGATCCAGTAATCAAGACTTTAGAGCCTATTACGATGTTGGCACGTTTACATGCGTGCACTGCCACGGAAAGGGGCTCCAACAACGCACCCTCTTCGAAGCTTACGTGGTCTGGAAGTCTGTCAAACCAAGCAAAATGCATGAGTAAACAATGAAGTCTCATCGGGAAAGCTTTGAAAGTCAACCGTGCAGTCCATCGTTTCAACTCTTTACAGATTTTCACAGAAAAAGAGAGAACGTCGATTTTCTGAATTCCCAGTGAAAGGATCAATAGTAATTAATCCATCAAACTATTTGTCGCTTCGTTTCAGAACGCAAGTCGATAAAGTCTAAACAATCGTTTTCGCTATTGAGCCACTTCTTTCTAGGCGGCTCCATGAGATATGAGATTTTTCTGGACTCGTGTAATCAGTGAAGAATTTGCTGCAACTTCGAATAGTAAAAGCTCTATTAGTCTCCCGAGAGACTATAGAGTTTCTCTCTAATCCCGTAAGTGCTATGCTCGCAGTTAAGCCTTGAAAATGTGCCTCGAGATTAAAAGTAACGAGTGTGCATGACGCCAAGATAAAGAAGATAACACCGTCGTGTTATGAGAGCGTTGACGGAAAAGCAGACTTGCTTCGGTCGTTAAAAAATATTGGAGACACGAAGATTTAAGTATTTTTTACTGACGCTGATAGAGAGACTTAAATTGACTTTAATTATAATGATGCAGTGTCTTTCCGTGCATTTCTCAAAGTCTTCGCTCGCTGTGATTTAGCCAATACGATAAAACATCAGCTCGTCTTGGTAACTATTTTTTTATCAATTCATTCGCTACTCGTTGATAAAAATTGTTGGCTATTTATCAAACCGATCATCAACATTCATCTACGCGCCAAAGAACTCGCTCCATGCACATGGAAAATGAACAACTACGCGCTTAGACTTTTGCGATTGAAGCGGCATGACCCCAACAAGAATTCGGAACACCCTCGCTCCGTTTTTCCCTTTTTGGTCGTTATCGTTATCGCGGTTTACTCAGTTGAAACAGGGGGTCAAAGTTGATAAAATAACGTCAGTCTGATTGCGAGGTCGAGCGTAATATGCGAGTTATCGCATCGATACGATACCTGAACTTTTTCTCATGGACAAACGACACATTTTTCCGTATGGACCAACCAAGTGGACGTTAACGCTATGGAGTGATAAATACCTGTAGCAAAAATCAGCTGCATGTTTGTACCAACGTCTCAAAGTTCCATGAACCGGTGGCGTAGCGCAAAACACCATATCCTTGCACAAATTGTATCGTCCCAGTTTGCACGTGCTGCATGTTCTGCATGGAACGCCTGGTTCGATAGCGACTCGATCACCAACCTGCGAAAAAAAAAAAACAAAACAAGTTTACGAACGTTAAATACGAAAAATGAAATTTATGGCAAAACGTTTGTTGCTTCTGGTGCAAACGACTGTACCTTCAGGTTCGTGACATTTTTCCCAAGTTTAGAAACGACTCCGGATGACTCGTGGCCAACGATCATGGGCGCCGTTACAATGAAATCGCCGATCCTTCCGTTAACGAGATAATGCACGTCGGATCCACAAATTCCAACGCAGTTCATGCGGATTAAAACTTCTGCAGGATCAACAACAGAAAAAACGAAATAAAATCACACGGAAGTGGATTTCAATCTCGCCCGTTACTACTCTGGGTCTGTGAGACCCGAAGGTAGTTCGAGCGAGTTGGGATTCCAACGGAATTCTACAGATGCATCGTTATCAATGAATTTCCAAGCGAAGGCGAAAGAGTTGAGAAAAATAATGCTCTAGCGCGATAATTAAAATTTTTGCTCGTTTCCTGGGTTAAAAAAGTTCTCTGTCAATATTGACTTTTCAAGTTCACCGAGATCAATCGAGGATTTAAACGTTAGCGTTTCTATTATTGTCTCAACGAATCTACGACAATTGTGCTGAATTTATCCGTTTAAACAATTCTCATTCGTTTATTTAGGAAGAAAATCATCGTGTGCGTTATTCTCGGCAATAACAGGAGGGTTCAAATTCAAGGTCATAAAAATTGCGAACTCTGAATATAGGCACATTGTGCATTTGTGTTAAAAATAAATTCGTGAGGACTGAAAACATATATACATTGTCGAACGCGAATTGCGCGAAACCTGCTGTCAGTTATGTTTCGATACGATCCCAAGAGCACGTACAGAAACATAGAAAAGTATCGTTTTCTTTATTCTATCCATGCATCGATAAATATATGTTATGACAACGTGCTAGTTGACGCGTAAATATTATGCGTGCTCTATACGTATTTTGCGCTGGTCGATACGCTGTGGCGCGCTTAGAGGTCACCGAGGTCACGCCAGCCGATCGTACGATTCTTTCAAGCGAAAGAGCGCGCGATCTGTCGTTTTTGCTCCTTTCGTAATTTTGGTAACGCGTGAAACACGAAAAATGATGCATTTTTGCTTCGTGAATCTTCGGAATAAGCGGAAACGCAAATTGTCGAACAAGAAATCACACTCCAAAATATTGTTACGCAATAAAAAAATTGGCACAGATTCTTGAGGAATTCTTTGACAAATTATTGGAAATGTTGTTTTCGCATTTTTTACGACTTTCTGGAACGCTTTTCGTTTCCGTTCGACTGTTCGAGGACGCGATGTTCGAGAAACTTTTCGTTCAGTGATTTTTAACAAAAACACGTGCAAATCTACGATTCCGTGCGAAATTTTCGAATCTTTGAAAAACCTCAAAGTTTTCCGCAATAATTCGTACAAGAATAATCAATGGAGAAGTGACTGAAAAACTTTTTAGAGCTTTCAACCTTGAAATCCGATGTTTTTAACGTTTTTTACGATAAAAGTGAAGTTGGGAAGTTTCGCAAGTGTTTTAGCCTCGAGAATTCGTGGCGAATTCGTTGAGATCGATAAATTCACGTTGTTTGGAGAAAAAAAATACACAAAAATTGTCGTCCAGACGAACAAGATAAATATGACATTGTGGGAACAGGTGCAAAGGCTCGCGAGGAATCGAAACGCACAGAGCGCGTGTATTAAATTGCGTGTATGAAAATAAACTTACCGTTGTCATTTGGTTCTTCGATAGGCGTTTGTTCCTGTAAAAAAAGTGAATAATTAGACAGGAAAATAGAGGCGTGTTAGCGCCACGTGGTTTTGTGGCGATCGATCAAACGTGGATCGCACACCGCGGGAATAGAAAAAGTATCAGTGTCAAGTTCCCGGCACTGCGAGGTCCGCGAAGGTCGCGAAAGCGTGATAAATATATTTGATTTCCAGCAAACTTGGACGGGGAATTGATTGGCGTTATTAATGAGGCCCATAAATCTCGTCGATGACTTACCATACGCAAATCGTTGATTCCGTACAGTATCGCGGTGAGATTATCTTCTGCCATGGTTATTTCGGGGTTGATCAAACAGCGAGAATTGACCGAAAGAAAATGATTCGACGAGGTGGCAAGAGCGGTCAGCCTTTCTCGACGAACGCTCGGCAATTGAATAACCAGAAGTTCGTAATGCACAGATATATAAAAAGTCACTCGCACTATTTTGAGTTCTACCTCCGTTCCTCCTCGTTATCGTCATCGTACGAATATGTATGTAACAAGTTCGATGGAGATGGCATGCAAGACCATCCGACAACTCTCTCGCGTTGCTCTCGGATTGCATGCGAGCTTGCGCAAGGGCCTTCTTGGAAACGCTTCGTCGCATGGCTCGGGTCGGTAACAAAACTTTTTTTGTGTCCTTTGCCAATTTTATTATCGACTGAGACGATACAAAATTTGAGGGTAATTTAATAATTACCTGACCGACCGTCGCCCCTTGTTACACCCTCGCGACCCAAAAAAGATTCGTGAAAAAAATTCATCGATGTGGTCAACTCGAGGGGGCCAAATTGTGAAATGCATTTTTTTGAAAAAGCGTTTTTTTTTAAATTGCAACGTCATTTGCAAAAAATTGCAAACTGTGAAGTTTGCAACGTTGAAATTCAACGAAAAGTTCTATTAATTATTGATTGAATTTTGAAAATCATGGCAATTTTTCGTCTCGATTGAGTTTTTTTGTCCGTGACAAATATTGAATAATAATTATGAGCCTGAAGAAAAAACACAATTTCGTTGCATTCTAACGATGCAAACTTCAAACATCAAAAAAAAAACGTTCAGCGTTGAACGATCCAATTGGCTTGTATGACCTTCAAGAGATTTGTAAAAATCATAATTATTATAGTCAACTCGAAACTGTTTTTTCCCAACAAAGAACATTTTGTGACAATTCTATCAGCGAACAAAATGAACGGAGCCGACCAATGTCGCTCGAAAAAGGACACGAATGTTTTTCCGAGTATGAAAAGTTTCTCGTACTCCATAATAAAGTCGTTTCCGTCGTTCTTTGTCTTCAGAATGAGCGAGGAGACGAAAAAATGTAGAAAGTCGAATTTCATATTGTACAAATTTAATAGCCGAAGGATAAGCGTCGAGAAGACTAATTACAAAATATCTATGTTTTAAATTTTCGTTACTCAATCTCCCCAAATGCCACCGTCCGTGGACTGTTTGATGGTGTCACGATTCTCACGTCGAGATCGCGTCGTCGCACTTGCTTCTCCTTTGGCCACTATTTTCCTTGCTTGCCCTCGTTTGTTCCTTTTTACAAGAGCAAGTTTAATTTGGCGCTTGATCACTTCCGGTGCGATCGAGGCTGTGGTCGAACAACTTCGGACGCTTCTTGAATCGTTGAAATCGCCCTCGTACGAAGAATCGTTGTCCGATCCGGGATTTACGAGCGTCGACGCGTTTATGAGGTCAGAAACTTTGTCGTTCTTTTCTGACGAAAGAGAATCATCGATCGGAGTCCTGGCGCTCGTATCGTTCGTTTCAAACGAACGATCAACGGCAGATCTTTCCTTTAACTCCAACTCGTCCATTTTATCGACCAAAGACAATGTCTCGTCTTCGTTTAATTGACACGATTGTAAGGATTTTGGCGCGAAGGAGCAAAGTTCGTTCTCGACGAGTTGGTTCACCTCCTGGCGAAGAACGTCGATATGAGATTTTTCGCTTGCGTCATCGATCGCCTGTGTCTCAGTTTCATCCTCGTCCTCTTCACTCTGATCCATTCCCATTTCAACCAGCAAATCTTTTTCCATTCGCCTCGTAAGACCACTCGCTTTTATTTCCACGTCGACGCAATCTTCGCGACTGTAAATACGAAGCAATAAAAAACATGAAAACGCTTTTTTGTCGTTACTTCGGCAGCTTTCGAGTGTGCCAACGTCCATGATGATGAAGTTTGCAACGTTGGAATCCATCGAAAAATATTTAATTTTTTTGAAGATTCGTTCAATTTTCAATGTCATCCAAATTTTTCGAGCCGATATGCTTCTCGAATGGCAAAAATGGATCATTACATCATCGTAATTACATTCTGTAATTGAATAATTATTTTTTTCATTGATAAAAATGAATTTCGTTGCATTCCAACGATGCAAACTTCAGAGTCATCAACGTCCCAACAATTTTCCGTCACCGATTCTTTCGCATTTCAAGGCAACACATTCAATTTTCGTCAACCAATGAATTCAGGACCATAAAAATGGATAATTCACTACAAAAAACAACCAATGAATGGATTTTTACCAGACTACAACAGTTTGAAAAACGCCTTAGGTCAGATTGACCCAAAATGCACATAGACAAAGTTTCTGCAAGAATTGAAATCGTGAAATATTACGATATTGAAGTTTCCATCGTTGGAATGCAACGAAATTTGCTTTTTTCATCAACAGAGCTCATAATTCTTAATCAATATTCCGTCCGGACAATAAAATAATCTTTTTTTAGCATCCAAAAAGAAAATTGGTTCGAAAATCGTAATGGTTTTTTAAATTGAACGAAAAATGAATAGAAAAGAAATTTTTCGATGGACTCGAACGTTGCGAACTTCAGTGTCATGAAACATTCGATTTTTATACTTACAAAATGTCGCTAAAGCTCGGATACAAATGGCTCTCGTATCCGAATCGTCTTTTGAAAAAATCGCGAATGCAGTTGACATCGCGATTAAAATAATACTCGGCATTGGTATGTTCGGTTGAGATCATTTGCGGGAAATCTATGAGTATGGCTTTTCCTTCGCTGGTCATCATGATGTTAAACTCGTTAAAGTCACCGTGAATGACGCCGTGATTACCAAGTCTGACGATGAGATTCATGAGCTCGTCGTAGAGAACTTCAACGTTATCTACTTCGTGTACGCCGCAGAGCGGTCCGCCTTCTACGAGTTCCATGACCACGCAATGTCTGTTGAAGTCTATCGGTGTTGGCACCGGGAAACCTCGTTCGTGCAACGCTTTCATGTACGCAAATTCGCGAGTCGCCGATATTCTCGAGAGATAAAGCCACGACATGGATTTTCTACGCTGATGGTAATCTCTTTTTTCCTTGATATTGCGAAAACACGTTCTACCCAGTCGATGCAACTTCAAACACACCGGATTTCCGTCTGTGTCGCCCACCACGTAAATATTTGACTCTTTGCCAATGCCAATTTGGTTCCCAAAAGATACAACTACCTCTCGGGTGGCTAAAACCTTCAGAGCCAGGTAATCGTATCCAGAGTTTGTCAGACGGTAACCGTCGTCTGAAATACAATGACGGCGCTTAGCAAAATTGCGGTAAATGGCCAATTTCTACCGCCGATTCGTCCAGAATTTATCAAGAGTCGCAGCAGTGGCTCGCCACAAAGTTTAAAAGAAAAGCGTAGCGCGCAGGAGACGGCCGGACTCTTATATACAGGAAAATAGGCGTTTCATGACGTCACACAAATTTTCAATCGTTCTAACTGGAAAATGGCTTGACGGAAAAATTTCATATCGGATGCGAATTTCCTACGATTTTTTATCGTTAACATAATTCTTGGCTGAAGAAAATCCGTTGAGTCAATCCAGAGAAATTAAACATGTAAGATTTTTGCCACGAACTCCAGCAACTTTTCTGTTTCTCAGATATTTTTTATTTTTCGAATTATTCTCGTATTTTTAGACATCGCCGTATCTTGGGACAAAGTCTAACGTTCAAATTTTCTTTCTACGCATTTATGATACTTGGCGATGCGCGATTTTAACGATTGACGCGGTTTAAGTACTAAAAACTCTGTGCATGCCGTACTCACAGTGTTTGCCGCGTTCGTAGCTGAGCAAACGGTGCTTGCATAGTTCCTTGAGTAATTTGTGTACGCCGCCGTGACGCAGGTTCGCAATTTGGGCAGCCAGAGACGCAGGCACAAGTTCGTGATTTTTCATGCCCATTTCAATCTGTGATAAAGGTCAACGTAACATTTTCATTCGGTGGTGTTGACAATACGTAAAATTATTTGACAAGGTGACGATTGAGAGATTTTTTGAGGAGAGAAAAAAAAACATAATTACCGCTGTCAAAACTCGGAAATCCTCGCGACTTAAATATCGCAGCATCGTGACATTAAGTTTCCCCATTTTCGTGTGGAATTAAAACGAACCGATACACTGAGTTTTTTGCAATTTGACACTTGGAAAGTTGAAATATTGTATGCAGACACGGTTGAATGATTCTTAACCTCAAAATGTTGCGACAACCATGTGTCGGTGAAAATCGTAAATATCAGGCACGAAGAACAAACACGACGTCGACGACGCGATGGACGATGATCGTATGGCCAATGAGAGCCTCGGGATGCGGGAAACCTTCGAGCTCACACAGGAAAATTTGGGGCTTTTCGTGAATAAACCTGCGTGCGTGCTCTCTACGGTCTCTGCCACTCTCCGCGTCTCTGCTCGGTGTGCACACTCCTTTTTTACAATTTGGCTAATCCCCCGTCTCGCGTCAGTGGGACTAGCTTGTCCACTGATTTTTGAGCCGATGGTTGTTAGTTCCCGCCACTTTCCGGCCGAATCCCGATTCCCGAATCTACCAAAGAATGAAAAAAGCTTTGGACGCCTGTGGACAGTACCGCCAATTCATCGATCACGACATTTAAAAAAACGTTTTTCCATAACTTTTGTGAGCATGCTGTGGATTTCTCATCGTCAACCTGCGGTGTCGTAAAATGTCCCGTATATATAAGTTTTTTGAACAGTCACGGGATCAGGCTCCTGCAATAATTCGCGCGCGAAATTTAAAAAAACACTTTGAATCATGGAAAGTTGGTAGACAAATGAAATCGCCCCCTTCGTCACGGCACAGAAATCCCAGGAAAAAACCAAGTTTTTTCGCCGCGTTCTTCATGAACACATGCAGCCGCATTGCAAATAGAAAAAAAAGTAGACGATCTTCAATGCAGCTCTTGCAATAAGCCACGTGCATTTACCAAAGAGATGTTTACCACGCCAGTGCAACAGTGGGGAAAACTAAATATCGCAGTTCACAACGTAACCGAAAACGTAAACGTGCTCGAGGTGTGCAATAGCTATGTCCGGTTACTTCGCGGCGATGGTAACAACTATTGTGTCCCGTTGATCGTAGCTCCGTCTGGTTCAAACATCCATATCAATGAAGAGGAACGAATGATACGCCGACTCGTGGAAGATGCTCAAAGGTGCTCTGCATATGCTTACGGTTTTCTACCGAAACTTCCTCGCGAGAGTGACATTGCTCGTTACGAAGGCGTGCTGCTCCGCCAATTTTTCCAAGAGACTACCGAGCCAATTCCTCACGCTTTAGCACTCATCGTCACCGGCGGTATGTTTAGACACGGCAGTCTAAACGCTATTCCAAACCTATCAAGGTACTCGGGTCAATTGCAACTCAACATGCTCGTGTTGGAGTGGAGTAATTGTTGAACCGGTGCAACACGCTCATTCCGCGTTTTGTCCAAGTCTACAAATAGTTCATCGCATCCGCATTTTTTCATAACGATCAATGTTATGTGCTCAATGCTATGTGCACAAACATAAACCACCGTCGCCCTCTAAACGTTGTCACAGGAAACTGCTCACGTTCTTTGCTGCCATAACGAAATCGAAAATCACACGACAGCAACAATACGAAAACAATCTCTTCACGCGAGAAAAAATTGTTGTAGAATTCGTCAACTCAAAAAGGCCAAGTGGGAATTTCATGGGGAGCGAATTATTCTCCACCAAAGCGAATCGATGCAACAGCAGAGACGAGTCTGTATAAATTATAGTACGACGAATAGTTGTTCCGCTATGCGCGATGCCGAACATCGATTTCGACGATGAAACTTTCCACAAATTCAGCAACATCAACATCGTCAGTCTCAAGTCAATCGTGGGCTACGAAATCCGCAGATCGTTACGAACGATCAACCTTTCCATAGCGGCCCATGGTTCGCCGATTCTTAAATAACTTTGCTAACGACGTCTACAATTATACCGATAGTTCCGACTATCAAGATATCCACGTTCAATTTTTTCGCTACGTCCTCCGGCTTCTCTTGCGCTATTTGCGAAGAAGTGGCTCGCAGTACGTCGTGAAATGAATACAAAGTTGAAGCAACAGCTACTTTAGTGAATGCTTCAACAATGGGATTGTTTAGCTGTATGAAGGTATAGACCGGCTTGGACAAAAGCACGTGGTAAACTTCGTTGGGCATTTCGTTCTCGTGACCCTTTAACAAGCTCTGTCGATCGAGAAATTCGACTAAACGAAAACGAAATATACTCTGAGAAGCTTCGTCGGTGCCAAACACACTTTCAGGAATTTGCAGCGCTGGCACACTTTTTACACAAGATTGCACAAACTTGCGTTTATCTTCGGTGGTAGGGATTCTAATTCGGAACATCCTTCCATCTACGTTCGAAGTCTTTTTCTCGATACCTTCGACAGTCACTTTTCTCAGGGCATCGGTTATCACGTTCATCATTATCCAGTTCATTGTTGCTGCTTTACAAGTTGCCTGCCGATAAATTGCACGCTCGTGTCCATCGCGCCGTATTTTATGGTTTTTTTCCACGGCTGTGATTCAGCGCATAAGCGAGCGTCTCCCTAACGAAATGCAACTTCATCGGTCGTAACTCGTAATCGCGCACACGATTCACTGTTCGACAAATGCCAAAAGCTACCGATTTGGCGTCAACCACACACCACACAGAACGTGCTTGCTCACATTTAGAATACAGGCTGATTTTCGCAGGTTTCTTCTGCAGAAGCAAACTTTGTTTTATGCTTCTAATTCTTGCCACGGCTCGGACAAGGCTGTCCCGATAAACGGTTGTTCTGGGGCCTGTAGGCATTCACGCTGTCGCAGCTTAGCCAAAGCCACTTGATGCTATCGCATTCGCGTTTCTACCTGGAACGTGACTTGCGAGTTGTCTCTGGAGTCATGTACATTGAAATACTAGATTTTTTTGTTCAGCTACGTGCTCAGGTGGCTCTTGACATACAAAGCTGCCGCGTTTGTCACGCCACCGGCTCGCTATCGTCGCAATAATGTTGCCTGACATTTCCATCGCTTACGAGCAGTTTCTGCAAAATTCGACAATCGCGTGAACAATTTATAGTTTACAAACGTCCGAGTTTACTGGACGGTGTTGCGTTACTGAACCAATTCCCACGAACACGAATGATCTTGTATCTCTTCCATTGAAACGTGGCTACAACGTTTGCCTTCAACTACTTTGGCTAAAAAATGTTGACTGACGAAGACAGGGAATCTGAGCAGGATGCGCGATCAAAATCGCACGTACGAATGCTGCAAATGTTTCGGTTTATTATTACATCACATACGAAATCCTGCATCTTTGAGAAAAATAATTAAAAAAACAATTGAAGAGCACTGCTTTGAAGATTCTGCCTTTGAAAAATAAACATGCAGTCAACAGCGAATTGAATGCAGTCTCGTTTTGTCAATAATCACGTAATATATTGAAACTGTGTTTATGATTTCCGTTGGTGAAAAAATGTAAAGAGTTCTAAGGAAAACGGATCTACATTATGTTTGCATGTGATATTTCGATTTTATTATTATTATTTATAAAAAATTTGATTTTCTATTCAACTACTCGCTCGTTTATTCTTTCTACATAGATCTCGTTGTTTATAACTGGTTAATGCGTTTCGTTAATATAATATTATTTTAACATAATTGTGATTATGTAAAAATGAGATGTGGATATTGTTTGATGAATTTCATACTTTCTATGAATATGGAAGATCGTTGGAAACGGAAAGACATTTATTTGTATTCGTATTTTATAAATATCTCTACGAAATATATGGAAAAATTATGTAGAGCCGATTTTCTTAGTGTATTTTGTATTTTTCATCAACATAGAAAAATGATATTGTTCAGCTCAAATCCAAGACTCGTTTTAAGTGATTTTGCTTACACGCTGTTCTAATTGCATTTTTAGGCTCCGATGAGAGCAAACTTTGTTCAAGTCTCTTTTCTTACGGGGTTTTCACATTCAGTTAACTGGGATTAAATTTTCAAAGACGACCGATACGTGCGTCAAAATACATGATAATTTAGTCAGTTTTTTTTGCAATTTTATTAGTCGCATCGATATCGATTTTTTTTTTAGATTCGGGACTAAAACTCTGGAATACGTTCGCCTATTTTTCAACGATTATAGTTGATTAAAATTTGCTTTGTAGCAATCAGTAGATACTTCTGTACATCTATTGAAAAATGCGTGTAATGTGTTTCACGCGTAGCGTCAAACATTCTTCATTTTGTCCTCACTTTTCTTCAGAACATATCAGAAGCATTAATTAGATTTATTGCTGAATTAAAGATTTCGAGGTTTCGAAAGACCGTGTCAAGCCTGAAAATCATTGGCCACTTTAATTTTAATCAATCATTCTCAACCGACACTCGCAATCTTGCCCATCTACCTCGACATATTTCGTCGTTTAAACTTTACAAGATTATTCGTAGTACAATAAAATCGTTAAGTATTTACCGGTGGTATGTGATCGTGGCATCCACATTAGCTAAAAATCATCAACACATATTCAACAAACACAGTTGTTAACGCTATTAAAAATGCAAAGCTGCTAAACTCGAGTCGTAATTACCGTCGAACTCAACACTTCGCTCACGATTTCTCATCAAAAGGAACTCGATACTTTCCAACCACATACCACCCTTAGACACGAAGACACAAGACCCATTTCTTCTGACTTTTACCAGCATAAAAATTAATCCTTTCCATTCCTTTAAAATTGTCCCCGTTTGTTTCGTCTTTTAACATTTTGTCAAGATTCGCTGCAACTTGAACGTCGTCTTTCGGTTGCTCGCAACGATAACAACAAAAAAGTAGCATGTATTTTTGATTTTTCAAAAACTGAGTCAATTTACTAAACTTTGAAGCTCCGGTTTATGGTGACGTCGGAAAATGACGATTCGAAAAAACTAGAAATGTTTTTGATCCTTGATATGTATTTAATCCACAGTCTATCGAAAACTGAGTCAAATTGCTTGTTGTCATTTTTGCATCAACATCCAAAGTTTCCAATAACTCTCGAAATACGCAGTTGCGTATTTTTCGCATAGGAAAATGGGCAATTCATACGGATGAAAAGGTGAATTTTTATGATTTTAAAAGTCATGGGAAATGGCTCATATACGTAGTACATAAACATACAAATTTTAACCGCAGTTAACAACAATTATGAGAAAAATACAGTCCATCTAAACAGGATTAAAATTCAACAACTGTATATTGTATAAAATTGCAAAATTCAAAATAGTTAAAATAATAGAATAAAAGTATGAGGCACGTTAGCGCCCCATAGATTATTGTCTGTGAGATATTTAGCCTTTTCATACGCCGGCATTGTATCGATTCGAGGAATTATTGGTGTTTAGTGTTTTTCACACCATTAATTTTTTTTTCATATCTACTTTTATGTTTTATGGATTGCAAAGTTTCTCTGCGGCGTCGAAGAGTGAGCCGTCGCCCGATAAATCACCGCTCGAGCAACATGGCTCCGCTTCTCGGAGGTATTGGCCCTGCAAACAGAATTCACATGCGTTAACAACAGCAACGATGGGTCGTTTGTCTCTTTCTCCTTTTTCACGATGGTAAAACTTGTGGAATGACCTACAAAGATTCATGGGCCTTGTTTGGGCTCTTAACCAAACGATGATAATTTGTTTCATCAGAAAAAGAAAATTTTCGATGACATTTTGAACACGAATGAATTATCGTGAGCGTTTGAGGGTCAAAAGTTGGCAATAAACACTGAGAGATTGCCAAAGTTGTTTCAAGTATTGAGATCACATGATGCTGAAGTTTGAAACGTTGGAATGGATCGAAAAATATTAAATTTTATTGAAGATTCGTTTAATTTTCAATGTCATCCAAATTTTTCGAGCCGACATGCTTTTCGAATGGCAAAAATGAATCATTTTATCATCGCAATTACATTCTGCATTTGAATAATTATTTTTGGCAAAGATAAAAATGAATTTCGTTGCATTTCAACGATGCAAGCTTCAGAGTCATTGAGATTACTTGTTTGATCGAAAAATCGTTTTATCTCATCGAGGCGGATTCGTGCTAGTGAAATCGAGTGATAAGAGACAATTTTTACCTTGTTCTGAAACGAATTGGCAACGCATTCAGTTACGGAAGTAAAATTGCCGGTGGGATAACTGGAGTCCGTGTCGTTGAGTGTTTCTTCATTGTGAGAGGCGTCGAGATCTCGGTTCTCGATGTCGAGGCTCCGTTCAGCGTCATCAAAGATCGAACCATCGTTGGAGAGTTGGCAGTTGATAACGACAGGTTCGAACTTTTTGCGTTCACGAACTTTTTTGTGAGATCGTTTGATGGACTCGGTTTGTAAGAGTTTGAGGAAATTTTTAGCTCGCGAGCAGTTCGGTGGTGTTTTGACTTGGCCGTTGATTTCGTTGGAGACTTCGAGTCCAGAGGATTCGGTCGAGCTGTCGTGACTCGTCGAAGCTCGCTCGGGGTCTCGTGATTGCGAAGATGGCGAGTTATGATTATCGAGACTAGATCCACATGCGGCCGCTTCGTACTCCTCGTCTTGAGCGCAGATCCAAGATCGCCTCGTAATACTTCCTCGTTTATCTTTTTTGTGTGATTTTTTAATGGAATTTATGTCAACCATGAGGACGGAGGTCGATTGATCTTGCGGTGTAGCTCGTCCACAGTTTTCGTCACCGATTCGTCCGCTCGCGCCGAGCGTCGACGTCGAATTGTTCGGGATCGGAACAAAAGTTTGATTTTCTTGTCTCTCATCGTCAGATTTCGGAGTGTTGAGTGCAGTCTGGAAACTGCTATGAGTCGCGGAGGTTGGAGTGAAACATCTGGTACTGGAGCTCGCGGGTAACGACGAATCTTCCGGGAGTTTGGTGCATTCGAGTGAAAAATCGTTGTCGCAAATCCTCCGAGCGATTGGAGCGAGCAAATTCAAGGATTTTCGTTTCTTTATGGGCGTGAAAATTTTAAACTCTTCCTCGGCGCTCTCGTAAGACACGCAGGTCGACTGTGGCTTGAACGGTGATTGAGAAGTCGCGGTGGATGAGGAATCGTCGAAGATGTTTTTGCGTTTGTTCGGCGACGATTTCGGCAACTCCGTAATGGGCAGCGCGACGATTCCCGCTTCGCACGGGCCCTTGTCGATCTGGCGATTCTCGAAAGAGCCACGCGGAACGTCGCGGCCAGTTTCCAGCGATGAGAGACCGTCCAAGTTCGTTGTTACCGGAGCTTTGACACAGTCCGCGGAATTCTGGGACGGTGAAAAACTTGAGACGTCGTCAATGGACGAGGAAACGCTGCTGTTGAGAGTTTCGCTGTCGGAATTCCAGCCTCCTTCGCCCTCGTGGCCGAAAAATTTCTTTCGCTGCAACGAACCCGACAACATTCTCCTGTGTTTGTCTTTCCTGTGCGATTTTTTTACCGAACTAAACTGAGAGAGAAGGAGACGACTGGAGTTGGTATTTTCAGGAGTAACCGCGCGCTCGTCCTCGCCCACGTCTCCAACGTTCACCGCTTGTACGTTTTTCACCTCCTCATCTTCCTCCAGTTCCACTTGCATCGCTCGTGGTTTGAACAAGGATTTTCTATTGGTATCCTTGACTTTTTTGTGCGATTTTTTGATCGAATCGGTCATTATGCGTTGTAGAAAGTTGATACGATTTTCCGGAGTGCCTGGACGAAGTGGCGGAGTCTGAACGTTCCTCAGAGGCGTCGTCGCGGTTTCGCAATCACTTGATCGCTCGGTCGATGGATTTTCCGTGTCGAGATTCGCTTCTTGTACCATTTCTACGGGCTCCGGCTGTTCGAGGTCTGCCGGCAACATTTCGAATCCATCTCCAGTCAAGCCAGCCGTCCCAGCACAACTCGGATCGTCAATGAGACTGTCTTCGTTCTCCCTCGACGAAACTTTATCCGCGGCGTCTTCCTCGTTCGTATAATTAAAAAGAGAGCCGGTTTCCGACATCTCGTCGTCAGAATTCTCAAGAAATGACCTCCCTTTACTCTTGTTCTTCTTGTGAGATTGCTTTATCGAATTAATACGCCCGCATTGGGGACTTTCGTATTCCGTGCTCGATGGTGTCTTGGGCGCCTTTTCTTCCCTCACCAAATCCATCTCTGTGTCCATTGCAAACTCGCTACCGGAGCAAGTTTCTGACTGATACGCCATACACTTTTCTCGGCGTCCAAGAACTCTTTCCTGACCAACAAAACGGTACAGAATTATTTGCTTGCGATTCGCCCTCGAAAATTGTGTTGGAAATATTTTATTTGGGAATGAACACGAGGGAGCTCAATTTTTATAATGACTCTGAAGTTTGCAACGTTGAGATTCAACGAAAAACATTTTTTCTATTGATTATTTATTGAATTTTGAAAATCGTGGCAATTTTTTGAGTCGATTGAGTTTTTTGGTCGCAAGAGAGAATCGTTTTATTGGCCAGACCAAATATTCAATAATAATTATTGGCTCTGCTGAAGAAATAACAGAATTCCGTTGCATTCCAACGATGGAAACTTCAGGATCATATTTTTATAAGGATAAACAATAAATTCTGGACTAAAATCTGGAATCGTGCAAAAAAAATATTTTAAATATGACAAATGTAAAATATGAACGTAAAAGTCGATAAAAAAAAATAATTACCTTTCTGTGACTCCTTTTAATGGCACTCATACTTTCGGGAACGATTTTGATCAAGTTTTCGGGTGTTTGTGGTCTGTCGTTGCCTCGGACAAGCGGAATGGCGTCTTCGTCTTCAGGATCGTGAAAATCATTGAAGAGATTTCTCGGCGTGCTAGCGCCAAATTCATTGAGTCTATGTTTCACGGAATTTCTCTTCAACGATTGCGAATTGGGCGTCATCGTGCTCTGTATAATGGAATTGATTCTGTTGCGCAAATCGCTGCGTAGTGTTGGCAAAGGGGCACTTAGGATCGGAGAGGCGAGATTAATGGATGTAAAACTCGGGGATCGATAGTCCAGAGACTTTTTGGCCGTTTTGTTTCTCTGCGAAGGCGTTTGATTCTGATTTTCGTCTATGGATTCGACCGAAGAATCCATTCGACTGTTGACGCTCGATTCGGCCGAACTCGAATCAAAATTCAAGGTTTTGTTGATCTTGGGTAACGGGGAAACCGAGTTGGGAATCGATCGGCTCTGTTTGCTCTTGCGCAGACTCATGAGTTTCTTCGGGCTCGGGCTTAAGTCGAAATTCAGCGATTTATTGATTTTACGAGTGGCCGATCCTGCGCTTTTCAACGGACTGTAATCGATATTGAGAGCCCGTAAGATTTTTGCAGATCTCGACAAATGGTGATCATTCTCCGTAGAAAAATTGCTGTCGCTGCTCGAGTTTTGCGACTTGTAGGAATTGGATCTGGAGCGGGTGCCGCCGACTTCGAAATTCAACGATCTGTTGATGTTGTAACGCACCAAAGCTCTGTTCCTTCTAGGAACCGATTTGCTGAGAGATCTCGGCGAAGCGTATCGATTTCTCGACAAGTAACACGGCCTGTTCTGAGGACTCCACTGGACAAAGAATTTCTGTCCCATCTCTGTATTGCACGCGTCGTACTCGTCCGTGTGCTTTGCCGTTGATATTTTCTCAGTGAAACAATGATTCCCGTACATATTAAACGTTCCCGAGATTTCCTTTGCAAGCAAAGATTTAATGTGGCGGGTCGATCAAAATTCTCTGTTTTTCAATAATGCAGCAACGGCAAACCCAATTTCGGGATAAAAACGCTTCGTGATCGACGAGATCGAGATTGTCGGATGCGAGATACGAAATGCCTCCTTTTTAGTACGCCTGCCAAAAATAATTCGTAATGTCGTTACGTTTGTTTATTTTTTTCAGAAACAACAAAAACGTCTGCGAGAAACGTTTGTTTGATATTTTTCTATCGTTTTCGCACGCACGCGACGATAATTTGTTTAGAAAATAAAAAAACATCGCGATTCTATTTTTTGTAGGTTAAGCCTTGGATTTTCGTGAAAATAACGTCAATGCTAATTGAACGGAGTTTGTTACGGGAATTGTTAGGGAATTAAAGGAAACATGCGCATGTAATGAAGCTTCAGGACTTACGATCGTAACACTTATGCTTTAAAGGTGCACAACGCGCTGGAGTGCATCGTTAATTTTGACGATATCACGTATATAGGGTACACACGGTCTAGCGTTAGACCGAATTCCACAAGTGGTTGGGCGGGTTAGGTTCAACGCCACGCATGCCTCCCCGCCCCCCCGCGCTACACACGTACACGAAATTTATACGTGTGTTGCTTTATATGTATATCTATATATGGATTTGTGCATGTGAGGTTGATTTTAAAAGCAAATTGTAAGACGAAAATCCCGTTGAAGCATGCGATATATATTTTAATACGCTCGACGAGTAATTTCATGAAAATTGACGCGATGTTGGAGTCTTGAAAAAAAATGAAAGGAAAGGATTGGGTCTCGAGACAAAACGAGTTTGGCGATGTATATATATATGTGTGTGTGTGAAGGGTGACTCGATATAAAAGATGACCAAGTTTTATAGGACGGTATCGAAAAGTCCGAAGCGAGGGGCTGGGGGAAAGGAAACACGTTTACACATGATGAATAAAAAACTTACGTTTGTTTACGCGTAGATCGAATCCTGGATCCGATGAATCTCTACAAAGAATTTTAGCACTATCACACACTGAACATTTTGATTTTTCACACAAGAATTAATTATGTCGGGAGAATCAAAGCCATTAACACATCGAACGAGGCGTCTCTCGTCGCGCACACTGCACGCGCGTGTGTGCCCCAAGCTCACTTGCTCACTATTAGAAGGAACAACCAATCGGAACACCCAACCAAACTTTCCGACTACGTCACGCTGTGAACCGAAAATACTACCGGAATACGCGGCCTCCTGTAAAAAGTACGTGACTCACGAATGCGCTGCTTCCAGCGCTCTTCTGACGCAGCGGCAAAATCTTTCACTTTTCCAAAGAATTTCCATCTCGTGCTGTGAAATATATGAGAGCGTTTCGTGTCTTCGTTGGCCATTAACTTTCGCCTCAGTCGATATAGTAGATTTCGTCGAAACGAGGAATGAATGTTTCGGCAAAAACCACGCCGCCGGCGAAAATGCCGTCGAGTTGTTTGTTTTGTTGAAGAAAACTGAACAAATGAAAAAAACACGTTTTTGCGGTATCAGGTGACGATCAAATTATCAAAATCGAAATGTCGGAGTTGAGAGCGGAAAAGCAAAAGTTGGATTCCATGGATTTTTGGCCGACAAAGTGAGTCAAGAGTTATTTTGTTTTTATTTCCAAAACAAAGTAGAGAGTGTGTTGTGATTTTCGTGTATGCTTCGATCTGCAACGAATTTAGACGCCAGATTCGATCACCTCGTTCGGAAATGATGCAAAACCGATGATAATTATTATATTATTGAAACGTTTGGATATTTTTACAAAATCTCATTTATTTTTAAGGCTTTTTACAACTTAAAACGACTGATGTACTCGACGTGTGTGTGTGTGCGTGTATATTTATTTACAATTATTCACTTATCATTTAATTCTTCCGAATTCTCGATCAGGACAGCGAACATTTTGTTTTCATTGCGAGTTCTTTAGTTTAATTTCTCGTGCTGCTAACAATTTTAGCTTCAATTGCGTCTTCGGTTCGATAAAATTGACGATCGTATATTTACAAAGATGTTTTACGAATGTATTAGTTTCATCATATCGCGTGTAACACAATGAGAGAGTATTGCATCGTTGTCCCGAGAGACTTTGAACAATCGAACGTCCGTTTCCGACACAAAAATGACCATTTTTTTGTTTACGAAATTGCGATTAGCCATAAATCGTCCTTGGAGATAAAAACGATTGTTCTGCTTGGGCGTTTTTCGGGTTTTTATTCTGGAATCTTGGTTAGTACCGTTTACTATTCAGCCACGATCGTTTCCCACGCACTGGGTCATTGTGACCCTCGAAACATAAAATGCTGAAAACTCTCGAACGAATTGGAATTTTTCGATAATTTTTTTTTTTTTTTCAAATTAATCGTTTACGATAATTCCGGCAATGAGGGCGTCATCGGCTTGGGTCAAAATGACCCAGTGGCAGTAATTTAAGGTTATAAATTCCTGTTTTCACTGCTAAACGCTTTCCGTACGATATTCTCCGTAATAGTAATTCGCAGAAGTAAACAACACAAATATATGCTAGACAAAAACAATACGACTTAACTATATGAGCGCGGGAGAGAACAAAGGGAAAGTTTTATTCGTTTCGTCCTTTCGGATTGTTCCTGCTCGAGCTATATAGTGAATACTGTAGAATGGCGAATGCAAATTAAAGTAAAATAAAAAAACGATGAAAAAAATAATGTTGCGGAATGAGGAAAAAAACGAAATAATCGGTTATACGAGTCGCTGGCGGAGAAGGAAAGAGGGGGGGGGGGGGCAACTTTTCAACGGTTGCTTTCTTTGTTGTTTGTAAACAAAGAGTTTGACTCGGGAGGTCTAAAACGCGGCGATTCGATCATGGGAGCAGAGCACAATTTTTTGCCTTCGCCCAAAGCTCTCGGATTTTCGTGATCGTTCACAATTTTTTTCTTCCATTATAGACGTTTCCCATATTTTTTTCATTTTCAACCGGGCTCATTTTCGAGGCCCTGATATTTTTCGTCGTAAAATCGTCTCTGATGTTACGGTTCGCGGGAAATTTTCGAGTTTCGTGCAAGTTGAGTCGACGAAAAGTTCGTTCGAATATTCATTTCCGGAAATCGATTTAAAAAAACTTATTTTTCTTTTGCCATACTGCGCGGTCGAAATAATACCCGGTTGACTGAGTTTCAGAACTAAACCGCCTGCATTATGCTCTTCGGTTTTATCATCATCGTCGCCTTCTTCAAGGTGTAATCCCAACCTTTCCACCGGAACCAAACTATGCCTGAAAAAAATAAAAAAAAATAAAAGTTATTATCGTCCGCGTTTCACGGCAACGATCTCGTCGTTTAGTTTCACGTTATATTCGCCCATGGGCGTTGTGCTCGTTACGTCACGAGCGCAGCGTCGTGCAATGACGTTCAAAAAGTAATAAAGGCCTCGAACCAGCTAATCACGCGATCTAGCATGGACAACGGGTCCAATTCTTGTCAATTGAATAAGCAACAACAAAAAAAACATAAAACTATTATCCAAATACAAACCTTGTCGTGCCGTGAGATCTTGAGGATCGTTCAGATAGAGCCCGTTCAATCCACGTCCGCAAGACTTCCACCACCAACCTCCTTTTAACATCGAAGCGCAGTTCAACGACGATCTGTCGTTATCTCTGAAAATTCGATTCACACGGATTAGCTCTGGGCATGCAAATTTTTCCTACATAGAGCATTGCAGAATTATCATTATAGAATATAAAATCAATAGGTGACCTTGAACTCTGGCCAGTTTCCATCGTGAACAAATTAGATTCTCATGAAAATTCGTATTCTGCTTCGTAGGAATCTTTTGGGGGATTTTTATTTATAGGAAAATAGATCGAGTTTAAAAAACCGAGTTTTGTATTTTTTTCATTTTAGTTTCGAAATTTGAGCCATGTAGAGTCAAGGAATTTTTATGATGTTGCAGTTTGCATCGTTGGGATGCAACGAAATTCCATTTTTTCTTAACCAGAGCTTTTAATTATTATTATATAATATAATATTTATAATATATATTTTCAATATTTTTCAATATTTTGTAATATAATATATTGATATTATTCAATATTTGCTCGCTATCCAAAGATTTCATCGATATGAAAAATGGCCATGAATTTCGAAATTTGATAAATAATTGATAGAAACAATATTTTTCGTTGAATCTCAACGTTGCAAACGTCGGAGTCATGCATTTTTTTGGACTCACCGATTGTACGTCGAAAATGGACTGTTGTTCGAACCGTACCATGGATCGTTCAGTGAGTCTCCGGCGTTGCCTTCGTACCCGTCGATTTCGAGCTTGTAGTACTCACCCTCGGAGTAGATTTTGAAATGCGAGTACTGAGCATACCTGGCGGTAAACAAGAAGAGAAAATTAACGCAGTTTATATCGAGCACAAATTTTTCGCAGGAGCTTTATCTCGAGGATCGATTTGAATTTTCTGTACAAAAAATTCTTATCTGGCTTGGACCTCATTTTCGAAAACGATGATTCAACGAACTTTGAATTTGAAAACAATTTTTCTTTCTTTTGGCCGCTTTTTAAAGACGAAAACTTTGACACCGTGAAAATAAAGAGAAGGAAACAGAAATTGCGTCGATTTAGAAAAAATTGACAGGGACAATAAAAATCGAACTGTATGATCTAATTTCGTGCTCGGGGAGAGAAAAAGGAAATGTGTGTTTTGCTGCTACTGCGAAGTAATGAATTTTTGCAATCTTCATAATAGTCAATAGAGAGTATTGGAGAGTCGAGAATTAAGGAAACGAGGGGAGGGAGAAAAAGAGTCAGTTCGGTGTTGATTAAAGCTGTCTGGAATAAAAGTGGTGTAAGATTTTCGTGTTTTGTGTGGCGCAACTTAATTCCAGGTCACGTCTGTCTGGTGTAGTGGTGAAAATAAACGTGTCTCGTAATTGATATTCCGCAAGAAGGCCATCATCTGTTAGAATAAGTACATCGTAGGGAAGAATGAAAAATAGTTATGGGCTCTATGGTAGAACCCGGCAAATGGCACGGAGCGTTCTTGTAGAAAGTTAACTTTGGATGTTTGATGAATCGTGTGCGAGTGTAATCTATGCCACGATTTTCCAGTCGAGCGAATAAGAAAGATGCACTCACGCACATCGGTACCAAGATCTCGAGGATATTTCATGGTGCAGCAAAATAGAACGTCGTCCGAACGTTTCGATCGATCTAAATGAAGAATTCTCTGGACCAGGGCAACTCCGATTCGTTCAAAACGGTAAATTCAATTTTCCTCGAAATTTTAAACATTTTCCAGAAGAGTTTCGAGACAACCAGAGTCCTGGTTTTGGGGAGTTTGAATATTTTTTTGCTGCCTGAATTTCGCTCCAATTCGTTCGAAACGAAAAATTCGATTTTTTCTCGAAATTTTGAATATTTTAAAAGGGAATTTTGGAAATTCAGAGGCCTGGCTTAGTGGGGTCGAAATATTTTGCCGCCTGACGTAACGAAGAGTTATTCGTTGGTTAAAAAGTTAGTTTCCCATTCGAATTTCCGGCACGTACTTAACGTCGAACTTATTATGACTAACTGCATTGTCGTGTTGCTGCAATTTCATTGGAGTGTCTGTACACGTTTCATGAAATATTTCCCCCTGTAAATCGAGCGTGTACGTCGAATTCCATCGAACATTCTATACGGTACAACTTCATGATTCGAAATGCTCCAATCTAACGATAACCGCAAAGGGAGTGCTTTGGAGCTGTGAGTTCGAAATTCTTGCGGCCGAGCAATAACGGGTTGGGCGAAGGAAACCTGAGATTACGTGATAGCGAAAAGGCGAGGAATCGAAATGTTGTTCGAAACTTGATTATTAAGGATTAACAGGACAGTAAACACCGAGCAATTTTTTGCCATTTTTTTTCGCCTGACGCATGATCTTTTCCATTAGAATCCTGACCCTTTATCCCGTTCGATATATCGAGAAGCATTTGGCAAGTCCATATTCGTTTCTCTCTAACAAATTAACAACTGGCGAATAATTTTCGGTGACTTTTTTAAAATCAGTAGGAACTAGTGAAATTTTTGCTAAAACATGAAAAAACTGGAGCTTCTTTTTCCTCCATTTCGTTTAATATAAAGCTCTTGTTTTTGATACCTTTTGTTTCCTTCGAAGTCTTCGAGCTCCACGCGCAGTGAGTAATCTTCGTTGTTGGTCAGCATGTAAATATTTTCGTTACCGAGCCAAAATTCTCTTGCAGGATCTCCGAAACCGTTTTTGTAGTCAGCCCAGTCCCTGTTGAAGTTTTCTCGGGGTTCTCCAAAGTCGTCTCTTCTCTGTATGACCTGAAATGTGAATGGAAGGATAGCAACTCGTATTTGTCATCGAAGGCGATCGCTATTTGCTCTAAACCTAAAAATGTGTCAGAGAGATCGAATTTTGTATTGTCTATTTTCAATCGCGTGAATAAGCAGCAGAAAACTTTGATATTTGCAGGTAAAATGACGGAAACCCCTTTTTTTTGGCGTTGTTATTTTTTTTTTGTTATTTAACGCCACGGACGAGGTTTTTGGTATATATTAAAATGATCTCATTCGAAACATCGTTACGGAAATCCGAAAAAAAAAACAAGAATTACAATTAATTGGAGCTTTTTTAATTATGCATTCTTTTCGTTAACAGAATGTCTTCGAATCGCTTCCTAAACTTGTGCTCTATGCACATCGTTCGATGGCCGTTGCCATGCAGAAATAGACAAGGAAAAAGTCCTTGCCTGGTCGTACAAAATGTATCGTATAAAATGCGATACCCTTTCACCGACATCGAAATCCCGTTAGACAGGGATACCGAATCAGCACACAGCGTATTCCTCCACGACTTTATTTATACTCACATTCACTCCTCCATTGCAACTAAATTCGTATTTCACAAGAAAATCTTTCGGGGGTTTCGAAACCATGAGGAAATATCGTAAAATTTTTCTCCGACCATCTTTGTTTCGTCCTCTTCTTCCTGTTTAATGCTTCGTCGTCGAAAAAACAAATTTTTTTCAAAATTGCACCGAGGGGCTGTTGATTAATAGTTTGATCGCCAAAGATCGTACTGATCGATTTTTTCGGGGATATTTCGAGAAAAGAAAGCAGCAGCATCCGTTCTCCTTTCGTCAGAGAATGTCGTGTGGCTTTTTCTTTGTTTTTTTTTGTTGCTTGAATGGACGATTGTCTGCAGTTGAATCGAGAAAACTCTAAAAAGTCGAAGAATCGTCGGGAATTATAGTTAAAACCGAATTTTTTCAAATTTCCAAAGAATTGAGTCTCGGATCTTCAACGAGATGAGGAAAAATGAATTTTTGTTGAAAAAGGTTCGAGAGGCGGCCTCGGAGGCCTTGTTGCAGAAAAATGATGAAAACTTCATGATTGCGTAGTGTGATAATTATATCACGAATTTAAAAACATTTCGATAAGCAGCTCCGTACAAACTCCGAGGTTGTTTATGTTGTACGATGAAAAGTTGGTATATTTACAATAGAGCTGATGTATATAGTACGAAGTGCACGTGACTATTCGAAAGATAATCATTCTTTCATATTCTACGCTTCGCTACCTTCAAGATTATACCAACCGTAATTTCATCTGCATGGAAGATTCGCGTGCTATGTGCGGATATCCATACCCATGAAGTACGTAAATTTCATGAATTTCTCGTACACGGAGAAAACGAAGTCGAAAATTATTAAGAAATATACTAGTAATCCAGTTACTTATTGTTGAAATTTTTGAGGACAGTTCGGAAATTACAGCAATATCTCGAATGGCAATGCGACAAATCGTTCTAAACAGCATAGTAAAACGCGATCATCAGATTAAAACCGATTTTACAATTTAGCATAGCAATTGAAGAAAATCGCAATGGTCATGGTAAACAAAACAATACGTGTGATAAAATTTCACACATGTTCGATATATATTCATATTGGAATGATAGAATTTTACTATGTCGACGTTTAAAATTTGAGATATTCTCACTCATAACTGAATTCTTATCTGACATAGTAAATTGTTCATGGAAACAAACCTGAAATTCATTATCGCGCGTATTACAGTTTTTTATTCATATAGAACTGTTTATAATTCGTGCTAAGAAAAATTGTAAGTGTTAAAAAATATTATGCTGCTTGAAAAGATCGATATTTTCTTGGATACGACTAAACGTTTTGTTTGAAAAATCACAAAAATGTTGTCATTGCAGCAAAAAACATTCTAGAAAGTCTTTTCGAAAAGTCAATTTTTGTCAGTCCTATCGCGAATTCTGCTGAAAGTTTCGTTAAAAATAAAGTCGAATATTGTCAAAATTACGAAAGTTTTGAAATTATCGATATATATTTGGTTCACCGTGTTCAACAAAATATCGACGTTTTTTTGACAAAATTGAATTTTCAGTGCAAGAAAGATTCTAAACGTGCGGCACTAGACTGCAAAATATTGAATGTTAGATTTCTTTGGATTGACTGAACGGATTTTGTTCTACCAAGGACCATTGGAAAGATAAAAAATAGTAGAAAATTGAAATCTAATATGAAATTTTTCTGACCCCCCATTTTCCCGTAAAAACGATTTAAAGTTTCTGTGACGTCATAAAACGCCTATTTCACTGTATATAAGAGTGCGGCGGGCTGGCGCTACGCTTTTTTTTAAATACTTGGCGTCGAGCCGCTGCCGCTACTCTTGATAATATCTCATCGTTGAACAATATGATGTGAATCGATGCATCGTCTCTGGATCCTCGTATAAAGCAAAATAATTGTGTCAGTCAGAGAGAGGGAACGAGGAAGGTTCAAGTGGAAAGGGGCACGGGGGGGGGGGGGGGCTAAAAAGAATTTGTTTGTTTTTCTGAACGTTCAATATTGACAACTGGTCTAAAATATCTACTGAAAATCGTCAAGTATCGAGTCATCGAACTCGCGTACCCTCGGACGAAAGTCGGAGTCGTTAAAGATTTCATAATTAGCGATAAATTTGCAAGTATAACGGGATAGAAAACATCCCGTCACTAACGAGAAGCTGTTTCACGCCTTGTGTCAACGGAGTGAAATACGGGATGTGCATGATCCAGTAAACACGTTAATCCTACGTGTGGATCCAGATTTGTTGACTTTTTCATTTTTTTGTCTCAAGAGAAACTCGCTGGGCGAGGATTTCTAGCAGGTTCTTTCTCATTTTTGACGAGCATTTTTATCTCTCGTGTACAAGTGTGTTAGAGTCGCAGGGACGTGCGGAGGTTCCGGAGACCGGAATAACGAATAGGTTTCACTTCCAATAGAATATCCTGATGTTTTTCAAGGATATTGTTTCGTGCATTGGCAACACCTACATTGGCAGGGACCTCGGAATTTATGGAGGAAACGTAAAAAACTGTCTTCGCGGTGGGCGCCTCAAATTTTCGGTAAAACAAGAGAGAACATCGTACATTTTTGCACACAATCTTTTTCCACTTGTCTGCAGTTTTCGAGTCGTTATGAAATCTCAAATGACCTTGTACGCGCCACGAGATCTAAATCCTCATTTCCAGGGCCGAAAAACATACAAACGCTGCGTATGAGCTCTCGATGTGAAGGTTTCTAACGAAATTATCAAAGTTACGGAATGAAGTTATGTGCCAAGTCTGGAAACTACCGGAACTCGCTCCTTTCACGTTCGCGAATTCCCTACGCGAGAAATAACATAACTTTTTGCTTGAAAAAGGCAACAAAGTGGTTGCCTCTAAGATCGATTTAGTCTCGGGTCAAATATACCCGAACGTAACTGAAAGTTGAAACGCGTTATGGCAAAAAGAAATATTTTAGAGTGCGGAGATATTTAAGAGCCTAATTATTTTGGAGCAGAGTTGTCACGCTCGCTGTACCAATTCGCGACGCAATTGTCACATACTTTTTCGCTTTTTCTTGCCGCGAACGCGACGTCGCAAAAACGTAACTGTTTTTGCACACAATTTGCGATAAAAGTCGGATTTTACTTGCGGCACGAACTCAGAGTTCGTCAGAGTTGATTTTCATTCCTTCGTACTCTTTTAATGGGAAATCCTGGCGCTTTGCTTCTGAGCTCTATGGGAGAAATCGTCACTGTCGACGTAAACAATTTCTTACGTGGTGCTAACAATCACTCGCCGCATCACGAACGCAATTTTGTCAACTTCCTTACGTCTTTTCAGCTGCTTTTTTTTCCATCATACACTTTGACAATGCGACAAACTTTCCTCGCTATGTCGTGTCATTGCACCGAGACATGCGCTACGGATAATTGCTTGTTCTACCACGAATGCCTGGGAACGAATGACTCTGAAGTTTGCAACGTTGAGATTCAACGAAAAACATTTTTTCTATTGATTATTTATTGAATTTTGAAAATCGTGGCAATTTTTTCAGTCGATCGAGTTTTTTGGTCGCAAGAGAGAATCGTTTTATTGGCCGGACCAAATATTCAATAATAATCATTGACTCTGCTGAAGAAATAACAGAATTTCGTTGCATTCCAACGATGGAAACTTCAGGATCATTGAAAACGAACGATACGACGAAAAAAGGCACGAAACAAAATGATTCATTGACACGAGAACAATTTAACGACTGGATTTATGTTTGTTCGTTTTTTTTTTTCGTGTCAATTTTAGAGGAATTTCCTGGTCCATCGAATTCAGTGGAAAGTCCAACAAATTCTGTCGTTGATACGACGAGAGAATGATCGATTTTGATATTTCAAATCGCTAGTGACGTTTAACTTCTTTATGAATAATTTTCATCACTCTAATTATCGTGCCCAATTTAAAAAAAAATGGGCCTTGCAGACCCAAGCAAAATAGCGTGCCCATTTTTTCGAAAATTCGTTTCCGTTTCCTTTTTCTGGTTCGTCCAGCAATGCACGTTTTGCCATTGACGAATATCGACGTTTAAACTAATTTCTATCACTGCTAATAATTTTGGGCAATGATTGATTTAAAAAATGCATGGGTCTATTGGACCCAGGCAATTTCGCGTGCTCATTTTCATTTAGAAAATTTTTCTCTGGGAATTTTTTTTGGACAGAGTTTTTAGGAATCGATTTTTACCGAAGAATTCGAAATTCAAGTGAAAAAAAAAGTTTTTTTTTTTGCTTTTTTACTTTTCGCTCGTAGTAATTTTGCATGGAATTCATTGCATCGAAACTTTATAGGATGAACGTGGGCAAGAAAAATTGTACTCACCGTCCAGCCGCCCTCAGCGATTTCCTGCTCACAGTAAACTTTGAGGAACCAGTAAGTCGTGCCACGAATTTGCAGGTAGTAAACGCCACTGTCCTTCATGCCGCCGTTCAGTAGATCAACGCACGAGTATCCCTAAAAGAAAAAAACGAAAGAATTTCCGTTTAAATCTGGCGTCTTTATGACGAGAGTCCGATTTTAATTAAAACAAGGAATGAGCTCGGAAAAATGCATGTGACCAGCGAGTATGCACGCGGTCCAAGGGAAAAGTTCTGAATTGATGGCAAACCGAGCGCTTTTCAACGGCTACTAAAGAAATATTTGAAATTCTCTTGTCTCTCGGGGTATGTCCGCGTGATTACGTCGCGCACCACATGTCCGTCTGCAACTGCGGCCTAACCGATCCACGAGGTTTGCTCTGTTTCCAAGACACTATTTATATGATTCTCTTTTTCAATTGATCGTTAGCCGCCTAGAAATATTTGAAGTTTCTTGAAAACGAATTGCCGCATAGCTATTAGAAGACTTTGATGCCAGGAATGTGGTTCCGGGCGCATTTTGTAGTTTGTAAACCGCTGAATTTGTCTACGCGCTGCAGTTGCGTCGTCTCCAAAGTCTCGCACCGTTTGCTCGCCCGAAATTCGAAAAACCGACAAAACGTCCTTTATTCGAGATTCACATCAACTCGAAATACATTTTTGTCCAGGAATTCATGCATGAAAAATGAAACCGGAGTTTCGATATCCCGATGAGAATTTCCGTAACGTCGCGAGAGAAAAATTGCCGACGAATTTGCAAGTAGAAATTGCCAAATTGGTTGGTCGAAAAATGAACACATGCCCCTCGCACATAAAGATGGAAAAGAACGCATCGGTCTAGATCGGGGATGAAAAGTCAGACGGAAGCGATAATCGCATTCACATTTATGGTCAGTAATTGTGACGAATTACCATATAAAGTGCCACGCTCATAATTAAAGTGAAGGTACAGCAGGGAGGACATACGATCGAGAGCACAATATATAGGACCGTCAGCAAGTGAAGCTGCGATCGTACCGTGCCAATTATCTCAGAAACCCGACACAAGAGAAAATTAATTCCCCGCACAAAAGTTTAGCTCGTAAAATACGATGTAAAAAAGCGATTAATAAAAAATATGCAAGTTCGATTGGGACAGGATTTCTTAGCTAAAATCGCTACGAAAAACAATTGAATAAATGACTCGAAGTTTGCATCGTTGGAATGCAACGAAATTCATTTTAATCTTTGAAAAAAATAATTATTCAATTACAGAATGTAATGACGATGATAAAATGATCCATTTTTGCCATTCGAAAAGCATATCGGCTCGAAAAATTTGGATGACATTGAAGATTGAACGAATTTTCAATAAATTAAATATTTTTCTATGCATTCCAACGTTGCAAACTTCAGCATCGTTTGAATAATGCGGAGCCTTCCTCTTCCTGATCGACTTTTACGAACATTTCTTAACCGGGCTTTCAATCGTTAAATCATAACGGCAGGAAAGTCATAAGGAACTAATAAGTCTATGCAGAAAATCATTAATCGCAACGAAACTTCACTTTCGAGTAGAATCAAAACCTGAAGTTTTGTGACGACGTTTTACGATTTTTCAATGAGGAAACAACTCAATTATGTTAATTCTGCAACAGGTTATGGTGATTCCAATTATTTTTCGATCGATTTTGTTATTTTATTGTTGGCAAGTTTTGGGAGGAGCAATTTTTAAATTTGACCAAGTGCTGGGTCATAATTCTTGCGTCTTTTTCACTCATCAGGATCTTTTCGTTTATAGCGGTTTATGACATTCGCCCTGCACCCCACTTTCCCCTTTTCGAGACCAAGAGACTGTGGTTAAAAATAACTGTTGCTTTTTTCTGTTTTCACTTTTTGCCTCGGAGCATTATGATGGATATTATGCATGTAGTTCGATGATCTTGCTTGTAGATTGTAACCGTAAACGTAATTAAATTATTCCACCGCAAAACACACTTTACCAGCCGGTCCTGACCACAAAACTTTGTTGTTTTCGTTTTTATTTTTTATCCTTTTGTATGAATTTCAAAGCTAGAAATAAAGACGAAATTTACATGGTTCGGAGAGACATATTTTTTTTAATTTGCGGTTGTGGCCATAGCAGACAGATCCGAGTCTTTATAGAAAACAATTTTCTACTCCGGGATTCAAAGCTTTTTTTATTGTCGTCCAGTCTGGCAGTGATTTTCTAATTTTAAGGGGAAATTAGACTGATTGCCTGTTCTTAAAAATTCATTCCATTAACCCTTGAGTCTTTCGAATTGACTCAACGTCAACGAAGAACGTTTGGGGCTGGAGTTTTTTGGATTTTCATGCAACAATAAATTTTCTGCCTTCCATGGCACTGGCGAATTTTTGTCCTAAATTTTTTATTGCTCGATCTTCTGAGAGCTGTTTTGGAAATTCGCGGAATGTCCTCGATATGAGGATCGCGCGAACCGACTTCAAAAGGATTTATTTTCCATCCAGGGGCAATTCGTCGAAATTGAAATATGCCGAGGTCATTATAGGGCTGTAATTAGGAATTGCAAAATTTCTTTCTTGCACTTACCTTGATATCCTTGTAGCTGACGATGACGTCGGTAGTAAACGTAGAATTAGCCGGGCTCGGTTTGTTCTTTACACTCGGGAAGATGACGCCTCGATTTTTAGGGATTGAACGTTGTGGCGACGAGGATGGAGTTGTGATTGGATTGGAGGTGACGCTATTGTTTGCTACGACGTCGGGCGTCGCGTTGGGCGATGGTAACGTCGGTAGCGACGTCATCGTTGACGATGTTATTGTTGTCGATAGTGGAGTTTCGGTTGCAAAGTCCTCCGTGGATTCCACGAACCTAATGAGGTTCAAAAACGCATGAAAAACGGTGTTCAAACCCAACGCCAGTTCGTGGGAATATATTTATTGTTTAAAAAGCTTGCTAGATGCAAATAGCCATTGGAAAGTCGTGAAAAACGTTGCCAGATCCCGAACAATCGGTGGAGCAATAGCGGTACAAAAATTAACTTAGTGAAGCAGTTTTTTTCGTAACAAAACGTTACCTGCTCGGATTGTATTCGACGAGGCGATCGATGGTCGGATCGAGCAAGAGTTCGGGCGGAATAGGCCTCTGAGCGAGAGCTGCAACGTCATGCTCCTGTTTTTTGAGGCGGTTCTCGACTTCTTCAAGATTTTTAATGATCGTGTTAGCCTTTGATCCGAGATCAGCATGGATTTGACTGATGGCGCGTTCCTGCCTCTCGTTCTGTGTAAGAAGGTCGTCAGATTTCGGCAAGAGATAATCGATCGAGCTTTTCGTTCCAACCTGTGGAAATGATGTATAAGAATTCGTTTGTATCGCGACGAAACTCGCATTTGTTGATCGCTCTTTGACGGACAAACATGTTTTTTTTTTTTATTGTCAAGGAAAATATAATTCCAAGGCCGCTAAAGCGGATTTTAACGTCGCCTGGGCTGCTAGCGAGAGCATGACAATCGTAAACTATTCTAATGAAAGCCGGAGCCAACCATGCCCGGGCGTCGGAATATCCACGGGAATTTCCTCGGCCAACTGACCCGACCTCGACTCTGATGATCAGTTGATTTCTGACAACCATAAATAATTAAATTCAACACGAAAAAAAAAACTGATTGCCTCGTGACAGCGACGCACGCAAGCGATTAGGAACAGAAACCCGAGGAGAAATCGTAAAGTACGTTCTGATAGGAAAAAATGCACCGAAGACATTTCAGGAAAAGGAAAATAAATGAAATGGAACATTCATGTGAAATTTCAATTTTTAGATCGAGATTTTTTTTCGTACTCTGCTACGAACGTGTAAATAATCCTTTGCTCAATTAATCTCGAATCAATCTATTTACTTGCAATGATTGGCTCAAATAACACGTTCCGTTGAAAAGCCCCGGGGATGGCTCAAGGCTTCGACCGTACAGCGAGCCTTTAATAATCAATCCATTTAAATTTTACCCTACAAGGTCATCCAACCCTTGCAGCCATGGGTGACACGCGTGTCTCACGTTTTTTCTTTTACAGTTATGTAACCTTAGAACGGTGGCGTAATTTATTTATTCATTTTTTTACCTATTCCGGTAATCTGAGGCCGTGAATGACGCAGATTTTGAAAAATTCACATCTCCGGTAAAATTCAACGAAGAGCGTTCAACTTGGGCTCATTCGTTTCGTTTTTTAGGGCATGATCACGTGAGTCTGGGACAATTTTGCTTAAAGTAAGAAAAACCATTCGACTGATAAAAAATCGTAGAAAATTCAAATCTAATATGAAATTTATATTATTATATATCGAGTAAAATGAGGCATTTTATGATGTCACAGAAACTTTAAATAGTTTTTACGGGAAAACGGGGCTTCAGAAAATGTTCATATTAGATTTGAATTTTCCACGATTTTTTATCTTTCGAATGGTCCTTGGTGGAACAAAATCCGTTCAGTCAATCCAAAGAAATGTAACATTGAACATTTTTTTTTTCGAATTACGATCAACATCGAAATGGCAATTTGTTCACGAGCTGAATACGCTTCGAAGTATCAGGAAACACTATTGGCTTTTTATTTGAAAAATTTTAATTCCGATTCCTAGTCGCGGACTCTGAAATGAGGTTTAAAAAAATGTCAACAACTTACAACGACGTTCCAAACTTGATTCATCTTCTCGGCAACGGCGTTCATTGGGTTTATGGTGTCCATGAGTTGATCAATTTTGCTGCTTTTTGCTGAAGCCCGAGTGTCCAATGTCGTGGTATTCGCAGCAAGAGATGCAGAATTTTTGTCAATAACCGCTTCGTGGATGTCTTTGGCGAGAGTGTAAACCGCGCCGAGAGTGTCGGAGACGAGGTTCATGTGGAACTGCAATTTGCGATCCATGCTGGTCGTTTGCTGTCGTAAATTCTCGATTTCAATGGTCACATGATTCATAACTTCGTTGCTCATCGCCTTTGTTATTTCCACGACGTTCATACTGATCGGCTTCTTTTCGCTAGCCTCGGCTTTTATATCGTCGTTTGGCAAGAAGTTGTTGTCCAGTTGGTTCTTGAGACTGACGAGCTTTTCATCAATGTCCGAAACTTTTTGATCGAGCGAAACGAGCTTTTCGCCAAGATCGTTCGGTGACGGAACGTCATGATGAATCAATCGTATTATTGGAACTGCAATCAAGAAACGTTCGAATATGAATTTCGGTTCGTTCGGTTATCAAAATGCATCAAGAGACGCGGAAGCGTCTTGACGCCAATTTTACAAGAAAAGGCGTAGCCCGAGAGCTGCCGAAGTCTCATAGACATTAAAATAGGCGTTTTGTGACGTCACCCAAACTTTCGATCGATCTCGCAGGAAAACGAGTTGAGGGGAAAATTTCATATTACATTTTAATTGTATATACAAAGCACCACCGCCGTCGATGCCATCCGAAATTTTCAAAGACGCGATGATTCTCTCTCACCTTCGTCACTGTTCCCACTTCTGCTGTCAGCTGCTCTCGATTGTGGGTCCACATAATCCGGCGGAGGCGGAGGATGCGCATGAAACAGCTTTAGATCCAAAGTTCTTAATTTCGTGATAACCGCATCAGTTTTATCGATATTATCGTTGACGCGAGAATCAAGTGCCTCCACTCTGCGCATAAGATGCTCTACCGCTTTATCCAAATTTTCGATACGCTGCAACTTTGATTCCAGGGTCGAAACAATCACTTCAAAGACGTTGAAGAGATACTGCTCTCTAGAGACAAAAAGGAAGTCCGCAGATTTAAACATAATTGCAAAAATTGAAGCGGTTGAACGATTTTTCGGACAACTAATATTTTCGTAAAATTCAAAAATCCATCAAATTTCAACCGTTCAATCGATCATTTCCAAATTCAATACCAATCTTCCTATTATGATACTCTATTTATAAAAAAAAATTAATAATAAATCTTGAAATTTGCGGTAGCTAGAGCGATTACGACATTTTTTGAAAAATTTCAAAATGCTGTAGAATCCGTAGTTTTCCATCAATTCCGACAAAATTCGCAACGAACGCAGAGCCGGTGTCGATTAACACCTGTGCAAAACGGCAGCCATGTAGCTCAAACCGTTCTCGAGTTATGAACGTTTGGATTTCACAGTGCCAGAACATACACACACAGACACACACATCCGGATATTTTTTCTGCATATGATTTTTTGACGTTTTGGGACATTTTAAGCATATTGACATTGAAAACTGGAGAAAAAAAAAAATTTCACCGTCACATAGCTTCCTCTATGGAGAAGCAAAAATGATTGAAAATTGGAAAATCCGTATTTTTTATACTCGAGTGAAAAATCCATCAAATTTTCAAAAACCATTGAAACATAGAAATGGAGTATTTCACGAATTTCAGTCATTTTTCAAAAAATTCATCGTTACGTGGATCATTTTTTTTTTTTTTGTTTTTGTGGTTTTTTATGGTTTCCGTGAAATTTCTGCGAGTCTCGCACGAACGTTGGCTGAAAGCCGTTGAAGCAGTAGAAATCTTTAATGGATGTCATAATGCACGAGACAGGAGCATGCGAGGTACGAGTCCTGTCAGTTTCTGAAGTAACGGATACGAGCTATGGTAATAGGACAGGAACAACTTGGTCACTTCCTCACCGATTGTAATTTCAACCTGTTTTCCGTGCCGACATTTCAACGACCTGTTTGTATACCGGAGTGGTTGGTCTGCATTTTGTTGAGGTTTTTGCTACAGCCAAGTGGTTTGCAGCAAATCCAAACTTGCCTGAGCAAATATAACGACGCAGTCTCTCGGCCCGTTTCACAAGCCGCGTAATCCCGCGCGTTTCAGGAGATTTTCAACATTTCTCGATAAAAGTTTACCTCGCCAGGTTAACCAACGGGTGAAGAAAAAAAGCCTGGCGAGATCGCAACATAATTGAATTAATTATTATTTAATCGTTACGAAGAAACAGGCACATGATCAAGATCCTAATGAAACTCGATGCTTGATATTCTTTGCATTGAAAAGGTATATTCGTTGACCGCGAATCGTAATCGACGATTATTTAAATTTTAGCCGAATTTTTTTGTCGAATCTCCATCGACCACGTGATTCAATCGATTTCTCGATCGTTTTGTAATTGCAAAAGATCGATAATCGTTTCACTATATCGAAAGAAAAAAAGTTTCCGATGTTTTCGGAATGTTTTTGCATCCTCAGCATCTTCTCCGCTCGATTACACAATGTCATGGGGAACAATCGCCCATGAACTTGCGTGCTTCATCTCGAATAGAGGGCTGGGTCATTCATTCATCTTGACCTTTTGCTGGTGAATCAGCGTATAAAAACAATATGTTTACTATGTACATCGTATATATAGACGTTTGTGCCGATCCCTAGTTTGCTATCGGTACTATGGCGTATACACTTGTTGGCTTCGTGCAACGGATGACCTCGATCTTCTCAGCATCGTACTCGAGGCATCCTAATGCTGACGCTGCACAATCGAACGTAAGGAAATGGATGTACGCGATAGTGATGAATGCCTGTTCAAATTTGACGCTGAATAAAGTTTATGAAATCGCGAACGTCCCATCGCGGTTTATTGGTAGAGAATAAACTCACAAACGTCGTAAAATTACAATGAGATTCAATGGCCAACATCAACAACTTTAGCGACGAAAGAAAATTTATTTCGACGCGATTGCTTCTCAGGGAACGTGCAAGAACTCTTCTTGGTTGCCTACGAAATTTTGTCGTCGAAGATATTAAGATCATAAAATTGTGGGAGAGCTAGCCAGCAGTCAAATAAAAGATGCGACTCTCTTGGAAACACGAGACCAGAGATTATTTCAGCTTCGAATAATATTAATACAAGGAAACTGCGTCTGTAGTTGAGGCTTCATGGCATTTGGTCATTTATAAGCCATGCTAATTGACTAAATGTTGACCCATTAGTCTTGGTGCGCTACAGCAGCACCCGTTTCGTGTGTGTACGTGCGAGGTTCTCTTCATGCATGTATACTCGCCTTATAAAATCAATTCCTTTTTTTCTTTCTCTCTTCGACGTTCCTTTCGCCTTTCACGAGGATACTCAATCGAGAATATTTAATCTGTGGATACTGAGGACACGTTTCTAGGCGGATCGTCAATTTTAAATCATCCACGGGCCGTTCTTTGCCAACGGGATTCACTTCTTAGCCCCAACGTCTCCAGCCTCTTACGAATTTCCATGCAACGAACGTCCTTCCGGTTCAAAACGTTTTTCCAACCCTTTCTAATAACGTTTTCTTCCAAATGCGAAATTAGTGAATGACACACTGCTGGACGTTCTAAAATATGGGGAGACCCTGTATTGACGTATACAAAGTCGAATAATAAAGATCCAGAAAAAGAAAATTAATCTTGGAATCTGCAACGTTGAGCCCGTTTACGAGAAAGGGTCTCTGTGACCCCATACGAACAGAGAGTTCAAATCAGCTATAAAAACTCTTCGTAAACTTGATTATGAGTCTCAAACTTGTCCTGGGTCTTAGAGACCCAGATTCGAAGTCAATTCGACCACGAAGAGATTCAGTAATGTCGGAAATTGTCGTCAATTGATTAAAGGGATTTTAATCAAACGTCAAAAAAAATTCAAACGAAATTTGTTCGACTTCTCCGAGAGGTTTATTTCGATGATTATATTTCTGGCTGCAAATGAAGCCGAGACGACAGCTCGTGTCATAATAAGAAGAAAGTTACTTAATATATGCGCCCAATGAATATTTATTTACAAGCGTACGAACCAGAAATGCAAAGACAATGGATCGAGAGTGTCTGTGCTTCGCTGTATTACATATTTAAAAGGGGCAGCTCCGACTATTACGCCTGCTCTTAATGTATATCAGCAGGTCGAGGATCGCAGCACGAACTATGATGTGGGTTTGGAGCGAGCGCGTGCACAAGGCGAATGCTCCGACGTCGAAAATTGGGGCATTGAACGACCCACCGCTCGGCCAAGCCCGAATCAATGATGAGGGAAAAATAGGGTCAAGTCAATTTGAAGGCGATATCCGTTTTGTGTATGACGACGATAATAACGCGGCGGCATGCGCTATAGCAGCAACAGAGTACGTAAAATCGTATCGAGCATGTCTCGTTCATTGACCACGCAATAGCAATAAACATTGTGAAGATGAAAGTGACACGCCGCGCCGTTGACCGAAATTCAACGTGACCCAGTGCCTCGATGTACGTAATTCACTCGCGCAATCGACTATCGGACTAAGATATTCAATCAATTTGCGGTTGGAAAAGATTTGGAGAAATTTAAAATTGAAGCTGGATTTTGCTCACAATGGATGCAGCGTGCATCGAGATAATTTCCTGCTGCAAGACGAAGCCATACGCGGTCTCATTTGAGCAGCTGAGAAAACGATCCTCACGAATATATCGCCTTCTTACAAAACGTACGAATAAAAACATTTTTTTCCTCTCGTCGGTTTCGTACAAGTTTATTGCAAAGAAGAAACGTAATTTCCTAATCTGTTTTCCGATGAAAATCAGTTTTCAAGACTGTCGGACTAGGAGAAAAAAGTTTGCACGAATATAATTCTTTATAGGCATCGGCAAAATTGCTTATTCTCAGGTTTACTCAGCAGTGCAATATATCAGCCGGAAATTGTTGTTTTGCAGTAGACGGGAGAAGGGATTGGAAAGGTAACAAGAGAGATACGACGAGAATCTCGCAATCATGCCCGTTTAACACACTTAGCGGCGTTGAGTGTGCAACGAGTGCGGCTTGCGATCGAGCGCATTTTCTCGTTTATCTCTCTATCATATATAGGACATTCTAAGTCGCTGAGAATTCGCTTAGGACCGACTTATCAGACGCTGTGGTCCATCGTTGCAAACTTTTATACCGAAATAAACTTTTGCACATCGCACCCTAAGCAGCTACGCGAGAGAACTCACGATTGTGTCTCGGTGAAGATCCCTTTGAACGCCTTTCGAGGGCGGAAGAAACGGACGTGAAACGATTTTCCTTCCACGCCGAATTCCACTAACAATTCAGTTTTTCCTTATTACGAGTCTAGTCACGTTCAATGAGTCGTGACCCCGTTCATTTCGAATTTCGTTCAATCATCAGGAAAACTCTTCAAACTTGGATTTAACGAGAAAAAATGTTACAATATTTCGAGTGGGCATCGTGTGTAGGGTCACAGGCGAACGACCGATCCTAAAGTTCAAAGCGCCGCTCGGCCCGCGGAGAACCCGAGAAGGAATTCCTCCACCCACATGCACACATGCACGCGTGCACTCTCACAGTTGGTATTATTACACTGCTCGGCGAGATTGCAAGATATATATAACTAAACAGGACTAGTTTCACCACCTACTTTTAAGGACATGGCGTTGTTCTAGATGTCGCTTGAGCTGGAGTGTTCGAAACCCAGTTAACCAGACTGTCTCGTATACCAAAAAGAAAATCGTCAACTTTCGCATCAAAGAAGCCCAAAAATCTCTCGATTTTCCAAAATTTCTCCAAATCGCCCGACTGGACGTTTGATATCGAACAATTTTCAACCAAGTGATCGGGGAATCGCATTTTTTGACACGCTGGAAAACCGGTTACGTTCTAATTTCGAAATTTCACACGAAACAGAATAAAACGAAAATGTAAACGAGTAACCCACTTCGGGCTAATTACGCCACTTTGACAAACGAAATTAACGGGCTATTGAAATTTAATAATTTCGATATAATTTGAATATAATTTAATATATATTTTATATATTGTATATAATATAATTTAATATATAATATAATTTTTACCGACAGCGATAGGTTCGCGGTCGGTGCGTGGCTTCGACGATCACACAAGTTAAGCAGCGCTGACTGCGGCCAGTACTTGATTGGGTGACCGCTTAGCCATGTACCGGGTGGCGTATCAGTCGCTGAGCAGGAGGCAGTTTTCGCTGAGTTTCTGAGGGTGCTAACCAACTGAAACTCAGTGAAAATATAGCCGCCTGTATCGGCCAAGGTTTTCCACAGTTTCCCTTGGTCCTCGTGCGAATGCGATACAGTAGTGCATTAGGAGAGAGTGGCTGTGGGCAACACTCGAGGGGGGAACTTCAGGAACTTAACTGGAACTCAAGAAACGTAGAAACT
Source organism: Diadegma fenestrale (assembly GCA_037043255.1). Classification (NCBI taxonomy): domain Eukaryota; kingdom Metazoa; phylum Arthropoda; class Insecta; order Hymenoptera; family Ichneumonidae; genus Diadegma; species Diadegma fenestrale. Next base: position 3,509,150 of record CM073316.1, read on the forward strand.
CAAGAAATTCAGGAACAGTGTAGTGGGGAAGTGGGGATAAAAAGGGAATGGGTCGTAAAAACCCGCAAGGGTATACGCAGGAACAGTAATATAATATAAAAATATAATTTGAAGCTTCCAACTTTTTTCCAATTTTTGTTGAGATGTTGGTCGAAACGGGGAAAAGAAATGCGTTCGATAAAAAGTCTTGGGTGGTTCAACAAATACGGTGATGCACGTCGACAAATATATTGGATATATTTTTCTTTTTCTCATTCGTACATCTAATTATGCCGATTTTATCCTGCCGCAGATGCTAAATAAAGTCGCGCATTGCTGAATTTATGGTGCTCCGCGTATAAATTACAATATATCACACTTGAGTATATGTTGCGCGGTGCACAACTCGACAGCTCCTCTTTCGCCATATTTCGATGCAAATTTCTTGTGCATCAAGTAGTCTCACTTGCCAAGGTAGTTTAATTTTTATTTCTTTTGCGAAAGCAACGAAACCATCGACTGCTGCTGATGCGGGACCTCTCGCGACATCTGACCCCTCAATAACAGAGAACTCTATGGCCAACTGCTCATTCCTGTAACCTTTCGAAGTAAAAGCCTATCACCGAAGGAAAACATTTCTATTTATTCTGGGCTAAAGATCGAGGTCCTGCCACACGTCGAAACTGCCTGCTGGCTTGTCAGGATCCACTTTGTACAAAAGTTGCTTTAATTTCGCTATGCCAATTGAAAAATCCTTCGATAAAGCTGTCGCAGTGTTTGAAAAGTGCAGGGCGCATTTTTTCGTTATCAATCAGTTCCATTTCCATCATCAGATTTTGAAAATTCCGGAAAAATATTTTACAAAATGGGGAATCTCAACATACCTGGTCGCAATTTTGTTTGACTCTTTATTTGAAAAATCAAACGAATTCAACGACGTAAGATTTAAGTGACGGGACGAAAAGCCATTAAAAATCATATCGAAATCGGTATGAAAATAATTTGTTGGTGATCCTTTCGAAATATTCTAACGTTCAATCGATCGAGCAATAAATTTTGCTTCAGGCGCGATGAACGAGTTGAAAGTTGGAATTTGCAAGTCCAGAGTCGATTGGTTGTTAATTTTTCAAATAAGAACTACCTGACGGAAAAATTCATATAAATTCCTTGAAATCCTTTGAAGTACATCGAGTTTGTAAATGAATTATCATTCCGATGTTTATTGTAGGTTGTAGTTTTTCAAGCCACGATCTCAGGGAGAGAATCCTTCGCAGGAGAAGGGATTGTTCCGCTCCATGCCACATTCTCGACACTTTGGATCACGGTGCGATCTCATTCGATATGAATATAACTGGAGATATTTATTGATGGCCTCCCTGGGATTCCATATATTCTCGTATTCAAGGCTTGCACGGCCCAGTTAACAAGAATTTGCGTGTTTATCAAAGAATAAGGAGCAACGACGATATAGAGCGCGTAAGGACGACTGTCGTCGTAATCTTCAATGAGTCGATTTCAGAGAGTCCATCGAATAATCTATCGACCGAAGCATCAGGCAAAGCGGTTGAGTTCGTGAAGGAGACAGTTGCGACGGAGTTTGAGAATGACTTTCCAATCGATAAGATCAGTCAAGTTTTACGTGAAAAAGCAAATCAATATTTCACGCCAAACGCGCGACTCGAAAGAGTTCAATGGATTTTAACCGTTTTATTTATTTTTTACCCGCTTCAGAATAAAGTTAATGGTATAATTTAGTGTATTAAGGATATTGAGTCATGTGGCTTACGGAATTCACAAGAGAAACTACTGGAATGTGTTAAATTGAATCGGCAGGCCCACGAAAGTTCTTTCAAGATTGTGCGTCGTGTTCATGTCCCATTTACTTGATATTGTTCACTTTGAGTAAAGCACAAAATCGATTAAACCGTTCACTGGACCAATTCTCGATTGCAGATGAAAAAATAAACGTAGACGATCAAATCCGCGAAATTGCCTCCATTACGGAAAGAGAATTTTGGTAATTTAATTCGCACACGAATAAAAATCTGCAGCGTAATTCCGGCAAAGCCTTCCGAGAATTCTCATTTGGTCCAGGAGCCTGAAATTGTTTGCAACAAAACTAGTAACTTTCGTGTCGACCGAAAGAAATGAAATCGGATTAAAATCGCAATTAAATACAATAAAGAAATGATTAAATATGTATGTAAACGCGATACTCCTGGAGATCGAACGCCTAATCGAGAGCAAGGTCTCAGTCTCCAGGTTATAAAATGAGAATGCAGAGGCTTTCTCCACATCTTTATAGTGTTTGTATTGGAACGGAGGCTGTACAGAGTCAGCGCCGGGGGAGCAGACGTATATAGTGTTGTATCTCATACATACAGTGAAATCGATTAATTTTTATCTCCTTGGATATTGAATAACTCAACTTCAGGGACGCTCGAGCATTCGCTCACAACCAACTATTCCAGAAACAACAGATTTTATTACAGTCTCTTTCCCTCTCATTGTTATATATTTTCTCGCAACTTCCGAATCGTTCGTTATTCGAACTCAATGCATGTAGGCTTTTCGCGACCTTCGTTTTCAGGAACGTTAAGCATTGATGGTATCGACGTGAGAGCAACAAATTCAGTGAACCATCGACGTTGTTCTTCCAGGGTCAAACTTTCCAACGAACGAGATAAAAATCGTTAAGATGTAAGTTAATCGTCGTTCAATTACCTACACGGAGAAAACGGATTCGTTTTGTTTAGTAAGAAATTAAATCTTTTGGGAAAATTTCCTATACCAAGGTTAAGAAGCAGAAGAATCGTAGCACCAATTGCAAAACAGCATTGTATTTTTTAACACTTGAAATTTTTCTTAGCATGAATTATAAACAGTTCTATATGAATAAAAAACAGTAATGCGCGCGATAATGAATTTCAGGTTTGTTTTCATGAACAATTTACTATGTCAGATAAGAATTTAGTTTTGAGTGAGAATATCTCAAATTTTAAACGTCGACAGAGTAAAATTCTATTACCCCAATATGAATATATATCGAACATGTTTGAAATTTTATCCCACGTATTGTTTTGTTTACCATGCCCATTGCGATTTTCTTTAATTGCTATGCTAAGTTGTAAAATCGGTTTTAATCTGATGATCGCGTTTACTAAGCTGTTTAAAACGATTTGTCGCACTGCCATTCGAGATCTTGCTGTAATTTCCGAACTGTCCTCAAAATACTATAATTTTCAACAATAAGTAACTGGATTCTTAGTATATTTCTTAATAATTTTCGACTTCGTTTTCTATGGCAAAGATTACCAACTTAGGATTCAGGATCAACGACTACACACACATTTCTCGCGACATAGTCAACGGCTTGCCTGTCTGGTTCATCGATATTCAACGATCAATTATTCATCAGGGATTTTCCCGACGACATATTCATCTCGTGTACTTAAAATCTAATCGAAAACCAGGGATCAGGGTCATTCAACTTTCTGTGCAACACGCTCTGTGAATAAGCCTTTTAGACTTGCCCAGGCTCCGGGCAATACGTTCGCTCAGTCCTTCCAACTACAATCCGGCTCGATACGTGAGCATCGGAGTTGGAGCCGATTGTTTGTATTTATTTAACGATCCTGAACTAATTAGCGGAATGAAGAGAATGATCAATTACAGAAATTACTCTCTCGATATTTCAAAATTACTAAAATTTCAATGAATTATTGTTTAGGTCGATTTTCGTGTATAGAGTTGCGAAATAATTGGAGTAAATGTTTTAATTTCTTATCCCCACGAGCGTCACTGCTGCGCGAGACATAAAACTAAACTTTACAGTCCAATTTTTTCGTCAAACATTCTTCGGTAATTAAACCGTGAGAACAATGTTACGACCCTGTGATCCTGTCTCTCCAGATTTCCACAACTACACGTTCTTGGCAACAATGTGAATGTAAACAACACGCTGGCCGCAAGTCGACCAGGTAACAAATGTGTCGTGTTTAATGTTTTTTTCTCTTTTTTTTTTTTCAACCGCATGTTTCTAGAAACTCGATATGGAAACTAACGAAAGGAAATCGTGGAGATGAAAAATGTGATTTTAAGTATCCCGATACCAAAGGCAGTTCTGTCCACGTGAACTGAGAAAATTCTAATAAGATTTTTTGATCAGAAACCTTGATGAGTTATTAATTGCCAAAGTTGATGAAGCTGTACACTTTCACCGTGCATACCGTCGAACCGGTTAGAGATAGGGCAAAAATGCACAGGACCAATCTTGTAGAGCATTAAATTTCCTAGAAAAAAGTCCCTGACGATGATTTTCTATCTCAAGCGGTTTAGTCCTGATTGCGGTGTGAAAATCGACGCGGTTTGACTCCGGCAAAAATCTCGTCTAATCGCGACGCTTGCGAAGTGCCATCCCATGACGGTTTTTTTTTTATTTCTTCGAAGAACAAAAAATGAACAAGTCTTGTTATGCTCTACAAAATCGATGCAATGCTTTTTTTTGCTGCTTCCGACCGTTTTGGCGGTGCACGTAGAGAAAGTTCCTTGCTCTATCCACCGCAATAATAATTTTTAACTCAACAGGAATGAGGGAATCTGGTAAAAAAATTGCCGATTTTTCAACTGGAAATTTGGTTCGAGCGAATTAAAGTTTTCGAGTGATTAAAATTTCACGTTTTTCGTTCTTTTCGCTAATTTATAATTTCCCACAGAAGCGTGTAAAACTGCAAAACACAATTTGATCGATTTTTCAGACTACAATTAATCGTCACGTGTGTCGTGTGGATTTTTGTGAAGTATTTTTTGTTTCTACTTTTTGGCGAAAGGTGCCTGACTCCTGATGCGTTTTACGTAAACGTTCGAGAAGTATGAAGTCGGTCTCGAATAAACGGATCATGACATACGCGTCGTACGCCATGTACAGATGACGGTGATTGTTTTCTCATCATCGGTAAGAACTTACGTGAACGAAAGGAAAAGTCCAAGTGGTTGAACCGTGCGAGTGTTCATGGGGAACCATCGTTAGGATTTTTTTCCTCGGCTGCTTCTCTAAAGTGCCGTTTTTTATCGCAATTTTTTTTTTCACGAACGCCGTTGGTCTCATTCCGTCATAATACACAATGGAGCATTGGTCGGCGGAGTTGAGACCGTGTTCCGAGTGTGCAGCCAGGATTTCAGCACAAAAGTCAACAAATGTTTTTCGAAAATCTTAATGTCACAAAAACCATCGTCATGTTCGCGAAACAAAAAAAAAGCATAATTGCTCGAATTGAATAGATCGTGAAGATCTTGGTGGAACGTTCACACGTACAAAAGTCGGTCAGTCAGTGAGCTAATGGCCTTCGAGATATATTTTGCTCGACTTGCGTGCGCGATATGTATTCTGAGATCTACCACATCATAAGCCGAGCAGTGAATCGAAAAACCGGTGTCAAAAGAGCATTGAAAGTAAATGCAAAAATTTTTACAGCTGTGACTGATTTATGGTGAATTTCGGAGCATTACAATTGATTGGGGAGAATGAATGTTGAATACAGGACGTTGAACACTATTTGTTTCAATAAAAATACAAGGTATTCATACGCAGAGTATATACATCATTGAATTCGGTAATAAGCAGCATAAGTTCTGGCAGGATGGATGTAGTATACACATCGTGTGTACAGCCAGACGTCGTTGCGATCAAACGTAGACTCAGACAGCCTTGGGTGCAATCCTTTCACGTCGACATTGCATTTTTAACGATTGGGTGAATGGCATAGTTATTAATTCGTTGCGGATGACGGTTTATGATTCATGAGTGTTGTTCTAACTTTTCTCAAAACGGGCTGCTTTATGGCCTGAACTCAATAGCCTACAAAGAATGGACGGCCAATGAAAGAGGAACGTGTATCCCTTGGAAATGATCGATTCGACGGAGCAACTATTTGATTAAGTGCAAATCCAAATAGTCAATAGGAATAACGTCATATCTAACAATAAGACGCGATCGTTTTCTCGAGGGACAGAGCAACATCGAGTGCTCGTAATAATGAACGGTTACTCGCGAATATTAATCGATTATGTAGATTTATCGTACAATCTCTGTTCATTCGAATAAATCAACATTTCTGCAACTGATTTTTTTTCTAAATCTTGTAAAACGGCTGCATCGTGTTTCCCTTGAATTTGCACGCGGGAGGTCGAGAATCATGGAGGATTGAGATGCTCGGCAGTTAAGGCGATTCCGTTAGTAGAGCGATAATTAGATTAAAATCTGATAATGAAATATGTTGTTATTCAGGCAGCAAACTTTAATCTCTTTCAAAATCATTCTAGGTCAACCAAGTTTTCCTACATATTTTCCAAGTCGAAAGTCACTTGATTTAACATTGGCTTCACGGAAATTTCTCACCCTTATGAAATCAGAAAAATATTTAAAATACTTCGCAATTAGATAAAACGCGTGTAAAAATCTCAATTTATAAAAAAAACTCCAAGGAATTCGAATCAATAAAAAAATAGTGGGGTCAACGAATGTTTGGAGGAGATATTTCTAGTTAAAATCGATAGAATGCTCGGAACATCTAATTTTTTATGAGTTTGGCAACGAATCGCTTGCTGAACGAAAAGCAGATCGTCATTTTTTTGGGAATTGTGCCGCACTTGATTCGTTATACCCTTGCGCCATAGCGGAACCTCCTTAACGAGACTGCGACGAGCCATTAACTATTTATTGATTTGGCAAATCCTCCGAAAATGGGATCGAGGATTTTGACACTAAGCCTGAAGTGCTAATCGTTCACGTGTAATAATAAAGCTGTGACATGTAATTATATGCAGACTCGGTTGATTGATTGATCGATTTGCGATTTCTCGTCTATTGGGCCCGTAATAAAAGTAGATCTATGCGGGATGTGCTTTTCAGGTACATATCGCGCGTGCGATCGTCCACTGCGCTGGATTATTTGTCCTTATTCCACCAATGAAATAAAAGCCGATGTTACAGAGGTGCGCGGATATGTTGCAACCAGTTGATGTAACATGTATTTATAAATATATATAGAGTCATATAGTTGAAGGTGTACATAGAGGTGTATGTGCAGACTCGAGCTCGGACTCGCCGTGGGAGCGGGACCGGCTTCGCCTTACATAACGAGAGATTTTTACCCGTAGGCCCAATACCACTTACTGGACGTCACGAATGGTGCTTAACAGGTGTATGATTCTCCTCCATATCCCCCATGTCCATGGGTCCATGTACATTTCACTTCTCCCTCAAACTCGCTCTCTCTTTTTTGCTCCCTCTTTCGGCTCCGTTTGAACCGCGAAAATGAAAAAATTCGCTTGCATCTCGATCGTGTGTTGAAAAAAGAGAAGCATACCACTGTGCGAAGGACACACCGTTGATCCGTTGCGGGAGACAATCGTTCAATCACGATTACACACCGTCACATTCATCCAAAAATGTGAAAGTATTACAATGAAAGTGTATTGCTCCCTCGGCTCGATCATATGCTGTAGAGGAATTTCGTAATGACTTTTCGAATAGTTTTTCTAAACTGGACAGCCTGGGGTGGAAACCCCGGAGGGGGTTTGATACTTTGGCTCAGCTGCATCTTCGCAATTCTGCGATTTTCATGTGTTGGGAAAATCGATCATTTTTTTCCTTTTATCAAAAAGAAATTTCCTGCCAATCAAATCGAATGCTCGATATTTTGTTTCCGTGTGAGGCGTGAATCTCCTTCCTTTGGGGAGAATGTGCAGGGCGAAACATTTGATTCATTTTTTAAATCATTAAATTATTTGAATCTTCTTTTTAATAAAAACGAACAGAATCTCGCTTTTTGGAATTTCCTTATCATCTCATTCCATGGGAATCTATAGGATCGATTCATTTACGTTATGTCAGTCAGTTTTGACATGCGGCAGCTCATCGCAGCAGCGATAGATCCATCGACCATAAAAGCTGGTTGCTCGATCGTCGTAAGCGCTGTAGAATTTCCATAAACTCATAGGATAATTCGTGGCATCACGGCGCTCGATTTATTCAGCGCGGTTCAACAACCCCGGCCAACGATTATTTCGATCGACTCAATTTCCCCGAGAACAAATGAATATTGCATCCAATTTGCACCGTTTCATCATTCTTTTCCGCGGTATGAGAGGAACGAATTGATCGAGAACCGCAAAGTGCCTCTCACGAGGTTCCAGAATAATAAAGTAATCGCGTTGCGACTACGATCGTGTCATAATTTGTTCATTTGCATTGTATGCGGAAGATTCAATAATTCGTCGACCGAAAATAAGCGAACTTTCCAAATATTGGTTTCATTCAATTACAACTCAATCAATAATCAACGCAACTTTTGTTATTATTCGTTCAACGTGTTATAATTTGTTCATCTGCATTGTATGCGAAAGATTTAATAATTGGTCGGCCAAAAATGAGCGAACTTTCCAAAAATTGATTTCATTCAATTAGAACTTAATTAATCAGCGCAATTTTTTAAATTTCTTTTCACAACATTTAAAAACTTTTGTGCACTTCCATGCCAATCAGAACTCAGAGTCATCAAGCACCTCACGAAAGCCTACAAAAGCAGGTTGAGTAATTTAATATGAGAGTGAAAGTTGTACTGATGAGAAAAGTTAATATGGCAATAATTTTTCAGACATCTGTCCAAATTGGCGACAAAAAACAGTAACGATGATGCTTCGGTTCCTCATGTGTTGTAATCGTACACGATAATCACTTGTTCGGAACTAAACTCCATAAACGAACCTGTCCTCGGAAATGAGACTGTATAAAAAATATTGTTTTTGGTCGTTACACAAAAAAAAAACGATGTATCGTGTCATCATAAATCATTGTCAAATGATTCGTAGGCTCAGTTCCTGTCTCCTTTCGTTTCCACATCATGGTCGTAGTAGAAACGACCTCGTACGCAGGATCGTAAGTATCAGAGACATTCGAATGCGCAACTCTCGCGATAAGCAGCTCGGAAAAATGTACGAAAAAGAAATTTAATCGATCTGCTGTGGGCAATTTGAAAACACTTGTGCGTTAGGAGGAACGACAATATGATTTTAGGCAATTCTGACTCAGCGCGCGTACTCATTCATCATTTTTTTTCTCTTCTACACAGCAACCCTCGGGGCTCAATCAAAAACTTTCCAACTTTTACTTCTTCTTTTTTTTGAGGTGTAATTTTAGTGCGTGCATTTTCGTGATCCTTTTCGACACGTCGCGCGATCGGCTAATCACCTTTGCATGGCGTTTTATATCGAAAGGTAATTTTTTGTTTGTCTCTGTATATTTGTTGAGAGCCCTTTGAATAAGCGGCAATTTATCCACGAGAAACACACATCGGAAGAGATCGTGCTGAGTTTTTTGTTACGCCACTCCCGTTCGGAGCTGACGAGAGCACATCGCGCGCTGTTCTATTCAGGTGGCGAACGATTACATACGTTTCCAGAGCCCCTTCCTTGTGTACGCTTGAGGGCATGGCCAAGAGAGATCTCAATGTAACTTCCATTCCGAAAGAAATCGTCGGAAGGGATATATTTACGCGAGTTCCTGTGACTTTGGGTGTGTGAGTTTTCCACTCGGTATATTATGTAGTCGCCAATGTGCAAATTGCTTTTAATTCGAGAGTCTGGAAATTGTAGCGGAATTGGATGTGCTCGAATGAAGATTATCCAATCCACTTTTATTTTTTCATCTAACGAAATTTAATTGGGCTCCGTTATACAATCTTTCGGACTCCAACGATGTTTTTCGCTCGTTTTGAGTCGAGATAATTTGCATTTCGTTTATATACCGTTGCTTCATGTGTAAAAACTTTCATGGAAATCTATACGCCCCAGACATCGATGAGTTTTCGATGAAACTTCTAGATCAAGTCCAAATTTTCCGATAGTCGAGAAAATGACGAGAAAACGATGAAAACGAAATTTCTACACAGCGAATCGATCATCGATTGTGTGCGTCATTGAAACCACCTACCGAATCGTGATAATCAATAATAACTAATTTGTTATTTAACCAATGACGAAGATAACAGAATGCGGAAGTTTGTGACTTCCGAGCGTCAAGCCATTTCTACAAATAATAAAGAAAGTGATCGTTCAACTGAATTGCGAGCCATGCTCATCTGCTGGACACTCACATGCCATATGGAGGAAGTATAGACATATAGATAAAATGTGTATATATGCTATTTTCGAGTGGAGGTAGAAAGGCCACTAGCCTCTCGTATTGGCGCGTGTCATTGAAAGGCCCCTGCCAAAACTTGATTCTCTTATGTATATACAAGGAATTGGAGAGTCCATGTGGCTTTTGTGCATAGTTTCGAGAAGAAGATGCGTGAGATGTTGGCGTACGACTCAAGTCGGTCTAAAGAAATTTGCCGCTGGCAGGTTAAGAGACGTGGGTGAGACCATCGGCTCACTATAAATGGGTCGTCGTTCTCCTCTCGTCGTACAGTTTTCATTCATCAACTGCTCAAAGGCCTTCCTAATGTACGATGTTAAAAGAGACGCTAGAGAGTTAAGAGATTAAATGTACATTAAGTGTACAAATAAAATTGATAGATGGAAACTTTTCACAAGTTTTACTGCTGTGTGCGCAGTTGGCACGTGGCACGCAACGTGTTAACATTTCCTTCTCGTAAAAATAGTGTCATACGCTTTCTACTCCAAACTACATATTGTGTTTTAAAATTGCGTTCGATCTGAAGATCCTGCTCAGTTCACGACCATGTTGAACTTCGCATCGTTTCTTTGCCATCGGGAAACTGAATTTACTAGAAATATCGTAACGATCGCGCTAATTATGAAGATAATAAATAAAAAATATATTTTTCGGTGTCGCATCAATTCACGGAGAGTTTATGAAAATCCCAGTCGCGATCGGTACAGAAATCTGAAATGAGTTTTGAAATCTGTCATCGAACGTTAATGATTTTTCAGGCAAACTGGCAAGGCCGTGTCAATTTTTGAAACGGCGCGTGATTACGTTTTCGCCCATAATCAGATGAATGAGCTCAGAATACGAGAAACACACACGGATTAAGCGACATGATGCAACATCCATTTTCACTAATTGACCCGAGAACGTTGCTTACGAAAGATTTTCAGAATAATTGGGGATCCGTACAATTTTTTCCCATGCAGTACAGAAACCTGGCATGTGTCCGATCGATCCTCGCGGTGATCTAAGCTTCGGAGAACATAAATCCATTTTTTTATGTCAACCTGAAAGATGGTTCGTTGACTTCTAAACGTGTTTCGAGCTCCTTTATCAGACTATGCAAAACACACGAGAAGCCATCGCCTTTTGAAAAAGCAAGTTGACCCTGAAGTCTCTGAAGCGCTTTCATACGTTTCGATCCTTCGGACATCGTGGGATCAACGAGAATCTTGATCCTGAGTATATGCAATGACGCACCTAAATATTAAATAATCAAATAAATCCCACTCTTTTTAAAAACCCATTAAAGTTCTTCGGATTTGGAGGAAAACCCACTTTTTTCAATTATTTTTATACGAACTGCACATGCTCCTGGCCTGAATTTGTCTGAGAGATTTCCATACGAAAATCAGGACTTCGAGTCGATGTTCCATGTGGTGAATTCGATTGTGTGAACAAACTTCATCGTAATCAATGGCTCGGCATAGTCGTCGACAAAGAGGAAGTTACACGTTGATTTTTCGCTCATTGTGGACAGGAAATCCGCGTATAAAAGTCGAGTGCCGATCTGCTGAGCACGACTATAATTTTTAACAGCTGACTGGCCGCCCTCAGGAAAGTGCTTGCACTATTCAGGTAACAGCATCAATATAGGGGAGTTCCGTAGAGAATTGCAAAGTTGAGACACAACACAGGACGCGAAATGCACGATCGTGTTTGCAGGCATATTGAGACCTCTCTGCTGTGTGAGATGGTCGTTGTCTATCGTTGTGAAATACGTGCTGGTACAACTTTTATATGGAGCACGAAGCACGCAGCGTCTGTGGAATTTACTGAAGCATACCATAGGTAATAAATGGAAAGCCGGAAGTAGACACTTTTTTCCTGGCTCTTCGAAGTATTCGCAGCTCAAACCGAGGTCTTCCAAGGGAGAAATCCGAATTGTTTTCTTCAGCAGTTGAAAAAATACTAACTTTTGATTCAACGATCGTGCAAACTCTAAGGCGATGCGAAATTCTGCTAAATTCAAAAAAAAATCAACGCGATTAACTGCAATCGATACTACATTCGGTCTGGATGACCCAAGCCCTTTGCAATAGGGTCAAAATGACCCAATGGCACTTGAGGGGGGAGAGCAGTTTAGGAGGCCGAAATTTTGGTGTTTTTCCTGAATTTTTTTAAACAAGGGAGGAATAATCAGAAAATTTTTAAACTGAGACGGTATTTTATGGATGTTCTGAAGTACACTTTAGAATTTTTTCAAAAAGTTTTCGCCGGAAATAGTGGCGTTAAAACATATTGTCCATGGACGGTGGCCATTCCGAGTATTTTGCTTGCGGGCATTCCTAAAGTCGCAATTTCTATCTATGATCATCACTATTTTCATTTTTCGCTCACAACATATTTCCTAAGAATATCAACCCAATTCTGGGATTATTTCATTATTGAAATTATACATTTTATATGCAAAAAAAGTGAATTTTTTTTTTTATAAAGCATTACGTTGTGCTCAAACACCTCAAAAACATGCAATTTTCAATTTTTTTTAATCACAGTTAGGTTCATAGTCTTAGCAAATATGTTGTTATCGAAAAAAAAAAAATAGTGATGATTATAGATAAAAATTGCGATTTCAGGAATGCCCGCAAACAAAATACTCGGAATGGCAATCGTCCATGGACAGTACCTTCTAACGCTACTATTTCCGAGGCAATTTTTTTGAAAAAATTCTAAAGTGTACTTCAAAACATTAACAAAACATCGTCCAAGTTTAAAAATTTTCTGATTATTCCTCCGATGTTTAGAAAAATTCCCGAAAAATTGCGGACTCCTCAACTGGTCTCTCTAATAGCATACGTTGAAAACGATTAATCGTAGGGCTTGTGACGCAATTACGCAAACTCCTGGGTCGTATTACGTGCAACATCCGGTCACATTCAATTTCCGGTCTTGGATCCTCGACACTTTGAGCATTCGTCAAGAAACATTCTCCACGCGGAAAAATGTTTCTTTGACTTTCCCCGAAGCGCGTCTCTCGTTCAGCAGGACAATGAGAAATACAAAAACGAATAGCTTGTTCACCCCTCATGCTGAATTCGGTTGGTATGTATGTCCAAGTCGAGACCGCAATAAGTCACACTCTAGTTTCCCATTGTTGCGCAGTTTTTATAGCAACATTTTCTCATAGTTGTTTGAATTTAATGCGTGTTTGTCCTCCGCGGTTGTTTCAGTCGCGCGCAGAATTGCGTCCGCATGTTCGTTCGAGTAACACTGGATTTGGAAGTTTTATATTCCTCCTTCCAAGAATTCTCAATGCGTGTTTCTCTGGCAAATGATAAAAATCAAATTATACGATCTATTCAATGAATATCTTCGGGTCCAACATTTTCCAATACACGTTTCTATCGCATTTAACAGAAAAAAGCAAAACGAGAATACGAGCCGGAAAAGTTTATTTATTTATTATCACTTTTCGACTTTTATTGCGCAGAAAAATTCTCTGAAAAAGTTGAGAGCACATTGAGTTTGTGGTTGGCTTCATTAAATCCGAAGAGCTTTGCAAATTTGTGTTCTAATAATGAAAACTGCATCGTACTTCACAAGAGAACACGGACTCTCATTGTAGTCAATAAGATTTCTCCATTTGATTGGCAGTGCGATGCTGAACAGCATTTTGCACTGTGCCATATTCACCATTACCATAAACTCATTCTCCTCTCGAACCTTCACTTTCCGTGTAAACCGTGTGAGCGTTTCTGTGTGTGTGTGTGTATGTTTAAGACACACGTGTCATTCGTTCTGCTAGATTTATTATCCACGACTTTGATATCGAATGGATTATGGAATATGACGTTTTCTCGCGTGCTGAACGTTCAACTCAATCGGAGAATATGAATTTTTCTAGCGCAAACCAAAGCAGAAATCCTTATTAAGGTACTAGTCGTGCTGAAGCGTTTTTTTCACTTAAAGTTTCGAAATTTCAACGAGATTTGTAAATTCAATCTAAATCTAATGGGGGAAGAGTTTTTTTTCGAAATGTACGATCGCGGGAATTGAGGCGATGACGTTTTCTGCGTGGGCTCCGAATTTTCCTTGATGAGCGTAATGACAAAAAGGACGTACAGATTTATTCCTAATATCTTACGAAATTTGCAAGAATTGAAGCGCCGAGACGATTTTTCGGAAAACTAATATTTTCGCAAAATTCAAAAATCCATAAAATTTAAACCGTTCAACCGATCATTTCCAAATTCAATACCAACCTTCCTATTATGATACTCTGTTTATAAAAAAAAAAAATTGATAATAAATCTTGAAATTTGCGGAAGCTAGAGCGATTACGACATTTTTTTGAAAATTTCTAAATGCCGCAGAATCCGCAGTTTTCTATCAATTCCGACAAAAATCGCAACGAACCGAGAGCCGGTGTAAATTAACATCTGTGCAAAACGGCAGCCCTGTAGCTCAAACCGTTCTCGAGTTATGAACGTTTGGATTTTACAGGGCCAGAACATACACACACAGACACACACATCCGGATATTTTTTCTGGATATGATTTTTTGACGTTTTGGGACATTTTAAGCATATTGACATTGACAACTGGAAAAAAAAAAATTTCACCGTCACATAGTTTCCTTTATGAGAAAGCAAAAAATGGAGTGGAATTATTGCCAAAAATTCGGACTCGTGCCGCTCTGCTTAGAAGATAAAACGACGTCGTGATGTGGGAATTAAACGAATCGAAAACGTTCAACAGCTGCAGAAAGAACAGCGAGACTCGGGGACTCAGGAATGCTCGGATTAGTGTTTCCGATGGAGGCAAAAGATCTTTTGTGATAATAAATATTGTAACAAAGATTATTAATCGTACATGGACAATGGATATTACGAAATAATATGGAAAGCGTTATTCTAAAGCGTCCGAACGGGCAAAGCCCGCGAGCCAAAATATCCAGGTGTATGTATGTATAAATAAATACATGTAAACGAAAATAATCGTAGATAAAAACGGGGCGGCTTCGCGCGGAACTTTCACCTCTTGGAGTGTAATAACGTGCAGCAAAGTGTGCCAATGTCCCTATGTGTAGGGTGACACCGCCGCAGTGAATGGACAAGTCTCAGTAGATGGACACGTTTCCGTAAATTATGTCGATATATAGTGCTTTCAACACGGGCTTTCATTTACAGCCAACAAGTTTTATATACACTGTAATTAAACTGAAAAAAAACTAATTGCCTATAATTCGTTAATTATTCGAGCTGGACCGATAAAACCGAAGAAAAAATGCAAGTCGGTGTGTTTTTTTTTCTCACGAAGATAAATGCGGTTACATTATTATTCTAATTTCGTTCAATCTTCCTGTAATTATTTCCGATAGGACAAACTACCGAATTACGTCTCGTTGTTGTTGATTTCTCAGCTGCGTCAAGGGCCTCGATTATTTTTGGTGAAAATGTGGCAAATTATCATACTCAACGAATTATGTCGAGGCTCGCAACAAGATCGTGCACATTTATAATAATTTCCCAAGAACATTAATTGCATAAACAAAACAATGCAATTGCCATCAGATTATATTAAAAATGTTGGTGGAGAACAGAAAAAATAGAGAACTTCTGCAATGGGTGTAACGACGCGTACTTCCACACGCACGTGGCCATGTCCTCGCTTTTTTTTTCTTTCCTCTTGATATACGAAGCAAATATATGCACGTAGTCAGGGAACTGCATTTTGTCTCATTGCAGGTGATTCTCGAACTGAATTTCAGAAACCTGTTTCCAATATTTACACCGCATTTTTTCCTGATACATTTGTTTCGGTCTCGCGTCCACTAAAAATCGAGACTGTCTCGATTTTTCTTCAACAACCTCGGACATTTTTTTTTTTTTATACTGAATAATTCACAATTTATTGACAAAAAAATCGCCCCGCAGGCGACTCATTTATAATTACGGAATATTTATTCGCACAAGTCTCCAATGGTGCGTGTAACAATGCGTTACATAAAAAATGACTGCGAGCTATAGCAGGAAACTCAACAATACGAAATATTGTTAGTTCGACACTCCGAGAATCCTCCTATTCGGACTAAAATATCGCATTATTTACAGCATTCATTTTCTCAGTGTTTATTATTTGAGTTAATTAACGGGAAACTTTTCAGCGTATCACCCAAGACAGAAGTTCTCTGCGAGATAACTTTGTCTGCCTTTAAAGGTGAATGTATTTTTCTCACACGAGTCAATTTTCTTGACGTTACGATGTCTCGGGAATTTTCGTTGTTTCAACAAATTTTCGAGTATTTTCCAAACACACCGCATTCCCATAGATTTTCAGGGAAACATTTTGACAACTGGAATAAATTCGGCCACAAAAACTACGAGAATCTTTCTCTAGACGAGGTGAATTTTATTTCATCGAAATTTGTTTTTTTTTACACCAATATGTAAAAAAAAAAATAAAGGAGAGACTCCATTTTGACACCAATTGACGAGGAACCGCCGGATCTGGCTCTGAAGCGAGTACGATGAACGGAAATGCAGAAAATAACAAAATAAATATTCAATCGTACCGAAGCAAAACGAAAAGTATGAGCGTCCAACTCCGAGGATATTCAAATCTGATTAAAACGGATTCCGGAGCAAGTCTGATCGCAATTTCCACTGCGTGGAACGATCCGGAAGTTTCCATTGTTGGAATGCAACGAAATTCTGTTATTTCTTCAGCAGAGCCAATAATTATTATTGAATATTTGGTCCGGCCAATAAAACGATTCTCTCTTGCGACCAAAAAACTCAATCGACTTGAAAAATCGCCACGATTTTCAAAATTCAATAAATAATCAATAGAAACAATGTTTTTCGTTGAATCTCAACGTTGCAAACTTCAGAGTGATCTGCGTGGATCATATGGTTCGGTAAAAAGTGCGAATAAAGAGAGGAACTCACCGATTTCTAAGTGATCCACGTGAGGAGGCAGGCAATATATTCCCAGTAATGTTATTGTTAACTTGAGAATTTCTCGAGCTACGCTGATCGGCGGAAGTCCTCGGCAACCTGGGACTGCCAGCGAAAGCAAGTCCCAGGAGACAAGCGGTCATGACCGCACTTCTCATCCTGACAAATGAGTGCGCTGATCGACTTTTTCAAGGTCGATATTCACTGTTTCAACACTTGACCTTCGGAATGATACATATATGCGAAATGCATATAAACTCGAAGAGACTATTCACTGATTGCTCTCGGAAATAAACTGCAATAAGTTTCTCAAATCGTTGCACTGTAATCAATGAAAAAAATGAGATGGAAAAAACTCATGGTTGATTTGTATTTAACGCAAGATTATGTTTATCCGATAATTCGGTCGTTAACGAATAAATAAATTGATGAATTAATGCTCGCACGATGTTGTCACTATCGATCGGACAGCTGCGGCTGATCAACGCGGCATGCACACCAGCATGTACGATTCTTTACTACTCTCGCTTGGCGTAATACGCGTACGGTCTACCGGGGTACGAATCGAAGAGTGGCGAACGCGCGCGCCTTTTCCTTCCACCGAGAACCAAGTGAGCCCGAATGGATCAACTATCCGCAGTATCTTTTGCGACACCCACTTCTCTACCCCTTCCACCCTTACTCATTTTCTTCCTTTTGCAGCCACTCGTCGACGGTCCTTGCTCATCGGCAATCCACACGACACACGATGAATTATAGCTTCACCGTGCTCTTTTCCCAATTCTCGCGTTTCCAACCCCTTGAATGGAGGGCCAGCCATGCGGACCTTCGCCCAACAACCATTGGGATCTCATTCATTCTAGAAACAAACCCAAACAAACTTCCCGCGATCTGGGGAGTTTCCAGAAACCTTAGAAACGAGATCTCGTTAAAATCATCTTCTGGACCGGCGCGATTGGCTTACAGGTTTTTTAACCGGTGTCGGTTGTGCGTGTGTCTCATATGATCGTGACGTAATCAGTCCTTATGTCAGAAGCATTATGAAGACGTTCGTGACCAATGCTACTAATTATTTATAAATTTTTATCAATCATATTTTATATAATTTATCAATAATTCAATTTAATTTATTTAAATTGATTTATTAATTAAATTATTAAATTAATTTCATTAATTAATAAAAATATCATAAAATAATATAATGTAAATATAAATAAATAAATTAATAAAATTATAAATAATATTATAAAATAAAAAAATAATATTTATAAACAAAAATTCATAAATTTGATAAAATGTTGTATTAGTTCTTGAAAAATAGGGACTAATTGTCGAATGATCGTTTATGAAATGGTGATTGATTAGCCAAGTTGATAATCACGTTATATCGATCGTACACGAATCGCTCATTTGAATGATTCATTTGGTAAACGCGCGCGATTTTTGGCCGCGATATATGCACGCAGCGTTTAGAGACTTGCTGCGTGTTCCCGAAAAGTGTAAAAGTCCAACGTTTAACGTCTCAAGCGTTTTGGTACGCGGTTGATACTTCTTTCTGTATAAAAACGTGTAGGTCTTCCTGATTCATTGAGCGTGGAGGAAGAGGAAAGGAGAGGAAGGAGCAGGGGCATGAGGGGAAACTTTATGGTGGTGGCACGCTGAGATAACCCACGATGGCGATGGTATAACGTGGGGGTCTAATCCCGAAACGTTCTTTCACTGTTTTTTCATCTCACTTGACTCCTCGTTCCCTCTCCCTCGCTCTCCCTCGCTTTTAAACTTTCGCTGTCACTCGCATTTTCTCGCAACCTGCATAATACCCTCCTGTACCTTTTAAACCGCGCCAATAAAGACAATGAGGAGGAGAGAGCGCCGCAGAGACCGTAGAGCGAGAGATCGATCCAAGAGGAGGGGACATGGCCGTGCGCTCTCAACAACTATTGCTCCGATATATAAGACTTTACTTTCACGCGGAAAGATACTGTGACCAAAGTTTATATACCATTTCTCTCTTCTACTCGCCCGATCGTGGATCAACCGCTCCAGAAGACTTTGTCATTCCATATGCTTCCCTCTTCGGCCATTAACTTGGAAACCCAGCCACAAATTCATATGATGCTGCAGTTTGCAACGTTGGAATGCATCGAAAAAAATTGAATTTTATTGAAGATTCGTTCAATTTTCAATGTCATCCAAATTTTTCGAGCCGATATGCTTTTCGAATGGCAAAAATGAATCATTTTATCATCGTAATTACATTCTGTAATTGAATTATTATTTTTTTTTTTCAAAGATTAAAATGAAATTCGTTGCATTCCAACGATTCATCAAATTCATTCGAATATCTCGAAAATCGTGCCAACGAGAGAAGCAAAAAGTCAAGATTTTCGAGACGCGAAAGATTCACACGTTGCTGCTTCTTCTCCTTACCCAAAAATCTGCTGATCTATGGGAAAACTGCCCTGCTGAGAAATTAAATCAATTTTCCAGAACTTTCTATACTGGTTCGATAAATTCAAGAAGAAAGCAGCCCGAGATTCCCATTGCTCTGATAAGAGTTTTCATCGTTAATAGTTACGACATGCTCGAATGATTCTCACGAACGAATTTGAATCAAGATCAGTTGGAAATCGTCTGCAAATTGTTGACGAAAATTGCAAAATTCTTTTCGAAATGTATCGACAAAAGGACATCCCCGTGTTTCTTCAACATAAAGTCAGAGTTTTCTGGTGAAAGAAATTCCAAAAACAACTTCATGAAACAGCTTTTTATCAATTTTATCCTAACGCGAGCCCCGTCAATTATTGCATCAGATCCCGCTCGTCTTGTCAATGGCAATCGTACTCGTGCATTGATAGGCAATTTAAATCTGCCCGGGCAATAAAAATAATGATGCTGAAGTTTCCATCGTTGGAATGCAAAGAAATTCTGTTATTTCTTAAGCAGAGCCAATAATTATTATTGAATATTTGGTCCGGCCAATAAAACGATTCTCTCTTGCGACCAAAAAACTCAATCGACTCAAAAAACTGCCACGATTTTCAAAATTCAATAAATAATCGATAGAAAAAATGTTTTTCGTTGAATCTCAACGTTGCAAACTTCAGAGTCATATAAAAATAGCGTAATTGCACAAATAAACTTTTATGGCGTTTCAAAAGGTTTTAATAAATGGTCGTATCTTTTAAGAGAAACGTGACAACGCGGTAACTTTTCCATGGGTTTCGCTGCATTGCGCGCTGTGTATACACGCGCAATCTAGCTCGAGCGCCGATCGCAGATGGTTTAGACTCCGCAAAGTCTGTGCAAGGACGAAAAACGTATCTGAATCGAACGAAAGGGAAAATATAATGCAGAGATTTGAAATATAAGTTGAACAAATTGAATAATTTGATTGAATCTGATTAAATAATTTTCCATGTTGCATATCGCGCGCAGCAGATCTTTTTGAATATCTCGTTAATTTGCTCGCGCTGCTTTCACGCAGTTTTCTTCGTTTTTTCAACAGCAAAGTACCGCGGCGTAGGTTGCCGCGCGTATTTGCAATGAATTACGTGTCCGCTCGTAAACCAGCAGGTTCAATGTCATGAAATAAAATTTAATACTCTCTACGAATTATTGCTTATTTGCTTGACATTGTGGGATCGATCGACATTCACGCATTCTTGATCCAGTTCGCTCGTTCCAATCGAAGCGATTATACATTTTTTAATCTCGTAATTGAAATGATTGCGGAATTTTTGATTGCTCAATTGTATATCACTTTGCGGTTTCTGGCGCGATTCATTTCAGCCGAGTCGCGGATTGAAAGCGACCGGCAAATTCAAATTGACGCGTCGACCACAATACCGCGCGGCTCTGCGATCTTTACCACCGCGACTTGGCAAAAAAACGTCGAGTGATTTGCTTGCACTGACGTATATGCGCATCAACAGCTCATTAACCCAAAACCGTTACGATGTGCGATTATTATACTGGTAAGGAAGTAGTCGTTGAGTTTAATTTAATTTATTACGTTATGCGCCTACTACGTGCGATCCCTGTTCATAGCGCTCCAGGGCTTGCTCGGGCCAACATTTCGAAGCGAATAGCCATCAAAGTGTCAATTCGCAAGAATCGTTGGCTCAGTCTCCCAACGAGTGTCAGAAATGATGAACGAACAAAAATTGAAATGCCTCGGTGCACATTATGAATTTTCATGAAAATGAATTATATTTTTTTCAATTTCCAAAAACTCGACAGTTTTTCACGCTGCAGATCGTGAATTTTTATGAAAACGAAATCATTTATACTGTACAGTGAAAATTGCACAAATTTCAAGGTCGTTGGCCATTATTAGCCTTTAACGGCAACTTTTGAGGGATTTGAATAATAAACATTGCCGTCTGTGAACAAATTCTTCATTCTCACGCTGTCATTTTTGGGATGACTCTGAAGTTTGCAGCGTTGAGATTCAACGAAAAACATTTTTTCTATTGATTATTTAGTGAATTTTGAAAATCGTGGCGATTTTTCGAGTCGATTGAGTTTTTTGGTCGCAAGAGAAAATCGTTTTATTGGCCGGACCAAATATTCAATAATAATTATTGGCTCTGCTGAAGAAATAACAGAATTTCGTTGCATATTCCAACGATGGAAACTTCAGCATCATCATTTGGGTGACACCGACTTGTAATTTTTTTTTCCTGTAATCGCGTAATTTCGGTTATTTATTCTCCACGGAAAAGTTTGTTTTTTTTTGTTGAAAATCGATTCTCACGAGCGAAATAAATGAGCGAGAGCGAATTCGTTAATTTCTCGTTTTGAAACAATCGGTTCGTAGGTTCGAAAGTTTCAGTCGTCCAGTAAGAGCTCCTCACGCAGTTTTTGAGCTCAAGGACATCATTACGACGGGGAAAATATTGGAGGTAGAAATTTTTTTTTTTTTTTTCAATCGAGAAATGTGGGAAACAGACTTGAGAGTTGAAGGCTGGATTTAAGAAAAAATTCAATGGACAGTGTCTAATTAAATATTAAAAAAAAAAACACGTGATAACTAAAACATCGCGCAGTTTAAAACTCGAATAAAAATTTAATGCGAACGCAACTTTATATCCTGTCTCTGTTGTACTTCTTGTTTTGGATATCCGGTAAATGGGCAGCTTCAGGCTACAGGCAATTGCTCTGTGGGAATGGACACATATATTTATCGTGGTCTGTTGCATTCAATGCTCGAGGCGAATAGTATGGTGCGAAATATGTGCAACATGATTATATGCTAAGGTTCCTAAGCATTTCACCGACACCGCGTATTTATTACTTTACGAACGACTATAAACGAACATACACCAAAAATGCACTATCCCTCATGTTTTGTCTGTTGCGGTCGTTCGCAGACCGCGTGAACTCTTTTACTTTCTCGAAGCAGCTAGAATGGTTGGGTTAACGATTTTTTAAACCGATAGTTTTGGGTTTCGGTTGGGTTAACGATTTTTAAACCGATATTTTTGGGTTTCGGTTGGGTTAACGATTTTTAAACCGATATTTTTGGGTTTCGGTTGGGTTTGCGATTTTTTAAACCGATATTTTTGGGTTTCGGTTGGGTTAACGGCTTTTAAACCGACATTGTTTGGGGTTCGGTTGGGTTTACGATTTTTAAACCGATATTTTTGGGTTTCGGTTGGGTTTGCGATTTTTTAAACCGATATTTTTGGTTTCGGTTGGGTTAACGGCTTTCAAACCGATATTTTTGGGTTTCGGTTGGGTTAACGGCTTTTAAACCGATATTGTTTGGGTTTCGGTTGGGTTAACGGCTTTTAAACCGATATTTTTGGGTTTCGGTTGGGTTAACGATTTTTTAAACCGATATTTTTGGGTTTCGGTTGGGTTAACGGCTTTTAAACCGATATTTTTGGGTTTTGGTTGGGTTAACGGCTTTTAAACCGATATTTTTGGGTTTCGGTTGGGTTTACGATTTTTTAAACCGATATTGTTTGGGTTTTTAGCATAAATCGACGAAGGCGAAGCAGGCGATGCAAAAGTCCCATTTCTCAAGTTCCCTAATGTAATCCTTTCCACATTTCGTTAACTTCTCAGCCCTCGACGACTGCAAATCAAAATTTTTACTGACTTTCGCTCTCGTATCGTTTTTCGTCTTTCCTCTAACGTGATATCTGCGCGACTGCGTTGTCGAGTGTAGGCTAAAAAAAAGTTTCCATTACGAAATGTTGTTGATACCGTCGTGTTGATAAATAGGAGCGTTAATCTGCAGCCTCGATCGAGTTGCGGTCTGCGCATGGAACGTCGATAGTTCTCACGATAACCGCTACGAAAAACGCCGCATACCGACAGCGAAATCGAGAGCAAACGTCCGTTTCTACTTCTCACCGATTATTTTTGTCAGCGCTCCCAACTCTGGGAATCATAACAATGGGCGAAGCGGACAAGCGAACGATGAGTAAAGTCGGACTCGTTATCAGTTTCCAGGAACATTTATTA
Organism: Diadegma fenestrale; assembly: GCA_037043255.1. Classification (NCBI taxonomy): domain Eukaryota; kingdom Metazoa; phylum Arthropoda; class Insecta; order Hymenoptera; family Ichneumonidae; genus Diadegma; species Diadegma fenestrale. The sequence goes on from CM073316.1 coordinate 3,532,742, forward strand.
TTACGAAAATCTGCGATAACGTTCAGTTAATGTACCAAAAAAGAGAGATCAACGCGTCGTGTAAAATCTCGTTATTTCTACTTACTACGAAGCAAATATAATTGAAGTTAATCAGCAAAGTGTCATAATGAGTAATATAATTATTTGAATACCCCGGACCCACGATATCCCTGTTAAAAACCTTCGTAATGACGGTAAGACTCAAAAATACGTTTCATGCAAAAAAAAAATTGACAGTCGTCCAACAGCGTGTCTCGCTAACCTCGGGAAATTTTAATGACAGATTAACTCGAAATATTCCTGCTAGTTTATCATTATCAATTTTTTTCTAGGTTACCGAGACATACACCGCAAAACGAATCGATCGTCCATTGATAAAATGACATTACGCTCAGCGTACAAGTTTCGCAAGAGTTGAAAAGCTCGAGGACACAGAACGTGATGAAAAAGTTGCGGTGCGTCAAAATTCCAAAATCGAATGAACCACAAACAACAAAAAACTCGTAATTTTTGTCGCCGCAATGTACAACGCGCGACAGAAAGTTTTATGGTTTTCCGTAGTATCTCGAGCCTGCGTAATAATCTTACAATTTATATTCAATTTATCGATTCCTGATCACAAAGCCGACGCGTTTGTCAGTCCCCGTGACCCGCTGGAACGAATTTCCATTCTGGATCGAACGGTCGACGTCTTTTTTGGTGGTTTGACACGATGGGACGCTCAATACTTTATCCACATAGCAAAGTACGGATATACGTACGAAAACAGTCTCGCGTTTTTTCCCATGTATCCCATGTGCATGCGTTACCTTTCGATGATTTTGGGAAAAGTATTTTTCACGTTAAACAAACACAGTCTGATCGTGCTAGCAGGAGTTTTCATAAATTTCTTCTGTTTTGTAAAATCTGCCATTGTTCTCTACGATCTCAGCAAACGTGTTTTTAAGAGCACAAACTTTGCGTACAAAGCGGCGATTCTTTATTGCATAAATCCTGCGAGTATATTCTTCAGCGCTGCCTACTCGGAGTCCATGTTTGCTTATCTGACGTTCTACAGCATGCTGAGCTCTTTAGAGTTCAACAGATTCGCGTACATTCCGATCGGACTTTCGGCTCTCGTGAGATCGAACGGACTGATCAATATCGGATTCCCTGTATTTTTGTGGCTCCACAAATGGCTGAGCTTCGTGTTGCCAAAAATCGTTGCCGAATGGAAAAATTCTGCGAGACGCGCGATTTCTTTTGCGGCTTTTCGCAGTTTCTACGATTTGTTGAATATTCTTAATACGATTTTTCTGTCGTTGATTCCATTCGTTTTCTTCCAAATTTACGTTTACGTCGTTTTTTGTACACAATACCACACGGAGATTCCAATTCCGAGTCATGTGGCATCGTTCGCTGTGGAAAATCGTCTGCAATTACCCGGTAACGATAATTTGTCGTGGTGCGAAGAAACTTTGCCGATTGCGTATTCAAATATTCAAGCTAAATATTGGAATCTCGGCTTCATGAAATATTACGAATTCAAACAAATTCCGAACTTTATTTTGGCTTTTCCGATTCTCTATATAATGCTCCAATGTATTTCTCGATATTTTGTGAATTGGAGACAAGTTTTGTGCTTTTGTTTTGGTTGGGAACATCGAGATGAGGATCGAATTGTCAAGGTGGGACAATTACCTGTAGACACGCTCGTGTTTGTTGTCCATGCGTTGTTTTTGACGATTTTTGCGATCGTTTTCATGCATATTCAAGTCAGCACGAGATTTTTGGCTTCTGCGAGTCCTCTCGTTTATTGGTACTGCGCGAGCGTTTTATCTTATCGAAATAATGAGACCGAAGTGTACGAAGAGTCGTGTAATTTAGATTCTAAGTGGAAAATATTTTTGATGTCGCAAAAATCGTATAGTTTTAGCGATAAATTAATTATAGTGTATTTTTTAGGTTATGTAGTCTTAGGCTGTGCGATGTATTCGAATTTCTTGCCTTGGACTTGAAGCAAGTCTAAAAGGCTCGCTCTACTTGTAATAAAAAACATTTTTCATCAATTCACTTGCTTTATTTATCATAACGCGAAAAGTGTGTCTCGAAATCGGAATTTCCAAGTACGAGGATCGGTCGCAGCAGCCCAGCTGATTCTCTGGCGCTTTTGACACATTTTTCGGCTGATTGGAGTAGAAAAGTTTTAGGTTTCGTGGACACGGGGCGTAACTCCGACTGATCTATCGCCCAATTCGTTCTTTTCTTCATTTCGGAGTTCTCTACGACGAGTTTAGATCGACGCTGACGCTCGAGTCCACGTGATTTCGGGACGAAAAGAATTTTTATTTTCGGTTGTGACAGTTGGAGGTTATTCGCCAAAACAAACACACTTTTCAATCATTTCGGAGTCACGAGTTCGGGAAAAAGATAAGAATAAAAAGTTTGAATTAGAAAAAAATCTTTCGATATGTCTGCATTGGCACGTGTTCCGTCAAAATCGATCGTTTTATCTCATTGGTCTTTAGGTAATTCGCACGCTGAAGTTTGATGTCATGGCGTAACATTTTTATTCACATTTTAATAATCAACTCGAGATTTCACGCAGGCTCCGCAAGGTTAATGTCTACTGACAAAACCAACAAGACGGGTGGAACGGAAAGCGAAAGATTGAAGGAATTTCGGAAGAAACTTCGCGAGAAAACTCCTATAGGTACGTCAAATTCCTTTCACGGTAACAGCTGACGTCGTCAACATTGACTCTCGTCTCTATTGTTACTCGTCGTTCGCGTTCCGTGTGAGACAGAAATCTGATTGTGCGATCGCCGTTTTCCATGTTGTGATTTCCGAAACAGAGAAACTTGAGGAGCTCGAGGAGGGAAAACATCCGTATCAAGAGAAAGAGCCACTAGAAGCCTTCCCTGACAACGTTAATCCAAAAACGGGTGAAGTCGGTGGCCCGCGAGGACCAGAGCCCACACGATATGGCGATTGGGAGAGAAAGGGCAGAGTTTCGGATTTCTAATCGTACAAACTGTAATACTTGGTTAACAATGCATTAAAATATGTTTCTCAATAAAACTGTCAGATATTTAGTAACCAACGCTCTTATAAATGCTCGGGAACTTCCAAACGACACGGAAGAAAATAGAAAACAAAAGACTACAAGAAAAGTCACTAGTTTTTCATTGTTTTTGCAATTTCTCCGTTTGGCAACTTCAATTCTAATGCAAAAATTTTCAGTATCGATTCCGTCACACGATGTCATCGTCGCGAATTTTATTGACGCGAATAGTCTCATCAATGAAAATCCGAAATTTCAATACAGGTAAAATTGGACAAAACTAGTTGGTCATTAAAAAAAATTTATACGTGAATATTCTCTACTATAGGATTGGTGACGCGTGCACTCGGAAATGCGAGTGAAACGAGAAAAATCGTGGAGTCGGAACGAATGAAAAAATTTCACGAAAAATTGAAATCCGAAAGTTACTCAAGTGCGTGAATTCTTTAAAAATATTTACATATTAAACAATTGCAAAGCAACGTGATAATTGGAAGGAAGAAAAAGTACAGCATGGGGTTTAATAATCATGAATTTGATTAGACCCAGGGACACACGTGGATGGTATCATCATGGTTGACACTGATTCGAAAAGAGATGGACCGATTGCGGCCGAAATGGATCCAACGAAATGGGGAGATTGGCAAAACGGGGGGCGGGTAACGGACTTTTGATTGACCAAAAACACGAGATAAATAATAATATACTGGTTTCTTTTCATTCTTTTGGCTGTTGTTCGGAGAGATATACATGATATAAATTTGTATCCAAAGTACGAATGGAACTAACAATCTCAGTTTATTTTGTTCGTCTTAAAAAAAGAAAAATATCGTAGTTTTTATAATTCATTACTTTTCAAGTACCAAAATCATTCCTGTGAGCTTACATTTTAATTCTCGTTTCATTGAACATTTTAACGACGTTCGTTCATCGCGTCAATTCCGAGAAAGCCACAGCGATGATTTCGGCACTGATACACTCAATTTTTGTCAAGCTAATTCGACAGAACGAAAACCGTCAGAAGCTGAAATTAAGGTAATTCTCGTGCTACCTTGTTATTGATCCTCGCATCGTACGTAACATTTGCCCTTACAACGATACAATTTTGTTCGTCCGTTCGAGATTCTTAAACATCGGAACGACGTCAGATCGAAATTTCAAGTCGTAAAAACGAAACAGAAAAAATATTCCGTTTTTGTTCTCAACTAAGTTAAAGTTACAACTGAATCTGGTCAGAGCCATGGTCATTGTATATTGAAGCATTTGGCATTAGTCTCCAAGTATTGAACTTCGATTACAGAAATATTTGAAGCGCGAGACGAACGATCTCTTTGAAACCTCACGCGTGCGCATTTTCTTGCGCCAAATGTTTCTTCGGTAAAAAAAAAGTTCACTTGCACGAGAACTATTTTAAGCATAAATGCGTATTAATTTTTCGAATGGCTCTAAGGATTGTTCATTAAAAACTGTGCTGTCAGGCACGTACGGATTTTTGCGCACACGCTTTAAGGAGGAAATCTGAAATAAAACACCAAAAACGTTTCAGTTCAGCTCACGCAGGTTTCAAACGATTCCACGCAAAACTTTGTGTCCTGGATCGAATTTTTGTATCTCGTTGAAAATGCCGTAAAATTGACTGATTTCGTATGATTGATATCCGAAAAAAGCAATTTGCCGAATTTTCATATCGATACGAGAAAAAATTAGGCCTGGGCGAAAATTCGATCGAAGAAAATTGAGAAAATCTTCCATTTTTTAATTCCCAAGGACAACAATACCGCCGGGAAAACTTCTGTACAAATTTTCTTGTGTGGAATCGAGAAAAAAACGCTCGTTTCTACTTTTTTTAGCGTTGCTATTGAGTCTCCCTCCTTAAAAACGTTCGGTGAGTAATTTTTGTTTTTTCAAGGTGAGGGATCAGTCGCCATCTTGCCAGATGGCCAAAATTTTGGAAATTGAATATTTTCGACACGGTTTTTGATTAGTCGACCTCAATCGAAAATTTTTAATATCGAAAATTCGAGATGAGGTTCAGTGACCGATCCATCAACTTGATGATCCAAAAGAAAGTCTGAACGTTAATGATTAAGGTTGTTTTTACGTTAATTTGGATTTTCTCTGCGTCAGCAAAGTCGTATCGATCGATTTCGCGTGCTGCTGACAGTCTATTATAAGTAAATTACGACAATACAAAATATACCGATTACAGCTGATAACATTGGATAAACTATAAAGTTTTATTAATTGCTAAGACGTCACGCATCATCATGTTCCGGAGCGTCCATAAGGCGTTGACGACATTTCCATGATTTCCAACGCCATTGCCCAACCACTCGGCAGGCAATTTCGAAATGTCGGAAATTTGTATACTCTCGGGATTTGCATTCATCTGCTTGTCCCAGTTAGAAATGTAACGATTTTCAACATTCAAACCTTCGATATATCTGCAATAAAAACAACAACTTTCCATTACCCCGAGCATCATAGAGAAAAAATTGACAATTTTCTCCTTTCACTACTTTTTTCAAGAAATTCTACCAAAAAGTCCGATAAGGTTTTTGAGGGATTTTTAGCTTTCTAGGAATCATCAAACTCACCTCAAGTAGGCATCCGAATGTAAAACTCGGCTGGGTCTTGGAGGGACCGCCACAAACAGAGGCTCAGGCTGTTTGACCATAGGCAAATTGGTCGTTTGCGTTGCTGTGGCAATAGTTTCTGTAGAGAAGAAAAATTATACCAACTTACATTCGATCGCCAAGAATCAATGGGAATGATGGAAACTTACCAGTCTCCATTGGCGGGAGTATAGTCGGACCTTTGGATGGCATGTAATTTCTGTAAATGTGAATATTTATTAATTTTTTAATTGCTTAATTACGGGTCTGCTGTATTCGTAGCTCGGAGACTCAATTAACGAGATACGCACTTGCTCCTTTCCGACGGTGGTACGATACGGCCGTTTGATTTCAGGATATGAACTTCCTTGACGTGTCGAGCCAATCTCTGTACACTCGGGAAAGGCGGCACAGCTTTTTTCGTCCGTCCACAACCGCGCCACACACATTGGAATTCCACATCTGAAAGAAATGGGAAAAAATCAAACGTTACAAATTTGTGTCTCGCTGTCCCATTCAAGGAAAAGTCGCTGTAATTATGGCATTGAAAAGCCTTCCGAGTGCGAAACTCGAAAAATCTAGACTGTCGGGCTGTTAAATTTTCGCGATACATTGAAATAATTTTCCAGGTACAGTCGCAGCTAAAATGATATCAATTTTGGTGAAAATTGCTTTTCGAACTATTAGAATTGGGAAAACAAAAAAATTGCTTCAATGGTCGTTTGCGATTTGCTTGATTCTCACCTGGAGCCGCGTTCGCAAATGATGCCTGTACATGGCCATTCTGTTCAGCAATGCAATGATCAATGCAATCAGTCATGTCTTCAAACTGCCAATCGCAATTGTCCCAGCAACACTCGAAGACTTGATCGATCGGTGTGCCAATAATAGCAGCGAGTTTCGTCTGCCCTCCGTCTTCGTTCATTTTTACAGCTCTTTCCTCCCAAACTTGTTTCTCACCGGCAGGTAATTTTCGCCACTGAAAGGTGCAGCGACATTAAATCTCGATGTTTCTTTGGCCATGTCTCAAAACACGTGAATTACTAAATCGCTCATCATTCATTGCTTCGGATTGTTCCTACTAGATTGAATACGAAGTGAGATTCGTTTTTTCTTTGATTTCGAGCAACGCGTGACCGATGTCAAGTTTTTATAAAGCGTAACATATTTTTAACGTAATTTTTCTCGTGTTCAAGAATCACTCACGGAAATTATTCCAATTATCAACGATTCGATACAAAAATATTTGAGACCTTGAGAACGTTGCAATGGAAATTGAAAATCAATGGAAATTCGGAAACAGTTGATCAAAAAATCTTGTAAAAAGATTCAGACTTCGGGATCGATGAACGTGTTTAGTCCAAACAGTATGTTAATCGATTTTTATTTGTGATTGAGAGACACTTGAATCATAGACGATAAAAGTTTAGAGCGAGATGGAATAACGAGACATTTCAAAAGAGGAATATGGCGAAAAATATGGGGATAAAAAACGTTTTTTAAGGGTTTACAGCGTGAATGTGACGATATATATTCATAGTCCTCTTTGGAAAGAATAGTTAATAGGAGAATGAAAAAAACGAAGCGAAAAAATGGTTTGAAACAAATAATAAATACCTCGTTGCCAACAATTCTGCTAATCTCTCCAAAGGTGGATTCAGGATTGTTTTGCGTAATGGTCGTTCGCATTTTACTCGAATATAAAATATAGCCCGTAACTAATTTCTTACCGGTTGTTTTCTAAACAGAAGAAAACACAAATTATAATTGTCGTTTTTCCATAATTCAACATTGGATGTTTTTCTTCGACACAGCTAACTTTTTACAAGCGCTTTTGCTATTTGCCAATGTAGATTTACAAAAACCAATTTCTCATATTATGAAATTGACTGGAAAATGAATAAACCAATAAACAACGAAAAAAGATTAAGTTAATTGTGATATAACGAAAAAATATGCTGGCATATTTGTGGAAGAAAAAATCAAACATAAATCAAACTGATAATTGCGATAAGGACAGTAGGTGAGTGTACATAAAATTCTTCTTTCATTTATTTTGACAATCCTACCTTTTTTGTCGAAACTGGCGTTTGTGTGTTGGAAAGAACGGGTTGAGCTTCGGTCGATCCTACGGACGGTGGTCCCCCAGCATCCATGCTGTCTTCACCCACGCCTACTCCCATTCCCCCTCCTATGCTTAGCACCTCGGACTCCAGTTTCGGTAGCAACGGCGACGTTTCCTACACCATTTACATTTAATTTTTACCATTTTAATCCAAGTGGGGGGATTTTCAGTGCAAGCGATATTTACGAATTTTTCAAAGGTCCAAACGCTCTGATCTCGAGGGAAAACCGTGTCATGGAGAAAATTAAGCGACTGATTGGCAAAAAACATTGAAAGAACTTATTTCCAAGTGATCCATGTGTGGGACGCTGAATGGAAAATCCTGCGGCAAATTTTTTTTCGAAAAAGTTTGATGTTTCAAGAAATCGCTAAGAAGTTTGCCGAATTGTCCGGAGCAACGAATATTTGAAAACTCTTTGAAGCCGAACAGGCTGTCCAAACATTTAGATAAATTCTTGGACAAAACTCAAGAAATAAACTTTGCCGTTTTCCTACGATGTCAACGCAATTGTTATCAAGTCCCTTAGTAAGCCATAAGCGTGTAAGTGGAACGAAACAACGTTTGAATATGCCGGCATAGAAGGAAAATCATGCACAGACGAAAACAACAGTTTTAACGTTTCAATCGACTTTTTGCCCCGGTCAGTTTGTCTTATTCGGCCTATAGCAATGACCAATATCCGAATGAAACATAATGGGAACGTCCAGTACAATTTTATGGAAAACAATTTGATACGAAGCCTTTTAATCAACTTCGCCATCATGAGCAGTGAAGGGCTATTTTTAAAATTATTTACAACACTTTTTTCGAATACTGGTCAGCATCATTGACAAAATTTGATAAAAAAATGCATGATCCTGAAGTTTCCATCGTTGGAATGCAACGAAATTCTGTTATTTCTTCAGCAGAGCCAATAATTATTATTGAATATTTGGTCCAGCCAATAAAACGATTCTCTCTTGCGACCAAAAAACTCAATCGACTCGAAAAATTGCCACGATTTTCAAAATTCAATAAATAATCAATAGAAAAAATGTTTTCCGTTGAATCTCAACGTTGCAAACTTCAGAATCATAAAAATCCTGTGCATGAATCGTCACTTATTAAATTCAAAACTAGGGGAAGTACGCGGAACGTTCGTTTTGGAAAATGTAAAAACAAATTACCATTTCAAAGTGAGCTGTGCTGGGGACAACAGATTTGATGGGAGATCGGGCCTGAGCGATGTCGCTTGATACCTATAAAATACACAAGAATGTCAGGGATAAGCGTCAACGTTAAATAATACATGTGTATTCTGGAAATTCAACATTTTCAAAGTTTGACAAAGCCGATCCAACAGGTTTTCATGAAGCGATAAGTTACGGGGGTGCAAAGGAGATAACCAAGAAGCAGGGACAATTTTTTTCCAGATTTTATCGAGGAAAAGTTACTCGAGCGGTGGAACTGGGTGGTAAAAAAGTTTACCTTGGCAGGATTGATGGGCCTCCGGAAGAAATATATTTCGTCCTCCATGACGGCTGATGTGTGATTGAATTTCTTGAGACCGTCCTGGATGAGTTTCTTCATGAGATTCTTGCTCTCGTCGTACGTTGATTCACAAATGAAAACATCGTCTTCCGGAATTTCGGTTGGTCGACCTGGAAGGAGCATTTAACATTTTTTTTTATTTAATTTTTTTTATTAATTAAATTAATTTTTAATTTAATGACTTAATTTAATTTAATAAATTGATTCAATAACTTATTAACTGATTAATTAATTTTTAATTAATCATTATTATTATTATTGATTGAAAATTATTTAAGTAATTAATTAAAAATTAATTAATCAATTAATTTTGAATTCGTTATTAGTATTATTTCATTATTATTATTATTATTGAATATAATTTATTAAATATAAATAAATATAAATATTAATTAAAAATGGAATAATTAATTAATTTAATTAATAAAAGTTGAATTTAACAGTTCAACATTAGCCGAAAAATTATCGTATATGGAAGTTTGAGCGGAGCAAACGTGACTCACTGCATATGTATTCCCCGTGATCGAGCACAGCGCACTTTCCAACGATCGCTACGATCGGATGAGTTCCGTCAACGGTGGAAAGGAATAATTCTTGTTTGTAAAACAATTTTGTAGGTGCGTGAGGAATTTCTGGTGGCGTTAATAACCAGGGCCCTTTGAAATAGCATTTTCCGCTGTTGGAACGAGGAAATATAATTTGTACAAGTCGGTTGAATTACATGTCGGAATGATGGAGAAAATTTGTAGCAACTCACTCTTTGGTCGACCATATGGAATCGATTTGCGCTATTTGTTGTCTTCCTCCGTCAGTCGCGACGTACACGAAATCCCCAGTTTTTGCGGGGCCCGCACATGTGTTGTATTGTTCGTAATATGTATTTTCGGGATCGTCCGGGTTGAAAATTACCACGTTCTGCGGAGAAGAATTGATTTTGTTTGTTTGTTATTGTTTTTGGTTACGTAAAGCCGTAACGCGTTTTCTGGAACTTACCGGCTTTTCTTTTTCAGTCAATTTTTCGCCTTCTTCAAGTTCGGCGATTTCTTCTTTGTGCTTTTCAAGTCGTTCTTTGTACACGGATATGACGCGTTTTGGTTCCAAGACTTTGTCTCTCGGCCCGAGGCGTAAATGATCGGGATCGAAATTCCAAACTTTGATTTTTTTGAACGCTCGCGCTTTCGTTGAATATCGGGATTCGCAAACGTAAACGTCCTTGTCTTGGAATCCTTCGGGGACCATTCGAAAGTAATCCTTGACGCTGAGCACGCTGCACCTGCCGGCAACTTTGGAAAGTGGAATTGCGACGTGAGCGTCGCTTTTAAACAATTCCTTGTCGAGGAACTTGCGCGAAGCAACGTGATACGTTTCGCTCGGCCGGTAGAACAAATTCCCGTAAAGCATCTGTTGACCTTCGCCGTTTGTCCACAGACGCTCGATCAAAACGACGCTGTATTCCATTCCGCGTTCCGTTGGCTCGATGTAAGCAAAGTCACCGGCTCTGTAAACTTCTTGATTGAAGCTCATCGATCCCGCATTGTCATTTGCATTCGCACCCGCGAGTGAATTCGGTTCCTGAAGAAATACGAAATGCGCGACGATGTAATGATGAAAATATGATTGAAAATGCGTCGCCGAGTTTCGCTACTCACTTTAGTTTCGTTTCCGTCGCAACTTTCCTCTTCGGAAGGCAGTGACAATTCTTGTTGAAGTTTCATGCGTTTCAATTCGCCAACTTGCGTTGAAAGATCCAACAGCGTGTAGTTCAGTGCTGGAGAATGAAGGAGATCTCCGCTGCGAGTAACTTCGTCTCGTGTACGAAGAAAAAACGCTTGGAGCTCCACACTATCCTCGAAAGGTTGCGAATCCGAGCGAGAAAGCTTCCGTGCTCTCTCCAGACACGAAAATACGTCTTCTTGGAAACGGTCCAGTCTTTTGTACACTCCTCTGTCCAGTCTGCGTTTTATTAGGTCGAGCGACAGTCCTCTCACCCTAAAACAAAAGGAATCAATGCAATTTCTCATTTTTTTTTGCGTTTTCCAATAAAACTGTCTGCTTCCAAAATATCGAAAAATTGTCCGAACTCTGATAATACTATGATTTCCAGTTTCGTATGAAATTTCAACGATAATAATCATTTGTCTTGTCAGTTTTTGGGTCCGACTAATCTCGAATATGAAAACTACAAAAAAAAACGATTCCTCACTCAAAATTTTGTGTGCAAGTCTAGAAAAACTATGAACAATCACTTCTTTGTCTTTGTAACAGACCCTGCAACTTTTTTCGGAGACTTTTGTGAGACTTTTGAGGTAAAATGAATAGAGAATGATGACTCTGAAGTTTGCAACGTTGAGATTCAACGAAAAACATTTTTTTTATTGATTATTTATTCAATTTTGAAAATCGTGGCGATTTTTCGAGTCGATTGAGTTTTTTGGTCGCAAGAGAGAATTGTTTCATTGGCCCGACCGAATATTCAATAATAATTATTGGCTCTGCTGAAGAAATAACAGAATTTCGTTGCATTCCAACGATGAAAAACTTCGGGATCATCATTTTTTTCGCGTTTTCAAATAAAACCGTTTGTCTGCTTCCAAAATATGGGAAAATTGTCCGAACTCTGATGAGCAATTTCAACGATAATAATCATTTGTCTTGTCAGTTCTTGGTTCCGACTAATCCTGAATATGAAAACCACAAAAAAACGATTCCTCACTCAAAATTTTTGTATGCAAGTCTAAGAAAACTCTGCACAATCACTTCTTTGTCTTTGTAACAGACCCTGCAACTTTTTTTGCAGAATTTTGTGAGACTTTTGTGGTAAAATGAATAGAGAATGGGAATAAATACTTTTTTCCATCGACGATATCATGCTCCGGCAGTTCTGCCATGGAGTCTGAATAGCATCGTCCCTCCTCATCCTGATGATTGTAAAGGGCGGTGAAAATAGTGGCCAAAATTTCTTGGACAGCGGCTGCGACGTCAGGTACACTTTCTTCGTCTTCGCTCAATTGTAATTTAGTTTGTAAAACCAAACGTTGCAAAATCAGTGCGTCCTAAAAAGATTAAACAAAAATAGTGTGAAAAAAAGTGCATTTTGTGGGTCAAGTCGACAAGGAAAAAAAACTTGAAAAATGCATTGTTAATTGTTCGCACATTATTGCAAGTTTTGGAACCGGACACCAAATTTCCTTCGTTTTTCTTGCATTTTTTCCTAAACTGCTGGTCCGTCTCACTATCGCGAAGAATTTGCACGGGACACGAACGTATGGGTTTACGCCTTTGAACACAATGTTTACGTTGCTCCGAATGTCTGTACATACTGGGACACAATGGAGTACTCATGATAACAGTCAGGCAACCAGAAACTTTCACCTCATAATCAACACCATCGCTTCTCTTATCATAATAACAATCAATTTCATTTACAACGCAAAAAAACGTTAAAAATCTACGAAATGTTTGAAAATATCTACAAATCCGTTTATCCGATAAAGCGAATATTGAAACTTGTCTCCGCCATCGGCTTTCTCGACGTAACCTTAAAACTTCAATGGAGAACACGATCACATAACGGGAGGAGGAGGAAGAGGAGGAGGAGGGAAAGGCGAGTCTGGGTTCCGTATCGAACAGCGGGAAGAATTCAAACGTGCGCTTTCCATTAAAGTTCGAAATGCGATTCAAGTTTTCATATCAAACGACAAATTCATATTACGATAGAAATGATCACGGTAAAATGTAATGACTCTGAAGTTTGCAACGTTGAGATTCAACGAAAAACATTTTTTCTTTTAATCATTTATTGAATTTTGAAAATCGTGGCGATTTCTCGAGTCGATTGAGTTTTTTGGTCACAAGAGAGAATCGTTTTATCGGCCGGACTAAATATTCAATAATAATTATTGGCTCTGCTGAAGAAATAACAGAATTTCGTTGCATTCCAACGATGAAAACTTCAAGATCATTAAAATGTACAAATTTCGCGGTTTTTTGTTCCAGCTACACAAAGTTTCAGAACATTTTGTACAAAAATTCAACATTTTTGTGCACAATAAATCGTCCTTTCGGCGAGATACGCGTCGGGAATTCGTCTGAATATGGTAAAGAAAGAAATGGAATCGTTTGGGCTTCCTAATTTAATTTGTTGCCTAAATAATTCGATTCTCTCGTTTTTTTTTTTTTGCAAATTTTTCATAGGTCGCTTGCCATGGTCTGTGGCATTATTTTCGTTTTTTTGGGCTTTTCACGAAACGACGATAATTTTGAATATTTTCCGCAATAGGTCGATAAAAATTTTTAGTATTTTTGCTTGTGCTATTAAAATTATTGAACCAACCTTGTAAATCTGTGAATCCGGTTCGTTGTACTTGCAAGCGTTGTCAAACATGAGAATGAAATCAGAGACCAATTCCTCCAAGTTTTCATAGCCGTGATTCTTGAGAGTGGATGCAATTTTTTCCATGTTCATCGGTTGTTTGATAACCTCGTAATAATCCGGATACTCATTTTTGTTCGGTAGCTTCATAAATATTAAGGATAACTGACGGCCCTTTGCGTCGTGATAATCTTTTATTGTGTCGTACATGGTACGCAATTTTTGGAGATGAAGAGGTATGACTTTTTTTGGTCTCCTGGATAAATTTTCGTGTTAAAATGGCATCGATTAGTTGAGAATTTCAACGAAATGTCGGGTTCATGTATTTTTTAAGGGATTCTTAATTAAACGTACCCGACGTTACGCGTTGGTGTAGATCCCGTTGATTTGATCGATTTTCCCGTGTCCGGCAAGGGACCGAGTTCTCTTACCTTGTCCATCAACACCCTTTCCAAAGTATTGGCGTCATCGTAAATGACAGAACATTCCTCGTTATACTGGCGACAATTGTTGAACATGAGCTAAAATCGATACAAATTTAGTTTGTCATTGTATGGCATGGAGGAAAATTGAGCAGGGTCAAATTTCATAGTCGTTTTTCCGGATATTTCGCGAATTTTGAGCTCGTCGACTTTTTTCACGACTACAGAAACATAAAAAATTTGAAAACGTCCTTGAGAAAACTTGGTTACCTTGAAATCTTGTATCAGCTCGCTCTCACTTTGATACTTTTCTTCTTTGATGTTACTTTCGATTGTCAACATGTCAATGGGTTCGGCAATTACTTGATAATAGCTCGGATACAATTTTCGCGACGGTTTTTCCATGAAAGCCAACATCGGTTGTCGGCCATCTTCGGACTGGAATGGAAGACAACGATATCAGTAAAAATGATTCAACGTACAGCGGTCAATATGGTTTTACGTACCACGTATTCCATCACACATTTGACCAGAGCATAGAGTCGTTTTTTCAGTGGGATATTGTCCTTGTACTTGCCACGAGTGAGCATGAGCGAAGCTCTTTTGAGAAATTTTGGCTGCTGCGAATTGCTCTCGGACTCGCATTCCGAATCGGAATCCTCAAAAAAACGCACGAAAATGTTGTCAGTATTGAGCAGAGCGAGGAAAAATAAATAAACGACTTTTATCAATTGCGAATTGTTCGTTTTACCTGATCAAACTCCAAGAGCTCTTGAACCTTTTCCTGCATTATTTTTTGCAACTTTACTGCACACTTGTATAATCGAGAGGTATGAACGTTGTATTTCTTGGCATTTTCAAACATGATGTTCATGTCACCTGCAACTTCGCTCAGCGTCCCATATTTTCCCTTCTAAAAATTCAATTAATTTTTTAGACACGAAATATCGATCGGCGAACGTTCCACGTGTCTAGTTTGAGTTTTACTGACCTTAATCTTCGTGCGAATCTGCAAGAGTGATATCGGATTTTTTATCATCTTGTAGTAATCCGGATACATTCTCTTGGATGGCAACTTCCAAAAATATTCGCTAATCCTCACTCCTGGAATGAGGCGAGACAATTAGATAAACGGAAGAGTAATAAATTTCTTGAAAAATCGACTTTTTCGTAATTCAGCTTTTTTAGAGCCTCCAGAACATTAAAAGGAAGTTACGCAGAAAATAGAATTAATGGACAGAAAAATCGCAAACTTGGCAGAAAGTTAGATAATGATGTGAAAATACCTCGTACCAATTTTTGTGGGCTGAGGTGGGTTTTTACGCGAGATATTTGTAAATATTTGACAAGCCTCGACAACCAATTTAACGTGGCCTCTTATGGCAAGTCACGGAATAGGCTGTACATTATTCTTCATAACTCCGTAATTGATGGATAGATTAAAATGAAAATTAAACATCAGAGAGATTGAATCCTCATAATCATTTACCACGCTTAAAAACTTTCGAAGGTGACTTGTTAGGGGAATGATAAAAACTATAAAAAGCACTTGCAGCGGATTTTATTTTTCGACTTTCCCTGAAATATAGCAACGTCGCGTATTCGAGGTTGAATGTGCGCGAAATTTGAAATTTGACAGATAAAATAGCGAGTCAACGAAATGTGACATTGGAAGATCGATTACTACTAAAGTCGAATTTAGTCAAATCTTTTTATGACTAGCTCGGTAGCTGCGTTTCTTCCTTAAGAATAAGAAATAATTTTGTAGATGTACCTTGACTATTAGGCACAGTTCGGATCGTTTGGAAAAGCAGCCACTGCGGATCGTCCGCTTCGTTTTCTGCAGGATCGTCCTCTTCGTCGTCACTCTCGTCATCTTCGTCGGGTAGCGAAGCTGTTTGGTTGATCAAGGATTGGGCAATGCCTCGGTTGCCTCTTTTGCTTCGTGTGGAAGGAGCAGTTATGAGTTTTGACATGGACGAACTGAGATTGCTGCTCTCTTGTTTCCTCGATGACGAGGCGATGATTTTCTTCAACATTTTGGCATCTTTGTAAATTTGGGACCCAGGCTCGTTGAATTGGCAAGCGTTGCGACACATGAGCAACAAATCTCGCTCCATATCGGCCAGACTAGTGTAAGAACCTTCCTGAATTTTCCTCGCGATAGTTTTCAGATCGACCGGCGTTTCAATGACCTCGTAATACTCCGGATAGAGCTAGACGATTTATTCCAATTTTATTTTTTTACGTTACGTACAAAGTTGGGATCTACGACTGAAAGTATGAAACAAAATAAGTCAAACCTTTTTCGACGGTTTCAGCTGGAACATGATGTGCAAAGGTCGGTTATTGTCCGACGGATCGACAGCCGTCATGATGGCAGTGAATAAATCCTCGTACGGTTGCATCGACTCTTCATCAGGGTTGGTCGAACTTTCAGAAGTGTCTTCGGCGTCTTCCTGCTTCAATGCAACTTTTCTTGCCTGCGAATACGTTCACGGATCGATAACTTGAAAGCTTTAGAATTTTCTGCAAGGAGTATTGTCGAGTCGATACTCACGAGTCTTCCAACTTTCAAAATGATTTTTCCTTTTGGCTCTATTTCTTCGTATTCGTCCATAATGCGGTGCTTGGTATTGACGCACAGTTCCCACAAATCAGTCGCGTCTTTATATTCCGGGGACGTTCGCTGTTTTCACAGAAACCGATTATTAGTTTTTGACGAAAATTTAATTACGAATTTCGCCATTTAATTCAGGTTTCTCGATGACTCTGAAGTTTGCATCGTTGGCATGCAACACTCAGAGAAATTTTTGGGTCAGACTACCATATTTGGGGACAATTATACAATTATACTATGATACAAATACAATTATAGTATAATCAACTATAAAATAGTTGTCCTGACAATTTTTTATGGTAAATTTCACCATAGAGCGTGTAATAATACGTTTTTTGTATCAAGAACCAGTGTCTTTTCTCTCAGTGAACGAAATTCATTTTTATCTTTGAAAAAATTATTATTCAATTACAGGATTTAATTATGATGATAAACTGATCCATTTTTGCCATTCGGAAAGCATATCAGCTCGAAAAATTTGGATGACATTGAAAATTGAAAGAATCTTCAATAAAATTCAATATTTTTCGATGCATTCCAACGTTGCAAACTTCAGCATCATGTTTTTCGATCGGAAATGGGGAAATAAAATTTGTGTCCATCTGGCAACTGCAATTGGGTGAGTCATAAGAAAATTCAGGTGGAAAATACCATGTAGAATGCCTTCGCGTTAGTGACCATGAGTTGAATGTCCGCTGCCAAATCGTCCATGTCACGATACTCATCGGTCTTCAATTTTTGCTGCACTTTGAGTAAATCAATGGGGTTTGACACAACTTCGTAATATCCGGGTTCCTGTCGACGTTTCGGCACTCTGATGAATGCGTCGCACAGAAGCGTTCCATCTTCTTTCTTTTGGTTACGAATAACGTCGTATAATTGTTGGCACAAGTCGCTCTGTAATTTGACAAAAAAACCAGAATTTATACTCGAATTTCGAACCGAATTCGTCCTTCGTCCTAGATTTCGATATATTTCGATTCAGAAATCAATTCTGAGTTAACTTTTCACTATGTTGAAGTTCGCACGACTGATTATTTTTTATAACAGAGCCCAGAATTTTCAATGAGCACAGAAAACTAAATTCACTAAAAAAAATAGAAACGATCGCATAAATTATCAAAATAATGAATAAAACAAATATTTTTCGTTTTTTCAACAACTTTTATTTCAATTTGGTTTCCACTGAAGTTTTTTTGCCATGAAATTTTAGGAGCAAGCCTCTCGGACTGAATATATTCGTAATGGCAACAGGAATGCAAAATACAGCAAAAACACTTGAGACCTCAGGGAAGCCGTAAAATATTTCAGAATCAAGTCGTCGAGTGTATTTTTCTATATTTCGTATTTTCCAATCATTGAGCTTTGCGTCAATCAAGAAACTAGCGGCGATGAGAAAGTAATTGCGCTTTTAGTGAAATTGCTTACCGGGTCCAATTTCTTGCGTCTTTTGGCTGGTTCAGGCTGAATATCGTCGACGTCATCTTCCGTACCTCTACTGGCTACGGAAGATGTTCTGCGCCGTTTGTTCATTTTCTCATGTAATCTGAAAGGCATTCGTCAATGAGAACGATGACAAAGACCAAATCGAAACGTCGATCTGACAAAGAGTTTTCATTAGCATGATGAAAATACAACAAATCGGAGTCGTTGGAGAAAAACCGACGGCAAAATTATTATCAAACTGTTTGTCGCTTTAGTCGATAACGAACGAACGTCGTTTGTTCGCCATTTTCTTGTGACAGTGTTCGGTTTACTGGGAAACAATGGATTTTGATGTTGTTAACGTAAACAGCAAGTAACGGCAATTTAAGAAACTCGCCCGGAAGAAATAGAAATCGCGTTTCGAATATTGGAGCGTGCGTGCGTATGGAGCGCGGTACAGCAATCGCGACTTGATGATGATAAAAGACGAAAAATAATGAAGCTCTTGTTGGAGGAATACGAAAAATTGCATAAAGGAATTGTCGTCAGGTTGAAAAATGATTTCGAAAATAATGGATGGAGTTACTTTGCACCGAAAATTGCCGCCATGACGCAGCCAGCATATGATGCTGTATGGGAGAATATAGTTTTTCTTGGTAAATTGAATGTACAATTCGTTGATTAAGGAGTCTTACCTGATGCAAAGAATCGTTATGTCAAATCACGCATAAGAACAAGGATCATCGAGGCTTCTTGTATGTCTTTAGAAAAAAGTGTTTTGTCGCTTTTATTCACCCGTCAAACGCATATAACACTGTTCGTTTTGACGCCATACTGCCGAGTGCACCATCGACAAAATTCACGAAACCAATGAGTTGAATAAATGTCGAGTCTCCTGGGAGGGCAGAGCTAACTGTTCGTTTTGCATGGAAAAAACAGGGCTAGTGGAACGAAGTTTGTTTTTTTTACGCTAGATGGCGTTACCATGTTTTTCTTCCGAATGGGACTATCGGAGAAATGATTTTTTTGTCGGAACAAATATAAACAATTTGGTATCGATCGGCGATCAGTAATACACGCGGAATCAATTGGAAACGACTATATTTACCTAAAAAAACGATGAAGGGGCGAGTGCGCAGTACTTTTTACGCCCTGCTCAATTATGCAATAAAAAGAAATCAGAAATCGATAATCCGGAGCGGCAACCGCATCCCCCACCGCACATGACGATGTACATATATAGAATGATACCAAAAAAAATCCAGCATTGACTTTTATTTATTCCTTCAACATGCCGTGCGGCTCATTCCGATGTTGATTGATTTCAGTGTATTACGCATTCATTCAATCGTCTTGAGTCCCTATTCACGTGAGGCGCGTGAGGCCAACTCAGGCGAGGTCGAATTCGCATAAAATCCTCTAATTTTATTTCCCGAAATTCCCGTCGTTCTTTTTTTCTAGTCGGACAGAAATCTACAGCGTCGATTGAGTTGGTAAAAAAAGCAGGATTAGTTCCTCTTTCAACCGTTGCGAAAAAGCGCCACATTCGAGAATCGACTGATGGTCGTTTTCTCTTTCTTGTTCGTGTTTTTCTCCATCACGTGGACTGACAATTCGCCGCTCATAACCCAACAAAACGGTGCACAGTGCGATTTTCTAACCCACAACAAATAATACGCGTCTCCAATAAATTCGACACTTGACTTGATATTTCTCGCATTTTGTCGTTCCGCTACAGGAATAATTCGGCAGCAAAATGCCCGTGATCAAAAGAGTCGTGTAAGAATTTAACAATAACGTAGAGCCAACAGCTTCGTTGTATTCCTCGTCACATCCAATTCGGTTTTAATCGTATTTTCCGAACTCATTTACTCAGGAAACCGAAAACCCACAAAGGAAAAAAAGCCATAATCAAACGGAGTCCACAATTGATAGAAGAAGCAAAACAACTACTATGCATCAAAGGATCCAACGCTTCTATGCTCGTCAACGATTGTATGAAGGATTTGGTTCGTACTAATTTATTGCAAAACTATTTTTCCATGTTTTTTCATATTTCTGCATAATTCTGCGTCGATTGCCGCGAAGACGGATCATTAAGGGGATGCAGCAGTCACCTCGAATTTTCGAAATGAAAATTCTCCGGTCTCGTTTGTCTAATGAAAAAAAAGGCCCTGTCAGCGGATGCGGAAAAATGGCTAGAATACGCTGACAGGGTCTTTTTTTTATTGATCAAACCGTATCAAAGATATCCAATTTCGAAAATTGCAGCTGTCTTTCTCGCACTCAAATAGCGAGAAAGCGACTGCTGCATCCTCTCAAAACGGCAAAACTCAGGCTGGCATTTGCATCGCAAAAAATGGATGAATTTTTATTTCACGATTATAGTACAATCTGAAAAAGCCGGATGCCCAAATGATGCAGAAGAAAAATCCAATTCGGCCGTTCGAAGACGCGACGCCGATCGAACAGTTTTCCCGTAAATTGAACTCGCCGTTATTCATGTTTGTGTCGCACAATAAGAAGCGTCCACACAATTTGATAATGGGCAGAACTTACGAGCATTCGCTTTTGGACATGGTTGAGTTTGGCGTAGAAAATTTCAAAAGTTTGAAAGAATTCAAGGTCGACAAAGTCGCAGAGGGCTTGAAACCCATTCTCATATTCAACGGGGAACTTTGGGAAAACAATCGTGAGTACGGAAGAGTCAGGAATATTCTTGTCGATATGTTCCAACGCGATGTCGTCCAAAACGTCAGGTTGCAAGGCCTGGAGCATGTGATGAGCTTCACAGCTTGCGACGATAAAATTTTACTCAGAAGTTACAGGTAAGCAAACTATTTTGTAGACGACCATAAATATTGAATGGGGCATCGAAAAAACACGTTTTTGGAAGTCATTATTTTTTTAAATCCAAAATTAATACCCAAGTTAATATAAAAAGAAAATAATAATAATAAAAATGAATAATAAAGTAATAAAAATTAAATTTAAAGTTCAAAAAAGGCTCACGAATTTTTTCAGATTTTTACCAAAGACTTGAAATCGTGAAATGAGCCAAAGAATCGAACGACCCAACGATCGGCCGTAGTTTGTGCTTGTTCATATGATTTCAAAACAAAAAGAGAAAAAAATGTGAACAATGGCAAAATTTTGTTATTTCAATTTGAAAAAAATGACGATCACGCAAAAACAAAATAAATCAGGCTTATGGAACGAAATTGAAACTAAAATCGACATTTTGTGTGCTTTGCAATTGCAGGGTATTATTGAAAAAATCGGGAATGAGAATTCCTCGAATAGAACTGAACGAGATCGGGCCCTCCGTAGATTTCAAGGTACGGAGAACGCAGCTCGCATCGGACGATTTATTCAAACAGTCTTGTAGGAAGCCAAAGGCGTTGAAGGCCAAAACGAAGAAAAATGTCTCAAAGGACAAACTCGGATCGACGTTCGGACGCATACACATGGGAGCCCAGAATATCAATAGTATTCAAACTAGAAAATTGAAAGGCCTCAAGAAAACGTTGACGGAGAGGAAAGCCGAGAAAAAGCGGAAAAGTCTGGAAAGCGCGACGGGAGGTTCGAAAAAAATGAAAATTACTAGTGGCAGTGAGAATTGATAAATTTTCTTGGATAACGCGAATAAATATCGATTTATTAAAAACCCGACAGTCCAATTTTATTTACCGGACAGCACCATCTCAATCTTTGCTCAACGTCCACGTCGACGTATTTTTGTGATCCTAGAAAAATACAAAATCATTAGATGAAACGAGATGCTGAAGTTTGCAACGTTGGAATGCATCGAAAAATATGATCCTGAAGTTTCCATCGTTGGAATGCAACGAAATTCCGTTATTTCTTCAACAGAGCCAATAATTATTATTGAATATTCGATCCGGCCAATGAAACAATTCTCTCTTGCGACGAAAAAACTCAAGTGACTCGAAAAATCGCCACGATTTTCAAAATTCAATAAATAATCAATAGAAAAATGTTTTTCGTTGAATCTCAACGTTGCAAACTTCAGAGTCATTCGAAAAATATTGAATTTTATTGAAGATTCGTTCAATTTTCAATGTTATCCAAATTTTCCGAGCCGATATGCTTTTCGAATGGCAAAAATGGATCATTTAATCATCGTAATTACATTCTGTAATTAAATTATTATTTTTTTCAAAGATAAAAATGAATTTCGTTGCATTCCAACGATGCAAACTTCAGAGTCATAGATGAAGGACGTTTCGTTGAATGTCCAGAATAATTAAGTCTCCATAGTTACTTTTATCTTAACACCGCAAGCACTCATGTTGTTGCGAGCTTCGTCACAAGCTTTCAGGATTATTTCATCTTTGACAGTTTCATTCAGCGCTTTGTCCCGTACGATTCGTCTAAAGTTAACGAAATTCTCAATAACTTCGGCCAATTGATCTTCCTGGCGTTCTGAAGTGCTTCGTTCCGAGAATCCAAAATTCGAAAGAGTCGCGCGCACGTACTCAGCCGCTGCAGCGATACAATGAGCATTTCTCGTTGCGGAAATGCCGCTCGCTGGCTGTCGAACGACGATAAAACGGTACGATAAATTTTGTCGCGAACAACAGAACGTTAATTCGTTCAACTCACTTTGGATTCGTTTAACATTTTATTTACAACGGCAACGAGCTCTTCTATCGCGAAAAGTGCACTTCTGGTGTCGAAATCATCGGCTAGAGCTGCGTAAACTTTTTTTTTCGTGGTTTGTAGCCTCTAGAGAAAATTAACGTTTTTAGACAAATTTTATGGAGTTTTGGAATGGAGAATCTTACTCACATCAATAATCAAGTTTTCTTCGATGTTCGCGACGCTCAATTGTCCGGAAACGTAATTCTGACAATCGCTTAAAAAGTTTTCAAGTTTTTTCAATATCGCTATCGCGCCCTGCATCTTTTCATGGGAGAATTCGATTCCTAATAAAACGAGAGATTGTCTATCAAAATCGCAACCCACGAATCCACAAAGACGGAAGAGGTTGTATTGAAAATGACTCTGAAGTTTGCAACGTTGAGATTCAACGAAAAACATTTTTTCTATTGATTATTTATTGAATTTTGAAAACCGTGGCAATTTTTCGAGTCTATTAAGTTTTTTTATCGCAAGAGAGAATCGTTTTATTGGCCGGACCAAATATTCAATAATAATTATTGGCTCTGCTAAAGAAATAACAGAATTTCGTTGCATTCCAACGATGGAAACTTCAGTATTGAAAAAGTATCGCCTACCAGTTCTGTAATGCGTCAGCAAACAGAATAATCGAAATTGATTGGACGAGTAAGTTTTCAGTAACTCCTGAATGCTTATCGTGTTTTGTAAACTTTTCGACATTTTTTCACTCCCCGGGAGATACAGGTGACCACTGTGGAGCCAATAATTAACCCATTGATTAACTCCGTGATAACAACACGATTGAGCTTCCTCGTTCTCATGGTGAGGGAACAATAAATCGATTCCGCCACTATGAATATCTAAAGAGTTCCCGAAAATCGTGCTGCAACAAAAAAAAAAAGTTTTTTCACACCGACAAATAGAATCGAAGGAAAAACAAACGTAGTATCGTGAATACTTTGAACCTGGCTATCGCGCTGCATTCAATATGCCAACCAGGTCTCCCATTACCCCATGGACTTTGCCAAAATGGTTCTCCCGGCTTTGAACTTTTCCACAGAGCGAAATCACTCGTGGACTGTTTTATCGAATGTTTTTCGCTCGGAAAAGCTTTACAGAGTTTTCCATATTTTCCATATTTCTTTGTATCAAAATATACAGAGCCTGAAAACAAAAATCCAAACGTCCGTAAGACTTTTCAGAACTCGCCATCGCGTCAAATTGCAAGTTCGTGTTTTTTTGTGCAAATCGGTGACTCGCAAAGTATTCAAAGTTATTTCCCATTCATTTTCTATGACGTGAGGATTTGGCGTGGCGAAAAATCGTACCCACCGTCCTTGCCGATGTAGGCACTGCCCGTGTCTAAGATTTGCTCGACAAAATGGATGATTTGCGGGATATAATCAGTGACCCTGCAGTATAAATAAGGCGGCAGGATGTTGAACGATCGCATGTCCTCGAAAAACTCTTTTTCGTAACTTTTCGTCAACTCTTTCCAATCGCGGTGAGACTCGGAGGAGCGTTGAATTATTTTGTCGTCGATATCGGTTATACTCATGGCAGTTACGACGTTCGTGTGGAAGAAATGCGAGAGAATTCTTCGGATAATATCGAATCGAACGAACGTGCTGCAAAACGTAATTGTGAAGCGAACAGTCGAAATCGAGAGAATCGTTAATTGGGGGCTCGAAAAATTGAGGAAATGACGAACCGCGATGGAAAAACTCGACACGAACAAAAACATAACCAACAAAGTTAAAGCCAAACAAATCGAAGAATAGTAGACAAAGCGTTGAACAATCATAACAGCAAGTGATATAAAATATGACAAACGAAAACAAAAATGTGACACAAAGTCAAAAATGACAAGTGGAAAATATTTATCTTGGATTTTCCATACCAAGCATGTCCAATGTGGGCCGAATCGTAAACAGTCGGTCCACACATGTACCAAGTAACAATTTTATCATTTTTTAGAATGAGTGGCACTTTGGACTTGATTATGGGATTGTAAACTTTGACATCTGTCAGGAAACCATTGGGTTGAAGCCAGTTGGATTGTAGTTGTTGTAAACCTTGGTGAACCGAACGTCTGAAGCTCGCAAATGAATTGAGTCTGATCGATCGCATTCTAGACATTTTTACGTACATACGAAACTATGGAAAACCCATTTGATTCAATCAACAAAAAGATAATGTTAGCGGCCTATTGAAATCGAATATTCAGTGCAAAATCGAATTTTTCACGCCACTCCTCCTGCCCATGTTTACAAAATCATAACCTCTAAATCAAATTTCAACTTTTGCCGGCACTTTGAAAACCTGCAGCGCCGGATTTCGCTCTCGTGGTGACAGCGAAACAGGCGCGATTTTGAAGCATCGATTCCGTCGACAGGTACACGTGACTTTTTCACGATTTGACTCGAATGTCTTTGGCGCGAAAAACAAAACAATTTGAACCAGTGGCGCAGTGTTTCGAACACAAGTGCGTTGTAATTCCGCTGTTATTCATAAACTCAAGAACAAGACCGGGAGAGTCGAAGTTCTGAACGCGATTATGCGATACCGGTGAAGGAAAAATTATTCATGACAAATCTTTCGATCTACGTAATATCATTAGAAATCATGCACAATCGCTCACACGATTGGTTGTTGCAATATTTTTTGTAGCCGGCGCCGCTCCCGATCACCTCCATGGCGAAGATTTTTGTATACCTGGGCGCGAATCATGCGATTTACGAAACAAAAACCACGATGTCACGGTCGAACAGTTATTTTTAGGGTCTGGTGAATGAAAAGCAACATCTCCACTGCAGCTATATTTATTTTACATGATCGTAATACATTGGAATTGCCTTCCCAACAGATGGCTACAGTAACAAAAACGTGGGGAAAATAATCTTCATGCAAACCTGTGTCTTTGCAATCATGCAGGCGACACGAACCGCTTGAAGAGAAAAATAATAACAATAGACACAATAAAACATTCTACTCATCTCAAAGCTAAACAAAAATGTCATCTCTGAAGTACAAACAGTATACAAATGAAATTTAGTGTGTTTTGACTCCAGCAACACACGGAGCCAAATGATCTCAAGCACAAAGTTGTTTTGGCGTGAAAGAATTGAATTACAAATTGACGGAAAACGACGATCGTCGACGAGCCACCGGCATTGAGTTCAGTGTAGCTTTTGTATGTAGAACGGTTGGAAAAAAGTCAATGTGACATTCATCATTGGCTGAAGCAGTTGAACACTGTTAGGCACGAGACCATGCCTAAAGTCACGGTCGCGTGCGTCTTCTGTGCTCTGAGGTTTATTGCAACAGTGTAATATGTTATCAGCGGTTGGAAGAAAAACTGATTAGAGCGCGCGTGAAGATGATTAATGGGGTCGCGTGGAAATAGTATTATCAGCTACGGCGTTCTCAGCGCAACGATGGAATAACTGGCAGCACTGTCTGTTGCATGTGTAAAGCTCGTTGAGGTAAGGCCTGCTCATTTTTGAAGTTTGCAGCCGATTCTCAAGAGAGTTGAAGAACTGTCTGCGATTACCGCCCTCCAAACTGTTCCAGTTGGTAAAATCGCAGCAAACGTCGCTGTTGCGATTTTTAATGACTACGTTCATGTGGCACCTCGGACAACTCACGCTGACGGAACGATTGTGTTCCAACATGCGCAGAGTGCTTTTTAAGCTCACATTATTAGCCAGTTTGAGACGCGGCTGAGTCGCGTGAGAGTGGAAGAAGCCGAACTGACAGATGCACATAGTAGTCGACTGGGGAGTGATGGTCGTCACTCCTGTGACATTTGCGCTCGATGGCACATACTGCGTGAAATCTATTGAGACGCACTGATGAGATATCGAGAATTCACACTCGATGCATTTGTGTGTTTTCATGAAACGATCACTGTAGGTCGAAATGTCGGATAGTTTTCGACATAGTTGGTAGAATGACTGTTGTAGGACGTTCGCTTGCTGTTCGGTAAAGTTGCTACTTTTTAGGAGAGCATTGTAGCCCGGGGATTTGAAGTCTCCTGCTAATGTCTCCATCCAGAAACGGCGATCGGAGCTTTCGCTGTTCAAGACCGAAGAGTTTTTAGCAGACGTTTCGTCAGATGTTTTTTTTTTCCGTGGGACATTGGGTTGCGGGAGAGTATGAGCCTGTAGCTCTGCAGTCACCAACGTTGGAGACATGCCATTGATTGTCGGCAGTGATGATGCCGCTTCCTCCGAACGATGTTTCACATCTTGGCGTCCCTTTTTGACGGGCGGTTTATCAGTAGCTGCGGATACCAGCTTGCGCGACTTTTTAACGGTGACTTTTGTTTTGTTTCGAGATTCATCGCTGGGCAACGCGCAGCTGGCTTTCTCCATTGGGTCTTTCAGCTTGGAAGATGGTTTTTTTTTCGGCGCGGAAGATTTCTTTGCCAGGTCAACGCCATCGCCTTTGGCGACTGGTTTAACGGCAGGACGTTTTTTCGGCAGAACCAACGCTTTCTTCTTCTCACCAGCACCAGCGCTGACTGCTTGTTCCTCGTGACCAGGTTTCGCTGTTCGAGATGCAGGAACACTCTTCGCCGCTGCTGGTTTTCGTTTTTGAATCTTCTTCGAGCTCGTCGGCGGTTGAACTTCTGGGCTTATCGGCTCGGCTATCGGTAGTGGCTGCGGACTCACACGTGGACAGTCGAATTCTTCTTCACCGCTTGCCGCCTGATTGTTTTCCGCTTCGCTGTTCTCCGCATAGTCGTTGTACTCGTCGTCCAAATCTTCTTCGCCTCCGGAAATGCTTCCATGATCGAACTCTCCTTGCGTGGGCGAGCCCACTGAGCCACGACTGTCATCGTCTTCGTGAGCGTACATCCTGACGGTTACAGATTGAAACACGCAATTGAAATGAATGTAAAATGCAGAAAAAAAAAGTTCACACGGTGACCAAACACGATGGAGTTTCGCTCGATACTGAGGGCATTGAGAAGAATTATTACGTCAATCGTTGACGAACGTGGGAAAACCCAAGGCCTCCCTCGCTTATCGCAACTATAGTTTGGTCGAAGCGATGACGCAATCTGTGCGACATTGGCATAAGCGAGCAAACGACTTTTGTTGGACACCCCGCAACAAAAGATTCAATATAACGCGGGCGTGTTCACGCCACAGCGTTATAATTGGTTGATTTACTGCGATTCTTGCCATATTCCTATGGCAGCAAATGGACTTTGAAGTTTCCCTCATTTGCTGTAACACGCCATGGGAGGTTTTTGGTAGAATGGACGCAGATCGCACGAAGACCGAAAACTTCTGTGTTTCGTGACACTTCAGGCACGACCGGGTAATCCGGAAAACAGAAGGGTCTAGAGGTACTTGTTCGCCGGAAGCGTTGAGGACGCTGCTTGTAATGCACGGAAGTGCTATCAGGAGCCACAGAAGTTCATATACATATTTCAGTAATTAGGCAAAGTGGCGATGGCCCGAGTATCCGTGCCCCGAGTTTGGAGCAGAGATGCTGCTCCCCAACCGGTATAAGCAAAATAATTAAGTCTTTTCCCATTGCTACAATAAAACTGTTCCTATATCGTCAACCGCTTTCTCTCCCACAAGCACTACATTACTCACAATTCGATTTGGCGCCATAAGTCAACGCTCACGAGCGCTGAACTGGGTGACTTCGTGCTACGCCCACTCCGAGTTGATCGCGTTTGATCTTAGCAAACGATGAGCCTCCAAGTCGGACGTGCTTCAAGTAAAACCACAACATTTCAGATGAAAAACCTCAATGTGCAGACAACTAGACTAGTCACAGTGCCAACGTTTCATTGCAAAGCCAGACCCGCTCCATGACCATCATTGTTTGTTTAACGTTCCGTGGAGCCGGCGAATTGACTTTTTTCAAATTCTCTTGATGGAATCATTTGTCACACTGAACAGTGTTTTGCATGAGCCAACTGATAAGTAGCTTTAATATATGCATCGTCAGGTCCGGGTACACGAGCATCTGAAGTGTTATCCACGTCGTTGGAAGCTTGTGATGGAGACCTCAAGAAAAAGCGAGATTACTGGGAGCTCAGCAGTTATCTAAGCCACGATGAGTGGAAACCATAGTCGCTAGAACAAATAAACAATTACACGAAATTATAGTTTCTTGAAGCATTGTCTTGTGTTTCTTTATCTAGAAACGTAGCCTTGACGCCAAGTATCGAAGAGATTATTGTTCATTATCATTCGACGGTTCAAGTTGTGGAGCTCTTTTGAAATAATTGACGAGTAGAGCTTCGGTGCTTTTGTTCAATTCATTGCTAACTCCGTCGCCCGTTAATCTTTAGTTTGTTCCGCTTGAGAAAGAGATAAAGTCAAACCAAGTCTACCAAACGGAGGAGCCATTTGGTCGGACTAAGTGTTATTGCGTTCGTGAGGTTAGTGAAGGAATAAGCGATAACAAGTGAAATGAGCGCAGACACTGCGCCATTGAGGAACATGATCTAACTTAACACAAATGTGTAAAACCATGTTTTATATTGGTTTATCCAGTACCGGTCAGGTGATGGAAAGTTTTGCCAAGATGGACGACAAAGTGTATCAACTCCAAGTGGAACGAGTGTTTTCACGGCTAGCCGAACTCACTCTTAACTGGGTCGACAACGAACCTGGTGATAGTGCCGACGAGCCCATGGTGTTCTGTTTGTTCATGATCGAAAATCGGAACCAGCGGAAGAAGCCGGCTGTTGAATCATTCGTAGACTTTAGCATGAACCAGAGGAATTCGATTGACAATAAATTGACAATAGACACGCCTATCGTCGTTCCGAAACGGGAGGTACCGAGTGCGAGTTGTAACGTTGCTGGATCCCACCAAATGAAGACCAACTTTGTACCAACGGAAATTCACGAAAACTGGGATCATGGAAAAGCGGACGAGGAGATGATCAGCAACAGAGGTATCTTCCGCTCGGTCGACCAAAACGAAATAGAAATTATACAAACAATGGCTCACTGCTTTCCATGGTTGCTCGGTGATATCTGCAGTGTATTCGCTACGCTACCCGACGTGTGGCAATTGCGAGTTGAAGTGCTCTTCATGTTGGGCGAATTGATGTTCGGATATCTCAGTAAAGTGGAGAGTCTTTTGAATTTGAACAGCTCCCGTGCTTTATTGCAACATGATTGGCAGAGTTGTTCCAACGCGAATCAGTCAGTGAGAATGTATTTCCAGTTACTGGACGCAGTTTGCGCTAGAGCATCGAAAGGCAAGAAATGCATAGCAGATCTGATCAAACAAAGTCTCACGGCTCACGGGCATCAACCAGTCAAATTAATATTGAAGAGTAAAATGATGCACAACTATCTCAAAAATAGTATTGATTGTCCTGGTCGTGACAAAAAATTTCCCGATCAGCCCTTTTCGCAGCTTACAAACATGATTCCCAGCAATTGTGATTTGGCTACAACCTTCAGTACTGTGCACATATGGAAAAACTTTGTCGGTTTTCTGCAAAAAATGTACGACCTAAACGCAGAGTCGTTCGCTGCATACGCGCTGTGTCCGGACCAAAACGACTTGTTGATTGTGTTGTTCGACGACATAAGTACTATTCAGCAATCTGCAGCTGATCAATTGCCGTCAATGCCGTGGAATTCTAACTACGCCCACCCCGACGAATCTACATCTCTGTCCGTTTCAATGGACGCATTAGCCGGCCAATCGTTACTACAAGGCTGGCGAACTGCTAAACACACACTTTACGGCAATGGCTCCAAGAATTATTTGCTTCAACGAGCACTAAGCAAAACTCACATAACCCAATCATACATGTACGGATTTATAAACGACATCACTAAGGACGTCACGTGTACAGCAAGACTTTTGCGAAACCTCACCACCATAAACGGAGATATGGAAACAATTGCGAAAGATTTATGTCAGACCGTACGTTCGACGATGGTGCAAGCTATGCCGACCGATTTGCTGCTTGGTGCATTGAACATCTCCCGAATCGCTGAAAGTTTCGGCATTAATTCGAAGCGTCCTTTCATGGAGTTCTTAGTACGCAACGAACCTGTCAAAATGTCGTTTAAAGGCGTTGTTGATGTGCTACTAAACACTATGCGCAAAAATGCCAAACATACTGCCATCGATGAGTACGTGTTTCTCCATCGCATGTGTCACGTTCGTTCAGCATTGTGCGACTTTAACGTTATTGCTAACCTAGCATCACAAACTCTCCGGAAAGAATAGACATTGCTTATTCGAATGGACGTTGATAGTCTAGCATTCGTATCTCTTCCTTTCCAGTTTTTTTAGTGCATTTTACAACCGTCCACGATTCAGCAGCATGTCTATCCATCATATCAGCAGTTCTACGCATATGGTTTTGGTTGCGGTGCGCTCCTAACACGATCATAACCAACCTGGTATTCGCTAGTGGCACCAGCTTTAGAATTAGGACTGTAAGTTTTACAATTACCGAGTAATCCTAGAGCGAGCGTAATCAACAGCAACAAAGTGTCTAGAGACCAACTAGAACTCAATAGATGTGGAAAAGGCTTGATTCGAAATAGAAAAAATGGTTCGTGCATTGACGAGAACGTTCATTCCGAAAGTCTGGGTCTTTTGGCTAGCAAATATGTGACCCCTGCTGACAGTGCCAAAAGTGTACCGATTGGTACAGCAACGACCGAAGTAAAAGTGTTGATGGCGTTCGGTTGGCTTGCCGTGATCGCGGTTTCGTTTTTAACGGGCACGAGGCGGGGTTTATAAAGGGCGCGTGGTGGTTGGTCATTATAAGAAGCATTTCGCTTCATTCGGACAGTTGAATTCAACTTGATGTCGTCTGGGTACGGTGTTCGTGGTTTCATGGGCGTTTCAAAGTCATCGATTCCTCCCAGTGGTACAAATTCCTGCGAGTCAATTTTTTTATTTCCCTTACGAGGCGAATGGGACTCTTCAACGTCACGGCGTTTGCGCTTCAGCACAGATCTTTCAGAGAGCGGTTCAGACGGAGTTTCCAAGCGAATCTCGCTTATTAACTTCTGATCGAAACGCTTGAAATAACGACTGAGAACGTTTTCTTCTGTGGTACCGTTCCCGGTTTGATGATGCTTGCTATGACGCACTACGATGTTGTACTTCAGCGAACCATCGTTAGTAACATCGTCCACACGCGCTTTCGGTGCCATGTCATCAACGGGCGGTGCAATGAGAGCCAACACGAAATCATTAGAATATCGTAGCGTAGCGCGAAAAGCATGCACAGTATTTGAAGTCGAATCTTTCAAAGCAGCCTCGAGTGCCTGGCTGTACTCGGGGTATTTGCTCAAAACATCCCAATGGGTGATCTTATCCCTGCCTTTGATAGATGCAGCATTGATAACAACCGCACCCATTCGGAAAGGTTTGGAATCTCGTTCTTTCACCATGACATACGATAAGATCGAGGATGGTTCATCGTGTCGAACATTGGGATATTTCATTATCTTTAACAACTGCATGCCCTTGTTACAATTAACTTTAAACTCTTTCGTCACCAGTGCTTTGTCGATTATCGCTTCCGTGGCATCAACATCAGCCTCTGTATGATCATTAATAACCTCCGTCTGCGTATCATCCTGGGGCTCAATCTCTGTTGTGACAGGATCCGGCTCCGGTATGCTTTTTTTGATAGCTTGCCTTTTGTCTGCTGGTGGTTCATGATATTCTAGCAAGGAGTTTAGTCCTGAAACGGTATCCCGAAGCGGCCATGCCGCCTCGTAGGACGGAACATGTGCCCGATAAATCGTCAAGGTAGGCATGGGTTTCGAATAACAACAGCTTTTGGATAAATTCCACTAACCGGTGGAATGGTTTTTTTTAAATGGGTTTTTTTCACTGAGCCCGAATGCTATGCAACACAACGAAACTGACGGAACAGTGAACGAGTTGGTTTTTATCAAGACGTAAAAGAAGCGGGCGATCAGAAAATATCAAATATTTCTACATCCCTTGGTGGCGTAACCGCTTCATATCATAGAAGTTAAAAATGGTTAGTTATCAGCAAACTCCTTGGTGTGCAAACACCACGACGCAAAACGGCGAACCGGTCTTGAGCGATGCTCGCCTTATAAAGATCATTCATACCTTCTTCGAGCTAGACGATTTGAAAATGTCATGCAATGACATGCTAACGAAGGTATTAAGTGTGTTCAGAGATGCAATCGCGACTGGGGCTCTGCAGGAGATTTTGAATGGTTTCATGTTATTTTTGTGTGGTAAAAGACAGAAGCATCATGGCTCGCCTATCCCACGTATTGTTACCTACTGGGACTTTAAAATCTTGATCGCTGGTCTTTTAAAGAGATTTTCCCATGACAAAAGTCTTAAAGAAGTCTTGGATACCTATGACGACACCGGTGTCGTGGACCGTATGGTGACCGGCGGATATAGCTTGAGACTAAACAGCAACATAATATCAATGATGGACACAGCGCCTTACGCGGGAATAAGACTGTTGCCTCCTACTAAGTTGGTGGTTCTAGATCCAAAACAAGCTGCGGTGCTCGTTTTCCTATTTCGCACATACTACTCAAATAATACCGGCATCGAAGATTCGGCTGTACGTAGCTTCATAGGAATGTTGGAAAAAATAGACGAGACCATACAAGGATCGATTTCGGCAAAAGAATCAGACTTTAGACCGGTCAAAAACGCCTCGCGAAAAGCTATAGAAGCAGCTCATCATGACTCCAGTTTGGTTGTTCGAAAATATATACTAGGCCAATACTCATATATATTCTCTATGCTGAATCAATGTTTCCTGCGATATGACTTCCTTAACACCAGCAAGTTGCCGTCATCCCACCCGCGATGTCAAACAAAACAGCTTGTGCTCAACTATCTTGCCTCATTCATGGGACTACCTTCGCAAGCCTGCGAAGTGCTGATATGGGTTTCATACGTGAATGAAGTTGGAGCCGTGACATCTCTCGAAAGCATGTTGGACAGTGGCGCATCGAACGTGGAGTTCATAAGTTACATTGTTTTGCAGTCCCTTATGTTGATCCAATCGCCCAACAATAAAGGACAGACTTACAAGGAGCAATTTAAGGGGCAGCTTGGAAAAGTTAAGGACCTGTTATGGGCAGGAAGATACGAGAGTCAAAATCCGTACGATCCGGACGTGACTAGAAAAAATGACGAACTTTTGATGATCGATCCAACGAAACTTCAACGTCTCAGAGGTTTAGTTGCTATATTAGAGCGACAACTGAAGCCTTCTGAGAGTACTTAGCCAGCACTGGACACAAAAGAGCCGCGTGCATTTGGCGAAAAAAAAAAGCTTCAACGACAACATTATAAATCGTCCCTGACATTCGACATTGCGAAATTTGTTTCGTTGCTTCGCTTTTTCACGGGCTTATCGAGCGGCGATTTTGTTTTTTTATGTCGCGACTTTTCCTCTTCAATTTTTCGCATTTGCTTACTATGGGGTGGAGTTTCCACACTCTCTCTGTCACCATTTCGACCAATAACCACATGGACTTCAGCTTCATCCTCGTCTGTGGAAGAAGCCTCGGAGTCGAGATCCACGAATCGTCGTTTCCGGGAGCGATTGCTATCAGCGCTCTCCTGTGATGACGATTCGCCGGTTTGGTAGGCATCGTCAACAACTCCGTCGGAGAGTTGGAGGAGTTTCGGCACCTGCTTACGCCGTTTTGAATCTTTCGACGCCTTCGTATCAGTGTTGGATGGATTTTTCACAATGTTAATAACTTCGTTCAAGCAATGCAGCCCACTGAATAATCCGACGCTGGCCAAAACAACATTGTTGAACAAGTCGAGTGTTCGCTGAGTCGTAGATGCTCCAAGAACATTGCTCATCAAGAACGATAAGGACTGTAAGCTATCGGGTACCGGCGAAGATTTCCGGAAAGATGATCGGACAGCATTCTCCATGGTTGTTGAGAAAATATCTGAGCGCAGAGCACAACTAGCGAGCAGGAACGATATTTAAGCTTGCGATTGTTTGATGTTAGTCTGCAATGCATTGTCTTTGTGAAGATCTTTCATAAAATTACGTTTAATTTCCAACAAGCTTTGCCGACCGCTAGGTTGAACACATCTGAAGACGGGTCCGTGGTTTGTTTAACATCAATTTGCCACTCGACAATATAACGATTTTTTAGTAACAGCGTTATCAAAGCACGTTTCCTTTTGCGTTGAAAAAGCTTATCATTGCTCCGACCGTTGTAAAAGACAGGCACCATGTCGACTGTCAGCACACCATCTCAAACCGAGCTTGAAGCTATAAGAGAAGGTGCTTATGGTGGAACCAGAGATAAGGACGTCAGTGAGAAACTTGATAATTCAGATCATAGACTTGGGAGCCCTGTGCGGAACGGATCAGAACATAGATCGTTCTTGCAGTAACACATCCGTCTGCATTCCGAGTGATTCGGAATAATTAGCATTGCATAAAAAATTATATAAATCTTTGGATGAACGCGAAATTTATAGCTTATCACGATCCCTTACGATTCTATAACTGTGAATTCTCTAATGGCACTTGCAGCGGAGTTCGCTGTAGAATTGCAGAACATTGTCATGTGCATTTTGCCTGAAATTCCATCAATTTTCTATAGTATTACATAACGCCATTGTTGTTTTGCTGGTACAAACTTGGCCACGCTGCAACTGGTTCATAAATGTTCATAAAACTCACTTCCGACGGATGGATTCTGCAAGTTGTCTCGTAATTAGAAAAAAAAACCGTTGTGATCGACATATTGGACCGGTTGTCTGGTAAAGCCGAGAGCGATAAAATAAGGTTCGTTACGTATTAGCTAATATGTATTCGGACATCGACTTTAAAGCATTCGTAACAGGTTGAATTTCCGGCGGTACCGATTCAGGGTTTTGCATTTCCATGAGACACTTGTGAACTTTGACGGCTGATTCTACAATGGCTTCTGAATTGTTTTTGTCGTAATGGCGCCTGCATATCACATGGAGTGTGGACTTCTTCCTCTCTTTTATTTCTTCCATTTGTTGTCAAAGGGTACGAAGGATAAAATCCTGAAGTCGACTCGTTATGTGTGTTTTCACTATGCTAACGCCGTTTCTCAATTCGTTCACAAGTGATGCTGATTGTGCAAATATGGTCGATGATTCGTCGATGTTGTTGTCGTTAAAAATCCATTTGACAATTCCAATCAATTTTTTTTTGGTTTTTCATGGAAAATGCATTGCTGTTGTGACCATCCATCATAAAATAACGTTTAATTGCAAACAAATTTTACCGACGGCTAGGCAGAACACACTTGAAGACGTGTGCACGGGTTATGAAACGTCAATTAGGCACTCCACAATATAACGATTTTTTGTTGCAGGATTACCGAAACATATTTTCTTCCACGTTGAGAAAGCTTTTCATTGCTTCGACCTTTGTAAAAGACAAGCAGCATGACGAGTACCAGCGTACCAACTGCCGAAGAGGCTGAGTCGATAAAAGAAGGTACCGTGAACGCTATGATGTTGGAACCTCTCGCAAGAATGGCACTGAAAAAAGCAATATCCTACGCAATAACCGAACTGGAATCGGAGGCATGCCAATTAATTATACGCCGAATAGCTAACAAATTCGCTCAAAAGGTTGTAACTGAACTTGCTGTGCGAGCCGTTGTAACAGGCCTGAGCAGCCAGGTACTTCCTGCTATATTAGTGGCCATGGGGCCAATCGGTTGGGTGATTGACGGGCTCACGTTTGGATTCACGATAATTGCCATGATATACGATCATTATGATCCGAAAAACTTCAAAGTAACTTATTTTCGAAAAACGATTGAGAATATGTTGAGGGATGTCGATGATAAAGCGAAATACGATTGGTACAAAGTTGCAAAAGGAGCCAACCTCGACTTTGATTATCCCGTTGAAATTAACGGTGTGGACATATTCGACGCGCGGGAATGGAAGGTTGACGTGCAAAAAGAACTTCAGAACAGTCTGACATTTGCGGACCAGCTTGTATCAAATCTTACCACTAATTCGCGTGGGGAGATCATAGACTTGGAGGCCCTGTGCGAAACAGATGAGGACATAGACCGTTCTTTGTTAACACATCCACCTTCCTGGAACCACGCTGTCCAACGTTCCTTAGAAGAAATTATTCCGAGCCAAAAAAGAGCGAAAGTAATACACGAAGAATTGGATCAAGAATGTAAGCTATTGG
Source organism: Diadegma fenestrale (assembly GCA_037043255.1). Taxonomy (NCBI): domain Eukaryota; kingdom Metazoa; phylum Arthropoda; class Insecta; order Hymenoptera; family Ichneumonidae; genus Diadegma; species Diadegma fenestrale. The sequence continues at coordinate 3,569,739 of CM073316.1, forward strand.
AAAGATTAGTACCAATGGGCTGGATCAGTTTGTTAAGCGTTGGCGTCACGATAGCTTTCTGCGACCTGTCAATAAGACAGAAATCCAACTTTTATCATCGGGCTACTGACAAACCTACGGGATTCATGAAACATGGAGGATAGAAATGATGCATATATTGGTGCTCGCGCACCTGGTCCTTCTCATGGTGCGGTACACTACGGCTCTCTAGAAGCTGACATTCTACCGAATGATGGATAATCTTCCATGTTATTAAGGAACATCATATTTACAAGAAAAGTTCGTTCGTAGCTCTGTGGAGATCGTCACGTATTTGATACCTTTAATTATGTTTTGTTTTCGAAGCGAATCTTGCTAGAGCGATGAAACGTCATGGTCACGTTTCAGCTTCTCCTAAACCTTTTTTTTGCACCTATTGCCAGCATCACACTAGTAAACCTCAAGATGACAGCGGCGACGATAATAAAAACAGACGAATGTCTTGCCTTCGACACCGTGTCACTGCCATGTGCCACGATCAAGAGCCCGAAAATGATAACGTTTTCTGGGCAAAAAAACTTTGACATCGGCTTTATTCACCCGGGGCAAAAAGTTCATACGGTTGAAGAGGCTCTCCGTTTGATACGAACGTCAGTCTCTTGGACAACTTCATCCGCTGATAAAATCAGAGAGATCCTACGAACAATCGGCACATGGAAATTCCCTACGCCGCGTAGAAGTTCTAATATATTTGAAATAACGTACAGATTTGCATTGCAGCACTTTTATCGGTATTGCTGTATCAGCGAGGGCACTAAATTAATCTACGACGAGACTTACTTCAATGACTTGAATGATTACTTGGGTGAAGATGGTTATGTCAATGGTCAAATAATGTGGCTCCCGCCAGCCTTGATCTGTGAAACACTGTTGTTCATCAAGGAATATGATGAAACTATCGATTACAAGCCGGAAGACGATCAGGAAAATGCAAACGATTCGGCGATCGATAAACTGGACGGGAGCTCCGTCAATATATTGAAAATCAAATCGGCTGCACAGAGTCCTACAGATTCCAAAGCCAAAAGAACTTTCGGGGCCAGTGTGGTCACTACGAATTACTCGGAGGCCAAGAACATCATATTGAGTTTCATCAAAGAGGTTCTCACCATAGAATCGCAAGTGAACACTTCGGTCCTACAGTTCTTTTCGAAACAATGGCTCAGCAACGTGTACAGAGGATGTTACCAGTTTGCCTCGAAAGAAGCATTCTGCATGTTCTTCAACAACATTTGTGTTTTCGAATTTTCGCAACATATAATGTTTCGCGTGCCTGATATCCGCGGAGCTTTCACCAGGAGACTCGTAATTCCCGAGGTAAACATGAAAAACGTGCAGAAACGAAACAACGGCATTGTGAGCAATTCCAGCCAGCAAAAAGTCAAGGAAGGCACCAACGAGGAAATTGCCGATATTTTGGGCGTGATATGCGGCATGAAACTTGTCGAAGATGTTCCCAGCTCAGCCATGGATAAACTCGCAATGAAAAAGCTAAATCGGATACCATCGATGGTTATTCGCATGTGTCCAAACAGTGATGACTCCACATCTGGGGGTGGTGGCCAATTCAGAACGGCTACCGAAATATTGGGTGGAATCGCGAAGGGAACTGTCGGACGTTCGCAAGAGAGTGCCATCGATGATCACGCAGTATTGCCGAAAAAACGACGAGGTACCAAAACATCTCGATTGAGGAAGTGACTTACAAGTGACAAGGTGACCGGCTCATTGATCGCTAAATTGCCAATTATGGCAAAGATGTGAACAGAGCACATAAGAATGTTTCTGTGATCGTGGATGACGACGATGGAAAGAATACGACGAAAAATATCATTGATCGAGTCAAGTAAACTATCGCAGACACAATGAGAAACGTGGATGACTTTTTTCAAATGACTTACCGCTTGCCATTAGTGGTTCTCCCAAACGCAACCCACTGTTAAAAACAAACGATCCACGAACGGTTGCGTCAGCTGCAAAAGTCCCGACAAAGTTTCATGATGAGGCAATCACGTTGTTCTCTCGCGTGCTCGTTTTATTCCTCTCTGTACGAACGTTTACGAGTGATGCTCGACGACCACATCGCATCTCCATCGTGCTTTCCCATGACCGCAATTCTCCTAAGAGAAAAAAAAACGACAATAATCCTCTTGAAGAATCATTTGTTGCTTGTCATATATGTTCAGACTTATAAGAGCTTCTGGCGCTGTTTCGACATTCTGTTTTTAAGGCAGTCGTCACAAGTCATTGTGATGAAATTTGAAATTTCAGCAGCTTCGTAGTTGCGCCGTCCGTTCCAATCTCGTAGCAAAATCAACTCGAGCAAGCGTCACGGCCGCTGGGGTTCGCGAGGCAACTTTTTGCTCTGACAGCTTTCGGAAATTTTGATACAAGCTCATGTGACTGTCAATAGAATAGATCGTAAATGCTCTGCGGCCAGTTCTCAGATGCACGACACTTGCAGGAGACGTTTCTGCTGTTTTCGAGCTGTTTGACAAAGTTTTTCTCAGCAGCGGTTGTTGCTCGGTCGAATGCAACAGCAAAGGCAAGGTCGGCAAGCGGAGGCATATTGGTTTTTGTCTGAAGTGCGTTGAGACTGGGAGACAAACCGGATGCTCTTTTTTTTATGTGGAATAGAAGATGTTGCCACAATTTGACATTAGCCCCCTTTCGCTTTTTCAACTCGGAGCTTATGTCATCGAACCAAACGACGAACGATGATTGACTGTCGTCGGCTTTGACGACTTTACGAAACTTGATGAATTTGTCAAACAAGCAGTGCACTAATTCGTACTCAACAAGTTTGCTCCGGTCGATTGACGACTGAATCTCTGAGCCGGTACTTTTAACGTTAATGTGCATTAAGCTGGTGTATCCTTTACCACACTCGCCGATACAGCTTGCAATCGCTCCAGGACTGTACGCTTGGCGTTTGGCCGCCAACGGTGGGCACTCGTCATACACATCTTCCACGAGTGTCAAGTACAGTTTAGTGAGTCCAAACTTGTCCATCATTTTCAAGGGTTCAATGAGACAGACCGCGTGACACTCAAGGTGCAAAGAACTGAGCGCTGGTGTATAGAGGTTGGTCTCGTCGTGGAGGAAGTTGTAATTGAGCGAACAAACGTGAGTGAGCTTTATGGTCTTCAAAGAGAAACATCTGCTCAATATAGTGTAAAGGAGCATTGAGCCATTATCGCAGATGCTGAAATCCAAAGAGATCTCGCTGAGTTTGCTCCATGCGCAGGATAAGTCCGCCAAAGCTCGAGGAGGGCCGTTGTAATATTCTAAACGTTCGTTTCTATTGTACACGATCGCTCTCACCTGGGCGATGTCGGTATTGGCTTCGTTCGGTAACGTCAACGCAGTAAGCGCATCCAATTCCGTGAAGGCAGGCACATCGCTTATACTGGCAACAGCCAACCGTGTCAGCTTTTTCATCATTTTGTCGAAAGCGTTGGTGACATCTTTCACGATGCTGGGTGACGTTGGTGGAACTTCAGCGTTTGCGAGCGGGATGTTTATCTCGAATGCAGTGACCGATGCCAGGGAAATGCCCAGGTTGAACAACATGACAGCGAGATTGGTTCTCGTTGCGTTCTTCGTATCAAGAGACTTGAACGATATTACCAACTCTGAGGTGTACACTATGACCGGCCGATACTCCATGCGATCAACGAAGTAGTGCACCATCGTTGGCACTGCTTCGCGATGCCAATCATGGAAGCTCGAGCTGCATTCTATTGTCAAGTTTTTCAACGCGTTTGGCGCAATGTTCCTGCGTTTGTTAAACGCAAACTTACAATTACGAAAATGCAGTCCACATAAACACAGTTTAACTACGAGCCCTAGATCGACCTTGGTGCAGTCAATTAACGAGATATTTTCACACAGGAAACTGTTTTGGTCTGCGCAATTGTAAAGCGCTTGCCAAAGGTGTGTAACGTTGCAGTTTGCGATAATAAGGTGGATGTTACTAGTCGAACAACGCTCGTCGTTCCGTCCGTTGTCGGTTGAGTAGCCTTTCCCACCGCTGCTGCTCATGACCGCTTGCAAGATTGTATTGAAAAGATCGTCGACTACGAGCGGTTTATTTCGGTCTACGAGATGCGCGGTGAGTCGATTACAGTCCAACGTTACAACACGTACTTGGGCCAGGATACATCGAACCTGGATGTCCAGGTTGTTGAGAAAAGACGCATAATCAACGTCGTTGTGCGAGGAGTGTTTAACGTGTCGAAACATGGGTTTAATGAAACTATGCACTTCGATAACAAGATGTTGAGCGTAATACTTGTGAACCCATTCCTCTGGGTCAGGATTCCCTTTCCCATATCGAATTACGTGTTTCACCAAACCACCAACTTTGTCCATTGCATCAACGTCTTTTTACACCAACAACGCGAATCACCTTCAAAGTCATTCGAAATAATTAGCAAACGCATAAAAAATAGTATAAACATTTGGATAAACATGAAATTTATGGCTTATCGCAATCCCGTCGATGAACGATATATGAAATGGAAAATATAAGGATGCAAGGAAAGTTCCATGACTCTGAATTCTCCAACGGCACCTGCAGTAGCGGGAGAAGCTAAGATCAACGCAAAGACTGAGTTTGTTTCAGAATTGCAAAACATTATCAATCAAGGTGGCAAATGTGCATTTTGCCTGAAATTCTATTAATTTCCCATCGCGACATGTCGCCATTGTTGTTGACTACTGCTACAAACTCGGTCACGTTGGTATGGTGGCATGTGCCATGGCAGAAATAGATCATGAATGACATTCACTCCCGACAGATGAATTCTGCAAGTTGTTTCGTAATTGGACAAAAAACCTTTGTGATCGATATGTTGTTGGGCAGACTGCATGATAAGCTGAGAGCGATAAAAAAAAAGGTTTGTTACACATCAGACTACTATCGAATCGAACATCGATTTTAAAGCGTTCGTAACGGCCTGGGATTCCCGCAGTAACGTCGATTCAGTTTTTTGCATACCCCGGAGACCCTGGTGTACTGTGACGGCTGATTGTGCGATGTTTGCCGCATTGCCTTGGTCATAATGGCGTGTGTGCTCCTATTCGTCGTCAAAGGGTATGGAGAAAATCGTCAAATCTTGTGGGGCGTTCTTCGTACTGTGGGAGTCTTTGAATATTTGCAGTCAAGGCGTCGGTTTTTGTGATGTTGGCGTCGCTAATCTTCGGAATGTCTTGTTTGCGTCGTCGTGCTATTTGATGCTTCAATCTTCGAAATTTGGTCTCTTGAAGTATTTTTCGTTGCGTGTCTGTCTTTCTCGTAATGTCTCGTTTTCGTCGTTAAAGCTGGGATGCTAAGGCCGTTTATCTGATTCGTTCACACGAGATGTTGGTTGTGGAAATGAGGTCGATGATTCGTTCATGTTGTTGTCGTTAAATATATCCATTTGGACAACTTGGATCAATGTTTTCTTGTTTTAGTTTAACTTGAATTCATGTCTAGATAGTTCGACTGAGAAGAGTCGTCAGACTGTATCAGATTATAAGCATTTACTCCACCGTTTATAATACTGCACGTTGACGTAGCTGCACCCGCGATTTTAGCTATCAACAGGTTATTTTTATTCTCCGGGGTTTCGGCTATCTGGAAAATCTCGTAACAAGTAAGCACTGACAGACTGGCGCCCAGCAGACTCGAACCGACGGACAAGTAACTCATCGTTGATAATTCAAAGTTTGTGCTTTCCCACTGAGGATAATGCAACTGTAAGGCCGTGACTCGCCGCCCGTGTTTATATTTTTTAGTTTTCTTGGATCAAAGTCGATTGTCACGATCAAATTAATTCCAAGTTCAAGCAGTCGTTTCTCACAACTTCGGCACTTCCAGTAACTCTATATCCGCTCTAATTGCTTGCCTGGCGAGTCCACACGCATACCTTTGACAAACGTTCGATAATCAAACTCACGATGTCAAGATCTCGTCTTTCTCCGTTGCTGTCACTGCACGGACCATGGAATCAGTACATCTTGGATCCTTTGATCCACGAAAGTCATTCCTCGTCTTCGTTGACATGTTTCTTCCAAGATTCGCAGAAGCCGCTGTTGAAGCATCTCAACAACGAGAGGACGGTCTCGACAGCAATTTCATGCACATGAAACTGTTAATAGGCTCTTATCAGCGATCAGACGTTTGTTCTGAAAAGTTGCCTGCGCACGCGTGCCGGCTCCTTTCATTGATATCTTGAAAACGTGACCTCTGCGGTAATCAGTACAGGTTAACAAAGGTCTCGGAAAACCTAAGTGACTTGACGGTGCCGACAACCATTTTCAAAGGTTGCCGTTGATCTAGCTCCAGCGGTTATGTGGATATCACATACGCTGGAAAGACATAGTTCGAGCAACTGAGAGACGGAGAATCGAGTCGATTGAGGAAACAATAATTTTTGGTGTAGCGCGGAGGCGTTATGTCTTGGCTCCGATAACGCTGGAGAAGCTAATTACTCATTATAATTGAGAGGGTCAATGTCAGTCGACGTATGAGTACCACGTCGAGTGATCTTCACGCAATGAAGCAAAGAAGAAGTGGAAATTGCTGATGGGACATACAGACGTTGTGGTGACGTCAGGAAACATAACGTGAACGTGGCAATTCTGCGGTAGCCATTTACTAATCAACTTGTGAGATTGCGAAACAGTTGGCCAATCTCTTATCACAGTGTTGATTGCGATCCTAGTCCGCATGGTTTGCATTAAACCCTTTGTTACGGCGTGCTGCTGGTGAAGGCGCGCCGTTGTAAATATTTTGCGTTTAAGCGGCCGTCGATCAGTCTTCGTAATCTACCGAGTGTATAGATATGACGCTCGCACGAGCGGAATGCAGCGGATAAAAAAATTACCATGGAGCTTGCAAGTTAAGTCATTCTACGATCGCATTTCAAGATTTCTACTCTATGCTTTGGCGATTTAATTAATCTGGTCCAAATTTCGTTCAGGCATATCTTCGAGTTTTTGCTTTAGTGGATATTCAACAGTCCGCTCGCATGTTCATGCCAAAGCAGTGTTTAGAGTTTCGCTATCGGAGACGCTATCAACCGTCGACTTTGGATTAACGATCGAGTGACACGGAACCGTTGTTGATTGAACGCAGGAGCCTTTATACCGCCTGCAGAATCTTTTTCTAACTTTGCAGCTCTCATGCTTCCATTACCGAAGGTCCAAGTCTTGGAATGTGCGTTCGAAGTTCGAGTGTAGTAAACCAAGCGATTGGAAGTAGGCAATCAGTGAAGCGAGGGTTTGGCGTTTATGTTTCTCGTTGTTGTTTCGTTGTTTATAAATATGGCATTAACCATGTCTGATACGAAAGACATGGTGCAGTCACTTTATCACTTATGGCGGTGTTACTGTCTCTGCATATCTTTGAACACATCCGATGTAACAAACGACTGATAGGCTTTTTCGTTGAATATGTCGTCCCTCACGCGTCCATGTACGCTGGCGTTGAAACGTGTTCTCGCGGCTTCGTCAAACTTATCTTTTTCAAGGCGTGCCTCGGCTTCATCTTTGGCGAGGCGGTATTCGTAATATACGCCACCGGATAAGCCAGCGACAGCGCATAAGATTGTTAACGCCATAATCGTGTCGAATCCGCTCGATTACCATGATAACTGATTTTTTTCATCCGCGTGTCGAGTTGATTGTTTAACACGACAAGTTTGTTCAGCGCGACGCTTCGAACTGGTTGAGCATCAATCTTTTATCTCTTTTTGCCAACGTCTCAATGTTCGGATTAGGAAAACCATCGGGATGAGTACTTTTGTTAAAAGCACCTCAAGTTACTTACTGCGAGGCTGATCGTGAGCGTTTCCAGCGGACTCGAGTCTCGCAGGCTATTCCGAAAGCGCCACCGCGTCTTGTACCTATTTTTCGAAACATTACTCTCCAGTAGGTGTACGGCAGTGTTCGAAAGAAACTTTCGAGATGGTCAAGTTCATCGACGAGTTTATCTTCCAGGCACTGAGTACGAAGGATCAGCCATCTTCGCATCTGTTCCCTCGCAAATGTATGGTTTCGCGGGCCAACGCAAAGGGCTTTGACGCGCTGGATTTATTCGCCGCCTCCTACAAACCCCAGATTGGACAATACAAATGTTTTCAGGAAAAAAATGGTTGTGCGCCCGAGGAAGGATACCCGTACAGAATCGTGGTCGATCTCGATTCGAGCGACGAACATCTTCTGCAGAGTCTTCTCTCTGAAATCGGCAACCTACTGGAGAAACTTTTGTGCCAGACAAATGATTTCAAAGTGATGATATGCATCATGCGAAAACAACAGACTGGTCGCTTCCACATACATCTCTTGAATGTAGTCACCAACGATTTGGCAACTTATAAAAACTTCTTGATAATGTTGCATGAAAAAATACAAGCTGTAGATAAGGGTGCAGGTGTAAACTACTTCATGGTGTTCGGCGCCATTAAAGCTTACAAGCTGAATGTCAACCCAACAACGCCAGTGGCGGATCAGTGCTATTTGCCATGGAAGTTATGCTGCACAGAACCGAGTGAGATTAAGTTAAACAACTTTGTCGATTTGCCAGCGTTTACCGGAGGCTCCTGTGACGAGTACTGCGAAGATATATACAACTACTTCAAAAAGCACTTTGACCCATTTTCGTGCAAGACACTTTTCCATGCGCTGTCTCTCCACAGACGTTACAATCCAGATTTCGATGTGATACTACCATCCTGCCAGGACAGCCTCGCACTTTGCACGAAGAGACGCGCCAACGAAGAACTCGATAGCGAGGGGAAGAAAAAACTTCGTACATCGGCCAAGAGCGACCCGATAAATCGAGCCAAAGAATCCTTCTTTGAAAACGTGCTGTTCAAACTGCCAAGAAACTACTACGAGGAATACGACTCTTGGATCGGTATTGGTAAAATAATCGCGTACGTTAAGCGGAATTATGGATTACATCTGTTCCATAAATTCAGCGCGCAGAGTCGTAACAAGTACGACGCGGAAAAAGTCACTGCAACGTACGAAGGTCTGTTAGAAGCGATTAAGGTGAACCAGGGCGATGTGGAGGATGAACCAGCGATTCGCACGACCTCGGCATTGCGCACGCTACTCTTGGGCAGCAACAGTATAATTGATCAGATCGAACATAAAATGTTTTACAAATGGAAAGGGGATACGCACGCCATCGTTGGAGCCGTGAATTGTTGCATTCAACAAATGTCACCCATGTTAACATTTCCCCATCCATTGAACGCCAACTACTTGTTTGCCATTGAGTTTTCTCGCTCGGACGGCGCGTACAGGATTTCCCACGATACCTTTATACAATCTTTCGGCGGACAACGAGCTACGATCGATGCTGGGGTCGAACGCCATGAACATTACGAACGGATACTAGAATGTTTCATTTATCTCGCCATCAAGTATTACAACGACAACCACCGTTTCTTGCGCATGTACTCAGCTCATGGAATCCTAGATTCAACTCCGTTCAAACTAAAGAACCATCTGCATGCAAAAAATAACGCAGAAGACATGCGCTCCTCGCAATATTCATTTTACCGGAGAGCCGTTGTCCAAAAATTGAATAAACTCAAGAAACGTTGGTTCCTGGCTCAGACCAATGGCGCTGCTACAACCTCCAGGAAAAATAATAAACGCTTGTGGAGCAAGCTCTACACAGAATTTGAATTCCATCGTGCACTACAGTCTGCACGTAAATGCGGACGATACCCGCAATCAGTGTTGGTCAAAGCAGTTACTCGTTCCGGCCCACCGAGAACTTCACCATAATTGAATACCCAATGACTAAAGAAACTTTTTTTCTCACCTCTCAAGTTGTTTTCGTTGCGACGCTTCCGCATGTGTTGCATTGCTTCAGCATCGTTAACGTCTGGGCCCGCGCGTGTTGCTGTTGGTTTCCACGAGCATGCAATCCAGAACTGCACTCTTCGCTGCAGACGGAATTGCGGCTTCGTTAAGGCATTATGGTAACGACTTTGCCCAAACAGTAGCAACGCTGAATCGGAATTAAGCACATGGAACGTCCGAGCGTGCTGGATGTCCGTGATGCTCATGTTTGGGAAGCAAAAAAGCCAAAAATTGTTCAAGATTAGAGAACATACTGCGATGCGATAAAACTTTTGTTAACTACCAAACAAGATACAGACATAAAAATCAATTGTTGCGTACAACACGTTCCCGAACAGGTGTCACGGCATGTTTCGTGATTTGTTAACTACCCAGACTAGAATATGATTTTTTTGCGATATACGCTTGATTCTCGATCGAAAGCAATCCCACGGATCGGTCACCGCGCACAAATGATGTCGAAATTTGGACAATCCTTCCACGCATAGTTAATTGCACACGAATCAAACGTAGCGGAGATGGATTTGTATTGGAGAATTTTTATCAGCGTAGAAAAATATTGCTAACGGTTGTCAATTACCTGATGAGTGAAACCGATTCGCTGCATCAGTCATCGCCATACACTTATTGCAATGCACGAAATTACTCGTAGTCGTTGCTTTTTTGAAAGTCGTGATGTGTCCGTAGAAGTGATGAAAGAATGTGGATTCGCGATCCTCACAATCATGATATCAACACGTAGTTGGTTTTCGTAAAAGATTTTCTGCGCGGCCCGTTCTACGATCAAAGTGTTTGCGCCTTGCGGAACTTGGTTTCCGCAGACAATCGTGTCGTGATAGTAAATGAATAACGCGATGCAATTAGTACAGAGTTATTTGACCAGACTGTTCTATGAAATCAACCATGGTGTATTGTCCCTTTGTTTGTTCCATCATCATGACGTTAACAACCAAGCTGAGATATTTGAAGAGAGTTTGAGTCGCGAAACGTTGATTTCCCTTCATGCAAGAGGATCCTTCGATAAAGGATGTCATGTCGTCACACGGCAAATGTTGCATGTACATGTCCAGAAAGGCTGATGTGATTGGGTAGACATTGTTTTTCGTGTTGAAATATACTAGGTTTATCAATGGCAGTAAATGTTTTATGCCGTCCATGGGTTGTTCATTGAAGTAGGCCATTTTCTGCACGTAGGCGAAACAGAATATAGTGAAGGTGTCATGGGAACCTTTGCCATGTAATCGCAACAACGGACTTTTGCATGACAGGGCACGATACTTTGCAATTTCCTCAGGTTTGTTCCACTCCAACTTAATTGGAGGTAACTCGAAACTGGAGCAGATTGCATTTAATAACTGGAAGTAGAGCACGTCGGAGATCGATACCGATCGGTCGTTCTTCAGAATCATTAGCAAATATAGCAAGGTCGCGTAAGCAGGTTCTAAGCCAGCTGCTTCTATCTGTCTGACAAAGTTCAATTCGTTGATGTATTTATATTGGAACATGTCACTGGTGGATCTCCCGAAAATATCCTCCTGTCTGTAGGTTATAAAGAGGTTGCGGAACTTGAAACGGTCTTCCGGATTGGCCATAGGGAACTTGGATATCTCGTGAGCGGCAAACACTAACAGTTTACTGTTGACCAAGGATTTAGCTTGTAGCTTCATTTCGTCACAGAGCGAAAAGACTTGCGATATGAACTTATGGGTTTTGGCCGCACATGGACATTGCAGCATCGTCTTACTGCTCAACAGCAAAAGAGCGCCGATCGAATACATCGACAGCTTGAATACTCGCTTGACAACGAAATTCTTAGGCTTTTCGTTCTCTTCGTTGTATTTACATTTCACATTAGAATCGGGCCGGGCATTGAGAATGCCTTGTAATTTCTTCAACTCTTTTCCGTTGAAGACTTCCTTGTTGAGAATGTCTGTGTAATATTTCATCGATATTAGGCCAGTTATAAATTCCCAAGACAAGGAACCTTGCTGCTGGTCCGAAGTCTGTAATCGTTCAACGTCCGTCACGGAAATCTCGTGGAACGGAGTCGTTCCCAGATTTTTCCATAGCGTTTTTTGCAGCAGCGACTCGGGGATTCTCTCGTTCACCAATTCTATTATCGTCGAGTGCTTCCGTTCATCGGCCGGCAGATATTGCACGATCGGCTCGAACAGCCCACGCGCTGATTCCAACACGCTATTCACGTAAACGTAACTTTGCCTCTTGTCCAGCTTGAAGAGGCTACACAGCCGGGAATCGTCGGTGCCAAGAAGACGATGTAAGAGTTGGTCAAGCGCGTCGAAGACCACTCTAGTGTCACGTAGGTTTCCGGACAGTTGAAGAGCAGACAAAAGTGATTTGTAGGGAAGCTCCGTTTTCTCTAAAGTATCCAATTGTTTGACAACAAGCGGCAAGTGTTTGTGGAGAGCTGATCGGAACGTATCCATGTCGGTTTTCATGCTATTGAAAAAATATAGCAATCGGCATAGACTTTTGAGATATTTCCATGTCATGGGTTTGTGCGAATCTTCTATGGGTATTCGAAAATGTATGTCATCGTCGATCAAATGTTCGAAGCGGCCATCGTAAACTTCATCTCTCATGATAACCTCCGGCTTCAAGAGAAATGTGTAAAATCTATACATCTCATCACCGGGCCGTGGCACTGCGAGATCGAGTTTGTTTTGTTCGATATCGCGGTCACTGTGCAGACGACTCGATACGTGAGCATAGACCCATGAAGCCAGTATTTTTCGCAACGAACTCATGATTAACGTGCTTTTCTTTTCCCGTCCCTGCGCGCTCGATCATTCAATAATCACAAAAAAATAGTTTAACTATTTTCTCGCGCGTTAATGGCACGAAGTTGTTGCTGACCTCGAGTACGCTTGCGTTATCAGTCGAGTGATAACGTAAACGTGATGATGAGCGACGTGGGAGCGATGTCGACAACCGCATTTGCGTATTTTGTTCGCACGGACGCTGTGGGCCTGCGAAGCTGATGAAATAACTTAGTTTTTTGTAATAATGACTGTACCGTAACGCTAGCGAGGAAAAGTACACCGCAACGACGCAATGGAAACTTTAATGTTTATGGCCAGCGGGACCTTGGCGATTTCGCAAATTATTCGAAAAGGTCTCGAAGCCTCGAACCGAACGGAAATGGCAAAGATAACCGGGATCGTGCCACGTCGCGTGTCAAACGAAAAGAGCGAAAGCCTTTTCCATACGCCGTCCACCTTTTTCAATAAGTCTACGGATAATCCTATCCGACCCACCATTCAGATTGAAGAATTGGATAAACCGTGCGAAAACGGTCATGATTGTACCGTTCGATTCGGCGATGAATTTGCTTGTGTTGGCTTGGACAGACCGGTTCGAATGCATATCAGCGTCGAGGATGTTACAAAGACAGTTATTTTCGGTGGTGATAGCAAGCCGAGCGCCGCGAACCGCGACGATGTTGCAAAGAGTATTGTTTTCGGCGGTTACGGAAAAACGGGCATCAAGAAAGAAACTGACGATCGCAAGCGATGCATACCTGTTGGAAAATCGCGACGGGTTGTCACGTGCAACCCGCTCACCTCCATCGCAGTCTGTTCGGTCGTCTACTCTCATAAAACGGGTCGTTACAATGCTCACTGGGTTTGTGAAAGTTTGTACCCGGATATGTTTGGCGAAGACCCGGAAACTGGCGATATAACTAAAAGTCGCGCGTGCGGCGAAGCCGAAAACCGGGGACGACTCATACACGAAGCAAGCCTCTTGCCGTGGGATCAACATTACGAACGTCACGGATTATACGACCCTATCGATTCTCTCAAATGCGAGTGTTACCCATTTCCCTTTAACCCCGAAGAAAGAGATACCAAGAGATCATTGTATGCAGGCAACATACTTCTCCTACCGCCGACTAGTACTTGCGTGAGAAGTAACTGCGCTCCCGGTCGTCCTCACTTGTCGGATCCCCGAGCTTGCCATTGCCCTGCGGGTTATGTGACGTGTCCTATTCTTTCTCTTTCGAATGATCAGGAATTTCATAGACAATTGTGTTGGGGCTCTTACGTACGAAACGCAAGAGATCACCCGATGCCGAGCTGTGTTCGAGATCCTTGTCTGCCTCATGCCAAGATGGACGTGGCCACTGGAAAGTGTGTCACCAGTGATAGGGACGTGACTATTGTGAATGACGAGAATATCTTTCCCGGCATCCCATGGGGGGTGCCTATCAAACGAAAACACACTTACGTATGCGGTACTGATATGGAGGCTCCTTTGAAGAAAAAGACATACATAAACCTGACAGTGAGACGATGAAAAAACGTCGCATTCTCATGCTGTTTCCCATAGCACCAAACGTTAAAACTATCTAGAAAAATCATATTATGCAATCAGGAGTATTTATAATGGACACGTACGACGCACTCGTTCCCGCCGCGTTCTTCATCGCACGAGTTCCGTGCGTCAACCAAGGATGATAAGGAATCAACGATCCACGTATGGAACTGAACTGCGGCTGGAGATCAACTCGTTTGGGGTTCCGTGAAGTTCCAACATCCAACGTGTTTTTTCTCGTCTCGGCTCTCGATCTGAACTCTCTCCAGAATTCTTCCGTAATGAATTTTCAACATTAATTCCATGCAAACATTCGTCGTACGTCCTTATGGACAATTCGTGTTTCTCAAGCTTTTGCTGCTCTATTAATGCAGGTCAAAGGGTTCAACTCCCAAATTTCCATAACTGCTCCATAAATTGGAACTAATTCAAATATGTGCTGGGTAACCGTGCTTTTCCAAGAACGTCTATAAACGGCGATGCCGTATTATTATGAAGTGGTTCTCATGAGCTTAGTCACAATGAACCATACTCAGAATATTATTCATCAAAACTCTTTGGGATTTTTTAATGAAATGTTTTAATGGGCTTATCCCATCAATAAGCTTTGGACCGATCAATCCTTCTTTCTCCCAGCATCTCGACCATGTCCAGTGACTTGCTAAATCCCCATCGCTGGCACTAAATTATTGTTGTTCAGCAACATTCACATCATCAATATCGTCATGGGTTCTGAGGGGATTGTGGCAATGATGTTTATCGAGGATGTAAGACTGGAGAGCTAGTTCTACATGTGCGGCCCATGATGAGTTGAAAACCATAATTGCTCGACATGGGGTTTATTCATGCCACTCATTCATGCAGCATTCAATGGCGCACTTCCATCTTTATTTGCATGCTGAAGAGTTTGTGCCTCCATTTGTCGCGATCCATGAGTTTGCATCTGCAGAAAATGCTTCCGTGCGGAATGCTGCAAAAAACTTCCTATGGAACGAGCGATTGCCGTCTGCTTTTAGGAAAACTCACGCGATATGCTCTTTGCCGCACTACTATTTGCTTACAGAATATCGCACGAGAGAAATAAAGTGCCTCTGATTTGTCGGGAATGAGCTTCATGCGCGATGAGTTTTCAAAAGCTCACAGACTGCGGCAGATGCAAAGATTGCTTGGGTGTAGAGGTTGGAAATTCTGCAGGCAAAAATGTTGTAAAGGTAGGAAAGTACAGAGCCAAAGTTGGTCTGCTGCCACAACGAGAAAATTTGTGGTGCAAAATTCTATAGCTAATCAATTGCATTAACTCAAACAAAATTGTTTGTGGAATGGGACACGGAAAAATGCATAAAACGACGCGTTGCATGTAATGAGGCTGTTCAGCATATGCAAAAGGACGATAGTCATTGCGTTTTGTATACACGTATTTTGTTATTGTTTGATTTATCAGAAAATAATTCAGTCACAGCTGCTTTTTCCTTCGTTGGTCAACAAGAATGAAAAAACTGTCGAGAACGAACGGAGAATAACCAGAATCGACTTGAAACAGCGAGTCGCACTGTCGTTATCAGCGTATTAAGGAAAATGATGAGTGAAACCACACGATGTTTGAAATAAACGGTCATTTTGTCGGGAGAAAAGTTGACGCGGCGTGATTGCCACAGAGTTCTGGTCGAGGCACGGAACGCTGATATATTCCATGACCACAACAATGTTCTGCAGGACAAAATTGTGATGAACTACTCACCCAGTATTGCGATGTTTTTGTGCAAAAACACTTGAATCCGGGCGCAAATAGATGGAGTTTTTTGTTCCTTTTGTTGACCGATAAATATTGATGAGCGAACAATAAAGAACGAACGACGAAATGAGAATCAGTTTGAAGTTCAGACGTTCGGGAAAACTCGTCATTCTACGTGTTCCTAAACTCCGAGGTGCGCGCACCCTGCCCTGTCGCTTGAATTAGAGTATGCGCTTGCGCAGTTGCGCACTCTTGTGTGTGTAGTCGGTGCGTTCTGCTCGTTCCATTCCGCGTTTTGAAGGTCACAGCCGGTCAAAGACGAGAAAGCCCGACGCGTGAGATTTCGGAGAAGTTGAAATTCCACTCCGTGCACTAAACTTTCGTTTGAATAAAGTCACACTTGTTCGTCGATAATCATGGATATCAAAGGGAAATTAACGGAAGAACCAGCGTGGGTTAAACTGCAAAGCTATTTTGACAGTAACGGTGCAAAAATCAACATCGCCGATTTGTTTCAAAAGAATCCCGATCGGTTTGATAAGTTGAGGTGAGTGTATTCCATAACTTGTGTCATGACCTCTGAATGACCTTCACGGCTATCAAGACTTTTCCGCCCGCGAAAATCTTTATTTCTATCAATAGCTTGGCCGATTTTTCTGTTTTTTACTCGGTAATTCATCGCGAGGTTCCAAAGTGCAAACGAGTGCAACGCGGTTACATGAACAATCTCAATATTTCGTAATGCAATCGTAGTCGGCTCCTAAGCAGGTTAGAACAGCCCACCCGGGTCAAACGATGGCCCATACTTTTTTCCAAAACGAATCTTAACGATATACGTTCTGTAGATTCGTAGAAAATGTTTTACCTGCAAAATAAAACGTTTTCGGTCCCTCCTCCGATCGGTAAAAATTTGACATTCCCGTTTTTCCGCAAAAGGTCGAGAAAACATCGAGAAAAAAAAGACACACCGCATTTTCCTTGCCTCGATAGTTCTATTAGCTCAACCGCAGCAACTTTTCGTCATTATTGCGTTGACAGCTCGATAACATAACCAATTATCACGATCGAAAAACCAGTTGCACGAATTTCTCAAGGTCACAGTGTGACATTTCGAGTGCAACTTTTCTGAATGAAACGAAACTCCAAAAACTTTCGTTGGGTTTAACTATCAAGTAATTTGTTCGTTAATTCTGTAATTTTGGAATAAACGAATTGTTTCATTTGACGTAGCTTGACTTTGGACACTCCCCAGGACGGTCCGATCCTATTGGATTATTCCAAAAACCGTATCGACAATGAAGTTCTCGGTCTCTTGTTTGAGCTGGTAAATAAAAATAATCGCGTTCGTCTCAAAATGTTTCATAACCTCCAGACGACTGTTTTATCTCTCAAAATTACTATAATTACCAGGCTCGAGCCAGGAAAATCGAACAAGCCAGAGACGCCATGTTCACCGGAGAAAAAATCAATTTCACCGAGAACAGGGCCGTCCTTCACACTGCTCTGCGTAACCGGAAAAACTCCCCGATCATGCTCGACGGCAAAGACATCATGCCGGACGTCAACGCCGTTCTTGCTCATATGAAAGAATTCACCAACCAGGTACGAATTCCAAAAGCAACTGACAATCCGCTCGCAATATCGAATACGCGTGTCTCGATCAGAATTCAACAAAGTTTGCGATTTTCAATCTAATTTCTCGCAGAAATCAGTTAAAAACGCGATTAAGAGTCGAATTTTTAATAAATATTGAGAAATCTCTCAATTCGCTGGTTCCTGGTAAAAAATTTTGCATTCCAAAGTGATGGAACTTAAAAATGTAAGTTTTCCAATAATTTTTGGAGCACATTCACTTTTTGTTGTTCAGGTTTTGTCCAAGGAGTGGAAAGGTCATACGGGTAAAGCGATCGAGGATGTCGTCAACATTGGCATAGGAGGTTCGGATCTGGTGAGCAGCAACTTTTTTAGTTGGAATTTTTTTTATTTTATAAATTCAAAAAACAGTAATTTGGCGATATTTTTTGGAGTTATTTTGTTCAGGGAATTGTTGGTTTGTATTTGTTTTGTTGATGTAGGGTTCGTAATGATTTTCATTGTTTTAGGGTCCGCTTATGGTGACCGAAGCTCTGAAACCTTACCAAGCTGGGCCACGAGTTCATTTCGTCAGTAATATCGACGGTACTCATATCGCGGAAACCTTGAAAAAAGTCAATCCAGAAACGACTCTTTTCATAATAGCCTCCAAGACGTTTACGACGCAGGAAACAATAACAAATGCGACTTCGGCGAAACATTGGCTCCTGGAGCATTTGAAGGATGTGAGAAAAATCACAATTTTATTTATTTCAAATTTTCAAAGAGTTTCTCACGTTGGGAATATCATTTTTGCTAAAAATAATTCTGAGTGATGACTCGAATGAATGAGGGCGTTTTGAATTCTTTCAGGATTCTGCAGTCGCCAAGCACTTTGTCGCTCTGTCGACGAATAATGCAAAAGTCAAGGAATTCGGTATCGACGAGAAAAACATGTTCGGATTTTGGGACTGGGTAGGCGGACGCTATTCCCTGTGGTCCGCAATTGGTTTGTCCATTTCTCTTTTCATCGGTTTCGATAATTTCGAGAAATTGCTCGAAGGAGCCCATTTCATGGATCAACATTTCCGTTCCGCCCCGTTGGAGAAAAACGTAAGCCAAAGAGAAAAAAACGTCCCGAAATTTCAAGACTTTTTTCTTTTGAAATGAATAATTATTATAATTATTTATTGGGAAATTAATAACAATTATAATTATTAATTATTAATTATTAATTATTGTAATTATTATAATTATTAATTTAACGATCTCATGATAATAATAATAATAATTGAAATTGATTATGATTACAATCAATTTTACCTCAATGGATAAAATTAAATGCACCATTCAGGCTCCTGTTATACTCGCGGTTCTGGGAATCTGGTACCACAATTTTTACAAAGCCGAGACTCACGCTCTGCTCCCGTACGATCAGTACATGCACCGTTTCGCCGCATATTTCCAACAGGGCGATATGGAAAGCAATGGAAAATATGTGACGCGTTCGGGAGCGACCGTAAACTATTCCACTGGTCAGTAAGCTCGACATTCCGATTTTCGATGCTTTTTTCCTAAGCAACAGAAAGACCAGACGTTTAATTCGTTAAGAAACTCGCAGGTCCAATCGTTTGGGGAGAACCAGGAACGAATGGCCAACATGCTTTCTACCAATTGATCCATCAAGGCACGAGATTGATCCCAGCGGATTTTATTGCTCCTGTAAATTCGCACAACAAGGTAAATCTATTTGTCCGTCGAGTCCATCATGTTCGAAGCAAAAACTGCACGAAAAAGAAATTGAAAAATAACTTCCGAGGCTTTTCCGTACGCAGGTCGAAGGAACGCTTCACCACAAAATTCTACTGGCCAATTTCTTGGCCCAAACGGAGGCCTTGATGAAGGGCAAAAGCGCTGCTCAGGCGAAAGACGAATTGGAAAAATCCGGCATCTCTGCCGATCAGGTTAAACAGTTGTTGCCTCACAAAGTTTTCGAAGGCAACAGACCGACTAACAGTTTACTTGTCAAGTCAGTCACCCCATTCACACTTGGCGCCATGATCGGTACGTTTTACAAAAAAAAAAAACCAAAAAACCATTCTCGTTTTCAAAACTCCGGGTGCTCAGAGCATTATGACTCAATTCCCGCGACATCGGCGTGTCTTTTCAAACTGAGCAATCACAGAATCTGCGGGATTGCTAAAATCTCTATTTATTTTCTGGAGCGCGAAAAATGCTCGCACGTTTCTATATTCTGCATGAAATTGCCACTAAAATGTTCATTTCTCGAAAAAAGTGCATGAATTTTATCGAATTTTTTCAAAAGCTTCGAAGTGGGAAAATTAGCGATAGAAACGAACGATCCATCGTTTTCAACTTGTTCTAAACATCGTCAGCTAACGACGGTTGAAAAATCAATCAAATTTATGTTTCTAGCCATGTACGAACACAAGATCTTCGTCCAAGGGGTGATGTGGGACATAAACTCGTTCGATCAATGGGGGTGAGTCTGAAAATTCGATGGTTAATTATGACTCTGAAGTTTGCATCGTTGGAATGCAACGAAATTCGTTTTGTATCCTTAGCAAAAATAATCATTCAAGCGCAGAATGTAATTACGATAATAAAACGAATAAAACGATTTTTGCCGACCAAAAAGCAAATTCGTTTGAAGATTTGGAATGACATTGAAAATCGAACGAATTATCAATAAATTCAAATATTTTTCGTTGCATTCCAACATTGCAAACTTCAGCATCATTGTTAATTGGTAAAAAACGTTGTCTTCGAAATTAGAGACTGTACGAAATTATTTTGTTCCGATTCAGTGTGGAGCTGGGAAAACAATTGGCAAAAGCGATCGAGCCGGAGTTGAACAATGCAGAAAAAATCACGAGTCACGATTCGTCGACAAACGGTTTGATCGGTTTCATAAAAACTCACAGTGCTTAAACTTGGAGCAGCAAAGATTCGTTTTGATTGACACATCACGTGTGTAGCATCAAGAGTCGAAGCGAAAAAATGAAACCGCTGGCGGCTAGAATACAAATGCGGCCCGAATTTGATGCTGAGACGATGCATCGAATTGGTAACAGACGAAAATCCGACTCATTAACAAAGGCCTGACTAGACTGCCCATCACCATCAAGTCCCAGCCCAGCACAAAAACACTTGTAGAATTAAAAAAAAAAAAAAAACGGTACTCGAGCTGCTGTCGCACACATGATCGAAAATTTCTCCAGGTAAATAAAACGAAGCGGAAACGTGCAGATGACGTTGGAACGATTTCCCAGACCTCGGAATACAAAAACAATCATCACGGAGCCTTTTATGCGTCTCGTTCTTACGAGCGCGTACAAAAATTCCCATTTTATTTCGACAACAATTTATCAACGCCGGAAAATCGTTTTCAAAGTAAAAAATCCATTGACGCTATTCGCAAACTTAATAATTCTTGGTTCCTCACTCACGCACTGTCGATCTGTTGGACCGACGACCAGAAAATCATTCGGTAAAGCTCGAAAATCTTTTGATAGAAAATTATAACGTTTTTACAAGGGCGTTTTGTCAAAATCTCGTGAAAATAAATCGTTGCTGCCGCTTCATGCGACCCCGTAGTCTTGACTAGGATTCAATTCAAAATATCAAGCTCAACTCATCTCCTGGAATCACAACGGCCATAAATGCAGTGGATGATGCTTCGTTAACTTAGTTGCTGCCGAAATGATCGCGAGACTATCGTAATTCTTTAGCTTATTCGGCTTGATCGTGAATATGATAATCGGCTGCTGCATTCGATTTTTATTGCCACAATTGTATTTATGTATAACTGTTTATTATAGTCGAATTTGACGAAACGGATAAACGTTGGCGGGCAGTGAATTGCGCCGCGAATAGTAATTTCTGGCTTGTCTTTTCCGTGGGACGAATTTTACGAAGTTTATCGGTAGAAATCGCAACAAAATATTAAGCAAATCGCATAATAAGACACGAATAGACATTTTTTTAAAGAGATTTACAAAAAAAACTCATTTCAGAGGGATTTTCTGTAAACATTTAAATCCTCCTACTCAATTTTGTTTTTATTATTTCTACGGACTTCAAAATGATTATTTTTCCGGCGTACATTTGGACCAGCAGGCCTTGTATTTGTAAACCGATTCATTGCCAATGTTGAGAGAGAAATCGCAAATATATATATATGTATCGTTGATTCTGTGTTTATCGTCAAAGTATAAAATCCAACAGCGATCGTCGTTATAGCGAATGGAAATAAAAACTGGTTTGCACAAATCAGAGTGTCATGGTAAACGCGTGGTGACGTTTGTTTATCAATAAAATGCATATAATCGCCCGTCGTCAGTTTCCTTATTCTTTCCCGTCTCCTCAAGGTCATCAAACAAAGAGATGAGCATATTTTCATTATATTTGAAGAATTACAAGTTTCGAATAAATTTGGATAGGATTTCCCCGATGGCATGAACACCCGAGAGACAAACCAACATGCTCTTTGAATTTTAACGATAAATGAATCGTACCACGAACTTGGCCAAGTATAAATGCGTATCAAAGAGTCTCGTGTCATGTACAGACCGTCCCATAATCGATCGTCACATAAAACCCATTCAATATTTAATGCAAATAGAGGTGAACGAGCGAGCGAGAGAAATAATTATGAAAATGCCTTTTTTTTCGGGAGTCCTTCACGTTTTCTGGTATTTATCAACGTGGAGGAATTTGTTTCATAAAAAATGTCAAATCATGGAGAAAATTGGATTTCATGCATTTGTCCTCTGCAATTAGCCTCGAGGCGCGCGTGATTATATCGGACTTGAAAACCTGCTTCATTTATTTTGTAATCGAAACCAGTATCGCGGCCATCAGTCGTGGAAAAGCTCTGTATGGTCGCGTGTAGGAGAAAAGGAAGAGTTTCATTCCCCAACAACAGTGCTAAATACTGTCTGTTACGCGGCGTAGTAGCAGTGGCATGGACACATGTTACTTTTTTTGTCGTCTCTCAGTTTGTTTTCGTAGTGAATCAAAGAAGTTTACGCTTAGTTGTCAAAGCGAATGGGACATTTCCCGTTAAGTCGTAACAAATGGATTTTATAACAACGATGTATGATATTTGCGAAGAGAAAATCTTCAACACTTTGAAATGCAGCGGCATCAAACATCGGTATGAATTTATAGTCTGACGCAGCTCTATCATTTCGAATATCGAGAAACATAACCCCAAATTATTACGAAGCATGAATAATTTCTGCATTTTTCACACTCAAATTCCATGCAAACTGTTTTCACAGTTTACTTGCCTTGTCATCCACTTCGGAAACAATTTACGATCGTCATCTCAGCTTATCGAATAAGAACAAAAAAATCGAATTTTTGACACTTTTCCTTGTCAACCATGCATGAAAACTTTTCGGGTTTTCGCGACATCTTTTCTACCAATTTCGCGAATCCGCGATCGAGAAATTATCCAACTTTTGAATTTTTAGAGAAAATGCAAATTCAGGATTATGGCTAGGACCTTTAATAGGTCTGTGCGCCGCAGCTACCATTTTTAGAGAAGAAAACAGTTATTCGGAAATATGCTTAGTGGTAGGAATTACCGGCGTCGGCCTCGTCATAAGTTGCTTATGTCTGTACGCTCGACTTTTCCTGTTGAACGACAAAATGGATGTACGTGATTTCCAAATTTTATACTTCCTGCCTTCCGGCGTGTCTTCCATGCTTTTCCTACTATGGGCCAACAAAGGTATGTCCGTTGAAACATTCGTTAACGCTATTGAGATTGAACAAACTTTTCCGCAATCGCAAAACTTCTCAGAATCCGAGAATGCGATATCATTCGTAGCAGTTCACGTTCCGATGAGATTCTGAGATTGTAAAACATTGCGAGTGAGAAACAAAACAAAATCACGGAATGCAAAAGAAAAAAAAAACGATTTTGTGCAAGAATGACGAGAAAAATGGAAAATCGTTGAAAACAGATGACTCTGAAGTTTGCTTCGTTGAAATGCAACGAAATTCATTTTTATCTTTGAAAAAAATAATTATTCAATTACAGAATGTAATTACGATGATAAAATGATCAATTTTTGCCATTCGAAAAGCATATCGGCTCGAAAAATTTGGATGACATTGAAAATTGAACGAATCTTCAATAAAATTCAATATTTTTCGATGCATTCCGACGTTACAAACATCAGCGTCATTAAAAACAGCTCCAAATTTAATTTACAGTAATTCCAATTTTCAAATAACATAAGGAAATCTCGTTAGGAATTGCAAACTTTATGCATTCGACTACATGGGAAAATGTTGGAATAGAACGTCGAATTTTGTACCAAGCACCAGCCAAAATGTTTTGCTGTATTTTGCTGCCTGTGTACGCAGGAAAAATTACTATATAAAGTTTAATCGATCGCTTGCACAGTCGAGAAAGAGTAATTTTGCATTCCAATGATGTATACAAGAAATTTACATGACACTGAAGTTCGCAACGTTGGAGTCCATCGGAAAATTTCTTTTCTATCCATTTTTTGTTCAATTTAAAAAACCATGACGATTTTCGGACCAATTTTGTGTTTGGATGCTAAAAAAAGATTCCTTCATTGTCCGGGCGGAATATTGAATAAAAATTATGAGTTCTGTTCAAGAAACAGAAAAATTTCGTTGCATTCCAACGATGGAAACTTCAACATCGTAAATTTACTGTGAAATAAGAAACAATGGAAAAGTATTTTGCATGTTTTTGTTTCGGACGATAATATACTTATTGTTTTTTCTAAGTGACTATACATTTTGATAAATGAAGTGCAGGACTGCTGGCAAGCGTTTCCTGGGGTTTGGGAGTCGGAACAATGAGCACGTGGGGTGTTGTTCAAACAATGTCATATTTTCCGGGTTGTTTTACGATCGGAGAAGCCACCACAGTCATGCACGGCATTATATTGTTTATCCTGTCAGCCGTAACTAATTTACCTCTCAGATACCATTTGCCACCTATCCATGATGACGATATCGCAACCACGATACTCCAAGTGAGTATTGTTCGATTCAGAGTTCGTTAACCCCGGGTTACGAGCGATGGGTCACGCTGACTCGGCCAACTGCAACGGCTTCATGACAAATATTCACATTTACAACATTTTTCGAAGAGTTTAAAAACGCAGCAGTTTTCCGGGTCATCAAGACCCACCGTAGTAGCGATGCGGCTAAATGAAAATCCAACAAGAATAATATTTTCATTGTGAATCCGATTTGTTTTGTAAAAAACATTATTTTTTCAGGTGGGCATGCTCTACGTCGCTCTCAATTGCCTCTTGTGTGGATTTTTTCCTAAACTGAGGTCAACGAAAAATTTCTATCTTACGACATTCGGCACTTTGGCACTTTTACTCGTACCGGCACTCCATATTTTGTTGGATCGAAGCCCATTCATTTGGATCGTTCTATACGTTTTCGGAAGCCTGCCAACGGTACAGCGCTTTTTTTTTGTATCTCTGAAATTGTCGAATTCTGATCAGTTTCGTAATTCATGCGAATGTTAAACGAGAGAAAATTGTTGGGGTCACGACGCGACTCAGCATTTCTCCATGGCCGCAAGTTTCTGAAATATTCAGTGGAAAATGACTCTGAAGTTTGCAACGTTGAGATTCAACGAAAAACATTTGTTGCATTGATTATTTATTGAATTTTGCAAATCGTGGCAATTTTTCGAATCGTTTTATTGGCCGGACCGAATATTGAATAATAATCATGAACTCTGCTGGAGAAATAACAAAATTTCGTTGCATTCCAACGATGGAAACTTCAGGATCATCAGTGGAAACCCCATTAATTATTCCTTTTGGAATTATTTTAGATTGTTCTTCTTTTATACTGGGCCTTCTGTTCGCTGCTGGGCATCGCTGTCTTGGCATACCAAATTCTATTAGGCTCACACGCGACAACCATTACTCGAAAGAGTTTTCATCTATTGGCAGTCCTCGTTTACATTCCCGGCTTCATATGGCAGCCGACGTTTCTCCATTTAGCCAGCGGCATAGTTATGGGATTATTCGTCATGCTCGAGGTAATTGACCTTTAAACTTTATTTCCAATAGAAATGAATGTAATTGCGATCGGACGATAATCTCGATAATTTTTTTTGAAAAAAAATGAATTCTTGATTAAATAGAATGCACGATGCACTTAGTTTCCATATTTTTTCAATTTTTGCAACTTTTTTTCAATTGGCAATGAAACGTCAAATTTAATTCAATTCGGATTTTCAGCTCATGCGATTTTTCCGTATTCCTCCGTTGTCGGAAGCTCTGGAACACGGATTCTCGGTTTTCGCTGATGACAAGGATACCTTGATATCCTTAACGCCTCTGTACCTCCTAGCCGGTATTTCTTTTCCTCTGTGGATGCCGACGAGTCATCTGGAGTTGTTGCCTCTCATGAGCGGAGTTTTGACCGTCGGTCTGGGCGACTCGGCTGCGAGTTTTTGCGGAACTAAATGGGGCAAAAGCAAATGGCCTGGCTCGGAAAAAACCATCGAAGGCACCGCAGCTTGTATCGTTTCTCAGTTGTTATTTATTTACAGCCTCGCAGCTCTCGGTGAGTTTTCTGCACTGTTTTTATTCTTTTAGAAAAAAAAAAACTCCCAATTTTTCGGCAGAAACAAAAATGAAGCAACGAATCCAACTTCGAACTCAAATGCGTTATTCGAAAAATTGTAATTCAAACTTCCAAACAGGTTTCACGAACGGGTTGTGGCCACTGGTTCGAGGAACTTTGGCAGTGATTGGAATATCCTTGGTCGAGGCTAGAACCAACCAAGTTGACAATTTGGCACTGCCACTTTTGATGTATTTTTGTCTCGTTATTTAACCCGGTACAAAAGCATCGAAAATTCTTTTCTTTCGTGCGTTAACTGCGAATGAAAAGAGAAGAAAAAAAATCAGCAAATCCGGCGGAGTCTTGACATTTCTGAAAATATGGCGAATTTTCCCATAGGAAAATGAAATTTTCCGCAGAAATTCGAGCAAACACGTTTCCGACGAACCATTTACAAACAAATATCGAACAATAAAGTTCGTGAAATCCGTCGAAATGTGCTTAAGGGACTCGTACCAACTTTTCCAAGTCTGTAGGCCGCGCCAGCGTTGATCAAAACAATTAAAAGTAATCTCAATGAATGAGCGTGTCTCGATTGCTAAAAAATGGTTGTACGATTATTATTTTTATTATTATTGCAATCATTATTAATCATAATTTCCAAACGACTGACGTTTACTTTAAATTAGAAAATATATTTCGGTTATCGTCTGTGAATATGTATAGACGGTGTTTGGTAGAATTACAAGTTTTTTTGTTGTTGTTGCATTATGAAATTAGAAAACTTAACGTTTGCATCGTTAAGGGAAAATAATGAATTCGTTATTTTGAAAAAGTTCACGGAAAAAAAGAAACAGTAAATATCGCAGTATAAACTTTATTTTACAGTCGAACAGAGAATTTTCCTGTACGAACTGAGATTTCAACAGTTTCACTGGATCGTTTACAGTTCGTTACAGTAAATTCATCAATGTTTCCAGTAAAAGTGTTCAACTGTCAAAATTACATGAGATCACCGATTTTTCATACTGTACGCAGCTGCAATAGCTACAGTGTTACAGTAATGACTACAGAGCGATTCATTCAATTTTACAGTGTGGCACGGTATTTTCACTATTCTTTCCACAGTTGGTGACGTTATCACCAACACACATACACACAAACGTGTGTTTAACAGTGTTGAACTGTTAAAATAAACTTTGGACTACACTGTAATTTGAGCCAATTTGAGCCCTATTTTTCAGTAAATATCGCTTTTCAATCGCTTCGAGTCCAATTATGTAAACTGTGTACCACTGTATTTTAAACTGTTTCTGTCTTTCCGTGTTCGAGATTTCGGGCGTTGACAAAGTCTGAATATTTTTCATGGCCTACAAAATGTGAATATTTATTTTCATGAGAATGATTCGAGAACGTAGAAACGGCTTTGATCCAACGAACGTGCGACTAATATTCGTATCTTATTTTCTTTAATGTTTGGAATTTATTATTCTTACTGTTCGATCGTACAAGAAGAAGGCAAAATATTGTTGTTAATTATTGTTCGGAACAATTCAATTATTTTCGTACGTATGCATAATTATTATTTTTACATAAGTGTTATTTTTACATCGTACAGTAAACATTGCATAAGGAAAATAAATAAAAACAGCGACAAGAACGATAATGCAACAAAAAGCACAAAGACAATCGATACGCGGATCCAAACATTCTCGTGCTCCAATAACTCTTTGCATTCCCAATAGCGAGCAACGTGGCTAGAATGTGGCTCGATGAATACGATGAAAAATCATATTTTTGTACGCAAATTCTTACCTTGGCCAAGAGAGTCCGATGAGCTTGAAAACTTCTGTGAGTTTGGCTGATGGAGAGAAATTTACTTTCAGGATTAAAAACCAACGGACGCGTCGACGCTATTTGTAAATAAAATAAAATTTTCCAATCGATTTTACTAAATTGTTTGGTGGAGTAAATTTCATACAAGGATTACAGTTTATATTATTTTATTGACCGCACAGCCTTTTAATCCATTCACATACAGTCCTCGTACGTAATCCTTGATCCTCTTTCTCACTTTTGATGCAATAAATGAAGGAAAAATGTCATCGTTGCAAAACGTACAAATGGCACTAAAAAAATCCAACTTATTTTTCGTTTCGTCAAATTAAGCAGTTTTTTTGTGTCTCTAAACAATCAATAATCGGTTGGATCGAAACGCCCTTGATCGATCTTGTTCTACGCGAGGATTATTTTCGTTTCGTATTTTCATCTGTCAATGATTTTCGATATCGGGACAAACAGACGACGCACAGCTGTTTTCAAATGTACTTGTCCCGAGACTCTGCCGAGTCTCTTGATAACGGATCGCAAATCTCTCGATTTCACGCAACCTGCTAGAGAAAGCCGACATTTTGTTTTTTTGTTTTTCTTTTTTTTTCGCTTTTTCCCCAACACTCTACCAGCTAATTAACAATAATCATTTCATTAATTATCGCCTCACGTTCTTGATGTGTAATAAATGAAACAAACGATTCAGACACTCGTTTGAACGTTTCTCCGTTTTATTCTCGAGTACTCTAATGATAAATTGATATTTTGTTCGAATTTTTTTCAGTTCTTATTCGCCGGGGATTCTGATATAACGTGCACGTGTTTTTATTGACCGTTTTATTTATATTTTAACATTTTATTTTCATAAACATTTGTCTGATGTTCGAATTTTGGGTCGAGCAACTTTAGTTTATTTGAATTTTCACTGGATTCGTTTTACACAGACTTTGACAAAAATCTTTCGTGCAATTTCTACATGACAATAATTTGCCTGCGCCTTGTTTATTGACTTGCGTGTGACGGAAATTATAAGACTCTAGAAAAATGAAAAAAGAACGCGAAAACCAAAGCTTTTTGTACGCTGATACTGTACTTGGCAAAATATCAATCGAGTATGAATTTTTCTTACAGCTATTCAGGGCAGAGGGGGCAGACGTGAATTTTATCGTTGCACAGTTAAGGTACATATTTAAGGGGACCCATACACGTGGAAGGAGCAAAAAAGTGTCATAGGAAAAAGCTTTTTTTTCGAAAACTATTGTCTAAGAAAAGAAAACACGTTTGCATGAGTGTTTCCTTGTTTTCCCATGTGATAAAAGTGTCCCAGAGCCTTGATATGTTGTTGTGAATCTGGCTCAAACGACGACTCGACAGATTTGCAGAAAATTCAATTCTGAATCTTCGTTGTTGCGTTAAAGAGTTGAACGTTTATGGGAAAGTGAATTTTATGCAAAATCGACATTGTCCCATCAAAAATGGTGTCATTTTTTTTCAAATTCCACTCCATTGCTGCTCTCGATTGTTACGCTCGCTCCCCAGTTGAAATTTCATTCAGAATGACTTGCGAACCTCGCGCACGACGTTTTTTCAAACTTCGGTCGAATTTTTGCAATAGTCGGAAGAAAAAAAACATTTTTTTACTTACTGCTCTTACGAACCTTCCAGGTGTAAAAATCCCCTTAGTAATAGACGATTAATGCAGGTTTTATAGGTACGCGGCCAATTACGGCATTCGTGTCTCTAAGGTTCTTTTTAAAATATATTATAATGAATAAATATGAATAGAGCTTTTTTTTTCCATATCGTATAATCAGAGGCATCAATTACATATGTACAATCGCAAGGATAGACCGATACATGATTCCGGTCTCTTTCTCTCTCTCTCTCTCTCGTTCATTCCGCAATTTCATGAATTTTTTGACAACACTTATAAAGCCCGTGAAACTTTCGTTTTTTTTTTGTTTTTCTATACTGCGCGTCATGATTCGAGGATTGACAAGTCGACACGTGGAAAATTGATATTTCAGAAAAATCAGTCGATTTTCAGCGATACAGCAAAGCACGTTCGGAATTTGTTGTTGACGAGTATTTGTTTTTTGAAAAACTACATTTTAGATGAAATTTTCGTTAATTTATAATTATTAGGGAGCAAAAAAGGACACGGCGGAAGGAAAAATGTGATTTTTCTGAAATACTGTATTTTCTCGACGCTCATTCGTCACAAATGCCCAAAAATTAATATCACTCGACGATGACGCTTCATCGTTGAATTTCTTACTCTTTCATTCTCGCCTCGCAGTTAC
Source organism: Diadegma fenestrale (assembly GCA_037043255.1). NCBI lineage: Eukaryota > Metazoa > Arthropoda > Insecta > Hymenoptera > Ichneumonidae > Diadegma > Diadegma fenestrale. The sequence goes on from CM073316.1 coordinate 3,600,033, forward strand.
TCTGCATATGCGCTCTTCACATCAATTTTTTATAATACCGCGCGATTAAGCATTCCAAATGAGCCGCCAGCAACTTTTTTTCAAGTGTTTTTTTTTTTTCATTTTCTTTTCTTGGTTCAATGAATTTATGCGATTATACAGCCTGGCGCGCGAGAGGACCGAGTTTTTTCTTCCTCTTCTCGACTCGATCGTAATCCGGGGTAGGCAACCGCGTTTCTCGTCTCGCGAAGGAACTCGGTGGCCGAAAAGCTTTTTTCCCTTCTCCTGAGTATTCACACATTATTCTTACAGACCTCCCTGCCTTACGATTTCACAATCGAGTGCGAAATTGAAAAAATTCAAAAATCGAGGAAATTGGAAAATTCAATAATTCGGAAACATTGAAAATTTTGAGTTTTTTTCCTTCCCTTTCGTTGGAAATTGTCACGGTCCGAAGGAAAATGCGAAATTTCACATATTGAGAAAAAAAATGAAATTTACTGAAATATTTTGAAAATCGGTAAAATAAATCGAAGCGTTGGACTTTTTTGGAAATGGACAATTTTTCCGATTTCCAATCACCACAACGAACAAAACGAAATAGAAAAATTGGTTCGAATAATTGAATTTTCAAAATTGCCAAACAGGGGAATGAAAAATTGAGACAAACGTTACTTTTTCTTCTCGCATCCGTTACTCGCTTTCTGCGCTTGAGTTGAAAATCTGAGCCTGATGTAAAACGCACTAATGGCGGCGAGTGTAATTGCAATTATAAAACAGAGCGTATCGCGTCTCTTGTCGCGCGGCTTATGAGTATTTTGTTAAAATTTTCTGGTTAATGGGAATGTGTGGATTGGTTGAAATGGTGGGGGGGGGGGGGGGAGCTTATTTGTATAGACGACACTGTAAGGGGAAAGGGACATGCACCGGACTCAGGGGGACTTGGGGCTGTTTCTTTTTCGTAGCCTTATATTTTTGATGAAGGATCGGTGAAAATGATCCTGAGGAAGTCTGCTGGAAATTGAAGGGAGTTTTTCTTCGGTTACTTTGGGTCACGTTTTGGGAAGCGACGCAGCAACGACGTTAGCAGCAACCAGATTACTCCTGCAATTTGTGCCAATAAGCGATTTGTCGTCGTGGCGAACTCCACACTTCGTTCCAATGATTCAGCGCTGGTCCTTGACATCGTGTACCGCCCAATTCCAATCGCCCAATCACCTGCTCATCATTTTTATCATCAAAAATATTATAAATTCAAAATTTATATTTATCAAATTTATTAAAATATCAAATTTATTAAAATAAAAAATTTATTAAATTTATTAAAAAATTAAATTTATTGAATTTGCAAAAATATTGAATTTATTAAAATATTAAATTTATTAAATTTATTAAAATATTAAAATGGAAATATTAAAATGTTAAAAAAATATTGATTTGATTAAAATCGAAATTATAAAAATTGTTGCACAACAAAGCTCAATTGTTTCTTCTGTCGTTGAAATTCCGCGACTTTATTCGAGTTATGGAAATTATAGTCACAAAATGATCTCGAATTATAGTGAAAATTGTGTTGAGGGGACGAGCCAGACTTTCGGGCAAGACGGAAGTGAATTCGATGAGAAAAACTCACCTCGTTTTTGGTGAGACGATCCCAATCGAGAAGCATAAATTCGAGGGTAATATCAGCGAGACCAACTGCGCCAATCGGTATCTCAAATACGAAGGATTCGTTGAAAATGGGACTGAGCGTGCGTTTTTTAACGTGAGTTTTTTTCTTCGAGATACGTTGAGAGTTGCAGAGCAAATAGATTTTGACATAAGGATCGGCGAGTCCGGTTACGTCCATTTTCGGCAAATTTCTCGCTTTCAGTACGACGACCGTCATGCGTTTGGTCGCCGGTTGCCAGCAGAGAGACACGAGCAGTTCGCCTCTGCCTTGCGATTGAATCTGCGGATTTCAACTTCGTTCATTATTTCCTCTCGTCAGCCAGCCAAGTTTTTAATTAATACGCCTGCGGCCTCGACAAAATGAAAATAATTTTTGCCCCACAGGAAGAATAAAACATTTTAATAACAATTTCATGCAAAGGAGACGTCCAGGCATTTTTCACGACGTGGCCCGCACCCAAATAATCCGTCGTTAGCGTTTGAGGCTTCAGAAATCTTTAAAGTCAAAAATAATTCAGTTTTTGCTTCATTACCTTCAAACATCTTGGGCAGATATCACGATAAAGCGATATTTGCTGATTGTCCGCATCCTCGAGATTGTTGACGGATGACAAATCAAAAACAACTTCGCCGATTATGTCGTCACGGGAATACCTGTCGAAACTCAGCACCACGAAGTGAAGACTGATTTTCTAAAATTCAATAATTCCCCAAGATTACTCTCGGAACGAAAAGCCTCGCTGGACCGATGAACCGGAGGCAACACTGGATTTTGACAATTTAACAAAAACGCTCTTTTTCTGAAATTTGGAACTTTTTTCGAAATAACTTTAGAGCTTCGTAAAATGATTATCCGCGTGGGCCAGATCGTGGCGTTTCGATTCCATTACAATCAAACCCTGATGAGAATTCTTCCGAAAGTTATAGGTAATTCGAGCTAGAGCGAAAGGTGGCGAGGAAAATCGATGAATTTTTATTATTTTTCTCAACCCCTGACTTGGAGAATGAAAATTTAAGGACGCACCTGTAACTGAGTCCTGGAAATTCCGAAGAAGGTGAAATCTTCGTCGTAGACGGGATCGCGAGTGTTTCGTAAGACTCTGGTCTTGACTCTGTGTTGTTTGTCAGGGAACAATTGGAGTTTGACATAAGGATCGCTGGTGACGTGTTGCTGTCCTCTGGCGGGGAGCCCGATGCATTTCACGACCGTGACAACCAGGGCGTTCTGGTCAGCTTGGTATCGGAGCTTGAACATTAATTGTCCGAGTCCGTCCTTGTTGGAGTCGTTGTTGGGGGATCGGCTGCCTTCGGATTTCTCGCTCGATTCCAGTTCCGCCTTGTCCCGTTCGTTCTCCAGGCTCAAGGTTATTTCTCCCGAAGGTGTTTGCACCGGCGATGGTCCACCGTTAGCCGAGGGCGTTCTCGGCTGCGACGACACATTGTTCGAGTGCTGCGACGTCTGCGAACCCGTTGGACTCGGCGTTTCCCCACCTGGCGGACTCTTGGCCGGCCCGGTCGGACTTGGACTCTTTTTCAAATAGTGACTCGTACTTCCCGGACTCTTTACCGCCGTTGGCTTTCGATGGGGCGGACGAAATGCCAATGACTTGTCGATGCTCAATTTTACGTGCTCTCGACGCCGACAACACAACCAACGCGTCATCGCCGCGACGCATACACCACTCGCTATTCCCATACATATCACTACCGTGTACGCTGTTGTCGCTGAGAACCAATGATCATCTACAAACGATTACTTTTTTTAATGTCAACCATTCGAGAATCGCCACCCAATATTACGCGCAAGTTACGATGTTCAAGTATGCATCGTTGGAATGCAACGAAATTCGGTTTTTTCTTGAGGAAAACTCATGGATTTTTATTGGGTATTGAATAAGGACGATAAAACGATCATTTTTCAGGATTCAAACACAAAATTGATACGAAAATTGGCTTTTCTTTTGAAATTAAACAAAAAATTGAGGGAAATTTTATTTTTCGTTGGAATGCAACGAAATTCGGTTTTTTCTTGAGGAAAACTCATGGATTTTTATTGGGTGTTGAATAAGGACGATAAAACGATCATTATTCAGGATTCAAACACAAAATTGATACGAAAATTGGCTTTTCTTTTGAAGTTTAACAAAAAATTGAGGGAAATTTTATTTTTCGTTGGAATGCAACGAAATTCGGTTTTTTCTTGAGGAAAACTCATGGATTTTTATTGGGTATTGAATAAGGACGATAAAACGATCATTTTTCAGGATTCAAACACAAAATTGATACGAAAATTGGCTTTTCTTTTGAAATTAAACAAAAAATTGAGGGAAATTTTATTTTTCGTTGGAATGCAACGAAATTCGGTTTTTTCTTGAGGAAAACTCATGGATTTTTATTGGGTGTTGAATAAGGACGATAAAACGATCATTATTCAGGATTCAAACACAAAATTGATACGAAAATTGGCTTTTCTTTTGAAGTTTAACAAAAAATTGAGGGAAATTTTATTTTTCGTTGGAATGCAACGAAATTCGGTTTTTTCTTGAGGAAAACTCATGATTTTTATTGGGTATTGAATAAGGACGATAAAACGATCATTTTTCAGGATTCAAACACAAAATTGATACGAAAATTGGCTTTTCTTTTGAAGTTTAACAAAAAATTGAGGGAAATTTTTTTTTTCGTTGGAATGCAACGAAATTCGGTTTTTTCTTGAGGAAAACTCATGATTTTTATTTGATATTGAATCAGAACGATAAAACGATCATTATTCAGGATTCAAACACAAAATTGATACGAAAATTGGCTTTTCTTTTGAAATTTAACAAAAAAATTAGGGACAAAGTATTTTTCGTTGGAATGCAACGAAATTCGGGTTTTTCTTGAGGAAAACTCATGATTTTTATTTGATATTGAATCAGAACGATAAAACGATCATTATTCAGGATTCAAACACAAAATTGATATGAAAATTGGCTTTTCTTTTGAAATTTAACAAAAAAATTAGGGACAAAGTATTTTTCGTTGGAATGCAACGGAACTTTGTTATTTCTTCAGCAGAGCTCATGATTATTATTCAAATTTGGTCCGGCCCAATAAAGCGATCCTCTCTTGTGACCGAAAAACTCAATCGACTCGAAAAGTTGCCATGATTTTCAAAATTCAATAAATAATCAATAGAAAAAATGTTTTTCGTTGAATTAAAAAATTGCAAACTTCAGAGTCATTTCAAAGTTGGAATTTCCCTAAGGGAGGCTGCGTGATCGTTGATATTTTTCTGCTCAAATTTCGCATCGAACTTTGCACTCAAATATTGCGAAAATTGAACATTTTGACACTGAAACATCTAAGTCACGTATTTTGACGTTTTTTTCGGAACTTTCGTCCTTACGTTTAGGAACAAAATGTGAAAATACAAATGGCGGAGCGCATGGAAGATCGAAGAAGGAATGAATAATCCACCGAGTTTCGACGTCCGGATATTTTATACCGAAAGCTTCGTGACGACGAGCGTGTTCTCATTATTAATTTCGAGTCGGAGCTTCAAAGATTCAAAATGGTGGCGAGTCATTAAACACAAACAGACACGCTGGACGCTGTAAATGTTCATTGACGTGCCATCCCTTTTTTTCAAAATTCACCAGAGCAAGGACTTTGTCAAAATGAGTAAAAATTGTGCAATAAAAAACATATCGACGTTTTGAATAGTCCGAGAAAATCGATGTTCCGAGTTCAGAGAGCTGTCAGAATTTTATGTCTCGAATTTATTTTTCAGCACTTGGGATGAAGATGCAGCAGCCAAAATGAACATTTTGAAGCTGCGAACTCTGAATTTTGCGATTTGCGATCGCGCCCCGCGGGCTCGGGGGAAAAACGTTTGGCGCGTCATAATTTTTCTCGGAAGCGAAAAGCCTCGCGAGGAGAAAAACAGAAAAATGGCGGAAATGAGAGATTTTTGAATTGAATTGACAGCAGAGTCTGGAAAAATCTGTCTATGGGATCGATTGCGAAAGATGGCCAGGTACAGATGGGGAAGGTGGGGAAGAAAAAAAAAGAAAGACGGCGACAAAGAAGGAGAAGGAGGAGGAGGCGCCCAAGTTGCCCAGACGTGACCTTTCTCTACGGCAGGTGAAAATTTCGAAACGCGTAGCTTGAAAAGATCGAGGGAGATTGACGAAAACGATGAAAGAATGATTGCAGAAGAAATGCGAGCAGGATGATTTATTTTTCGTTATAAACTTACCAGAGTAAACGGGACCCACGAGAGGTCCGTCCTCCAAAACACCGTCGACCATTTTGGCCGGGGAATTACCACGCGCACGACACTTTTCGTATCACTAGCCTGTCGTTATTTCAATCAATCGCTGCGCGATATTTATTTTGTTTTCGCTTCCCTTTGAAATAACTTGCCGAGGTGGAAATTTACGGCGTGCAACCGTGCACCGCGATGAGTGTTCCAAAGTATCCGAAAGCAAAAGAGCCGACGCACCAATGAAGAAACGGATCAATAGAAACACCCCACCATATATTTCCTCACGGAGTTTGCGCGCAAAAGCTTTTACCCTGTTCTTATCAAGCCCTGATGTGTATTATAATACAAACTGAAAATCGTCCAACAACCCTCACACTCCTTATGCTTTTATCCCCCCCCAGCGCTCCTTACAGAACGCGATGAAAAGCGTCGCCGCCGATTATACTTCGAGATTTTTCCCAATGATAACGACCTGTTTCCAAAACACTGATGATTCGATGCAAACACGTGCAAATTTTTACATTTTTCTGTACCCATTCGCGTTTGTTTTCTTTGGAAAGCTATTCAACGAATTTCGAATATGACCTTCAAATGTGCGAGACGCACGAACTCTGACGCAAAGTTATTTTCAACCATTTTGTCGTTTCGTCGTTACTTTTCTCGCCATATTTCGTACTTTTATTGTCATACATTTCGTGTCAAATTTGAGGTTATAATAGTCATTTTCAGACGCCAAGTCGATTCGCACACACGCGTGTGTCCGTAAGCCCACGCGACCAACCTGCCGTAATTGACGGTTGGAGCCGCTCGCTGCATTAATCGCAGACACGGATGTATTTTCTCGTTCCGCGTAAATGTGGGTCATAAAAACACGGTCGATTAGAAAATGATACAATTCCATGTACACGCTTCGTACTGAGAAGTTGACCATTCTCATATACAATGGACTAGGGGGTTGCGGTTTGTACAACGCAGCAGCAAATGGATATCAAATATATTTTTTATACGGGGAAGAAAAAATGAGAACTCTGAGTCAACGCCGCACACTCTCGCTATAGCCATTGCTCGCTAGTACAAAAACTTTCCATGAGTCATCGCACGCGCCACTGTGTCCGATCGAATCAACGGAGACGCGATAATTTCATCTAGATTGTATAACCTTATTGCGATCGGAAAATTGTCACTTTTCTTTCGGCCCAATAAAATGAACATCCGGACGATACGAAAAAAAATCGAGAGGAATACAATATTGACATTCTGAATTTGAACAATAGCAACTTTCTATATTAACGTTAACCCAGTTTTATATTGTTTTTGCAAAATATGAACTTCCCTGCGAAAGGAATTCGGACTTGAACAAATTTTTAGGTTAATTTCGCGTATTTCTTCGTCAAAGAAAACTTGTCGCGAGCAGCAGAGTTTGCTGGTAAAAAATAACACATTGACGTGTTACACACAAATTTCTGAGAATTCGCTTGCTCAATTTTATTCCGAAAGGAGATTTTAGACGCCAAAGTATACCGAAAAGGCTTTTATATCGGTTTTTCGGACCTTCCACGATCCACTGGTTGATAGAAAATCGAAAAAACTACTTTGTGACTGTCTAAAAAATGGCAAAAGCAAGTTCTGTATCTCTTAAATTATAAAAATGATTCTGTAAAATTTCCTGAACTCTCCTTTTGTTATGAATCATTAAAATTCTTGTCAAAAGTATCGAAATTTTGATACGGACGAGCGAGTGCGATCACGTGCCAAAAGCATCACATGCGAAACGCGAGGGTTGAATAAAAAATGGCGATCTGTCCGTGTGTCGTCTCAACGAATTCAAACTCCTTGTGGCAGTTTAAAAAAAAAACAATACCAGCATTAAACGTATTAAAAAAATAACATTGCTAAGTGCAACGCGACGTTTCGACCCTCTCATTAGTGACGTGCGACGTAGCATCATCGCGTCATGATTTTTGTAACAGTGACGTTATATTTCACCACCGCGCATCAAGTGCAAAGGGGTGGGGGGCGGAAAGGGGAAGGGGACAACGGAGCATGCGTGAAAGTAAACACAACGCAGCGCTCCTGCGGTGGGGCCGGGCCGGTGGGGTGAGTGGGGTCCGAAGCACAGAAAACTATACACACTGCGTTGCTGCGCGTTACTCGCGAACGACACGATTCGCGACCGGACTTTCGATATATATTTGTGGCGATCCGGTGTTTTTCCTTACTGACACAAGTTAAAAAGAAAAAATGATGTTCCTTGGTGAAAACGTTTTGTAATACCGTCGCGGTTCGGAGAGTCCGGTCGCCCTGATTGTGATCGAGTGGACAGTGCGCGAAAAAAAATCTCGGGTGTTGTGTTCGGAACGATAAAGAAACTTTTGGCTCGGAAACGAAAGCTCCGTGCGTGCTCAAAAAATCTTCGGCCTGACTAAAATCCTACGATTCGTTCATTATCAACAAATCAAAAAGCAACAATGGGTCTCGACGATTTTCGAATAGTGTTTGACAATCCATGGAGCACGTACTATCCCGGCCAAACGGTGACGGGACGTGTTATCGTTGGACTCAATTCAGCCAAGAAAATTCGTGGTAAGTTTTCATTTTCCCCAAAAATAAACGATAACGAATCAATCGTCAGAATAATTTTTGTTCACGCGTCCATGCAAAACGATGTCACGACGTTACACACTAATAAAATCTTTGTCCGCCCTCTGTGCGGTGAAAATTCAGTCGTACACGATTGCAAGTTCCATAGCACGTCATAATTACATGACTCTGAAGTTTGCATCGTTGGAATGCAGCGAAATTCATTTTTATCTTTGCCAAAAATAATTATTCAATTACAGAATGTAATTACGATGATAAAACGATCCATTTTTGCCATTCGAAAAGCATATCGGCTCGAAAAATTTGGATGACATTGAAAATTGAACGAATCTTCAATAAAATTGAATATTTTTCGATGCATTCCAACGTTGCAAACTTCAGCATCATATAATTATGCGGTGGAACGTTCACCGCGAGAACACATGAATTTATTGGAGAACGGGTTCAGCGGTGACCTTGAAATATCAACAGTCATTTCTATGAATTTGACACATTTAAATCGCGATTTAACGAGGGATCTCGAAAGTGAAAATCCTATCGATATAAAACGTTTGTTTATTTTCTATTTTAGCTAAACTCTCATCGTTATTTTCGCGATTGCGATTATTTATAGATTCGAAATAATGATTTAGCGGTGAAGCTTTTTTTTCTTTACTTTTGGCCTGTTTTAATTATAACTTTGATGGTGCGTGTTGTGTACCAACGTAAGACCTGTCGCGTTACACCCGCATATACACGAGGTATTCGCTTATTCTCCTTTCAACTGCTCGTAGAGACTGTTTCGCTCGATCGTATACAGGGTGTCCTTCGACGACGAATCATCAGTCTCGTAGAATCGCTTTCAGGGCCGAATTCCAAGACAATACAACCTCGTGATGTTTTTTCGATCATCGGACTTTCTTCTTCCGATGATATTAATCGTGGGGTTGAATGTCATCGGTTTAGCCAGCGTCCAGCTAATGGAGATAAGAAATTTCGACAGAAAAAATACGAAGTTCGTCAAAAATCAAGATGAAAACAGTCTCAGTCCATTCTTGCAGTTTCTTTTTCACGTGAACCAGAGACCGGATTTCTAGTCGAAACCGCTAAATGCAAAAAATTCAAATGTCGAATAATTGAGAGTTTTTTGAGAGCGGATTACGTGCTCCATAGTTTATTTTCAATTTTTATGATGCTGAAGTTTGCAACGTTGAAATGCATCGAAAAATATTGAATTTTATTGAAGATTCGTTCAATTTTCAATGTCATCCAAATTTTTCGAGCCGAATGGCTAAAATTGATCATTTTATCATCGTAATTACATTCTGTAATTGAATAATTATTTTTTTCAAAGATAACAATGAATTTCGTTGCATTCCAACGATGCAAACTTCGGAGTTTTGTTTATGACTCCGAAGTTTGCAACGTTGAGATTCAACGAAAAATGTTTTTTCTATTGATTATTTATTCAATTTTGAAAATCGTGGCGATTTTTCGAGTCGATTGAGTTTTTTGGTCGCAAGAGAGAGTTTTATTGGCCGGACCAAATGTTCAATAATAATTATTGGCTCAGCTGAAGAAATAACAAAATTTCGTTGCATTCCAACGATCGAAACTTCAGGATCATTTTTGTTTGAAATTTAAGGATTCGCTTACATCAAGTATACTGCCTTAACGGTCAGAGATAGAGGAAAATTTTAGGGGACGATTTTGCAGAGAATGAGATTCCCTACGAAAAACTTCCTTACGATACTTTTCTATTTTCAGTAGTTTAGTCTCGCGAGAGCGATATGAATCTTCACTTACAAAACCCACTTTTTGGATCCGCTCCCTGAGCTAAACTACTGGAGATAGAGGAAAAACTGTTGAGTGACTTTTTGACGGAAATTTCGTACTCTACAAGATTGGTTCTATGGACTTTTGCTCTATCTTTAGAAGTTTCAACAGTATGGCCGATTTACTAAAGCGTATCGTTAAATTCGAGTTATTCGTATAAATCAGATTTTCTCTGGGTCACCCCGTATGTAGTAAACCCAAACATCGAAAGAAGCGAGAAGAGGGAATTTGCTCGCATGGGTCTTCGTGTATATCTCTGGTCGCTAGCTCACCGCAAGTATATTTTGACTTCTGACGTCAAGTGCATTTTTCGTCTCTCTCTCTTTCTTGTTCACTCAGTCTCTCGATACGTTAACGGATTATTTCCAGAGCGTCGGGCTCTCATCACGAAGAGAGGCTCGTCTCGTAACGTCGAAGCGTCTTTTCCTACAGAGTGCACTGCAGATTCGCAATCAATTGTTTCGCGATATTTTTTAATGATTAAAACCAAGCAATATGAAAAAAATCGTAATTTTCTGCCATAGAAATATTTTTCAACGAGTTTAATAAAAACTCACGATTTCAATAATGAACCAGAATTTCCAAATTAACGTTTTTCCATGACTCTGAAGTTTGCATCGTTGGAATGCAACGAAATTCATTTTTATCTTTTAAGAAAATAATTGTTCAATTACAGAATGTAATTACGATGATAAAACGATCCATTTTCGCCATTCGAAAAGCATATCGGCTCGAAAAATTTGGATGACATTGGAAATTGAACGAATTTCCAATAAAAATCAATATTTTTCGATGCATTCTAACGTTGCAAACTTCAGCATCATCGTTTTCCCTCATAATTGATGTTTCAACGAACAACGAAAAAATAAGAGCAACAAAGCTGTGTTCGTTGTTGAAAACAGACGATTTGCCAATTTTTTTGGTTTTTCTTCGAAGAGTTGATACTTGGAACGTTGGGATGCAACGAAAAGAAACTTTTCTATTAATTTTTTGTTTAATTTCAAAAACCATGACGATTTTCGTACCGATTTTTATAAAGAATTATCGATTTATTGTCCGCACCGAATATCGAATCAGAATCTCAATTTGGAAACAAGTGAAAAAAGAATTTCGTTGCATTCCAACAATGCAAACTTCAACATCGTACGATGAAAAAAATTCTATGATGGTCGGTGGACAATTGGGTAAGAAACGACCATGAAAAGTCGTCACCAAATTCTTCGAAGAGAAATATTTCTGGCTTCCATCGGTTTTTTTAGCGGAAGTATGTCTGGGAAAGCGCTCACAGTCGCGTAGCACATCGAAATGTTTATTTCGAAGCATCAAAACGCTTTTTTCCATTAGTCCAACAAGTTTCGAGCAAAAAAAAATCCTTCGCTACCTTTGCTGAAAATAAATTCCGCCCAAAAGTCATTTGAACCGCAAAGGTCAACTAATGGTGGTTTTTTGTTTGTTACATAATATCGCAGGCATAAGCATGAAGATAAAAGGCGAGGCAAACACGTGCTGGGCAACCGACAGACAAGAACTCAACAACGAAGGAAGATACGAGAACGAATCACAGACTGTAACCGGTCACGAGGAATATTTTAGCCAACAGTATTATCTCGTTGGATCGGCATCGGGTAAAAAAACAATTCAAAACAAACAAACAAAAATATGGAAATTCGTGTGAGAGAAAAAACGTAATGTGCTTTAACGCTGCGAGAGAGTTCAAGAAGCAAATATTTATTCCGGTACGCGCATACAACATGCACTTATTTCTACATTCCCTAAATTTCATCTTTGTTCATGAAAAAAAACACAAGAAAAAAGACATTTTTCATTGTCCAATTGTATTTTACGTTCGTTCACAAATTTGGAATCTTAAAGCATGATTAATTGCTATTGCATGGCGAGTTAGTATTCGGTACTAGACCGTGGGCTATTACAGTAAGGTCATTCTGACCCTGCGGTTCATTTTCGACGATTCATCCATTGATGTCTTTGCATATTCATCGTTTTTAATATTTTTCTAGATTTGGAAGCAATTATGCAATGGAAATTGACGAATAAATTATGTAATCGTTGCTCCAAGTTCAAAAAGGATATTGAAAATTTTTCAGTTGCATAATTCACGAAACGAAATTGTTATGGCGAAAATTATTGAGTTTTCATTTTTCCTGTGAAAATGTTACTTTGAATTCAATTAATAGAATAATAATAATAATAAGGGTGTTTTGAAAATGCATAATTTTTTCGTAATAATGTCGATAAAATTCATTTTTCAATGAACAATACATAATGAACAAGTAGAGAACTTGAAATAATAAATAAAAATACTAGAATTTCGACACTCGTGATATTAATTACTTGCAATGATGCTGAAGTTTGCAAAGTTGGAATGCATCGAAAAATATGATCCTGAAGTTTCAATCGTTGGAATGCAACGAAATTGTTATTTCTTCAGCAGAGCCAATAATTATTATTGAATATTTGGTCCGGCCAATGAAACGATTCTCTCTTGCGACCAAAAAACTCAATCGACTGGAAAAATCGCCACGATTTTCAAAATTCAATAAATAATGAATATAAAAAATGTTTTTCGTTGAATCTCAACGTTGCAAACTTCAGAGTCATTCGAATAATATCTAATTTTATCGAAGATTCGTTCAATTTTCAATATTATCGAAATTTTTCGAGACGATATGCTTTTTGAATGGCAAAAATGGATCATTTTATCATCCTAATTGCATCCTGTAATTGAATATTTATTCAAAGGTTTTAAAACTTCTGGGTCATCCGGTCCCCATTTGGTCCCTCTTTACGATCATACAGGAAAATGTGAACTTTAAGGAATGGAAATTGACTTTGGAATGATGATAATAGAAAGTGAACGATTTAATCGATATTATTAAATTAATTCTCCAGGTGGCGAAATGGAATTGCCGGCCGGAGAAAACGTTTATCCATTCGCATGTTCGTTGCCGCCGAATCTACCGAGCAGCTTCGAGGCCCAATGGGGACACGTGCGTTACACCGTGAAAGCGATTCTGGACAGACCATGGAAATTCGATCAAGAAGTCAAAATAGCGTTCACCGTCGTTTCGAATTTTGATTTGAATCGAGAGCCTCGAGCGTCCGAACCGATTAATCAGGAATCGTCAAAAACTTTCTGCTGCTTGTGTTGTGGCTCGGAACCGCTGAAGGTGATTGTGACTCTGCCAGCAAGAGGTTACGTGCCCGGACAAGCAATGCCCGTCAGAGTTACCGTCGACAATAAATCCGGCGTTGTCGTCGAAACGATCAAACTCATTCTACGTAAAATCGTTACTTTTCGGGCCACGACACCTCGGCCGGATACCAAAAGAGACAAAATTGTTGTCGCCGAAGTCAGCAAAGGACCTGTCACCGCCGGCGACTATTCCGACTATGAACAGAGACTCGAAATCCCTCCGCTTCCTCCTTCCAATCTCACTAATTGCAGCATTATCGATCTCGAGTACAATCTGAAGATCGAGGCTTGTGTGGCTGGTTGGTGAGTTCCACATCCTCATTTGCCCATTTTTTATGATACTGAAGTTTGCAAAGTTGGAATGCATCGAAAAATATTGAATTTCATTGAAGATTCGTTGAATTTTCAATGTCATCCAAATTTTTCGAGCCGATATGCTTTTCAAATGGCAAAAATTGATCATTTTATCATCGTAATTACTTTCTGCATTTGAATAATTATTTTTGGCAAAGATAAAAATGAATTTCGTTGCATTCCAACGATGCAAACTTCAGAGTCATCCATTTTTATTTTCAAGTCATTCCATTTCATCGAATGGCTCTACGTGATTTTTATTTCTTAGCCAACACCCTACGTTTTTTGATTGCACATTTTATTGGCTTTGGCTACTCCGAGGGATTCTCTCTCGCCAGGAATTTCAACGAACGAGACAAAATTAAAAAATCCTTCGCACACGAGCTGTCTGTTATAATCACGTCAATGCTTTCTCGAGATTGTCAATCCCCGGGAGTTTCCAAATGATTGTTGATCGTTAACCCGATGCGGATTGTGGGACTTTTTAATGCCTCTCATCTCTAGGGGACATTTTCGTCCCGCCACTTGTCACTGGCGTATTTAAGGAGGTTTCGTTAGTAGAGCGATAATTAGATTAAAATCTGAAAACGAAATATGTTGTTATTCAGGCAACAAACATTAATCTCTTCCAAAATCATCCTGGGACAACCAAGTTTTACTAAATATTTTCCAAGTCGAAAGTCACTCGATTTAACATTGGCTTTACGCAAATTTCTCACCCTTATGAAATCAGAAAAATATTAAAAATACTTCGCGATTAGATAAAACGCGTATTAAAATCTCAATTTATAAAAAAAAACTCCAAGGGTTCCGAATCAATAAAAAAATAGTGGGGTCAAGGAATGTTTGGAGGAGATATTTCTAGTTAAAATCGACAGAATGCTCGGAACATCTCATTTTTTAGGAGTTTCGCAACGGATCGCTTGCTAAACGAAAAGCAGATGGTCACTTTTTCTTGGGAATTGTGTCTCACTTGATTCGTTATTCCCTGCGTCATAACGGAACCTCCTTAAAGCAAAAAAATCTGGAACACTTTCCGTTTATTCTACTTCGGGGTTTCATAGTTGTCATAATCGTTGCTTTTGCTTTATTTCTCGAATTAAATGTTTTAAACAACAAGATTTTCGTCAAAATCACGGGTCGAAAAGATCCACCCGATCCGCTGAGGGTTAAAAAGAGACCCAAAGAGTTTGGGCATTGCGGGTAAAGGATTTCTAGAGTTCTCAAGGCAATATTGAAGTTTTCATGTAATTTGGAAACGTCGCACAGGTATCATCGCAATTTGAAGAGCAACACGATAGTTTTTATCGGGACGGTGCCATTGGCTAGTTACCAAAACGCCATATCGCCGCCTGCGATGAAAGGACCAGCAACGAACGACGAAAAGCTCGGTGGGGAGTCCGCTGATCCCACATACGGCGGCTACCCGAAAGGCTACCCGGCTTACGCGCCTGGTGGTGGTGGTGACGGCGGCGTTACTCTTCCCGTTGGTATCGGTGGATACCCTTCGATACCTCCCACAGCACCGGAAATTCCGGAATGGGAAAATAATGGTCCGCAGAATACTCAACCGAATTCTCACATTTATCCCAACTTGCGTGAGTTCCGACTTGAATCTAATTCAGTTTGTGAATCATCAAGTTTTTCTTTGGACGTTCGTAAATACCGAGTAAAATGTATTCGCAGTTTTAGTGCAGCGTTTTGCTACACTAATCAAAAGCAATTGAGTGTTATTGGAAATATTTTAGCTCCGCCGTCGTACGAGGAATCTGGATGGTCGATTCGGAGTCTTCGAGAAGCAGGAGAATCGGATAAGATTCTGGGACTCCGAGGTCATTTCGCGCCACGATATCCGGTTTACAACTTTGCCCCGCCGCCTCAATAATTGTAATCCCTCAATTATATTTTCTCCCTACTGTGCAATGGTCTATTTAATTTTGTATGCCTCGACATTGCGAAACTCCAGCGTGATGATTATTCACGCGATACTTGCGGTTTAAAAAAATAATAGACTTTATTGCCGATATGATATGCAGCCAAAGTACGCGGCACGCGAGCACAAAAAGCTTTCTTCTCGTTTTTTTGTATATACATTTTAATAACGCGTTTATAAAGCATTTTCGTGTAACTCGTCAACAATCATTCGTTCGATGATAAAATTACTATGATCGTACAAAAATCATCCATGTGATGGAGTCTGAGTTTACACACAATATATTTTCGATTTTATTTATATAAACAAATATTCGAGGGCGAATAAATGCGAAATATGAAAAATAAAACAATGCGTTGAATGATTCAGTCAAAAAAATCGTGTTTCTCGGTATAACTACGGATTCGTCTTCTAGTTTTTTAATCCAGAATCATTTTTGCACCGTTTTTCTGTTTAGATTATAAATTTTATATTAATCTTGACTGAATTGGCTCTAGAATTATTTCGAGTCAAACTTGTTTGCTGTTATGGGTATGATTTTTTGTTGCCTAGAAATTGTCGTAAATTTTTGAATTTTCGCGGTTATTTTTGAATAATTTTTGCACCGTTTTTCTGTTTAGATTATAAACTTCGCATTAATCTTGACTAAATTGGCACTAGAATTATTCCGAGTCAAACTTGTTTGCCGTTACGGGGATGATTTCTCGTTGCCGAGGAATTTCGTCGTAAATTTTTGAATTTTCGCGGTTATTGGAAAGTGGGGGGGGGGAATAAAAAACGGATAAATGCGTGACAATCGTGCGCGTTCGAATGGAGAATTTGAGCATTTTCATAACCTAAAAATCGAGAAAGTTTGGGATTTCACAACATTTTCACTTTGCAACGGGATCATCGCGATTTCTTTTTTATTACATTGAAGAAGTAGAAAAGTAGCTCAAAATGCCGAAGAAGAAAACGGGCCAAAGGCGGAAAGCCGAGAAGCAGAAACTTCGTCAAAAGGAAATTAGAACCGCCAAGGCCGTCATGGATTTGGCTAAAGTTCCTTCCAATTCGGTTATGGCAAGTCTCGTCAACTTATTTTTTCCTCCATCAATTCTTTGCCGTTTTCTCTCGATTTTTGCATGTCTGATCGAAACTTGGATCGTCTCTTTCCAGGAATGTGATAAATGTAACAGGAAACAAAAGAGTCGAGCTTTCTGCTACTTTTGTCAAAGTGTTCAACGATTACCGGTGTGCGCTCATTGCGGCAAAATGAAGTGCATGCTCAAGACCGGAGACTGCGTCATCAGGCACCCCGGCATATTCACGACGGGCCTTGCCATGGTGGTAAATATCGGCAAATATTTCAACGACTTTGTTTAACAAATCGCGAAATTCTAAATTATCGTTTTCTTCAGGGCGCCGTTTGCGACTACTGCGAGGCCTGGGTTTGCCACGGAAGACGTTGCCTTTCCTCGCACGCTTGTACTTGTCCGCTCATGGACGCCGTTTGCCAAGAATGCGAGCGAGGGGTTTGGGATCATGGCGGGAGAATATTCAGATGTTCCTTTTGCGATTGTTTCCTTTGCGAAGACGATCAATTTGAGCATCAAGCATCTTGCCAAGTTCTTGAAGCAGAAAGTTTCAAATGTACGAATTGCACGGATTTTCTCTAACTGCGCAAATTCGCGAATCTAATGCCTCTCGATGTTTTTTTTGGCTTTTGTAGGTCAATCGTGCAATAAACTAGGACAATATTCGTGCTTGAGATGTAAAACTTGTTACTGCGAGGATCACGTGCGGAGGAAAGGATTCAAATACGAGAAAAATAAAGCCATACCTTGTCCCAAGTGCAGTTACGAAACTTCGCAAACCAAAGACCTCAGCATGTCGAGTAAGAGCTCAAAAACCATTTTTCCATTAAAATTATCGGTTCCCGAAACGAGAAAACTTTTTTTCACTGCTAAACACTTGAAAATTGGAGTATTTGAGTTTGAGTTGAAAACTGTAAACAAATTTAATTGTTCTCGGAAATATTTTCGTCTCGAACGAAAAAATTGACTTGAATTTGTTATTTAGCTCGGAGCCACAAATTCGGCAGGCAGAATCAAGCTGGTTATGGTGATTCTGACGAGGAGGGGGATAGTTACGGTTATTATGGAAACGGAAGTAGCAGTTACGGTAACGAGGCTTCCGGTGATTATGGAGAGGACGACGATGAGGACGAGGACGATGACGATGATGAGGAGGATACAACGAGCGAAAGTGGCGACGAAGAGGATGAGGAGGACGAGGATGACGAGAAGGATGGAGGAACCGACGAGGCTAAGAAAGCAGCTGCAAAAAGCAATGCGAAAGAATAACAAAAATTCAACCAACAACATTTCTTTGTTATTAAGCATAAAACAAAAAGATTATTCCATTATTTCAATGTCGGAAACGAATAAATAATTATTATTCTCGTAAACAAAAACTTGATTTGTAATTTCCCGCCCATTTCCGTAGTTTGAAAACTCGCCGTCAGGGGAGAGAGCGCTCGCGCGCATGAGCGTGTCGCACACTGAAACGACGGATTGTGCGGCCACCACCAGCCCCACTTTATTTTTTCCAGCTTCTCGATTCAATTCATCGAGATCGAAAAAATGGCAAATCTCGTCGGAAAAACAGTGTCGTTGGCAAAAAGTAAGTTTATTATTCTTTCCGAAAATAATCTCCATTTCAATCTTCAACGAACTAATTCAATTTTGTTGATTCTCTGACACACGAATGCGACTCGTGACGATTAGAAAAAAAATCCTTACATAACTCCAAACCCAAGTTTTAACAGGTTACATTTATCGTGTGCTATTCCTTTTTGACAATTTGTAAAAAATTCTCCACCACAATTGCATAATCGGAATTTTTTATTTATTTTGACAGTTCTGCGACTTTCTGCCTAATTTTCGTAATTTTGTAATCCGGAAATTGAAAACTGCCCCTGATTGTTTCCATAAACTCAAAATTGCTGTCTCGTTTCTCAGATCTTGTCACGGCGGCCACGCCGAAAATGATAACCATCTCTCGGTATGCCAAAGTTGAGCTCACGCCGCCGACCTTTGCCGATATTCCGGCAATCAGGAGCGGAATTGGCAGATTGATAACGAGCGCAAGAACCGGACGGTACCGTGAACTCACAGTCAAAGAAGCTTGGCTCAACACTTTGATCGGCGTTGAAATCTGGTGCTGGTTCTTCATCGGCGAAGTCATCGGCAAACGGCATATCGTTGGCTACGACGTTTAGTGATTTCCGTTGCCACCGTCGACCTTCTCATAGGCAATTATAATACAAATATTTCTAGATGTTACAAAAAGCGCGCTCTCTGTCTTCGGAAGGAGCAATAAAAAGCTGATCTAACAAATTTTGTCAGTCCAAAGAGTTGCATTTTCCCAAAATCCAAAAATAGTCTGTTTTTGGAAATTTTTCTTGAGCGAATTTTCACGGAATATTTGGAGACTTTGTTGAAAAACTTTCATTCTTCTGGCTAATCAACTGGAGAGAACAAAATTTCAATTCTGTCGTTTTTTTTTTACGATTTTAGAGTTTGCAGTTGGATGGGGAGAAAATTTAGGTCGATCGATTGAAATATACAAAAATATGTGTATTTTTTACTGAATTTTACAACAACTTAGACGTTGGCGTTAACTCAAGCAAGAACGTGCTGTTTCGCGTATTGCCAGATGCAGATTGCACCTGTGACGTGAACGTTGAGCGATCTTATGACTCCGTGTTGTGGAATCTCGACGCACGTGTCCAGAATCGGAATCAAGTTTGCTGGAATACCATCTTTCTCGTTTCTAGCATGAAAAAAAAAGTTTATCAGAAGATTTATTACCGCAGTAACGACTGAGGGGGGAGGGGTGGGGGGCGAGGACTTACCCGAGGAGCAATATGGTTTTTTTATCAAATTCCATTTCAAGCAAATTCGTACTGTTTGCGGTCTGTTCAGCACCGACCAATTTCCATCCTTTCGATCGTTGTTCGAGTAAGTAATTTTTCAAAAGATGTGCTTTGACCTACAAAATTGAAAATGTGATTTTTGGGTTTGTTCCTGTACGGAGGAGTTTTAATTGCTCAAAGTTTTGACGACGAACCTCTGTTATCGTAATCCACTTTTCAGCAGATACGCTCAACGTTTGAAACTCTCGATCTTCGGAGTATTTGAGGCTCCCAATCACCAATTCTTTGGCTCCAAAAATCTCACAAGTCCTTGCTAGTCCTCCGAGATTCGGTGGCCGATCTATCAGAGAAGCCACAACGATTATACCGGCATCGTTGTCCTGTTTGCTTTTCCGTTCGAGTGCGGCTTTCGAGACTTGCGATAATTCGTCCGTAAACGGCGTCATTGATTTCCATGGTATTATTTTCTTCTGAATGTCACTGAGACCTTCTTGACTCGTTGATTCGAGTTCTTCGTGGCCACGCTCGCCACCTTGATTGCAAAAAATTTAAGAAAAACTTAATTGTTGCAAATCCGTTGATATTTTATTGGATACAAAACATGTTGATCAATGATTCACCAGCTGATCTTGGTGCCGGTTTTGTAGATTTTATTGACTTCCATTTTTTCGAGCATTCCAGTGGGAAGGAAATTTCCAGTGTACTGCACGTCGAGGGCTTAAACACACCGACCTCAATCCATTCGTCGGGATCGACACCCGTCAATCGTGGAAGCTCCTTATAAATGATCTGACAACATTTTCATATCCACGTAACACACTATAAAGTTTCTGTGACGTCATAAAGCGCCTATTTTACTGTATATAAGAGTGCGGCGGGCTCGCGCTACGTTTTTTTTTTTTTTAATACTTGACGTCGAGCTGCTGCCGCGTCTCTTGATCCACTCTTGCGATGAGTTACAAACAGAAATCAAATATACCTCCAGGTTGTAGTCGTCGTTGGCATGAAACTCTGTGAAGTAAAAATCATCCATGATTTTTGGCGCATTTTTAATCAAATTTCCATGACGAAGACTCTCTCGTACACCTTCAACGATGATTTGGTACTGATCGCAACGATCTGCCGGCAACATTTCGTACAAATTCACGAGGATCACCTGAATCACATGGAAAAATAATCAACTTTGTCAGACAATACAAGTCTGTGCGTTTATTTGATTCAATGACAAACCTGACTGTAAAGGCGAACGTTGAATTGTTGACTCATACAATTCGGTAAAAGGTGCGATATCCCTTTGCAAATGAAGTTTATCTTGATCTCGTCTTCTAGGACTCGTGAAATGTGGTAAATTATGCTGGCTATGGAAACGATACTTCCCGGACGTTTTTCCATCGCCTTTGAACAGAAAAAACTTTTAGTCGCACAAACGACAATTTCACGGCGTCAGATTCTAGCAGAAAAATTACGTACTGTCTCAAAGAGTTTCCATATGGACTCGTCCATTAAAGAACCTGTGTAGATTCTTACGATCAGCCACTCCTGCATCAATCGCACACTCGGTTGATTGCTCTCGACGATCAATAAATCGCACATTTCATCGTGAAGATTTCGTACTTGTTCCTGGGAAAACAATTGACATTACAGACGTTTGATTGACGAATTGATTACGATGCAGAGCAGAAATATTCGGGCTCACGTCGTTGAGGTAACGTGCCATCACCAGCAGAGCTTGCATCGCCCTCTGCTTGATTCTGTGTACGTGAGAGTTATCGAAGTATCTCTTGCTTCGATGTTTCTTTAAAACCAGCAAAATCTCCTGGAGCATTTTCTCACGAAACCTCGATTCCAAACTTTTTTCTCCATCCAAAAAATCCACCAATGCAATGACCGCGCATCCTCGAATCTCGACATCTACGTCGCTGATGGGTCGACGAAAAAAGACAATGTACATTCTTCGTATTTCCATGTCATTCATCCATTTCCATGGGTTTTCAGGAAACTTGATGAGCGAAAATTATAACCCCGAGGAACGCAATTCATGCTTTTCGATATAGTTACGAATTTAAAAATTATAGTTTAATATCTGAAGACACTTACTACGGAGTATCTGGATCATAAATGTGCTGAAGAGCAGCTCGTTCTATTTTTTGGTCGTGTCGGGGATTTTCTCCGTGAAGAAGGCAGTCGATCAAAGGTTGTACAAAAAAAACTGCATCTTGCTCGTACACGCATTGGATTATCATGGCAAATGATTTTTTAAGCAACGGCACTCTTTTTCCTTCCATCATTAACTGGTCCACCCACTGAAAAGCAGTAGACATTCCTTTTGTTCAGTATAGTGAGATATTTATGGCGAAGAAATGAAATTTATCGACTTGGATTTCCTCACCTCAATTGCAACCTCTTTAGCAACTGCATCCAACTTTAAGAATTCCGAGTTTACTATGAGTCGTGTAAGACTCGATATTGCGAGGAAGAATACTTTCGATTTTTT
Source organism: Diadegma fenestrale (assembly GCA_037043255.1). Taxonomy (NCBI): domain Eukaryota; kingdom Metazoa; phylum Arthropoda; class Insecta; order Hymenoptera; family Ichneumonidae; genus Diadegma; species Diadegma fenestrale. Next base: position 3,622,262 of record CM073316.1, read on the forward strand.
CAATTGAAAAACCTGCCGGCAGGCTAAACGAACGATTGATATTACGTCGACAACTTCGTTGTTGACTTTATACATCAGTAAGACGCTCGCAATCGTCTCTGCCACAACGATGATATTCTCTTCTGGTCCTGTTTCGATGAGAAGCTGAAGGTTTTGCAGCCAAAACCCTCTTTCAATCGAGTTGGCCCTGGGTAATAAATGTTTTAAGTAGGTGCGAAGGAATAGAGCAACGTTGATGGAACAATCGCTCACTATTGTTCTATCGAATTCATCATTGGCCCCTGTAGCGTCTCCGCTACGATCGTTCAAAATGTTCTCCTTCAAATACATAATTAAAGATGATCGCATTTTTTCCGTGCTCATACTCTTCAGGGTAGTGAGAAACCAATCGCGTCGTTCATCACAAAAGTTGATGGTTTTTAGGGCAAACACCCAATGATATTTTCCTGACTTTTCAGGATTGAGGATTAAGGCAATGCATCGGTCATAGAAACTTTTGGGATTATCGACGTTCCTGCGGTGGCTGTACATTATTAAAGCTTTGGTAATTCTCGTGTGCTCGTATTGTGGGATCGTTGCTCTATTTTCAATGAAACTTTCTACAATACGGAAAAAAGTCTGGAGGCGGGGTAACAATAATCGTTCAACTCTTGACACGTTTTTGATGCGTCGTGCGTCGCTCGATTCCATCAGATACGATGCCAGCTCCAAGACTCTGAGAACCGCAGTTTTGTCCGTATATAATCTGCGGTGCACATCGCTCAGAGTTTCAAACAATTCGTGAAGACTTTTCTCAGCCAGACAATTTTTCTCAGACAATATCAGTCCCGAACTAACCAAGAGAGTTATTGTTGCTCCAAAAGATTTGGAGCTTTGTGCAGGCCACAATGTTTTGCATTGCTCAGAGACATACGACTGTGCGTCCGTAGTTTTTATTATTTTCGCTACGTGATCGTAAACCGGAAGGAACGTCACTTTGGCAATAGAGTTTATGGGGTTTGCAACAAGCTCCACATCCGGCCAATAAGAATCCGATGCGATATATTTACAGAACGCCATTTGGATCAGTGACTCACAACCACTGTGCAGTTTACTGCAATGATTGGATATATTGAGGCTTACGAGCTTTGTCACAGATCTCAGTTCTTCCGGTGTCCATACATTATGAACAATATTTCTTCCGTCTGGTGCGGTCACCAGTGCTTGCAATACCCAATAGATGGCCACAGGGCACCAAGATATTTTGGAAATTGCTCGGACGAAATCATTGATCAAAAGCACTTGCGCTTGTTCGGACTTGCTAAAAAATTCTGCCAACTGTAACACAGTCTTCGGGAGTGACTCCTCCGTGTAGTCAAAGTCGTAGAGCAGAATGTTGTTCAGACAGTTGGCTAGAAAATCCATCAAGCTTTTGTCGTAAATGTCAAGATCAGCCTTGAAGATTTCTTGCAAAGCTAATTTTTTAATGGCAATGTTGTCATGACTGAGGATCCTTTTGAAAACACATTGTAGCCACATTTTGTGAAAGTTGTAGCCTTGGCATTTCTGCACAGAGTAGGCCCTGACAAGATCGGGGAGATACGTCAAAGCTGGCAGTACAAGATGCTTCTGTTTCTCTTCCGACGATTCCAGTATCAAGAAAAAATATTTCGTTATCAAATTTGTTGTGTTTTCTTTACGATCTGTTGCGATGAACGGGACCGTCTCGACCTTTGCTATATCCGCATGAATTCTTATTTGCGATTCGTTGCAAGAAATAAAATCGAGCGCTCTTTTTATGAGGTAAAGACCTTTCTTACGCTCTTGATAGATAGTCGAATCCATGCTCCGACATAGCACCGACCAAAATTGTGGTGAAAGACAATATTCGAACTCGACCTTTTGCGTCAAGTTTTCTTTGCCCGGAAAACACAAGTCGGCTATGACGCACAACATGCCCAAAATTCTGTCGAGTTCGTTTCTATCGTCGAGTACTTTGTTCCACAGCGGAGTGAGAACATTTTGAGCTCCGAATATTGAGACCAGTTTGGGCAGAAGCTTTGCTAATGTTTGCCATTCTACACAAGTTTCCTGCTTTATCGACAATTCTATGATGCTCGAGATACAATCTGGCAGTTGTTCGACGTCTTGACTTTTCTCGTGCAGGCGAATATGCAAATTGTACGAATCGGCGATGCATTCTAATACTCTGAGGCAAAGGCGCAGAGCTTTTTCCTCAATGCCCAATTTTTGTTTTTGTGATTGATAAAAATCTGAGAACGAGCCGATGAGAACTTTCTCGTTGCGGTTGAACGCCAGCTGCAATGTTGCGATGTCGTAGAGGAAAGCAAATTCTTGAGTATTTTCGAAACGGTCAATGTCTCGGAGGAAAAATGTGTTTAAATCTATTTTGCTGTTGTTGGCCTTGAACGAGGACAACCTAATTCCCGAATTGATAAACGTTTGATACTCGTAACAAAGTATCATGCGAAACGTCTCGAGAATTTTGAGATCTGTACAGTTTTTGGATATTTTTACGTTACATACTTCCAGTAGCTCTCGAATTATGGACCATTTTTTCTCTTGATTATCGTCAGTCAGAATGTCCAGGATCGTAAGACCCGTTGTTGGCACTTTCATCAGTCGATCGTGCCTCTCCATTCTACTGTGTCTCGTCCTCACATGACACGTGGTTTCACGATCTTGGCGACGAACAACAATCGACCTGATTTTTAGGTTATATTTGTTTAGCCCAGTGAAATTGCACCGGCCGCTCTTTGCTTAGCGGCTCCAACGAATTCACTCAGCTCACTGCTCGGTGCTCACTGACAAGCAACAAATCACGGCCTTGGAACAAATCAAAACCAGCAGCAAGTGGCAGACGACACACGAGGACCTCGTATTTTCGTTACATTTCTACCGCCAATTTCGCTATCACGTGACATTTTCTCTTGTGTGTAACTTCGTGTGCTTTTTAACTGGAGATACTTTGATTGTCCGGCCATTAAAAGCGAAATCGAGATGTTACATTTGAAATAAAATTGATTCAACATTTCAGCAGCTTTTTAAAGTAGAACAATCGTGAAATTGAGTGTGAGGTTATGTTTTAACCTCGTTTTTCGATCAGCCTCGTTAATGAAGTAAAGTTTATTGCATATTTTCACGCATTCACCGATAAATGCGGTTTATGAAATTCCCCATTCTATGTCAATCGTTTTTTGCTTCGGCCCATACGAAATTGAGCGACAGGTTTATTTACACAACAACAATGGCCAAAAGCAAATTCGAATACGTCAAAGAATTCGAAACTCCAGACAATTGTTTACCAAATTGTTGGATCGTCGTGAGAATCGATGGGAAAAACTTTTCACGATTTACAAAAGCTCATAATTTTTCGAAACCTAATGACCAACGAGCTCTAGATTTAATGAGGCAAGCGGCTACTACCGTGATGGAAGAATTTGCTGAAATTGTCATTTCTTACGGACAGAGCGATGAATTTTCGTTTGTTTTCAAAAAAGATGCCATCCTCTACAACAGGCGAGGTACGTATTTCATAATCCTCGATAACCACTAAATAAAATCCTAAATATTTGCAGTTAACTCTGGAGTTAAAACTTCCAAACAGAAAAAAACTCCAATGTCATATTGCGAAAATTTTATGCTCTTTTCCAGCTTCAAAAATATTGTCCAATGTAAATTCCCTATTTTCATCCTCTTACGTGTTTCACTGGGAAAAGTACATGGGAGATGTGAAACTGCAATATCCGCCTTCCTTTGACGCAAGGACAGTCTTGTATCCTACCGACGAGAATCTGAGAGATTATTTATCTTGGAGGCAAGCTGACGTTCATGTCAACAATCTGTACAATACGTGCTTTTGGAATCTCGTACTAAAAAAGAATATGAAACCCATCGAGGTAAGAATTGGACAATTTTGAAAAAAGTCCACGAATTTGCAAACGAAAGATGTAGAAAAATAAAAAAACCAGCAAAATCGAACTTTTTCACGAAAACGTTTCAATTGAAAACAATCTGATTGGTAAAAACTCGGAGGCAAGCTGACGTTCGTGTCAACAATTTGTACAATACGTGCTTTTGGAATCTTGTACTAAAAAAGAATATGAAAACCATCGAGGTAAGAATTGGACAATTTCGAAAAAAACCCACGAATTTGCAAACGAAAGATGTAGAAAAATAAAAAACCAACAAAATCGAACTTTTTCACGAAAACGTTTCAATTGAAAACAATTTGATCAGTAAAAACTCGGAGGCAAGCTGACGTTCGTGTCAACAATTTGTACAATACGTGCTTTTGGAATCTTGTACTAAAAAAGAATATGAAAACCATCGAGGTAAAAATTGGACAATTTTGAAAAAAAAAACCCCAATAGAAAAATAAAAAATCAATAAAATCGAACTTTTTCACGGAAACGTTTTAATTGAAAACAATTTGATCGGTAAAAATTCGGAATTTTGAAAATTCTAGGTCGCGTACAAATAAATGTTGCTCCGATGTTTTTTTCAGGCTCAAGAGTTGCTGAAGGGCACTTTTGCCTCGGACAAGAATGAGATACTCTTCAAAGACTTTGGTATAAATTACAACAACGAGCCAGAATATTTCCGGAAAGGTACGACGCTGTTGCGTAAAACATTGAAGGACGAGAGCGGAAAAACGAGAAAGTTGGTTGTGCCGTACGTCGGCGATATAATAGGCGACCGTTTCTGGCTGGAAAACCCCCAGATCTTGGGATTGAAAAAGCAGGAATCATCGAAAACTCGAAATACATCGTCAAAGACGAATAAACAAAAATCCGTTGAAATTAACAGCTGAATGGGAAATTTCAGACATTCGCGAGCTCGCCAACCACGAGCTAGAGTGGAATGCATCGTAATTTTATTAATTTTAACATTTTACATCTAATAAATAAACAATTTTTTGCTGTTGAATATAATACTATATATGTGATATTTCCTTTTTCTTCTGATTTCTTCTGATCACGGTCCATTATGTTAAGGTACAACACTATATACATCAATTTATTATACCCAACACGAGCGTGAATTGAAATTTCGATAATAATCCCGCGATATCGAATTACCGATGAACGTCCCAGCAGATTCATGGTCATGCGAAACTAATTCCCCGTTAAATTCCAATGAGGCATGCATTAATTATTGTTTCGGGTGTTTTTTTCTCTTCTATATGGAAAACGCGGATCGATTAATTCTTGATTTATCGGCTGTTGCAGTATCGTTTGCTTTGGCCGACGAAATTGAAGAACGTTTGCTGGCTGACAGTGGTGAATTTCGGTAATCACGCTCGCAAGAACGGAACAAAAAAAATACGATAAAATTACGATAATACATACGATGAAATGATATCGATATTGGCCTTTTTTTGCCATATCGCAAAATTCTATGATTAGAAGATTGGTATATAATTGTCGATCTTTGCACGATGCTTTTGGGCTACGCATTCCGAAATCCACACAATGTTGCGACACTCCTGCTCCTTCAGCTTCAAGTAACTATAGAAGACTCCGAAATGAAACTGTTGCAGGAACGCGTGAACGTTCAAACGCACCTGGAAGTGAAAAAAACGAAATTTCGCTATTTTTTCAATTAAATTTTAATTAAATTTTATTTTTTAACAAATTAAATAAATTAAAAAATTAATTTAAAAAATTTTTTTTCGTTTCAAATTTAAATTTACATTCAACTTTTTAATCATTGGAATTATTAATATTTATAAATTAATTTATAAATTTATAAATTTAAAAATCAATTTATAAATTAATAAACCTTAATAAAAATTCAAATTTAAAATAAATCAAATTAAAATGAAAAAATTAAATTTGATTAGATAAAAAATTAAAATTAAAAAAAAATAGAGATTTATTTTCGTATAAAGTTCCGTTTTATTCGTTTTAATTAGACTGGCTGGAATAATGGGATTATTTTTTGGCTGAAATTTGACAACTTACCTCGTACTCGAAGAATTTATCCTCGAGAGTTTTGTCGCCCGGATTATTGCCTGCTCCTTCGAAGAGAGCGCTGTACTCCTGTGAAGGCAGAAAAAGACACGATTTGTTGCATTATATTGACCAATCGAGGTCATTATTTGCGATGTGTATTTTTTTTTAGGTCACATGACGACTTCTGTTTAATTTTCAATATTTTACGTTGTTGTCAGTTTATTTAGATTTGATAAGAAAATTCCTGAGTGCCAACGACGGAACTTACAGCGTAATATTCCGCAACGGCCTTCACTTGCTCGTAATCGTCGGCACGTGCCAGGGCTGCCAAACCATCGGGATTCAAGCGACCACAACGAGGATAAAGTTTCGCACGATCGTCTTTTCCCAACTCGGTACCGAACGAATTGATCGTTATAATTATAGCTCTCCTGTCAGCTTCGAACTGTGATTGGAAAATTGAAATGGATTATCGAAACGCTTTCTTGATACGAGTATCATCGGAGCCTTTCGAAATCTCCGATTAAGTTTTCATTGGGATGTTGTAATTTGAGGTTTTTGTTCTGATGGCATGGAAAACACTTACAGCTAAAATTTCGCACATGGTGTTAGCGGTCGTGCCACCGATGTTCTTGCAAAACTCGTAAAAAGCTTCGAGATAAGCTTTGTAAAGAGTATTCCTGATGATCTCAATGTTCATCTCATCCAAGTCCTGTTCGGAAATACAATCCACGAAGAATGGAGCTGAAAAAAAATGAACGCCAATAAATATTGAAATTCTCGTAATTTTATGACACTGAAGTTCGCAACGTTGGAGTTCATCGAAAAATTTCTTTTCTATTCGTTTTTTGTTCAATTTAAAAAACCATGACGATTTTCGAACCAATTTTGTGTTTGGATGCTAAAAAAAGATTCCTTCATTGTCCGGACGGAATATTGAATAAGAATTTCGAGCGCTGTTCAAGAGAAAAGAAAATTTCGATGCATTCCAACGATGGAAACTTCAACATCGTCATTTTAGATTAAAGTGCGGCTTTCCACGATAAAAACGAATTTTAATGAAATGCACTTTCGAATCGGCGCACTAAATTGAAGCTTTTCATCCGAGGAGGAAGCATTTCATGGGGTAAGCCATAAGAATTCGAAACCCTTCAATTTTCCAACGATTATTAGTTGCAAAAAAATAAAACCTAATCGTTTGAATGGAAATGTTGCATATTTAGAGAAAAAAAATGACACTGAAGTTCGCAACGTTGGAGTTCATCGAAAAATTTATTTTCTATTCATTTTTTGTTCAATTTAAAAAACCATGACGATTTTCGAACCAATTTTGTGTTCGGATGATAAAAAAAAATTCCTTCATTGTCCGGACGGAACATTGAATAAGAATTTCGAGCTCTGTTCAAGAGAAAAGAAAATTTCGTTGCATTCCAACGACGGAAACTTGAACATCGTGTAATTTTTCATTTTTCTCTGATCAGTGCGACGATTTTCTTGAGTAAAGAATTCGAAAAAGTCTAAAGACTTTGGTCATTCCTGCGATGTTTGGAATTTCACGAATCAGTTATTTACCCAAAGGAGTGTCGACCAAGACCGCGTTGTACAGTTCGGCGGGAGTCGCCGCAACATGAATGGCTTCCATTTGCTCGAAACTTCCGAGAGGGTGACATTTCGGAATGAGCTCGGAAATGGGCCTCTGATGGAGGGTCCCGGTAATCAACAATATAATATTATCGATCATGTAGCTGTAAGTGATAAAGTCCAGAAATTGGGACAACGGCTCGACCGAATGATTGCGCATGTGTTGAAACTCGATGACCAGTTTTTCTCTGAGTTTGTCGTCGATGACACTGACCGCCAGAGGCGACGGCTCGTTTGCCAAAAAACTGCCATAGTCGGTGCCGGCAAGGTGGAGTTTCAGATCTAATGGAAAATTTATTTAGTTGTTGAGTCTGTGGTGTCATGCAAATGTAAAATTATACCTTTTCATTATTTTATAAACATCAACAAAGCTAGAAAGACGTCGTCGATGTTTTATGAAATTTGATACGATTTTTTAAAAATCATTTATCGTAAAAATTCATCGTTCTCTTGTCGCCTTGCTATTATTTACGTTAGTATTTTGGGTGAGGAAAAAAATGACGATGAATATGGTTCGATCGAATTTTCGTCCGCGCTAGCGATTTACGATGCCAAATTTTGTGAAATCTTGTATTTCGAGAGTCGATGAATTGGAGAAAAAATTGAGTGAGGATTAAACGTTAAGCAGCAGAGAAAAAAATTACCTTCGAGCGTCTCACACTGAACCAAATTGAGATAATCGTTCTGCTGGAGTATCCCGCACTTGAAACCTCGGCACAAACCCTCCAAATAACCCCCATCGATATTGAATATGCAGCCTTTCATGTTGATGGATAATTAACTTGATTTTATTTCAGGCAAACGAGAATAATACGAACGAGCGACGAAACGGGCTTGAGTCGAAAATAAAACGGAGCACGAAATATCGGACTCGCCCTCTTTTCGCGAGACAATCATATGACCGACTGATGTGAAGTTGGCTTCAACAGTACCCCCTCCCGCTCTGTTACTTTCTCTGTCATTATCATCGCAACGAAGATAAAAATCGATGAGTCGAACGCTTTCAAAAAACTATTACGCGACTATAAAAAAAGGACAATAAAATTAGATTGAACGATAAAAATTTACCGAAATACGATATAATTTTGATTATGTCATCTATAGAATGTTAATAATCGATTTTACGTTACGTAGACTTTGCAATTCTGCAATTGTTGTCCAATAATAATAACATTGTGTGATAATAAAGAACGTGTGACCAGTCTTCGGCCACTGCGACGTCACAGCTGTCAGTTTATGACTCAAAACTGCAACTTCAGAGAAGAGAGTCGCGCCTCTCCGAATCTTCGTATCTAGGCGATAATTATCCAATTCCAAAAGTGTTTTTGATCGAAAATACGCAACGATCTCGAGCATCATTTTCGTCAATATCCCACGGTACGGGAGTTTCGACAACTTTCGATTAATCGCAATACGCAGCAATGTTTAGTAAGAAAAAAGAGGCGAAAAAACGACCGAGAGATCCGGCGAGTCTCGAACAGGTATTGAAATTATTTCTCATTCTTATCGTTGCTTGAAAATGACGAATTATGAAATTGCTTCGTGCAGTTTGGAATTTTCCATGTTCCTGATGCCAATATCGAGAATATGGGTTATTCCATGGACGACGACAACGACGAAGATCTCGAGGCTGAATTGGCACAGCTGACCAGTGGAAATGATTTGCCTCGTCAGCCACGACGTAAAGGTACAAAAAACACTCTGTGCATTGATTAATTCCTTAATTTGTTAATTAATTGTTTCTACGTTACAAAACGTTAATCGATATAAAAAAAAAAAACATTACCAAAATAAATATAACAAAAACTGTTCACAATCAGGACACTTGCAGATCCAATTATGCTTAAGGAGGTTCCGTTATGGCGCAGAGAATAACGAATCAAGTGAGGCACAATTCCCAAGAAAAAATGACGATCTGCTTTTCATTTAGCAAGCGATCCGTTGCGAAACTCCTAAAAAATTAGATGGTCCGAGCATCCTGTCGATTTTAACTAGAAATATCTCCTCCAAACATTCGTTGACCCCACTATTTTTTCATTGATTCGGAATCCTCGGAGTTTTTTTTATAAATTGAGATTTTAATACGCGTTTTATCTAATCGCCAAGTATTTTCAATATTTTTCTGATTTCATAAGGGTGAGAAATTTGCGTAAAGCCAATGTTAAATCGAGTGACTTTTGACTTGGAAAATATGTAGTAAAACTTGGTTGTCCTAGGATAATTTTGGAAGAGATTAAAGTTTGCTGCCCAAATAACAACATATTTCGTTTTCAGATTTTAATCTAATTATCGCTCTGCTAACGGAACCTCCTTAACATTTCTTGGTCCTGAGCATTTCGCTGTCGGAATCTTTATTGATTCAAGGAAATTAAGTTTTTGTAATGTTGAGCAATGAACAATGATTTGTCAAACTGCAGCAAATGTCTCAGAATATTTCATAATATATACGTTAATAATGTGTTTGGATAATTTGCGACAGCTCCGCCAATTCCGGCTGCCAAACTGGATGCATTGATCAACGAAAGTATGAGAGACATTGATCCTGACGAAGAACTATCGGGAGACGACGACGACCCAGATATTTTGGTACGGCTCGTGAGACTAAGAGAATAACAGAGGAAAAGAAACATTGAGTTTCTTTGTAATTGAAATTTGAAAATTGAAATTGAAAAAAATTGAAAAGAAACAATTTTTTTATGGATGGCAATTCAACATTGAATTTCTTGCAGGACGAGCTGCGAGAAATTACGGGAAATGACGTTTCTCCAATGGAGGAAGCGTCGGAAGAAGTGGCGGAGAAGGCAGAGCCAGAGGAAGGCGCAAGCAACGAAGAAATGATAGAGTTGTTACGCGAAAGGCTGAGCAAGTACAAAATCGCAGAGACTAAAGCGAAGAACGAGAATGAATCTGGACGCGCGCGCCGTTTCGGGCGCGGTGCAAAAACCCTGGAAGGGTTATTGGCGAGTGCACAATCGGGCAGAGCGGTCGCTGAGACGGATATTCCGCCGGCGCTGCCACCGTCGGCTACTGGAGAAGTGTCTGCAGCAAAAGAAAATTCTCCTGGTGGCGAAAACGAGGAAACAAAAGCAGCGGTTGAAAATCCATCGCCACCCGAAGAATCTCCGGTTGCGGAGGCTCCGCCGAGTGGAGAAGCTCCGAAAGCGGTCGAGGTGAATCAGGAAACTTTGGAATTGTTGAGAAAACGTCAACACGAGTATAAAGTTGCGGCGCTCGCGTGGAAAAAATCAGGAAACGTTGCCGAAGCGGTGAATCACGTGAAAATAGCAAAACAATTCGATTTGGTGATCGGGGGCGTCGAGGCAGGTGAATCGATCGATATTTCGGACATGCCACCGACTCCACAACTTCCTGGCTCCGCCGCGGCCAGCCCATCGTCGAACGAGGAAAAAGAAGAAAGTGAATCTCAACAGCAAGTATCGGCCGAAGAACCGGCTCCGAGTGGTGAGAAATTTTTTTTTTATTCGATTATGAACTCCCTCGATACCATAAAAGTTGAAAGACTTGTGACTTTCTTTTCCGTTTCATCGAGAAGCTCAACCGCCCCAGCCTTCTGTCATCACCGGTGACGCGATCGGTGGCGCCCTCAAAGAACGTCTGGAAATTTACCGTCGCACTAAAACCGCTGCCGAAGAAGAAGGCAACACGTCCAAAGCACGAAGATACGGGCGCATTTGCAAACAGTTCGAAGATGCAATCAAGGCATACGCACGCGGCAAAACCGTCGCTTTTGACGAATTACCAGTCCCACCTGGATTATCACCGATCATGCTCAATCCTCCCGCACCATCCGCTCCAACTGCCCCTGCACAACAAACTCCTAGTGAACCCATTCCGCAGCCTGAACCTCAGGAACAAGAGACGCCAACGGCCACCAGGACCGCACCACCGGTTCCACCCTCGAGAACTAGTCACGGTATTTTCTTCATTCATCACAAGTCCATGATCCTGAAGTTTGCATCGTCGGAATGCAACGAAATTCTGTTATTTCTTCAGCAGAGCCAATAATTATTATTGAATATTTGGTCCGGCCTATAAAACGATTCTCTCTTGCGATGGAAAAACTCAATCGACTCAAAAAATTGCCGCGATTTTCTAAATTCATTAAATAATCGATGAAAAAATGTTTTCCGTTGAATCTCAACGTTGCAAACTTCAGAGTCATCACAAGTCCAAGTTTTTTCAAAATACAAATTGTCTCTCTAAACGAATGCACGTTTTTCTCCAAGATTTTTGGACATTCCGAGCACAGAAGATTAAAATTTAGCGTTGAGAATTGGGAACGATTAAAGATCTTGAGAAAAATTTTTTTTTGTTTATCTGTAAAAATGGAACACAATGCGTTCGTTTCGTTGCTTAGGCGGCAGATCCGGAGGCGGCGCAGTTTCGCGTGCGGAAAAACAAGGATTGATGCTAGAGCGTCGTCAAGCGGAATTGAAACAAGCCGCTCTAGCAGCGAAGAAGGACGGAGACCTGGAACTAGCCAGAGATTATTTGCGTCAAGCGAAAGGAATAACACCGTTGATAGAAGCGAGTAGATCCGGACTTCCGGTCGATCTGAGCTCCATACCGATATCACCGAATGCCAAAACGCAGCTCAATACCAGCGGCCTCGTTGATGCCAATTCCGACGACAGTTTCACCCTCGTCTCGTCGGTCGATTGCCTCGAAGAAGCCAGTGGAACGGACCAACAAATCTATGAAAACTTGGAGAAGCAATTGATCAAACAGGCCAAGGTAAACCAACTTTTTTGGCAATTTTCTACACCCCGTCCATACCCGGGTCACACGGACCCGCAGTAATAAAATGCCAGAAACAAAATTTTACTCTTGGATTATTTTACATTCAAAATTTTACTTTTGGATCATTTTCTAATCGAAAATTTCAGTCCAAATAATTATGACTTAGAAAATTGAGACTGTTGTTAATCAAATCAAGAGACGCGGTAGCGGTTCGGCGCCAAGTATTTAAAAAAAAGTGTAGCGCGAGAGCTAGCGCACTCTTATAAACAGTAAAATCGGCATTTTGTGACCTCACAGAAAGTTTGAATCGTCCTGACGGAGAAACGGGTCGAGGAAAAAATCTCATATTCGATTCGAATTTTCTATGATTTTTAATCTTTCGATTGGTTCTTGGTTGATGAAAATCCATTCAGCCAATCCAGAGAAATCCAACATTGAAAATTTTGGTCGCGCTTTTTGTTACTCAGAATTTCTTGGCCTCGGAAGGGCGTAAGTCGCGCTTTATAAATAAATAATACAAATATAAATTCGTTTGGTTCCAGTGGTGCTTGTCGACGAGAGACCATTCGAAAGCCCTCGGCGATGTGCCCGGTTACAACAGATGGGAGCGTCTCGCTTTGGGATACAGACACGACCTTGATATGCTCAGAGTACGAAAAAGAGACGGTTTACCGCCCCCGCAGCATCATTACGAAGTCAAGACTTACGCGATAGTTCAGTGAGTGTCAAAAAAAAAAAAAAAACTTAATCAAACTCTAAACATGACGGGGAATTCATTTATACGAACTATTTTGATGGAATAAACGTTTTTATTGGATTTCAGGAGTTGTACGGATTTGACTGACGGCGATGCTGAAATATCGATAATTCGTGGCATTAATTATCCCAAGGAAGTGGATTCGTACGTTATATTCGAATATCCTTATCCAACGGATAGTGTCCAAACTGATCGTACAGCGACGATAAGAGACACGAACAATCCTGAGTACGAAGGTGTATTTATTTTGAACAATGCTGTGGATCGATCAGCAAGACAGTGTCAACGTGTTTTCAAGAGACATTCCCTGAAATGTCAAGTCTGGTCGAAAGGGTAATTACACTTTTTTTTTTATTATTAATTCCGGATTCCATTTTCCTCTTTTTTGCTCTCCCATTAATCGATAATCGTTGTTTCGTCTACTGGGTTTATCGCTTCGTGTAATTTCATTCCCTTAGATTTTTTTCCCATGCAGCTTGTATAATGAATTAATTTTGTCGATTAATTTTCGAAACAACTTTCTCGAAAGTCTTTATTCGTTTTTGACGCTCCAATTTTATCTTTTTCGTTCGGTTAGTTTTGCTCGGAACACGATAGACTTTTTTTTATCGTCAATAGACCTTAGTACGTTGCTTACAGATGCTCGCTGAACCCCATCCTGTGTTGCATTCACCCAAGGTATGAAAATTTACGTGAGCTCCCCGGAGCTCATTAACGGTTTTTCTTCTTGCTTAATCAATCACATTATCAAATTTATTCGGCGCGTAGTTACTCCGGATTTTCAAAAATTAAACATTTTTACTTTTGGCCCAAACTTTTGCCATGCGTTTCTCTCGAATTGAGAGTTTTTCACAACGAATACTTTTTCGAGGACGTTTTGAATATTTTGAGAACGATTAATACGAGAATCATCGTGACCGGATTGACTTGCTTTACATTCTCGTGATTTGCTAAAAAAAAAATATCATAACGATTATTTCGAAACAATATTTTGCAAAACATTGCCGAGTCTGTGAGCCTGATAATTCATTTCGCCTTTAGAGACGCTTTACTTAATGCTATTTGTTTATCCAAGATTAACCGGTTGGGAGAATTGAGAGGTATCGATTCTTCAAATAAATCCTACGTGTTATTGCATTGTCCTAGTATGACAAAATCGAGGATGTGCGTAGTTATTAGAGAATAGCATGCATTACACGAGCAAACTGTAAGAACGAGTTCCAAAAACGTCCATGGATAGAGGACACTGTAATTTTTAAAGTTTCCCTTTCGATTGCCTGCTGAAAATTGTTCATGCTTGTCTTTGAAATGATTCCGAACGTTTTTAACTTGAAAAAAATCGTCGCCAAAAAAAGAACAATAATCTAAAGCTTGCCAGTAGATTTTGCTGCATTTCTTCGCGAATGATATCGAAATATTTGGGGCGTAGATGACGGAAGAAATTTTTTGAGTATTGCAGGGGTTTCTTCAGGAGTGACAGTCTCCTTGGTACAGTGGCAATAAAACTGGCACCACTAGAGACGCAATGCATTTTGCACGACTCGTTTCCCCTGATGGACGGAAGGAAAGCCGTCGGAGGAAAGCTGGAAGTTAAAATACGTTTGAGAAATCCAATTCTCACGAAACAAATCGAAAAGAAAACAGACAAATGGCTAACGATTGACGGTTGAAGAAAATCCATTTCACGTTCAACGTTTTCAACATTTTGTTGCTTGTATTTTAACCAAATCCTGCAGACTTTTGTAAGAATCTATTGAAAGACGATGAAGCTTATTACTCGTTGAGTTTGCTACGGTGCAAGAGAAAGGATAATCATTGTCGTACAACGCGAGTAAATATATATTTTTATTTATGCTTTAATGTAAATAATGCACAATGCTATGTATATAAATAATATTCCTTGTGTAATGTAAAGAGTATGAAAAGACCGGAAAATCATTGATACAAGCTCGAAACGACCTTGGCGAGCTTGGTGATTGATGTGCCTAATAAATGAGACATAATAATATCAGAATCATCGTTCTCAATCACTGTCCTCGCATTCTTTTTACTTTTTTCCACAACGAATACGCAAGAATGCACAGAGAGAATTTTAAATCAAATTTTACTATGATTTAGAGACGCGGTAGCGTCTTGACGCCAAGTATTAAAAAGAAAAGTTCGAATCGACAAGGCAAGTTGCACCGCGTGTCTATATACTCGAGATTGGGCGTTTTTCCGTTACGTTCAAACTTAGAGTGGTCGTCATTAAAAAATATTATAGTTCCCGGGTACCAAGTCGTCCCTCTGAGGGATTTTACCAAAAACATAGTAAATTTTAATCTGAAAAAGGGCGAAAAATGTCATAATTTCCGCGATTTCGATAGAAAAAAAATGAAAAATTACTATGTTTTTGGTAAAATTTCTCAGAGGGACGACTTGGTACCCGGAAACTATAATAATATAGTAAATTTTAATATTCTCTCCGTGTGGGATTTCAAATTTTTTGCTCATTGAATTATTTTATTAATTAATTAGAGTTTCTGCAATTATTTCTGTAATAAACGTTCGTTTGAAGAATTTGGAGGTTTGTTATAATTCAACATGGAGCTTGAGTTGATTACTTTGCAGAGGATAAATAAATATTGGATAAATAACGAGATGAACGAGGGAAGAAAATCTCGTGATCGAGTACAGCTGAATCCACACTTCTCGTGGAACAATACACCAGGTGAATTACCACTAACAAACCATTGTCCGATAATCGTTTCGTTGCCTCTGTCTCCTTCGTCATTCTCTTGTTTCCTCCTTCCCCCTTCACCGTTTGCCCTGGCTCTGCTCTATAATCGAGGTTTCGTAATCCCTTCTCGTCCTACCAACGTTTTCTATAACATACTCTACGCTCGATACAATGGTCGTGCACCATCGGAAGGCTCCGACTGCGTTGTGTAAAAAAATTCGATTTTTTCTATTTATTGCAATTTGTTGTGAAATCTTGACACTGCAACGCCCAAAAATGCAGCAGCAAGCGAGTGTTCGTAATCGTGGATTTCAGGAGGAAATTTTTTTTAAGGTAAAATTGATTTTATGCAAAAGTAAAAATTTAATAGTCCAAATAATGATCATGATAAAATAGAAATTCATGAAGGAAACAATTGAGAGAATTGCGTGACAATGCGGTATGATTTTGGCAAATAACGTGAACAAATGTGTCGTGTTAAGGAGGTTCCGTTAGTAGAGCGATAATTAGATTAAAATCTGAAAACGAAATATGTTGTTATTTAGGCAACAAACTTTAATCTCTTTCAAAATCATCCTAGGTCAACCAAGTTTTGCTACATATTTTCCAAGTCGAAAGTCACTTGATTCAGCATTGGCTTTACGGAAATTTCTCACCCTTATGAAATCAGAAAAATATTAAAAATACTTGGCGATTAGATAAAACGCGTATTAAAATGTCAATTTATAAAAAAAACTCCGAGGGTTCCGAATCAATAAAAAAAATAGTGGGGTCAACGAATGTTTGGAGGAGATATTTCTAGTTAAAATCGACAGAATGCTCGGAACATCTAATTTTTTAGGAGTTTCGCAACGAATCGCTTGCTAAACGAAAAGCAGATGGTCACTTTTTCTTGGGAATTGTGCCTCACTTGATTCGTTATTCCCTGCGCCACAACGGAACCTCCTTAAATAGGAGAAAAAAATATTTCGCAACGGTGCCTTTACTTCATTGGCACATGTGTAGTAACAGGTGTGATTTTTTGTACCGAGGACACTCACTCAAGATATCCCGCGGAGTGACCGAGAGTGGAAATAGTCCGCAAACTCGGAGCTCCAATGAAAAGAGGTCCTCGAGAGAAGTCCCGCGGAGCCAGGTCACGCTTAGCGATGCATTTTTTATTCTTTCTTCGCTTAGCACATAACACGTATGTAAAATTCTTTGCTCGAATCTCGTTTTCACAGGGGATCACAGTCAACGCGGTGAGCAAAATCTGTCCTGTCGGTGCCAAAAGCCTTTGACATGCGTTCCTTTCAGGTTCACCGATCTCTGGAATATCCAGCGGCTTATTTGGGCACCCGTCAATCTATTCTCCATCAATTGCAGGACAAAAACACGATGCGTACAGTTTTACACGCCCCGAGCTGATTTAAAGCCTGGGTCAATTTGACCCAGGCTTTGAATCGCATCTATTACACTTTATTCTCCATATTAATCAGTTTTTTGCGATTATTCAAGAATAAACGTGAATTCTCAATAAATTTTCTGCTACATTTTGAGTCTATCGATCAGTAGGGGAAAGAACAGCAGCGCAAAACAACGAGGATTTATTTGCCAATTACGAGATTGACGGCGTATGAATAATCAGCGATTGAGCTGAATTTAGCTCGTCCTCGAAAAAGGAACTTCTCAGAAGATGATGGTAGGCTCATAATTATCGTTCAGGGCCATTCAGTAATTGGCAGCACAAGTTCAAGATTGTTGATTCAAATAAAAATAAGAAACGTACGGAAAACAAAAAATTGTTCATAGTAAATACTCTCGTTTCTGCTTTGCACGATTATTAACGATTACAATGAAATTGTTCTTTTTGAAAAGTTAGAATTTTGCCAAAGCAAATTCACGCTGGAATGATATTTATTAATTAATTAAGGAATCACGTACTTCAACCCTTAGATTTCCGGTAGAGGAATGACGAACAGTTTCAGTTGAAAACAGTGGAACAAAATTTTGCCAAGAGTGCAAAATAATGGTAAAACGTTGATCGTGGCAGAGAGATGGATAAAAATGTTAATGAATGTTTTTTTTTTCGTAATTGTTCAACGACTGTACGAAAATTGTCGATTTAGTGGCTATTGCAGTAAAGAGAGAAGGAAAGAGCACGAAAATGGATGTGGGAGGGGATCGAGCAACGAGAATTATGTTACGGTCCAGCGAGGAGTATTTGTTCGCGAAGAGCGTACAACCGCGAAGCCTCTCGTTGCTCTTGCTCTAGCATTTAATGTTGACCTTTCAGACCTGGGGAACAACCAACCGCGCGGTGATGCAACTTTTGATGGACAAGGGGAAACGAGATGGTTACGGATGAAAGGGGTTAAATTTCGAGTACTTTACCCCCGCGGTGAATTTCTCCGTGCAAATTAACGATGTTTGCTCCGACTACTCAACCCTTGCCCTCGAATAAAACTCGAGCCCGTACCATCCACACTACGAGTGTAGATTCCTCTCGCTTTTTCCCCTTATCCAAAACTTGAGACTGAATTTACGAATCGTCTATTTTTCCAGCATTCTTACACGCAAAACCACGCTTCGATCATTTTATTATTTAATTTTCATTTTATTAGATTCGCGATCCATTTTCGGCTGTAAGAAAAAAGCTCCGCTGAAGAATATTCATGCGTGGAAAATTGTCCGACGACGAAAGAGATCGTGGGCTGTGAAAACGCACGAGATAGCCTTATGCCCTTTGGATTAATGAGTAAGAGACTATGTTGCAGCTCGACACTGTTGCTTATCTCGCGTAAATACGAGACATTCCAGTCGAATTTCATGAAAAATCTTTTTTTTTCCACGTTTTTCGTTTAATTTTCAAAATTGAATAATTTCGAGACTAATGATAAAAATAGGGAGGCTGTAAAATTCATTTTCGATCAATAAATTCGCAATTTACGCGATTTCTTGTATCGAAGCGGACGCATGCGGTTTTCGATTTACTTTGGAACATCTCGTGCATACATTATATAATAATATATCGCGACACTTGTGATTTATCAGCTTCGCGATAAGCAAAGTACGAAACTGTTTTAACTGCAACAATGTTACGTACAGAGTTGCACTCGTCTGCAATCTTGATCCAATTTCACTGAAAAAAAACGCGCTCATTCAATCGTTGATACGCACCGAGTAAATGTCAACCCAGAGATTAGAGAGACTTGTCGAAGAAGCGATTGAGCTTGAAATTTATTTCATTTTAAACGACACAAAAAGACGTTGATGAGAGAAAAACGCTCGAGACAAAAAATCTTGAAATGCTCTATGAACCGAGACATGCGATTTTTTAATAAAAATATGTGCAGAAAGCGACGATAATTATTTACGAGTAATGCAAAATATTTCATTTTCGCGAGATTTTCGGAGCCGAAATGGACTTTAACTTTGAAAATTTGGTTGCGACAGGCAAATGTGTGCTGAATGATTGAATATTTACAAACTGCAATTTTGCGCAATTCTCGATTCATTTATTGTGTACCGAGCAGAACGAAAATCGACATGCCAGACGATTAGCAAACTAGAGGATTTTTTTTTTTCGATATACTATTTAATCGAGATAAGAAAATTCGCCGATATGAGCAATAAACTGGAGGAAGAGTTGGGAACTTGGATAGTCGTAGTCGAGAGACTGCAAGCGTGCGATTCGCGACTGCAGTTTCGTGTAGAATTGCTAAGAACCGAGAAGTTTAGAAATCTTATTTCTTGCTATGTCGAATGAAGTTTTTATTGTGATGTAACTAATTAAATTAATTTTTCTAAATTTTCTAAACGATTGATAAAGTTTGGAGGAATCGGGACGTGATTTTTAGTTGAATATCGAATTTTTTCCACTCCAGAGAATCAGCACGAAGAGATCGGAGAGTCTGACTTTAATCACTTCGGTCTCTCTCAACTTTTCTTTCGCACAATCGGCAAAACTCGACCGGATGTTGCGTCAGAGACATTAGTTCGCGTCGGCTGTATGGGCTTCTCTTATAATGCGTTTAAACGCTGTTGAAAAGCGAGTGCAGATCGCCTAGATGCGATCCGACACCCGACTCGACTGTCGTTTTGTTCCTCGGCGCATAATCGCGTACATAGTGAAACATTAATGAGAACGAGACTGTGTTTCATCGAGCAAACCAAAAATTATATTTCTCCAACTATCACGTTACAACTTTAATGTTATCAAAGGAATTTCTGTACTTTTTCCATTTCCTCTGATTGGAAAAAAGTTCATTTTTCTTAAACGACGACCTGGATCATCTCCGTTGGAGGAATTTCTGGTTGTTCGTCGATGAATCTTAATGAAGGTGAGTTGTACGTTTTTCCCGATGGAATTAATTAAAATTACTCGAATGTGGTGAAAATCATCTTTTTTCTCAGTTCAATTGGCACTTTTTTATGACGTTGAAGTTTGCATCGTTGGAATGCAATGAAATAATTTTTTTCTGCGACGAAACTCATGATTCAAATGCGGAATGTAATTACGAGGTTAAAACGATCGATTTTTGCGACCCAAAAGTATGTGAGCTCGAAAAATTTGGATAATTTTGAAAATCAAACAAATCGTCGATGAAACGGAATATTTTTCGACGGATTCAGACATTGCGGACTCCAGCTTCATACTTTTTTGTGGAACGGAAATCAACTCAGGATTTCGTTCTAAAAATGCCCGAAAAAAAAATCCTGATAAAATATCAAAATCAACGAAGTTGTCAAACTTTTTGTGAGTTCACAAAAATATCGGTAATTTTTGTTAGATTCGGAGTTAAAACTGCAGTCACAGCTCATTTGCTTTGTATTCGGATTTCGAATCGTTAACTCACGTTTTTCATTCATCTACATTTTTAAAGAAGCTCGCGATGTTCAAACTCGACAGGGGATGCATTTTAAAAATGTTTAGTTCTGATTTCGTGGAAAATTATTTATGGAAATGTTGAATGTCAGAATTTGTCAGAGTCGGTTCAATGGTTTCCACTTCAAAAGCAGTCAACCACATTCTGGCAGGAAAGATTTATAAATGAAGAAAAAATAACTCTGTCCGATGGATAAGTTCTCTAAAGTTCAATCGCAAAAGTGATGGGTGGCTCCTTTTTGGCAGAACGTTTCTTTGCCGTTATAATCTTCGTGGAAATAAATTGCGAGTTGAAAAAAAAAACTTATCGTTATCGCGAGGAATTTTGGAAGGAGAAGATCAAAAGATGCGGCAACGAGAAATATTCCCGAGAGATCACGGATCTATATCGGGAAAGACGAATAGGCAACATTATCCATGATTTTTTTTTTTTACACACACGGTCGAAATAGGTTAGACAGCGATCTAACGATCAGTATGGATAGAGAATGGTTCAGGGAGCAAAAAACAAACAAGTGTGTTTAAAGGAACGAAGAAATAAAGAGAGTGGACGACAGGGGGTGGCTATTAAATTTAATAGCCGCGAAAGGAGGGCAAGGAGCGAGTGTTCACTATTTTCTGTGTTTCTGCTCGGCCCTGCGGGTCATCTTTTCGTTTCTCGATCGTTTTTAATGGATAGTGTCCCAACCATTTATACTGATCGTCCCGAAGCCTGGAGAGCATTTATGCTTCATCCCTACCATCAAAACAATAAAGAGAACTCATCAATAACCAGCAGTGACAAATATGTCCGGATTTCCGGTAGAAAAAAAATCGGAAAGCTCTAAATGCGGTCAACTTCCGATCCGCAATGCTCTTGCGATCTCTACGATATCTCAGCACGCATTGCGATTCACGGATATCTCGCGATTTGTCATTTTTATACTCGACGCCACGAACGGGAAGGGAAAAAATAATAATTGTTCACATTTCTAATGTGAACTAAATATTTTGGGATGATTTCAAAATTTTCGTATTTTCGACGATATTTTTCATTGTAACGGAACTGTCAGCAAAATTTACGATTGGAATGACAAAAATTTACTTTCTGAAAAGACTTTCCAGAATGTTTTTTGCTGGAATGACAAAATTTTCGTGATTTTTCGAAAAAACGTTTAGTTTAACGGATCCAACAAAATATCGATCTTTTTCAACAAAATTTTCTTTTCAGTGTTCTAATTGTTGCTCCGTCAATTACCAAAATGCAAGTATTCAACTTGAGATTGCCAAATTTTCAAATTGTTCGTGTGGAAATGTTGCTAATATCGAAAAATGCAAATGTTCTGATTGATATTCGTTGATTAAAAAGTCGGAGATCGAGTAGCGAAAACAGGACAAACGTACGATCAGATTCAATTGTTTTGTTGAATGATAGTGACTCTTTTTTGGCCGATACAAGGCGATTATCCGAGAATAATTGGACGCGAATGGCAAACAGAATCGAGCAAGTACTCGTGGCACGTTTTATTTGTCTCTGTGACAAACACAGCAGGGTAAAAAGAGGGCGGGGGGGGGGGGGGTTGAAGAGAAAAAAAGGACCGCGAGAGAGCGAGAGAGAGGGTGTTGGGCTGCTGCGAAGTAGTAACGGCAGTGAATCGTCCCCAGGGGTCTCTTGCACTTCATTGTCATTTGTCATCGGGATATAGAGGAAAACTCGTCGCGGTGTAACCCACCGCCGAGTTGAGAAGCAGGAGAGCAAAGAGCCAACGAACAAATGAGCGTCTCAACAGCCTGCGGACAAATGACTCGAGGATTATCCCTCGAATCGCTCTATTGCTCTTCTCGTTCTTATGAATGAAATTCGGGATATTATTTCCCGGAATCCTTCGCTACTTTCATATAGATTACTGTCCGCAATTCGCATATATCGAAATAAACCCTGCATGCACACAAATACGAGCATAGTCGAAACTTTCGGACGTTCCTTCAGTCAAAATGGAAAAAAAAATCCATTCCAACGGTTGATCATGATAAAAATCTCCATCTTTGAATTTCTCTGAAATCAATTTTTATGCAATACGAAAAAACCGTCAGTTCCCAAGGTTTCAAAATCGCGACTGAGTTGTTTGTGATTAACCAAAAAGCTCTGGAAATAGTGCAAATGAATCATGATCCTGAAGTTTCGATCGTTGGAATGCAACGAAATTCTGTTATTTCTTCAGCAGAGAAAATTCAATATTTGATCCGGCCAATACAACGATTCTCTCTTGCGACCAAAAAACTCCATGGACGCAAAAAATCGCCACGATTTTCAAAATTCAATAAATAATCAATAGAAAAAATGTTTTTCGTTGAATCTCAACGTAATAAAAATTCGTGTGTTCTGGACAATGTTGAATTTCCCAAGACCGATGTGCCACATTGAAAAGTGGCTTCGAAAAAAAAAAAAACAGTAATTTCAGTATTTTGATACGAGTTGAATGAAAAAAAAAGGAAAGCACGTTTTAGTCAGCGTTTTTTCATCGAGTGTCTCAGACGGAAGTATATCAGTTGCATCGTCCCGAGCGAATAGGAATCCTCGGATATTCTATGCCTCTGTCCACGTTTCCACTTCTCGAGTTTCGTCGTTCACATTTTTATTATTGTTATAAGTTTCTACCATTCGTATATTTGCTCAATAATTAAAAAGCTGAATTGAAAGCACTTAAGACTCGAACATCTTCACGCCACTATTTTTACGATATTTTATACAAATGTTCATTTCGCATAAACGATGATTGGTTGTCAAGATTTTGTGTCTGACTAAAAATGACTTTTACTACTGAATTCTTGAAAAATCTGTCGTTTAGCTCGATTCATTTAATTTGTAATATTTTTCTTGTATCGTACATTGCGAAATATGTTCATTTTGTTCTTTTATTGTTTCAGAAAAATGATAATTATTTTTATCGTTATTTTCATCGCTAATTTTGTTATCGTGAGCGTTTAATTCGTCGTTGTGACGCAGGCTCGTGTAGTGACGTGAATATCTGTGATAAAATATGAAACAACGAGGCAGAAATTGTAAAATTGTCGGTTGGAATGGGATTTATGCGATTGCAATGAGCGTTTGTGTGGTGCGAAAAGAGCTAAATGTAAATTGTTGACCCAGTGGTCACGGTCATCCAGATACTCAGTTTTTTTGTTCACACAAATAGATTCTTAGGTAGTTTTCATTGGATTGGTAGTTTGGCTCTCGGGTCTGGGCTCTCGTTGTCTTTCTCTTTCGCACTCGGTAGCTGGATGGCTGGCTGGCTGACTGACTGGTTGATATCGATGTGCAGGCAGCCAGGCAGGCAGGCTGGCGAGCGAAGCTGTGCTGGCTCAGCACTCTTGCTCTTGCCTCCTCTACAGCACCCGGGACTCGTCCGTGCTCTCACAGCCGATGTCTCTCTACATATAATACGTATATATGTCTCTTTGCTTTTGTACATATCGATATACACGCTTTCCGCCCCCTTGCTCCTTCCAATCTCGTCCTTGCGAGGATTTTTTTTTTTGATTTACGAGATATTAAAAGACGGAGGTGTGAGAGGCTTTTCTTGAGTTTAAACCCGAGTGAGATTTTTTCATTGCGTTGATTTTTTTCGACGTGCAATTTTCTTCATGCCTCGATCTTTCAATTGTTGAAACTTTCTTTATATCGACTTCAATCATTTATTTTCGACAGAGTTTGTGTTTCTCGTTCGGATACAATCTCTCACCGAATCGCAATGAATTTATGGAGAAATTGTGTCACTTTAGTGTCCGACTGCGTTGTCAGGATGCTCGAAACTTTTGGGAAAATATGGGCAATTCAGGAACATGGATAAATGGCTTAGCGAGACTGCCATCTTGTCCGAGTTGAGATTGAAAAAAAGAGGGCGGCCAAGGATCCTCGCGATCACAAGGGACGCGAGACTTTTTTCGGGCACGTATAAAATCACAAGCCCTGGAAATTCTCGTACAAACTTGTTTGGCTTTCGAATCGCCGAATCGTAAATCACGCGGGAAAAAGTTATTTGCACGCCCGAGATCTCGACTTCCGGCTAACTCTACCGTGGAGTAGGAAACCGACAAGAAAACACACACACACACACTCGGAATTCTTATTTAAATGATATTTATGCAATTCATACAAAATAGTTTTTTGTACATTGCTAAATTTTTGGATTTCAGTCAAATTTTTGTTATTCCATCGAAATAAATTTTCTGTCAAATTAAATGTTTATCAACGAATAACAATTAACAAGTAAAAATCGAAATAATTTTTGTATTTTCATGCAAAGTCAATATTTCGGAATCGCACGAAAAAACCTGACGATTTTGAAATGATTTTTATTTTCTTTTTACAAAAATGGACAACCTGCAATTTTTCGTTAAAACATCTAAAAAAGGTTTCAATTTGTCTGTTGTCAAATTATGGGGTTTGGTTTATGTTAAACAATGAATTTTGTCCTCAATTGAAATCTCAGGTGTAAAGTCGAATCCACAATTCGTGGCATTGCTCTCGCAATGTGTTTGCGTTGTAAATTAACGATTTGTATAGACATATTTGATCGGGAGCGATACACTCGATGGAAAAATACGTATAAAATAAAAGTACAAAAGCGAAAGAAAGAGAGACGAGGGAAAGGAAGTTTCGCGAAGGATATACACGACTAAAGTGCAGCGTCGGCAAATACCTCGTTTCGTCGTTCGTCGTTGGCGACAAACGAGCGTTGGATGGTCGAATTCTATTCTTAGTTTGTTTGAGAGAATAAAAAAATATCTTCGACTTTCGCACTCTTTCCTTACGAATTTCAATTAAGGAGGTTCCGTTAGTAGAGCGATAATTAGATAAAAATCTGAAAACGAAATATTTTGTTATTTAGGCAGCAAACTTTAATCTCTTCCAAAATCATCCTCGGTCAACCAAGTTTTACTAAATATTTTCCAAGTCGAAAGTCACTTGACTCAACATTGGCTTTACGGAAATTTCTCGCCCTTATGAAATCAGAAAAATATTAAAAATACTTGGCGATTAGATAAAACGCGCATTAAAATCTCAATTTATAAAAAAAAACTCCAAGGATTCCGAATCAATAAAAAAATAGTGGGGTCAATGAATGTTTGGAGGAGATATTTCTAGTTAAAATCGACAGAATGCTCGTAACATCTCATTTTTTAGGAGTTTCGCAACGGATCGCTTTCTAAATGAAAAGCAGATCGTCATTTTTTCTTGGGAATTGTGCCTCACTTCGTTATTCCCTGCGCCTTAACGGAACCTCCTTAATCGATGTGCACATCTTTTTACTCATACGAGATCTCGGTAAATAACAGGATTGCACAGCTTCATTTGTAATAAATTTCATTAAGATACGTTTTGGGGAAAAAAATTGTCTGAGCTTTGAAAACAGGAGAAATCTGTGAAATGCAAAAGAGCACATAGGCGAGAAATCTAGACTTTCGAGGAGGGTGCGAAAAGCATCGGAGGGCGTGAGCCAACCCCCACAAAATCCTGAGCGAAAGTTGGCGAGTGTGAAATGGGTGGAGAACAAAAAAATTTGATATTCATGAGGCATTTTAAAGGCTCGGCAAGTCCGTTGTCTCGTCTCATAACCGAAAAGTACGATATAGATACAACAATGGTAACCCACACGATTTCCTAGCCCGAATAAAAAGGAGAGAAAGCGCGGTGAAGTCCTTTGGTAGACGCGTCTGGAAAAACCTATTTAGATGCGAATCACCGATTTGTAGAATCGCCTAGCATTTTATAAATCGCGCGAAAGATAAAAAAAAAAAATTATTTCTCTCAGAAAAACATTATATTTATAGACTGGCCGTCCCCGCGGTTTCATTTCCGGTGAGAAATATCATTTCTAGGTATGATTCGTCTCGCAGTTGTCCGCCAAACAAATACTTAATGAAATATACAAAATTACGAAATTCGGCAATTTTTTCATGAATTCATGAAATTTCTTCTACTTTTGTGTCTTCTGCAAATTTCTTTTGCTCATTAGAACCCCGACGACTTTTCATTCATCGACATTTTTTTGTTATTGGTCATTTTTGTCGTATTTGCAGTTTTATACCTATTTAAAAATGTATTACGAAATATAATTCGACTATTCGATGAATTATTCACTCCCCTTTCCCTATGCCAGCCAATGCAGCAACAATACTAATGCATTTTTGTCATTTTTGCATACATGCAGCCTTAAGGAGTTACGCAGAAAATGGAATTAATGGACAGAAAAATGACAAACTTGGCAGAAAGTTAGATAATGATGTAAAAATAATTCGTACCAATTTTTGTGAGCTGAGGTGGCTTTTTACGCGAGATATTTGTGAATATTTGACAAGCCTTGACAACCAATGTAACATGGGCTCTTATGGGAAGTCACGGAATAGGCTGTACATTATTCTTCATATCTCCGTAATTGATGGATAGATTAAAATGAAAATTAAACATCAGAGAGATTGAATCCTCATAATCATTTACCACGCTTAAAAACGTTTAAAGGTGACTTGTTAGGGGAATGATAAAAACTATGAAAAGCACTTGCAGTGGATTTTATTTTTCGACTTTGCCTAAAATATAGCAACGTCACGTATTCGAGGTAAATGTGCGCGAAATTTGAAATTTGACAGATATAATAGCAAGTCAACGAAACGTGACATTGGAAGATCGATTACTACTAAAGTCGAATTTAGTCAAATTTTTTTATGACTAGCTCGGTAGCTGCGTATCTTCCTTGAGAAAAAAATGTCTGACCCAGAGCAGACTGTAACGACATTGAAAGTGATAAGAACAATTTTTCAGACTAGTGAGAGAGCAAAGGAATCATAAAAATACAAAGAAAAAAAAAGTACAACCCGCATAATTCGAGAGAGTTGGGAGACTTTCGAGTGCCTGGGAATGACTTGGACTGGGATAATGAAAAAATAAAATTAATAATAATTTGTGACGAAAAAGAAGCGAAGCGAGAGATTCCTCGTAAGAAAAAATGCAATAATAATTCAAAAAGTAATCATCACGTTGGTGCCTTAAATTCGGTATTTTTATGAGGTAGTTCGAGTTTGCAGGGGGGTGGAAGAAGGGAAAGGTGTGAAAGTTTGAGAGAGGAAGATTCGAGGGCGTGGGAGGTTCGGGGTGTCTCGACACCCGAAGATTCTTTTTCTTATTCTGTCTCTCGCGGGTGTTTGGTCTCTTTTTGTCGCGGAGGTTTCTGTGGCGTGGGTGTCGCGGGTGGGAGCGCAACCAGCCAATGGCGAGGTCGGTGGAGTATCGACCAATTGGAGAAGAGACTGGAGGTCTGACTGGCAACAGCTCCACCCACTTGGAACTGTGACGTAATCCCTTCCACGGCGAGAGCTCTCGAGAATACGCGATATAACCCGAGAGGCTTTTTTCGACCACCACTCTCGGGTCTGACCAGTTACCATTCGGTCGGTCGTATCTACTTCGGAGGGAAAGAGCGAGCTCACAAACGCCCGCGCTTTTCGTCGGCAACCACCACCCTTTGAGTGAGTGGCGCGACGACGGTGCTCCGTTTTTCTCTTTTCTTTCCCCGCCACTGTATTCCTATATTTTTATATTCATAAATGCATGTGTACATGTATCCGTAAAAATATACAGTCCCGTTCGTTATCGAAAGGAATTCTCTTTGAGTTTTCCGCCCTCCCCACCCCCCGGGCGTTGTTCCTGGAGTCAAAAATTTGCTCGTCGCTCACCTCCCATCTTTCTCGTCCTTGTTGGTCCCTTCGAGTCTCCCCCGCATACGGAGATCCGCGATCCCCTTCCCTGAATCGCGGCTTATATCGCGCACACAGGCCAAAGCCGCGGGGTTGTGCTCCACTCGGCTCCATCGTCTCCGAGGTGCGAAAAACCACTCCCGTAAAGAGTGAGAGTCTCCAACGCTTGGGGCTTAATCGTCGTCGTCAATCTCAACGACCTCGTATCACGAGCTATCGCCAAAAGAAAGCAACAACAACTAAAATTCCTCCGAAGCTTCTTCTTTATTTTCCTTTTCCTATTTTTCTCTCTGCACCCTTTACCGGAGAGTGGCGAATATCGGAGGGTGTGTTTCTATGTCGCGGGGGGTCACCGAGTCATTGAGAACGAAAGAGGAGAGAAAAGCAGAGAGCGATAAAGAGTGGGCGCTGGGGAATCCAAGTTTACGTCGAGCCACGCAGTCATTGATCGACCAGGGTGGAGACACGTTCGAGTCTTCATCTCCTCGTATTTTCCTGTGAATTAAACAGTGTGCCGGAGATCGCGGTGAACGAAGAAAATTTGCTTCAAATCTCGTCAATGTTTCGATTGGATTTCGTGAGGCGTTCCTGCAAGAAAATCCTGCGTCGAGTTTTTCCGCTGCACGTACGAGCCGGCAAGATAGTGAAAAAAGAAAAACAATAAGCGCGAGTGATTCAATTGCATTTGTGAGGTGTTTGTGTTACTCGGGCTTTACAATTTGGGTTGACGTAAGACGCGATCGTGAGTGACGTTAACGGGGCGGACGAGAAAATAAAATCGGCACCTGCTCGATCATCATTGATTTCGGCAAGGAACCGTGGAGTGTGCAGCACGACACTGCAACTTTCGTGAGTTGAAAAATACTTGAAAAAAACCGAAAACAAAAACGGAATAACTTAAAATAGAGGAAAACTGCAACCGGAAATCAAGAATTTTTTATTTTCATCCTTTTCCATTAAAACTTAATGGACCATATGTGACGAAATTGGAGCAAAAAGTATATCGATCGATCCAAAACGAAAAGAAAAACGCAAAGACTGATTATTCGCCATTTGTCATAATTACGCGGATCGCTCAATCACAGTGACTCTTTTGTTGTTGTTGTTTTTTTAAACCGAAGCCGGAAATCCTCGTTTCTCAGGCTTTCTAGGATCGGGAAAGATAAAAATATTATCGAAATTTTGTACTCGGGGGTGAGAAAAGGTGGAAGGGAAGGGACGGAAAAGAGTTTTGAGTATTTGTGATCCAAGGTCGTTCGAAAATCATAATCAAGGTGATTGGGTCCGATAGAACGGTGAGAACGGCTTGTCCGGGAGGCGACAGAGCCGTCAAAGGTGGAGGAGAAGGAAGAAAAGGTTGTGGTGGTGGTGTTGGTGTTGGTGTTGGTGTTGGTAGTTGTGGTAGTGGTGGAGTCATCGTGAGTCACTGTACAGACGAGGAAGGTCAAGCCGTGCAAGAGGCTGATCGAATAACATATGCGGATACCGGAAGGGTCGCTTCGTTAGAGGCCTCGGAGGACGAAATCGTGGTCGAGGAGGTTAAAATGGAGGCCGAGGATCATCTAGCCAGAGAATACGTACAGGAATTTGTGCTCGATCATCTCGATCCTGCCGACGTTAAGCGAGAGGTGAGCCTCATATTATTCCCAACCCTTTGCTCCCCCTTGCTCGCTCCCTCGTTCTCTCTCGGCCCTTTTCGTTGCAGAGTTCCAAGTAGGAACCAGGAACCCCTGCAACTCGTGAATTAGACCCTGATAATGTCAATAGTTTCCGCAATATCGAAACTAAACCTTGTAGGCAAAAAGATTTCACGTCCAAAAACTACAAATCGAGATTCCAACGTTTAAAACTCCCTTGATTGTTTATTTTTTGTCGTTTCGTTTTTTGAAGAAATTTACAAAACAATGACGTTTACAAACTTGACCGGAATGATTCGTCTCACTCGATGATAATCGTGTTGCATCAGTTGCACTCTGTAAGTTTAATTTCCCTTAAATCTGTTCCCTTTTAAGTTTAGTCGAAGGATTTGAAGAAATCGATTGCGATTGTTGAATCTTAATTAGTTTGGAAATATGATAAAAAGGTAATTCTGAACTACGAAAAGATAAAATTGACCAAACTTTCTGGACCACGAATGCAACTGCATTTTCCTGAGAACCGAGGTCGACCTTTTTCCTTGATTTTTCTCCACCTCTTAGAAAATATCGTAGCCAATAAAAAAAAATTACGAAAATGACGAAAAATCGTTTCGATTTATTTTGGTGAAAACTACGTGTGTTGCCCTTGCGTCAAATTGGTCCATCGCTACTATGTTTGAGCTGTTGGCATCAATGATGCTCAGACGCAACAGCGATTATGATTTTCTGCATGCCGTAACGCCATTTATCGCTAGGCGACCATCTCAACCGGTTTTTTTTTGACCGGGTTACATAAGCGGTATCTCGATAAGATTCACGCTCATTCTTATTCACTGTTTCTATCGGTCTCATCCGCTTGCCCTCTCTTTTTACTCTGGGAAGTGATTCGCTCGATCTTTTCGACGTCTCTCGCCGCTGCGCTCGTCGCAACCAATTTTTATATTTACTGCAACTTTTTCAATATTTCTTGGCTCCTTGAACGAAGAAGCTCGATGCATACGACATTTTGTGTGAACTACAAAATCTGAAGAAATAAAACGGTGATTTTCGTGCCTGGTATAGGCAGGAATTGGTAAATTTCGTTTCGTTGGTCATCGGATCACGAATCAGTGACTACGCGCGCGTCAAGTTTTTAATTACAGCTCCGTTGGTCGATTAAAACGGAAAAAGTGAATGGAAAAAATAGTTTGAACATCGCCAACAGATTTGAGTTCAAATAAATCGTGAGAATTTCGAATAAAATATCGAGGATTGAGAGGAAAAAAGAGAGAAATGAGTGATTTTGGGTTGCAGGTTCGTTTGGGATCGCCAACAGTGATGGTGAACGGAAGTGTATTGCAGCTTCAGAGTCAGGTGGGGGCTCAGGGCTTAGCTCTGGCGCCGTTAACGCCGCCGGCTCACGAGCTTGAGCAACCTCACCCACTGTACGGTCAACCTCATATACAGGTTCAGCACGGGGTTCTCGTAAAAGCACCCCCTGGGGCAGCTTCTCATCTGACGACGTTATCGCATCCCGGAACTCCGCCGGATACTCCGCCGGTTTCGGCCTCGCCACCGCCCTTGCATTTACATCGGGGCGAGCGGGATCATCGGGAGCGCATATCGCTGTTGCATCTCCAACAATCGGGAAGCATAGCTGGCCAGGAAGCTGAGCTGCAACCTGGTACCGGAGGCATGGGATGGCTCGCCCAATCGCTCAGACAAGAACCTCTCGACCTCAGGCCTCATTGCCCTCAGGATCAAACCCCCGAACCTCATCCAGAATCGTGGCATTCTACACCGTCGCACCATCACTTTCAGGACATACAACAGCAACAACAGACTCAACATTTACCCAGACACGCCAGACTCGCCGGTTAGTTTTCCACCATTTTTTTTTTTCTTTCATTTCTTCTCTTCTCGTGTCTACACGGAGTGAATTTTACATCAAAATTTACTATGATATTCTAGTTCCCGGGTACCAAGTCGTCCCTCTGAGGATTTTGACCACAAACATAGTAAATTTTCATCTGAAAAATGCCGAAAAATGTCAAAATTGCCGTGATTTCCATAGAAAAAGAATGAAAAATGACTATGTTTTTGGTAAAATTTCTCAGAGGGACGACTTGGTACCCGGGAATTATAATAACATACACTGAAAAGAAAATTTTGTTAAAAAAGATGGATATTTTGTTGGATATGTTAAACTAAACGTTTTTTCGAAGAATCACGAAAATTTGGTCATTTCAGCAAAAAACATTCTGGAAAATCTTTTCGGAAAGTAAATTTTTGTCATTCCAATCATAAATTTTGTTGACAGTTTCGTTACAAATGAAAAATATTGTCGAAATAACGAAAATTTTGAAAATATCCCAAAATATTTAGTTCGCTGTATTCAACAAAATATCGACGTTCTTTGACAAAATTTAATTTTCAGTGTAGTAAATTTTGTTGCAATATTCTCTCCGTGTACTCAACTTTTTATGTTTTCACGAATATCTATGATTTTTTATGGTTTCCTTCATACTTTTGAGAAATTATCGTACGAGAGAACGTCGAGGCATTCGAACGATTAGAGAAAATGTCAAGACTTGAATTTTCTCGATGTGTAAAGTAATTAGAAAATCGATCGGGAATCGTTTGAAATTTATCACCATTTCTGGGAATTTCTCCGATATAGAATGATCGGAGAATCGTACGATGAGATCTCAAAAAGTTGTAAATTCTTTTGTAATGAAAAAAAAAACGGTGCACGCGAATGTTTGTTGATTTTTTTAAACCGAGTGACTGGTGAATATTTGCGGGGGTGTAGAGGTGGACGACGGATATTTTTCAGGTGGTTACATAACGATGTCGGGTCATTTGGATTACGAGGGCGGCGGCGGTGGAGGAGGAGGAGGGGGCGGTGGCGGAGGCGGCGGACCGAGTCCCGGTGGAATTCCCGCGGGCGCCGCTGGTATGATGTCAGGGATGGACGACAGTATACAATACTGTCGTCCGTTTCGTCCATCTTTGTCACAACCTTGCAGACCTATGAGCGTATGTTCCGTGAGCTCTTGCGGTGCAGGACCGAGTCCTGTTCATCGCTCGAGCAGCGGACATTACTCGAGCTGCGGCGACAATTCCAAAGCCCAGGACGAACTCATGAGCGACGAAATCCTTATGTCACTTTCCGTGCGCGAGCTCAACAAACGTCTACACGGTTGCCCGCGGGAAGAGGTGAGTGAGGTCTCTCATTGCTTTTACTCTCTCTCTCTCTCTTTTCCCTCCCTTACTTTCCGCCCTCTGCACATTTATTCTACTTTTTAACCTTTACGATCGTCATTGAGATGACTCTGAAGTTTGCATCGTTGGAATGCAACCGAATTCATTTTCATCTTTGAAAAAAATAATTATTCAATTACAGAATGTAATTACGATGATAAAATGATCAATTTTTGCCATTCGAAAAGCATATCGGCTCGAAAAATTTGGATGACATTGAAAATTCAACGAATCTTCAATAAAGTTCAATTTTTTTCGATGCATTCCAACATTGCAAACTTCAGCATCATTCATTGAGCTCTGATTCAAATTCAAAATGATTCAAATTTTCCGAAACGCGTAATTCGAGAAAATAAACGCGAACGTTACACAACAATTGATGAACTATTTTCATTTGAATTTTTAATAATTTCGGAATTGGGCAAAAAAAGGAGTTCAGGGCTTGATAAATTCGATCGAGACGTTGATTATTTTTGTGACTTTTTCGACCAATCGAATTTCTATGCACGATTTTTACGGAAAAATATGGAAGAATTGATTCGCGTGTTTGGAAATGTACACTGAAAAGAAAATTTTATTGAAAAAGATGGATATTTTGTTGGATACGTTCAACGAAACGTTTTTTCGAAAAATCGTGAAAACTTTGTCATTTCAGCAAAAAACATTCGAGAAAATCTTTTCGAGAAGTGAATTTTTGTCCTTCCAATCATAAATTTTGCTGACAGTTCCGTTACAAATGAAAAATATTGTCGAAATAACGAAAATTTTGAAATTATCCCAAAATATTTAGTTGGCTGTATTCAACAAAATATCGACGTTTTTTTGACAAAATTAAATTTTCAGTGTATATCGCACTCGAAAAACGTACTAATTGATGTTTTTTTACGAATCCTCGTTGAATTTATCTCGCATGGAAATGTTGAAGATTGTCGAATTACTGGAGAGAATCGACGAATGACGATCCAAGGATATTTGTCGAATTTTTGTGAATTTCTTGTAACTGATTGTAAGGGTGGGAAGATAATATGGAAAAATAATAAATAGAGAATGCCTCCTGGTCGTATAAAGTTGTGATTTGTGTGATGAAGGTTTCGCGACTGAAGCAGAAGCGACGGACCCTAAAGAATCGTGGCTACGCTCAAAACTGTCGGAGCAAACGTTTGCAACAGCGGCAAGATCTCGAAACGACGAATCGTAATCTTCAGACGGAATTGCAACGAACCAAGTTCGAGTTGTCGCGTGTCCAACAGGAGCGCGACCTTTACAAGCAAAGATGCGAGATCTTGAGGGTCAGACAAGGCCATCATCATAATGGTCATTCGGGTAGTCATCAGCCACCGAATCCAGCCTCGTCCCAGCAGCAGCAGCAGCCGCAACAACAACAGCAACAACAGCCCCAATCTCAACATCCCTCTTCGACTCATCAGCAAGGGCAACAAGCTCATCCCCAAGCTCATCAGCAGCATCAACCAGCCCCCGCGAGTCCCGAAGTTTATCTGTGACAAAGACAGCGTCGCGGTGGTGCTTGCTGGACTTGAGCAAAATCTAAAATCTCCAAATTTTCGCGTTCGGTTTAAACTCACACAAATACAAAAAATCGACATTCCACTCGCGGTCATTGATCGTGTTTTTCTCGTTCGATCGACTCCCGGGTAAGTAAAAAATGTCAAAGTGTCATTTTTGTGGAGCAACGAGTTTCGAAATATTCTGGGGATTCCATATCGCCAATCTAATCGATTCGTTCGCAACGAACAATGTGGTGCAATTATTCCAAGTGTAGATATATTTCAAATAAAAGGTTTTCGAGGGTGGAGATCGTTTGTGAGCGAGAGATAAAAATTCTTTCAATTTTTTCCATTCATTCATTGACACCAGACTTTAATAAATTTTCACGCAATTTTTAGCAGCCAGCAAATCAATTTGCTCGCTATTTTTATTTGAAGCAATCATTTCTCGATACCGAATAATTTCTTTTTTCATGCAATTCTCTTTGTACGAACAAGTTACGCGATTTCTCTCGCTCCCATGGCAAAACGTCGTGGCAAAGATCTCAAGTATCACTAGGCTAACTTGAAAATAAATAAAAAAAACTTAACATTAGGAGAATATGGAGAGAAAAACGGAATTAACGCAAACGAGAATCTTCAGGTGCAATAACAAACATGTACGAATAAAAGTATGATGCTGAAGTTTGCAACGTTGGAATGCATCGAAAAATATTGCATTTTATTGAAGATTCGTTCAATTTTCAATGTCATCCAAATTTTTCGAGCCGATATGCTTTTCGAATGACAAAAATTGATCATTCAATCATCCTAATTACATTCTGTAATTGAATAATTATTTTTTTCAAAGAAAATCATGAATTTCGTTGCATTCCAACGATGCAAACTTCAGAGTCATATAAAAGTCGATGATCATGTTGGGCGATTCATCGTCCCAAGATTCCGAAAATGAGAGAAGAAAAAGGACGGGAGGGTA
The DNA here is from genome assembly GCA_037043255.1 of Diadegma fenestrale. NCBI lineage: Eukaryota > Metazoa > Arthropoda > Insecta > Hymenoptera > Ichneumonidae > Diadegma > Diadegma fenestrale. The sequence goes on from CM073316.1 coordinate 3,658,059, forward strand.
TTTTATCGTTTACAGGTGGAGTGAAACGGGATTTTTGGCGACGAGAGAGAAAGAGGGCGAGGCAGGATATTGTCGTAGCGCAAACGAATCTTAAAATTAGGCATAATCTCTCTCTTTCTCACGTTGTGGGTTCGTATTAATATTTGTCCTAATTTGCGAGAATTCAAGCTGGGAATAGTCGAAATTGTAACAAAGGCACAAAAATTGTTGATTTACGAATAATTTCGTGTAATACAAAATAGACGAAAAGTGATTTCGATCGAAAAGACACTTGATTGTTTTTAATTTGATTTTTTTTAGGTATTTTCGTTGTTACGATCGTTTGACAAGTTTATTTTCATTACATTATTAATACCGTGCGTAAAATGTGCGATTATTTGTAGCGGTTGTGCGAAACGGCTTCGTTATTCCTACATAAAGTACCTACACATATTGTAATATTATTGTTTTAGTCGTGTCGACGTTTTGAGATTTGACAAATCGTGAAATACGAAGAAAAAAAAAGCTCCAACGATAAAAACTCTCGGGCAGGGATATTGCGATGAAAAAATGAAGGAGAACGCGCGACACGACCCAAAGAAGTTTTAATTCCCGTTATATATGTGTAAATAAAATGATTATACTTATTATTATAATAAATCGTCGTGATCGACAGTTTCGGATACAAATGATGGTCGAATCGTTCTCGTTATTTTGAGCTCCCTTTTCCCGTCGAAAAAAACTTTCATTTTTACAGAAATTGCTACTCGCGCGTCTGCGTGCAAGTGGACGAATAAAAAACCAAAAAATTGATGGAAAAAAAGTAAAATATGGCGGAATTGGCGAGAGAGAAACGCAGCAACGAGTGTGAACGTAATGGGAGGCGGTTGCTCGGAACGGAAAGTTCCGGTTAGCACACCGAAACGATATTCAGCGCGTACAATTTCATCGTGTGCAACTTGCAAGCTCAGCATTCCGTAACATCGCGCTGCTCGCCTCGGCCGAAAGTGAACGAGTGAGCCAGACGCAGGCAACTGCATGTTCACACAGTATACGGCAAAAATTCTTCGTCGGGTTGAATTCTCTCCTCAAAGTTGCGAGTCTGCTCTTCTTCAGTTTTTTTTTCCACACCATCCTTCAAATCCTATTAATTGTTGATAGAAACGAGTGATCGCGTTTGTTTGTATGAATGGACATCGAAATTTTGCGATACAAACTTCTCAGCTGATCGTTTGTTTCACGTTTGCAACGATCATTTTCGCCTGCCATAGAAAATTCTTAATAATTATACAAATTTTATTAGATATTTGAAAAATGGTTGCAAAAAATGACTCGAAGTGAATGGAAATTTTGACAGAAACGTCGCAAATTTCGAGTTTGCTCTTCTTCAGTTTTTTTTTTCCACACCATCCTTCAAATTCTATCAATTTTTTATAAAAACTAATTATCGCGTTTGTTTTTATAAATGGACATCGAAATTTTACGATACGAACTTCTCAGCTGATCGTTTATTTCACGTTGGCAACGATAATTTTCGTCTGCCACAGACAATTCTTCGAAATTATAAAAATTTTATTAGATTTTTGAAAAACGGTTGGAAAAAATGACTCGAAGTGGATGGAAATTTTGACAGAAACGAATTTTTTATCGAAAGCAAAGATTTTATTGAGTTATATAATACAAAAACGAGATCTCATTAATCGGTGCTCGAATTTTGATGATATTAAATGAAAGGGAATCCGGATTTTCCCTCGTGATCGAGTTGACTTTATTCTGGGCTGTGATATTGTTGAACGATATATACAAATGTATATATACAGGAGTGTACATATTGTAGGTGGATGAAGCGGTAACGAGGATTTAAGCGACTTTGTTCGCATCACGCAATGGGGGGTTGCTTGACAATGGAGGAGGCCTGTCTTCGAGACCCTAACCAGGAGACGCGCGACGAGGCGAACCCTCGCCTCGTGAACTATGTCAAACACACCAGAAGGGAGTGAGAGAGAAAAAAGCCAAGTTCACACTCACAGATTACAGCAACGACATCGTGACTGATCGTTTCTCTCACCGCGCGTCGCACCAACAGGTTTCGCGTCTTATCTTTTTTCTTTTTTCCATCCTCGGTCCAATATTTTCTTCGGACATTGATCCGGGTTAACTGATTTTTTGCTCGTTATTCTGTGCTTTTCCTATTTGTAGTTTGATCGCTTCGTTCAACTAAAATCCTCGCAAATCGTTGTCATTCCGAGGGGCCTCGTGATTTTTAAATCAATCGTTTTGAAGTTTCTTCGATGATTATCGATCGAGATTTTCTTGATAAAATTAAAAATTCGCCGTTTCTGTTCAGAATTTTTGTTTTTCGAAATCGACTCTTTACTTGACGATAGAAAAAATGAATTAGAAACAAAAATTGATGATTATTCGCCAGTTACGAAAGGCAGAAATGTTACGAAGCGTTTGGGGGTTGAGGGTGAACCGAAACGAGAAATTTATATGACGAGAAAAGGAAGAAGGCCGGAGAGATGAGTCGATCGAGAGACGCTTGGTTTATTGTCAAGTCGCGACGGTAACGTGGCCTATCTCTATCTGCTGCTGTGGGAGGAACTCTCGGTCGCCCTTCCGTACTTCCGCTCCGGCACAAACTCTCGCACGTATTGTATAGTTTTTTTCCTGCGAGCCCTGAGGGCTTTTCAAAGGAGTATAAATAAAAAAAAACTTTTGTGACGTAAAATCGATTTATGTGGAATTTAATTGTTGGTGAATCAAAGTTCGTTTTATTCGAAGGATTCACGTTACGATCGTAGTCCAGAGCAGGAGGATCGATGCAACCGTGAAAAATCCCAATGAATTTTCAATATTAACGAAATCTTCGTTAATTTTTCTGCTTTTTTTGAACATTTATTCTTAAACTGGCGTTTAAAAAAATAAATTACAAGATCGGGAATTACTTGTCAATTTATTTCAGGGTTGAAAAACTTTGAAATAAATTAAAATTATTGTATTGAATTGAATTTTATTTCAAAGTTTTTAAACTTTGAAATAAAATTCAATTCAATTGAAAATTCAAATAAAATTCAAACGAAATTAAAGTTTTTGTTGAAAACTTTAAGTTTCAAATAAGTTTAATTTATATTTACATTTAAAATAAATTATAATAGAATTATTTAAATAATTTGAATTTGAAATAAATTGGAATAAATTGAAATAAATTGATTTAAATTAAAATATAAATTATATACATAATTATAAATATAAATTTATTAATATTTAATAATTATATTATCAAATTGAAATAAATTGAAATAAATTTATTTCAAAGTTTTTTAACTTTAATTTAACTTTAATAAATTTATATTTACAATTATTTATATAATTTATATTTAAATTTATTTAAATTTATTTCAATTTGATTTTATTCAAGGTTACTTCAAAGTTATAAAACTTTGAAATAATTTGAAATGAATTTGATCGTGCACGATGAAAACATCGTGCACGATCTTTCTAAACAGACGATTTTAGAGTCGAAGTACTTTTGTTGAATATCAGCGAGCGAGTTGGCGACAATCCTTTCACGGAGGTCCTAGAATCACGATAGTGTTCTCTGTACCACGACACGGGTTTGTTTCGTCTATATAATGAGACATGATGAAGAATTAACGAACGATACGAGTTGTTGAAGAGAAAGAGAATGGGCGAGAGAGAGAGAGTGGTGACAATATCGCATGCGTTAACTCGAGCATACATAGTATCGCGCTATCGTTCTCGTTTTGACAAACAACTGCGTATAATGTAACAGTATTTTCAAGAGATAAAGAAACTACTCGATACTATTATCTCGGTAATCGTCGGTCATATAAAATGTCCAGTTATTAGAGACGCGATAGAGGCTCGAGAAACGAGATACTATTTTCAACAATCGTTGCGCGTCTTACTGACAAGAAAATCATCTTGTTTCGTTGTTCGTTGAGATTTTTTAAAACTATGTGCAAAAATGAGTTCCAGTTTTTTTTATCAATGACAAATTTGATGTAAATCCTAGTCCCTCGCAATTTTTCTTGGAATCACGTTGGCTGGTCGAGGAATTGTGTCGAAAGAGATTTTCTCGGATGGCGAAAAAATAATGAATTGGTTTTATGAATTGATACAAAAAAATCGACCCAACAGTGTGAGAAAAAGTGAAAAAAAATGAATATTTATTCCACAGAATAAATTCCGCAGGATTTTCGATCGTAATATCGATCTTTGTCGCTGGAGAACTTTAACCCACTGTTACGTTTCCCTCTGTCATGTGACGTCACGTTTACTCTCACTGTGGATCCGAACAGTGACGAGACTCGTGCTCGGAGAAAGGCAAGATTCGACGACGCCAGCATCTTTCACTTCTGATGACGACGTAGGTTCGCCGTCGAAAACCACCCGCGTCCTTGCAACCCCTGCTGCACCCCCCTCCCCCCCCCCCCTTTCGCACTCACTCTCTTTTCTCCACCCCTGGATTTTCGACTGATGACGTGGCACGAAGGTTACATTCGTATCCTACTCTCTGTACTATGCTAGTAAAGCTCTGGACCGCTCTCTGTGTCTCACCCGCGTCGATGCACTCATATCCATGGACCGGCTACTGTACAGGGTGTCCGGAACAGGATGCGACGAAGCAGTGATCAAAGTTCCAACAAAATTGGAAACTGGCACCGGAAGATCGTAAAATAAAGTTTTTTCCAGCGGGAAAACGTTTTTTTTAAATTTTACATGAAAATTTCTTTCTCTCGCAATTTTCTTCGTGATTATTCAATAAATTTCATTGGAAGAATTCAGCGAATATTTTTTCAGTAATCGATTTTATATTTTCTTTTTCGAATTTTCAAATTTGCTGCCTCTAAGGAGGAACTCACTGCGTCGTCACACCCAAACAATGAACAAACCGGTGAAATCGCAGACGCAGACTCCGCGCGCGTACATTCATCGACGATGAACAAAAACATACGTAAGCTCGGAAAAGAGGTTGACAGAGAAGTGTGCTACGTCAACGAAGATTGCGACGGAAAGAGAGAAGGAAAGAAAGAATCGGAGGAGGGGCACAAGGCCACCCTGACCCAGACGCATCAGGGTCGATCGATTGGTAAAAGCTTTGGGTAAGGTCGATAACCGATGTGTTAATGGCTCAGCAATTTTTCTTCCTCTTTCGTCATCTTACCGATCATGGCAAAGATCTTTTTCTTTTTAGAGCCTGTCCCTTCAACTCCAGTTTTCTCCTCATTCGAATGCCTCTATTTTTGCTGCTGTGAACCCACCAGAGGGTTCGTGACGGTTCCTCAAACTTTTGAGCACGTAATTAGCACTGCTAGTAATTAATTAGCGCTCGTTAACAATTCGTGAAGCTCACGAGTGTTTTTATGAGTAATTATTACTCGTAACTTCCGTTACTCCAAATGGTGAATGAAATTTGATTAATCAGCATTTCTGTTTCTCAAAACAATTACGCGAGAAAGTGAAAGTTACGCAAAAAAAAAAATATATATTCATCAGAAGGTGAATAATTTCTGATGAATATTTTTTTACATTTTCGCGTTCGGAGTCAAAATTGCATGGGAAGGCGGAAATCGATGTCTAATGGGTTACAGGAACGACAGAGTTGTCTGAAATTTAGTTCTTTTTTCGATCGGTTTCAACGTCACACACTGAGGTTCTCGGATTTTGCGGATGACTGCAGAGACGCGGTATCTACCTCGAAGAATGCCATCACCCTGACCCAGTCGAGTCGGTCAATCCGCTCGTTAACCGAAGGGATCGATAGTCTCGGTAATCAGATCAAAGTCTGCACTTGCCTCTATACGCGTGTGGGTGACATTCGTAATTGAGAGACAATGTCGTTTGTGAATATTTTTGCTTTTTTGTTTTTTGAACCGAGTTTATCGACTATTAATGAAATTTTGACGAGTCCCTTGACCCGGATTTGCGTGATTGAACCAAAAAAAAACAAAAAATCGCTTTCGTAACGTTTTTTATTCGTAAGGTCATGTCGTCGCAGGGAAAAACGTAAATTACGAAAATTAGTGGGGCTCAAAGAAATGACACTGGACCTGCGAGAGGATTTCGTGGAAATGGGAAATATTTAGTAAGCCGGACGCGTGGACCAGCGAAGTCTCGTGACCCCCTCGAGCTACGAGAGGGTTTCGCGTAGGACCATCGAAAGGATCGATTTTGCGTTATAATCGCGAACCGAAATTGCACGTAATCGAACGTGACTGGAATTTTCGAGGCTCTATTCGAGCAGAATACTTGGCGTCGTTCTCAATTAATAGCCACTGGTTTTTGACATCGCACGCTTTTGTGCTTATTTCAGACCTTTGGCTATTTTTACGCCGGAAATCAAAAGAATGATCGAACTATACAACGTTGTAAACAATGAATAAAAATTAGGACGAGATTCGATGGCGAAACGGTCCGAGCGTATGAGAAATTATTGGCAATCAGTTGATAGCCTACAAATCTCACAAATCGCTTGGGGAAATTCTCTTTTCTTGATGTGGGACCCTCCGACCCTTAAACCCCTATACATATGTATATTCAAGCGACTAAATATTCGTCTCTGGTCTCTCGATGTTTCAGACGAAATCATCAAATATTTTGTCATTTTATTCGATTATTTATTGACAGCACGAGTTTCCTTTGAATGAATTTTTGTTGAAGGTCCGAAAAATTTGCATTGCACAGAAATTGGAAGGAAATGCATCGAATTTGTTAATAATAACATTTGTTTTTGGTTATTACGCGCACGAATTTTCTTTCGTACTGTAAAAATTCTCATTTTCGTCTCTTTCTTTCTGTGCATCGAATCTGGTCTCTTTCAATTCGGGGGATTCGCGAAATCCCCTTTAGTCGCTTATGCTCCGAACTATAGTATCTCCGAGAAAGCTTCACTCGGCTACCCACGCGCGTTCTCGTCTCGATATCCGGCGTACACTGATCGCGCAATGGACCCGGCCATTTTCCCTTTCCCCCCTTTCCACTGAGCTATTTTCTTGCGGTCGCATCTTTCCCAACTTTTTCACTTGTTTTCCTCCGCTTTTATCCTTTCTTCGCGTTCCTTCGATCGGAATAATCTCTCGCGATACCAAACGATTTTCCAATTTATCACAATCGATAACTTGGATATTTATTTGCCGTCCCTTCGGCATAGTCGGCGCTGAGAAATAAAATTTCAAGATTTTTTCGTAAAGGACCAAGAAAAAAAAATGAAATCAACAAATTTTCGATTTTTCGAAAAAAAATAGAAATGAAAACAAATAAATTTTTGATGATGCAACTTTCGACAATTGAATCTTTTCGTATTTTTTTCTTGAGGCCGAGAAATTGAGTTACGAGTAGTTTAAGACGAAATGGCTGAGTTGGCGAAGCAGACTATTTGATGTTCAATAAAAAACTAAAATAATCATTGCGCCAGTGTTGAAGTTTATTTGACTTTTTTATTGATATTTTTTCGTAGATTCGCCAGAATTCCATCAAGACGATTTTACTCTTTTCCCCATTTCTTCTATCTCGTATTTCTCGCAGATTTTTCTCTCCTCGTCGCTATAGAGCGCGAAAAGTACTGATGCTTTGGATTATTTACCAATTATAGTTATTACCGGTTGTCGGGCGAATCTCTAGGCTGCAAGAGCTCGGCCCGAAAATTCATGAGGGTAGAAATAAGAGAAAGGGAGACGAGAAGAGAGGAGAAAGAGTGCAGATAGGGAGTCACGATTTCAAGCTGGCTTAACTACACTTTTATAGCGCTTCTTCGCGACTTTGAAGGGATAATTTTTATCCGTCGAGCAGCTTATTCCTTTTACTCTCGTATTTCTCTATCTTTCTCACTTACATTTTCCCATTTTTCGCTACCGAATGAAAAGGCGTTCGCGACAATATTTTACCAACGGAAATAGAAAACTTACAACCTTTTTTATCCAACACACCCACGCGCGCTGTAAACTTGCACACAAATGAACGCGAGTATTTCTCTTTTAGTCCCGAGCTTCCTAAAGCGCAGTTCACTTTCTTCTTCTCTCTCGCGCTCTCTGTCTTTCGAGCATTCTTCCTGAATCTCGTTGGGCGGATCTCTCATCGTAAAATTAAGTCAAACAGCTTCGGGGGTGCTGGGGCAAACTCTCACTGCGGTTTTTCTCGTTTAAGTATATTCGAACGAAAAATCTTTGGCTGTACAGTTGCGTTTCTTACGTATTCGTATGCGTGAGATCGCAAGTAGTCTGCACTAAAAAGAAAATTTTGTTGAAAAAGATCGATATTTTGTTGGATACGTTAAACTAAACGTTTTTTCGAAAAATGACGAAAATTTTGTCATTCCAGCAAAAAACATTCTGGAAAATCTTTTCGGAAAGTAAATTTTTGTCATCCCAATCGTAAATTTTGCTGACAGTTCCGTTACAATGAAAAATATTGTCGAAATAAAGAAAATTTTGAAATCATCCCAAAATATTTAGTTCGCTGTATTCAACGAAATATCGACGTTTTTTGACAAAATTGAATTTTCAGTGTGGGAAAAATTGAGTGAAGCAAATAGGTCGAAATTTGTCAGGAAAATAAGCCTCGAAGTCGATCGCTGTGGGCCCAACGAAATCGAGTCGTGAAATAAAATTAGTGAATGAGAAACGACTCGATATTTCGATAATTTGTGCGACCTAATATAGAAATTTTATGTCGACGAGATCGTGTGACGATTCGGTGAAAGGAAATGTCACAGTACAGACTTTTTTAAAAACTTGTTTCGGTTTTACTTGGTCTCTGTTCTTGGTGTAGTCGAATCAGATAGCAAGAGGCATGATCGAGGACGATTTAATTCACGGTCGTTCATGCAAGATTCGCCGTCGGGTCTCTATCCGTTGATGTGCATGCCTCGCCACCCTCTCTCTCTTATACCTTTTCATCCCTCAGTTAACTTCTCCCTATCCGCGTTAAAGAACGATTTTATCGGGTTTCGCGGTATTACGCCACGTAACTCCTTCCGCTTCGTTTTCTCCACTTTCTCTCGTTGCTTCCCTCTCGTTTGTCACCCTCTCATTTCTCTCGTTTCGGTTTGCCTGATCTTGAGGACTCGAATCTTTCTTTTAACGTTCAATGTCGTTTTCCCATCAGTCACCAGTCATCAACTTGATTGACGAGTGATATCGTTAACGGTTTAACCCCCTCTCCCGCCCTCGCTCCAACGGAGAGGCGCGTGCGATCTACCGCAATGATCTCGTTAGTCGTTTTCACTTTTGCTACTGCTGCATCTCCTCTTTCTTTTCTCCTGGGCTCCCCTCATATTTATACACACACACACACACACACATTAACTCATTCTGTCAGAATCGGAGTCTATAAATTTCCATAAGAGTTGAAGAAAAAAAAATGCCTCACGTTTTAAAAAGTTTGTGAAAATTCTTGACAAATGTTCTGCTAATACGAAATTTTTGACGAACCAACAGGCAACATTTCCGAAAGGCCTGCTACGTCACAATTACGAATAAAAAAGATCGTCGAATAGAGACTGTAACGATTGGCGAACTGTCAACACCATAAGGATTAAGGAGGTTCCGTTAGTAGAGCGATAATTAGATTAAAATCTGAAAACGAAATGTGTTGTTATTGAGGCAACAAATTTTAATCTCTTTCAAAATCATCCTAGGTCAACCGAGTTTTACTAAATATTTTCCAAGTCGAAAGTCACTTGATTCAAACATTGGCTTTAGGGAAATTTCTCACCCTTATGAGATCAGAAAAATATCAAAAATACTTGGCGATTAGATAAAACGCGTATTAAAATGTCAATTTATAAAAAAAACTCCAAGGGTTCCGAATCAATTAAAAAATAGTGGGGTCAACGAATGTTTGGAGGAGATATTTCTAGTTAAAATCGACAGAATGCTTGGAACATCTCATTTTTTAGAAGTTTCGCAACGGATCGCTTGCTAAACGAAAAGCAGATCGTCATTTTTTCTTGGTTATTGTGCGGCACTTCATTCGTTATTTCCTGCGCCATAACGGAACCTCCTCAATGTTTAGACAAAAAAGGGCAAATTTGAATATTCGGTAACCTTGATGAAAAGCTTGATAAAGGTAAGAAAAGAAAAAAAAACGGAAAATTTGATAAATTTCGGTTGAAATTCAATTAAAATATAGGAAACGTTTGTGCTCTGGGAGGATTGCCTGGTTGCCGAAATGAGGGGCTGGTTTACGCTGATGGTGTCCGAGCCTTATTCGTTAAGGGGAGAAAAGTACGGAGAGCTTAGTAGAATTCTCGCGCCGTCGCTCTTGACGTTTCTACCCTTACGCGCGCACCTTTCTCCATGCACGTTTACATAACACGGAGAAAAAATATATCTGTATTTGCTTCGGTATACTTATGTAATGGCCACACACACATATATACATGCAAACCCTACCTATTCGTTTAGTTGGCTCGGTGTCGTCGCGAAGCGCGCCACTCCGACTCCGCCCACTCGCGATACAAAACCACCCTCAAATACCCACGTGATAGCGTTATCATTATTATTGTTATCATCAGCCTCCCTCTCTCTCGCTTTCTCTCTTGGCTGGAAGGACCTCGAGTACCGCGTTAGCCTTTTCAGCCCGACGCCCGATGCATCCGATCTTCTCATTCGGAACTGAATGAAAATTTGAAAATCCGTACGACCAAACAAAACGCAAATAAGTTTTTAGTTCTGACTGGAAAGAGCCTAATTACGGCGTTCATCAAGTTTTCAGCAGGAAAAAATGTTTCCTTTCAATGATTAAATTGCTAATAAATATTGCATGATATTTCTTCAAGAAAATCGATCAAGCCTCGAGACTTGGCAGAATCGAGATAGCGCTATTTACTGGTTCAACTTCGTGAATGGATATTCTCTCTTTTTCTCTCGGTCGGACGTGTAACGGTTCAATGTCTCGGCAATGATTTAGCATCTAAAAGAGAAGTTGCGAGATAGTAATCTGGTCCGATCTCCGATGCTCGCGCTGTGTTGATCGTGGCAGCGCCGGTCCATACACATTTTTCTACATATATGTACACTTTTTTCTTCAATGCGAAATAACAAACGAGGAAAAAGAGGGAAAGAGTGAAAAAAACGTTGAGCGAGAGCCTATTCCGGTAGATCGCGTGTACGTATATCGTCTCTTGTTCGTAAGAGAGCAATATGGACCATCAGGACCATCCTTTTTAGCATTTTTATGCCGATCTGCAGCTGACAGTTTATTTTATTATATCGACGAAGCATCCTCTGCCGAAGCAGACGCTCCTGGTGGTCAGCCCTTAAAACGCTCTTACGTCGTGTATGAAAGCCCCGATACCAAGCGTAATTCAGTTTTATCCATGACGGAAAAAAAATGAAATATAAATGTGCTGGTTGATCGCAAGGATAAAAAATGCTCGGAAGTTCGGACAGATCAGTAAATTTAAGATCCGGGATAATTAGAGGCACTCGATTAATTAGAGGAAAAGGGAAAACTACAAACGAAGATTCTAGGTTTGATGATTTTTTTTCAAAATTCCTGTAACACTATTTTGGAACAACTTTTCGATCTCTGACGAGACTGTTTTCCGAAGGATATTGCGTGTGTGTGCTCGAATGTCCATAGTGGAGACCTGAATTGGGAGCGAGCGGGAAAGGTACTAAAATGTAGGAAGAAACTCTTGGGTGACATTCCATGGACAGGAGACCCGGGGGACTGAAACGACTCGAGTTTCCTCGGTGTCGACGTAGACCATAAAGCTGCGAAAAAGAGTTCAGCTTGCAGAAATTATTGGGGTTAACGTGTAGTGGAGGTTGTTGCAAAAATTGAGGTTGGTTGAACAAAAATGAGGATTTTTCAAGGTAACGAATGATTTGCCATTGAGTCGGGGTCTCGATCAGCCCTCTGGATGTTTACAGGACCACAGCCAGGTCTTTTTATTTCTCTATCGTAGCAGCAGCCTGTTACCATTGGTGGCGCATCACACAGTAACTCTCTTTCATACTGGGTTGCCACCCTTTTCCTCTTTAACTGGTATATGCACGCCCTTTCCAAGCGGGACCTTAGGTACGAAGGAAAAGTCGTATATAAGCATAGTAACGCTGAATCGGGACCATAAGGCATCAGTGGCTATAAGATTCACCATGAAACTCCTCGTTTCTCCGGAGATGGACAATGCGGTGGGTGTAGGCTCGTATACGATTAGCATGACAAGGCAGCATGGGGAGAACGGTATGGGTTTTCGGTTCTATGCTAAAATCCGTGCAAAACTACCCCCCGAGAGCCACTGAAATCGGGGGTTAGAAAGTAACCGATAGTTTGTTATACCAGCGGTCTTTTTGCCACCGGACCGGACAATCCCACAGCGATATCTCCTCTCGCTCCTTCCTCCATGGACTTTCATCTTTTTTCTTTTCCTCTCTCGCTCTCCCTCGCTCTTTCTCTCTCTCTCTGGGGTAGTATTTTTTATCTAGTCACGGTCAACTGGCTTACGGGGTCTTCCCGCCCATTATTAGCGCAACTCACAGTCACAGTTCGCCACCCTACATACCCCTTAACGTCTATAGATATAGATTCACGACTTTGGTAATCAAAGCTGGTGCGAATATGGACCAGCGAGTCGAGGGATTTTAAATTCGCCAGGATGCTCCAAACGCTTCGACCAGAGGCGCGTAATTCGAAAAAAAAAAAAATGTTGAGGGATAATCGTTCAGTCGCGACGGAACATTTTTTCGAATCTTTTCAACGTTTTTTAACGACCTCTTGATACGAGTTTTGTGGATCAGATTGGACGAAAACAATTTACAGTTTTTGCAGGTTTATGGGAATCCGAATTAATTGAGAAAATACGGAATTGATTCGTGGAATTGATCCGTTTTCATGCAAAATTGATGCAAGCTTGGGCAGTAGTCCAAATTAGTGCCAATTTCTTTTGATACGAATGTCTAAAGCTACACTGAGGAAGGGTCTTTGCGTTTATATAGTTCGTATACGCTCATGGTCCCGGCGGTTTTGGGACATTACCCGCCTTTCGTTTATTCCGATCTATACATCTCGTATATTTATTTCCCTATTTCTAGTGTCTTTCCAGTTTGTGTCGTTGACGTTTCAATGTGTTTGGCTTTAGCTCACGAGCTTTGACGCTCCCGGAGGCTGGTTTTTTTGTGTTGGCCGGCAAGGGACGCGATTCTTTCTCCTTCTTCCTTTATTCTCTCCGTTTCTCTCTCTCTCTTTTTATCTGTTCGTAGCATTGGCAATAGCCCGCTAAAGTCTTCTCAGAGGGTGGACTCGATGTCCGAGCCAGTATTTGCCCCTTCGTTCTCTCGGACATTTTTATCTTTTTAGTATTATTGCCCTATCGACGCTGCGGGTTCCTACAGCGTAACATCTCTTGGCCGATTCCCTCGTGATGCTTTTGCCGAGTCCCCGACGACGTCCGCGTTCTGCGCGATCGGGGACGCAACATCGAGGGTGCCTAAAAAATGCTCCTTTCGAGCTTCCGGAGTGTCGATGCGCATCGCGTTTCCGGAAGTGACTTATTAACATGAACATTGTCCAGAATTAACAAACGAGCCTGGTCACTAACGACAATTCCCATGAATCACAGCCTTTCAATCCTCGAACCCTGTTCCAACTTTATTGAGTTTGAGCTCCGCATAGAATCGTGTATCGGCCCGAAAAAGAAGGAATGAAAATTTAGACTCTAATCTTCGAAATTGCGTTCAATTATTGAGAAATTCAGTCACTTGGTTATTTTTGCAGACTCTGAATCGTGGGTGTATTTTCCAATCGTAATATCGAAGGGACAGACACAGAAGGGAAGTGCCAAGATCAGGAAATGGAGCTGAGAGACAAAACGTCCTGCGAGGTTGCTGAACGCTCGGACGAGGAGACATATCGATGGGATTCAATATCGAAATGTTTGTCATGCAGGGTCAAGCTATCTCGTTGTCCAGTTACTTGTACCATCGTTTCATATGTATATACACATATTGATGTGTGTTTACATATATATCCGGGGAATCTCCATCGTCATAAAGATAACGTGCCTGTCGGAACATCGAGATACCAGAAGGGAGAAGAAACGACTGCTCTTTTCCTTCGTAACCGAACAAAACAAATTTTCCACATAGAATTTTGTATCTTACTTGTCCAAGTTCGACCGTAATCACATTTTTCTTAAAGTGATTTTTTCATTAACTGAAGGACTAATAGAAAAATATTAAAAAGTCGAATAACAAAATAAATTTGACGGATCGGGCTGACCCGAACGATTTGCTGCAGAATTTGTGAAAATTTTGAGCAAAATTTCGAGAGCCCGTTACGGAATTATGCCCGAGACGTGAGAATCGAATATATGCGAAAAGTTAAAATTGCATGAAGAATGAGGATGTCGAGAAATTTGGTTCAAACTGCGAGACCCTGACCCATCAGCAAACCATGGAGCGAATCGATCATCGGGACGTTAACGAAATAAGCTCGGTTTTATATTTTTTTCTCGTTCGAAACTCTCGCACCTAGACCTTCTGGTTTGTGGAGAAACGCTATAGGGACGTAGTGGATCGAGGCATTTACACATTGAGACACAAGGTGCACACATGTGCAGGGAGATGGGTAAATAAGGCTAAGCAGTATAGGAGATTGAGTCGAGAGTCGAAGCCTCGCAAGAACGCGAGGAATCGCGCGCGGGGGGTTGGTCATTAGAAAGGGGCAAGTGTGAGAGAAAGAGAAAGAGGCAACGAGGGACGATGAGCAAGAGAGAGAAAAATTGGAAGCCCTACTGAAGGTATAGAGTCGCGAGTCTCGATCGTATTTATTTTTCTCTTTCTCTCCCTTATTTTCTGTATCACACACACGCAGACACACAGATCGTAGGTAAAGCAGCTCACGCGTTGGTCCGAGATCTCTCGGTATAATACTATTTACCACACACGCCTAGGATGCCAACGGAGAAGACACAGTGTCCACGTACTTACGAGGTTACGTGGCCAAGGGTCGTCCAATTGGATCATACTTGACACTTTTTATTTTCTCGTCAACTTCTTTACACGAACATAACAATTATTGTACTAAATCCCTGCTCTCTCCTTGTCACACTTTATTTTCCACGTGTGTCGATTTACGATTAAGCAGAAAAGACGAGAAAAATAACGATTGGAAATTATCGGGCGCCCAGTGAATCGGTGCAACCGATCGGAAGTAAAAAAGTGACTTTTAGAGTATTTTCACGCTTGGAAAAACCAGAATATAATTATTGAAAAATCATCAAGTTGTTCCGAATCCGTAGGACGCGTACGATAAAGAAATTTATTTGTTCTTATTTTAGATAATTTTTGTCTTTTTTTTAATTCAATTTTTTATTATATCATAATAATATAATAAATTATAATGATTATCATAAATATTGAATTTTATTAATAAATGATTATTATCAATTAATATAATTAATATAAATAATTATAATAAATATATTATTATAATGAATAATGAGAAATAAAAAAAAATTTGAATCTTTGGGAAAACTTTAATTGATGCTTTGATTTTTCTATTCCCTCTAAATTTAAACCGGCTCGACCGGCTTTTTCCACGCTGCGATTCTCCAATGGGGAATTTCATGGGATCCCGGAACTCCCTCGCACTTTTTTTGATTCATGTCGCTGCTACTTTGCTCCGGCACCCTACCGCGAAAATTGTTTTAAAAAAAAGTACCAGCGAAGGCAGCATTTGATCGATTTCTGCTTCGTGCTTATTGGTCCGGAATTGCATGGGGGATGACTTTGGAGCGGATCGAATTTTCGTTTCGCGTTAAATTGAGTTTTGAAAAATGCGAAAATGAATCTTGAGGAAAATATTTTTACGCGATTGCGGATGGAAATGGAAAAATTGTAATTGAAACGTTTCCATCACCATTTTAACGACCACCATTCGACTCTGTTGCTTCTGTGTATTAAGCCGTTTTATGTGGAATACACTGCTGGAACGAGGAAATAGGTGAACCGTGACGGGATGGAAGGAAAGGAACGAGAAACGAGGGAGAGTATCAGCCGCGTGGACGAGCCTTAACGAGGCTAATACGAGGATCACACGTCAAACCTTGACGCGAGAACCGGGCTCTATTAATGTCAACGACACTCCGAAATCCGGACACGCAAACTGTTGAACGTCAACGTTAAACACGTGCCCACGTCATATCCTCGATGTTGATAAACTTATTTTCGTACGTGTTTAAATGACGTGAGGGCGCGTAAATGCTCGAAACTACGTTGCTAATTTATTCATTTTCGTGGACCACAAAATTCTTGCATTTCACAATTTTACACGAAAAAAAAAAATAATAAGTTTCTTTTTTTTGATTCAACGAAATTTTCGTACTCCGTTTGCGAAATTTATCAAAAATCCTCCTGGAAAGTTCATGATAATAATAATAATAATAAATTGAGAGAGGGAGTGAGGAAAAAAGTGAAGAAAAAACGAAGAAATGGTGGAATATAGATGAGACCGAGCAATATCGAGGCGCGAGGGACATAAATGTTTTACATGCAATACGGCGTTCGTGGCCGGCTGGACGAAACTGCCCACAGCCGAATTTTATCGCCTCCTATGTGCTCATGGTCATACACCCTCTGGATGAGATAGGAAATACAGGCAAACCTACTCGTGTCTCGAGAAAACAAGTACACGATGTGCAAAAAGAACGAGATTTTTTTTTTGCACGAGCAGAATAAAAAAGATCGAACTCTCTTCCTGGAATATCCGTCATCAATATTTTTTTCCAAAACTGAATGAACCAGCTCAATGAAATCCCCAAAAAACGGTAGAAAAATCTGATTTAAATGACTCGAAAGAATTTTTGTTCGAAATTAATCTAAAGTGGCAAAAATTCGGAATGACGAGCAAGAAAAATGTTTGTTTAGTGTAGGAATTTTTGACTTTTTTTGGTTCACTTTCCAGTGAGCATTTATAGTTAGCGAAACTGCGCGGTGCTATCGATAGAATTTATAGAGGTCAGTTTATTGGAATGGCCTCGACAGCATGCTTTATATCCAACACATCCAGCATGCAGAGTCCCTATATCCATACATGTAAGTGTCATCTCCTTTCGGGTACATATATCTCCGAGGAAATGCTTGAAACGGTCACCGACAACGTGTAACTGCTTGGAACTTGGTTCTCTCTTTCTTTTCGGGATTCATCGTGGGGATATGTCGAAAAATCCGGCTGTTGTCTTTCCCGACGAATCTTTAATATTCCATTTAATATGTGGCGCATTGGCCCCTCGGATGACCGAGCGAGCCCCGCGATTTCGGATAAAATTCCATGCTGGAGCGGTTATATAAATCAAACGAGAGATATTGGCCGTTTTTGCTCACCGAGGCCAAACTTACGACTCTCCTCTTTTCCTTTCCTCCCCGCCCGAGCTTTTTTCCATCTCGTTTTCTCGTACGCCATCTACAGCAACGAAGCTTCCATAATTGTTTTTACGGATTATAAATTTCACTTGTTCCTGGTCCAAGAGTCTCGCGATCCCCTTTTCTCGCGACGCGCGGGCTACCGACTCGATCCTCTTTTCCTCCTTCTCTCGCGGCAGCTCTGCCAAGAGAAAAACTTTTCTCTATTCTCCAGAATCGAGCGACTTTTCTTCCTCCTTTTTTCCAACATTTCTCACTCTTCGTGAGAAACTTTTTTTCAGCGGACACTTTATTCCCGAGTGAATTAATTGACCGATACTTTGATCTCGCATAACCATGAATTATTCCAAACCCCATTAATTGGCAGAAACTCTTTTTTTTCATCGACTCGAACTCATTCGAGAGCTAAAGTTTATAAATTAAAATCACCAAAAATAAATATCGAACAATATATTGGCGAACAACGAACGAGCCTCGAATCTCGAAGTGATACAAATTTGCAGCAATGAAAACCTCAGAACGTGAAGAAAAGAGTACAAAGTTTACGAAAAATCAGAATCGAAGACGATTTACGAAAATTATTGGAAAATACCTCGAGGATTTCATTGCAACGGTATACAAAAAGGACTTTTGCGTATCTTAGTGTAAAAACGTGCATGATTCAGGGGGAGAGGGAGGAATAGGATTTATCGGTTATGTATAAATTCGTTAGGGAACAGCAGTAAGATTGGAGGAAGTTTTCGCGTTCTCTTTGGGCATTTTCCCATCTGTATCCAGGCGCAGGGTAATAGAAATGATAGAGTGATATGCGCGGTATAGAAGCTCATCGAGTTCAGGGGTTAAGAAGGGATTTTGGGGTCGCCTTAATTAATATAGTCGCGTCGAGTATTTGGGTGAGGTTGTCGTAGGGGCAGGGGGGGGGGGGGAAGGGCGACGGGGGTTCTTTCGTGGGGGTTGACGAAGCACCGCGCAACCCCTGTTTCTTCTTTTGTATTCTCCATATATTCATAGCTAACTGAGAAAAGGGCTCAATTCGATAAAATCGAATGCTCCAGTTCGATGCTAGTTACGCCATTTTTGAAGTGAGCAATCGTAAGTATTTACGGTGTGTATACGAACCGTGGGCACAATTTTCACTCTTACGAGACCATAACTAAGCCTCCCATTAATTCACATCAATGTCTTGCTATCTCGAACGGCCTGGGTGACTTGCATACTCCTTGCCAAAACGAGATAAGTGTTTTTCTCGCGAAAGCCCTATACGTACCTACTTATCAAAATATCACGCTACCCAAACTTGTATATTTAAATAGATCGTGTACTCTTCAAACTCTTAGCTTCACTTTTATTCCAGTCATTCCGTAAACCCTCCATTTGAGGAGCCCCTAATTTCCAGGCCTTTTTACATATAAAAAGGCTCGTAGCCAGCTTTTCGACTCGAGTCATAATCGTCTGGATAATAATTGAGTTTTTACTTCGTCATGTCAGCAAGGATGAAAATCATTTTTTGTTAAGCGGCGAATGAAAAATTCGGGGGATTGAACAAAGAGTTTAAAAAGCATTTTGTCCACAGGTGGTTGTTGCGACGATTAATTATTGGAAGCCTCGAATACGATAATCGAAAAAATTCGACGTCACAATCGCATTAGGCCTTGAAAAATGCAAATAAATGCGTTTTCCAGATTCGAGGCAATTCGAAAACGAAGCAACTGAGCTGTGGCTTCAATTCCGGATGAAGAAAATACAGTTTTATTCATGGGTCGATGAAAAATAGAGAATTTCGTCGTTTTGCATACTTTATTGGGCACTAATTTTTGGAGGATTTCAAGAAGGCAACTGAACGTTGAATTCCTTAGAGCTTGACACGGGAAATTTGAAGTAATTTTAATCCAGCCTCGTGTTTCTGCGTGATTCGATCGTCGAGCACTCTGCTCGTGCACGCGACAGGAAAAATAGCGAATTGGATTGTTGGCGAAAATAAAATTTGTCGATGTCGCGTTCGAAGAGATTTTCCATCCGGTGGTTAATTTTGTTTGTACGTGTGCGTGTGCGTTCGAGGGATATTTCCCCTTGGTTGGGCCGATCATTGTCGCGGTAACAAGCCGTCTATTGACAGTTCTTTTCCCTTTTTCTTTATTTCTCCTCCCTCGTTCCCTCCGTTGGAATAAGTTGGGAGATGCCGTTCGTGTGGTCAGTTGGATGCTTTCGGACGTGTCAAAGTGTACAGGCAGATTGCTCCAACTATTTGAGGACAGAGAAAGATGGAGGAAAGGGGGAAAAAGTGAGTTCGCGAAAAGTAACTCGATATGTGTGTGTCTGCGTGTACGCGAAAGTCCTTGGTAGGAAAACGCGTGTTCGTGTATCTGTGCGAGTCGTAAGTATTGGGAGCTTGGGAAGAAACGTTCTGCGGTCTGTGAAAATCGTTTGGTAGCTTTTTTTTCGTACTCGTATTGGTCGCGCGTTACTACGGGCTCCACATACTAATGGGACATTACCTTAACACCCCTCGCGTTCAGTTAGTTACTCCTCCGGGAACGCCGAGACGAATAAAAGCCAAAGAGGAGCGAGACCCAGTGTCGTTTCGTTTTTTTTTTTTATCTCGACCCTCTCGACGTTTTTTCGACGAAAACCACTGCGCCGGGATCGCACGTTGGATGCGATACTTCCGGCGGTGCTTTTCGTCACTCAACGACCCGCGAGATGTCAAATTTTTTGGCGAATTGTAAAAAAAAAAAAAGAATTCTCGTAATTTACATTTGAAAATTGTGTAAAAATCTTGTATTATGACAAATTCGAATAATTTGCTCTGGTTGTTTTCTCTCGGCATGGCGAGGATCGTTCTCCAGGAAATCTTGAGAAGGAGCTCTCAAATATTTCCCAAGGAATGCAAACGATCTTAGGAGCGATTGCACGGAAAACGCAGCTCCAGGCAAGAATCTCTATTTCTTGAAAACTCGTGGTTCGAAGTACTCGCTGGTCCTCGAGTTTGTGAGATTCGAACATGTCGAAGAGTGAAAAGGAACTTTTTTACTTTACGGTTCACAAGCGCGAGTGAAATCGCGATGAGATTCGAGAGAAGACAATACGAGAGATCGAGCGCGATATAGATTTGTGGGGTGAAGAGAAAGAGCGAATGGGAGGGGCTGGTTACTGTGTGGAGGTCTGTTCGTCTTGTAGAAGTGTTTTGGAGCACTTTGCTCGCTCGCCGCTGGAAGGCCTTGCCGCATGAATTTCAATCGACACCTTATCGCAACATTTTTTGTTCCTTTTTCATTTTTTTGCTTTCTCTTGAACGAGCGAACGAACTTGAGTGCCGCGGTGGATCGTGATCAAGTGGGATCCTCGACGTGCCACACAGGGACAATACAACTCGGAGCTTGTGCGCCTTTAGTCATCGGGACGAGCGGCGGGAGGAGGAGGAGGAAGAGGAGAACAAGGAGAAACAACGATGCAATGAAGACAAGTGACAATACGCGCGTTAGCATCATCCAGTGCAAGAGCGAGAGAGAAATCTCTTGCCTGAAAATCTCATCCCATGCACTGCTGCTGTGAACAAGCGGCGTGTATTGCTCTTTTGTCCGAGCCGTCAACCCTTACACACGTACCCATCGTCATTCGCCTCCCACTCACCCCAACATCGTTTTTTCTTCTTCTTTCCTTTTTGTGTTACAACACGTGATGCTCCTTCTCCAATCATGCTTTTTAGTCTTTTTCCCCTCATTTTTATTACTCAAGAGCCGAACCGCGAGCTTCTCCGAGAAGCTTGACCCGTAAAGAGCACCAAATTTGTGTCGCTTTGCTCGTACTCTTGTTCGGAGACATTGAGCCAATATCTCTTGCGCATAATGTAACGAATAATCTTGCAACGAACGATGTCTCGGTTTCGAATTCAACTAAATTCTGTTTTTCCTTCAGCGGATCCGAAGATTCTTATGCGATATTTGGTCAGGACAGGAAAACGATCTTTTTGATGGTTCGAAACACAAAATCGAAAATTGTCATGGTTTTCGAAATTTTAACAATGAACGTCGAAAGTATTTTTCGTTGGACCTCAACGTTGCAAGCTTCAGTGTCATAGCGAAAATGAATGAGCAAAACTGATAATTTTGGGGGAAAATTGGATAATTCGCGAAAAATCAATTACTTTTGACGGATCGATAATTGGCCAGTCTACTCAAACGATTTCTCTCCAATGTTCATTCGTCCGGAAGATCGTTAAAGGGAGCAATTGGATAATGCTCTCCTGGGAAACTGTATAAAGGCCTCTGTTCCTGAAAACAAGTTGTCCCAAGATAAACGACTTGGTGACAAAAGAGAGGAGCAGCGCGTCGTTGATTAGTGGAGATTTCAGGCTATTTAACGCCATTTTCACAGTTACTTCGATCGGTTTTAAAAAATGAAGGATTCTACACCGCAGGCTACACGGAGAAAACCAAGTCGAAAATTATTAAGAAATATACTAGGAATGCAGTTACTTATTGTTGAAAATTATAGTATTTTGAGGACAGTTCGGAAATTACAGCAATATCTCGAATGGCAGTGCGACAAATCGTTCTAAACAGCTTAGTAAAACGTGATCCTCAGATTGAAACCGATTTTACAATTTAGCATAGCAATTAAAGAAAATCGCAATGGGCATGGTAAACAAAACAATACGTGTGATTAAATTTCACACATGTTCGATATATATTCATATTGGGATAATAGAATTTTACTATGTC
Organism: Diadegma fenestrale; assembly: GCA_037043255.1. Taxonomy (NCBI): domain Eukaryota; kingdom Metazoa; phylum Arthropoda; class Insecta; order Hymenoptera; family Ichneumonidae; genus Diadegma; species Diadegma fenestrale. Next base: position 3,680,152 of record CM073316.1, read on the forward strand.
GACGTTTAAAATTTGAGATATTCTCACTCATAACTAAATTCTTATCAGACATAGTAAATTGTTCATGAAAACAAGCCTGAAATTCATTATCACGCGCATTACTGTTTTTTATTCATATAGAACAGTTTATAATTCATGCTAAGAAAAATTGTGAGTGTTAAAAAATACTGTGCTGTTTTGCAATTGGTGCTACGATTTTTTTGCTTCATAACCTTCGTATAGGACATTGTCCCAAAACATTTCATTTCTTACTATACAAAAAGAATCCGTTTTCTCCGTGTATTAAAAACCATGACGCGCGGGTGCAATAAAATAAAAAATTATGAATAGAAATAAGACAATAAGCGACGAATTTTCAAGAAAAGTTGAAATGCACGAAAGATCGCGACTGAAAATAAATTTGGTCAGAGAAGACCAATTTCGTTGGAATGTTACGGATGCTGGGAGGCGAATCGATGGAGAGTTTCGAATTAGAAGTCAATTGTTCGGGCTGATGAAAGCAGAGAAGAGAAAGAATCCCGAGCAAGTGTATTAACTAATCAGCAGAATGCTCGTGGAGTCTGTGCAAAGGCAGAGCAAAGAGAGACACTCAACGAAAAAGGCATATGATTTTTCGAGTAACACTTTTGGGCTCTTTTTATCTCATTTAGTGTGCTCTCAGCCAAAGTAATTACCAATTCGTCTTCCGCATTGGTCTCACTCTTTCGTTGGCTCTTCTCGCTTCATCTATACGTCGAAGGAAACAAAGTGCGGAGCGAACTCGGCTCGATCTCGTATATAGTTGGGCAAGTTGCGAGAACTCTGAGCAACGCTTACTTGACTTTACTAACGGGGCAATCAGATCTCCTCTGTTGGGACAACAAACCCCCGGTCCACGCCCCTTTCTCGCGTCTTTATTCCACGAGGAGACCAGTTAGTACTAACATCTTCGAAATATATATATATAGATGGAGATATAAATATATAACGGTACAGTCAATTTGTACTTCTCACCCTGATTTCTTTTTCCTTCATTCTCCCATCCTCCCCCATCCTACACACACACACGCGTATCGAGCTGCTGTTCTCGATATCAAACGATCGGTTCTACGGCTTATTTATCGTTCAACTTCCGCGCTTCTTTAGCGTGCCAGTTAAACAGCAATAAATTCACCCTTAACGTTTATATACAGCGATGGGTTACAACGGTGACTTAATTGTTCGAGTTGTTCGACTTATTCTATACGATCAATGGGATAACCGTGATTTGTGCGTCGCACTCGGACAATCCTTAATAAAATATATTTAGCTATGTCTATAGCTACAAACTTATGACGTTCGAGTCGATTGATTTTCGCCCCTTCCTCTTTTTACTGTACCGATAAGAAATTCATTTATTTGGGTCCATGATGCGCGCACTGTTGACCATTGCCAACGTCGTTTCCTTTCGACGCTCGTTAATTATTTTTCAAAATGTTTTCACGTATATTCACGAAAATCGATGGAATTTCGTTCTCTATTCGCAATGACAACTCCAGTCAGTTCGATTTTGCACGATCAAATTCTCGATTGCTTTTGCGACGACGATGTTGTATGAAGCGTCGATATTTTTTGGTAATTTACTGCTGGACGATTGATACGGCTGCACACAACAATGTTGCCATGTTAAAAGCATAGGAAAGTTCGAAATGATAAGAATTAAATGAAATTTGGTGAGGATATTATTTAGTATCAAATATGAATATTCAAATTTTTTGAGATTTTTCTCCTACACAGTTATTGAGTAATCGAACACTACACGGAGAAAACGAAGTCGAAAATTATTAAGAAATATACTAAGAATCCAGTTACTTATTGTTGAAATTTATAGTATTTTGAGGACAGTTCGAAAATTACAGCAAGATCTCGAATGGCAGTGCGACGAATCGTTCTAAACAGCTTAGTAAAACGTCATCATCAGATTAAAACCGATTTTACAATTTAGCATAGCAATTAAAGAAAATCGCAATGGGCATGGTAAACAAAACAATACGTGTAATAAAATTTCACACATGTTCGATATATAATCATATTGGGACGATAGAATTTGACTATATCGACGTTTAAAATTTGAAATATTCTCACTCATAACTGAATTCTTGTCTGACATAGTAAATTGTTCATGAAAACAAGCCTGAAATTCATTATCGTGCGCGTTACTGTTTCTTATTCATATAGAACTGTTTATAATTCATGCTAAGGAAAATTGTAAGTGTTAAAAAATACTATGCCGTTTTGCAATTGGTGCTACGATTCTTTTGCTTCTCAACCTTCGTATGGGACATCTCCTCAAAACATTTAATTTCTTACTAAACAAAACGAATCCGTTTTCTCCGTGTAGAGTTTACATGATAAGCATAGGATTCAGATATAGGTATATAGGGAAATCTTTTGCATATTGTAAGCTCGAATTATTCGCCAACTATGTACACAAAAAATTTAAACAAATTTGTGTCATTGTATTTGATGCTCAAGAATGTTATCACGAAAATTTATTGAATTCTTATCATATCGTCGTATGTATAGCCAACCTCCTTGAGCTTTTTCGTTGTATAGTTTTTGGGAAAAAGTCGAAACATTGTTGAGCGTATTTGTTGTCAGGATGGGAGAGCTTATTCGATGTTTGCGACTATTTGTATAGCTATGTATGAATGAGAGAGATTCGATTGCGATGCGAAGGAGTGTCCCCGATTCTCATAACCCTTCGTGTTATGTCTCGTGAAATGAGAAGGGTCCAGGCGCGCGAAGGATCTGTAAAGCCGATCTATAACGTTGGACGAATGGGTTACAAGATATTCGAGTTAATGCTCGAGCTGGAGTTGGCTCGATAAAGACAAATACGAACGTTATCGAGAAAATAATTTGACTTGAAAGACTCGTCAAGGGATTAAGTCAAAATTGGTGAATCTGTAGGGATGCGATCGTTGAAATCTCTCGTGTTAATCGTAGCAATGGGATTCGTATAGTTTCGTCCCCTTCGACTCGATCACAACACGTCTTAGTCGCCAGACGTAAAAGTTTGGCTCTTCCTTACAATTGGGCATCGAAAATCTGTGCAAGTATGTAACTCTGGCTCGATATCGACGAGGGCAAGATACGAGATTCGAGATGACCACTCAAAGTTGAGCAACTCGAGTGTAGTATCAAGAAATGTTGTAACTCGGAGGAAAAATGATGCTAAACTTGGCCAGCTCAATAACGAGAACAAACGAGAATAATGTGAGGATAGAAAAGACGTAAATACAATAGAAGTTCCGATAGAGAGAGAGAGAGAGAGAGAGAGGAGAGAAAATGTCTGGAAAAGTGATGGAGGGGGAAAAGGTCATCGTATAAGTTTATATATGTGTATAAATATATTTTTAGGGGATCGAGGCGATTTATACGACTCGGACCAATGGACCATGCGCTATTCTTTACGGATCTAATTGAGCGGGGAGATAACACCGCCGATTTCTCCGCGCCGTGGGTAATAACGCTTCCTCCTTTCTCTCTCTCGCTCCCTCGCTCTCACTCTTTGCCCTCGCATTCACTATTGTTTTTCTCCCTTTTCACAGTCTTCGCTTGTCCCGCGATTGCTTTTAATGGCCAAACTAATCGCTCCTGCTGGTACGTAGACATTAAAGGTGCCACGGAATCGCCTTAACAGCTCCCGATTTTTCGCGTCATGATTCCATCCGTGCTGTACCCACGAACGACCTTCCCGCTCAATCTTATTTTTATCAAAAAACGGTAGATCAACCACCGCGCCAATCACAACCAGCCACATGTCGCGCTAGAGCCTTAAATACTTTTTTTCAATGCAACATCAATGTCTAATTTCCTGAATATTTTGTTAACGACGGCCGATCGTGATAAAAAAACTGAAAAACTGAATTTTTTGGATTTTCGTCGCTGTGGTTTCAAAGTTTCATTCAAATTCCGGAATACTTCGCTCTGCTCCGAATCCTCGTACACAGTTTGTATTAATTTCGCTCCGTGGTAAAAAGACAAATGAAGGATTTTACGAGACAGAAATAAATAATGATTCAGAGATCGGGAGGAAAACGATGATCGCCACGATCTCGTGGTGATCGTTCAAGTTTTTTTTCACATGCATCGTGCTGAGAGGTTTTTCCGAGAAGGACAAACGATCTGGATGAGCGCAGAAAAAAGGACATCTTTATTTACGAATGGCCGTTGGATCAACGACAAGGAATTCTCCTGGCACACGATTCCGTACAAAGCTCTTTCTCTTTTACTTTCTTTCTCTGTTTTTTGTTATAGACGTACTCGTAGCGAATTACTCGTGAGTACTGAACCCCTGAGAGAGTCGTTGGCGCGAACCGCCCTTTTCTTTCTAAATGCACGCGCGCGCGCGGATGGGGCTGATCCAAAAAGCGTATCGTGACTGTGAGCCGAGAAATATATAGCGAGGCCGTGTACCATCTGGCAATCGAACGAGAAACATACATCGCAATATTCCATGTACGAAAAATCAGAACGAAAGAAAAACATTATGATGATCTCTGCAACGAATTTCACTGCGGTAAATCAAGGCCTGTTAATATTTTCGTTATTTCTCCCTCTTTCCATCTCTCCGATCCTTCTCAATTTGACTAATTAAATTGATAAAAGATAATTCAATCAAACAATTGCCCAAGCACCGAGCGGATTTTCGGCCAACTAAAAATCCTGCGGTTTTAATTAAATTACCAAGTCAATCAAAACTTTCGATCGGACCACGAAATTTCAATTAAAATCATTGAACACTCCGACATTTAATGAAACAAGAATCAAAATGTCTCCAATCGCCAAAATATCTGAAGGTCACGTGTCCAAGCGTTTTTCATGTTCCATAGAAAATCTAGCCAAGTGCGTCAGGCTATAAACAATAGAGTAAAATCGTCCGTTTGTTGTGTCGCTTGGGAATGCTCCTGGCTATCAAGTATTTTATACGAGGAAGATGAAAAAAGAGAGAAAAAGTGAGTCAGGCAAGGGCCGAGCTCGCGGAGAGAGGTGTGTCGATGGTAACTTTATCTCCAAGACTATGTGATCATCGCACGAAGGCCTTATCGACGAGAGACGATCCGAAGCTGCATGGGGGACGATGTTACTCTGACGAATCATCAGGATTTTGACTGGTGAGACATTTCTCAGGTCGCCAGCCGTTTTGGATTATTGGGAAATTAATTTTTAGATGAAAAAGTATGAAATTCGAATGTTTAAGAAAAACAAATGGAAAAATGACAAACGACAAGGTGCGGAGACGTTGGTTCGAAAAAGATCGAGTAGACGAAGGTTTTAGCGGCTCGACGCCAAGTATTAGAAAAAAAGCGTAGCGCGAACCTACTGCACTCTTATATGCGGTAATATAGGCATTTTTATGACGTCACAGAAATTTTAAATCCCTTTTAAGGCGGGAAAACGAGGGGACAGAAAAAATTCATGTTAGATTTGAATTTTCTACGATTTTTTGTCTACTTGGAATACTTGAAATTACGCACTTATGATGCTGAAGTTTACAACGTTGGAATGCATCGAAAAATATTGAATTTTATTGAAGATTCGTTGAATTTTCAATGTCACCCAAACTTTTCGAGCCGATATGCTTTTCAAATGGCAAAAATGGATCATTTTATCATCGTAATTACATTCTGTAATTGAATAATTATTTTTTTCCATGATAAAAATGAATTTCGTTGCATTCCAACGATGCAAACTTCAGAGTCATGTGAAAACGTTCATTTGGGAATTCTATTTCATATTAGATTTGAATTTTCTACGATTTTTTGTCTACTTGAAATACTTGAAATTACGCACTTATGATGCTGAAGTTTGCAACGTTGGAATGCATCGAAAAATATTGAATTTTATTGAAGATTCGTTGAATTTTCAATGTCATCGAAATTTTTCGAGCCGATATGCTTTTCGAATGGCAAAAATGGATCATTTTATCATCGTAATTACATTCTGCATTTGAATTATTATTTTTGGCAAAGATAAAAATGAATTTCGTTGCATTCCAACGATGCAAACTTCAGAGTCATACGCCCTTCTCGATGCGAGTTTTAGATCTATACGTATATACTCTCTGGATCTTGACGTGCCATCTTCACCTCGATATATAGATGTAAGAATGTGAGGTGAAGATCTCGAGGAGAGGAAGGAGAACACACATGAAGCTGCGATAGAGCCCCATTGGATATATAAGTATTCCCGAAGGCAAGGGGCAATTTGTCCCGGTCATTTGGCGAGTCCGTTGGGACTCCCTGACTGTAATCCAATCACTAGCCACACTCCTTTCTCCCTCGACGCGATCGTCGCTTTCCTTTCTCTCTCTCTCTCTCTCTCTCTCTCGATTTCTCTCGATCGTTTCGTTCCACCCTACATTTTCGATACTCCCATCTCACTTTACTCTCAGCCAACGATCACACACATATTCACCTTCTTCTCTCATCGAGAACTTCTCTGGTCAGTTCAGAATCTCTCCTTTTCCTTCATTCTCTCCCTCTCTTGTGCTTTAAGCAGAAACTCTCTCTTTCCTCGTATATTCGCTCACTAACGCGTATAGCACAATTTCTCCACTTGTTCTTGCTCCTGTATACGTCAATGTATAAGACATTCCGCGTTTACTGCAGTCTCGATCGATGTCTCAAAGAATTTTCAATCTTTTATGAGCCAACTTTTATTTTTCCATGCGAAACTGTGAATTTGTTTAAAAATTTTTTTTTTTTTTCCCAAAACCCCAAAATCCCATTGACTTTATGACCAAAATTTTGTTTTTATTTGAACTTTTTTCTTTCGATTTTGAAATTTTTGCCTATCGTTGATTTGTCCCTGAAATTTTGGGACAAAATCGTTTACTATAGCCGTTTGGATAATCGAGGAATTGTAGAGAAGAAACGACGGCCAGTCGAGGTGAAACAACTCGTACTCGTGTTTTTTCTCAATCGCGTTCTCTATACTGTCGCAATAAATGACGTTTTGTATTCGAGCCACCTTCGCTGTGGAACCCTCTTGCTGGGCACGACGCATACACCGCACCATACCCGTCCCATAGTTTCTTTCTCTGTCTGCTCCCGTTCGGTTTCTTTTGTTGACCAACCCCCTGCGACGATCGTCATCGAGACTCTTGCTTTTCTTTTCTCCAATCCCCACCAAACAAGAATCTTTCCCGCGCGTGTAAAACCACGCTCTATACCTCTTTTTTCTCTCCCACAAATTTAGCCATCAATCCTCACCGCGTTTTCTGTGTTGACTTGGACACACGAGCTCTGATTGTCCGATCCATGTCCGCGGTCACGATACCTGGAGCGTATCAAAAAAGTACGAAAAAAAACGCTTTTCAACCGTTTCTTCAAGTTTTTTTTTTTAAATCTTCCAAACCTACGAATCGCCACTCAAAATCGTACGAATTTTCGTCATTTATTTGTATTAATTACGAATTTACAAATTACAAATAATTTTTTACTCATAAATAAATAAATTAATTAATTAAAAATTGAAAATTACAAAAAATTGCAAAAATTACAAAAAAAGTACAAAAAAAATTATTTGTACGAATAAAAATTGGTCGAGAGAGATTTATCGCGTCGATACTCAAAACGCAATTGATCTCATGGAAATAGTTGTGCAGGATAGTGAAGAAATTTGGGAGGAGAGAAAAATCGATGGAACGCACGTGACTGGCACACGAGAAGAAAAAAGCCCTCGTCCACATATTGGAGAGAAGAGAAAAGGTTGTTCGTAGGAGAGAAATAAATATGTATATCGAGGATACTGCGTATGGTTATAGAGTGCAAGAAAAGGGAATATCATTACGTGATATCCAAGTCGTCTGTGTTTCCGGAGCCCTCAGTGAAAAATCGTAGCAAAGGGCCATACGTGATCTTGCCAAAGAAAAAAGGAGCAGAGGCACGTTTTTTACACGTTTGAGCTTTTGTCTCCCTTTTTTCTTAAACTCTACAGAAAATTAGGCTTGTTTTACAAGGGTGGCGAAGCGTCTGTTTCCTCGCGTTTCTATGGGTTCCTCGTGGCCCCATATCCCCAAAGTCTTTTGCCCATAAACTGACCTGGAGCTTCGATTAAATTGCGTAAACGTTATGGCCTTTTTTCTCTCGCAAATTCTGTCTCGTTGCCGACTTGTGTGCAAATTTTTCGCCGGAAGAAACGCCCAGAAAAATTCGCTTCGAAAGCCACTCGTAACCGTTTCCCATGAGCTTTATAGAAACGTTATGGTATATTCAACGTACTCGTGATAAAGGCACGAGAGGAATAATAGACTGGGATAAATTCTCGCGATGCTGCAATTAACGCTGGAATGATTTAGGACGCTCGATGCATGGCGTATCCCCCGGGCCGAGCGTTACGGGCTTGAACCTCGCGCATCCTCCCGAGCACAACGTCACATGTGATTTATCGCGAAAGCTTGCGCGCTATATCTAGATATCTATATATAAATATGTATCCCATCGTCCGCGAAGCTCTATATCCATGAGAAATTAATTTGAAATTTGGTAATATACGAGAAATTCGTGTACGCGAGACTTGCCCCGATTTGGGCTCGTTCTCTTTGCTTGGCAGTCATCCAAAGTCCTTCTTCTCAATTTCACCGATAACGTACGCAACAAAAATGCCCAAGACACAGAAAAAGCCAACTTTGAGTGCAACGGCGATCGAAAATGACGAAAAAAATGGTTTTGGGTCCTTGCACCAGCGAGCACTGAAATCCACAATCTCGAGAATTAATTGGAAAAGTTAATTTCAAACGTGACTGTGGCGAAACTTCAATTTCAAAGAAAACGAGATTTCCTGCCCTGAGCCCGAAATGGAATAAACAATATGTTGAAAATGCCTGAACAAAAAACGCTGCATTCGCAAAATAATATTCTTATACACTCAACACGTCGAGCAAAGTCCATTACAAGTTGTTCAAAGTGCTGAGTGTGACGAGCTTCCAGACGTTTCAATAAGAAGACCGCGATTGACGAGAAAATGAAGAGAGACGACACGAGTGTATTAAGACGCAGTTTTGGCTCAGCTCCGATCATATTACTTGAGAGTAAAATTAATATGATTTTCAAAGGTTCGAAGAAGCGGGTGGACACGGGACACGCTTCGCTGAGCATGAATGCGACTAAGATTGAAGCGATCGTAAGACTTGGCGAACTAAATCGAACGAGAAAGCTCTCAATCCTTACACCCAACACATATAAATAAAATTTTTATACAGGGTGGCAAATTGATGAATCAATCAAAATAAAACAACAAACTAGGCTTTGGGAAATGCGCAGAAGGTCACAATACTGAATTTTAGCCTGAATTCTGAGTTTTGCAAAAACAAAACACACAAGTTTATAAAAATTGATGTGCACCAACGAAAATCCGATTAACGAAAAATCAGACGATCCATTTTAGAAACTGTTACGTCAAAAATTGTCTTGGGATTCGAACTGCGTGAAATTTTCTTTGTCATTCCGACTGGAACACCCTGTATATATTTATTTTCTCAAGAAATTCGTTGCTTTGCTTTGACCATGCATTTATACGGATATATAAATATATCGCGAGTATGAGCCACGAGCCCTTAAGGGAAGAGGGTGCGTAACGAGATTTTGTGGAAAATTCGCCAACGATTTAAGCTCCGATCACGTTCGAACGTTTAGTCCTTGTACGCATAGAAAAAGAACCGTCTGTTTTCGTATTTTCAGTTTTTTATTTCGGTTTTATTCGCTTTTATTGGTTTCCAAAATTATATGCTCGGTGGCGGTGAGGTCAAGCGACCAGGGGGGGGCCGAGCTTTACAAATTGCGATAAAAATCATTGAATCATTGACGAAATCTAATTTGAGAAATTTTTTGTAAATCGAGAAATCTGGTGAACAGTTTTTTTCGCTGTTTTTATTGGAAAGGAGCTCCGATCGCGAATGAATAAAAAATGGGACGTTTGTTGCTTTTTGTTTTGGTATTAAAATGCATAACGCGAAAGCTTCGGTCTAAGAGAGAACGAAAAAGCTTTCGGTTGTGTCCGCTGGTCCGGTCTCTCGCGTATGAACATCCTCGCTATGATTTATTCTTGTGGGAAGCAGCCACTAGAAATATCAGATACCGCTAATGAATTTCTGGCCGTGCTTGCGCCTTGATACCTACTATCTCTTTATATACGTGCGCGAATGTAGAACCGGGCACGTTGACAACGGGAGAGAAAGAAATATATAGGATATGAGGGTGTGCTACTCGCTTTTGATCTATAGCGTACGCGAAAAGCGAGAGATTCTCGGACTACGAATGGCCCTGTACGCATGACTCGGAAGTCTGCAACGTTGAGATTCAACGAAAAACATTTTTTCCATTGATTATTTATTGAATTTTGAAAATCGTGGCGATTTTTTGAGTCGATTGAGTTTTTTGGTTGCAAGAGAGAATCGTTTCATTGGCCGGACCAAATATTCAATAATAATTATTGGCTCTGCTGAAAAAATGACAGAATTTCGTTGCATTCCAACGATGTAAACTTCAGGATCATGAATTCTGGCAATTTCGACCGAGCAAGATGCAACGTTTTGATTTTGAAAAAATAAACAAAGTTTTTTCGTACATATTTTCAATTCAATTGAAATTATAAAGAAAAAATACTTTATCCTGTGTCTTGAGAATTGCTCAAAGTTCAATTATTCAATTTGAATTCTTTTCGCGTATCGTCCAAAGTCGTTTGGTGAAAAATGCAAAGAAATAAATTTTAGATTTTCGCGTTTTGAGATCCAGTGAAAAAACAATGAATGAGGGCTCGAAACAATAGGAATCCGATAAAAAAGGATTTCGTTGCATTCCAACGATCGAAACTTCAGGATCATCTGTACGCGGTTCGCAGGCAAATCCGCTTCGTGTAAGATCCATAAAAAAAGAAAAAAAGACGGAAAAAAATGATTTTGTTGGAAAATTTTTGAAAAATCGATAACCAAATGCATTAATAATCGAAAAACAACAATTTGTTGTCGGTTTGGTCCCTTGTGAAAATTTGCTAAGGAACGCCCCAGTTTGCACCAATAGGTCGGTGGCAGAATCGTAAAGTCGAAAGGTAAATGTTGTAATTTCGACGGATTTTTGAGAGTTACATCGAATGGGGTGTAACGATCAACGAACTAGTTGATTCAACAAGAGTTTATTGAGATTGACAGGATGGTAAGTGCGGGGTTGGCACGTAGAACGAAATTTTTTTGCCCGAGTGTTCTCGCGAATGGGAGCCACTCGATTCCGCTTTCGGACGTTCGTACTTTGCATACGTAATAAGAGGTGGAACGTGTATCGTACGAACACGCTGACCATTTTCCTGGCAGGCAAGATTCGGGAGAGATCGCAAGCAAAATCGACCTGACGCGTACGAAACGAGTCGTCTTATTTTTATTGACCCCAAAGCGCGCACACGAAGCAAACACCTTTTTTTTCCTCTTTGACTTTCGACCCGTGGAATATTTATTACGTTCCTTTTTTCACGCAGAGTTGACGATTTTACAAAACGAATTTTATTCTCTCAATTGAGTAAGAAAATTCCTTTTTATTATTTTTCTCTTAACCTCGAGTTAGTTTTCGCGCCATAAAACTCAAAGAATCATCGTGTCAGTAAAAAAAAAAAAAAAACTTCCCACTTTTTCGACAACGAAATCGTTGCATTTTCATTTCCTGCTTATAAAATCTGAAAAATGCTTTATCTGGTGGGAAAGAAAAGGGCAAACTGGTTCTGCCAAAGGGAGAAAAATATTCGAGCCGCATGAAAAGTATTTCACGCCTAATTTGGTGCGCGTAAGGTTCTGAATATTCGTCGAAGCTCCAAGACCGAATGATGCGGGTTTTGCGACAGATTCTCGTCCCACCATTCTCCGGGGGTGTTTTTTCCAACCCCTCTACTTTTCGTCTCAATTCTGATTGAGAATATTCGTCATATCTTGGAGCTTTGAGCGTGTGCAACGTTCCTAGGGCCGTGGCGAATCACGAAATCAACAAATTTCTGTCTTTAAAGAAAAAATTAAACATCGAAACCCTCGAAATTAAGTGGGAACAATGAATTTCCTCGTTTAGTATCGAACACTTCGCGAATCATTTCTAACCAAAAAAATCCACAGCATTGTGCATTTTTTTTCAACTAAAAATCATCTCCATATATTTATCGAAGCGACGTTCCGATGGAAGGAGGCAATAAATCGAGAATGTCCAGTGAGTTCCCTCCCACCACAGTCACCCTAACTAATACCGTGCTTGCTTCTCCACAGCGGTACAAATGGAGTAACAGATAGAGAAGCCAAGAGCGAGAGAGAGAGAGAGAAGTAGAGAAAAGGGGACATTGATAAACGTCTTCTCTATAACAGTCGGAATCAAAACAGCAAATGGAACAAGGAGTCGAAGAGAGATGTGTTTGCCCCAATGTTGATCGAAAAATTCCAAGACGATTCTTCACCCTGTTCAATCTTCATTTTCCCATTGATATCGTACAAGGCGTCCTCGCGGTTTCATCTCTGTGGGCCCAATAATTACGAGTTTTCGTCACAAAGTATTTGTAAAAAAAAAAAAAAATGAAAAATATCGAGTTTTGCAAATTTCATTCATAAATAAATAATATATATATAATAAATAAACAAATAAATACAATTAATAAATAATAAATCATATATTTGTAATAAATAAACAAATAAATATAGAATAATAATATATAAAATATTATTAATTATTATTATGAATAATTATTATTGATTAATTATTTATTTAATTATTATTTTTATTTATATTTTTTTATATCATTATTTAATATAATTATTATTAATTATTAACTATTATTAATATATAATAATAATAAATAAATATATAAAATATATATATAAAAATAGAAAAATAGAAAAAACAGGGAATAGAAAGCAAAAGAACTTGAAAAATTTGCCTTCAGGAGAATTTCTCAATAACGTAATGAATTTTCTTACTTTTTTTTTAATGAAATGGAAAAAAAAAGTACAACGGTTTTTTTTTATGCCGAATTATGGGGGTGGAGTTAAGTATCTTGGGAAATGCTAATCGGCGAGGAAACGCGGTCAAGCGATTATAACACGAAACATTATTATAATATGTCAGGACTGGCAAAGAGGGAACAACGTGCTGTATCTACGGAAACTGGAGCTGCGTGTGTACTGTCAGAAGAGCACGTAGGAGATTAGGGATTCCAGGGGTTGTTGGACGGTGAGCGAGCAAGAGAGAAGGCCTGAAAATCACTTGACCACTGGCTAGCATTATACATGTAATATCATAAACGAGTGGTGTCCTCTCAGCTTGACCACGAGAGATACTTATGCTTGCCCTCTGTAGCACAACCGAGAGTTTAGGGTTTGCAACGTACTGCGTACTCGGAAAATATCTGTAGATATAGATTCCACATGTGTTGTATTCGTGTACAGGCTTTAATGTGCGAACGAGTCACTAGCTACGAGATTCTGTCTCGTTCTCTTGCTCCGGCAACCCTCTAACTTTTAACCCTTTACAAATGTCGCACAGAGGGAGAGAACGATATAGCACGATGTTTACTCTTGAATATTCATTCTTCCATCCTTGGATTTTACGCTCCTATTGCACCGAGTGTTTTGTAATGTGCTCGACGCTGTGCCCGCATCAGCCACGACCGAATGCCCACGCGGTAAAGCTTCGAAGGGACTCGTCGCACGGTGAACGGAGGAATGGCACGAGATTTTGGAAACGAATTCCAAAGATGTTCTAAAATCGTTCTAATGGAGAATTCGACCCTCGTGATACGATTATCGATCATTTTTGCTAATCGATCAGTGGGAGTCGAAAATTATGATGAAAGAAAAAAATTCTGGCACTCTCGATCTTCGATGAAAACTGATGGACGGCAAAATTGTACCGATGATCGATGGAAACGGTTTCTCACGAAAAGTTTTCACACCTGATCGCACTGTTTTCTGATCAAATTGTGAGAGCAAAAAATTGTCACCGGCGACATGATTAGAATGGAGAGAATATGAAGAATTGTCTCGTCAATTTGTTTCGTTATTGGATCGAGAAAATTGATTTTCTTCGACTTTCGTTTTTCAAGATCGACATTCTGGATAAGAATTTGTGAGGATTTTTTTTTTGCAACTTTTATGCTCGGACTTTTTTATTATGGGTTTTTTTTAGATGGAACATTTTCTTGGTTTCTCGAAAGCTTCTGCTCGTCCTTGTCTCCGAGCTTCCAGGATAAATACCGCGTCCTTACTAAAGCCGATCGCGCGGGAGACAATAAAAATAGATTTTCCTTGCACTCGTGGATTTCGTGCGGGGTCCCCCTTCGATCTTCCGTAGCCCGATTTTGCTGTACCACAAAAGTTACGATTAAAAGATCGGCCCGTTGTCCCGCCCATGTCGTGTTCCTCCGAATTTACAGATTTTTCTTCCTGCCTACTCTTTTATCTATTTTTTTCGTCTTTTTCTCATTTCCCTGCGATTCCCGTGGCAGTGGGATTCGAACAATTTTTCCTTATCGTCAATATTTGGTTAATTGCTCGTTCGGAAACTTTTTCATCAATGCGATCGATACTCACAACTGCAAAGAAAAAAAATTTATAAACTTCTCAAGAAAATTCGAAAAACATTCAAATCTTGAGCGAATTTTAATCCACCTGGAATCCTGACAACGTTTTCTAACGAATTGGTCGAATTTGAATTTCTCTGCTCCCTGGATTTCGGAGCAAGGACTTCGCACAGGGTCTCAGAGACCCCAGTTTAGTGTATTGAGTCAAAAAGATTGTTTTTCAAGCTGCAAAATCATCAGGAGGTAAGGGAAAAGTTGTTTTGATTTGAGCCTCGTGTATATATATCGTGGGCATAAGAATTTCGTGGCAGTGAGTTCGGAGCCCCTTCGATTAGGTATACTCCGACGATAAAACCTCCTTTGCGTGGATTAGTTCACTCAATCAGGAAATATACTCGTCGAAAACCCCCATAAAGTCTCTCCCCACGTGTGCTATATACGAATAGAGACAACGAGCATGAAAGAACGAGAATAGCGAGAGAGGAGGCCCCTATAGATTCTCTGTACGATTCATGCGAAAATCCCGTCGCGTCTTCCAGCCACGACTTATATTACCGAGCCATTTTTTATCCCTCTCGCTCCTTTCTCTATTCTCTCTACACTCTTTCGTAATCTCATCCCCCAGGAGCTCGGGAACCCCTCGAAATTCGAGGCATCTTTGGGAGGGAGGTACCCGCGATTTTGGCCGGATACCACACGTCGTTTCTCCAGAATCCTTTTTTTTTCGGATTCCTATTGTTTCGAGCCCTCATTCATCGTTTTCTCACTTGATCTCGAAACGCGAAAATCTATAATTTATTTCTTTGCATTTTTCACCAAACGACCTTGGACGATACGCGAAAATAATTAAAATCGAATAATTAGACTTTGAGCAATTCTCAAGACACGGGATGGAGTATTTTTTCTTTATAATTTCAAGTGAATTGAAAATACGTACGAAAAAACTTTGTTTTTTTTTTTTTAAATCAAAACGTTGCATCTTGCTCGGTCAAAATTGCCAGAATTCATGATCCTGAAGTTTGCATCGTTGGAATGCAACGAAATTCTGTTATTTCTTCAGCCAGAGCCAATAATTATTATTGAATATTTGGTCCGGCCAATAAAACAATTCTCTCTTGCGACCAAAAAACTCAATCGACTCGAAAAATCGCCACGATTTTCAAAATTCCATAAATAATCAATAGAACAAATGTTTTTCGTTGAATCTCAACGTTGCAAACTTCAGAGTCATCGGAATTCAAGATCGTAGCAGTGAATTACACGATTGTAATTCTCTCTGCTCTAGATTTCGAAATTCAGAAGAAATCTTGATCGATCGTTGCTGATAAGTCCGTATCAGTTTCAATAATTCAGGAACGCGATAGCCATGTTTGTCCATACAATTATTTGATGGGCCGCATTGAAGCAAAGGGTGCCTTTTATAAGGCTACAAATAACAAGCCCTTGGCGGAACGTCTGATCCATTGAAAACACGACGTGTGTACCAGATTTCAGTCGTATACATTGTGACATAAAGTATTTCTATCAAGAGTCGCGGCAGCGGCTCGACGCCAAGTTTAAAAGAAAAGCGTAGCGCGCGAGCCGGCCGTACTCTTATATACAGTAAAATAGGCATTTTATGACGTCACAGAAACTTTAAATTATATTAATCTTCATATATACAGATATAAAGTGCAGTGGAGAAACGTGACGTTGTGAAAGAGGAACTTTACCAGTTTCGTTCTCGATGGGCTTTGAATTGGGGGTGTGGGAGGTCAGATTCGGTTTCGAGGGCATTTTAAAGTCCCGTAGATTCAATGTGCCGCGAAATGTGGCACCCTCCATCCCCCAAAACGTTTCTTTCACGTCGTACTTTTTCTACCAACGGGACACGCGTCCTCTCTCTCTCTCTCGCTTGCTCTTTTCCTTCATTTTTTCTTCCATTTCGGTCCCTGTCGTTCTCGCTTTTTCTCTATCGTTTACGAGGACCCCCATAATACAGATCGAGCACAAAAAGGATACGAAATCCCCGGGAAACTCTTCATATCTATAAGCCCATTTTGTATAGCGATATTCCTCGTCTCTCGCGCTCTTTTCCCGCGAGAGTAAAAGCGCGTTTTGTAAGTTATTATATTTATATACATTGGGGAACAACCTTAGCGTATAAAATGGGGCAGTTTTAAACAATTCGTCGCTTTGAAATCTCAATCTCCCTTCCAATTCACTTTTTTTTTTACTTTTTTCGCCTTTTAAGGGGATGACGAAAATTGCCACAGGAGATACGTCATCGTAATGTTAAGATATGAGGGATTTATTGTGTAGTTATCCTTTTTTTATAGAAAAGTCACCTTGAACGAAAAAATGGGTTTTGAAAAATTGGTGGATCGAATTGAACTAGTCGAGTGGAAACTTGGCGAGCTTTTCCAAAGGGATCGTTGCACTGAAAATAAAATTTTGTTGACAAAGATCGATATTTTGTTGGATACGTTAAACTAAACGTTTTTTTTCGAAAAATCACGAAAATTTTGACATTCCAGCAAAAAACATTCTGGAAAATCTTTTCGAAAAGTAAATTTTTGTCATTCCAATCGTAAATTTTGCTGACAGTTCCGTTACAAATGAAAAATATTGTCGAAATAACGAAAATTTTGAAATTATCCCAAAATATTTAGTTCGCTGTATTCAACAAAATATCGACGTTTTTTGACAAAATTAAATTTTCAGTGTGGATTAAATTGAGAAAAATATCTCGAAGCGCCATTTTCCCAAAGAAAATGTTTCACAGTGAATAATTGCAAAAGTTCGTCAGTCATTTATGGTGAAACGACGATTTGATCTCGATCAGCCTCCCGGAAAAGGAAAAATTCGTCAATAAGATCGCGATATTGTGTCACGAAGATTTTCCACTCAAAGTTTGTCGCGTAGAAATATCTCACTCGCTGTATTAATTGAAAACGAGAACGGGAAGCGAAGGGCAGTTAATTTGCGTTGCTGGTGTTTCCAATACGCGGGAAAATGTGATTTACACTGAAGCTCAAAAGTTTCGAAATATCGTCATCAAATTAATGCCAATTCGAAAATCATTACAAAAATCTTTTCCTACGTTTAGCAATTGCTTATAAAATAAATCACCTTCACGTTTGCACGCAAAGTCACCGAATGTTGCGAACCGAAAATCAAAAAATCGAAACAAAAATTTCATAAATTTGAAATCACAATTATTTTTTTAATTTTCCTGTCAAATAATCGCTCGATTTTTTATGTGGAGTTTGATACGATGATTTTTTATTTATTTCATCATTTGACAAACCGAATGGAATTAGAGTTTGAAACTTTTGAACGTTAATGTATACGAATGTGGGACAATGAAAGGGGCGAGCGTCACACCAGTTAACAAATTGTTGGGGACGAGTGGAAAGGGGTTTGTGGTTTTCGATGCGAGGGGATCGAGCTGCCTATAATACTTTGTTACCCCGACTCTTCCCAACACGTGCCGCTATCTATATGCACACGAATACTCATCATTATATACATGTATATGGAGTGTATGTCTAAAACGTTTGTCTCGACCCCTGAACCGGTAATTCAGTCTGCGTCACCCTGCCGAACGAAGGAGCGATGAGGCTACAACCCCATAATTAAAATTAACTTAACGCGCGCCTAAATCGTGACGAGGACAGAAAAAAATCACTTTCCCCGAATCCCTTTGAGGATTTTTTGCACCGGAATCACGTGGTGAGAAATCAGGACTGAAAATTTCGGTCCGTTCTTTTTTATTTGCTGCTTCCCTTCCCAAAATCGGCTCCGCATCTTTTTTTTGCTGATCGCGTTAAGATTTTTTGAAGCTATCAAAATTTAACTTTTATTTTTTCAAGAAATGTCTGCGTCAAAATTGGAAAATTATTTATCGAATAATTAGTTCACTGAATGAAGAAAAAAGTTAAAATGGAGTTTAGCGAAAAAAGTAAAAAATGGAAACGGTTTCGCGTTTCACTCTCGACGTCTTTCCGTGTAAAACGCACGACGTTCAGGAAGGAGGAAGAGGGTCTTTGCACCCTCTGTCTATTTGGTGACACTTTGCTTCTCAAGCTTTGCTCTGTCCTTTGGCCCCCGCTGTGAATTATCGATCATTGGGAACAGAGGGAGGATTGAAACAAGTGGATAAGTAACTCGTCGCTGATTATTAATAGCTGCAAACACTTCGACAGTCAATATCCTCCAATGGAAAATGAAAAAATGAGGCTCGCGAGACTAATCGACCGAGCGACGTCTCTAAAGTCAATGGAACCAAAAAACGGGGTTTAAAAACATGAAAAAATGAGCGGACAATCGATTTTGTTAAGGAAGTGACGCGGGAAATAGAATTAATGGACAGAAAAATCTCAAATTTGGCAGAAAGTTAGATAATGGTGTAAAAATAACTCGTACCAATTTTTGTGGGCTGAGGTGGGTTTTTACGCGAGATATTTGTAAATATTTGACAAGCCTTGACAACCATTTTAACATGGTCTCTTATGGGAAGTCACGGAATAGGCTGTACATTATTCTTCATATCTCCGTAATTGATGGATAGATTGAAATGAAAATTAAACATCAGAGAGATTGAATCCTCACAATCATTTACCACGCTTAAAAACGTTCAAAGGTGACTTGTTAGGGGAATGATAAAAACTATAAAAAGCACTTGCAGTGGATTTTATTTTTCGACTTTCCCTAAAATATAGCACCGTCACGTATTCGAGGTTAAATGTGCGCGAAATTCGAAATTTGACAGATATAATAGCAAGTCAACGAAATGTGACATTGGAAGATCGATTACTACTAAAGTCAAATTTGGTCAAATCTTTTTATGACTAGCTCGGTAGCTGCGTAACTTCCTTGAATTTATGTCAAACACTTGAAAATTTTTGGACATTTTTTCCAGCCCTCATAAAAAATGAAGATTCAATGGGAAATAGTGCGAACGTCGTTTGCCAACGAGAGCGTTGGCTCAATTTGATTTAGGAACGTGGTAATATCGGAAGGAAAGGCACAATATTCGTGTATAGACACGAGGCAATATAACTTGCTCTTGTACACTATGTACTCAACTCTACTCGAAAGTTCTAGGGTCTTGACTAGCTATACGGCCGAGTGACTCGGTTGTTCGGATATTAAACTTTGAAGATGCCGCCTACGCGACACCATGCAACTTCTCGCTTTAGCCTGCATCCTATAAATATATATGTTGCTTCTCCTGGCATACTGACTCAGCAAGTGTCATTAATAAAACTTTCAAGAGGATATAGATAAAGTACTAAACACGAAGACAGAGTACGAGAGAGAGAGAGAAAGACTGAGAAAACCATCGAGTGACATTTTACGAAGCACCCATGTCATTACGTTTGCGATGTATTGTTGTCTGACAAGAATTTTTCTCCTCGGCACGTTTGGCTAGCCCGCAAAATGTTTTCGCGTAATTCACGAATTTTCAATTTTCGTTTCTCCCTCAATTTTAATATCGAATTATTGAAAAGAGGCCGAGAAAATAGTTTGGAGTTTTTTTTCCATAGGAATGCCAACGACGTTTTGAAATGTATTCGCGTAATTCACGAATTTTCAATTTTCGTTTCTTCCTCAATTTTAATATCGAATTATCGAAAAGAGGCCGAAAAAATAGTTCGGAGTTTTTTTTTCCATAGGAACGCCAACGACGTTTTGTCCTGGAAAAACTGAGAACGAAAGAGGTAAAAGGAGGAAATGCTTCGGGCTTTTTACCGCATGGATCGATGGAGAAAACGAAATGATAATCTCGACGACCCTGCAGAGGAATTGATCGTGTGACAGTGCGTTTTATGCGTTTACTGTTTTTTTTTTCTTCCTAGGAGAAGGATTCGAATTCGTGTCACGAAACCATTGCACGAAGGTCGCTTGAATATTTTATGATGTCGCTTGTTCACGCGCACGACATCCTCTAAATACGATAATCCTGAACAACTGGTGCGACAGTTCGCACACTGCGATCGTCGAGGAAAAAGCTTCACTCTTTTTTGTCCTCCTCGACGGATTTTTTTTTTCCACTCGTGAATCAACTTTTCAATATTTTCAAAGCAACATGCAGAGGATGGCTGCAAAGGAGCGAGGAATAACAGTGAAAAAAAGGAGGCGAGGTTGGGCCAACATCTTGAAGAAACAGTCCACAGAATTTTGCCTCGGGACTGGTCTACACGGTTATAAATATGTTGCTCATCCCCAACGTTCCAGAATCGAACGGTAACGTGAAATTGACGAATAGTAGAAAAATATCCATTGAAAAAATGTTGTATTTGAAAAATAGTTGAAAAACGAAGAAAAAAACGCTGCCTGAAGTTCCAATTTCGAATGACTCCGAAGTTTGCATCGTTGGAATGCAACGAAATTCATTTTTATCATCGAAAAAAATAATTATTCATTTACAGAATGTAATTACGATGATAAAATGATCCATTTTTGCCATTCGAAAAGCATATCGGCTCGAAAAATTTGGATGACATTGAAAATTGAACGAATCTTCAATAAAATTGGATATTTTTCGATGCATTCCAACGTTGCAAGCTTCAGCATCATCAATTTCGTCAGACAGGTCACCGACATTTTCCTGAAACGACCACAACGATTTGAATTTTTTTTTTTTCTAATTAATTCACGAAAACAATACAGAATTGTATTCTTTGTTGTTGGATCGGCGCGTTTTACTCAAATTTACTTGTAAGTCCAAAAAGCGACTCAACGTTTTTGCTTTTTTCATCATCAAAGAAATCCGCGATTACTCGTTGGCCTAAATGAGTTTTTTTCAATTTCAATTCCCGGGTGGCTTCGTCGGTGACGAGAATTTCAACGACAACAATAATTTCTATAAACGTGAATATTTTCGTATGTTCGTTTTTGGTTCGTTAAAATTGGACAGATCGATCGTCAAAAAATAGAAATAATAAAAAATTGAGTACCCATGGATGAGGATTCAAAAAAATGTGATTTTTAGAAATTGTTTCCTCGCCAATTAGACTGTGGACTCAAAAATAATTCCAATAACAGACGGACGCTACATTTTTCTATGTGAATTTCAAACTTCAACCGTCAAAGTTGGAATTTT
This sequence comes from Diadegma fenestrale, assembly GCA_037043255.1. Lineage (NCBI taxonomy): Eukaryota > Metazoa > Arthropoda > Insecta > Hymenoptera > Ichneumonidae > Diadegma > Diadegma fenestrale. Next base: position 3,701,807 of record CM073316.1, read on the forward strand.
CTTTCACTGTCAGACGCGCGTGATCATCCGTAAATTTCTAGTGGATTTGGTCGATGATTTCAACAGTGCGAAAATATTTTACAGAGTGATTTGGGCCATTGTGGTAGCGACGTCACTGATTTGCGCTATCGAGTTGATGTACATTGCGTGGCAATATAATTCATCGAGACCGACTGTAACAGTGATCGAATCTACTCATCACGGGATATGGAATTATCCATTCCCGGCCGTGACGATTTGCAACTTGAATCGTGTTTCCCTCAGTCGTGCAAAAGATTTCGTTCGCCTGCTGTAAGTTTGATAACAAAAAATTCTCGATTCTCGTTTTTATCGTCGCAGACGTTCAATCGAATTTGGTGGGAATTTGCCTTTAATTTATCACAAGCCGCATGAATTTTTATTCCGTCAAATTTTGATCAATTATTGTTTTTTGAACGTCCGACTCAGAACACTTCCGGAAAACGTTACTGAGGATTTCGTTATTTCACAAATGGGATTATTGAACGAGCTGCTCAGTCCAGGTCTCTATGAGGAAGATGTAACCGAGAATCTGACTATGCTGGACGAAATTTTCGACCAAAACGACTATCCAATTCGGGACGTTATTCAACACGTGAGTGGGAACAATAGCAACAATAATAATCACGAGGTTTCTGTGATTACAAGAGAAAACCTTTGTCCAGGTAACACAAGAGTGTTCGAGTCTCATTCTGGCCTGCAAATGGAAAGGGAATTGGACGAATTGCGGAGAAATCTTTACACCGAGTTACTCTCGCGACGGAGCCTGCTGTAGTTTCAATTACATAACAACGGACGATCCAAGGAGCCCGCCCAAGTAACCAAAAGTTTGTTGCTACTGAAAATCGAAATTTCGTGGTCCAACAAAATATTCCAATTGCCGTAGCGCGAGGAATCGCAGGTCCAACTATTTTTCTCCCCCCTCGATTTACCAAGAGTTTGGGACACTAAGAAAATACTTGGGCCCGCGATTTTTCGCGCAAACGAATGAAATTTTGTTCGATCAACGATTCGATTGTTTATTTTTTTCATCCGTTCACCATTTTTCTTCCCCAATGAAAATTACACGAATGACAGAAAATTGTGAACAGAATTAAACGATTCTGATTTAAATTCAATTAAATTAAAATTAATTAATTAAATAATTAAATAAATTAATAAAGTAATAAATAAACAATAATTTATTTATATAAATTTATATAAATAAATATTATATAAATAAATATATAAATAAATATTATATAAATAAATATATAAATAAATATTATTTATTTATATAAATGAATAATTCAAAAAAATTAATTAAATAATTTAATTAATTAATTAAAATAAAATAAAATTCGAAACACTTTCAGGATGAAGCCAACCCACGTTTCTGCGTGTGGTTATCAAACGGGCCTCACGCTTTTCGTCAACCCTGATCCAGACGACTACGCGGCCGCGATTCTCGGCTCCTACGGAGTCAAGGTGAGATTTAGCAAAAATTCTCATCTTTCGATCCTGAAGGAAAAGTTCAAAATTCCACGAAACGTATCAAGAAGCAAACAAGCAACAACAACTTGCGATTTAACTGTCGAATTGCGATTTCTAACGAACCAGGTGATGATTCACTATCCTTACGATTATCCTGACCACAACATGGAAAACAAGCTCTTGGGAATGAACAGGCAAATGTTTCTCAGCGTTTCTCCCGAAGAAACATACTCGACGGAGGAAGTTCGAGGACTTTCCGTCAAAACGCGAGAATGTATTTTTAGCGACGAGCGAAGTTATGGAAGCGACTTCGACCTCACATTGTTGAATTTGACGTACGCGGAGTACACGTACAAAAATTGTTTGTCGGCGTGTCGAGCAAGTACGATAAAGGCGAAATGTCATTGCATACCTTACTATTTTCCACAAAAAGGTAATTACTTAATTTTCTTAATTAAATCTCGATTTTTCATCGAAACAACAAGATTTTATGCAAATCGATTGAATTTTGTTTCTCAGTGATTTTTATCCCATGGCGAATGATGAAATTTCGAGAGTTTACTCACAACTTCCTTGTTCTTCTCCAGGCACGAGAGTTTGCAGCCTGCGGGACATCCAATGCTTGAAGGAACACGCGTGTGAGTATTCACTGTCTTCTTATAATTTCTCTGCCTCCTGCAGTCTATTCCGTGGCTTCGATCGGTCCTAAATCGTCCTAAGTCGTCGGAGCTTCGGATACGAGGCTTGAGAAAAGGAAGCAATCGATAAGGGATCAATTTTCATTGTCTGGACAAATTTGTGTGTCTGTTTCTTCTTTATTTAACTTAATTTATTCAAAAATTCTCATTGACTTTGGTTTTCAATTTATTTTCAAATTTTGGCAATTTCATGGTAAAAAATTCTTATCACGGACTTAGAAACTAAATTTTTTCAATGTCATGCGCTTTTTTATCCGAAAATATTTTTCATTCTGTTGTTTTTTTAATAAAAAAGTAATAAGTTGAAAAAATAAAACTTTGTTCGTACGGACTGTTGAACAAGAATATTTTCTGCAGCTTGGTACGAAACTTCCTGGCCAGGAGTAGTCCTGACGAGCAAAAATATCGCGAGGATGAAAGAAAACACTCAAGGTCGTCCATGCGGATGTTTGCCCGATTGCATGTTGTATCGATATCCCGTCGAATCGTCCGTTGGCTCGATGGACCGCTCACACTTTTACACCTCGGCCGTGGAACTGCAAGTATCGATTTTTCTCACTCGACGACGATCCCAATTCACCGGAAATGAATAATTGATCGCGATGATCCTGAAGTTTGCATCGTTGAAATGCAACGAAATTCTGTTATTTTTTCAGCGGAGCCAATAATTATTATTGAATATTTGGTCCGGCCAATAATCGCGACGATTATCAAAATTTAATAAATAATCAATGGAAAAAATGTTTTTTGTTGAATCTCAATGTTGCAAACTTCAGTCATTTGATCGTGAATATTTGTTTGCTACAGGGAATCGAAAGCAGTGCCGAACGGCAGCATGATCCACATTTTTTTCAGCGATTTGGTTTCGATCCAGTATCGCAAGCACGCTAATTACAATTGGCGAAATATGTTTGGTAAGAAAACGCAATTTTCCGAACAATTTCGACGATTCGTTTCGAAGCACAATGTCCTACAAGTTTTTCGTTTTTCTAAATATTTTTGTTTTCAAGATTTCAATCTCAGTCGATGAAAACTGGTCCATTTTTTTTCGTTGCTCAAATAAAATTCATTCGCAACATCTCAAACTCGGCAATTGTTCGAAAAGAGCATTTGGCACGAGCGAATTTGCAAACGACTTTTCTCTCAACAGTAAATTTTCATAAATTCCCTATTTTTGTTTAGAGGAACTATGCAAATTATGGCGATTTTAAAAAATCGCGATTTTTTCCATTCAGACAATATGTCATGCGTCATACGTCATGAATGTTTATTAATTCCTTGAGTGAATCGCGGGAAACATTCCGCGAATCAATCGATTCTTAAAATAAGTAGAAAAAGATTAATAGTATATTACGCCACTAGGGAGGGAAGTAGGCCATTTCAAACCGCGTGCAAAATGCCACCCGAGCCGAAGGCGAGGGTGGCATGCACGCGGTTTGAGATGGCCTTTTTCCCTCCCGTGTTGCGTATACGATTTTTCACCACACCTGTAACGGAAAGTTCGCAAAGTTGCTAGAAAATTATATAAAAAAATCAGCTTGACTGCGAGGTTAAAAGTCATTCTCTGGCTCTTGCATTTGTTTTTATACGATAGAGATTTGCGACTACATATATATGTATGACTTCTATTTCGGAAAATCTGAAATAGTATACTATTTTATATAACAGGTGAGATGAACCCGGCCCGACTGCGTGGCGGGCAACAGGGTGGGGGGGATGCCCGCCCGACATTTGCAGGACCGAGGCGAAGCCGAGGTTCTGCTGGTCGGGGGCGGGCATCCAAAACATTAAGAAAAAATTTAAAAAGTACACACGTCAAAATCGCCAATCTTATCAAGCCAAGTGCGCTTATCAAGAAATCTACTTGAAAAATTATTTGAAACAATTATGTGGAATTTCACTTAACGAATTCTAAAAACTTTGGAAATTGATTTCTTGAATATTACTAATATTACTACTTCGTAAAAAGGATTTGATTTTTTTCTTAACGAACGGACTCGGACAAAGACACATGAAACGACATAGAGGTTGGGGTTCGCGCTCAATCTCTTGATCGATGAGCTCGAAATTCTCGGATCAGCTAAGACAGCCGCGCATATTCGAACATTTTGAAGTTCGGGAAACAGATTTTATGACACTGAAGTTCGCAACGTTGGGATCCAACGAAAAATTCTTTTTCTATTCATTTTTCGTTTAATTTCAAAAACCATGACAAATTTCTTTCCGATTTTAAGTTTGAATAAAAAAAACATCGTTCTGATCAAATTATCGTCCTGAACAAAAATTGAATGAGAATCTTGAGCTCTGCTAAGAAAAAAAACAGAAATTCGTTGCATTTCAACCATGAAAACTTCAACATATCGCGATTTTATGACATTGAAGTTCGCAACTTGGACGTCCACAACACAAAGTACGGTTTTCTATTAATTGTTTGTTCAATTTCCAAAACCATGACAGTTTTCATACCGATTTAGTCTTTGGATCCTCAAAAATAAAGATCGTTTCATTGTCGGGAGGAAATGATGCTGAAGTTTCCATCGTTGGGATGCAACGAAATTCTGTTATTTCTTCAGCAGAGCCAATAATTATTATTGAATATTTGCTCCGGCCAATAGAACGATTCTCTCTTGCGACCAAAAAATTCAATCGACTCGAAAAATCGCCACGATATTCAAAATTCAATAAATAATCAATAGAAAAAATGTTTTTTGTTGAATCTTAACGTTGCAAACTTCAGAGTCATGGGAGGAAATATTGATTTAGAATCTTGAGACCTTCTGAAAAAAAAACAAAAATCTGGAATTTCGTTGCATCTTCAACGAAAAAACTTCAACATCGTTAACCGCGTTTCTCTCAATTTCGGTGACAGCAGCTGTCATGAGACGATCAAATGCCATCAAACAGTCGTTGCTAAGGCATTGCAGAAACCGAGATTGCAGTTGTAGTGCGCATGCGTCATCAAATTCAGAGGGCCGAAAAGTGCCACTTCCCTCCCGGAAAACAGGGCAGAAAAGCGAACTTTCCGCGGAGGTGTGGTGAAAAATATTTTTCATTTCTGTGGAGAACGTGAAAATATTTAAACATTTTTCTACGCGTGCCTTAAGCACGCCTTCGCCTTAACTAGATCGTAATTTTTCATCGAATTTTTACGATTCTCATTGTCCACCTCATTCCGTAGGGGAATTTTCAATGTTTCCCATTTTTTCCTCAGTTTTACATGAGAAACATGGTTTTTGCAGTTTCTAACGATTGTGGTTTCCGCTGCACCTTCAAAAAAGTTGTTTTTATCCCTAATTAAAGCTCGGGATGCATAGAAAAAGCCAAAATGTTTTGTCGCTTCGTAGCAAAAATTAGAATCGTCGTTTTTTTTTTTGTAAAAAACATCGAAATATTGAAATAGTTTGAAGCTAAAAATTAAGCGGCCGCCGATTCAAAACGACTGGCGATTATTGTCAGAAATCTAATGATTTTTCTTTTTTCAGCGTCGTTCGGTGGTTTGTTGGGCTTATTCGCGGGCTTCAGTCTCATGTCAGGATACGAGCTAATTTACTTCTTCGTGATACGTGTCGTAGCTGACGCTTGCATGAAGAGAAACTTGCGGAAATCGAAAGAAACGGAAAATCCCGATTCCAACAAGAAAACGACGAAGCGACATGGATTTTGAAAATTTCATACGAAATTAAACGATAAATCGTCTCACAAATATGTTAAATCTTACAAGGAAACATTTTCCTTAGTTCCTAAAAATAAATCTCACGCGACGTCTCTCCTCGATTGTAATCTTTGGATCTCTAAATGGCCCGTAATTTCCTGCATGTCCATTCAGAAAAAATCAGCCTCACATGCAAATTTGGGCCATATTGGTCTTAAGAATTTGTTGAACGAAAAAAAAGTTACGATTTTGCGTTTCAATGACCTTTCCCAGTTCCCAGACCCGCTGAACAAATCACAGACCTTCGCTTTGACCCTGAGTCAGTTTCTGGTTAGACATAATTTCGGAGAAGCTCAGCAACACTTTGCTTGGGCTGCTGTACTACATTTTCCTTGTACGGAGGGAAATAAACTTCGCGACTGAGCCGCGTACTGAATTCGGGTATTTGCGAGACCAATCTGTGTTGGTGCACGCAGGCAACATTTTTTTGCACCTTCTCAATTACTTTCATTTGCCACTGAGAGACTGAAATTCTTTGGCCGTTTGACAAGACTTCGCAGACAGCGCGGATGAACCAGGATCCTGTGAGGAAAGTTTTGAAAAATTCCATCAATCACTCGGCGACCCTCAAATAATTGAATAAAATGTTGATCGTTGGAATGCAACGAATTTCTGTTATTCCTCCAGCAGAGCCAATAATTATTATTGAATATTTGGTCCGGCCAATAAAACGATTCTCTCTTACGACCAAAAAACTCAATCGACTCGGAGAATCGCCACGATTTTCAAAATGCAATAAATAATCAATAGAAAAAATGTTTTCCGTTGAATCCCAACGTTGCAAACTTCAGAGTCATGAATTTTTATGCAATTCCACAAAACCGAAAAGAGTCGATATCGTTGCCGAATAATTATTACCTTCTTCCTTGTGGCGTATGGCACTAAAGCCATTCATCGTCGACATGAATCTAGCAAAATTACGACGGCCCAAGATACTCTCAGATTTGGAGGTCGACGTTGCCGAAGGACCGTCCAGAGCCAACGCCGAGTTTGGGCTCACGTTTCCCATCATTTTTCCCTGACACGCTTGGATAATCAAGATTTTCACGATTTCTCCCAAGTCCACGTTACAAACTGTGTCCTCGATCATTGTTATCGGGATTTCTTCGCCGTCCGTTGAGAAAATTCCTCCTGCAATGAACTTTTCATTCAAATACCGCAACTTTTGGGAAATGCATTCATTAGAGGTGAAAGAAAATATTTTGGGAAGGAATTTCGTATATTTCAAGAGACTTTTAACCCTTCGTGGTCACTCTGGGTAGAATCTCTATGACTCTGAAGTTTGCATCGTTGGAATGCAACGAAATTCGTTTTTTATCGTTGGCAAAAAAAAATGATTTAAATGGAAAATTACGATGATGGAATGATCGATTTTTGCCATCCGAAAAGCTTATGGGGTCGAAAAATTTGGATGACATTGAAAATTGCATGAATCACCAAAAAAATCAAATATATTTCGTTGCATTCCAACGTATGGTGCTAAAATTTGCAACGTTGGAATTCATCGAAAAATATTTAATTTTATTGAAGATTCGTTCAATTTTCAATGTTATCCAAATTTTCCGAGGCGATATGCTTTTCGTATAGCAAAAATGGATCATTTTATCATCGTAATTACTTTCTGTAATTGAATAATTATTTTTGTCAAAGATAAAAATGAATTTCGTTGCATTCCAACGTTGCAAACTTCAGCATCATAAATCTCTGACATCCACTCTGAAATCAACCCACTTCCAATAACGGAATTAATATATTTTTTTCAAACGCGCGCTATCCTACTATTTTTGTCACAAAAGAACCAGATCCGATGAATATCAGGTCCAAATTTTAGACAAAAATATTGAAAATCCACAAAGTGACGATTATTTCAGTGAAAAAACTTTTTTTTCCCGTTTATTTTCTTCATTTTGCATTCAAAAAAATATGTTAGCTTTGGATTTCTTTCAGGAAAGTTTTTCGTATCTAAACTGGAATTTCCAAGGGTTGTTCAGTAATTTTTGGAGAATTTTCGAACCGATAGATTGATCACAATACGGGTTCGAAAATGCACTGGGCAGAATCAACCCACAAAGTGTTAACAGTTTTTTTTTGTCCAGAAACTCCGCCTCACCTGGATATCCGTGGCTCAGAATCACGACGACCAGACAATCGTGAATTTTCTTGTCAAACGTTCTCGACTCTCTCTCCAGTTCGTATATAATTTCCTTTCGAGTCAAATCGTCGTGGAACTCGACGTCGAATCCCATCCCCGCAAACGTCCGTCTTATATTTTCACCGTCTATTTTGCTGCCGTCGCGTTTTTCCCACTTAGCGAAAAATCAAAAATTCAAAATTTGTCCCGAGCATGAAATTATTCACGATTAATCGCACAGGGATTTCCCGTTCTCGTTAACGGCAACGAGAACTTTTGGGAAAAACGTACCTGGATCTGCGCATTTGGTGAGAAATTCTCTTCGTTTATAATGACGCATTTTCCTTTCTGAATAATATGGCCCTGCGGTAAATATTCAATCGCCGCTGCCCTGGGAACGCTTTTTTCAGAGGAAACTAGCGAGAGATCAGACGTGCTCTTGTTTTCCAGGAGACAGAGATTTTTAGATTGCATGGGCTCGGAAAAATGGTGAACATCTTGATAAATAATTTTATCGCAGTTTTCCATTCTCTCCAAGTGTTTTGCAATGTTGCTGAGATTGCCTTTGCCATCTGTCACCAAGAAACGAATTGTAACCTCAAAAAAATCATGCACGACGTCGTTTTTCGATGTTTTCGAAAAATACGATTGTGGCAGTAAAAGTAAATTTTAGGGGGAAGATTCCGCGCGGAATGCCTTAAAAATGAGTTTCGGGATTTTGATCGATGTCTATGTTGACTTACCTGGCAAAAGCGCGATGTATTTTGCATCGATCCAGTGTAGAGCATGCAACTCGAGATAATCGTCATCTTGGAACTGTTTTCCGACAATTGCGTCGTTGTAAATACGGTTGAGAAGTAATTTCGAATTGGCAGGGTTGAGTGAATCGAAAAGTTTGTACAAAACTTTGGAAACGGGGTGAATATTACAGGCGTAACAGCTGATGTTGCAGAGATACTTTTGAACAATGTGTTGCGACTGGAATCCGAGATTTCTCAGAATTTCATGGTTGTTTATGATACACAATGCCTCTAATAATTTTTCGGACCATATATCAAAATTGTTGCGAACGAATACTCCAAAGACTTTGGATATGTTTTTGAAATCTTTGTAGAGAGTACAAATGTTGCGATACGCGTTCGGATTGTCCGCGGTTACGAGGAAGAGCAGCGACATTTTTTCGTATTCGTCGAGATCTTTTTCGAGCAATTCAAACATTTTTGCATGCAGTGTTTTCGTGATTTCGGTACGTTTCACGATTGGCTTGTGCGGGACAGCGTCGTTGCAATTTTTGTTTGAAACACTCATATTTTCGTTGGAAAAATCACGGAGAAAAAAAAAAAACAAAACGACTGCAAAGCAGGCACGAAAACACTGTCAAATTTCACCGATTTGACTCGCGCTAACTTTCCCACCGTAAATCTGATTCGTCTGCACTCGACTCTTCCTCCTGCTGTTGCGTAAACATAAACACTAGCGCTTCGTTTTCCATTTGAAGGAAATCACTGGATTATCGAACTTTGTATGAGATTTTCTAAAATTTATCAACCAAGTGTCTCGCGTCGACTGATGTGAAAGGACAATCGCCATTTTGAACGCGATTCAATCGCGAAGTTCGGACGTGTGTGTTATCGGCAACGGATTCCACGTATCGGTTTTCCGAGTCGATTATTATTTGGTATATATCGTTATATGTTGTAATCGCTTACGACGCAGCAGCATTTCTATGAACTGATGTCGATTCTCTCGAGTGTGGTCGAGTGACGCAAGCATCCAGAATAAAACAAGAAAAAACACGAAAACTTTGCCGCGGCGATGAAAGACAAAACGATATGAAAACAAAAACATTTGCTGCGCGTTTCGAGTACTTCCTGCAGTTTGCCGGAAGTCGCGGTGCCGCGGGTGCCATTTTTGAAAAAGCCCGCGCGTTTAATGGGCGGGATTTGCGCGGGAAAATGAACAACAAATCAAAATGATAATTCTGCATAACCAATTTGCGTCGAAAACATTGAAATATCAGTGAATTATCGTGTAAATCTTTTATTAATAAAAAAAATGGTATAGACAACGAATTCTTACAACTTCCGATGCAAAGGTGAAAAATTTCATTAATCGACGCAAATACCACAACATTTTTTCGAGTGGCATTTTTCGGGACACGCAGGAAGTCAATGGCCAACGTCGTACTTGTGCTTTTCCGCGCATTCTTGTATGAAATTTTTTCGTTTTCGCGTCATTAACTGAAACGAATCATTTCTGTTGTTATTTGAAACTTAATGAAAATTCGTGAACATTTTTTTTTATGATTCAAATACGATAACGAAATAAAACTTGATCAAAGCTCATCCCACTTTTTCCATAACAATAAGGAAATTTTTTTTCGAAGAAGACTTACGTTGTTGTCATCGAATGAAGTTTCTACAGACTTGTGTTTCGTATTATCGAATTTCCTTCTCTCGTAACTGTATCGTAGACTGTGAAGAATGAATATTTTTCAAAATCTTTGCTGTCGATATAAAAACTACACTTCGGTCCATTCTGCTCATAATAAAGGATTCATCTTTGTTACCCAATTGGCGACTCTTTCTGGTGTTCATTTTTTCTATTGAAAGTGTCTGTGTGAAGTTTCTCTTTCAGCTGTAATTCTTGATTCTGCTTGTCGTTCAGGGCACGAGTTTTGGTAGCGGGATCGACGATAGTTTCGCAAGGATTTAAGGCGCTTATGCGTTTGTGCAATTCAGCCCATTCCCTGCTCGTCAATGACTATAGATTTACGACAGAAAATCAAGAAAGTAACGCATGGGAAAAAAATTGTTTAAGGAAGTTACGCAGAAAATAGAATTAATGGACAGAAAAATGGCAAACTTGGCAGAAAGTTAGGTAATGATTTAAAAATAACTCGTACCAATTTTTGTGAGCTGAGGTGGCTTTTTACGCGAGATATTTGTAAATATTTGACAAGTCTTGAGAACCAATTTAACATGGCCTCTTACGGGAAGTCACGGAATAGGCTGTACATTATTCTTCGTATCTCCGTAATTGATGGATAGATTGAAATGAAAATTAAACATCAGAGAGATTGAATCCTCATAATCATTTACCACGCTTAAAAACGTTCAAAGGTGACTTGTAGCGGGAATGATAAAAACTATGAAAAGCACTTGCAGTGGATTTCATTTTTCGACTTTCCCTAAAATATAGCAACGCCACGTATTCGAGGTTGAATGTGCGCGAAATTTGAAATTTGACAGATATAATAGCAAGTTAACGAAATGTGACATTGGAAGATCGATTACTACTAAAGTCAAATTTAGTCAAATCTTTTTATGACTAGCTCGGTAGCTGCGTAACTTCCTTAACAAAGGTGATTAATGCAGTTTGACAAATTATCAAGTCCAGTGTATATTGGGTCGATTGGCATTTAATGAAAACTAATGTTTTGTTTAATTTTCATTTTCGTCAAGAAAAAAATCCAGGACCATACAATATTGACAATTTATAAAAATGCATTTTTACCAGAATGCAACGGTCTGAAAAACGCCTCGGGTCAGATTGACCCAATATGCACTCACGGGATCTGTGGGTTCTGAGGGTAAATGAATTAATCGTTGGGTTTTTCATCTTTAACTTACTTTGAGCCATGACTCAGAGTCGAAAGCGTTGCCATTACTTTTCATAAGTTCGTCCTGCTGTGCTATGAAATTTTTCATGCTCTCTTCGTGACTGGCTTGCAAAACTTTGATTCTAGCATTGTGTTTTTGTTGCACTTCTTTCAGTGAATTGCCTCGTTCTTCCTGCTCGATTTTCAATTCGTTGCTAATGTCATTTTTCTCTTTGATCAAAGATTCTATTTTTTCTTTGAGGTTTCTCAATTCTGCATTCTTTGCCTCGAGGTCCTGAGTCAAACGTTGAATTTGGTGCTCTTTATTTCTGATTTCATTCGCCAAATCAGTCGGTTGTGATTCGTACTCTCTCGAATTTTTTTCAGCTTCCAATGTTGCCGACAAATTTGCATTAGCAACTTCCAGAGCATTCGTTCTTTCCTCTTGTTCAGAGATCTGTCGATTTTGGAGCAGAAATTAAAAAAAAAATCTCGTTTAATGAAGAAAACGATAGCAAATTGAATAAACTTACTTTTTTTTTCAACGTTTGAATTTCGTCTCGTAATGTTGCTATCAAATCTTCATCCTCCAATGACTTTGCTCTCAGCTTCTCAATTTCTTCCTTCCACGGAATGAGCTCGAACGATTGTTTCGCGTTGAGCTTTTTCGTCAATTTTTCGAGATTCTCAGACATTTTGTTGGGCAATGTCGCAAGCAGATTTTTCTCGGCAGCATCGAGAGGTTTTTCGTTCGCAATTATCGCGATATTGTCCTTCAATTTATTTATTTCCAACTGCCACGTCTCGTTGTCACTGATTTGCCATTTTAGATCATAGTCGAGTTTGTCGTTGGTGCGGCGATGGCTTTCCAAGGTCGATCTCAGTCTCGTCACTTTGTCGTCCAAGATTTCTTTGTCTTGGTTCAGTTTCGATATTTCCACCCATACATTTTCCATCTGGTTGCACGATTTTTCGTTTTCCCTCAATCTGTCGAGCTCTGTCGTCAATTTAGTTATTTTTGTTTTAGCTGCTTCTGACTCGTTCATCAATCGCTCGTTTTCTTCCCGCAATTTTCCCAATTCTATTTCGTGTTTCGCTGAATCTCGTTGCAATTTAAACTCAGCACGATCCGATCCCGACTTCGCTTGCATCTCCTTGTTCGCAAAGTCCACCAGACGATTCTCATAGTCCTCGCAACGCTTTATCATACTCGTGTTGTCCTCTGTTAGCTTTGCATTCTCTTCTTGCAATGCGTCTAACCTGGGGATCGATATTAAGTTCGAATTTTGGAATAATTTGCATTCAATAAAAATCGTAAACTGGCTGATGGGTTGGAAATTCAAAAATTGGGTTCTGAGGTCAAGTTTTGCGGAATTTTATGGAAGACACAATAAAATTTTTCCAATGTGGACAAAATATTTCTTTTCTTTTAATAAAAATTGTCTTTCTGCAAAAAATGCTTAAAATTCAGAATCTGTCATATCAATTTTCAACCCTTTAAGGAGGTTCCGTTAGTAGAGCGATAATTAGATTAAAATCTGAAAACGAACTATGTTGTTATTTGGGCAACAATCTTTAATCTCTTTCAAAATCATCCTAGGTCAACCAAGTTTTACTAAATATTTTCCAAGTCGAAAGTCACTTGATTCGACATTGGCTTTACGCAAATTTCTCACTCTTATGAAATCAGAAAAATATTAAAAATACTTCGCGATAAGATAAAACGCGTATTAAAATGTCAATTTATAAAAAAAACTCCAAGGGTTCGGAATCAATGAAAAAATAGTCGGGTCAACGAATGTTTGGAGGAGATATTTCTAGTTAAAATCGACAGAATGCTCGGAAAATCTCATTTTTTAGGAGTTTCGCAACGGATCGCTTGCTAAACGAAAAGCAGATCGTCGCTTTTTCTTGGGAATTGTGCCTCACTTAATTCGTTATTCCCTGCGCCATAACGGAACCTCTTCAAAAACGATCGAAACTACTGTTGAATATGAAACTTACTTGGTTTTCATGGAATCGCTGTGATTGACGAGATCGCCGATCATCGCAACGGATGTGGAAAGACTCTCGTTCTCTCTGGCAAGCGTGTCTTTTTCTTTCTTGATCGAATCGATGTATTTTTGAATGCTTTGCATATCGCGTTTGTACTGGGCGGAAAGTTTATTTTTCGCTTGTTTTAATCCTTTGAGCTCAAAGTCTCGTAACTGCAATTCATCTTTGAATTTTTTCATAGATTCCTCGTTGCTCTTGAGCTCGTCGATCAAGCGTTTTTTCTCCGACTTCAACTTCACGATCGCTTTCAAATTTTCGTTATTAGCTTCGTCTCCTTGGCCACGAGAAACGTGGAATTTCACTTGATCCTTCAGTTTGGCAATTTCGCATTCCCGAATGTCCATCTCGTCCCGGATCTTTGCTATGTCGTCTCCAGCGCCTTTGAATAAATTTCAAGGCGAAACAATTTTCATATCAAAGGTGGTCAATTAAAAAAATCAACCAATTTTTGAGAGAATTGAAATTCCGCGTATTTCACCTTTGAGTCCAGCGGATAATTTAGTCATTCTTTGGATCGAACGTTTCACATGAATCGCAAGTACTTTATCAATTTCTTTATCGATATCGTCGTTGTCTCCGTGACGATTTTTTTCTTTAAGCAAATTCTCCAACTGAGCCATTTTTCTCGCGTCTTCTTCGCATCGTTTTCGACTATTTTCAACTTCGGATGAAAGCTGTTGCTGCATTTTGAGATCTGCAATAAAAAAGGCAAATTCACGGTTCATAATTTTTTGAGATCAATTAATTGCTTGCAAAATATTGATCCAATTACGATTGCTCGGCACAATCTTATGAGCGAGTACACTCCCGGGTCTGACAGACCCGAAGCACAAATGAAACGATTCGATTGTGTCCTGCGAATCAATATTATTCGTATCCTTTTATAATATTAGATTATTAGATCATTTTTACTAGAATATTAATATTATTATTAATATTTAATTATTAATTTGATTAATTAATTTGAATTTATTAAATTAATTTAATTAAAATAAATAAATTATTAATATTATTAGTATTAATAATAATTAATAATGATAATATTATTCTAATTATATAATTATATATAAAATTATATATAAACAATAAATAAATGTGAATATAAATATAAATTTAAAAAAATATATATAAATTTAAAATATAAATAATATAAATATAATAAACAATTATGATATTATATATAATTTATATTATTAATATTAATAATAATTAATAATAATGAATAATAATATTAACAATATTATTAATATTGGAATATTTTCTACCTCGCGCTCTGTGTTCTCGTTGTACGTTGTCGAAAGATTCTTTCAAGAATTTGATTTCGTCGTGAAGAGTTTGACGTTCCTCGACATACGGTTCTAATTCGACGACGAGCCTTCGTATAGTTTCCTTCGCATTTTCGAGATCCGTACAGATTTTTTCCTCGGTGGGAATTTCTCCCTCGCCGGACATTTTCGTGGTGGATACTTGCATAGGCAATTGTTCAATGGTACACTCCTTCAGGGCCTTCGAAATTTCCAAACACTCCGAGTATCAAAAAAAATGGTTGGAAAAAAAAACTACGAAAAATGTACTTATTGCGGTAATTACTTGGTGGGATTGACAATTTTCACGTTCGGCTGGCTCGTCTTTCGTTCGATCCCTCGTCTCCTTTGGCCATAATGCGACTTCTTCGTCCTGATAATAATCGTCCTTGCGACCCTCACGCCTAGACAATTCGTCCTCGATCGCCCGGAAATCGTCTTGCAGGGCTTTTTTCAATTTTATGATTTCCGACGTGTGCACTCGGCTCAAACTTCCGGTTGGACTGATTTCCGTTCGCACCGTTACTTGGTGAGTCTCCAGTTGCGATAACACGCTGTTTTTCGCCTCGATTTTAGAACGCAGATGCTGAAGCTCGCTCTTCATTCTCATCTAATCGCCCCAAGGGAACATTTAATCAACATTTATTTTACGCTTTCTCTCATCGACCATTATCTCAACCACTTGCCTCTTGCTCGTTTTGTTTCGCCTGGGTTTGATTGATGTAAGCCAACAATCGATTAATCTCGTCTTCCTGGTCGGCGAGATTGATGGCCTGCATTTTATTCAATTCCATCAAATCGTTCTTCTGGCATAACAGTATTCGCAGTTCCTCGACATTTCTCTATCGAAATGGGAAGAAAAAATTACGTAGCTATTACATTCCCAACGTGTTTGCGGTCAAGTTTAACCCTTCGTGGTCACTGTGGGTAGAATCCACCCAGTGACCAACTTGTGACGTAAATATCTCCTAGTTCCCGCTAATTAATGGGGCTGTAATCGTCATTTAACGACAGTTTGTAGTGTCCATTGCGCGTTGGCGGCGATAAGTGTTACCGTCGCTAACGCTAAATCTCTAACATCAACTCTGAAATCAACCCACTTCCAATAACGTAATTAATATGTTTTTTCGAACGCGCGCTATCCTACTATTTTTTTCACAAAACAACCAGATCTGATGAATATCAGGTCCAAATTTTAGGCAAAAATATTGAAAATCCACAAAGTGACGATTATTTTAGTGAAAAAACTTTTTTTTCCTGTTTTTTTTCTTCATTTTGCATTAAAAAAATATGTTAGCCTTGGATTTCTATCAGGAAAGTTTTTCGTATCTAAACTCGAATGTCCAAGGGTTGTTCAGTAATTTTTTGAGAATTTTCGGGCCGATAGATTGGTCACAATATGGGTTCGAAAATGGACTGGGTAGAATCAACCTAGTGTGACCACGGAGGGTTAAATACAAAATTGAAAGTCATGAACGTTTGCGACCCATCTGGAAGAAAATCTATCTCTTCTTTTACCTTCTCAGTTGCCTGCAAATGTGCTCGAAGACTTTCAATTTCTTGTGTATAACTGGCACATTGTTGTGACTTCTCAGCCAGTGTGGCTTTCAGGTGATCCACCAAACGTTTCGACTCGTAGAACTGTTGGACGATAAAAATTATTAGAGTCCAAATGAACTGAAGAAATTTATCGCATCGGTATCATTTCATCGTTAATAAAACAGTCACTTTTTTCTTCCACTCTTCTATTTGATCGTGAACCTGATCGCTCATGCCCACGAGTTGTTCCTGAGAAATCTGAAACGAGAACCAATTCTTTTGTCTCGGTAAAAAAACTGTTTTTTTCGCATTTATTCTACGTCACGATGTTCATTGCTTGAATAATTTTGAAAGAGAAATGACGAACGCACTTTTAGATTTTTCTTCATATTTTCCAACGTGTGCATTTTCTCGTTCAGTGCAGTTTTGAGGTTTCGACAAAGATCTCGAGTCTCCCCAAGCTCAGCTTCTTTTGCCTGTTATTTGTATGGCAATTTTTTAAAATTGTTTTATGGCAAAATTGTGCTCACTTTTGATATCACGAAATTTCTATTTTACGAGATTTGTTTCTGGAGATTTATGGGGACTCACCGCGAGCTCATGGTTGAGGGAAATAATCTCGGAATCCTTCTTAATGATGATTTTCTGATGATCATTTTTGTCGTAAGTTCGTGAAGAGCGGTTGCCCGTGGTCAGTTCCTGTCTCGATCGTTCGTGCGGCAAATCGGTAGTTTCGAAGTACGTGACCGAAGAAACGAAAGCTTCTTGACTATCCTCCGAATTGTCATCGGTAAATGAATTGTTGTCAATTTCAATGTCCTGGAAATTGCTTGACGAGCTACAAATCGATTGAGTAGGAGTTCCAGGGCGTTTCGGGATCCCGGATTCGTCCTCGACGATTCTTGATTCTTGGGAAAATGACGTCGCACTCGTTTCCACGTGGACGTCGCTCGAATAATCCTGAAAATTTGGAAAACCCCCTCTGTGAATTTCTCGAAAAAATTTTACAAATTAGAAATGAAAGTTTTCGTTTCCCTAAATTATCACGATTTTCTTCAAATTTGATCGTCATTTTGAGAAAAAAAAATCATTAAAAAAAATTTTAAGAAACTTGCCAATTCTTGTAGTTGTTTCTTCTGCTCTGGAGTGAGTCGAAGGCACTTGTACTTTTCCAATTGGCGACTCACAGAGGCCAGTTTCGTTTGACCCATTACGATGAGATATTCGATCAAAACGTCGTACGGTACGATTCGTCCTGACTGTCAAAAATACCCAAATTCAGTCACCAATTCAAGTCGAACAATAAATTCTATAAAACATGAATTTTCCACAGAATTTGCGTTGAATCCAATTAAAAACGATGAAGCAAGCAGTGAACTGACCGGTGTACGTTTCTCGATAATGTCGCGAAAGTGTCGACAATTATCGAGGGCATGTGGACTCCAGGCTCGAAGATCCGAACAGGAGTCAAACAATTTGAGACGTCCTTCGGAGCGTTTTCTCGCGACGTAATTGCCATATCGCAAAAGAGGATTCGGGTTAAAATTTCCTGTTAAAAAGATTCTTGAGCCGTGTTCGGCGTAAGACATTTCTTCTCTTCCCTAATCTCACGTTCTTCAGTCTCCCAGAGACCAATTAATAAACGATTCAAAAACGAAAGTACTAAAAAACGACGTTCCGAATAATGAAAAATCTCAATGACGACCCATCCCGAAAAAAACTTTTCGAAATATCCCACGAATCATTACCCCACCGAAGGAAACGTCAAAAAATGCGTCGATCCGCCATGTTTCCTTCAAAACTCGAATCGCGTTGCAAGTTCATTTGTTATTCACTCAAAAAGTCTCAAAACCAAAGGAAAATTCTATTTTTGGACTCCACCAGAGGTCGCTGACTTTGGTCACGAGTCCTGAGCAAACAATCGACGTAATTCCGTTGTGTCTGCAGGACAAATTACAAATAAAAATCAATCAAATACAATAAAATATTTTATTTCATAAGCTGCCATTAGAAAGAAATACATAATCATGTATATATATATATATATATATGTCTGTATATATATACTAACAGTACATAATATGTATGACGTTAAGTTCTCTCACGTTTTGCCATTCAATTTTATACATTCCCAGAAAAAAAATTGGTCACGTTCTCTTAATCAACAAGACAGACAGTTCAGCATATTCAACTCGGTGCTCCTTTTTTTTAAGTACACATTTTTGCCTTTCGAGTCTTAATTAATTCTTGTATCCAAAGCTCATTTTTCCACGTGCTTTGTCAAGTTATTTTTCGTACTCGAACACGCGTTTTTCTCTGTTTACTTCGTTTGTACAGTGGAGAAAATATTCCCACGAGTTAACATTAAATAGTGTTGGATTGCTCTCGTATTTTTTGAAGCTGTATAATTTCTGTAAAATCGAGTTATTGGACATTTTTCGTTTAAAAAATTGAAATTTATACTTTTTTTTTTTGTAATACTTCTCGAACGTTTTCTTGCTGCGAATGATTTTTTTTCACATTGTTATTTTTAGCTGCGATCGTATAGTATAATGATAATACTAAAACGTAATACTAATGGTATTTTTTGTTTGTCTTCGATGATGAATTTTCATGATGCTGAAGTTTGCAACGTTGGAATGCATCGAAAATATTGAATTTTATTGAAGATTCGTTCAATTTTCAATGTCATCCAAATTCTTCGAGCCGATATGCCTTTCGAATGGCAAAAATGAATCATTTTATCATCGTAATTACATTCTGTAATTGAATAATTATTTTTTTCAATGATAAATATGAATTTCGTTGCATTCCAACGATGCAAACTTCAGAGTCATAAATTTTCAGGGGGCCTGACACGAAATTCGACGATTGAAATATCACAAGATGATTTTTCTTATTGGACGAATTTTTTTTTTTTGTTTTTCTTATTTGTTTAAAAAACGAAAGAAAGAACTTGAGCATTTCCGTCGTTTTGGAATAAACGGAGTAAATGTTGAACAAGTTTGGAATGTCAGTGACGGAGTTTTTTTTTTTTTTGCATTTTCGAGCTTATCCCGGGCCTCTCGGAAGGTCGAGCAATTTACTTGCTCTGGACGTTGAGAGGAACCGACTCGGGAAAAGGCACTTTCTTCTTTTTTTCATGTTTTATTACCTCAAATTTATCTTTAATGAACTTTCGTTACTTTCCCATTAAAACGAAATTGATAAATGTTTGCGAATTCATTGATAACGAGTGTTGATGAGAATTTATTGCTGCAGGGGAGAAATTGATTGTTTTGTTTTTTCAAGGTCCGGCAGTGCCTTGACTCCCTCAATTTTAATCGTAATAATGGGAGAATCGCAAACATCCTGAATCTTGAAATTCGGGTAAAAATTGTCTCCCCGCTGTCATGTAGACGAACGACAGTTACACATTAAGGGAAAGAAAAAAAAATGCATAAATTTTCTTCTCTTTACCCACGCAACAACAGCAGTAACGATAAATATTGAAAACATCGATTTAATAAGAAAAAATGAGTCTTTAAACTTGGAAAACTTGAACATGCTAAGTACGCAAGTGCTTTCTCTCTTGAAACATGTTAATCGAAGACGACGTGCACGAATTAGATATGTACGAGCAATACAAATCACGGTATTGGCAAAACAATTGTTATTCAACGTTATCGCATCGTGAATACTTGGAATGACGATTATTTGAAGGATTTTCAACGCATTCGTTCGCACCTGAATATTTTATTTGCTACAAGAGTTTCGTTGCTCTTGGCCATGAATTTGAAAATAAAAAACTATTTTACATAAAAATTGATCAAAGCGAAATGAATTTTTGCTGGACTGAATTTATATTTTACAGGAAGAGTAAATAATTGGCAAAATAACGATCGAATCGTAACGGTGCTGACATTTCGATCAAACAGATTATTCAGCCACGAACGTACGTGCAAAAAATCTCTCATCGGTTTGAGGAGTAACGATGCAACAAGTTTCGCATATATTTGCATCGAGTTTAAATCATTGGAGAGTCGAGTCACGTTTTTCGCTCTTTTATACTTTTTCTTTGTCTCGTATTTTTATATAGTTGCTTAATTTATTATCACGAATTAAACGAGTCGTCTAATCTCGAGTTTAACGCGTGTTTACTTATGGTAAAAATGTTTCCATCGCCACCATTTGCTTCCTCCTTTTTTCCACTAAATTACAGAAATATATATTCGCACTATATATACAATAATAAGATACTATAAAAATCGCTCGGAGAAATATTTAAACTCTTACACTCGAAAAACGAATCGCGTTCATTTTGCTTCATTTTTTTTGTCTTTTCTTTGCTATAACGAGGCAATTTTCAATCTAATCGGAACAACAACAACGGACGTAACAAATGGGCGTTTTGTTCTTCGCTCCTCTTTCCGTTTCGTCCTCGATATCTTTGTTCTCTTAAGTACACTTTGAGTTAAACGATAATTAAGTACTGTAAGGTAGAAAACGTTTGATACTCCTTAAAACCTGCTGCCTGCGTTTTATTCTCGGGACCCTCATCCAGTCGTTTGTTTATTGCTAATTTGTCTCTCATTCGACGCGTCAACGTTGGTTGATTTTTTTATTTTTATTTCATATTTTTCCTTTAATCAATTATTTGCAGATTCGATTGAAGAAAAAACCGATTGATCGGCCGGTTTTTTTCCGAAATTTTCCAATATTTTGAAAAATTGGGTCGTGGCGTTTTTTGATTTTTTACCTCAATCAATCACCGCCGAGAACTCGATCTGATATACTCGAATTAACGTTGAAATGACTTTTTCAATTGTTTTAAAATTCGATATGATTAAGACCAAAATTGGCGAAATACTGAAATCATTAAAATAAAATCCTCTCGTCATTTTTCCAATCAGACACATATTTCATCGATTTAATACCGCGAGTAATATTTTTTCCTCTCTCTACTATATTAGAGCTCGTGTCCCTGTCGAATTTTTTTCAACTCGACTTCGAGGCTCAAATTTGTCAAAGAATTTCAACGATTCTACGAAAAATCACACTTTCACAATTCTATCGATCGATTTATCCCAATCAATCCGTTGATCAAACAACAGCCGAGAACTTTGCTTAGTACCATGGAGATTACGAATGGATTCGCTTTGAAATATTTGTGCAACGAGGCACGATCAACGGATCGAAGAGACAAGGAATAACGGTGAGAATTTACCATGCTCGAAGTTTGTGCCGTTGCAGGGCAACGAAAATGATGAATGTTATCGAATTATGAATTTTTTTTCATTATCAACAGTTGCGGTTGATTTTTTGGATGGAAACTCAAAGGGAAACTCGGAAAATCGTTGCCTCACGACAGGGCGAATAAAAGCGTAACTAAAAACGAAAGAAACGAAAATTGAGCTGCGTCAGAGCGTCGCAAACTTCGAGTTTGTAAGTTTTTTTTTTATTGCTTCTATATCCTTTGCCAGGAAGCGGGGTTATTGTCGTTTTTCTAAAATTCTCGCTCTCCTCGTTGTTTTTTGGCTTTTATGCAATGAAAAAAGGACGAAAAAACGACTTGGCGTTTTCTTATCAAGTTTACAGATGCAACACACCTTGATCGTGACTGAACAAGTTGTGATGGTGATGATGATGATGATTGTGATGATGCTGCGAACCGGGCACGTCCTCGTGGAGCGGGACGCCCGTCAGGTCGACTATCTCGTCAGCATCCTCGTCGCTAACCGTCGCTACACTCTGAGTCGATTGGTGACTGCCCGAAGACAATTGACTGTTTCGCGAAAAGGAACCGCGTCTCGGGGCCACCAATGCTGCTCGTTGATTCGCAGGTTTTACCGTTATTATCAAATTTGACGAGTTTGCGATCATCATGTCCGTCACCTGAAGAAATTTTCGTACTTCTCATTGAGACAAAATTGCGCAAAATATTTTCAGACGCAAAATATCAAATTTACAAATTTTTCTTCACGATTATCGGTTTTTCTCTTTCCGGCCAATTTTGTTGTTGATTTCAGTAAATAGAACCAGTTTTCATATTTTACTATTTACTGTCATCGACAATGCCAACAATGGAGAATTTTTGACAAAGCAATAAGAGCAGGAAAAAAAAATCGGTAAATTACCTGATCGAGAGTTTTTCCCGCGACTTCGATGCCATTGACCTCGAGAACTTCGTCGTTTACGGCAAGGAGGCCTGTGCTTTCGGCAAGTCCACCAGGTACGAGCCTGCTGATGAAAACTCCAGGTACTTTTTCAATTCCACCTCCGGCAGAAGGTGGCAAAACGCGGAAACTTTCGCCATCTTTTATGTAAAATCCTAGCGGCTTGTCCGATCCGTGTTTCAATAATCGTACTCGTCGACAAGTCTCGGGTAAAATGTCAACGTCGATAATTGCTGAGACCTTGAATTGAAAACATAATTTTATTCAGGGCCTTGCAACTCGTCCAATTTATGGTACGATGACAAATTTTACGATGATCCTGAAGTTTCGATCGTTGGAATGCAACGAAATTCTGTTATTTCTTCAGCAGAGCCAATAATTGTTAGGGGTGTGCGAATATTTGAAAACTTGGAATGTTCGGCATCAAATCAAATCAAATTGTTTGATTCGAATTTCAAACCGAATATTCGATATTTTTGAATATGCAACATTTTTTCGAGGATCCGATTTTTCTTCGGATATTCGATTTTCTTTCGAATGTTCGATTTTTTTTTGAAAATATTCGGAAAAAAATTTCGAAAGTATTTGCGAAAATCCGCTATTTTTCGGAAATTTATCGAATACTCGAAAAATCGACGAGTATTCGATTCGAAAATCGAATTGAATTTTAATATTCGATTCGAAAATCGAATTGAATTTTAATATTCGATTCGATTCGATCACTATTCGCACACCCTTAATAATTATTATTGAATATTTGGTCGGGCCAATAAAACGATTCTCTCTTGCGACTAAAAAACTCAATCGACTCGAAAAATCGCGACGATTTTCAAAATTCAATAAACAATCAATAGAAGAAATGTTTTTCGTTGAATTTCAACGTTGCAAACTCCAGAGTCATATTTTGTGCTCGAGAGCTCGATTTTCTTGCAGTGCAAACTTCAAAATTATAAATAACTCGATAACAATGTCGAGACTCACTTGTCTGAAGTCCTGAGGATTGGAAATAGCCAGAGACGGTTTAGGCTTGCCGGGAGTTCCGCCCAAAATACTGGATATCAAATTTTTTGGTTTCAACGTTCCATAGCCGTTCATTTCCTCGATGGCCTCGTCTTTCCTCGTCAAGAACACTCTGAGCAGCGGCTTAGCAGCCAACAGAGCTCTGGCCAAATTGTTGTCGTTGTTTATGGGCAATGGGTCGCCGTCCGTCGGGTCGGTGTAATAAATAAGGAAATTCAATTCCGGGCCAATGTTGTGCCGCTCCGCCAAGAGTTTTCGGAAATCGTCATAGCCTACCGGCTCTTTGCGGTCGACCGAAAAACGGATTATGTCTGCGTCGAACTGTGGAATGTAAATAGAAAAAACAAAGTCACTTCGTGAACTTTGATCGCGTTTGGCGAATGTTTTTTCAAAGATTTTACGACACTTCGTGACAAAAGGCGATTTACGAGACGATCAATTTAACCTCGAAAAAATGTCCCAGCTACTGAGATAAATAAGGAGTTCAAGGTCATCGACGTTTATTCCAACCTAAAAACACGTTTCGGTTTCAAACTGAGAAGATTGTAAAGATTTCTTGGTAAAAAAATTTTTTTTCCGGAGAAATTATCGATTAAAGTACGAAAATAACCTCAAAACTCTTCGAAGTATAGTTTCCGCTTGTATTTACAGTCGCACGTGAATTGCTTGAAATTCGAATAGTTTAAAAGTAGTTAAAGCGAGCTGTCATAGAAATCGAGTCCATTGTAATATGAAGTTCGCGTTAGAACAATGAGTCATTGTCGAGACCAAATTTGGAACGTAGGAATGCAGCAGACCATTATATGCCATTGTGTAACAAAAAAAAAAAAGATTTCTGAAGGAACGATAAAAAGGGGAAAAGAAAATCGAGGGCGGAATAAAGAAGCACGAAAAATAAAAGTTTACCTTGCTTTTGACCGCGACAGTGCTACCGTCGATGTGATTGTGGAGTTTACTCTTTGACATGATGATTTTTTGTTTTACGGAAGAAACTTCCCAGCTGCGTGTCTGTCGTGCAGAGCGAGAAGCGTGTGTGACAGGAGGGAGGGCGTCGTTAGAATTCCAAACAATCGGGGAGTTCGTGCACTTCGGAGTGACGACGGAAAATATATAAAAAGCGCGTAATATGTCGATGAATGTTTATTGAGTTAATCGAAAAGCAGACGCACCTGCTCTCGAAGGAAACGGCACTTCGGTGTTGAGATAAAAGAAAAAAAATCACCTCGCACACTCGCTCCTCCTTTCGCCACTACGACAGTGCACTATTTCACTTTATTTCACTTCCGCGGAAAAAACGACCGCGTTTAACATTGATCTCAGAATAAAAAATTGACGGTTACCATTATTGTGACTGCGAGTGAGAAAATAAATACACAAACTCACTTATCACTTATTTCACAGGAGTTTCGCTTGCTTGTTTACATATATATGCATACATGTGTATGTACATAAATATGCTCAAACGTATACGCGATTTCTGATACACCCACGAACGCTATACTGTATATTTTCAAAACATTTGGATCGTTCCCGATCCCACTCTCACTAATTATTTTTCTCTTCCACTCTTTTCACTCCAAGCCCTCTTGCTAATACAGGCTCCACATTGCCGTTGCTCACGCGTATAATAATCGTAGGTAGGAACAAATGCAAAGTGTGTGTATATCAAAAACTTGACGTGGGGCGTTCAGGCATTTCCCTCGATGGAAGGGAGAAAGTACACGATTACGCACACGCCATGAACTATGCAAGCGAGAAGGAATTTCAGCCCGGAATTCTCCACCGTGGCGCTTTTCCGCAGCGGCTGAATGTAGAAGCTCTTCAACCGAGCCATAGTCGCTCGGTCGGTCGAGTTTACAATTGGCATGCGGCCGATTGCATGGCGGCGGAAGCTCGCGAAATTCATACAACTCGCGATTGAATTAATATTTACAAAGATTTTTGCTTAAAAACATCATTAAAAGAAACTGTTTGAACAATTATCAAACATAGAAAATGTTGCTGATGGAAAAAAGTCGACACGAGGGATAGTTCCCGATTTCCCCTGCAGAGGGCCTCAGTCGAGACTTCCAGTATTTTTGAACCACGCGTTTTCGCTTCTGTGCTGAAAATTGCTTCGCGGTAACGTCAGTGGCGAACAGCTGTTCAGCGAGGGTGGACGTCGGTGATCGAAAATTGCTCGGACATGTTTATCACAATCATTGGTGCGGATGTAGTATTTTAGTCGCTCTTTATCTTCGTAATTATTTCGGTGACCGAATTGCTCCATTTATTATCAAGTGATTATGAACTCTCGTGACGAATCGTGATGTGAGGACTGCGAGGATTGATATTGCTAGTGAACTGTGTGTGAAAAAGAGAAAAATCCGATTATATCTACCGGGTACCTGAGTATAAAATAGAAATAAAAACCCAACGTTTTTACTCCATGTCAGAATAATTCTTCTAACGGAATATTACTACATTGTTATTTTAATAATGGCTCAATGTAAACTAACCCCTCGAGAATTCATCGGGAATGCTTTCTCGCCCCAAATCGGTGCTGTTTGCTCAAACATCGCCGAGTCCGTGTGCCAGAAGAACAATCTTTCATTCATCGAGCTTCTACAACCTTTTTGCAATCTCAATACCGAAGGTGAGTAATATTTTCATTACCTCCCGAACCTTTTTCCAAATGACGCATTACTTTTTTAACGCCTTCGAAGTAATTTCGTTTGAATCATTAAAAAAAAGATTTTCACGTCAGTAACAATAAAACACACGATTAAATTCCAGTGACCCAATTTTCGAGATAACGAAATAATACGTTGCTCTCGAGTGAAAAGTTTTCATAAACCGTTCTGAACAATTAAAGTCCCTGAAGCCAGATCCACATGAAAATTTTAAGTGAAATATTTATTTTAACACGACCAAAAACAAACAAATATCCAAATGTATCAGAAAAACGTTTTTTTTGCATATTTATTTCGTAATTTTCGTGTCAAAATCAAAAATCCAGATTTTCTTCATCAAAACTGCAAATAATGAGAATCAAAATGTTTTATTGTGTTTTATATTGAATTTTTTCGAAACTCGAACCAAAATCCTGCACAAAGGGATGGAAAAAATTTTTCCTTTCCAAAATCATCCAAAACGTGCCTGTTTGTAGGTCATTTCAAGGATCCCCAAGGCACGACAGTGGCGGTGAGAAATTTGCGTCTCTCCATCCAAGACATTCATGCCCAGCCACCCGAGCCGTCGGTTGCGAGAAAAATGCTCAACGATTCAGTCAGTTTGGAACCCTGCGAACGCATGACCGTCGTAACGATAGCGAACGTTGACCTCGAAATCCCCTTGGCTGTGCCCTGGTTCGAAGCCTGGCGAGAAATGTTCCTGGCAGTCCAGTTTCCCTCGGATCACGAATTCACGAAGCATTTTCTGGCTTGCATGATCGTCGTCTCCACCGGGGATGAAAATCCTTTGGAAAAAATACAACAAATGGCGACGCAACTGCATCAGAGCGTGCCAGGCAAGTTGCCAAAATGGTTCAACAACAATGCCCTCAGATATTACGTTCTCATTCACGATTCGGCTCAGGACGACAGAGCAAAGTGAGTATCAATGGACAAACGTGAAAAAAAAAAAAAATTTCGATGTTACTGGAAGGAAAATTCAGAATTTTGAATATTTATGAAAAAAAATTTGTTATTTTTTCTGAAAAATCGTTTTGTTGCCTCGAGTTAATGATGTTAATGATTTTTCGATGAATTCGGTTGTTTCCTGTACAGAGCCGAAGCTGTTTTCACCGAAATGAAAAATCTGTACGATGCCAACAATTGTTTCCTATTGCAAATGAATTCGAGACCGCCCGGTCACGCTGACGACAATACGCACTTGCCAGACCCCTGGAGCCAATTTCTCGTAAAACATACGGATTTCAACGCTAGCAGCGATCACAGCAGCAGTCCTCGAACTCCCGCGGACATGGGAGGAGTTTCGGCAATGCCTAACGAAGTTACGACCGAGCCAGACAAGTGAGTGTCATGAAGCTACTCAATTGAGCGTCTGAACGTTTGAGGAGGTTCCGTTATGGCGCAGGGAATAACGAATTAAGTGAGACCCAATTCCCGAGAAAAAGTGACCATCTGCTTTTCGTTTAGCAAGCGATCCGTTGCGAAACTCCTAAAAAATTAGATGTTCCGAGCATTCTGCCGATTTTAACTAGAAATATCTCCTCCAAACATTCGTTGACCCGACTATTTTTTCATTGATTCCGAACCCTTGGAGTTTTTTTTATAAATTGACATTTTAATACGTGTTTTATCTAATCGCCAAGTATTTTTAATATTTTTCTGATTTTATAAGGGTGAGAAATTTGCGTAAAGCCAATGTTGAGTCAAGTGACTTTCGACTTGGAAAATGTTTAGTAAAACTTGGTTGACCTCGGATGATTTTGAAAGAGATTAAAGTTTGTTGCCTAAATAACAACATATTTCGTTTTCAGATTTTAATCTAATTATCGCTCTACTTAAATAGCAAATGGGGCAAACTTGTCTGAATATTGATGACTTTTCTGAACAAAAAACCTGCACGCATTGAAATTCAATTTCAAACAATCAAATTGGCTGTTCTGTAAAAAAAAAAAATCGTACTAAACGGCAAAGTTCAAAAATCGATACTTTAATTATTGGAATAAAGAACATGTTTTTGAGGCCCGATTGGAAGAAATATTTGAAGGATAATTTTTGCAATGAATTCGTGGATAGATCGAGTCATGCTGGGACGCCGATAGCGCCTCAAAATCCGGCGCTGTTATCGCCCGATCTGGCGGACAAGTTGAGTTTGTCATCGGAAATATCGGAAGGGCCAAATATGCACGTAGAGATGGGTCAAGAGGCAGTTCCGGTGACGATACATCCGCTGAGTCCGCAAGGTCATAGAGATTTGAATGCGGAGATTGGGAGGAGATCGTCGGCGATGGGAGGCTTGGCAGGGAACAGCGAGAGCACGCCGATAAACGCGAACGTTTGGGCTGACTCGCCGAATCATCCTGTGCCTCAACATGGCTCGAGACTGTCGACGCAGGATCTCGACAGATTGAGGAACATGATAAACGAATTTTGCTTGAAGAGTTTGTTGCCCTACGTGGAAAAGCAAATCGGTTTATTGAGCGACGTAATTTCGAATAAAAAAGGCGTTAGCAGATCGTTGTTCAGCGCGACGAAGCGCTGGTTCGGGACGACCAAGCCCGGTGCTCCAGGCTCGGCTCCGACCAACGCAGTTATTTATACGAGCGAATCACCCGAATTACAATTACGTCGCTTAGGCGATCTCTGTTTTATGTTTGGACATTATACTCTCGCTTATCAGGCTTATCACAGTGCGAAACGTGATTTCGCGGCTGATCAAGCCTGGCTGTACTACGCCGGTGCCTTGGAAATGGCAGCCCTCAGTGCCTTCATGCAGGGCGAAATGAGCCGGAAAACTATCGAGTACATGGACGACGCGATACTCACGTATTCCAACAGCTGCAAAATGCCACAATTCGCGACAAGGGCGACTCTCCTCAGCGCCGAGTGCCTCAAGGCTCGTAACCTTCATGGCGAAGCTGCCAAACAACTCATTCGCATGACCAGCGAAGATTCCGACCTTAGATCTGCCCTTCTGCTCGAACAAGCTGCTTATTGCTTCATCAGCCCTCGAATGATTCACAAATATGCATTTCATGCTGTTCTCGCTGGTCATAGGTTCTCCAAATCTGGACAACGCAAACATTCGCTCAGGTGCTACCAACAGGCTTATCAGGTCAGTTATAAAACTTGCCATTTATTTCCATCATCGGCTGTATTCGCACGATGTTGAAATTTCCATCGTTGGAATGCAACGAAATTTTCTTTTTTCTTGAACAGAGCTCGTAATTCTTATTCAATACTCCGTCCGGACAATGAAGGAATCTTTTTTTAGCATCCAAACACAAAATTGGTTCGAAAATCGTCATGATTTTTTAAATTAAACAAAAAATGAATAGAAAAGACATTTTTCGATGGACTCCAACGTTGCGAACTTCAGTGTCATTTTTTTTCTCAAAATACGCAACTTTTCCATTCAAACGATTCGGTTTTATTTTTTGCAACTAACAATCGTTGGAAAATTGAAGGGTTTCGAATTCTTATGGCTTTCCCCATGAAATGCTTCCTCCTCGGACGAAAAGCTTCAATTTAGTGCGCCGATTCGAAAATGCATTTCATTAAAATTCATTTTTATCGTGGAAAGGCGCACTTTAAACTAAAATGACGATGTTGAAGTTTCCATCGTTGGAATGCAACGAAATGTTCTTTTTTCTTGAACAGAGCTCGTAATTCTTATTCAATATTCCGTCCGGACAATGAAGGAATCTTTTTTTAGCATCCAAACACAAAATTGGTTCGAAAATCGTCATGGTTTTTTAAGTTGAACGAAAAATGAATGGAAACAAAATTTTTCCGCGGACTCCAACGTTGCGAACTTCACTGTCATTATATTCGCATTTTTTTTTCTAATTTTCTTAACGTGCGAATCGCATTGTTCAATTTTTTGTAAACGATTTTGTACGTTTCGGCAGGTTTATCGCAACCGAGGATGGTCGTCGGCGGAAGATCATATTCACTTTACAATTGGAAGGCAAGCAGCCTCGTTGAAACAAGTCGGGGACGCGGTGCGGGCGTTTGAGAAATTACTCAATGAATCGAGTCGGCAGCCGAGTGCTCAGCAGGCGGCGTTTCTACGGGAATTCTTGCACACTCATCACGTAAGAAACTTGGGAAAAAAAAAAAACGTTGAGACTGAATAGCGACTTGCCGGTGGAGATTTGACGAGTAAATAAAAAAAATTGATGGATTTCAGTTGCTGCTGCAAGAGTCGACGACGGATCGGTCGGAAATCCCGATTCTTCCGTTGCCTCTGGTCAACGGTAACGAGATTCAAGTTTTGCTTGGATTTTTGCCAACGTCGACGGACGAGCGCGTACCAGCGAGTAACGTGTCCTTCGATAACGTTGACGAGGACGAGTCTCGGTGGACGAAATTAGAAGAAGTTTTAGTCGCGGAAGCTCAGGGTTCTGCATCGATGATATTCAAGCCGACGATCGCTCTCTACACGAATCGTACGAACAACAGTCTGAGACCTAACGCCGTGCTGGACGAGCCGATAAATCTCTCGATAGAGATTTACAATCCCATGAAAATATCGATTCCATTGACGAAAGTAAAGCTTTTGTGGTCTTTTTCAAGCGGCGACGAGTGTTGGAGCAACGAGAGGATGCGAGAAGATTCAACGGAATCGTTGCCAGTTGAGACGGAAATTCTCGAGTCCGTTGTCCTGCAGCCGAGCTCGAGACGCAGGATTGTACTTTGCTGCACTCCTCGACGCACGGGAGACTTGAAAATCAAGGGAATTTCTTACGATCTGTCAAATCCTCCAACGTCCGATCAACTGATCGTGAATCCCACGGTTGCCGTCACGGGAAAACGCATTTTTCAAATCAAAGGGCCGAGGTTGAAAAATGTGAAAGAAAAACCAGGCACGAATATGTACGGCGTTGATAATCGGCTCGAAATAAATGTCGTTGATCGATCGCCTCTCATGAAAGTCACGTTTACCAAAATATCGCGAGAAATGTTGTGCGGAGAAATGCAAAAACTCAAAGTCGTCCTGGAGAACGTTGGCCAAGCACCCTTGAAAAATATCCACGTGGGCTCGACGAACCCAAAACTTTTTTGCCTCGAAAATAACAGCGACAAATCGGACGGTGCGGTAACGAAGATTATTTTACCGGATGGCGCCAGTCTCCAGCCCGGAAGTAAACACACGATGGCCATGTGGATCCGAGCGCCTCACGTCAAAGGTAATCATCGTCTCGATCTTCTTTTTTATTGGGAAAACGTCGATTCTAAGAGCACCCCGAAATACCGACTTTGTCGTCACACGTGGCAACTCACCGTACTCGATTCCATTCAAATAAACGCGATCGCGCGAAGAAGTGCAGTCAGAAAAGCCGATTTGCCAACACTGACATTAACCGTGCGCGTGAAAAATACCAACCAATCGAACGATCCGTTTATGAATGAAATTTCACTCGAGAGAGTTTCCCTGGAAAGCAAAACTTGGTCGTTGCTCGAATGCATCACCGAACCTTCTAATATTAAAATACAATCGCAAGAGACTTACAGCGTTTTGTTGAAACTCGTTAGAAAAATTGAGGAATCTTCGAAAATCTCGGACATTTCGTTGATCAAAAAAATCGACGAGACTGAGGACACTGTCGAGAGATTTCCGTACATCAATTTTATCCAGAAGCGACACATCAAGCCTCAAGCTCATAGCGAAACTCTGAACGAAAATCAATACAGAAACGTCGAGGAACCTTGTCCACTCGCGGTCACGACCAGACTCGATGCAACTTTGATTTTACGCTGGAGAGCAAAAATCACTGAAAGCGGAAATAGCGCGAGATACGCAATTGGACAACATCACGTTGATCTTGCGGTCGTTAACAAATTTTACAAACAACCGGAAGATAAACGATCCGACCAAAACGATTATTCAACGAGATTGAAAATTTTTGGTCCCGATCGCAACGTTTCGGACTCCACGACCGTCATAAAAAAGGACGACGTTCCCGAATCCGAGTATCTCAAAAATATCGTTTCCTTTTCCATGAATCACGTCCGAGAAGGAAAACACAATTTTGATCGTAGTCGAATGTGCATCGTCACCGTTAATCTTCATCTTCAAAATCACTCGGAATCTCGTATCGACGTCCGGATCGATACGATCGGGACGAGCAGGTGAGCTGAAGTTTCATTCGTTCGATTTTCGCGTGATTAAGAATCTTTGTTGAAGGAATTTTCACGATAAATTGGGATGATCAAAAAGAAAATTTTGCGTTACAAATATTCTCGAATTTCTGGTATAAAAAACCGATTTTTTGCCTTTCCAGTCAAACGTCTTTGCCAAGTCTGAAAACCCAGCTGTACTCGCCTCAAGCATCGACCTTTTTTCGTTACGTCAGTCACACAGCAATAAAATGCCAGGTGGATCCTTTGGGAGTGAATACGATCAAATTACAAGCAATTATTCCATCGCCAGGTACATACGATTTGTCATCGAGATTGGAAGTTTCCGCGAGGGTAGCAAATACGGGAGATTTCGTGTTGCAAAAATGGAGGATGGAGAGTGCGTGCAGCATAAGTCATTCGAGTGTGTAGTGAAGCCTAGTAAGCAAAAAAAACCAGAACAAAACATTGGAAAATTCAATTTACGAATCCGCAGGCACGAAAAAACGTTTTTTCGTCCAACTGTTGGATCGTGCATCATTCCTTAGACGAGCGATTTTTTTATCGAATAACAAACAAGTTTGAAATATTTTGAGACTCGCGAACGTTGTTGAACGTTGTAGGAACCGAAAAGTTTCGATTTCGAGCCAAAAGGGGCTCCGAATCGTAAACTAACAAGTGTCATCCAAATTCTCCTTCGAAGGAAGGAGAAAAACAAAATATTTGTAAGAAATCTTAAAAGAAACATATCGTCCTCCGGACGCTTCGACTCTTACGATTTTCGTTAATTTCTCGAAAGAAATGACAAAAACCAAACACACATAATATTTAAAGAAACTCAAGTGCTTCATTAAAGACACGTTAGAAGAAAATTTGAATATACGCAATCAGTCTTCGATGGCAACTGCAAAGAGCCTGTTTCTATAGAACCAGTCCACGTTTTATGTGGTCGATATGATAGAAATACTTGGAAATCATTCGTTACGTGTTTTCTCATATATTCGAACATGAAAACTGTGAATTTTTACGTAAGTCCACACTAAACAAAATCGTCATTATATTGTATAAAATGTGACATAAAAAACAAACTGTAAATAACTGCAAAAAGATATATATTTTAAGCTCATGCCACTAAGGGATTATGTATTAGTAATATTATTATTATTATTATTATTGTAGATACAATGAACTTTTGCGTTTTATTCTGAAAAGTTATTGCTCATCGGTACCGACGATCCATTTTTTTTTGTTATCATCGCTTTTCACGATTTTCCATTCAAATTGAGCAAACATTGACGTCTTGGTACGAACAACTTTTATCTGAGAAAAGGATTTTTTTATAAAGAAAAATGTTCGACAACATGAATTTGCAACGAAAGAAACTGCGGATTTTTTTTTTTCAGACGCACTGTTTTCTTTTTTTTTCGTGTCCGGCAGCGTCTCAATTCTGATCTTTCAATTCGATGAAATGTAGTGTGGAAAAAATCGATGAACAAAAACTTGAAAGGTTACGAAAAATTCTTGTTGCATTAATATTTCGAACAGTGCAATTGTCGTTACATAAGCATGCGTGGGAGAGAGTAAGAATTAAACGAAAGCTTCTTACGAGCGTCTCAAAAGAGTAAGAAAAAACAATAGAAATTGGTTGATGAAGTTTATAATAAACTGTAAGTTTATACATAATACGAATGTACTATGTAAAAGGTATAAATAATGTAATAAACATTAGACTCTAGAGTGTAGACCAACCGGTCCAAATAACATGACGAAAAATTGCAATTTATTGAATAACAAGAAAATATAAAAGCCTGAAAAACAATAAGTTGCCGCCTTTTTGTCTCGCCGCCTGGCGGTCGTCACAAGAACTATACTGGATTCTCGTGTCCCAGCGCGATGGATCGTCCGCCAATTGTCCATTCGATTCGGTTGTGTCAAATTTTGGGCTTTCAGCGAACAAGTTTTTCTCGATCGAAATCAAACTTGAAAGTTTCAGTGACAACAATGCTCGTGGCAAAGTGTCGCGACGCCTTTTCTTAGTCTGCAACGAGAAACGACTGTCAACAGCTCGTTGGAACGGAGCAACGAGTATTATGGCTGTCAGAGTAACCTCTTAACGAAAACCTTTTTTTTTCGACTCGTTTATTCGTATTCGAGCAACGATGGCAAACTATGTTGGCAATACGATTATTTGGTGAGTTGTATTTTTTATTATGAATCAATTTTAAAAAATATCGATCTCGGGGCTTTTTGAAAAAGATTTTCCGAGCCAACTCGATTCACTGTCGAAATAATTGACAATAATTCGTGACAAATCGTTCGAGTACCCCGAATATATTTTTTTCATCGTTTCCAAATCGTTTTCGGCCAATTAATTTCTGCACAACGAGAAATACGGATTCGAATCCATTACAGCAATTTTCCACTTGTCTCTCCAATGACCCAGTGTCGCTGGAGCCACCGCTCGTATTTCAACTCGTTATATATGTTTTCTGTTGCCCAGTGGCCTCCTCCTGTTTTCCATCATTATTATTTACGCCACGACTCAAATCGTCAAGTCGTTCACCGAACAGCGGAACGACCTCATGAACGATTCTTCCTCGTACAGTTGGGTGATAAGACTTTGCTTGAATCTTCTCGGCTACGCGACGATTTTATTGCCTGGTTATTTAATCTACAAATACGTGCGTCACAGCAAATACCTCCAGAGAGCAGGTAAATTTTTTCTCACGTTATTCCAAAATGAGCGTGAAATCGAGTTGGGAATTCCAAAAAAAAATGATTCTCCGTAAATAAATCTTCATTTTTGCTTCGCAAATTTCGAGACGATTTTATTTTGGTTTTTTCAGTTACAAAATTACGAAAATTTTGAAAGTATCCAAAAATATTTAGACTCGGAACGCTCCATGCGCGTTTCTTCCCATAACTTTGGAATTTGTAGAAAAAAATTGAATAACCGTTTTATTGATAAATTGCGATAAAAATAGAATATTATTTTAATTAATTTTTCTGTCACACTGATTCATATTAAAAATGAATAATGAAAAAATGACTCCGAAGTTTGCATCGTTGGAATGCAACGAAATTCATTTTTATCTTTGACAAAAATAATTGTTCAATTACAGGATGTAATTACGATGATAAAATGATCCATTTTTGGCATTCGAAAAGCATTTCGCCTCGAAAAATTTGAATTATTTTGAAAATTCAATAAATCGTCGATAAAAACAGAAATACTATGACGTTCGAGAGTTTGCATCATTGGAATGCAACGGAATTCTTCGTTTTTTTTATGGCGAAGCTCATTATTTAAATGAATAATCTAATTACGAGGTTAAAACGATCGATTTTTGCCACCCAAAAAGTTAATCGGCTCGAAAAATTTCAATTATTTTAAGAATTCAACAAATCATCAATATACAGAATTTAATTACCATGATAAAATGATCCATTTTTGACATTTAAAAAGCATATCGGCTCGAAAAATTTGGATGACATTGAAAATTAAACGAGTTTTCAATAAAATTAAATATTTTTCGATGCATTCCAACGTTGCAAACTTCAGCATCATATGAAAAAACTTCTTTGTATATGTGGCGGCTAAAATAAAGAGAAAAAAAGTGATTGGACTCATAAAAATATAAACGACTCGAAAATGTTGATGAAAACATTCTTTACGAATTTTCAGGCAAGGGATGTCTGTCCAAAATAGTGGAGACTTGTTTCCTGGGAAACGGGGAGTCTGGTCTGTTGGATTCGCCGGCATACAGTCCCGCGAGCAAATCGTCTTCGGGCGAGCAAAAGAGTTTTTCTCGAGATGCGATAATTCTTTTTTATTGCTTTGCCGGTCTGCAGATGAGTTACTTGACTTGGGGTTATTTGCAGGAGAAAATAATGACCCAGGAGTACGTGAACGACCAAGGAGAGAAAAGTCATTTTCGTGATTCTCAATTTTTGGTATTTGTCAACCGAATACTCGCGTTCCTAATGTCCGGAGCGTATCTCGCTCTGAAAAGACAACCGCGTCATACCACGCCAATGTACAAATACGCTTTTTGCTCTTTGTCCAATATCATGAGCAGTTGGTGCCAGTACGAAGCTTTAAAATTCGTCAGCTTTCCCACCCAGGTGACGTTTCTTTTTCGTCCTATTTTGCTTATCAATTTCAAATTTTTTTCACTGCCTCATTATTTCACAAACGAAACTTTTCAGGTTTTAGCCAAAGCTTCTAAAATCATTCCTGTCATGATTATGGGCAAAATTGTTTCACGCAATTCGTACGAGTATTACGAGTACGTGACGGCCGTTCTCATTTCAATCGGAATGACGTTGTTCATGCTTGGAAGTTCAACTGACGAAACCGGTAAATCGATAGTAATAATTATTTTTATTCAAAATTCCACACATTCGTTTGCTCTCGTGTGAAAAAAAACTTTATTGAGTGGTTTTAATCCCGTCACCATCATGCTCGGCCGCAAATAATTCAAAAGTACTCGATAATCAACGTTTTTGGGAGAAAAATTTCTGGGCATCCGGAAAAAATTGTCTGGAATGTGAAAATTCTATATGCATTGTGAAAATATTTCGAAAGTCCGAATTTGCACTTGTTTCGCTACTACGGGTCGAAAAGAGCGAAATCTAAATGGCAAAAAACCTGAAATTCCGTTTTTTTGGATCATTATTGGAGAATTAAAAAAATGCCCTTATTTACAGATCGTGCTACAACGATTTCCGGTTTGATTCTCTTGGCCGGTTACATGATGCTGGATAGCTTTACTAGCAATTGGCAAAACGCTCTTTTCATCGAATATGGAGTTTCAAGTGTACAGATGATGTGCGCGGTCAACATGTTTTCTTGCATGTTGACAGCGACGTCGTTGTTTCAACAATCGAGTTTCGTACAGACTCTCGATTTTGTGATGAAGGTAATTAAATTACATGCCTGGTACGATGTTGAAGTTTCCATCGTTGGAATGCAACGAAATTTTCTTTTTTCATGAACAAAGCTCATCATTTTTATTCAATATTCCGTCCGGACAATAAAAGAATCTTTTTTTAGCATCCAAACACAAAATTAGTTTGAAAATCGTCACGGTTTTTGAAATTGAACGAAAAATGAATAGAAAAGAAATTTTTCGATGGACTCCAACGTTGCGAACTTTAGTGTCATTGAAAAATCGGTATCGAAATGCTTTTGATAATGGGGAAGATCCCTCGAAGATTCCGAAGGAAAAATTGTCCAATCCCGGCGCGTATAAATTTCGCCAACAAACTTGAAAATGACTCTGGAGTTTGCATCGTTGCAGTCCAACGAAATTCATTTATATCTTTGAAAAAAAAAAATTATTCAATTACAGGATTTAATTACGATGATAAAATGATCCATTTTTGACATTTGAAAAGCATATCGGCTCGAAAAATTTGGATGACATGGAAAATTGAACGAATCTTGAATAAAATTCAATATTTTTCGATGCAAACTTCAACATCATTTAAATTACTGGCGATTGGAATATTCTGGGACGTAAAATTCAGCAATTCTTACGTGTCAATATCTTTTTCAGTATCGCGGATTCATCCTTGATTGCTTGCTCATTTCCGTGTGCTCGGCGAGCGGTCAATTATTCATTTTCTATACAATATCCAAATTCGGTGCAGTTACATTCGTCATAATGATGACGATACGTCAGGTGAGAGTTTCGAAACATCAAAGTCTTTCCCTATACAAAATCATCACTTGTTTTTAATTTTTACCAAAACTTACTGGTCGGGAATTCGTGCGAATCGTGGAAGAAAGAAAAAAATTATTGTTTGAGTCTAAAATTTATTATTTTGCAATATCTCGGACATATTTTTATTCTCCATTTGATTTAATTGTTTAAGAATAATTTTCACTGCATCTCTGAAAATGCAAAAAGAATCTTCACGATAACCGATACGAACTTTTTTTTTCAATTTTCTTATTATTTTTGCGAAAATTTCGTTAGTTCGGTAAACGAAAAATAACTCGCAATCGTCGCAACGATGTTTTTTGGAAATTTTTTGCCACTAAAGTTTTATTCTTGTTACAGGGATTGGCGATTCTAATCTCGTGTTTGGTGTACCATCACAATATAACAGTTTTTGGTGTAATCGGTGTTTTGATAGTCTTTGGCTCGGTGTTCCTGAGAATATATTGCAGTAATCGTTTGCGAGCAATCAGAAGACGAAGAGCTGAAAGTAGCACCGTTAAGGATTAACAATATTATTTATTGGCGAGGAACAGTGCGGGCATTGTGGATGAAAAACTTTGAGAAAAATGTTGCTCCCAGAATGCAACGACGAAAAATGGCGAGAAATAATGTCGAAGCTTGACACAACGAGAGGTACTGAAATTTCCCTGCTAAGGAGGTTCCGTTA
The DNA here is from genome assembly GCA_037043255.1 of Diadegma fenestrale. Taxonomy (NCBI): domain Eukaryota; kingdom Metazoa; phylum Arthropoda; class Insecta; order Hymenoptera; family Ichneumonidae; genus Diadegma; species Diadegma fenestrale. The sequence goes on from CM073316.1 coordinate 3,740,701, forward strand.
TGGCGCAGGGAATAACGAATCAAGTGGGACACAATTCCCAAGAAAAAGTGTCGATCTGCTTTTCATTTAGCAACCGATCCGTTGCGAAACTCCTAAAAAATTAGACGTTCCGCGCATTCTGTCGATTTTAACTAGAAATATCTCCTCCAAACATTCGTTGACCCCACTATTTTTTCATTGATTCGGAACCCTTGGAGATTTTTTTATAAATTGAGATTTTAATACGCGTTTCATCTAATCGCGAAGTATTTTGAATATTTTTCTGATTTCATAAGGGTGAGAAATTTGCGTAAAGCCATTGTTGAATCAAGTGACTTTCGACTTGGAAAATATTTAGTAAAACTTGGTTGACCTAGGATGATTTTGAAAAAGATTAAAGTTTGTTGCCTAAATAACAACAGATTTCGTTTTCAGATTTTAATCTAATTATCGCTCTACTAACGGAACCTCCTTAAGGCTCGCGAGTGGGAGAGAGAAAAACTATAAATCAGCTTCCCAATGTGCTCGAAATCGCTTAATCTTTAGTGAATGAGAGGAGAAACGTTATTTGTATTTTTCTGTGCAATTCAATCATTTTCGGAAAAGAATGCGCAGCGATTTCTTCTCGACCGAACGACTGATGCAGCGTCTTGATTTCGATGGCCCTGGTGAGGGTCGAATTTCCGCTGAAATTCAAGATTTCCTCTTCTCCTTTAACTTTGCTCAGGATTTACACAAATTCAATGAAATTTGTTTCTACAGCAAACTGTGTACAAAAGTTTCTAAACATTGAAACGCGAATTTTTACAAACATCTCGAAAAATATATTTTTTTGCGCGAATTTATGAAGAGGGAGAAAAAATGAGGAAAATGCTTAATGAATAACTCGAGTTTGGCATTTTTTTGATTAGCCGATTTTGTAAAATCGTTTTTCAATGAATGCATGAGAGATTTTTTTGGTTTTTTATGTAATTTATATCGCGACAATATAACGATACGTGGAAGTACTTAGAGAAAATCAAAATGTTCATGTAAATACAAATGTGAATAACTTCCGACGTTGACGTATCGGCAATCGAGGAGATTTTCGAAAGAGAAACGAAAAAGTATTTTTATTACCTGAAAACTTGCAATCTCATTAGTGACGTGTAACTTTTAGTTGTTATCAAGAAACTACGATCGTCCAAAGTCTATTTATGTGTGTTAATTGAGAAAGCGAGATTGATTTTAAGTGAATATATTAATTTAAGAGGAATTAAGGAATCGCGAAGGTTCCGAGGAAAGCCTGAAAAGGTTTGTACGCGAGATAACGAGAGAAGAATAAATGACAGACGTACCGCTGGAAAAAATGCGACCAAAATGTTCTTTTTATTATGCAAAAAAAAAAGATCGTGTAGAATATAAAATTGCGATTGCATATTAAAAATCGTAGTTTAAAAACATGTATCGACGTTTATTCGAGTCTTTGGTTCGTTGGTAACTCGATCGTAAATAAAATCGAGATGAATTAAAAAGAGAAACGATATGACATGCATAATGAATTGCAGGTAAAGTTTAAAACTGTAAAGTACCAGAGATTCGCTGGATAGTTTTGTTTCCGTTTGTAAAATCTACCAAAGGTGTTAGTATTTTTGGGATGACTCTGAAGTTTGTAACGTTGAGATTCAACGAAAAACATTTTTTCTATTGATTATTTATTGAATTTTGAAAATCGTGGCGATTTTTCGAGTCGATTGAGTTTTTTGGTCGCAAGAGAGAATCGTTTTATCGGCCGGACCAAATATTCAATAATAATTATTGACTCTGCTGGAGAAATAACAGAATTTCGTTGCATTTCAACGATGGAAACTTCGGAATCATTTTTTTGGCTAGTGATCTAAGGTCCAAATGGAATTAGTGAACGTTGCAACGATGTTAACAATAGTTAAGGACTATGAAACTTTCGTCTTCTTTGCCTTGACGTTTCCTTACAAATTTGTTATAAATCTATCCAACAGATACGGTTTCTCTATACAATCCAGGATACAAATTCTTAAGAAATATCATACAATCTTGCGGGGGTTGAGGGTGCTCGCTTATACATACAAATGTTCGCCCCACCGGGCATTAAGCTCCTTCGCAGCATCCGCGTCGCAACGACCAATCGTTTATTTCCTATGACTCTGAAGTTTGCATCGTTGGAATGCAACGAAATTATTTTCATCTTTGACAAAAATGCAAAATGTAATTACGATGATAAAATCATCAATTTTCGCCATTCGAAAAGCATGTCGGCTCGAAAAATTTGGATGACATTGAAAATTGAACGAATCGTCAATAAAATTAAATATTTTTCGATGCGTTTCAACGTTGCAAACTTCGGCATCGTTATTTCCTTAAATATAGAAATGCGTGAGAATTAATTCTTTCCATACAAGAGAAAAAAAACTTCAGGCTTGACGTGCAAATGACAACGGTGAATTGTGTGCGCTAAGGATACGGAACTAAGCGAGACAGCGCTATTCGTGCGGTACATGCTCGTTTTTTCAAAAAAAAGGTAAATAACGATGAACCGCGGAGCTTTTGGGGCACGGGAAAAATGTTTCCTGGCTCATTCTTCGGGAGGAGCAGGTCTATAAATCGCTACGAGGCACATGACGGAAATGACGAGTTCGGTGATGAGTAAAACCAGCTGAATACTGCAAAGTATCATTTCCAATCTAAGCACATAATTTTGCCAGAAAAGGAAATAGAGGGTGGCCAATGCGCTCGGTATCGTCAAAAATATTCCCAGAAGTATCGGCAATCCTTTTTCCGTCAAATTTCCTTTTCTACCGAGAAAAACTCGTCCGCCTTCGGTCGCTATGAGAAAAACTAGTAAGGAAAATTCAATGGCCGTTGTTCCGCTTCCTGGCGATGGCAAATTAATCGCCTTGAAAAGTCCCATGCCGAGTTCGCACACCGCGAACATACCAAAGTAAAAAGAATTCAGGTACATGAGAATTTCGTAGGTAAGCGACGAATTTATTACCGAAGGCATTTTCACTCTTTTATATTGTTGTACTATTTATTCAAATGTGTGTGAGTGTGTGTGTGATTTTCGAAGCTCAGAAAAATCTCGTTCTCGGTGATTTCGGTGATTTTCAGATTTTGTTTTCCTTGAGAATCGATTATTCCGGGCTCCGGTATTGCGATCGAAACGATTCAGGTCTCTCCATAATCGAATGGGGAACGTTTTACGGACACGATAAAAAATCTCGGTTTTTCGTGCCAAAAGTCTTTTTTCTCACTGCTAAGACTAATTTAGCGGTTAAATTCATAACCGTTTCGATTTGAGATTATTCACTGCTTGGCACGAAATTTTTTCGTGTTATTTGTTTCACAAATTTGAGAGAATCGTTGGGTTTTCTCATCGATGCACACTCCATAATTAATGATTGTTTTAGTTTGTTTTTAACGATTCCAGGCCTCGATTCGATCGAGGAATAAAAAAGTTCATTTTTATTCAGCAAACTCGTCGCGCAAACTAGGCTTGGCTCGCCAATTATTTTTGTATTCAATAATAGGCGCTTTCAGCCTTTTGTTTATTTTTAACCCCTTTTCGATGACGCTTGTGTGTCTCGCCGTTTTTCTCTCTCTCTCTCTTTCTCTATGTCGGGGGTGTACATGCCCTCGATGATGCATTGCAGCGGTACCGCCCCTCGCGGCCACTATCGTAAGCTCCTTTTGCCGCGCTCTTACTTTTTTATTTTTTCGTTTATTTTTTCTCCACGTGCAATATATACCGGGTCGGTTCAAATGTCTCGTTCTATTTTCGTGCGGGATATTCTTTGAATTATAAATAGATCAGCTTTGACTAGTTAAAAATAGCTCATTAGCTCAGGTTGATTGACTAGCTCGACGTCGCTGACGATTTTTGTCTTCCCAGGTAGCACCGATGTCAAATTGATATCTATGAGTTATCGTTTTTAGGTTGCCTTTTGGATATGACTAAAAGATAACTAGGAGTCAGTTCTAATTGGATATCGATTAATGGTTGCCTTAGAGATGACTTTTTAGGGTCATCAAAACGACTAATTAAAAAAGTTATCAAAATGGCATCTTATTGTGGGGTCCGGGAGATGACTAATGTATCTGTGAAAAAGTTGTCCAAAAGATATCTTTTGGCGTCTTCTTAATGTTGGCATATTAACGGTTGCCTTAGAGATGACTTTTTAGGGTCATCAAAACGACTAATTAAAAAAGTTATCAAAATGGCATCTTATTGTGGGGTCCGGGAGATGACTAATGCATTTATGAAAAAGTTGTCCAAAAGATATCTTTTGGCGTCTTCTTAATGTTGGCATATTAAAGGTTGGCAATACGTTGTCGATAATTTGTCATCCAATAGCGTAACCCAAATGTCATCGAAAAGGTAACATTCGACAGACAACACCTTATCCGCACACAAAAGGGCGACCGCACCTGTTGCGTATCCAAATGTTTTACGCGCGCGTGCCTAAAAATTGTTTATTTTTGTGAAAGCAAGAAAAAAAAATCGCAAGTGTTACGTATTGTTTGCTCTCAGGGTATTCTGCAAGTTCGTAAGTATTTTTATAATGCTAAAAAAAGCTCATTTCATACCAATGTGTGTCATGCCGTGTGTATATCATTTTTTTAGGTTGTATCACGTCCAGTTTCCGACGATTTTGCTGGCATTTTTCGTCATGGCGTGGAATAAGCGCACGACACGTACATATTCTGGTACGTAGAATTAAATAGACGAATTTATAATTAAAAAGATGAGGCCATCGAAAAAGCCTTTTTTTGAACTTTCAAAACGGCAACGAACACGTAAGAGTACCCATGTTTTTTCTTAAAGTATTGAACTTTTTTCAGAAAGGAAAAATACAAGAAATCGGTGGCAGAAATCTCCAAAAAACTGTCAAATTTGCTATGGAAACGGTCATGACTGGCCAATTGTCTTCAACGGTCATGACTGGCCAATTGTCTTCAAAAGTTGTCTGAGTACTTGGCGCTGACAATGTTTCGAAAATATCGAAATTCCAATTTCCATACCTCATCATTGGTACGTTCGATCTTTTTATTGCAAATTTTTTATTGATTCGGGGTCAAGGTAGTTTTTCTTGATTTGGATAAACATTTATATTTTCAGATGTTATACGAAGCGCGTTCGCGATGGAACCAAAATAAAAACGATCGAAGAGCGTATGGCCAAGTGGATCCATCGGGCTGGTGATCGGTCAAAGGCAGCCAGGGTAGCTGCTAGTTGCGGATAAACGCCGGGAACGCGAAAAAAACGAAGAGCGCGGATAATAAAAACGAAAAAAAAAACATTATACACCTGCGATTGTGTAGCAAAAGACAAAAAAATAAATGCTCCATATATTTTATCGAGCGCTTATGTTCAATATATGAATATATATCTGTTAATTTATTTGTATAATACAGAGGAAATGTATGTGAGATATTATTCCATATATACCAAATCAAACACTCAAAAATTCGATTACTCCGATCAATCTGAAATTTTAATATTCTTTTCAGTGTGGAAAATAATCTGCAAATATCAATATATTTGCAATATATTGCAGATTATTTTCCACACTGAAAAAAATATTAAAATTTCAGATTGATCGAAGTGATCGAATTTTTTAGTGTTTGGTTTGGTATGTGGAATTAATATCTCACACACACACACATATATATATATATATATATATGCGCTTCCCATACATCCTAAATGAGACATCGTTCGGATGTCATTAAGTTGACCGTTTGTCGACCTTTTTCATCCGTTTTGGACGCCTTTATGACAACATATCGATAACTTCTGCATTGCGATATTTGGTGCCTTTAGGGCGCCTTTTCGCGGCGACGTTTGGATTCCAATATGATGCCTTTTCGATAACATTAAAATGCCGTATCGATAACCTAAATTTGACTAAAAGTTATCATTTCCGCCACCCGTAAAGTTATCTGCCGGGCGGACATTTGTAATCCAATTGGGATCCCGAAAGGCATCTTTTTGGACATCCAAAAAGTTATCCTTGACTTATTTTGGATCCCGTTTGGATTACATTAAGACATCAAATTGCTACCTGGGTTATTTTGTAATCGACGGCGGGAAAAAAGTGTGGAACGTTATTTCGTCGGATTTATTCCGTCTCGTGTGGTCGCGCCCGATGAAATAATAAATAATTTTTTCGAATCGATACATTTTTTTCCATTTATTTGGTAAATTTTGCTAGAAAACGTGCCGAAAGGCAATTTTGGTTGAAATTAATTTGACAGGCGTCTCATGGTATGCGGGGAGGCGATGTTAATGTGCATGCATGTGCCGGTTACGATCTGAAGATATAGAGCTACGTGTCTACGACGATCTCTAAGCTCCGGCTCAGTACGAAGAGCGAACCGCGTCTCTATTGTTTTTGGCGAAATCTCACGCGTCTTTGCAATGAGCGTCATTTTAAAACCGAAATAACCGTTGGGAAAGTTTCTTTAGCAATAAATTAGTAGGTGCATTTGAAAATGTAGGAAAATGCGAGGCTTGTGCGGTTGGGAGAAATCGCACGAGGGATAAAAACGATAAATATAAATGTAGAGAAGAGAATAAAATGATGGTGAGCAGGGAATATGACGGTTCTACAATGGCCGGGGATTGTTATCGTTCGGGCATACGATTTAATACAAAAAGTGAGATTACTAGTGAATCATAGAAGAAAGTGGTTTTTTTTTTTATCGTGATAACGAAGGAAATGTGTAATAATGAGGAGAATGAGACAAATATACGAGTCGATGAAATCCTTCGGCATGAGATTCGCGTCTAGGTCACGTGGCGATCGCGCCTCCATGACCTTGAGAATAAATGTCATTCGATGCTACGTCGAGCGTGAAATAATGCTCTCAAGATCACCGGCGTCTAGTCGTTCCGAGCCGATAACGCCCTATTTCACAAAGTTGGCGCTAATTATACGAGCTCGGGATAGGGCAACATGTGAGAACCCTTTTCCAACGAGAACGGATCAACGAACGACCTTGCTGGGCATTATCGCCGAGCTCGTAATGCTCACAACAAGGATTACTCTCGTCTTGTTTGTAACCAGTAGCGTGCTTGCCTTTTATCTGATGACCCGAATAATTTATTCCGAAGCCTTCCCCGCTTTTCTTCTCAGGGGTAAAATATTTCATTACTATTTATAATCATTAATTACATCCGATCCGCGCATTCATTATTTATCTTTATCCAAACACCTCTCGCATTCATCCCTCACTCGCTCCGTCTTTCTGTACTTTGATTTTCATTCTCGCTCAAATTCAATTCGAAATCGCTAAAACAAAACTCATCAAATAAACTTTCAATCTTTACGGGGCCGAAATTCACCCTCGCTGTGCTCTGCCATGTTGTCGCGGTGTGCGACATCGCTCGGTTCACGTCCGACCGTCGCGACACTTTGGTCGTACACTGACTTGACTCACTTGACTGTCTCTCTCGTCGAATTGCATCATACACGCTGCCAAGCCCTGCCTAAGCGCCTCTGGTGTTCGCTTTCGACGCCTCCAAGGGCACTTTAGTCAGGTGCTCATTGTGTCGGCAACGTTTCTTGCAGTTTCTCTTTGCCATTGGCAAATGTGATACTCTTCGAGATATAAGTGTGCTCTGCAGCTGCGTACTCTGCTAAAGGGTGGGGAGGCTAAAAAACATAAAACCATGACGTGCATTGGTGGTAAACACGTTCGATACAAACCCCCATGAAAATGACATCGTTTTTAAAAAAATATAACGCGTGAGAACGGACAACATTTTGCATCCACAGCGTGTCCGCCATTTTGTCAGATCGGGGAAAACTTTCGCGCGGTTCACGTGTTTTTTGTTAAAATGTTTGTTTTTTAAGTCATTAACAAAATTCTTCGCTTTTCGTTCAAACAGCCATCGAATTTTTGGGCCCCACTTTCATTAAATTGGGACAATGGGCGTCGACTCGGAGAGATATTTTTTCGGAAAACATTTGCAAAACGCTGTCTCGACTTCAACGCCATACTCCCCCTCATTCCTGGCTCTACACTCAATATTTACTCGAAACGACTTACGGTCCTGAATGGAAAAATCTTTTTGTCAAATTCGATCTATCCGAGCCCATCGGGTCTGGATGTTGCGCTCAGGTATTAAATATTTGAATCCCTCAAAATCAACAATATCGGGTCGCATCGGGTCAATTATTTTCGTGAATGAAATTTTTAATTAAAACTTGGACTCGACAAGTCCGAATTTTGTCGATTCTCGACAAACCGCGTCCGTCCATTTTTTCCACATCGATAAAATCAGTTTCCGATCGAGTCGAACATGGAAATTTGAAATACGCGATAAATATCATAGAATCGTCGAATGTTCACACAAAATCGTCGTAAAAACATAAATTCGATTTGACGTACGAATATTCTCGAAATCAAACACGTTTTCGACCGCTAGCAGCAAATCTTGTCAGATTGTGGCAATGTCAGGCAACCGAGTTGGCAGCAATGCGTGCCTCGCGCCGACTGTGCTCGCCGTGCAAAAACGTAAACATTGCTGAGCGTGTGTGCATGCGTCGTTGTCACACAAACGCTCGCTAGGCAGAGTTCGTAACTTTGAAACTTCTGATCGTTCAAACTTTTGCATTTTCTTCGCAATTTCTTTCCACTAACGTTCAATTTACTTTTCGGACGGGCAAGCCGTTGATCATATGAGGCGCACGTGTCACTTATTGGGGACAAATATTCTGAGAAAATTGCGAATCGTGAACAAAATGCTGACAAGAATTTTAGTTGGAATTTTTAATTTTTTATATTTTTTCAATTGTTCTTGAAAACAGCTAATTCGTTTAATTATCAAAAGTTAATTTATTTTTTAAAGTTAAAAACTAATAAAAATGGATTCGAACGGGGAAAATTTTGGGGAAAAAATTGACAGCATTTTTGAATTTTTCGTCAAGGTCTACAAAGCGTGGATCGAGAAGGAAAGCAGTCCCGTTGCAGTGAAAATTTTGCATCCTGGAATTGAAAATCTTCTCAAGTAAATAGCAAAAAAATCATAAAAATGAGAAAAAAAAAACATTTCGTCGATAAAAATGGGAAAAAAAATGGCGACACAATTTCAGGAGGGACTTGGCAATTTTACGACTTTTTTCCGAATGCGTGACCTTCGTGGTTCCGTCGTTGAAATGGCTCAGTCTGCCTGATTGTGTTCGGCAGTTTTCCAAGATGATGGAGAATCAAGTAAAAAGCAATAACATTGAAAAATAGTTGGAAATCGAGAAATTTTCTCTTTACAAAGAACGTGATTATTATTTCGAGATTGATTTGGAACTGGAAGCGAGAAATCTTGTCGAATTTTCAAAAAATTTCGCGGGCAACGCCAACGTTATATTTCCATCGCCGATAATCGATTTGACGCACAGAAAAATCCTCGTGGAGAGTTTTCACGAGTGTTCACCGATTTCCGAATATCTCGATTGCCAGGATCGTAATTTCCAAAGGAAATTGGCGAGAATTGGCATCGCAGCGATTTTCCAAATGGTAATTCAAAATTTCACCTTTGTTTGTAGAATATTCGCAAAATTCGACGAATCGTGTCGATTTTTGCGGCTAATTCGAAATTCACTAAACAAAGATTTACTTTTCAGGTGAAAAAAAAAAAATTAAACGTTCGGACTGACCGAATTGAGTGTCAAAATGCTAATCGAGTTAAAATTCATAATTCCAGATATTCAAAGACAATTTTGTTCACTGCGATCTTCACCCGGGCAACATTTTAGTCGAAAAATCTCGAGACTCGAAATCCTCGAAATTTCCAAGTTTCTTAGCAAAAATTTGGCCGGCGTATTTCGCCGATAAAACCCGTTTGGTCTTTCTCGACTGTGGTTTAGTCGCTTCTCTCGACGAACGTGGCAAAAAAAATCTTCGAGATATTTTTCGGTCGGTCGCCAAGGGAGACGTAAGTTTCGAGCGACATTTTCATCTCGTCGAGCTCTCGAATTAAAACAAGAAAATATAAAATTACGACATCAATTTTTTATACATTTTTCTTGCCTTTCGATCGATGCTCGCTCATGATCCTGAAGTTTCGATCGTCGGAATGCAACGAAATTCTGTTATTTCTTCAGCAGAGTCAATAATTATTATTGAATATTTGGTCTGGCCAATAAAACGATCTCTCGCAACCAAAAAACTCAATGGACTCGAAAAATCGCGATGATTTTCAAAATTCAATAAATAATCAATATAAAAAATGTTTTTCGTTGAATCTCAACGTTGCAGACTTCAGAGTCATGCTCGATCTGCAATTATAGATCGAGTGTTGAATTTCCATGATCATTGTACAATGGAAAAACCGAATGAATCGAAAAAAAAAGTTTTTCACGCAATTTGTTCTAAAAGTTTCTCGAATTTCTCCTCGTTTTCATTCTACATCAAATTCTGCTCCAAATTTCCCATGGAATTTGACCAGAAACGGTTTTTTTCGCAGGGCGAAATGGCCGGAGAACACATAATGAATTACGTCGGGGAATCATCGTCAGATGTGGAAGGATTCAAGCAAGAGATTGGAAAAATAGTGAACAATCATTTGCGTTCACGTCTCAGTCTGAATAAGGTAATTATTCGTCAATATAATAAATCCACATTCACTTGATTAAATATTGAATTAATTAGCTGATGATATTCTGCAAAATGAATGTAAAAAAATCTGCTCGTGTAACGCACTTTTCTCGAGACTCGTCGAAATTAAATTTCGAGCCTATTCTTGACTGTCGACGATGAAAAAAAAAGATTCTTGAACAATGAGAATTAAAACTTGTCCAATGATGGCGGCGTGATAAAAACTGTGAAGAAATAATTAAATATTCCGTTATCGTAGCTCGGGAACGTTGAATGGGTTGCAAGATTCGTCGAGAGCACAAAAAACTGGCGATTCAATCGTCAGACAAGTGTCTCTTGTCTCTGTAGACATAAATAGAAAAAGATTAATTGCAGAAACGATTATATCATCGTAACTGTTTGGCCAAGTCCGCACATGATAGATAAAGACTCATTGGTATTAAAAAAACGAAAAAAACGAGGATAAAGTTTGTACGTAGAGCTTTTTTTTCGTCAGATAAAAGTCGGCAGCGTAGTTGCTGAATTTTTCGACGCGATAGTGCGCTACAAGGTGCGTCAAGACGCTTCCTTCACCAGTGTCATATTGAGCATGGGAATTATCGAAGGACTTGGACGAAGCTTGGATCCGGACATTGATATCATTTCCGAGCTGCTGCCCTTCCTTGCTCGCTAGAGCAACAACAACGACAACACAAACTCGGTGAGTCATTCGTAATGACGTTCAAGTTTGCATCGTTGCAATGCAACGATATTCATTCATTTTGTGGCAAGACTCTTTATAAAAATGTACAATGATAAAACGATCGATTTTTGCGGCTCAACAAGTATAAAAACTCGAAAAATTTCCATGTTTTATAAAATTCAACAAATTGGCAATAAAAATCAGTATTTTTCGTTGCATTCCAACGTTGCGAACTTTAGACTCATCATTCAGATTTCGCACTCATTCCTGATGCTTTTCGACACAGATTTCCAGTCGCTGGAACGAGAAGCGATAGAAAAGTTGAAAAATATGATGCTGAAGTTTGCAACGTTGGAATGCATCGAAAAATATTGAATTTTATTAAAGATTCGTTCAATTTTCAATGTTATCCAAATTTTTCGAAGCGATATGCTTTTCGAATGGCAAAAATGGATCATTTTATCACCGTAATTACATTCTGTCATTGAATAATTATTTTTTTCAAAGATAAAAATGAATTTCGTTGCATTCCAACGATGCAAACTTCAGAGTAATTGAAAAATTCATTTTTCTCCGCATTCAATTCCACGATTATTTGTTCATGCTTCCAAAATTCCCGATGAAGTTTCTTTTACGATCGACCGTAAAATCTGGTCGTTCAATTGTTACTCGCCGAATTCTCGAATTATGGAAATTTTCGCCTTGAAACTCTGGCAACGATGATGATTCGTGCGAAGAAAAATATTTGACGAAAAATGCGAAAGAAATTCGAGTCACTCGACTGAAAATTGACGAATAATATTTTTCAGTCAAACCGTTTGAACGAGACGTTTTTTTTTTAGGCCTTGCCTTGTGTATTCTTCCGTCGAGCGACGATCTAATACTGTTGCTCCAACATTTGAGGCCCAATTAGTTCTTATCTTTTATCATTCAACATGTGGTATTTTTTCTCTGCTCTCGACACAGGAAATTTGACGTTGATCTTTGGCTTGCTTTTCAAGATCAAGAGCAACGCTCTTGAAAAATCCTTTGTCTTGGCAGCGATAACAAGTTGGTCGACGTTTGAAGATGATTGATAAATTTGCAGCGCAGAAATGCGAGCCGTGGAGGGCAAATTTATCGATTTTTGTCTCGTGTGGACAATTTTTTTATCAGCCAGTCGTTTTTCGTCTGAAATTCAGTTGGTTTTAGAAAAAAATGCGGCCGTTTCGAGGGAAGAAATGAAAAGAATGTTGAATTATTTTTCCACTTATTTTTCTCCATAAATTTGCCCCTGACCGTCGATTTTATCGAAAGTAAATTTTCCCTTTCGAGTTTTAAAATGGGTCCTTGAAATTTCCAGGAAATATGCAGAGGGAAAAGTCGTTTGGGGCGGGCAAAACATTTTCTAGGATCGTCGTGAAAAGGGATGCGGCTGGGGAAAGCATGAAAAATGTTGGATTAACGTTTAGGGCGCATGTTTACCTGCGTCTGATCGAACGAGTCGATACGTTCGGTCTGATGTATCGCCATTTCGAGAGAAGGGGGCGTAAAAGGCGAACGATAATCCTAGGTTGAAAATTCCGTGGAGCTGCTGGTCGTCCGTGATGACTTCCTGGATAGTTGGGTGTCCTTTCGTTGAAAAACGTTGCGCCTCGGGTGTCCCGGTGTTGGAAGCAACGGAGATAAAAAAAACGTGCACGAAAACCCGTATTCCCTTAACGCGCTGGCTTCGCCTGACATCCAAGTTTTTTCTTCTTCTTTATCTTTTTCTTCTCCTCCATCTCTCCTCCTCATTTTTTTCTCTCCATTTTTAACATCGACGTATAGGGTTTCAAAGAGAACATAAAAAAAGCCGAATAAATGTCCGTCACTTTGAATTTCCTCGTGGCGGACGTTAAATTCGCAGATAATATTCCACGGATTTTTACCAATTGGCGAATATAAAAGCAATGCGGCCAGAAGAATTTGAAAAATGTGAAATTAAAATGAAAAAGCGACAAAGAAAGAAATTTAATAAGAGAGAACGAAATATTTATTCCGAGTTCTCTCGTAGGAGTGGAATTTTTTAATTAGAAGCATAATCCTCTCCTTCTTCTTCGCCTGCTTCTCCAATTTCGTCATTTGGGTACAGCCACCTCCAGAATTTCTACTCTTTCTCAAAGGCTGTAGAAAAAAAATGTATGGCAGGTCAGTTTCGAGATTTCTCGAGCCTTGAGATTCCAGCCACCTGCCACACCGCGTAGACTTTTATTTTATCGCCTATTCCTCTTGCTCCAGTCCATATTCCATTTGTTTTTCTCCTGGATTCGTATCTTTTTTTTTCGGAGACGATTTCAATCGTGATTTAATCGTTTTATCAAGTTTCCACGTAGATTTCTTTATTCGGGGAACGATACATCACGGACGTCACTTGCGATTCCAACACTGCAATCGCCTTCTTCTTAGTCTCTTGATTCTAATCGCATTTTGAGATTCTTCGAACTCTCGTTCTCAACGAATCTTCACATCGCGTATCATCATCTTTTCGTGACGAAGCTTTTTTCAATTTCATTGTTTGCTTTGGTATTTGTATCTCGATGAAATCAACGGACAACGATATTTCTTCGTCCGTTTTATCCACGAAGTACGGACATTTTTTTAGATTCCCTGAGTGACATGTATTTTATTCATTAAGGAGCTTCCGTTATGGCACAGGGAATAACGAAGTGAGACACAATTCCCAAGAAAAAGTGACGATCTGCTTTTCATTTAGCAACCGATCCGTTGCGAAACTCCTAAAAAATGAGATGTTCCGAGCATTCTGTCGATTTTAACTAGAAATATCTCCTCCCAACATTCGTTGACCCCACTATTTTTTCATTGATTCGGAACCCTTGGAGTTTTTTTTATAAATTGACATTTTAATACGCGTTTCATCTAATCGCGAAGTATTTTGAATATTTTTCTAATTTCATAAGGGTGAGAAATTTGCGTAAAGCCAATGCTAAATCAAGTGACTTTCGACTTGGAAAATATTTAGTAAAACTTGGTTGACCGAGGATGATTTTGGAAGAGATTAAAGTTTGTTGCCTGAATAATAACATATTTCATTTTCAGATTTTAATCTAATTATCGCTCTACTAACGGACCCTCCTTAAGGCTTTTATAGAAAGATTTTTCAAGTTTTCAGGCGACAGAATTTAGTATCGATTGTTGAAAACAAATGTAACTCGTCTCTGCGTGGAATTTTGGTCTCTTGACGATGGAAAATTGGTTTTTCGAGATTTTTTAATTATCCGCATTTCTTGATTGAATGGTAAATTTTCAATAAATTTCGCCGGTGGATGAAAATTCAGACAAATTTTTGTTATTTTTCAACATAACTCGTCAATTTTGACTTTTACATGACGTCAGCATCGTTCTCATTTAGGAAAACAGGGAAACATTTTTTCTTTCGAAATCTTCGTTCACGTCGCTCCTCCCACGGAGGAAACCCATGACCAAGTTTTTTCGAGAGTAACTGGCGAGTCAATGTTTGGACGGTGATTGTGGCCAGACTGTCCTTCGACCTTAATAGAAAAAAATGAGATAACAAACGCGAGTAAACAAAATTCTGTCTTAATTCTGAAAATATATTTCCGTTCGAGTAGTCGATGAATAAAATGGAAATTTCCTTCAACGGCCAACGAAATCTCGATTTTCTGCTTCTCCGCATACGGAATCTCGATCGTCTCCTTTTATATGAGCTTTCTATGAACGCTGTAGAAAGAAAATGCGGAAAGAAGAATTCCCAAGACTGGAAAAGGGCGTCGTTGCCTGCAGCTCGCGGTCAATTAACTATTTAATTGTTCCCTCGGCCAATATGAATTTTGTGACTAAAATTCAGGAACGAAATATCCAAAAATTTCGATGAAAATGACGAAAATCCAAGGGCACGAGAGAAAACGTTTCGAAAAGGAAAATAAATCTTGATTTTTTGGTCACGATCGATAAATGAGACGAAAAATGTGTCTGAAAAGTATCAACACGAATAAGAAAGTCTTTCCGCGAGTTTATTTCGAGACGATTTATACGCCCACTGTGTCTCGAATGATACTCTTGTTATTATATCATAGTTTTGTTTTCCTTTTCCATTGGATTTTTAAAACGATTTGAAAACGAGTTCCAAACGACAACTCATTCTAGACTCAAGGGGGGCTAGTTCAGCCAAGTTTGTCTCTCCGGCGGGGCGACTATGTCGACTGCATCGTGTATATCGCCCCTCAAACGCTCACGCGTTGCAGTTGTCGATATCTTTTCCTCTCCTTTTCCTAATTCCGATTTCAGGCAGTCTGCGTCGCGATTATTTCAGTCCAGCGTTCCGGAGGCTCGAAAGAAACGCAATAATTAATTTTAACAATTTCAAGTTGAAATTTAATAAATTTTTCAAACCAGAAATTTGGGAAATTATTCGATCCTCGGAAAGGCTCTTAAGGTTCGTTGTTAGAGAGTGCATTTCCATGTGTCAGTTATCGGAAAATCAATGAGGGCTCGAAATTTTGGTGGCGCCTGACGGACGGAAAACCTTTTCGAATGTTTGTGAATGCATCGGTCGGATTTTTTGGAGGATAACTGCGGAATTCCTAGAAAAGTAAGGGAGACTCGAGGTTTGAAGAAAAAAGAGGAGGAATGACGTGGGCTGGGAGCTCGTACATGCGTTTCGCTTGTCCGTCACGTACCCGGATGTTGCTGGATAAATACACGAATTCCCATCAACGCTGGTATCACCGATCGCCACGTGGTTATTTTCTTGTCGTCCTTTTTCATTTTTCCTTCTCCGTAAGACCTTCCTTCTCTTGTGCCAGGCTTTCGATATTTTATTTTTTATTTATCTTCGTCCCTTCATTCCTTTCACCATATACTCGTTTCACCATTTTCTCCGCGTCTCGTACGCTCGACATTTATACAGGGAGTTTCTAAAGTCTCGCGTCCTGCCTCTCCCCCACTTGGAAACGAATTTTTTACAACCAAAACTCGTTTCGATCGTATTTCTCGACTAGAAATTCTCTTTTTCGCTATCGACGAAATCTAGTCGCCAAATAATTTCGTTAAGGAGGTTCCGTTAGTGGAGCGATAATTAGATTTAAATCTGAAAACTTGGTCATGGGTTTCCTTCATGGGAGGAGCGATGTCAATGGAGATTTCGAAAGAAAAAATGTTTCCCTGTTTCCCTGAGTGAAAACGGTGCTGACGTCATGTAAAAGTCAAAACTGACGAGTTATGTTGAAAAATAACAAAAAGTTGTCTGAATTTTCATCCACCGACGAAATTTGAGAATTCACCGTTCAATCAAGAAATGCGGATAATTTAAAAAATCTCGAAAAACCAATTTTCCATCGTCCAGAGACCAAAATTCCACGCGGAGACGAGTTACATTTATTTTTAACAATCGATACTAAATTCTGTCGCCTGAAAACTTGAAAAATCTTTCTATAAAAGCCTTAAGGAGGTTCCGTTAGTGGAGCGATGATTAGATTAAAATCTGAAAACGAAATATGTTATTATTTAGGCAACAAACTTTAATCTCTTCCAAAATCATCCTCGGTCAACCAAGTTTTACTAAACATTTTCCAAGTCGAAAGTCACTTGATTTAGCATTGGCTTTACGGAAATTTCTCACCCTTATGAAATCAGAAAAATATTAAAAATACTTGGCGATTAGATAAAACGCGTATTAAAATGTCAATTTATCAAAAAAAACTCCGAGGGTTCCGAATCAATAAAAAAATAGTGGCGTGAACGAATGTTTGGAGGAGATATTTCTAGTTAAAATCGACAGAATCGTCGGAACATCTAATTTTTGAGGAGTTTCGTAACGGATCGCTTGCTAAACGAAAAGCAGATCGTCACTTTTTCTTTGGAATTGTGTCTCACTTGATTCGTTGTTCCCTGCGCCATAACGGAACCTCCTTAATAAATAACGTTTAATTTTCCGTATACAATTGTTTAGAATATGGAAAATACATTGACAGTTTGAAACTGTCCATGAAATTTCAGTGACTATGGAAAAAAAATCGAGGACGAATTTGCCCGCGGATGATTCGTTTAGCATTACGATCTGCTCCCGTCACTCGAAAAGGCTCAAACGAATTCGAACAATTGTGTGATGGAACGAACGACCAGCAATCGTAATTGTCGCTGGTTGTACGTTACTCTGTGACTGCCTGTACTTTTACTACATGTGAATACCGTAGCCACCACACGTGGCCGAGGCTCGAAGCCTCCCTGCCTCCCTCTCGCCGCAGACGTGCCCTCACACGCGAGTACTATGACGTAACACACCTAACTTCCTTCCACTTATTCCTCTTCTTCTGTCTCGAGTTTCTTCTCAGCTTTGTTTTCTTCGCCGTTTTCTTTTATTTTTCTGCAATGTACGATCATTTTTCTGTTGCTTTTCTTTCATTCCCTCGCATGCAAAGACACACACTCCAGGGACTTCCTTCTTCCGGCGACGAGTTTTCAAAATGTTCTCACCGCAACCTCCAGTAATTCCGGCATTTTCCGACCGTACTGTTTTTGTTTAATTGGAAGGCTGAATTGAATCGTGAATAATTACGAGCTTAATTTTCGTAAACGAGCAACCATTTCCGGTCTATTTAGCCGTGAAAATATGTTTTTAAACAAAAACTGGACGTTCGATTGTCTCGCGACAATCGAAAATGAATGACGATCGAATGTCAATGACTGCGCGGAGTCCTCGTTTCCTGTAAAATTTGTTTCTTTTTCTTCCTTCGTTATCCTTTTTTGCGATCTTTAAAAGGATTCGCGATGAGCGAAGGGGAGCCAAGAAGATTTCTGCTCCGTACGCACTGTACTGTTTCGTCTCGAGTTTTTCTTCTTCTGCCCACTCGCTTCGTCTGTTGTTTCTTTTCTTCATTGTTCGTACGGATACACTTGAACGTATATAGTATCGAGTTCACGCCTCAGTCTATATGTGTCTGAGTGTTACCCTTTTCTGCACAATGCTCTTCTCTTTGCAGAATCTGTACCAGGGTCCATCGGGAATTGTATATCTATATATAAATTCTTGTTCTCTTCGTCGCTCTCATTCAGCATGCACATGTCGTTATTTTGTTGCACCGCGCGATGCACACGCGATGCCATGTGTTCAAACTTCGAGCTCTCTCTCGCTCTCTCTCGTTCTTTATTTCTCCTCGCGCAATCTTTCTTGGCTCACCGCGTTTCTTGGAGCGTACGTTATTGTTCGTTTTTCCCCATCGTTCCCATTTTTCTTTCGTCCTACCTTCTCCCCCACATTGGCCCGTTGTTCTCTTCTTTTCTCGCGGCTGTTCCTCGACCTCGTCCCTCTGCCCCTTGCTCCCTCGTCGGCCTTTCGTTATATTTATCTTTGACTGAGCGCGAGGGCGCTCCCTCGCGCCCGTTCAGCCTTCTTCTTCTTCTCGATGGGACCCTTGTGTGTATACTACGCTCGCTATTCTTCACCCCTTCCCCCTGGCCCTCCGAATGCGCTTGGTCGGAGGTTGCATGCGTTTTTCTGCCCCTTCCTTCGGCGTTTGCCCCCTCGCGTTTACCCCTTCCATCGCGGGCAATTGGTTCTCGAGGCGTCGCGACGGTCGCGACTCGGAGCGGAGCGCGAATCGCGCGCCCTCTCTTGCGGTAGTTAAGCGCTGCGCGCTGGCGCGGCGGGTGTGCGAATAATTGCTGCCGCGCGATCCCCCGAGCCGCGAGTGTGTACGCCGATACCGCGCGCCGGCCAAGCCGAATAATCCCAATCATGTAAACACACCGCGCACGGCCAATTACGCCCGGCCAAGTCCGGATTAATAACGCACAGTTTCATTTTGGCCGCCGTGTGTGCGCGCCGCGGACACTCTATGAAAATCTTGCAGTACACATTCGGTAAATCAACATTTTCACGCAATTACTCACTCTCGTAATCATCAACAAAAAGATCCGCAATCGCAGTGTTTAGAAAAAATCGATCGGCGAAAACGTCGCACTCTCGTGCTGGAAAGACGAGAAACGAAAAGATGCAAAAATAAAATAGGACCTCGCAATAAGTTGCAACTTTTCGTCGCCCCTCATAATATTCTTATCAATGGGATCATTACGATTATCAGTAATGTCATTTTTATTGAAATAATCATTATCGTCGCTGTCGTGCGTAAGGATGAAGCGAGGCAAGAGGGAGAGAAAAAGAGAGATAACTGCGCGAAACGACGGAATACCGGATGACTCGAACTCATTGTTCCTATTCCTCCTCAGTTTTCTTCTTCTGCTTCTTCTTCTTCTTCAGCGTCTTCGCGCACTTCTTCATTCGTTCTCCCCCTCTTCTGGTTTCTCGCTCGGGACTCTTTCCCTGACTTTCTCGTTCTTTCGCGTTCACACACATTCCTTTTGCCTCTCTATTCATACACACCCTCGCTTCGAAGCCACACACCATAATCATATTATACAGGTTCGCACACAAACCGACTTGTACCGCGTGTTTATACACGAACGTAATCTCAATCCATTCGTCTCATTCCCGAGTATCCATTTTCTCACTATCTCGCTCCTTCTCTCTCGTATAAGAATTTTCAAAAATACGTATCATGTCCTGAAAGTCTTTTTAGGATCAGTAAAGTCTCCAACTCAGGCGTCCAAGAGGTACTTTAGTTGGTGCCTCTTATTCCCTCCCTTTTGCCTCCTCGTTCGTTCTATTCCCGCGGAGTTACGGCTCTCTGACTCCGAGCCACGAGACCTCTTAACTCTCGGTCGCGATTCTCACTTTTCTACATAGATATAAGCCCGATTTATTTGTATATGTAATACACGCACATTCTTCCATACGTATCGCAAGTTTAACACATAAATACACGTTTATTAATGTGTCTATATGGATAATGTAGATTTGTATGTATAGATATAGCGCTGGTTGGTCTTCCACCACCATAAACCGACCACCACCACCACCACCAGCACCGCGAACCACTACCACCACCAACAGCACACCATCCAGCGTCATCTCCGAGTTCTCTAACCACCACCACTACCACTTTTACCACCAACCACCTCTTCGTCGTTGCTCCTCTTTTCTCGTTCTCCACCACCGGGTTCGATATCATCCTCTCATCGTAACCGATCCGCTCGTTCGGTGCATATCACCAGTCCAAGTGTCAACCGGGCAAACGCGCACCACTTTCCACGATTCTTCCACCTACACCTCCCGGGGAGATCGTGAGAAATACCAAAAAAATCATTTCGCGCCACCATCTTAAATAAACATTTGTTTAAACTTTCATTTACCTCTTCGCTGTTGTTGTTGTTGTTGTTGTTGTTGTCTTTTAATTAAATAAATCGGACGAGCTTTTATCCGCGATCTCTCATTCAATTTCGCGCCAAATAAATTTTCGTTACCTGAGATCCAGCAACAATTTATCTTCCGTTATCACTTATTAATTAGCCTCGAACATGGCGGTTTTATAGTGCGCGATCTTTCATTCATTTACATACGTGCATTTCAATCTTGATTTATTTGTCTTATACATTTTTTTTCGTCTTTCAATGTATTATTTACATATAAATTTGCTCTCTTTATTTATTTACGTATCAGTGTGTGCGCGAAGGTGAAGCCCCGTCCAACGTATTTATCATTAAGTTACTTATCGCCGCGCACTCTTCCGTATTCGCAGTGAGTACATTCTGCATTCGAATTAAAACCTCAAAAGCTTTTTCAGACTTTGACTCTTATCGCATTCCCTCAACCATTGAAAAATCTCCAAATTTTTATCTCTCGCCTCGATTCGACTCTTCGATTCACCACAAAACTCTTTTTTTTTTTCATTCTCATTTTTCACCTACAAATAAATTTGAAATGGCTCGATGGAAGGAAATCTCTTGCGTGGCGATAATGTCAAAAGTTTCCAAAGTTGCAACATTTTTTTTTATGACTCTGAAGTTTGCATCGTTGGAATGCAACGAAATTTATTTTTATCTTTGAAAAAAAAATTTATTCAATTACAGGATGTAATTAGGATGATAAAATGATCGATTTTTGCCATTCGAAAAGCATCTCGGCTCGAAAAATTTGGATGACATTGAAAATTGAACGAATTTTCAATAAAATTCAATATTTTTCGATGCATTCCAACGTTGCAAACTTCAGCATCATTTTTTTCTTTATTTTGACAATTGTCTTTTAGCCGGAATTAACTTTTGTCGGAATTTTGGTCGAAGCGAAAATAAAATCTTTTGCCGGACTGCTGGAACGAAATAATTCACATTTTGACGTTTAATTTTATTGTTGGGATTGCTGTACTTTTATTATCTTCTCGTTTACTTCGCACTTGACCACTCGCGCTTATTATCATCGTGTATATTATTGTCTACCTGCCGCTCAGAAACTCGCGCTCGTACGAGAGAAAATTCGTTTCGACGAATACTCGGATCTGGACGTTTGTATGCGTGCATGTAATTTCGATTTCTCGTTACATCGAGTACATGTGTTCAAATATTACGTTCTCTCGAATTTCTGCTTTTTGTATATATGTCAATGTATTTATGCGGAGACACGGAGAGTAAATTGTTTGTTTATATGTGCGGTTGATGTAACGAGGGACTGAAATAATATGAGAAAATCGATAAGGACTCACGCGCACACTTTCTCCATCTCTTTCGTTCTCGTTTTGCCCCGAGAGCGCTCGCTTCGTCTTTTATTTTCCATTGTGTATCTTTGTGATCTTAATTCATCGATTATTTCGGGCAGGGATTGAGTCAATTAAGTTCGCAGGGAGATAAAGATTGATCCGCGATCGCGAGGCTCGCCGCGATTTGACATTAATTGGCGACGAGTTTTAAACTCGTCAGAAACGTATGGACGCGATTCATAAAAGCCAACGAATCTCTGACACGTGATTTTTTGTGTTCATTGTTCTCCTCCCCGATAAAAACCCTCGGAAGATGTTACGGAATGAAGCAATCGATTGAAATACGGAAATGTGAGCAATTTCAATACTGAAAATTCAATTTTGTCAAAAAACGTCGATATTTTGTTGAATACAGCGAACTAAATATTTTGGAATGATTTCAAAATTTTCATTATTTCGACAATATTTTTCATTGTAACGGAACTGTCAGCAAAATTTACAATTGGAATGACAAAAATTTACTTTCCGAAAAGATTTTCCAGAATGTTTTTTGCTGGAATGACAAAATTTTCGTCATTTTTCGAAAAAAAAAACGTTTAGTTCAACGTATCCAACAAAATATCAATCTTTTTCAACAAAATTTTCTTTTCAGTGAATGACTCTGAAGTTTACATCGTTGGAATGCAACGAAATTTTTTTATCTTCAGCAGAAATAATTACGATGATAAAATTATGGATTTTGGCCACCCGAAAAGCACATTGGCTTGAAAATTTTGGATGACATTGAAAATTGAACGAATTATCAATAATTTCAAGAATTTTTCGTTGCATTTGAACGTTGCAAACTTGAGCATGATGGAATTTCATGATATTGAATGCGCGAGAAGTATTTGGCGGATCGAAAAGACTTTCCAAGTGGTTCCAACTTTTTCCGAGTCCGTATACGCAAAATTCGGAAATAATCAATTTGAAAGTAAATACCGCGTGTGCATAGTCGCGTTAATGGATATGAAATTGCTTATAAATATGAATAAGCACTTTCGTATGGCTCTAAAAATATCGCGCGGAACCTCGCGCGCCGCGGGACATTGAGCTCACTAAATACACGTGTCTGTTCCGTATATATACGGACATTAACGGTGTTTCCGTCGATTTGCAGGCTAACGGGAACCTTCGATATAATTTGCGGAATGCTTTCTCACTCCTCGAGTGCCCGGTGCAATTTTATAACCACCTGTATATGTGTATTTATAAATATACTACACGTGTGCATTACCTGTAGATCGTACGTATACGTAGGATGCAAGTTTTATGTACATACGACGATATCGCGACGGAAATAAATGTGAATATTACGTGCGCGCAGTTCACGTGCTTCGCGAGGGCTCGCGCTCAACACGTATCTCGTCTCTTTCGCTCGAATGCGCTTTTTTCCTTTTATTATTTCATCGTCCCATGAACGAGAGTAGAATAAAAAACAAACGCCAAACATCATACGCCCGGAATAATGTTAAAGAAGCATCAGAAAATAAAGAAAAAACAAAGACAAGGAAATTGCCAAAAGGTTGTGTGCAGCTGCATCTAATTTATTGCACCGAGGTGGACGTACCAGTCATTGACCCATTGAGCGATTTGAGCTCGATGTAAATAACAAGCCCTCTGCTGTCCAACTCCGCCCTCGAATTCTCATCCCGCAGGGAAACCTTTCATTCGATTCTTTTTCACCATGTCGAAGTTTCCATCGTTGGAATGCAACGAAATTTTCTTTTTTCTTGAATGGAGCTCATAATTCTTATTCAATATTCCGTGCGGACAATGAAAGAATCGTTTTTTAGCATCCAAACACAAAATAGGTTCGAAAATCGTCATGGTTTTTTAAATTGAACGAAAAATGAATAGAAAATAAATTTTTCGATCGACTCCAACGTTGCGAACTTCAGTGTCATTTTTTTTCCTCAAAATACGCAACTTTTCCATTCAAAACATTTGGTTTTATTTTTTGCAACTAATAATCGTTGGAAAATTGAAGGTTTTCGAATTCTTGTGGCTTTCCCCATGAAATGCTTCCTCCTCGGACAAAAAGCTTCAATTTAGTGCGCCGATTCGAAAATGCATTTCATTAAAATTCATTTTTATCGTGGAAAGCCGCACTTTAATCTAAAATGACGATGTTGAAGTTTCCATCGTTGGAATGCAACGGAATTTTCTTTTCTCTTGAACAGAGCTCATAATTCTCATTCAATATTCCGTCCGGACAATGAAGAAATCTTTTTTTAGCATCCAAACACAAAATTGGTTCTAAAATCGTCATGGTTTTTTAAATTGAACGAAAAATGAATAGAAAAGAAATTTTTCGATGGACTCCAACGTTGCGAACTTCAGTGTCATTTTTTTTCTCAAAATACGCAGCATTTCCATTCAAACGATTCGGTTTTATTTTTAGCAACTAACAATCGTTGCAAAATCGAAGGGTTTCGGATTCTTATGGCTTTCCCCATGAAATTTAGTGCGCCGATTCGAAAATGCATTTCATTAAAATTCGTTTTTATCGTGGAAAGTCCGAGGGCTTGAAAGTCTCATGGTTTAGAGGTTGAAATGCTGCTTCGCCGGCTGCAGCTCGCTGTATTCCTTCTTCCTCTTGTTTTATATATTATATATTTTATATGTGTGTATATACATATATATAAGGTCGAGATGCCGATAGAAGCCGCGGGCAACCGTGCGGATTCGCCGTTAGGAGATCCGGCGATACTCTTAGCGCTCTGGGAAGCTCGTAGCATATATATAGACAAAGTTCTAGCACGCGGTTACTCGCGACTCGCTCACTCTCTCGTCTCTCTTTGATGCGCTTCGCTGGTGCAAAGACTTTTTCGATGCACCATTAGATTCGAGTCTCTTCCCGGCAATATTGTTTCGCTTCAGAATTCTCACGAAAGTGAGAATTTCCCCTTTAAATACTCTCGTCTGTGTGTGTTTTTTCATATATATTTCCATTTCAAATCTTCGATTCCTTTCACTTTGCGGCGACGAAAAATTTCTTCCGATCCGTTGCATCGTGAGTATTCGCTTTTTTTCGATCTATTGTGCAATGTAAAATCAGCGTAAACGTTGACGATCGGTTTTCTCGAGTTTTTTTGTTTTTTCTTCGTTTCGTTTTCGAGTTTCATCGACTTGACCGTGTCGTTTATGCGCGCGCTAAGGCAACGCGATTTTTTTATTATCACGTTTCTTCCCTATGTCGTTCAGATCGGACGAGCGTACCGGTTTCTCCATATAATTTTGCCTTCGCCTTTTTTTTTCTCTCCGAGTATTTTTTTTATGAACATCGTAGATATTTTTATTACATTTTTACCAGCGAATCTTGTGGGCTTCGAGTTTGCGACCGACATGTGCGAGTTTGACGATTTACGAGAAAAAACAAATTAAAGGTGGCAAATAGTTAATAAATCAGTGGAGATTATTTACATCGGTTTTATATACTCACGTTTCACCGTGCTCGAGGCCATTTAAAGTCATGTGCTCGCTTTATACGAGACGCTCTTCTATTTGCTCTCTTAGCTCGTGTTTATTCATACGCATACCGGAAACAATTATACTCTACAATTCCACACTCGCGCGTAAAAAACTTTTTTGTCTCTCCAGCTTCCTTGTTAAGTTTTATTTTTTTCCACTTCCGCTTAACGAAGGAGTGCAAATTTATTGTCATTGGCAATTGGCCCGAAAAGTACGCAATGTCGTTTTGGTTCTTCGTACGTCGTTCGCTCGACACCAAATATATTCGACGACGCTGAAGTTTGCAACGTTGGAATGCATCGAAAAATATTTAATTTTATTCGAGATTCGTTGAATTTTCAATCTCAATTTTTCGAGCCGATTATCTTTTTGGGTGGCCAAAATCGATCGAATTTTTATTGATGATTTGTTGAATTTTTAAAATAATTGAAATTTTTCGAGCCGATTAACTTTTTGGGTGACAAAAATCGATCGTTTTAACCTCGTAATTAGATTATTCATTTAAATAATGAGCTTCGCCATAGAAAAACAAAGAATTCCGTTGCATTCCAACGATGCAAACTCGAACGTCATAGAATTTCTGTTTTTATCGACGATTTATTGAATTTTCAAAATAATTCAAATTTTTCGAGGCGAAATGTTTTTCGAATGGCAAAAATGGATCATTTTATCATCGTAATTACATTCTGTAATTAAATAATTATTTTCGTCAAAGATAAAAATGAATTCCGTTGCATTGCAACGATGCAAACTTCAGAATCATAATATTCGGTAAATGTAAGAGCAATTTTGAAACTTTAACATCGATTCGTTCGTAATTAGAATTTTTCATCGACTCGGCTTATTCGTGCGGCGCGAATTTATCATTTTTTTGGCCTATTTGAAAGCGTGTTTTGCTTATTCGAATGATGAAAAAAATGTGTTTATATGTTATTTCCGTGAACGCGAGCTTAGCCGCGGCGGCCTCGTAGATAAACGTACATGTGCTCGTCTCTGTCAATCTATATATTGCAGGAGTTTTCCCTCGACATACGAAGCCGCGATATCATGCACTCTGAGTTCTCTCTCTCAGAATCCCACTCGAAACTATTTTTTCTTGTTTTCGACATTAAACTCGCTCGTCATGTAGAAAGTCTTTATCGATTAGTTGTTTGCTCAAATTTCGCGTAAATGCATCGATTTGCAACTTTACACGCGTGTGCGAATAGGAACGCGCGATTACTCCGGCGAAGCCGTCGAGAATAATCGTGAGAACAAACAATTCTCGGAAGAGAAACCCTCGCGGCCGTGTTTTAGTCCGAAGCTAATCATCGACGCCATGTGATCTATTTGTTAGCGCGTCAGCCAATCCCGCGACCGATCAGAGCCGCAGGAAGCTGCTGCAGTCGTAGTGCATCGAACGTTCCCATTTGCGGATTAATCGGCATTTTAGTCTTCCTGAACGGTGCGTCAACAACGAGAACCACCAAATTCGACTTTTGACTCACGCGATACATTTTCCCGCGAGATGTTTCGGTTCGTCTATTTAATTTTTTCGCACACTTCGTGTGGCTCGCTGCTCGAGAGAACACATTGAATAGTAGAGCGTGCGTAACTAGCTCGCGCGTGTCACATGCCAACAAATAGGCCAGACAAACGAGACGATTAATCGCCTCTAGCCCCGTCTCTCGCACTCTCGCTCGCCTTCTCTTCCATTGCCAATGCTTGCTCCTTCATCCTCTCGAACTTACTCTCGATTTTAAAGAGTCAATGTACAGCTTGTATACCGGGTGTCCGATTCCTTTCAATTTATTCGATCCCCACGAAATTTCTCCCTCGAGAAAATCCAGAATCGAGTATTTTTACATATTTTCGAACAAAAAACAAACACATCGTAATGAAAATTTGGATAAAACGTGACTCGAATACGATGTTGAAGTTTCCATCGTTGGAATGCAACGGAATTTTCTTTTTTCTTGAACAGAGCTCGTAATTCTTATTCAATATTCCGTCCGGACAATAAAAGAATCTTTTTTTAGCACCCAAACACAAAATTGGTTCGAAAATCGTCATGGTTTTTTAAATTCAACAAAAAATGAATAGAAAAGAAATTTTTCGATGGACTCCAACGTTGCGAACTTCAGTGTCATTTTTTTTTCTCAAAATACGCAACATTTCCATTCAAACGATTCGGTTTTATTTTTTGCAACTAATAATCGTTGGAAAATTGAAGGGTTTCGAATTCTTATGGCTTTCCCCATGAAATGCTTCCTCCTCGGATGAAAAGCTTCAATTTAGTGCGCCGATTCGAAAATGCATTTCATTAAAATTCGTTTTTATCGTGGAAAGCCGCACTTTAATCTAAAATGACGATGTTGAAGTTGCCATCGTTGGAATGCAACGAAATTTTCTTTTTTCTTCAACAGAGCTCATAATTCTTATTCATTATTCCGTCCAGACAATAAAAGAATCTTTTTTTAGCGTTCAAACACAAAATTGGTTCGAAAATCGTCATGGTTTTTTAAATTGAACAAAAAATGAAAAGAAAAGAAATTTCGCAACGATTTTTACTGTCACGATTGTCGGTGAGAATCAGCTGAAAAAAAAACCAGGCGTTTGTTGTTCAAATGGCTCGAAGCGATCAAGAAAAATCTTGGCCGAAAGATGACAAACTGCAAATTCGTTTTCATCGTGTTTCTCGTTCACTTTCTCTCCAGTCTACATCGAGTTTTAGTACATCGACTCGTTGATTATCTGCATCGAGAAACTTATATGATCGATTCGATTAATTTCACTAATACGTGTTTTATATTCTCGTGCGAAATCTATTGGATTGTGGCGATCGTAGACACAGGACTCGTTTGTACTAAATATATACAAGTGTCTATTTAAATTCATGGGGTGATTTACATGAGAAGCACTTTATAGTTAGCACTCCGCATCCCAGGCATGAATCATCATCATCATCATCATCGCTGTTTTCCTTTCTCTCTCCCTTTCTCTCTTTCTCTCGATGTACTCACGCATCTCCGAGTTCTATATTCCAGCCCACGCTTCCGAGATTAAATAATTGTGTACATTTCTGCACTGCAAGTACAATCGCACGACATGCGTGTTATTGAGTTGTAATAAGAACAAAAAGAGAACAACAAATGCATAACATCAACGATATTCAACTTGATATAAAAAAAAAGATAAAAAAAAACCAGCAAAGAAAATTTTCTCTCCGTAGGTCGTATCGAAAACAAAGGCCATTATGCTGCTGTCCGAAGCTTGGTTCGAGGCTATTGCAGCTACGCTTTTCGCAATTCTCGTACTCGCAACGAGTTATCGTCCACCTTGGTGGTTCTGGAGCGGAAGTTCGCACCAGCCCGACAGTGAGTTCAAGAAATACCATTTATAATCCTCTTCCAAATAAAAACGTCACGTCTGTATCAAGATTATTATTACAGCAATAAATTCGCTGTTGCAACGAAATTTAATATAAAAATGTGTTTCTCTCTGTCTACACGCACTATTTGCAAAATCTGCGCTCTCGAATGGACAAAAATTTTCGGGCAAAGTTACAGTTTAAAAAAAATTTTTTTGAGTTTTCGTCCAGGAGCTTTCGAATGGAGAAAAATTCGTTCGATTCCAGCAATTCTCAGCCTTTTGATTTTTCCTCACGAAGCATGTGATCCAGCAAGTAAAACGAGGCGTTTGCATGTGTGTTGTAAACTTTGAACCCACGCCACAGGTTTCCCAACTTGTCAGCAGTTGTTCCCTCTTTTTATTGGTCGTTTTATTTTTTTCATTCATCTTATCTGCCTCATGTGTAATACAAATATTTGAAGGTCGCTCTTATCGAGTACTTTGGCTGCGGTGGTTGACGTAGCACGTCGAGAGGGAAATTCAATTTGACATTGCGTATTGAGTCAATAAAAAAAAATCAGATTATTCTAAGCTCGATGAGTTTTTCATTTTTTATCGAATTCCATCATTTTATTGCTCACGATTTCCGTCAACCTGTAAATCAATTCGTTTAAACAAATTTCATTCATTCCTTGAGACGGAAAGCCTCGTACATGCAAAAAAAAAAAAACTTCGGTGTGCATCGATTTATCAAGAGAGAAAAAAAACTGATAAAATCTTTGGTGATAAAGAATTCGTTGCACTCTTTTTTTGACGCGTGTATCAATACGCACGGATTGGTGTGTTTCTATACACGTATCGATGCATTAACCCGATCTCGTCACGCATTTTTATCTCGTCCGCGGGGCCACTCACCTCGATTTCTATGATGATTGCACAGGCAAAGCCTCTTGTAATCTCGCAGCAATGTCATCGCGTTTCAAACAGATCTTGTGATTAATAAAACAAACAAAACAAATTGTCCAAGTGCATGTTGAGATAGAATAATTAATTTAAATCCACGTTGGCTTCAAGTTCGTCTTTGGGGAGCATAAATCGTTATGATCAATGGAAATCATGTGAGAATTTACTTTACACTAATTTATGCACTTACGTGTCTCGAGATTTACTGGACCGATAAAAAATGGCCATGGGAATTCCTCCCATAATCTTTATGCTAATTTAACATTTGAGATTTTACAGTTAAGGGCAAAAATTATTAGCTTGAACGATCAATTTCAATAATCCGTCGGTTATCCAATCGATAAATCTTCGTTTTTCCGGCTAACAGTTTGGGCTTGTGTGAATTCATGTTTTTATCTTGACGTTCGTACGAGTTTAAAGTACGAGCCTTCTTTTTACCGTTGTTTTCTTAGAGCTCTGGAACTACGCAATAGTCGAAAGTGTGTTGAATTTTTATCAAACTCATGAATTAATTTCTCGTTGGCTCAATTTTTCTTCATGTAAACATCTCTCGTTTTCGTTCCTCAAAAAACAAAATGGATCTTCAACGAGTTTTATTTATTCACAGAGTCAGAGGTTTGGTGAAAAAAATCATCGGGTTGATTTTCGTATTTTTGTGTTAATCGTTTACAAATTTTGTAATTTTGAAATTTTGTAATTTGTAAAAAAAAATTTTGTGTTAATCTTTTACAAATTTCATTTTTCCTCGGTCAAAGTGACGAGCCAATGAATTTTCCAAGACTTTTCCATCACGGACTTAATTTATCGACTAAAAAGGGCTCGAAAATGGTAAAATGGTAAATTTTATTGATTAAAAATGAATTTTATAGGATAAATTCGAGTGTCTCCTGTAGCAGAAATGAGCATGCATGGTTCACGAGAATTTCAGATTGCTAGGAGCCGGTTTCGTAACGGTATTCTCATTGGTGCCTAGGCGTGGTGATTCTGAATTTATTCTTCATTTTTTTTCTTTACCATGCCATTTTATTCTTCCTTTTTATCGTGCTCTCTTCTCATTAGCCTTGTAGGCAGAGGTGTTTGTAAAAAAGCATAGAACTATCGGACGTTCGAAAGGAACGATAGGTCGATTAAAAAAGGACCGTCAGCTAAATCAAACCAAGTTTCGGTGTGTATTTGGGAGAAGAAGGAGACGAAGGAAAAAAGGCGAGGACGATTGGCAGCTTTGCTGGTATAATAGTCGTCGTCATATCGGCTTATCGGGTTTTGCGAGTCAAGTTCAACGCCAGGGATCAAGGTCGTGAAATTATATTTCGCGAAATAGAATAAGATTTCATTATCTCTTCTTTATCAGTAGAAATATTTTGTTCTTTCGCATTAATATGTTGGGCTTGTCACACGCTTTTGTAACTGGCATTGCTCAAAAAATTCTCATCGTCACAACCGATCCGTTTTCGCATTGAGCTCATTTCCTAATTAGCGTTTCGCAATGCAACTCTTCATTCATCATTCAACGACGTACGTTATCAGAAAATGTTGCAAGTATTTTCATTCAATTTGAATACATTGCGTGCCCGTTCACAGAGAGTTTGAGTGACTCTGAAGCTTGCATCGTTGGAATGCAACGAAATTCTTTCCAGTCTTTGGCCAAAATGAATATTTAAATGCAGAATGTAATCACGATGCACTGAAAAGAAAATTTTGTTGAAAAAGCTCGATATTTTGTTGGATACGTTTGACTAAACGTTTTTTTCGAAAAATCACGGAAATTTTGTCATTCCAGCAAAAAACATTCTGGAAAATCTTTTCGGAATGTAAATTTTTGTCATTCCAATCGTAAATTTTACTGACAGTTCCGTTACAATGAAAAATATTGTCGAAATAACGAAAATTTTGAAATCATCCCAAAATATTTAGTTCACCGTATTCAACAAAATTTCGAGGTTTTTTGACAAAATTGAATTTTCAGTGTGATAACATGATCGATTTTCCCCACCCGAAAAGCATATCGGTTCGAAAAATTTGGTTGACATTGAAAATTGCACGAATTATCAATAAAATGAAATATTTTTCGTTGCATTCCAACGTTGCAAACTTCAGCATCGTAGAGTTTGAAAAAAAAACGTTTCCTCGTAAAAGTTTTGATGAAAATTCCCTTTGCAAGAAACGTCGAGAGCGGCGAAGAAATTTCTAGGATCTTCTTCGTGCCACGAAAAAGTCTTTCTCCAAAAAGTTGAATTTATTATTTCGGTGTTAAATCTCAACGACTGTCGATTTCTTCGTCGATAACTCGTGTTTCCTGTTCTGCTGTGAATGAACGCGATTAAACGTCTCGCGCAGAATATTATTGACTTTCGTCGTAATAGAAAATATAATAAAAAATTCGTCAACATCGACGACGGCCACGTGTAAAGAAATGCGTCGCACTATCCAAAAGTAGGGCATTGAAATGGGGAATGATTCAACAATCTGCTTCGAGCGACGAATCACCGCGATGAATCCTGAATTCCTTTTACATCAGGATTTATAGCTCGCAGATTTTTACGAATGAATGAATAACCGTCAGCAACAAATTAACGAACATTTCACCGCGGAAACGAAAATGTAATAACGTTGTGTCCCATTCGTATGAGGCTGAAGTTTGCAACGTTGGAATGCAACGAAAAATATGGATTTTTATTGATAATTTTATAAATTTTATAAAACATCGAAATCTTTCGAGTTTTTATACTTGCTGGGCCAAATTTAATTTAATTAATTAATTAATTGAATTAATTGAAAACCATTAATTGAATTAACCAATTAATTTAATTTAATTTAATTAATTAATCAATTTAATTAATTAATTGATTATTTCAAATTAATTAATTTAAGTTTATGAAGTTTAATTTGAATTAATTCATTAAAACTAATTTATTAATCAATTTAATTAATTTAAATCAAACTTCAACGTCATACTTTTCATTTTCGTATCACGTTCACATTTTCTACGTTGGAATGCAACGAAATTTTGTTCTTTATTGATAATTTTTATTCAATATTTCGCCAGGACACTGAAACAATCTTTTTTTAGGATTCAGTCACAAAATTGGTACAAAAATTGTCATGGTTTTTGAAATTGAACAAAAAATTACTAGAAAATCGTATTTTTCGTTGGATGACAACGTTGCGAACTTCAGCGTCGTCCCATTCTTATACAGCGATTCATTGAGCGTAACTTTTTTTTCTTGGACTCTCCGCAGACGATGATGAACATAGTAAAGACGAGCATTGACGAAGATACGCGCGCGCTTATCAGTTTTTAATAGAGAGTGACAATTTGCTCTTTGCTGAGTTCAGAGGCCAGGGCCGAGTGTACAGAGTCTTGAAAAGTTTCGGCTGAAGGAAAAAAACGTTGGTCGGATTATCTCAGAGTTATCCTAATTAGAAAGAAATCGAAGAAACCATTTGGAGAGTTAATGAAAATGGTCGATTAACTCGCAGCGGGCCATTACGAAGAGGTCGACGGCCGCGGGGGTTTCTTATGACTTGGTTCCGATATATCGAGAGATATAAATGAATGATTTGAAAATTATTGGATAAGGCATGGGCAGAAATTTGGTAACAGCATTTTGTCTCCTTTTCGTTCGTTCTGCTTGCTGGATAAAAATAATAATCGTAATATTATTGGCGACGGTGTGTAAATTATAAAAAAATACTTTCGGGTTTTCTTACAAATGAAAAGCCACGCACGTGAACTTCTTCTATCGTTATGACCGTGAGATTTAAACGAGTGACCGCAGAGAGATAACCGATTCGAGAGAATTCACGTAAGCTTGTGACGATTATCGTCAGATTATACGAGATTAACATTGAAAGAGCCTACGAATTTGCATTAATTGGCGAATTCTGATTTTGCCTACGGGTTGCTGTCGCTTCACCGAGCCATGGGGCGAGATGCGTCTCACAAATTCCACATATATTCCTATTCGTATGAGAAAAAATATCGGAATCCTCAGATCGATGTCCTCTCGACGCGATTGCCAAAATCCTTTCGGTCGCTTTCTCTCTCTCTCTCGCTCTCTTCCTTTCTTTCTCACGCTCTTTCTCTTTGTCCCCCTCGTTTTTTTCTCCACGTGGATTTTGAGATGTTTTATAAACTTATAAAATCCATACATGTTTTTCGTCTCGAACCTAGCGCAGATTATTTAATTATTTATAATGATCGCCTCATTTCTTTTAATCTCAATTTATTCCGCGATTCGTTCACTACTGCGGAATATAAAATACTCCGGAAAATATTGCATCACAACTTGAATATGTTTATTTATTATATCCGCGACGCGCACTATCAATATTTCAAAAAATGTCGTCGCACTTTAATCGAAAATGACGATGTTGAAGTTTCCATCGTTGGAATGCAACGAAATTTTCTTTTTTCTTGAGCAGAGCTCATAATTCTTATTCAATATTTCGTCCGGACAATGGAGGAATTTTGTTTTGGCATCCAAACACAAAATTGGTTCGAAAATCGTCATGGTTTTTTAAATTGCACAAAAAATGAGTAGAAAAGAAATTTTTCGATGGACTCCAACGTTGCGAACTTCAGTGTCATTTTTTTTTTCTCTAAATACGCAACATTTCCGTTCAAACGATTCGGTTTTATTTTTTGCAACCAACAATCGTTGGAAAATTGAAGGGTTTCGAATTCTTATGGCTTTCCCCATGAAATGCTTCCTCCTCGGACGAAAAGCTTCAATTTAGTGCGCCGATTCGAAAATGCATTTCATTAAAATTCATTTTTATCGTGGAAAGCCACACTTTAATCTAAAATGACGATGTTGAAGTTTCCATCGTTGGAATGCAACGAAATTTTCTTTTTTCTTGAACAGACCTCATAATTCTTATTCAATTTTCCGTCAGGACAATGAACGAATCTTTTTTTAGCATCCAAACACAAAATTGGTTCGAAAATCGTCATGATTTTTGAAATTAAACAAAAAATGAATAGAAAAGAAATTTTTCGATGGACTCCAACGTTGCGAACTTCAGTGTAATCTGAAATGTTGATTTGTATTGAGACGTTAGTGCTGGAAATGATCTTAACGATAATTCTTATTAGTACTTTATGATTCATTCAGTTTTTTGGCTGAATCATTGATCTTGAATGAATTGAGGAGATGCGCAGGTGGAAAAAGCAGTTTGTTCGATTCGAGTATGTTTAAAAATTTGTTTTTCTTGTTTTTACGGGATCGATCGTTATCTCGCGATTGCTTCACCGCGGACTCTTGAATTGCGTATCGCAGTCGCGTCGCGGTGTATATTTGTTGTTATTCAATCGTTCATTACCGTCTGTTTGATACGTTTTATATAATATTTGTTATTCTCGAATTCAGCAACACTGACGTCTTCCGCATTTGTTTGTTCCATTTTTTATACCATGTTTTTGAATCTAGTTGTTTTTTTTTGTTTCTACTTGGTTTTATCACCGCAGACGATTTTTCTTGAATTTTTTTTTATCCTCGAACTTGTTTCTTGTTTCTCATCGTCGCCAGCCTCGACCAAGGATCGAGTTAAAAATCGTTGTCTGTCGGCTCAGGATGTACCCGGACCATATGCTTTTCCCATTCTTGGCACACGGTGGATCTTCTCCTGGTTCGGATATTATCAAATTAACAAAATCCACGATGCTTACAAAGGTAATGAGACATGAATATTTTGACGTTTTTTGCTTCAACTATTTCATTTTATTTCATTCAAAATTCAGGATTTTTCACACTTTTTTATTCGAGATCAAGTCACTCGGAAATTCTCAACTTTTTTCTCGGTCGAATCGACTTTTTATCGTCACGAAATACTAAAATAACGAAATATTTAAAAAAAAGAAGCAAATTTTGACGTTTTTGGTGAAAGATAAATGAAAATGTGGGCAAAGAAAAAAAATGGTAACGAAATACAAGTCGAAGAAATTAATAGACCAACTGATCGATCGGCCCGGTCGCTAATCCCTGATTTAAGAGTAGACCTGAACCGGCACTACGGGTCACTGTGCAAGGAGGAAGCCCTTTGGAACTGGCCAGTTATCTCCGTCTTCGCGAAGGAAGACATCGAGGTTGTACTTAAACGAGGCTCGAGATATCCGCTTCGTCCACCACAGGAAATAATATCGCAATATCGTCGGTCTCGACAGGATCGTTACACGAACCTTGGTCTCGTAAACGAGTGAGTTTTCAACATCCTTAACTCGTCATACATTCTACCAGATTATGCAAAAAGGTCTAGTTTAAGGTCTCCATCGAATTTCTCTCAACGGTTATACAGAATTCATAATTAGCCACACAATTTTTTTTTTCCTTCCAACATACACGAATTCGTGTACCGGCCGTTTCAAAACAAATCGACAATTTATCATTTTTTTCTCCATAATTCGATTTTCTCACGATTTTCTATTCATTTTTTCTTCAATTTCAAAAACCATGACAATTTTCATACCGATTTTGTGTCTCAATCCTAAAAAAGATCGTTTCAGTGTCTTGGCCTAATAGTGAATCAAAATTC
The DNA here is from genome assembly GCA_037043255.1 of Diadegma fenestrale. Classification (NCBI taxonomy): domain Eukaryota; kingdom Metazoa; phylum Arthropoda; class Insecta; order Hymenoptera; family Ichneumonidae; genus Diadegma; species Diadegma fenestrale. The sequence continues at coordinate 3,776,905 of CM073316.1, forward strand.
TCAATAAAAAACAGAATTTCGTTGCATTCCAACGATGCAAACTTCAACATCATCATTTTCTCATTAAAAACTCGGAAAAAAATTTCAAAATTCCAAGGAACAAACGATTTTTCAAGTTTCCATGCAAATGATAACAATTTAGAGAATAAAAAACAGGAAACTTTTCCATTTCGTGTTTAACGAAGAATTATTGAAATTTGCGAAATATTTCCCATCGTCCATGGAAAATACTGAATAATCTAGAAAAAAATCTGAATGATTGTCAAAAAGCTGAAAAACGTAATTGACGGAAAAATTGTGAACGCTGTGTCGCCGGAAAAATATGGTAAAATGGTGAATTGATTATGGAAGTTGCGATAGGGCAAAAAACAGAAAACTTTTTCATTTTGTGTTTAACGAAGAATTATTAAAACTTACGAAATATTTCCATCGTCCACGGAAAATACTGAATAATCTAGAAAAAAATCTGAATGATTGTCAAAACGGTGAAAATCATAAGTGACGGAAAAATTGTGAACGCTGTGCAATCGATTATGAAAGTTGCGATAGGGCGAGGCTGGATAAAACAGATGGTCGATAATCTCTATTGGCCTAGACGCTGTCAAGGTTTTTTAAGCTGAGGCGGCGTAACGAAAAATTAGTAGGCTTTGATGACGTATCAAGGACAACATCCTTGGGGAACGGGCGACACGGCATTTGGCATGCACAAGCATTGTATGATGCGGGGCTAAAATTTGGCGAAGCGTATATCGATTACAAATATCTCAGGATTTATGGCATAAAGTGTGCGATTCTCGTGTTGAACAGAAACGTATTATAAGGAGGGGATTTCCAGTTGTCTATCTAAATTATCGCCATCGGTTAAGCGCGCGGCGTATAGTCTCGTGTGATTCCTCTCTCACGAGCGCTTGCAAAATTTCATCAAAAATATAGCCGGCCACCAATCTGGTCTGGTGTGCGAGAGCCGGTAACAAATAAAAAAATAATGAAAAAAAACGTTTTTATCCAAAATAGCCAAAATGTATAGCAGGTTTTTTTTCAGGGTCACAACCGCTATAAAATTTATTTCTTTCACACGTTTTTTTTCATTATTTAATATCTCTCGATATACACGTATATTTATTTCTTCATTTTTGCTTCATTGTTGCCGCTCGGTTTTGCACACCGATGAGACGAGAATTATATTATTTTTCTTACCTTTTTTTTTTATATTTTGTGTTTTTTTATTTTCGAAATCTCGTCGCAAAGTTTGTGGCATTCGCGAACAGTAAATTTGTGCCAGTAGATCGAAGAGAAGTCCTCAAGCATCCTGCTTTTTTTTTTCGATCGCATGGATTCGTCCTAGAATTTTTTTGCCTCGAAGGATCGTCGTTTTATGGTGTGTCACTCAAGTGTTTATTGCACGATAAACACCTCAGCTCGAGTCCCTCGAAAAAATCTTGATTCATTACTTAGTTTTATAAATTTAAGTTAATCGAGCAATTCACATGTAATTTGGACGCGCACGTGTAATTTGGGCCACACGTGTCCGTTTATTTTTTGCTCATAGACTTCTCGGCCTATTTTTTCGTTTTCGTTACATCGCTTCGCGATTGATTTCCAAGACTTTTTTACGTTGAAATTTCGGTTTTTTTTTGAGCGTCCTCGAACTATTGGGGCAAATCGAGACAACAAAGATGACAACCGGTATAAATTGCGTTGTTTAAGGCAGGGCGAGACGTGGCAGAAACTGCGCGCCGCACTGACACCCGACCTGATGGGGGCAAATACCGTGCTCGGATTCTTTCCCGCTCTCAATCAAGTATCCGACGACTTCATCAACCTGATTCGAGTTCGAAGATCCGGCGATGACGTGACGGGATTCGAGGAAATTGCCTACAGAATGGGTCTCGAGAGTGAGTTTTTGTTGACGTTCCGCTCCTTGGTCCCTTCTTCCTTTTCTTCTCGTCATTCTATTCGCGCTTTAATTCAACCTCCGCGATCATCTCGTCATCTCCGCCGATCGATTGCTCTCGATTTATTGCATTCTTTTTTTTTCCCACGCGCATGTCAACACGTTTTTTTTCCTCGATGACATTTTAATTATTTATTTTTCTCACTCTGTAATTATTTCTCATAAACTGCAATTATGCACTTTTTTCGTTCTTCTCGCCCGTCACGCTGACTCGCAAATTTTTCAGCAAGTTTTTGTTGATTTTTTTCCCCCCTCGATTCACTTTCTTCCGCCAGGACGCTCCATTGTTCACTCCTTTTTCCTCATTTTTACGATTCAAGCTGATTCGTCAATCCCCCTCCCCCACATCTCGTATTTATCTCACGATTCTTGGAAACTCGTCTAGGCACGTGCACGCTGATACTCGGTCGACACCTGGGCTTTCTCAAACCGCATTCCGCGACATCGCTCACAACGCGACTCGCGGAAGCTGTCAGAATTCACTTCACAGCTTCGCGCGACGCTTTCTACGGTCTTCCACTTTGGAAAATATTACCAACGCTCGCTTACCGACAGCTTATCAGCAGCGAAGATGCCATATACAAGTGAGTCAACAAAATCACATTTCCTTCATCCCCATTTTTCATTATTTTTTTGTTTCTTCCAATTTTCAATGATTCGTGTATCATTTTTTTTGAAGCATAATATCGGAGCTTCTGGAAACGACGATAGACGAACAGAAGGAAGACGCTCGTGACGAGGGTGTCGAGGCCGTTTTCCAATCGATTTTGCGAGGAAAGAACTTGGACATGAGAGACAAAAAAGCAGCAATAATTGATTTCATTGCAGCAGGAATACACACGGTAAAAAAAAAAACGCCAATCATGTAAAATTCATTCTCGAGCTCCTTCAATGATCCTGAAGTTTCCATCGTTGGAATGCAACGAAATTCTGTTATTTCTTTAGCAGAGACAATAATTATTATTGAATATTTGGTCTGGCCAATAAAACGATTCTCTCTTGCAACCAAAAAACTCAATCGACTCAAAAAATTGCCACGATTTTCAAAATTCAATAAATAATCGATAGAAAAAATGTTTTTCGTTGAATCTCAACGTTGCAAACTTCAGAGTCATTGAAATTGCTCCAAATAAACCCAAACGCTATAAATATCGGTGAACGACCATCAATACACGCAACTTCGACACTATCGTTTAGGGATTTTTCATCAGCTTCATTTTTTCCATGAAATTAATGATCCTGAAGTTTCCATCGTTAGAATGCAACGAAATTCTGTTATTTCTTCAGCAGAGCCAATAATTATTATTGAATATTTGAATATATTATTATTCGGCCAATAAAACGATTCTCTCTTGCAACCAAAAAACTCAATCGACTCAAAAAATTGCCACGATTTTCAAAATTCAGTAAATAATCAATAGAAAAAATGTTTTCCGTTGAATCTCAACGTTGCAAACTTCAGAGTCATTCATCTTGAACAAAAATTGTCAACTTGCCCGATTCATCGTTCACCGCGACGTTCTCAATGGAATATCTATCGATTCTCAAGACATTTATTTCGTCCGCAGTTGGGAAACACTCTGGTTTTTCTTTTCTACCTCATCGGAAGAGACAGCAAAGTACAAAAACGCCTTTATGAAGAAACGGCGACCTTAGCACCGCCCGGTTGCGATATTTCCTCTGAGGATTTGCGAAACGCTAAATATCTCCGCGCTTGCATCACCGAAGCATTCAGGGTCATACCGACCGTACCGTGTATCGCACGAATTCTCGACGAATCCATCAAGCTCTCCGAATACAATCTCGACGCTGGGGTGAGTTACGAATCTCCTTCTCACTCATCAAATTTATCGACGACGATGATCCTTAAGTTTCGATCGTTGGAATGCAACGAAATTCTGTTATTTCTTCAGCAGAGCCAATAATTATTATTGAATTTTGCTCCGGCCAATAAAACTCGAAAAATCGCGACGATTTTCAAAATTCAATAAATAATCAATAGAAAAAATGTTTTTCGTTGAATCTCAACGTTGCAAACTTCAGAGTCATCGCGACCACGCCAAATCGTGCTTGGGAATAATATCCACGTGTCGTTTGCACGATTTTCCTAATTTTTAAACATTCTCTTCATTTCTATTAGACCGTCGTTCTTTTGCACACGTGGATAGCAGGTTTGCAAGATGAAAATTTCAAGGATGCCGGCCAGTGGATACCGGAGAGATGGTTAAAACCTATGACGCCGCATTCGCCACTTCTCGTCGCACCGTTCGGTTTCGGTAGACGGATATGTCCTGGAAAACGATTCGTCGAGCAAGCGTTACAGCTTATCGTTGCAAAGGTAAACTTCTTTAATTCAAATGTGATCAATTTTCCGATTTTTCTTTCATTTCGAACATTTTCCGTCCAATTAATATTTGCTGCGTCCCTCGTGATCCGTTCATCGTCGAAAAAAATGAAAATAATGGTACGGAGAGTGGAAATTTCTACAAATTATTGAAATGGGCTGCCCTGACATTTTAATTTTCTTGAATTTGTTCCTCAGGTCGTACGGGAATTTGAGATTGTTTCAACGGAAGAAATCGATCTCCAGTTCGAGTACATAATCGCGCCAAAGGGTCCAGTATCGTTAACGTTTCGCGATCGCAAGGAAAACTCGTAAGAATAAACAGCACAAAAGCAGCGTACGAATTCAAACGAATGCATTCCATCGAGTTACCTCTAGAAAAAGTTTGTTTGTTCAAAGTCCTAGTGTGAATATCGAATAGAAAGATAGCGATATTCTCCCGCACATTCTCTCATGCCCTCTGCGTCGTTCTTTTTTCATTCTTTTCTTTTTTTTTCTTCATAATCGTTATTTTTCATTTTTGCCCCGAACTCGCATTTATTTCGTTCGATTGTGTTATAAAGGCCTGCGATCTCAACGGTCGAAGAAGAATCATTGGAAACGATGGGCAGTTTCTAACTAATTGGCCAATGAAAAATATGTTTTTTTTTCTTTTGCGACCGTCGACTTCAGCCTCAACGAAACACATGAAACAAAAACGAAACCATGTTTTAAGTATTGTATTATTTATGTTTTTATTCGTTGAAAGGCACTTTCGAGTCCATTGAAGGTATTTATTGTTACTTTCCACTGTTATAGTATTTATATTTAATTTCCTTTCGGTATATCGTGTAAAGTTTGTCTCTCGATTATCAAAAAATCGAAAAAGCCAAGAAAATGGGAAAAAAGTTGTGAGAAGCGCGATTTACGTCGAATGCATCCACGTCTTGTAAATATTTCGTAGGATAATTGGGCGGCAGACGATAAACGGTATAAAATAGTACGATTTAGTCAATTTATCAATGACTACGAACTCTTTAGTTTTAGTTGCAATTATTACAATTATTGTTATTGTTATGTTGAAATTAAATTCACTCCCCGTCGAAGCCTTAATGGGGGGTTTTCTTAGTGGGATTCATAATTCATTGACCTAAGGTAAATATTATGCGCGTGTTACGTTTTTTGCTCAAAAGTTTCAAGACTGAGATAAATTTTTTCAACCTTTTTTTTGTTGTAAATGAATCGTTAGTTTATTTAGTATCATTGCGTTCACTGAGCGATTTCTTAGTTAATAATTCTCATGCTTTCGCTCGGTCGCGCTGATACTCACAGCCAAACGATTATTCACGTCGTGCATCGGATCATACAAACCGTCCAATGCGTTATACGTATGAAAATAAATTAAATTTATGCTGTATTTCTATTGTTAGAAAACAAACGAAAACATGTAAATATACGTAATGAAAGAAACGAAAGAAAAAAGAATCAAGAGAATTGTACATACGTTTATTTGTATAAAATAAAGGGTATATTGAAACGTTTCGCTAATTTGGTTCATCCCTCGCGTTTCCATCAACCTTCACCACTTTTTCGCCAAGGAATCGTATCAGAAACGAGACTGCAATTTTTAAATTAAAGTTTATTTTTTATTTTATATTATAAATCGTACTTTTCGACAGTCACAGTCGGAATTCCATTTTTTTTCAATTAAATTAGTCGATGAAATGTACAGGCCGTGTATAAACTCGCTTTTTCTCGGTCACTCTCGTTTTTTTTCGTTTTTCATTCATCCGAGCCCACTCGAAGCGAGCACTCGTGGTGGCAAAATTCGCAAACTCGTAGTTTTTAATTTTTTTTTGTCAATTGTGAGTTTATTATCATTTTTCCGCGTTTCCACGTTTTGCTACTTGGCGGGCTCAGCACCCGGTGAAAAGTTGAATTATGCTACGTAATAATCGTTGCAACGAAAGAAAAAAACTCCTGAGCAGATTTCGTGTTTGGAAAAATAAAAAATGGATTGAGCGGCGTTAAGACTGAGAGACAAACAAGAATGTGTTTTTAACGAAGCACTAGGAGCGATATGGCAATAGTTAATTCAGTGAATCCTCATGGCACAGAAATGGAATCGAAAAGTTTAACTTTTATGCACTCATCTTGTATAAATAACGTTGCAACTCGCATACAGAAAAATCGCATTTTCATTTTTCAACGTTACAAAAAACAAAAGGCAACAATTGATCGGCACCGCATGGCTAAAGTATGAATCTCGTAACTCCGATATATCGCGATCGCTCGTTTTTTCGTTTTGAAACAAAACGCGCGAACCATCCGATCCTTTTGTTCGGAGTTTCGCGTGGAAAAAGTAAGTTTTTAATGATAATCGGTTGGTCAAATGGTCGGAGCGTCAATAAAATCCGCAGCAGCTGCTTTTCGTTACTAAAGACGTAAAATTATTATTGTCATTATTCGTTCCTACAAAAACAACATACGGCGAGCGAATAAAACTTGACGAAAAATCGATCGAAGGAGAGACAACGATCTCCACTTAAAAAGTAGGTGCAACGTAAATCCTTCTTTGATTAATTATTATTTGATTTGTCATTTCGAAGACTATTGTTCGCATATATTATGGTCAACAATAATAAAATGTTCATTTGGTTAATCGTGTTGATGGCTCTTGGAAAATATCATCTCGAGAAGAGCTCGGTGGAATTTTGTTCGTTTTACCTGATGACTCTATACAAATTATTCAGTCGTCGATGCGGGGATTCGTTTGAAAAGAGAGCAAAAAAAATATATTTTTTGTGTCTCGATGAGGCCAACGAACCGGCAAATTCGTCACAGAATGAAAATTCGAGCCTTTTTCCGGGGTCACTTTTCTACAGAGATTCTCATTTCCAATTGAACTTTGACACACAGAACAGGGAATAGAAAAATATCGAACAATAATCTTTTACGTCCTATATTATTTAACGTATATTTAATCATAACGTCGTATAGAAATTGCATTATTTTACCAAGCTCTTGATGCTCTTGGGAAGATTTGGAATAGAACCCTTGTTGACACTGGCTGCTGTTGGTCTCATGAAACTGTGATTCCTTGGCGCTGCCCTTGGCTGCACCAATCTGCTTTTCGTGTTTGTCATCATTTTGCCGATCGGTTGACGATTGTTCAATGGTGTTTGGGGGGGACCAATACTGCTGCCGCTGCTACTGCTTCTAGATGCAACAACTGGACGTGCTCGAACGTTTATCAATCTCGGGGGCTCGCCGCTCATTCCCTGCAATTGTTTTTAACAAACATTATTTTTATTCCTCATTATTTCATTATTTATTATATTTATTAATAAAATAATCAATAAATTAATTAATTTCATAAATAAATAATAAATAAATAATAATAAATAACTATTTCATTATTTATTATTAATAAATTTCATTATTAATATTATTATTAAAAAATTTCATTATTTATCATTAATTTAATTATTTATTCATTATTTATTATTTCCTTTTTATTTCCTTTTTCAATATTGATTATTTTTATTTTTATATTATTTGTAATGTGAGTCGTACCGAATAACTGGAAGGAAAATGGTTTTTTTTTTTTTGAAATCTTGGGAAATTATGGGAGTAAAAATTTACCGTTGCAACTTTTCTGATGGTTCTCGTGACCGGGCCAACGCTGCTTCCGCTGCTGCTGCTTCTGCTCGCGGGTATTCTCGTGGAATTTATTCTCGGTGTGGATCTTCTATTTTCGGCATCTTTGGCAGGCGTGCAACCGGAGAGGGAAGTATTGGTTGGATTTTTTCTCAGATCGGTGGTCATAGCGCAAATGGCATTTGTATAATTGCCGAGTTGAGCGTGGCTGGGCGTTAATTTGCGAACGGTATTAACGGAAGTGGAGCTGTTGAGGGAGCTTCTGGAGCTTCGTAAGCTGCTCCGAGATCCGGATCGTTCGACGTCGTTCCTGGTGGAGTTTGCGGCGAGGGGCTGAACGATTCTCTTGTTGGTTTCAATTTTTCTCGGCGGTATATCGCGCTTCAAGCTTCCGGTGCGTTTTGGCAAGAAGCTCGATTTCTCACCGATTAATTTCATGGAACCAGCTCGTGGTCCAAAGGCCTTGAGTCTAGCGATCTCGTCTTTTCCGATAGTTCTGCGTCGCTCGGTGGGTTCGACTTTCTTCGCGATGTATGTGAGCTCCGAGGCGGGAGAACAACGGGGCGAATCGTGAGTGTCGGTTTCATAATTGCCCGAGGAAGTCTCTTGCGACAGAGTCTCCGAAACGAGACTCTGCGTTTCCTCGAAACCTTCGTCGTTCATCTCCAGCTCCTTGGCTTTGACGCCCAGAGGTGGAGAACTGCTGATGCTCATGCGATCACCTATAAATCGATTTTTTAGCAAGGCAGGCGATTGTTTGTTCGCGTTGACCGACGGCGAACTTCGGCCTTCGATTGCTCGATGGGAATTTTCGCTTTTCTCGCTAATCTCGACGATCGAAGTGTTTCGTGGATAATTTTTCACTGGCTCGTCCTCGCTGCGTTCCATTTCGATAACGCGAGCTTCCAATTGGTCCGGCGAGGTCACCCGCAAAATCGGCAAATGATCGGAATCGTCTGTAGGACTTTTCTGGTGAACTTGATTCGGAGGATTGTTCGCCAATCTCATGGCTTCTCGGACTTGACTCGGATCGATCATACTTCGATGTCTCTCCCGACAAGGAACTGCTCGTTCCGGCCAGATCGGCGTCGTCTCCCGAGGCCTCGATTCTTGCATCACCGGACTCAGCACCGTATTCGTAACCGCGATCACCGGCGCCGGCTGCGTCACCGGTAATCTCGAACTTCTCTCTCTCATCGGACGCCCCGTAATTTGCTGGATTTCTTCACCCGTTTTCGCAATATCCGCCAACGTCGCGTCGATCTCTGTCGTCGCGTGACGACGCTTCAATTTGTCCTGCCATATTCTTAACATCGCGTCCTCGTCCTCCTGGTTGTCATCCGTCAGGGCCAGCGTACTTGGCCTCTGCAGTTTTTCATCCGCGTAACTCTCGCCTCCACCACCCACCAGACAGTTCTCTTGCTTCGGACCATCCTTGCAATCCGTCGGAACATCTTGATTCTTTTTGTAACGACGAGTCTTTCTGGCTGCTGCGTAGCGATCGAAATTCCCTTTAAACAAAAATTCGACGATTGCCATTTATCGGTTTTCCACGATTTTTATGGAATTTATATTTTTGCATAATGTAATTAATTTTTGTGAAAAATTGTGCCGTATGGAAGTTTGGAAATTGAAGAAATTTAACCCTACGTGGTCACCGTGGGTGAAATCCACCCAGTGTGCAACTTGGGACGTAAATATCTCCTAGTTTCCGGTAATTAATGGGGCTGTGATCGTCATTTAACGGCAGTTTGTAGTGTCCATTGCGCGTTGGTGGCGATAAGTATTACCGACGCTAACGCTAAATCTCTAACATCCACTCCGAAATCGACCCACTTCCAATAACGGAATTAATATGTTTTTTTCAAACGCGCGCTATCCTACTATTTTTTCACAAAAGAACCAGATCTGATGAATATCAGGTCCAAATTTTAGGCAAAAATATTGAAAATCCACGAAGTGACGATTATTTTAGTGAAAAAACTTTTTTTCCGTTTTTTCTTCATTTTGCATTTAAAAAAATATGTTAGCCTTGGATTTCTTTCAGGAAAGTTTGTCGTATCTAAACTGGAATGTCCAAGGGTTGTTCAGTAATTTTTTGAGAATTTTCGGGCCGATAGATTGGTCACAATATGGGTTCGAAAATGGACTGGGTGGAATCAACCCAGTTTGACCACGAAGGGTTAAAAAGTGATCTTACCACTGCCAAGATCGGGAATGGAGCCGCTGGGTTTCGTAGCTCCGGCCTTGGCCTCGCGACCTTGAATGGAACTGCTGCATCTTTCTCTTTTGCATGGTTCTTTCTCGACCGGTTTAACTTCTCTAGGTGGACTGAAAACTCTCCTGGTAGCCGGTGGCGTTTCAATGTTGTCCGAGTCTATTTCAATTTTGTCGCTGACTCGATCCTCGTCGTTGCTTTTTTTGGCCAATTTCGTGAATCTTCGAACCGCCGAACTTTGCGAAGAGATTGTTGGTTGTCGCAAATATATCGTTAATTCGTCTTGCCCTTCCGACGACGTGGGATCGCTCGTTTTGTTCTTTTTACGTTCTTCCTCTCGAATTGCCTAGGAAAAGATTTCTCAATCGTTATCAACGTTCGTTCCAAAGGAAATGGTCAATGAATTGCATTGCCACGCTATTTTTTTCACTCACCTGCAACGTACTGGGACCGAGAACGTTGTCCGTTGCCAATCGCGATCTTATTCGTCGGGAATAACGAGGGTCGCTCTCTTCCAGACTGCTCGGTGCATTTAGACTGGATTTTCGCCATTGCGATTTGTCGGTCTGAGATTGATGAGGCTGCGCTTCTGTCATTTCATTTATTGACAATTATTGTAACGAAATATCAACGTGTTTGTTGTCGCTTTTGAGGATTTACCTCCAAGAAACGGTGGAACGTGAATTTCATCATCGGAGGGAGAATTTTTGTTTTAATATTTATTGATTTACCTTCGATTGCTTCCATCGTTCTCATAACATCAGTTTTCTCGACCGATGGACGCCAATCATAGACGTCCGAGTATCCTGCGTGCATCGAGTTGTCCTCTGCCAAAGTGTTCATTATAGAACTCTTGCCTTCGCTCTCTGATCGAAAAAGTATGAATTTTTGTAATTAAATTTTAATTGAGATTAAAAAAATTTGTTTTTGAGACTTTAATTGATTATTATTATTAATTAAAAATTAATTATAATTATTAATTCAAAATTAAGTATGATTATTAATTAATTTAATTAATTTAATTAATTAATAATAATAATCAATTAAAAACTCAAAAATTTTTTAAAAATCTCCATTGAAATTAATTAATTAATTAAATTAATTAAATTAATTAATGTAAATTATTATTATTAATTTTAATTGAGATTTTTAAGTTGATGGAGACGAAAAAAAATGGTGTAAAATCGACGAACCTGAATCTTCGAAGGACTTGCGATTGGCTTGCAACTGTCTCGCTTTTCTTTGGAGTTCTTCACCCGCTCGTTCTTCCTTTTCGTTTTCCGATAGCCAAGCCTCGATCTTTTGCCGCCAGGCTCGTCTTTGAAAATTTGCATCAAAATCATTTATTCGCAATGGAACGTTAATTAAAATGAATTGGGCGTTGGTAGGGGAAAATATTGAAAATTTAATTACCCCGTGGGTTTTGTCTCTTCCTCTTGTAAAAATGGTTTAGTTTCTGCCAACGGGGATGGGGAACTGGGTCGTTCGCGATCTCCCGAAAAATCGGCATTCAGTAGATCGCCACGACGCGGTTGTCCTCGGGCTCTTCGGGCCCAAGAACGATCTTGAAAAAAAAAAAAAAACAGGATTTTCCTTTTTTTCCAGAAATTATTTGTATGAAGATCGTTAAATTTTGATAGAAATTCTCGCTCACCCAAACTTCCCCAAGATTTGCGTTCCCGGGTGTTCTCTTGACCGGTGGTTCGCAAAAAGTCCATGAGATTTCCCTCGTCGTCCTCGCAAGGAATTCGACTTCGACGACGTCGCAAAGTCCCGTTTGGCGTTACGTCCGGCGAATAAGTTTCTTCTTTGGTAAATTGTTGATCAGGGCCACCGGAACACGAGCCCAAACGTCGCCTTATGCTCGGTGAACCAGTTATCGAGATGTCCTCGTCCGAAGTGACACCCCCGTTTTGTAATCTTTTGATTTTCGCGTCGCTACGACCGTACTGTTTGTGGGTAAAGCTGTTGTGTATGTCCAGAAGACCATAATCCATGAGATTGCACTCTGATTCCGAGCCTGGAGTCTCCGCTTGATTGCACACTGAATTACAAAAATTATGGACGAAATCGATCAATCAATCGTCAATTAATCAATTATTCTACGTAATTGATTATGTGCCGGTAATCAATGGGGCTGTAATCGTCATTTAACAACAGTTTGTAGTGTCCATTGCGCGTTGGTGGCGACAAGTATTACCGCCGCTAACGCTAAATCTCTAACATCCACTCAGAAATCAACCCACTTCCAATAACGGAATTAATATGTTTTTTCAAACACGCGCTATCCTACTATTTTTTTCCCAAAAGAACCAGATCTGATGAATATCAGGTCCAAATTTTAGGAAAAAATATTGAAAATCCACAAAGTGACGAATATTTTAGTGAAAAAACTATTTTTTCCCGTTTTTTTTCTTCATTTTGCATTTAAAAAAATATGTTAGCCTTGGATTTCTTTCAGGAAAGTTTTTCGTATCCAAACTGGAATGTCCAAGGGTTTTTCAGTAATTTTTTGAGAATTTTCGGGTCGATAGATTGGTCACAATATGGGTTCGAAAATGGACTGGGTAGAATCAACCCAGTGTGACCATCGAGATCGGTGCCGGAAGTGTGACCACGAAGGGTTAATAATGAAGAAAGTTGGTGACTTACACATTCGTTTTCTCGCCAACAATTGTTCTTCTCGTTGTTTGCGTCTAGCAATGACTTGTTCCTCCTGTATTCTTCTTCTCTCGTTCTCGGCGACGGCTTGATTGAATTTTTGACAAAATTGATGGAAAACTCTGTAGCATTCTTCGAGCTTAAAAGTGTTGGAATCTTCGCAAAAGAATTCGGCGAGTGTTCGTCTAACTCCTTCGAGTTCTTCCATGTCGCGTTTCAACTGAGACATTTCTCGTTCAGCCATCTGTTTAATAATTTATTTTCATTTTATTCATCAAAATGTGAATTTTTCTGTTACTATTTTTCCTTTTGTAAACTGTTTTTTTTTTACCGACCTGTAAAAATTGGGCCATTTGCTCTTGTATGTCGATCTCGGTCGAGGGAAGTTGTATTTGATTTTTAATCTTTTTTATTTTCGTGTCCAACGTGTTGAATTCGTTGGTGAGTTGTTCGATCGTTGTTCTTGTATGGATAAAATTTAACCAAAAAAAATATTCATGAATCCATAAAATTCCTCACGATTATTTACATAATTCTCAATCACAATTCATTTTTTTTCTACTCACTTCGTTGCCGCCTCCAGAGCGCTCATTCCTCTTGTGAAATTGAGCAGATCTTTCCTCTTCCTTTCGGCTTGCTGAAAGGGACATTCCATAAAAATTAGCAACTCGTCACGATCTCCCCCGTGTTGTTCTTATTTATTGAAATAATTGCTTTTTTAGTACTCACGAGTGCCACGTAGTGGATCAAATTCATTCCCGGCTTGTTCGCACGAATTTCCGTGAGTTTTTGCAAAGAAGACAATTTCACTCCTGCCGCATTTCCGGCGTAGCCACCCTGCGGACATTTCATCACAATAATTACGCTCGTGACCGGCGAATTAAACAGAACGCGGGTCAGATTGACTCAATGTCTCGTTGCAGTGTGTAAACGAACGGTTGAAATCGCTACTAACCGAGTTGAGGAAATTTCCAGCGACTAGAACCATGTAAAGCACTTCTTGGAGCGGCTTGTTCGTCATTAAATCTTCGCCAGCAAGAATCATCGAGTTTATACTCGGCTCGAGGTAACTCATGTTGGCTGCGAATTCTTCCTTCAGCAGCATACACTCAATGCGCAATTTGTAGCTAAATCGACGAAGAATTGGTGCAAAAACAAAGTATGATCAAGAAGCTACAAAAATAATTCGAAACGTGGCTAAAAAGGGGCAAAATTGTTCGACGTACTTGGGCACTTGTATGAGTTGGAGAAAAAACTTTTCAGCGTTCCCCAGCTTCGACTTGTCGCCGTCGAAACTTTTGAGCATCTCTAGCTCATCCACTTCCGGCAGTATCTTCAACAACCCCCGGAGCTTCTCAGCCCCGATGTCGTCGTGACCACCGTCTTTGATCAGTTGAATAATGTCCTCGTTGGAACTGAACGAAAAATCCATTCAAACCGATTCAACAATCGTGGAAATTCAAAGTGTTCGAAATTTTTTATTTCGAAGTTGTAGGCAACAAAAATCAACGGAATTCAATATCAAATTGGGTTACGATTGTTTTTTGCCAAAATTTTTCACTTTTTGTCCGGGTAATTGAATAAACTCACCTTCTAAACTGTTTCAAAAATATGTTGACGTTCAAGCTCCGTTTCCCATCGAGTAGAGCGATCTGAAGAATTCGGACAATGGTAAAAAAGGATTTTCACATTTTTTTCATCCCGGCGATTTATCAAGCGAAAAAAAAATGAGGCGAATCCAGGAACTGACCGAGGTTGAGGGAATTTCTACGTTTGGAATTATTTTCATTTGGTTTTTCGGCAGAAAAGTTCGGGGATGGCGAAAAATATTGTGAAGCGATGGCAAAATTGACAGAATTCAAAGCATCGTGGGTAATACCTCGGTGGGTTCGCGACGTCGTCTATCGGCATCGGTGCCAGCACCGTGGTTCGTGGAGCAAGCAGCCGGTGGAACAATTGGCGGTGCTTGCTGACAAAAGAGTCCTTCCATTTCGGCCCAGTCCAAATCGGCCATCGGCGAATTGGAGTGTTCGTTCGCCACCAGTGACCAAATGTTTCGCTTGCCAATGACCTACGAAAATGAAATGAGACAAAAAAGAAGAAGCTCATGAAAGAAGAAAAGGAGAAACGAGATAATCGCGTCAGACCTCAAGATGCTGGGGCCGAAAGCGAGCTATTCCGACTCACCTTGAACCTAAATAACCGGTATAAATATCCTGGCGCGTCCTTGATTCTCATTTAGATATACGAAACATCGCGCACACGCGTTTGAACTTTTTCCATTTAATTAGAAATCGGCGCTCGACAAACAAAACTGGTTCCATTTTTTTTCACCGCGATTCGAAATCTCACGTTTTACGTCATTTGCAATTAAATTTTTATATCGACACTCAATTATCCCAAAAAGTCTTTCGAAACTTCTGTAAAGATTCTTTTTCAAAATTGGCTTGAATTTTGCTGGGTAAATGTCGAAATCTGAATTTTTGAGAAGCCCATGACGCTGATTTTAATTCTTTAACTTTATTTGAAATTTTATCGTGTCGAATAATCGCGACGACTTTTGTTTTTTTTGCAATTGACGCGAATGATTGAAAATTGATGAAATTTAGCGTTACCTTGTGATTCGGAATCTTGTTCCAATTGATGGTCTTCATTTTCGTCTTGGGGGTGGGAATTTCTTGTTGCGGGAGGAGTTTGGCGTGATTGCTAGGTGGCTCGGGAGTAGGGGCGCGTAATATCGTTGGGACGTTGAGAGGCGGAGGTAGGGGTGGCTCGACGGGCGCATCCGCGGTTGTGACATGACCGAGAAGCGGGGGTGGCGGAGGTGGAGGCAGCACGAAGCCGATAGATGGACTTGGCTGGGACGTCGGTCCACCTGTTGGTGCCGGAAGTGGAGGCGGAAGTGGGGTTGTATTGCTAGCTGGCAGAGATGCTTTTCTCGTTGTTCCACAAGTTTGATCGGCGCCTCGACAGTGACAGCACAAATTTGTCTGTGAGCGATTCAAATTGTCATTTTTATTATTTCATTCTTGTACGTATGACCGTCAGATTTTATTCAATGAAAATTCCATTTTTTTTCGAATTCCCCTTCACTTCTTTTTTTTGTGTGATTTTTGCACTTTTTCCTTAAGGAAGTTACGCAGAAAATGGAATTAATGGACAGAAAAATGGCAATCTTGGCAGAGAGTTAGATAATGATGTAAAACTAACTCGTACCAATTTTTGTGAGCTGAGGTGGCTTTTTACGCGAGATATTTGTAAATATTTGACAAGCCTTGAGAACCAATTCAACACGGCCTCTTATGGGAAGTCACGGAATAGCCTGTACATTATTCTTCATATCTCCGTAATTGATGGATAGATTGAAATGAAAATTAAACATCAGAGAGATTAAATCCTCATAATCATTTACCACGCTTAAAAACGTTCAAAGGTGACTTGTAACGGGAATGATAAAAACTATAAAAAGCACTTGCAGTGGATTTTATTTTTCGACTTTCCCTAAAATATAGCAACGGCACGTATTCGAGGTTCAATGTGCGCGAAATTTGAAATTTGACAGATATAATAGCAAGTCAACGAAATGTGACATTGGAAGATCGATTACTACTAAAGTCAAATTTAGTCAAATCTTTTTATGACTAGCTCGGTAGCTGCGTAACTTCCTTAAATTTGTATCTTGACGTGTGCATTGGAAAAACTTCGGCATTTTGTAATTTTGGGAGGCTGCCGAGAGTCGCGGATCTTACTGAGCTACTGCTTTGAAAACGGAGCAGGAAGTCGAAAGATTGAAATGGAATACCTGAAGACTAGGAGACCTCAAAAGCTTGGTAGCATCCTCTCGGTTCTCGAGCAAGGTGGCTCGATGAACCAAAGTTTCGGCGGTATCCCAAGCCAGATCGCTGGCAGCCTCTTTGGGATCGAGACGCAAAAGATGCTGGAGTATGCTCAGGAATGGTATTTCCTGTGGCGTATCAGCGATTTGACCGAGTATGGCATAAAAAATATCGACGTGCGATGACAAATCGATCCCGGGTGGTCCGTGGTTCGTTAATTCGTCGTCGGTTTCACGCTGGTCATCAAAAACGTCGAGTTGTACTCTGAGATCCGGTGATTGCGGGGATTTTTGCTTTCTGCAATAAAACTCGCTTTTATTTATCTCGGAAAATCGTAAAATCCTTGCAGGATTGAATTTTGTAACCCGATCGCACGAATTTATCATCGCGCTATATATTCTTCTCGCGTCGTTACAGCAGTCGATTATTTATCGTTTTCATTTTTATTTTATTTTCGTCTTTATTTGGCTCATTTATTTCTTTTTTTAACGACGTTCAACGTCTCACGATTATTCCAACGAGTTTTTCAACTTTTTATTCCACAAGCCCATTATCGGCGGTCTCCCATATAGTACGCTCGATCGACGGGAGCCAACTGTCACCATACAATATCGTATTGTAAATGAAGCGAGAACTTCCGGTCGTATCGAGCAATGTATCGCGGTTATATATCCCACCCGCGCTTAACGCTTTATACCGAAGAGCTCAACCCGTTATTTTTCTACATACGACGATGCACATGTCCCATACAGTGTCCACAGACCATAAGCGGCTGTGTTTTTTATCCTCATGATCACTCGCGCGCTCCTAATATCAAAAACCGAATGAATTTCGATTAAATTTCATTTTTGTTTCCCTTTCCCTTCGATTACTACCGACAAATTCGATCGCGTGCCTTTAGCGAGAACTGGAAAACGTGGCACGAAATTTCTCTATTCAATAATATTTTTTGTACGTTTATTTGAGGGTGTTTGAAGTAAAAAATTCTCGAACATGCAAATTTTGGGCAGCGTCGCGAAGTGTTAATTGATTGTCAACTCATTAAATTTACGCTAATTACGCTCTGCGCCGTTCCCATGAATATACTATTTTTATTGCAAAGCTAATAAGGAGTCACAACAGTTCGGCATGCGACTTTTTCAAAATGTTTATGTCTGGGATTTCCATTAAGGGACTATGCAAAATATGACCAAGCAACGTTTAAGGCTCGATATTTTTTTTTATCGGTTTCGCTGCTGTTGATCGAATATGCACAGCCAAATTTTATGTTTTTTCTATCTCGCAAACCCCTGCGTGGTGAATTATTCTTTAGCTACAGACAAAAAACAGTGCAAAAATGAAAAGAAATGAATAAAAATTACCAAAGAAATATCCAAGATTGTGCGAAAATTCGTCCTTTTTCGAAAAAACACAAATTCCCTCGGAAGAATTCACATTTGTCGCGTACACACAGAACGCACAGAATTATAACTCGCGAAAATGATTTAGAGTGGCGTGGAATTCCGTGCACAGTCACTTTTCACCGCTCATTTGGATACTGTCATTAAAAATGAGCAGGTTTTTTAATTTTCGGTCCGATATAGCAATGAAATAATATTGGAGTAATAAAAATAAAGCGGCGTTCAGGCACGTGGATTTTCGTTGGAGTCGTATAGTAAGAAGCCTATAGTGAGACAAGAGCGATACTGCTCACTGACTGAAGTAAGTTTGGGAACGCGAGGCTACAGTCGGGAGTTTCGTATGCGTGCAAGATAAATCAAGAAACGAAGAGGAAGAGAGAAGAGTCGAGCAGTTGATGGGGCTGTGTGCACGAAGAGTTCACTCCACTTCTACTGTGTGACAGTCTGACTTATTTACGTTATATATTTATACATATTTCCATAGATCTCCAAGCAGTTAAGAAGAGCCTTCTTGCTCTATTTTCAATTCTGGAATACGCCATTTTTATTATTAGCCATTTTGGTCCTTCTTTCCGACCAGAACTCCCAAAACTTTGCTCGCATTCCAATTTTCTTGCTGCCAAACTTTGTTCCGATTAAATTAAGATCCAAAGAATTTGCCAATCGACGAATCGCCATTCAATTATCGAGATTAATTAATGAAATAATTCGATCATCGCGTTCAAACTTCATGACGAAAAAACTCGAATTGTCAAGATTCTGGCAGATAAAAAAAAATGTCATTCACGTGCTGAGGCTGCTCAGGAATTAACTTGCATTTCGTTAAGCTGGACATCGAACATGGGCGAGCACGTTTTCCTTTATTGTTAAGTTTACGATTCTTGAGAGGAAACAAAGGGAATGCAACGTCGAGTGTGCAAGAAAGAGCGACGAAGAGGAGAAGAGAGGACAATGCACTTCTGGTCCGAACGTTTCTGACATAAAAAACCCTCATCGAATATCGAATTCGTAATGGTTTTCGTGCTCGAGAGTCGCGAATGGGAAACGTGTAAAAGTTCCCAATTCTTTTCAGCCTCCTAGCGAAATAAAGACTGAAAAATGGATAAAAATAATTTGGGTTCGTAAGTGTGAGCAAAGAAATTTGGGGGAAAATAATGGCTCGTGTATTTTCTCGTTCCAGCAAGCAGAGAAGATCGCTCATGGCGTTGCAGGTGCATATCGAGCTTGCCAGAGAAAGCTTTGGCTCCCAAGTTAAATCGGTCTTTTACACCATTCCCTCTTTCTCTCTCTCTCGCTTCTCCACATACAGACGAACACACCAGCACTATTTTCTTCGCTGTAAGTCTCATTTTTGCTTCTTTTCTATGGCTCTTCGTCATCCCTTCCTAAATATCAACTCAAGTGTCTTCCTTTTCGTTTCAGTTTCTCCTTCATCTTTCTTTCCCTTTTTCTCTTTCTCTCTCCCTCCAAATTTCTCAGCAAAGCTTTCCTGAGGTGGAAGGCAATAGCGAGACAGAGCGAAGCAAAGCTCCTGGCCCAGACGCAACGACACACTATATTTCGTTCTATTTCTCGACCGTTCGCGGCTGCTATGTGAACAACTTTTGCCCCGCACACTTCAAGTCGAAACGCTCGTGAAATTGTCCTTTTTTTTTTTTATTATTTTCTCTTTCGACGGAGCAGGAAAACTTTGTTGCGGCAAAAGATTTCTTCCATGTCTTCCAGTTTCAATGCCAACGCTTTACACATGTTATTGACCCGAAGAATTTACGGTTGTCCGACAAAAAAAAAAACAAATCAGACTTTCGAGTCGTTTTTTCTCGTTCTATTCAAATCCTTTCCAATTATCCGGGATCCGATTCAGTTTCGGTAAAAAATTCACGTCCTTTCTTTTAGTCAGACTTCTCTGACTAAACTGATAATTTATGAATAATTTATGAATAATTTTAAAAATGTTTAGTAAGTAAAAAAATTATTCCAATTTATGAACAATCGAAAATTATTCATAAATTGAATAATTTCTTTACTTCATTAAATTATTCATAAATTAAAAAATAAAAACGATTCATAAATTCAATTTATAAATAATTTTTGATTATTCATAAATTGAATAATTTTTTCACGTCATTAAATTGAATTTATGAAAAAATTTTCAAAAATTATTCATAAATTATTCATAAATTAAAAAATAAAAATTATTCATACATTAAATATATGAATAATTTTTCATTTTCTTCATAAATTGAATAAGTTTTTGACTTACTAAATATTTTTTTTTACGACGTACACATGGTTAAAACTAATTGTCATCGTACTCACCGAAGTTCGTTCAGGATCGGTAGTAGTTTCAGACCTGCCATGAAAAACACACGATTTTAAACGTCAAGAAGATTATTCTTCCCTTATTTTATTATTATTCAATAATTGTTGAAAAATAATTGTTAGAGTAGATGCAGATTTGCCTCAACGAGGGGGAAGAGAGACGATGTTGAAGTTTGCATCGTTGGAATGCAACGAAATTCTTTTTTTTCACTTTCTTCCATAAATTGAGATTCTGATTAAATATTCGGGCCGAACGATGATTCGATAATTCTTTACGAACGAAACACGAAATCGGTACGAAAATTGTCATTGTTTTTGTAATGAAACAAAAGATTAATCGAAAAGTTTTTCGTTGCATCTCAACGTTGCAAACTTCAGTGTCATAAAGAGAGTTTACAGAATTTCTGTACATTTAGACGATGAAGAACGAGGAGCAACTTACCAATAAACTCATTTCGAAGTCGAACTCGATCTTTGAGGACGGGGGTCGAGATAACGAGACAGTTGATGAATGCCAGTAGCGCAGTTTGATAATCCTCGGCAGTTTCTTTCTGCAGCTCGTCGACGATCGCTCTCAAACGATAACGTTCACCTTTTCGTTCCTGCGAAATGTATAATGCGAAGATATTCAGCAAACTGTTGCTGCCGTTTCCTATGAAACGTGTAACTGTTTATTGCGCCCACGTTAGATGAAACGAGATCGGACAGAACATGCGAGTCCCTCTTTCTCTTTCCATCTTTCGATCTTTCGTACCTGGTAAATGTGGAGAGTGTCGATCGCACGCTGACGACCATCCTGACTGTAGACACACAAAGCCGATAGCAAATCGACCACTTGCTTCTTCACGGATGTACAAGCCGTGTCCAGAGCTATGGAAAATTTATTTTCACATCTCAATAATTCACTCTAGCCCAATCCTCAAAGCAAACTACAATCATTGAACAACGAGAGTTCCGAATAAAATACAAAAAACAATTTTTTACTCCGTTTTCTTAAAATCAAAGTCGTCGTGACGTGAGAATTTGATTTTTTTTGACAATTGACACTTTTTTGCATTTGATTTTTATTCAATTAATCAATACATTAAGTAGCACAGCTCTGCTTTAGTTTTTTCGTTTGTTACTAATGCAGGATTATAAATTTTATGCGAAAATGGCAACGTTGAATGATTTTGTGCGGAATTATGGTTCAAATTATTTTTTTCATCAAAATAACGCTCTCGTAGCGATCCTCGGTGCTTCAATTACGAAGAACTGCATGGGATTCTCGCTTAATTGATTCGCTCGATCGATTAATCAGATCGTTATAATTTTATTCGCCCAAATTGCACGAAATTGGGAAAAAATGTATAAAAAATAAAAAAAGGGGAAAAAGACCGAAAATCAGCGGAAATGATAATTTGATATGTATCGATTTTTTGATGGCTCGTTAAATATTAAATACCTGAAGCGAGTTTGTTGCAATAATCTGGGTTATCCACAATGTAGTCAAGACCAACGTTGGAATCCATGTTGACTGCATTTGCGCTAACTCTTGCAATCTGCAAGGAATGAAGGAATTGACAAGAAGTAACAACAGAGATGGAAAATGTTTAGGGACAAAAATGGATTTCGAAAAAGAAAAAGTTTGCGCGAACTTTTTCGTAAGACAAGAAATCGATTAATATTTCGATACTTCCGTCGAATGCAGAGCAAAACACCTCATTATCCGAATTTGCAAAGCATGACTAAAAAAAAAAATGGAAAAAAGAACAAGTGCTCGTATAAAACTCAGTCACGGTCACCGTCTCGCAAAGATCGCGATGACTCGCGGTAATATCGCACTTCGGGACAAGAGAGGCTTGTAACTACTTCTCTCTTACGATTTTACTTGCACCGTAAAAGTGCGAGTCGAGGATTTGCGTTCGAGGTGAACGAGAGATCCCCTCATGGTGGCCCCAACTTATACGACCATTTTGCCATGATCGAGACTCCAAAATAATATTTCTCGACTCTCCAAGCCCCGAGAGATAAAAGAAGCCCGATAATTCTCGTTTACAACGATGGAAATAAATTCTCGCTATTTTTTTTGTTTCATTTTTTTTTCATATGGATCGGTGACCCTGCCTGAATTTTTTCCGCATGGCTATTCATCCTTGAGCCAAGTTAGACGACGAATAACTTCCATTTTTCTATTTTCGACGTATTTTCGGCTGAATCACGAGGATTTAACGACAACGTAGATTTTCATTTTATTAGGGGTGTGCGAATAGTGATCGAATCGAATCGGATCGAATATTCGTCGATTTTTCGATAAATTTCCGAAAAATAGCGGATTTTCGCAAATCCTTTCGAAATTTTTTTCCGAATACCCGAGAAAATGTCACATATTAAAAAATATCGAATATTCGGTTTGAAATTCGAATGAAACAATTTGATTTGATTTGATGCCGAATATTCCAAGTTTTCAAATATTCGCACACCCCTACATTTTATTTTTCGACGATTATTCGGACTTTTATTCCATGATAAATAATCAATCAACATGACAGTAATAAATAAATAGCAAAAAAGATAAAAAAGCCTGATTGCATTCTCTGTAAACTCGAGATAATTCGATGACTTTGTAAAATATCGCATTTGAATGCCTCAATTGACGATCTCGTGAATCGATTCCATTGAAAAGATTGTTCCATTATATTTAAATATCGAAGAGATGCATCGAATAGTCTGTTTAGTAAGAAACGATTATACTCTCTCTCTCGCTCTCTCTCTCTCCACGATCGCCGATCGGTTAATTAATAACAAAGCGTATAAATCTGGAGTGAGGTCGAGATGACTCGAAGATGAAAAGAGAAAAAAGAAGCTGGCAGTAAATATGCTCATCTCGAGTGGCCAGACTTCGCACTAATGACTAACAAAGCAGCGGATCTCGAGCACATCTGTGCAAAACTGAGCGAGTAAATAGAAATAAAAAAACACCCGAAGACAAAGACAGTGAGCGAGAGAGAGATAAAGACAAGACATAAAGAGATGAGTGGACTTTAGCGACAGGAAAAACGCGCAAGCATGTGTCATCTGGGCGTTCGAGAAATTCAATCGTCGATATTTCCATTTACGGACGCGTAGAAGACGCCAAATGTCGTTTTCATCATTTTTTTTCCGTCATCGTACACGTCGCGATAAATTTCTCTCTAAAATTCCTCTCTCTCGCGCTCTCTCTCCCTTTGAATAAGAAATTTTTAATTATTAATTATAATTATAAATTTAATTATCATTATTATTTATTTATTCAATTATAATTTTTATAATTATAATTTAATAATTATGATGATAATAATTATAATTAATTAGTTAATAATTAATATAATTATAATTAGAATAATTATAATTATTGATTAATTATACTAACTAATTATAATGATAATTATAATTATTGTAATTATAGATAAATTTCATTATAATTAAAATTAAAATTAATAAATATGATTAAATTATTAATTATAAATTCAATATGGCCGGTCGAGTCCTAATACGCGAGAGAGGATTGCAAAGATCGGTAAGAACGATCTCTTTACCGCGGTTTTCACACTATTACGTTGATTATTATGTACACACGGCGAGAGAGAGAGAGAAGAAAAAGCGAGATGAAAGATGCTGTAAGACGCGCGATCGATGAATTCTTCGTCCCCGAGTGAAAGAGAGCTTGAAATAGAGGAAAGAGAGGACAGGAGAGAGGGAGAGCTAGAGAAGGACCGGAATTAAGGAGAAAGACCATAGGATTGCGTCACAGTTGCGCGCACATGCACATACCAACGAGTCACGTTTAAAAATAGATTCTCAGATATTAAAGACCCCCATGCACACATACATATACATATATATATAAACACGCGGATACCCGAGTCACTTATCCGTTGGCGCTTATGCGCTATACTTCGCTGCGATAGAGTTGCATCTCTGAGCCCCCTTTTTGCTTATTTTTTATGCACCAGTTTCAAGCATATACTCTGTGCCTCGTACTCCAACATTTGAATGTCCATTAACTCCTCGATTCGCAACAACGTTTATCTTTCGCCTGAACAACAGACGTTCCGACATTTCTTAAGAAATTGCATTGCAACTGCAATTTTTAAACTCCACGAATGAATTTTATTTTCTGAATCTGGTTCATAATTTTTTTAAACATCGTTTATCCCGGCTACGTTTGCTTACGACCTGGATTTTTTTACAGACCGAAGAACAGGGCGATGTGAGGATTTCGAGACAATAAAATATCGGCTCGGTAATAGAACCAAGCCCATTTTTCTTCAAGGGCTTCGCAGTTGTTTGTTCCTTAATCGATAAGTACACCGTGACAAAAATTGCCACGTTTAGTATATATTTTAAGAAAATTCTCGGCAAAACGTTCACACCCATATTCAAAAAACCATCAGGCAATTTATGGGCGAACACTGAACAACGAATTCGACCTTTGAGAAGCAAATTGCCAGGGCCACTTTGATTCCTTCGCAATACGTGTGTAGGGCGAGACTAAAAATTCTTTATATGAGACGCACACACTACAGAAACGAATATTTAAATCTGGAGACTCGTATGTGTGGGTGGGCCTGTGTACACGTATATGTAATAGGAAAATACGTATTTTAATGGGCTGTACGAGCATACATAGACATTATGTACACAGAGCAGTACGTGTAGGCAGGTAAACCGCGTGGCCCGAGTTCAAACGCATAGTCAGTGATTCACTCGTCGTATATATACACGAAAGAAGCGAAAATTAAGTTTCCTTCGAAACATAAGGGGGTCTTTATAGATATAGATATTTGTTGATTTGTATTTATGCGTGTACACGAATATACCCGAGGTGTGGATGCTGGCCGACCCCGACATCCATTTCTATACCGGCCACGTTTGCTCTTCTGTGCTATGTACATACTTGGCAAACGGGAGAACACACAGGAAATAAGTTTCGGGCCTCGATCTCGTTAAAATGTAGTCATACGATGTCGTTGAGAATTTCAAACCCCAAACGATCTAGTCTCAACGATTTGGGTTGACATCAGTCGATGAAACGTGGGGATTTAATTATTTTTACGGCTTCAATTTCTTCCTGGTTTGAATGAAATTTTCCGAGGATGCTCGCGAAATTTGATTGGTGTTTTGATTTGCATTATTTGGACGTTACTAGACAATTTTCTTTCGATATTTCGAGCATTTGTGGTTTTTCGACATTTTTTCAAGAAATAGCGGAATTTTCATAAATTTGGATCGAATTAATCATGAAATGAAAATGATCATGAAAATCGATCGAATTCGGTGTTTTCTCGAGTGAAATCTTCGTAATTTTTTTTTGTTGTATTTAATGAGGATGAACTTTGTCAAAATGTTGTCAATAGAGATAAACTAAACGTACGCGACAATTGAATTTGAGGATACAAGTGTGCTGGAGCCTTGAAGATTAAGACCGCAAAAATTCAATGATTATCCAGCATGAGCGTGAGAAAGAACCTCGAGGAGACTTTGACGAAACTCTTGTTCGTGGAAAAAATTGCATTTGGAGGCTCAAAGACACGATTTGTCCCTGCTTTACTAATCTCGTAGGCAGGAGCTCGGACCAGGTATAGATATTACGATATATACCAACTTTATATACTGCTGCAGAGCTTGACATAAGTGTAAATAAATATGTGTATGTATGAAAAGTATATATGTATAATAATATAGAGATATAAGTGAGGAATCATGGCGGTGCGGACGTTGGATACCATATCGGGCACCTCGTTGACCTCGCCTGCCTTGTCTCTGTCTCACGTGTATTCTCATTTGCTCAAACGCACACCCAGCTTCCATCTATTCATCTCTTTTCCTCTCTTTCTCTCTCTATCTTTGCTTACTACCTGTCCTCTGCCTCACCACACGCTCTTTTCCCGGCTCGTTTGACAATAAAGGGATTTTCTACATCGCAGCATCACCAATTTCAGAACACGTTATACTATAAGGCACGCCAGGCACCGAGACTTTCTGTGTGTCGATGTGCGTATATTGCACATCATCCGGTTTCATCAATCTTTTCATATCTATACACGACCGTACGATGTATTGTGCGTAATACGTATACAGGGTGTCTTATGACGGATTATCATCCCCGTGAGGACGAATGAAGAAGCAAGCTTTACTGTTGTAACGATTTTTGGACGAAATTACTTCGTGCGAGGTCGTTGGAGCGAAGTTGACGACACTGCGCACTTCAATCGCATATTGTGCGAAAACGGCTGGGTATAGAGCAAAATTTCTTAGGACCAATTTTGTAGAGCGTTAAATTTCCTATAAAAAAGGTCCTGACGATAATCGTCTATTTTGCGTAGTTCAGTCTTGAGAGTGGCTCGAAAAACTGTCTGCTTTCGGAGGAATACAACTTTTAATTTTTTAAGACCTTTTGCTACTTACGACTTTGAGGACTGAACGGTAGGACATGGAAAAATGTTGATTATAACTTTTTTTTAGAAAATTTCATGATCTACAAGATTGGTCCTATACATTTTTGCTCTATCTCCAATAGTTTGGACACAATGTGTCACGAAAGGACATAATTTAGTCAATTTCAATAACGACCTTCACTCCAGGCAGTAATGGATTGAAATTAGTTTTGTAGCCTAAATTCCGATTCTAAGCTGGAGCTGCCCGAGATTATCGACACCATGGGACACCCTGTATGACTGGGTGTTGACAAAATCGTGATTCGATGCTCGCTACACACTTTCCTGAACATCGTGTCTTCGTATTGAGCGCCAAAGAATTAATTTACGATAAGCCCGAAGCTTTACCAAGTTTGCTGAACGCGAACTGAATCATCCAAGTGGTCCGTCGCGTATCTCGGTCGTTTCTCACAGAGATAAATCGTTAACATGCAAATTGGCTATTTTTTTAGAGAGAACGATGCAAAAATATAAACATTCGGTGTAACGAATCGAATAGATTTTTTTTTCGAATAATTATCAACTAATTTAATTACTCGAATGCGCAATTGGTGTGATCGAGTCTTTTTGATAAGCACGCATAATTTTTCATGCATTTGATGACGAGGACACGTGTCCTCGTTGCTCCATTTGTCAGAGTCCGGCGGAGACTTCAACGCGTGTCAGTCCAGGAAAATGAACGTGACCGTGCAATGCTCGTCGCGGCGCGTTATTAAACAAGAATCTTTGATTTTGGCAGCTCGATCAAAAGTGGCTCTCAGCGTTTGACCTCGATCTGATTCGCCGTTAATAAATTCGTGGTAAATGTCGGAAATCCGGGAATTAAATGATTAACTAACAATTGGGTGATCTTAATGGATCGAGCGAGCGTAATAATTGCGGTAGATCAGTAACACAGCGTGTGCAACTGCTACAAAGAGATAAAGAGGAGTTTCAAGTTATTTCATTGCCTGCTCTCTCGCGCAAGTAGGATCTTTGGTACACTCGCGTCTCGTCGTCGTTCGCGACAGCAGCAGCCGCGCTGCGGGACGATCATTCTCTTTTTCTCTTCTCTACACTCGTGTGTGTATTCCATAAAACACATACGGCCTGCTGTTTTGTCATACGGCTCGATCGTCCCACGTGTTCGCTCCTCTCGATCATAATGCGGCAACACCAACTTTCCAACTATTCATTACGTGAATATGCTACATAACGCCTTTTTTTCTCCCGCGGCCAAACAAATCACGCGGCATCCTCGTACGAGAAACTGCTGCTCCAAAAGCGATATAAAAATTCTTTAATATTCACGCAAACTCCACTGTAGTCCGTGCGAACTAAATAAATGCTAACAGCTGTGAGTTTCGTACCAACGGTGAAAGCAAACTCTATCGCAATAGCTTTAAATGCACGTTTACGAGCAACGGCGATAAGTTTACTATACGTTTAGCTCGTCGTTAACGCACAGGTCGTAATTATTATAAAGTCACATCGTCGCAATTTTTGCAAGTTTCAGAAAAGATCGTAGAAACGATTGAAAATTCTGAATTTTTGAATGATTCAAATGCTTTGACGAATGAATTCAAATGTTAGTTAAAAGTGAATAGAAAACATTCATTTTTAATGAAAAAGCAGGAAATTTGACAAATTATCGATCTCACGTAATTGTTAGATTTGAAAATAGCGACGTCTCAGTTGTTTTTCGTTCATGAACGACTCGGGGAACAGCCAGAACCGAAAATATTCAAATTTGCCCGTTTACGAACAACGGCGATAAGTTCAGTACACGTTTAGCTCGTCGTTAACGCACAGATCGTAATTATTTTAAAGTCACATCGTCAATTTTTGCAAATTTCAGAAAAGATCGAAGCAACGATTGAAAATTCTGATTTTTTGAAAGATTCAAATGCTTTGACCAATGAATTCAAATTTTAGTTAAAAGTGAATAGAAAATATTCATTTTCAATGAAAAAGCAGGAAATTTGACAATTTATGGATCTCACGTAATTGTTAGATTTGCAAATAACGACGTCTCAGTTGTTTTTCGTTCATGAACGACTCGGGGAACAGCCAGAACCGAAAATATTCAAATTTGCCCGTTTACGAACAACGGCGATGAGTTCAGTACACGTTTAGCTCGTCGTTAACGCACAGATCGTAATTATTTTAAAGTTACATCGTCAATTTTTGCAAATTTCAGAAAAGATCGAAGCAACGATTGAAAATTCTGATTTTTGGAATGATTCAAATGCTTTGACGAATGAATTCAAATTTTAGTTAAAAGTGAATAGAAAATATTCATTTTCAATGAAAAAGCAGGAAATTTGACAATTTATCGATCTCACGTAATTGTTAGATTTGCAAATAACGACGTCTCATTTGTTTTTCGTTCATGAACGACTCGGGGAACAACCTGAACCGAAAATATTCAAATTTTCCCGCCAGAATGTTTGTTTAATATTAATGTAAAAAGTGCAACGTCAGTTGCATCGAGACTCACAGGGTTAGCGCAAAGTTAAAAGCGAGAATGAAGAGGACGTTCTCGTAACCTTAATACATACATTAAATGTGTGTAAATAGATGTACGCAGAAAGAATGGGACGTAAAAATATAAATATATATTTCTATATGAACGTGGCGATATATGAGGTTTAATAATTTTTGCATTGCGGCGAGACTTAAAAACGACTCGTGGTAAAATCGAGTTGCGGTATACGCGGGTCCTTATTGCCTCGTTACCTTGTCGCAACGTGGTCATGGCCCCGTCGGAGAGTGCCTGGTGGTCAGGAGCGACACACACACAGGCACACACATGCGTAATCCCCTTGCCCGCCCCTTAATCTCACTTTTACTTCTCACCCGTGCTCAATTACGATGGGAAAGACTGCAACAACGAATTTTTCGAGTCCTCGTTGAGGCGGGACTTTTAAACGCCAAGTGTGTGTGAGAGAGATTTTTCCGTGAGTGAAACGAACGCTCAGGGACGTTACTCTTCGTTCGGATGGAGAGCACCCGCAAGTTTTGCCGCCTGTAGCAATAGGTTTTTCCGAATTACGAGGCGGGGGGAGAAGGGAAGAGAAAAAAGAGGACAAAACGGAGAAAACAGCGACCGAATTGTGCCGCGCTTTATGCCGGTACCAAAATGGTGGTCGTGGAGCTCCCAAGGTCACGTGTCACGAGCCCAAGGAAAAAATTGGACTTTCTATATGGAGGGATTCACGGATCACGTAGGGGCCCAGCGTTCGATCATTACAGCGATGTATTGCGCAAAGGAAATTTGTCAATTGATGAGTGTTCAGCGAAAAGCCGAGTCTTCCTTTCTGTTTTCGAGTCGTCGCGTCATCGATTCGTTCTTTAATGGAAAATGATTTGCAACGAATGATTTTTAAGTCAAAATCGAGTACAACTTTTTTTTTTAATTAGAAAAAATTAAAGATTCCGATGATTTTTTCAATTTTTGCTTTTTTCTTCTCTACGATGTCGACGTTGATGTAAATATACGATAGTAACGAGTCTTACAAGTGGACACTGCGAGGCTTGCATTCAAAGAGAAAGGGAACCCCGCGTGAATGAATGGAATTTTCATATCGCTCGTAAAGATCGTGTTTCCAAGCGTTTATATTAAAGCTTTTTTATTAAATAATAAAATCAAAGGAGAAGCGAAACGAGAATGAAAACAGAAAAATTTGGAGCTTACGGTGGGTCCAGAAAAATCCTGAAAATTCACAGGCTCGATTATCCTTTATAGATTGGAACGAATGGCTGAAGAAAACGAGTCTGTGTTTTGTTGATTTTTGGCAATTCACTGCGCAAATGGGGAGAGAGCGAAGAAACGATCGGTTACGGTGAAAAATTTATAAACAAGAATGTTATTGTGAAAAGCATTTGGAAAAAAAATGTTGGCACGAGAATTGCGTTAAGTAGCGATGTTTGTTTTGAAATTTTGCAAATTCCTGTCTCACCTTGGCTCGGAAATAAAAAAACAGAAACTATTTATTCGCTGCCCGGTTCTCGACACTCGATCGTGTTTTTTAAATCGTTACCCCGACATTCGCACTCTCGAGAGAAAGAGCGCACGTTTTTTCGTCTAGCACCGATTCGCGGAAACTGCGTTTCAGGAGCTCGAACAACGGCACGAAAAGCTGGATAACCGATGAGAAGACCGGAGAACATTTATTCGGTTTATTATGCGCAAGCGCGATCCTCCCACTTCCTCTTTTTCATCGCTACACACGACCAGAGCTTCGATCTTGCTTTGCCCCACTGCCTTTTCCCTCTTCCTCGACCTCTCGCAACACACGAGCTCCGTGCGCCTTTTTTTCTCTTCTCCTCTTCGTGTCCTGCCTCTTTTTTTTCTTTTATCTTCTTTTCTTCCTTTTTCACGTTGTACGTAATGCCCGCTGGGACTTACGAGATTACCAGTTTTGTGTGTGAGATCCAAACATTTAAATCGTTCCCTCGATACACTTTTGTTCTTATCTCCATTATATTAGCGCACTCTGGCCCTCCATGAACATCAAACAGGGATTAGAAACCGCATAGACTCACGCACGTTCCTTTCCAATTTCTCTTCATCCTTTTTTCAAAATTTTGAGCCCTACGGGGCCATCCGTGTGCCCGGAAAAACTCGTTCAAAGATTCGCTTACAGTCGACACTTTGGCAGCCACGAATTCGAAAACGTTTGAAACGTCGACTTGAGACCTTGAAAAATTACATTCGAGGCTTCGGAGTTTATTGCAAAAGAATGAAAATCCGATTTTCTCCCTCGCACGATCGATCACAGTGTCTCAAAGAAATCTTCAAAAATGTATTTTAATATTTGAGAAAAATTTCGATTACTGTAAATTTCCAGGGCGAATTTATACTGGAGAAGATTCTTCGCAACGATGACTCGAAAAACGTTCAGAGAAGAACTCGTTGAGACTGAAAGTGAAGAAATTCCATGCAAAAGTCGGTTTTTTTTTGGATTTGCGAATATTTTTGGAGTTTATTCCGAATCAGAGGAGAATTTTATGCAAAACTTGGTTCGGAAATGGCCCGATGAAAAAATCCAATGAGAATCATTATTTTTTTTCCCAGAGTGAAAATCAAATTGTCCCTGTTGCTCGTTCTCCCTGCAGAATAAAAATGTTTCTAACTATCAAGCGAAATTATTGTCTCATGACGTTCATCATTTGTATGCAAGACTGATGCTTCGTCCTCGGCAGCACGTGTGCAGTCAACACACCATAGGACAATGGAGAGACGCATGGAGAGAGCACATTTCGAATCAAAATGTTCTCGACGCTCGATCGTTGACGCACTCTCATAAAAACTCCTTAAACAGTGAATTATTTATACACGCTCCGGGCTCGACATCCGTCGATTGAATAATCCGTTTGAGTTTGATTTTCGTAGCAGAAATTCCCGAAAATTCGAGAGAACTTCTTTTTTTCAAGTTTCTGTCGAATGCGAGACTCGTGACCAGAAAGAATTTTTTAAATAATTCGATTTTACGGTTTCAATCAGTTTATCGCAACATCGTGGTCGCTTTTGAAAAATCTGGAAGAAATTTTTCCTTCTCGATCTGTAGAACGTTCCGGGGGAAAAAAATCGAAAGTTTCAAATTGATTGGGTGCAGAAAAAATTGAGCGGAAATGGAATTCTTAAGGACGAATAAAAATGCCGGAAATATTATAAATAAAAGTGTTTTATAATAATCGAATGAATATACAGAAGGAATTCTCAATATATAGTTGGTCGATGTACAAAATGATGGATAATACCGACAAGTATCGATGAATATTATCAACGTAAATGGGAATCTTATGGTGTATTGCGAATTTACGTTTCACTGGAACCGTTGATGGAAGTTTGCTGGTTGAGTTGGTTGGGCGGTGGAATAAACCATGCCCTGTGGTTGTTGATGAGTCATCGCGTGGCTCTGGTGTTGATGGAATTCGGGAGCCCCATGTGGACCGTTGAGTCTCACTCGTTTGGGGTTTTGTCCATGATTGTGTTCGCTGTTTCCTTGCTGCGGTTGATTCTGTTGCTAATTTCCAAGAAAAACGAATGAGAATTTTATCAATCGAAGAAAAAACAAGGAGGAAGCGACGAGAAGACAATAATAATTACCGTTTGTTGCTGATTTTGGCGAGCCTTGTTTTCAGTCTTTTCTTCTGTATCGTCGTCCGTGAGGAACTCTCTTTTCGGATACGGTATTGGACAACCGGCAAAAATGCTAAAAACAGTAAAAACAGAAAATCTCGTTATTTTTATTCTTCATTTCGGATGATGCTGAATTTTGCAACGTTGGAATGCATCGAAAAATATTGAATTTTATTCAAGATTCGTTCAATTTTTAATGTCATCCAAATTTTTCGAGCCGATATGCTTTTCGGGTGGCAAAAATCGATCATTTTATCATCCTAATTACATCCTGCACTCGAATAATTATTTTTGTCAACGATAAAAACGAATTTCGTTGCATTCCAACGACGCAAACTTCATGACTCTGAAGTTTGCAACGTTGAGATTCAACGAAAAACATTTTTTCCATTGATTATTTATTGAATTTTGAAAATCGTCGCGATTTTTCGAGTCGATTGAGTTTTTTGGTCGTGAGAGAGAATCGTTTTATTGGCCGGACCAAATATTCAATAGTAATTATTGGCTCTGCTGAAGAAATAACAGAATTTCGTTGCATTCCAACGATGCAAACTTCAGGATCATAAACAATAAAATGTCTGTGAATCGTACTCCTGTGTCGGAAGCGGTTCTTCTTGGAAATATGCATCCTGCATCGAGTGTTCCGAAGTTATTCGTTTGTTCGGATCCATCATGAGTAATTTTTGCAACTTGAATCAAAAAGATAAAAAATCAAAATAATTTGAATTCCACTGCATAATTGAATATCTTGATTAATTTTTTCTTCACGTATCAAAAATTGCTTGCAACTGGTTGTCGTTTGAGATACTCACTAAATTGAATGCCTTGCTGTCGGGTTTGATTTTATGGCGTTCCATGTATTTCGTCAGCGAACAGTTGGCGTAACTGATACAAGAAAATGATGAATATCAAACAATCCGAGACGGAGGTGAAGGTTTATTCACCTCATAATTCAAATTCACAACTTACTTCGATCTTTTAAAGTCTTTCTGGAGAGTCGGATGTTCCGGCATCTTTTTAATGTCCTCCCAATCCTTCTCCAGTGGAAAACCCATGACGTTGAATATCCTGAACAGAATCGTAATAAATTTGACGGTTAACCGCATCGCATGTTTTCTCCTGAGACGAATTAATTGCTTTTTTAATTACCGATCCAGTTGATCGTGATGATACGGGTTGCTAGTTTTTATGTCTTCTTGCCTACAGTGAAATATTGGCTCGGAGGTGAGCAGCTCTGCGAAAATACAGCCGATCGCCCATATGTCTGTGGGGAGGACGAAAATGTTCAAGAATTTTAAGCAACGACGTCGCACGACGTTTTTATTTAATTATTTTATTAAATTATTGATTAAATTAAATGTATCGATATTTATTTAAAAAAATACAACGTACCGATGGCTTTTGTGTAATGCCGAGCACCCAAGAGTAATTCTGGGGCTCTGTACCAAAACGTTACGACTACGGGGTCCAAATCAGCCAATGGTTTCAGCGGAGCATTGAACAAACGCGCAAAACCCATGTCAGCTATTTTCACACGCCCTCTCTCGTTCCCTTCACCCATTACTAATATATTGGCTGGTTTCTAGGAGAGAAAATATTCTTTTATTGCTAGATTCTTCAGTGAATTGGCCGTTTGTAGGCGCGGATATTTTTATTTACCAAATCTCTGTGGAGAACCCAGTTGGAATGTAAATAGTGAATGCCATCGAGAATTTGGTACAGTAACGATTTTACCATGCCTTTAGGAACCATCACAGGCTTTTTATTGGCTTTCGCAGATCTGTGGAATTTTATGATGTGCTGGGGATACAAAAAAAATATTATTCAGCCACGAATCTCTCAAACTGGCTGACAGTGTCGAGTCTCACAAGAAATTGAAAAAATATTGCAGAATTTCGATTTTCACAAATTCCGGAGTCCCGCCGATTCAATATTAGCCGAAATAAATTTTCAAAATCCAAAAAAACAGTCTCAAAACAAAATTTTCTCGCGATATCGTGAATGAAAACAAGAATTTTTTGTTTTTCTTCACAAATTCATTCACGTTCCTCGATTTATTGACTCGTTGCCGTCTTCGTTATTGCGGAAAAACTGTTTTACGTACCCAAAGATCGTGTTCAGCGAAATCAAACAGTAGCCACACTTTGCGATCGTTGTGGGAGAGAAAAACTCGTATGAGGGTGATGACGTTGATATGCTTCAGTTCCCTAAGTAACTGAAAATGTCAGGACCACATTAATGACGTTGAACCATATTTTTCGAGCCTGCCAAGTCGGTTATAAACTTAACCCTTCGTGGTCACACTTCCGCCACCGATCTCGGTGGTCACACTGGGTCGATTCTACCCAGTCCATTTTCGAACCCGTATTGTGACCAATCTATCGGCCCGAAAATTCTCAAAAAATTACTAAACAACCCTTGGACATTCCAGTTTAGATACGAAAAACTTTCCTGAAAGAAATCCAAGGCTAACATATTTTTTTAAATGCAAAATGAAGAAAAAAAACAGGAAAAAAAAGTTTTTTCATTAAAATAATCGTCACTTTGTGGATTTTCAATATTTTTGCCTAAAATTTGGACCTGATATTCATCAGATCTGGTTGTTTTGTGAAATAAATAGGAGGATAGCGCGCGTTTGAAAAAACATATTAATTCCGTTATTGGAAGTGGGTCGATTTCGGAGTGGATGTTAGAGACTTAGCGTTAGCGTCGGTAATACTTATCGCCGTCAACGCGCAATGGACACTACAAACTGTCGTTAAATGACGATTACAGCCCCATTAATTACCGGAAACTAGGAGATATGTACGTCACAAGTTGGCCACTGGGTGGATTTTGCCCACAGTGACCACGAAGGGTTAAAAAAAGTATGAATAACTCGTGACTAGAAAAAACTGAGACTCACCGCGATTTCCCTGCAAGCTGACATGGACAGCCCAGTCCCTTCGATCTGCTTGAGCCCAAAGTCTTTAGTGTCCGGACGTGATTTCAATTCGCTGTCAGGTACACTAAAAAATTACAACAATGATG
Source organism: Diadegma fenestrale (assembly GCA_037043255.1). NCBI lineage: Eukaryota > Metazoa > Arthropoda > Insecta > Hymenoptera > Ichneumonidae > Diadegma > Diadegma fenestrale. Next base: position 3,812,894 of record CM073316.1, read on the forward strand.
CCGATTGTTTGGACTCCAACGTTACGATTTTATCTCGGGAGGATCGCGATGTTTTTTTGATTTTGGGAGCAAAGATAAAAATGGTTTTTCTCTTTCGATCGAAATTCCAGGATTTTTGGGGTTGATGTGGTATTATTTAAGCCTCTCCAGGCGAAATAGTGGAAAAACCTTCGAAAACTAACCCCTCTTTTCGTCTAGCTTTGTAGACGTGTCCGTAAGTACCTCTCCCGACTTTGCATCCTTCAAATTCGAAGAGATCCTCGACCTTGGTCCGATCCTTCTGGGTCTTCATTTTAAATTCGTAATCCATCATGTTTAAAGTTTATTAATTGTTATTATCAACTGTGAAGAAACATAGTAGAGGTTCGAATGTCAGGTTCAATCGTTTCAATCGAGGATTCACCATGAAAAACCTAACCTGCACGCACCGGAATAAATTTTCCTCACAACACAATCGAGAATCACTGACATTTGTTGGTTAAATTACTGATTCGTTGGTTATATTACCGCGATCGTGAGCAGACGTTAGTGCAGGAATGTGGCCAATTAATTAGATACGTCATCGAGTTAATCAACTAATAATCGATTAATTCCATCGCGATTGAAATGAGAACGTTGCAATTTTCATACTTTTCTCCAGCGTAACTCGCAATCCGATAATTATATGTGTCCTTGAAATTTTTCACACCAGCTGTTGTTACTTGACCGTTAATGAACGAAGCGCGAAAATCTCGTTACTTTTCCGATGAAAAATAAATCCTGAGATTTCTGCGTGCGATGTAATTTGCAAAAACTTATGCATCGTGCGAATTTAGAATGATACCGAATAAAGAGAGTTAGACGAGAATCAGCAACGAATTTCTACGTCGCGATCAAACGATATTGTCACGAAAAATGTTTATTAGGTTACTGAACTTTCCATGAGGAATATATAAAGGTGTACTCGGCGCGATCCGCGACTATAAAACGTCCGGTTATGCGCGCATCGGTCTCGTATTTTTGTCGTGAAAGTTTATATTTTTTTGTGGATCGTGTGCTTGAAAATGTTGATTCGCACGATTAGAGTGTAACGAAATATTGAACTTTGGAATAAATCGGTGAATTATGAAAAAAATATCTCTCCGGGAAAAAATGATTGAAAATATCTTCGAGATTCGTCATAACAATTTATAGTTTTTACTCGCGCGCGATTATATTATTGAGTTTCTCCAAGACGTCACTTTTGTTTCTTGTTTCTTCGCAATTCTTCGTACTCTGCTGTAAATATGTTTTCCATTCTCACCGATTACACGAAAACGATTGAAAATATTATCGGTAAATATTCTGCTCAAACGTTATGTATGTGACTCGCGTGTGCACGACGATTTTTAGGTCAAGTCCTAATAACCTTGGCTAATGTCAAATCCAACATATCGTGATTACAACAACACACGATTTTTATTCCCGAAACAAACAATTTTAGCCCATATTTCGAAAAATCTTGAAATTGTTCAGTCGATTCTTCGTATTTTGGTGAAATCTGCTCGATAAATAAAATCGATTAAAAATTATGTAAAAAATAATAAATAATTATTTTTTCGATCCAGGACGGTCATTTTCTGGGTCAAAAATCCATTGATTTTGAGTCTACGCGTTCGTTTTGGCTTTTTTTACGATCGTGCCGAGGCAAAACGAGCGTAAAGTTTTTTTGATTGTTTTTGGACATCTAAATGTTTGGGTCAACAAATTTTTCAACAATTTCAGTGGATTACATCGACGTGGACTTTACTCTTTGGCTATCATGGTTGTTGATGCCGCTCCTAGTCACATTTCTACTTCCTCTGGTTATTGTTGTACTTTTATACGTAACGGCATTGATATTGTATATTTACAGATTGCACAGGTGAGTGAAAATCTTTGAAATTCACGAAACACTAAACTTTGTTGAAAAAATTGAAATTTTCATTTGCGAAAATGTTGTAAAATATCAGAAATACCGTTTTTTCTTACGCCATGTTTTGCGAGAGAGAAATTCTTGAATTTTCGTTTTCAGAGCCAATCTGAGGCGAGCCTACGGCACGGATTGGAAAAACGCAGCGCGAAGTCTAGTCGCCGCAGTCTGGGATGCGCACGGCTGGATTTTTCACGGTGCGGGAAGATTTTTCTTTGCGAGGAATTTCTCGGTCAAGTTTGTTATAATTCTGCGTGTTTTTTTCTGGGTAAACACAACAGGCTACGAAGTTTCGGGGTTGGAAAACATTCCTAAGGATGAAGCAGTATTGTTCGTCTATTATCATGGGGCGATTCCCATCGATCTTTATTATTTCATCTCCAAAGTTTTCCTCACGAATACGAGACTCATCCACACGGTGGCTGATCGGTTTCTCTTCAAGATTCCTGGATGGGGCATCATTTCCAACGTGCTCAAAGTCATACCCGGCACGGTGCAGACGTGTTCAGTTATTTTGAAAGAAGGCAATATGCTCGCCATCTCACCCGGCGGTGTATACGAAGCGCAATTCGGAGATTGTTACTACAGACTCATGTGGAAAAAGAGATTGGGCTTTGCCAAAGTAGCCCAGGATGCAAAAGTGGTTTGTAATTTTCAATAATCCTCGAATTCTTCAAATATTCCGCTAAAAACATTCCGTTAATGTTTTTTCAGTCGCTCATGTTTTTTTTTCATTAACACCGCCAAGAAATTTAATGCTGACGTCGATTTTGTCTACATTTTTCCATTTCTTCCCGAATTAAAAAAAGTTTCTGTAGATTCGAACTCGATGAACTTGATTCCATGATCAAATCGTAATTTTTAATTAACCTTGAATCATAATTACCCAATTACTGAGAGAATTATTACATACTTATATATATATACATAATTATTAATAATATATAATTATATATTATAATTATATTGATTATTAATTATGAATATCTTTGAAATTATAATTATAATTATAATTATTTAATAAAATTAATTTAAATTAATTTTATTTTTAATTTTGATAATTATTTAATAATTGTAATTATAATTATAATTAATATAATTATATATAATTATTATATAATTATATATAAAAATTACTGAGAGAAATCTCGTTCCTTAATTTTATTTCAGGCGCAGCAATAATTGGACAATTTACAAGTTTTTAAAACACTTGCGAGATTGCTAATAATAATCATTGATGAATTATTCTCTCTAATTTTGATTTCAGTGCATAATTCCAATTTTCACCAAAAATCTTAGAGAAGCATTTAGAACTGTAAGTTGGGGGAGGAGAATATGGCTGAGATTGTACGCAGCAACGAGATTTCCTCTCGTTCCGATATACGGAGGTTTTCCAGTGAAACTTAAAACTTACGTGGGCAAGCCAATACCTTACGATGGGGCTCTCACTCCTGAACAGTTACAAATAAAGGTTGAAAAAAACGTTTATATTTTCTATTAATTGACTCGTGGCAATGGTTTCTTTTTTGGAGCAAAATTATTCTTAAAATTCGTATTTTTCTTGTCCTCAGGTTGCTTCCGCGCTCGAAGATCTTATAAAAGAGCATCAGACACTGCCCGGAAGCATAACGCGAGCTCTGCTCGAACGAATTTATGATCCGAGTGTCTCCAAACGCGTTTAGTTCGCATAATTTATTTCTCCCTGGAATATTGAACAGCAAAAACAATTCCCATGATACTCGAATAATGAAAAATAGATTTATCTCTTCAAATATTCATGCTTATGAGAAAAACTTGAAATCATGACATAACGAATTTAACGTTTCTCATTGTTACGTCGTTATCGAGAGTTCGAGGAGGCCTGAGAGGTGACTTGAGTCAAGGATAACGATGACACCTGAAAACTCATTTTTCTTTTTTTGTATTCTTTGTTAATATAGTGAGAATCGTACGTGAACATTCCTTGCTAGAATCTGTAAATTATTTATGGGTTGCGAAGGGCTGAAGTGCAAAAAAAAATCACCCAAACATTCCAACAGGAATTTTTTTATACGTGGCTTTTCAGAACCCGTGATTATTGATATTGCGTTACTCATTAAAATGATTATTAATTTATACGAAAATGTGTACCTGGGGAAATTTTAAATTTCACATTTAGCGAAAATCTCATTTTTTTAAATGATTATTTATTCATTTTTTGATAATCGTAAACTTACGTCCATGAGAATGTAACTCGCGTAAAAATTAGGGTTTGCAGTCACTTCGTTAGAAATCGAGGATCATAAAAATTCAAAAACAAACAACACAATGATTTGGAATAACTCGATTTTATTCCACTCTGGAATTTATGTAATGAGATCGAGATTCCCTTAATTTTTGCTACCAGTACTTAGAAAATGGAAAAAAAAGACTTTAACGTTATATTAATTGTTTTTATACCCATGTGTTTTTTTAAGAAAATAAAAATCTGTTGTTTTAAAAACTGCGCTTTCCAATTGTCGACGAAAATGATTTGTAAACGATTTGTAAATCAATTCAATCTGATTCAATTTTCCTTGTTGATTTATCGACTGAGATGTTGCCTTCCCAATTTCCTGCTCAGTTTACCCTGTCGCGTGTAGCAATTATAATTATTTGGGTCACCGCAAGTTGTATGGCGAACTGTCGGCTCCGCAGTCGATTTATTGGCGTCCAAAGTTCGAATTTCAACCCTTTTGGCCACTAGACTGGCGTCATTTTATTCTCAGTCTCACAATTTTATTTGCACATGGAAAAGTTAAGCATTGAAAATGTTTCCGATGTTTGAAAATCGAATTCCGTGACTGGAAGGCGCAATTCGAGGATTTGGGGGACTGTGAACCGGATATGAAAGATTTTTCATTACGGAATATTGGGGCGAAAGGAAATTCTGTCGACGCAGTGCTTTATTGGACTATATCGATGAGGCAACATGAAAAATCATTTTCTTCTCCTGATATAGTCGCAAAACCGTATTTTTTCTTGCTGTTCTCGGATGTTCCGATGTTATTTCGTTTCGGAACATTAATTGTGCATAGCGCAGGTAAATTTTGATTTGTGCCTGACCCCAATCCTTTATTACGAGCCAGATAAATCTTTTTTTTCAATTCTGTAACGAATGTTTTCCAGTTTTCGTGAAGGGTATAGAATTCTTTCGAAAGTGGGATTCCAAAAGTGCGCCAATACAAATGCAGCGGTAGGCGCGGACGCGCAGGTACAAACGCACCGGGGGATCGGCGCGGTCGCTGTTCGGTTCGGTCGGTTACCCAACCGGAAATACGATTATACAATAGCGATCCTGGCGGTGGCTTTTCCAGTTGAATTTTCTTTTTCATCGTGTGCGTGTGTGCGTGTGGCTCTCCCAACCCGCAACCACATTTTTTTAGCAAGCCGCATTTCGGTCGCATCCTCTTGGAGGTATAGATTCCGATTTCGCTCACGCTATTTCCAACGTATATCTATACAAGTATACAGACTTTTTTTCCTCGCAATAAATAAATTGCCGAATAAATACACGAGTTGGAACTAGAATCAAATTTTCGAACGATTCCTTGACACTTTGCACGAACTTCTCATCGTTTTCTATACTCTCTCGTAATCGGATTCCTTGTGAATTTGTTATTTTCGCAGAAAAGTACAATAAGCAGCAATGGGCGTGGATGTAGAAGTTATTCGGTCCGGAGACGGTAATTATATTAATTCAAATATTAACATCATTTTTTCATCATCGCACTCGATATTCCTCTCTCGTCGAAACAGACTCGAGCCATCACGTTCTCTGTTGCATGTTTCTCGTCATTTTCCTACGCCAAAGTACGCGTTCGAAAAAGTTTCGCCCGTTTCCTCGCTTAACCTCAAAATCCCTCGTATTTGTTGACCATAAAACTTTCGCATTTGCAAAGTCGACGGAGTCGTTAAAATTGATCGTTTCTCCTTGTGCAGGACAAACCTATCCGAAAACGGGACAAACCGTCGTCGTTCATTACACAGGTAAGTGCAAAGTTGCTTCTTGATCGTAATAAATTCGAGCATTTTCGTATTTAAAAAAAAAATCGATTGTTTTCACCTTCAACTTTTTCGATCGTACATCGTTGAATTTTCTCTCCCGAGCGTCAATTTTTATTTTCGTTATAAAATAAAATATTCCGCATCCAGGCACTTTGGAGAGCGGGAAGAAATTCGATTCCAGCAGAGACCGTGGCGTTCCTTTCAAGTTCAAAATCGGCAAGGGCGAAGTCATCAAAGGCTGGGATCAGGGCGTAGCGCAAATGTGCGTCGGCGAGCGATCCCGTCTCACCTGCTCCCCCGACTTTGCCTACGGCAGTCGAGGCCACCCTGGAATATATCCTTTACTGCTATTTTAATTTTTTTCCAAAATTTCGTTTTTCTATGTTCTCAACTAGCCACGACTGACATTTCATGATCCTGAAGTTTCTATTGTTGGAATGCAACGAAATTCTGTTATTTCTTCAGCAGAGCCAATAATTATTATCGAATATTTGGTCCGGCCAATAAAACGATTCTCTCTTGCGACCAAAAAACTCAATCGACTCGAAAAATCGCCACGAATTTCAAAATTCAATAAATAATCGATAGAAAAAATGTTTTTTGTTGAATCTCAACGTTGCAAACTTCAGAGTCATCGTCCTCTCCATTTTAGCTGAGAGGACGAATGAGGCAAGAGAAAAGAGAAAATTCCCATTTGTTCGTTTAGTCTTGAATAGTTTTTTCTCTTTTTTTTCTCTTTGGCTCCGAGCCTGACACTGCCAAAAATTGGGCGGACGCGAAAAATTTCCATGAATTTGAAAATTACAGGAAAATCGCCTCAAATTTAACAATAAAAAGAGAAAAAAAACATCGGAAAACGTAACGTAACGGAAACTTTTGTTTATTTTGATGAAATATCAAAATTTTGGTGCAGAATTAATCGAATGAATTGGAGAATTTTTGAAAAATTCACGTATGAGAAAATGGAGGCAAAGTAATCGTTAGACTCCTTGACAAAAACACACTATCCCGCCAAATTCTGTTCTGATCTTCGACGTGGAGCTGCTGAAGGTTGAGCCATGAAAACTGTGCGCGAAAGTCAACAAACTGACCAAACAACGTGCATTTAGAAGAAGCGGAAAAAGAAGAAACGAAGAAAAAGAAAAAACTGAATGGCTTGCGAAAAATCCTCACTCGAGTGACTAAAAACCTTTGATTTTTATAAATCACTACAAAACGGCACAATGTACACATGGAAACTTGATTCAATCGCTCGTTTCTTTCACGGAGTTAACAAAATATCGAACAAGCAACGGAACAAAAACGTACATTTTTCACCCCCTTTTTAATCATGTTTCTCACTCTTAATATAAAATTTAAGACTTCAACTTTTCTCAAATTCATTCCTCTTTTCGATACGTCGTTTTTATATGAATATATAGGCAAATATTGTACTCGAAACGTTATCATGTATCTCACACCCTTGAACTTTTCGTAGAATTTGTTTTTTTCGTCTTGATACACTGAGCGATTGAATTGCAGCAATAATTAAATATCAAAAACACACGTCATATTTGCATTTGTTGTATTTTACCCGACAATGAAAAAAATCCTTTATCTTTATGTAAACAAAACCTCGTGTCGGTCATGCGATGACAACTTATCGCAGATTTTCCTTCTAAGAAGCCAAACAAATTGACCTATCGCCGCTCCTTTTATTGCTTTCTACACACGGATTAGAATTCGTACAAGTTGCGGTTTGAGCTACGAGAGAATTCCCTAAAAATTCTCATTTTTATTCAAATTTCAAAGCCTTGAAATTGTCTGGTTTTAAAAAATTGGAATTTACCGATTTTTTATTGTCGAAATTTCCTCGATGTTTCGTTGAGTCTGAACAGAAATCTTTGGAGAGCCGAATTAACGTGTTGAACCGAATTTGTGTGCAAAAACTGCTCGAATTTCGATACGTTTTTAAAAAATTTCCTGCAAATTTCAAGTTTTGAGATTGAAAACTGGAATAATGTGGGGTATGGGGAGTTTCCGGGTAAAATTATTCTCATGTTACGATTTATCGATAGCGCATCGACGTTTTATCGAACAATATTTATTGCTTTATTCACGTAAACCTAATTTTGTCAAATTAATGATTAAACGTTGATCGAATGTCCTCGGCGGACTTTATTATAAAATAATCCACAAAAGCAGTAAACAATAAATAAACGCAACACTTGAGACCTTGTCTATGACTAAAAAATCACATAAATATAAAAATACAACTGCGCTTTTACTTGTGTGCAGTAACGATCCAGACACAGCGAATGTGAAAGGAAAAATCCCATTGATCGGGCGTGTTGGTTCATTTTCGAAGATAATTGTACAAGTTGTTCGAAAACCAACGATCGTAACTCATAAACTTAAGTTTAGGACCGAAAAACGAGCCGGAAAATGTCGCAACATTTTGTTTGTATCAATATGCCGTATATCTCCGAAACGGTTAGAGATAGAGCAAAACACCAGAGGACCAATTGTGTAGAGCGTCAATTTTTCTACAAAAAAGTCCTGAACCCCATTTCTCGATTTTCAGGCATTTGGCTCTGAGAGCGGATTAAAGAGCTGATCCAAAAAACGTTCGCTTTGGGCTTGAAAAACTCTCTCCCAGACCTGAAATACTGAAGATAAGGACAATGTCGTCAGGAGCTTTTTTGTCGCGCATTCGATGCTCTACAATATTGCTTTCATGTACTTTTGCTCTATCTCCCACGGTTTAGACAGTATGTCGAGAGAAAAGCGTGTATCGAATTCTTACAGTTGAAACTTTTCGGTTCTAAACTTATGTTTACATTTTTAATACGTGAGATATTTTCTCTATACAAATATACGTCGCTAAACACGACAATATCTTCAACGATTATTTAGTAAACGAATAATTCGGGAAAGTGTAGTTCGTACGATGGTATTTGACTGGGTTTCGAATCGATCGGTTGGATTCCTTGCTGCGATATATTTCTCGTTTCGATCGTCAGTGAGTTGAATATATCCGACAATTTCGTCTGCAATACATCGTGCTGTGGAAGAAAACGCCATTAATTTATTCAAACGTGACAATTAGACGAGATTCCGAGTCTACACTTTTCTCATTCGCGAAAAATTTATCAGAAACTTGATTATACGTGAATTTTTTAGTTTTCGTTTCAATTTTAAACTTGAAATTGGAATTTTTACCTTTGGTTGGGTTTTTGTGACGAGATCTTGGAACGGCGCGTTCCTGAAACACTCGGAGAGTTCGACCCGTTTTTCTTCGACCTGAATTTGGTTGTTGTTACATTCCGTCAAAATTCTCTTCATACTGTCGAAAGTCAATTCCTCTCCCGGTAATTTCTGAACACGAGAAAAAAAATCGAATCAATGATTTTTAATTAGCGGAAAATAAGGATGAAATAATGAGGCTTGAGAAGAAAAATTTGGGCCGGCGAGATTGATTATGGAATTGGGAAAAAAATCGACCACTTTTCTTAGCCAAAAGTGGAAAATTAGTTTTTGGGGATTTCTGGTGAGCAAACTAACTGGACAGTTGTCGAAAAAAACGTGAATTTTCGGGCCAATCGAGGAGCTGCTAAGTTTCATATTGTTCGACGAATGGGCCAGATCCCAATTAAGAAATTTCTCGGTATCCCAGAGCTTGAGAACCTGCAGGGTGTGCGGAAAAGATTGAAAAAGCAGGATCGTGGTTTTTATTAGGGAAAAAATAAAGAGAACGCAGTTGAAAAAATACTTTTTGAACTCCAGGCGAAGATCCACCGCTGTCAAGTTCCGTATTTCCGGTGTTGATATCCGCCATGGAACTGCGACCTGCGCTGTCCACCCAGGAATGTCTGTAAATCGAGCAAACGAAAAAAAATGAAAATTCAAACAAAAAATAGCGTCCTGGAGAAAAATTCGCAGCAAGTTTGCCTCTGGGACATGAGAAATTTTAAAAATTCGCTATTTCACGCGAAATCTCAAGAAAATAAAAAAAAATGAAATTTTCAATAATTTTTTCAAAATAATTGCCACTGAAATGATCGGATTGAAACCGATTTTGACGGATTTTCCATTATTTTACCGAGTTGAAAATTTTGCTCATTACTGTTTTGTATTTTGAAAGATTTGAAAACGGTAAAATCGCATCAAAATGCAATTTAGCATGAAAAAATACAAAATTTTGATAAAATTCTTATGAACGCGTGAGAAATGAGTAAAAATACCGATGCTGTAATGAACTGCTGCTGTAGCCCGAGCCTTGTTGGAATTTGCCAGTATCGAGTCCAGCGCCTTTGAGGCATTCGGTAACAGTAGCTTGGTCGATCAATAGAGCGGGTGAGAAGCGGCTGGGCAAGTCGCTGTCGTAGTTTTTCCTCAACGGTGGTAAAAGATGACTCGCTTCTTTGCGACGCGCTTCGACTATTTTGTTGGCGTAATCCATCAAGGAGGTGATGCTGCAGACGTAAGATATGAGGACGAGAAGACTCACGACGATAGCGTGTAAATTGAATTTGAGAGACGGTGTTATTTGGCCGCTCGTAAGGGCAAGGTCCTGGAGGCTGAGGACCAATCGCAACTGTTCGAGAACAGTCTCTTCCGATGCTAATTCCACTGCCAAAAGGGCGAGGGTTGTGTAAATTGCTTTTATATTGTCAACGGTATTGCTCGGCAATTCTAACGACTCGTAGAGCGCCAAATATATTTCAGGGCCGTGTTTACGGATGAAAATCAAATCGGGACGCGACGATTTCTCGATCGCGAGGTCCAGCTCCGACATGTTGACTCTGGAACCGCAAAAAAATAAATTATGATGCGCGATTTCGTTTGGAACTTTATGGTCATCGGAATGGGAAAAGTTTCAATTTTTATGGCGAATAATACTCACGAGGGAACAGCCAATTTGTCGATATTACGATGCCTGTCGATTAGTGTGTGGAAGATTTTCTGAACCAAGAGTCTCATCTCGGCGTCCGGTGCGAGAGACATTCGCAACAGAGGCTCCAAGAAACTCGGTGGGAATGTCGTGTTCAAATGTATCGTTTGGTATTTCGTGCCAACCTGAAAATACAAAATAATTAAACTCTCGACTCAACGGATTGAAAGATTGAAATGATTTTGCTCGTGATCTCGAGACTTGTGCCTCCAGAATGAAAATAAACCGACGGAGTTGGTCCAGCTTCACAATAATCATGATTTTTGCGACTGCGATGGGTTTGACAGAGCCAGGGAAAAAGCAACAAACTAATATCAGCTTTACCTTCAAAAGTGATTTGAGGAGAATACTTTGCAGCAATACATCTCCTTTGCCCACAGAAACAATACGATCGGGTTGACTGTACGGAACTTTGCTCATGATGAACATCATTATTTCAATCTTTTGATAATCCGGAAGGTGATTAGCGAACTCTCCCAGAGCATTGATTAGAGCTTCCTGATATAATTGTTCGTCGTTGCTTGAATACTGATTCGTCGTTACGCTGATACGCAGATGAGACAGCAAGGAATTTATTATTTCGAGTACCGAGGGCCCTGCAAAGTTTGTTAATGAATAAAAATTCAATTGCTTCACCAAAGTTCGGTCGGTCTGGAATTTTCAAAAATTCCTCAAAATTACATCCGTTTGACCGAATAAAGACGATGTTGAAGTTTCCATCGTTGGAATGCAACGAAATTTTCTCTTTTCTTGTCATAATTGCTCATAATTCTTACTCAACATTCCATCCGGACAATGAAGGAATCTTTTTTTAGCATCCAAACACAAAATTGGTTCGAATTTCGTCATGGTTTTTTAAATTCAACAAAAAATGAATAGAAAAGAAATTTTTCGATGGACTTCAACGTCGCGAACTTCATATTAATCTAAAATTCGTAGCAGACGATTTATGGACGAAACTCACCCACGCTCTCGCCAGCTGCAATGGATATTATTTTCGATAAAGTATCCGCTATGCTCGTTCGTATTTTCGGAGAAGATTTCGAGTGATCGTCCAGATGCGTCATCAATGCTTCGACGACCGTGTACGAATATTGCGACTGGGAAAAAGTTCCACTCAAAATTAGTATCGTCGAATGATTTCCAGTGCATAAAACGTCGCTTTCTTCAATTCCGTACTCACTTGAATGGAGAACATGATGATCCTGAACGTGTGAATCGCGAAGAAATTGGGAACCCACAATTGGTGATTGTCGAGATGCCTGAAATCGAGAAATTCCCAAATTGAACATCGTTGATCATAAAAGAACTGGAAATTGTTCGATTCGAGAGTTTTTCTTCGTTTACCTCAATACCGGTCTTATGACACAACGGATATGACCGAAAGACGCACGTCCGACAAGTTCGCGCATGCAAGTTTCCGCAAACTGAGGAGGATCCGATCTTTCCTCCGTTGGACTTTCGGGTGTGGCGTCTTCTTTGCCGGCATACCTGACGAAAATGAAGATTGAAAAACGCACATTCGGATTGGTCAGGACAAAAAATTTTTTGGAGCCAAGATTTTCGTTTTCCTTTTTCTATACTCACATGGCATTTTGCATGTTGTACAGTAACGACGGCACGATTTTGTCCATGTGTACGGGTTCCCAAATGTTCTCCACCAAATCATCGGAAAGAGTTTTCCTTACGACACCCTAAATACGAAGAACAAAAGAGAACAACGATTTGGTGATGTGTGTTTAGGATGATCGTGAAGTTTCTATCGTTGGAATGCAACAAAATTCTGTTATTTCTTCAGCAGAGCCAATAATTATTATTGAATATTTGGTCCGGCCAATAAAACGATTCTCTCTTGCGACCAAAAAACTTAATCGACTCGAAAAATCGCCACGAATTTCAAAATTCAATAAATAATCGATAGAAAAAATGTTTTTCGTTGAATCTCAACGTTGCAAACTTCAGAATCATTGAAATTGCTCCAAATAAATCCAAACGCTATAAATATCGGTGAACGACCATCAATACACGCAGCTTTGACACCATCGTTTAGGGATTTTTCATCAGCTCCATTTTTTCCATGAAATTGATGATTTTGAAGTTTCCATCGTTGGAATGCAACAAAATTCCGTTATTTCTTCAACAGAGCCAATAATCATTATTGAATATTTGGTCCGGCCAATAAAACGATTTTCTCTTGCGACCAAAAAACTCAATCGACTCGAAAAATTGCCACGATTTTCAAAATTCAATAAGTAATCCATAGAAAAAAATGTTTTTCGTTGAATCTTAACGTTGCAAACTTGAGAGTCATTGTATAGGGAAATTTCATGCTTGTAGGGAAAAGAAATTGACCTGCAACCCCTGTATGCCGGCGAGTCGAATCTGCTTGCGGATTCCCAACTCGTCGTTGTTGGAGTGGCACATTGCAGAGTATTTTGATACAAAGAAATCGTAACGTGTGTGATAAGATGGCGTATCCTCTTCGATGTTGGCAAATCTGACAAACTGGAAGTGGCAAGAAGTTTTTTCAACTTAAATCAATCGTTTGTATAGCCAAGTTGGTCAATAATTTCATTTTCAAATAGCAAAGTGTTTTCAAGCCAGTCAGGGAGATTTTTTTTCTGTTTCTTTGTCCCACACAACACTCAGTTTGGTCAGTCGTTAAGTGGGACGAATACATGCAAGTCTGATGAACGATATTCCGTTCTTAGTCTGTCCAAATATTTACCGAGTGAGTTGCCAAAATTTGTAGCTGCGGGTCTGTCGATTCCAGCAACTTTTGTACCATCTTTAAAAAACTCTCCACAAAAAGATTCAACGTTTGCGCGTGACACGCCACCAGCAGCTGATCCATCGCTTCCATGGCAATTACTACAAAGCCGTTTCTTCGCCTATCAAAAAAAGCACCAAAATCGATTCGTTCATCCAGTTTGTCACAAATTTGTTAGGGGTGTGCGAATATTGAAAACTTGGAATATTCGCCATCAAATCAAATTGTTTGATTCGAATTTCAAACTGAATATTCGATATTTTTGAAAATATCGAATTTGAATATTTTTGAAATTTTTTTTCGAAAATATTCGGTAAATAATTTCGAAAGGATCTGGGAAAATCCGCTATTTTTCGGAAATTTATCGAAAACTCGAAAAATCGACGAACATTCGATTCGAAATTCAAATCGAATTTTAATGTTCGATTCGATTCGATCACTATTCGCACGTCCCTAAAATTTATATGACTCTGAAGTTTGCAACGTTGAGATTCAGCGAAAAACATTTTTTCTATTGATTATTTATTGAATTTTGAAAATCGTCGCGATTTTTCGAGTCGATTGAGTTTTTTGGTCGCAAGAGAAAATCGTTTTATTGGCCGAACCAAAAATTCAAAAATAATTATTGGCTCTGCTGAAGAAATAACAGAATTCCGTTGCATCCCAACGATGGAAACTTCAGAATCATCAAATTTATTAGAAAGTAATTAAAAAATTATTTTCATTCATTCAGTTTTCGCGTCTCGGAGACTCTGGTTTTTTTTTACCTGTATATATCCCTGGACGCTCTCTGAAACAAATACTCTCCGATCCGATCCAGCTTTTCAGGGCTGCTCAGCGAGTAAAACGTCAACTTTTCCATATTGTTTTTGACCAGGCCATCCTACGAACATGAAAATTAACTCATCAGTTACTTCGCAGTGACGTAACGCAGTAATTAAAAAATTATGGCCTCGTGAAGTCATCGTCGTCAGCAATTTTCCGTTTTTCCCTTTTTTTCATCGTCTCCCGTTAACGGAGACTAAAATTCTAGTATTTTGTTGTGCGTTAATTATTTGGATTGCAAAAAATTCATTTATGCGGATACTCAAAGTTTTATATCGATTTATTGATCAACGATCGGTCGTAAAATTTTCTGAGATTCATTATTTTGGAGAAAATGGTCGCCAATTTTCGATTTTGGTATAAAATTTTCAATTAGAATGATCGAAAAACTAGAAATACGGTGTTCGATGTTTTTAGACTCGAGAACACGGTGAATCATGCAAAAAACACAAAATGGACACAAAATGACATGTATTGAGAAATGTTCTCGAGATAAATGGCGGATACGAGAAAAATCCGGCTATTTGTTCATTCAGTGCTTAGTGAGTGTTTGGGAATGGTGAAGAAATTACCTGTGGATTGACTGGAAATATATTGTCAACGAGTCGTTTGTATCTTGGCCGTAAAGCCGAACAGCACCAGCAACAACCTTGAAAGTATGGTAAGAAATATACATTGGCACAAACCGTTTATTTTTCGTCGCTCTACAAATTTTGAGCCCTAAAAAATGGCTTTTCAACGGAGCGAACATCGTAAAAGAAAAAAAATAACATTAAGATCTAATTTACCGAACATAATGAAACGTCACGTCACTCTCGGCAAGTAGAACGACGAAAATACACGAAACACGATTGACCTTTGCGATGTACACTCTCTAAGTTTTTCTAAATCACATTCGTCGTCTATTTTCGCAATATCGATGTTCCATCGAGGCTCCAAGCTCTGAGCTTTCTGGATATGAAAATTCTGGGATTTTGCGCAACACTTGCTTCTATATATAAGTGCCCTGGCCACAATTATTGACTGCACAGCGACCACACACAGTTTCAGCTGATGCGGAACTGCAAACAGTGGCGCCGAACTTTCATGGGGTGACAAAAACAATGCACAAAGAAGCTAATTCCTTCGCAAACGATAGTAAATAATAAAAATATTCAGACAGGTGGAATTCACTCTACCCGGGAGCAGCAACAGTTGTTATTCTAGACTTTCATTCACCATTTCCATTCACCAAACTACGAGCACTGCTCAGGTTTCTTTCAATTCACGAAAACATTCATTGAATGCTGATTCTTTTACCGACCGTCGGTAAGTGGAAATTTCAAGTTTCCCCGCTAGATGGCACGACGTGTATCTTTTAAGACGTCCGCGTGATTCAATCTTTTTTTTCACTGTGTTCGTAAACGGAGTGGACTGGATGTTGCACTGGCCATTTACAGAGCCAGTTTCAAAACTCATGAATTTTATACACGTTTGCATAGAGCTTCTACTTTTCAGGTAAGAAATGACAAGGTCGCTTGATGAATAGTTTCATAAATATAGTGGTGTCACCAGTAAATCATTTTGTAAGAGAAGAAACGTTTTATTAGGTCGATACATTCATTACCATATTCGTATCGTGTTCTCGCATGCAAAGGAAATGAAATGCAATTTTTTTAGCAACCAAAATTTCGAATATTTGCTGACAAGTATTGATAGGACTGAAAAAAATCATCTCCGAAAATACGCCCGATTATTTCGCCAGAATTCTTCCTTTCGATTGCTTTTTCGCTCTAGACGTTTCGTTAAAACTGAAAATTCTACGAAATGAATATTTTTTTCGCGATCTTTTTTTGACGCCAGAGCGATTTATCTCGTTAAATTTCATTCGCCATCGTGGAATCATCTGAAAACTCATCAATTCATAATCCAACGCGAACACTGACCTTCGCCTTTTTGCAATGTTGTAATTCCGTAGGTATATTTGTGTGATTTATTAGCCTACTTTGCTTGGTTCAATAATTTCCTGACATAAGGCAGCTGCAGAGATAAGACTTCGAAAATCGATTCAAAGCTCATTAATGTGTGTGACACGAGGTGCTGACATTGAGCCATTTTTTTGTGGATATAATTTTTCTTGAGTCAACAATCTTCAAGACCATCGACAAGTTCGATATTTTCATTCCGTGCAAAGAACCTTTCGTTGAAAATATTTCGAACGGGGCATGTTTTTATAGAGTTCATTATAAATCATAAATAAAATAAATAAAAGGAACTCGACGAATGCTCTTCCTTCCAAATTTGACAGAAGATTAACACGAGAATGCTGTCCTTTTTGAAATTTATATTTTGAATCTGATCCCGAGAGGGTCTTCAAAAATTTGCCTACTCGATTTCAGGCAATTTTTGACCCTCGCAGTTTTTTTTTATTCTGAATAAAATACTAGAATGTTTTTTTTTGCAAAATCCTGATTTTGGCATAGAAATTTTTGGCCTTTAGCGATAAATATTAAAAAAAAAAATCAGTTGGCCGAAACTGGTTTTTTTTTTGGAGGATTTCTAGGGACTTCTACAGTCGCGATCGTGCTTATCCCGCGAATAGCATTGAGAAGGAAATCGTTTTATGAAAACCCAGCGTTGGCTTACTGATTGTTGTTTTTCATGGAAACTTTCAAGTGGCTTTCAAGTGACGTTGCGATTGTCTGGCGCTGAGGAAACATTTATTTAGAGCTAATTCGAATGAGGAAATTAAAAAAAAAAAAAACAACTCGCTCCAATTTGGAGATATCGGCGATAAGATAATCTCTATGTACATAATTCTGTACAGGAAAACTGTCTCGGGCCTCATTTCGCACAGGAGCTCAACAATTTTAACACTCATTGGAAAAAAAAACAATTTTTTATGGCATCGACGACAAAACTATCCAAAGTTTCCTCATTCAGTCTACCTTAAAAAATACACCAGCAATATTAAAATTCAGGCACGTAATAAACGCGGATTAGCCGTCTGCAAAATTTGTAAATAGATGAAAAATTTTCATAATTTCGTCATCAGATCGACATAGTCGTCGCTGTTTACCGTAGCACTCGTGGGGATAATTAGTATGAAGATAATTCGAGAGTGAAATAAAAAATAAGCGGTGCCTCGCGTTCCAATAACAAATAGAAAAAAAGTTGAATCCACTTTCGTGAATTGATAAAAAAAAAAAACAAAAAAAAAACAAAAAACATCGAAAAATAGGTAAATTTCCTGATTTTTTACTTTAAGTATTCAAATACATATAATGCCGAAATCAGTAAATAATTGTTACTCGAACAACAATTCAAAGATTTAACGGTTGCTCCGTTTCTAATAACGATGAGGAAAAAAGTTGCATCTTCTTTCATGACTTGATGGAAAAAAAAAAAACGAAAATTTCATTATTTTCAATTATTTAATATTTAGCCAAGTTTTGAGATGATTGTCATTGATATTGCGGCAGCGATATTCACAGGCGAAGCCAAGGGCATGGCTAGTTGATTTATTTTTCTGAACCAAGCATTATTTATTATATCCATACTCGATCGAAGGATTTGAAAAATGAGATGCGTACTCACAGCCAGGGTCGGTGCACTTTCTAACGACAGTTTCAAAAACTTCGGGAGCATCGATCTCGAAACAACACTTTATCAATGCCATTGTTTGTTTTTTTTTTTAATGCAAAAACTGGCGATTTTTGTTGAGAATTAACGAGCAGACGAAACCGAACAATTATCATGGAAGGGAATTGGAAATTAGTGACCGATTTGCACTGTTTTTGAGTCTTAACTGCTTGTGGAATTTCGTTGACAAGAAAACCAGCGAAAATGGCGCTCCAGAGACTTTGGGATACATTTCTCTCGTGTTCGGAGATGACTATAGAAAAGGGTAGTTTTACAAGAAGTGAGTCACGGCGGCGTCGAGACGCCCGTGCTCTACTGACCCGCATAGCACAACGGAATTGCCCCTCCGGCCACCCCACGTATCAGTTTCAACGTTACGTCAGCGAGGACATAGGCGCCTGTGCAGAACATCCCCACGAAGATGAAATCGAGAGAAATTCTCGTCTGTAATGAAACTGCTCTTTACAGGCTGACGAAAACCATTCTTTCTCCTTTATCTCCGTACTAAATTCTGAAAGAAACGGGAAGTAGCTTTAATACATGGCGTCGTGAGGTCATTTGGTTCGACGAATCTAAAGAATTCGGATTTCCATAAAAACTGAATAAATATAGACAAAAAAATTGAATTCAATTACATTTGCAATTCAATTTTTATTCAATTTGCATGCAATCCTGGCTCAGGCGTCGAAATATTTTTTGCAAAAACGGACCAAGCCAGATAATAGAAAAAAATCGTAATTTTTTGGTTTTTATTGACATTTGAAAAATGAGCGATATTTTGCACTCAATTTGGCGGTTCATTGTGCATTTCTGCAGCATCCATTCAAGGTAATGTTTGGAGACGCTGTTTACAATTGAAACATTATCATTATGCATTATCTAATCGCGTTATTTTCGATGTAATTAGTATCCATGTGCAATGAATCACGAAATGATCGTTCACACTGTCAGCTGCGTTGACTCACACGATCGGCCACGACCACACACTCGAGCCTTATATAAAAGAGCATTTTTTTTCGTTTCCACTCCGCAGTTACACATATTCCTGGCGGAATTACATTGACAACGTACTCATTTACTATGAAGAGTGTTTTGATCGTTGCTCTTCTCCTAGTTGGAGGTAAGGACGTCAAAAATAATTAAGCAAGTCCGTAGTAGTCTCGCGTCATTCACGTCGAAAAGTCATCGTTTCGCTTCTATTCCTAAGACGTGGATGTGTCTCCACATCTACGACGTTTTTTGACTCGTTTAATTACTCAAACTTGGAAACAACTTGCAGAATAATTTGCAAACGCATTTTCGAACGTAGTGTCGAATTTTTTGGGGATTAAAAAATTTCGAAATTATCGCAAAGATAATTCAGCAAATTTCTCAAACCTGATATTTTTATGGCTGTTGATTAATTATTAATAATTTAAAAAAAAATAGAAGCTCTCGGCGGTCGTTTGAGACGTTTGGCAGGCTCAGAGCCGGTGAGGATAGAGAACGTGCCGTATTACGTGTCGTTGAGGTTCGAAAATTTTCACATTTGCGGTGGTGCATTGATAAGTCCGAGGCACGTTGTCACCGCTGCACATTGTGTGGCGAATCTTTTCAACGAACCGTACGATGAATTGACGGTCGTAACCGGCGCAGACCAATTGTCCACTGGAGGAACTTCCAGGGGAGTCAAACGCATCGATTGGCACGAACATTTCGAAAATAGTCTCGAAACATTGTGGAAACACGACATAGCTGTTGTGACTGTAAGAGAAAAACGAATTTCACTTGCCAACATATTTTGTACGAGCAAAGTCGATTCGACGAAATTATAAATTCGATATTTTACAGCTGCTCGCTGATGTCGATATCAACGAAAAACAGACGCCAGTCGATCTGCCGAAATCAGACCCCAAAGTGAATGGAACTGGAATCGTTTGCGGATTCGGTCGTACGGAATTCCACAATCCATACTTGTCTAATTCTCTTCGTAGTTTCAAGACTACGGTATTAACTAGTGCGCCATGTCAAAGGCTCATGGAAAAACATAAAATACTCGATGGTCAAGTTTGTGCGGTACAGAAAAAAGGCACCGGTTTGTGCAAAGTAAGTCCGTTCGCTCGGAAACTCGCGACTGTTTTTATCATTCTTGATCAATCGCTCGATCACAATATTTCCTTGACACTGGCCAGTTTATTCTTCATTTTCAACATCTTTTGATATCTCAGGGTGACAGTGGCGGACCGCTCGTCCAGGATGGCAAACTCGTGGGGATTGCTTCGTGGAATATTCTATGTGCTGCAGGCTATCCCGATGTCTTTACCAACGTCTATAAATACGTCGATTTTATACAGAAGAAAACACAAAGCGCCCTCCTCGTTGCGGATGGAGCATAACAAAGATTGTCTCTGCCTTCCCTCATCATTCCTCGTTATCGAAATAAACAACATACGAAAAAAATGTCAACTTCTTATGAGAATAAAAGAAAAACTCACGAAATATAATACACTTTGAAATTTCTCTTTGGAAATGATGATATTCTCGAACCCGGAAAAAAAGAAACAGTAAATATTGCAGTATAAACTGCTTAAACAGCCGGGTGCCCACTTTATTTTACAGTCGAACAGAGAATTTTCCAAAAAGGATGGTTTTCCGATTCGGACAGAGACTACGAGTGGACTCTGGCGAGAACGTTTTTTCAATTTGTTTTTTTTTTCATTGGGGTATATATATATATTTTTTTTTCATTGAATTATGTTGGAAATGGTTGAATTGAATATTTTTTGTTCAATTACGGACAGAGACTACGAGTGGACTCTGGCGAGAACGTTTTTTTAATTTTTTTTTTCATTGGGGTATATATATATATTTTTTTTTTCATTGAATTATGTTGGAAATGATTGAATTGAATATTTTTTGTTCAATTACCTTTCCGATCAAACGGAATCCAAAAAGTTATTTTTGTTAATTGGAAAATCTTGTCGGATTGGACAGGACTGATAGGTCAGAGATCACAAGTTTGCAGAATTGAGTAACAAAATCAAACAAATGAAAACAATTTCATTGTTTGCCAAGGTGGTACAAAATTAACCAAACAAAACTTGGATCATTTTTGTGGACCGATTTCCTCACTTTTTGGAGAATAAAATTTTATCACGAACTGTCAATATTTGCAACGGGTTGCAGATGCACGCACGATGCCGAAATTTCTCGGTATAAAAGATGAAAATCGTCTTCATTTAATTGAATTACAGCACAGTCGACATCCGTTTGTGCGCCAAGATGATGACCCGATATGGATTGCTTTTCGTCGTCTCTGTCGTTCTTTTCGGAAAAGGTAATGTTTGCTTGTTGCGAGAATTTCTTTTTGTTTTTTTCATTAAAATGGACGAATAACAGCGAATAAAGTTCGCGGGGTCAAAAAAATATGACAGACAAAAACAATTTCGTTAATTGACTTTTAGAGTGCAAAAAATGCAGTTTTTCGGTGTACAAATTGGTTGGTTTTCTTCATTTTTGGTATTTCGTTCGTTTGATTCCAGTGGCAAATGCTCGCCCACCAAAACAAATAATGGGTGGTCAAATGGCTGCTCGTGGTGAATTTCCCTATCAAGTATCGTTGCGAATAGATGGGAAACACGTTTGTGGCGGAGCGATAATTAGCAACGATCATATTCTCACCGCTGCTCATTGCGTCGTCGGACTCACATCACCGCCCTATACAAATCTCGTTGTTGTAACTGGCTCGGTAAAGGCTAGAGCTGGTCGTACTCACGTAGTGAAATCGGTTCTTTACGATCCCAAATGGGTTCTGGGACCTTCGGGTCTTCCGCATGATCTCGCGATTATCAAGGTAATCCCGAAATTTCTTCTTCTCACACGGTACTCGTACGATTTACAAAAAAAAGCAATGTCATTATTATCAGATCTTAAAAATCTCACGAATATCGATTTTTCGTGATCGTTTGTTAACCGACATTCCAATTTAGCGATTGGTGACGATCCTGCGTTGTTAATATTACGAAATATTGATAATTGTAATTATTTCAAGGAGATCGAATTTTTTTTTTTCAATCGACCATCAAAGAAATTCCGATGCATTTTTCGTCATCAATAATGTGTGTACGAATATTGATTTTCGAAGCTGGCCAGTGGGATAAAGTTCGACGCATATCAAAATAAAATAGCGCTACCAAAGTCGGCCACACCGAGTGGCGTCATGGGAACGGTAACTGGATGGGGCTTGCAGTCTCAAGGCGCTCTCGCGACTTCCGAGGATCTGATGAAGCTGCAGGTCACCACCTTAAGCGCTCCCGAATGCCACCGACAATTTGCCGGAAGGGCAAACATTTATCCGGCACAAATATGCAGCCTCTGTGCACCTGGACGAGGATTTTGTCAGGTTTGATTTTGGAGCATTTTATTTTTGGAGCACCGTGACGATTGATCGAATCTCATCCGCTGATTTAACTTTTCAGGGCGACAGTGGCGGTCCGCTTGTCGTTGACAAAGAGCTGGTCGGAATCGTCTCCTTCAACTTTCCTTGCGGCACGGGGCTTCCTGATGTTTACACCAGTGTTCATTACTCCGTTAATTGGATCAAGCAAGTCATGAGTGACAACATTTTTGTAGTTCGGCAAAATTAGTTTGTAAATTAATTTTTTTCAATAAAAAAATGAAAATCAAAAACCAAACAACAGCCTCGATCCATCCTGATAAGAATTACCTGCTACGCAATATACCCGAACGAATGCAGACGCAATTCCGTTGATGATTTAAACCATCGAGAGATATCGAATGTCAAATGATCGCGTTACCGCAACGCTGGTTGTCATAACCTCTGGAGCGCTCGAACGTGAACAATTCAGAAAGAAAATAAACAAAAAGCTGTCAATGATCGGTATATAAATTCGTACTGTGTCTCAAGTAAATCGCCGATTCTCGTTTTACTTAGATCCAGTCACGCAAACGAGCTTAACTATGAGTTTCCCACGACTGATTGTTTTCGTAGTTACCATAATCGGAATTTTTGCAGGTAAGAAATTGTAGAATACAAACTATCCTTTGACCATCGGGATGTCAGACACGATTAATTTGATCGATTTTATTAACGCTGAGTAATTGAATTGAAGATCGAGGGAGCAAGCAAAGTTTCAATTTTCGGTGTCAATTTTATCGACAACGATATGAACTTTTGTAAATTCCGGTAGGAACGCGCGTAGTCGGTGGAACAAATGGAGCGAAGGTGATGCGGAATGTAACTGACACGAACGCTGTCTGTCCCGTAGGAGTGTAGGCTAGGCCGATACTTGGTATGGTGACCGTCTAGCTATCCGCGCCCTTTGATTAAGGAGGTCCGTTATGATGCAGGGAATAACAAATGAAGTGAGACACAATTGTCAAGAAAAAATGAAGATCTGCTTTTCGTTTAGCAAGCGATCCGTTGCGAAACTCCTAAAAAATGAGATGTACCGAGCATTCTGTCGATTTTAACTAGAAATATCTCCTCCAAACATTCGTTGACCCCACTATTTTTTTTATTGATTCGGAACCCTTGGAGTTTTTTTCTAAATTGAAATTTTAATACGCGTTTCATCCAATCGCGAAGTATTTTGAATATTTTTCTGATTTCATAAAGGTGAGAAATTTGCGTAAAGCCAGTGTTGAATCAAGTAACTTTCGACTTGGAAAACTTGTAGTAAAACTTGGTTGACCTAGGATGATTTTGAAAAAGATTAAAGTTTGTTGCCTAAATAACAAAATATTTGGTTTTTAGATTTCAATCTTATTATCACTCTACTAACGGAACCTCCTTAAAGAAAAACACTTTTTTACTTTATTTTCTATCACTCGTGGCTTTTCCGGTGGTCACAAGTGGTTTTGGTCAATGTTTTTGTTATTCATTCCGAAAATGCAACCACAAAAAAACACGCATTGATTCATGATTTCAGAGCCTTGGAAAATTTACGGGATCGTCGTATGTTACACGAAGGTTATCACCCAAAAATAATGCAATCTCTACAACCAGATGTTAACGTTCCTTCACGCTTGTTTGCTCCAAAGGTGGCTCCAAAATGGCTACTTTCTCAACAGAAGAATGTCAGCAAAGTGTTCATCATTTGTAAAAATATTGGGTTATTGACAAATCAAATAATTCCAGATGTCGAACGTTTTCATGGTCCACAAGATTCTTGTATATAAGGATTAGGGTGTGATAATTATTATCATTGAGTTATTGAATCATCATCAGTCAAAGTCAATGGTTAACAGCATGTCAGTATTTTTCTGCATTGTTGGACTGCTCATTGCAGCGATAAGTAAGTGCAGCGAAACTTGTTTCGATTTGACGTGAAAAAAGACTGAGCCAAATGCAAAGATGGAGGAGAAATGCATAAAACTTAATTGTCTTGTATGACTGTGAAGTTTGCAACGTTGAGATTCAACGAAAAACATTTTTTCTATTGGTTATTTATTGAATTTTGAAAATCGTGCCAATTTTTTGAGTCGATTGAGTTTTTTGGTCGCAAGAGAGAATCGTTTTATTGACCGGACCAAATATTGAATAATAATTATTAGCTTTGCTGAAGAAATGACAGAATTTCGTTGCATTCCAACGATCGAAACTTCAGGATCATTTTTCTTGTCCAATCGGTGTTTTAATAATCTGCGGATTCATTTTATTCGGTACTCTCGAATCACAGGTGTCAATGGGAAACCACCGAGTCCGGTGAAGGGTGGAGGTGAAGCCAGGGACGGTGAATTTCCGTATCAGGTTTCACTGCAAGTTTTCGGAAATGTTTTGTGCGGAGGCAGTATTATTGATCGGCGACATATTTTGACTGCTGCTCACTGCATTCATGGGGTACCAGCCGAAATTCTCAAGGACATGCTCGTCGTCACAGGAACCAATAACTGTAGCTCTGGAAATGGAGTTGCCTATAAAATCGAGACAGCCACGAAACATCCTTTTTATTCGCCTACAAGGTTTGCCAATGACATCGGTATATTGAAGGTGAGGATTTGCTCCGATAAAATTTCCGCAACTACTTCACTTCCGCTTCCGGCAACTGCGCTAATCCACAAAAATCTTGAACTCAGTTAAGGAAAGACATCAAATTCGACCTGCGAACGCAGCCTGTCAAACTGCCAACGAAATCTGACCCCGGCGATGTGATGGCAGTCGCCAGTGGATGGGGTGACATGGTGTATCCGAATCCAAAGAATATTGTACCATCTCAACTCCAAAAACTCGAAATGCGGGTCATTCCAAAAGGCACTTGTACTTTGCCTAAAAATCTACAGGTTTCCAGTGGCCAACTGTGCGCTGTTTTCAAACAAGGCTCCGGCCTTTGCACGGTATTTCAATTATTTTCATCGCATTTATTCCCAATTTGATTTATTTTAATTTTTTATTATTATGGGAATTATTATTATATGGGAATTATATTTTTTAATTATTATCATTATATGGGAATTAATTAAATAATTCACAATTTAAAGAGAAACTAAACAAAGAAAATATTTTGTTAGGGCGACAGCGGCGGACCTCTCGTTCACAATGGAGAAATCATTGGCATCGCTTCTTTCGTGTACAAGTGCGCTTTGGGTCACCCTGACGTGTTCACCAGAGTGTACGAGTATCTGCCATGGATTGAAACCATTACAGGAAAATTGACAAACTATTGATTTAAAATATAAATGTATCCGGCTCTATAATTAACGAGAATAAATGTTTATACGAAAAATTTTATAAGAATCAAAATCAAACCCATTAGTTAAAAAATCCTGACCATTTTTTTGCTTCTAAAAAGGCGCGTGTTCAAAAAATTTGCGAGAATTCTCGATCGAAAATGAGGAGAAATTAAAGACACGAAATTCGGCTCGTTGAATGGCTCGATGAAACTTACGTGTCATAACAATAAAATCAGAAAACAGTTTTATTTTGAAAAACTGATCAAATCGAGAAAAGTAAAGAGTATGGAAGCAACGAAAATGAAAAACGAGCGTGCACTGGGTTAAGCACATATTACCGTTATATTAATCGATCTTAATAAGTGTCAACATCGACAGCTGTGGATTTCGAACGCTTTGTGATTCGATAAACTCGGCTCGTATATAAGAGATGATTGCACTTTTCATGTCGCAAAAGAAAGTCTAAAGTTGGCCGTTCTCCACACGAACCGTCATGTCGCAAGAAAAATCAGCCTCAAATTGGCCAGCACTTTTCATAGTTTTCATTATTGTAAGCATCGATGTTCATGGTGAGTCGAAAAATCGCAATGAAAATGTTTAATGAGATTTGAACAAAAATTCAACCGACTTTTTTTGCTACTTCCATTAATTTGTCCCGTAAAAATAGATTTTTTTAAATTTATGCCATTGATGATGATTGGATTTCTAAATTCAATGATAAAAGTCTCAGAAATTCAGTTTTTCTGTTGAAATTTACCGAGAATTGTGAATGTTGATTTAAATTTATTGAATGTACTTTTTTTTTTAAATTTTAACAGACGTTAGCGCGAAACCTCCGCAACGTTTGGTCGGTGCAACGGATACTGCACTAGGCGAGATAGTTTTCGAAGCATCGCTGCAATTGAATGCAAGGCATTTCTGTGGTGGTGTGCTAGTGAGTCCACGACACGTTTTAACGGCCGCACATTGTGTCTCCAAACTGAAATTTCCTTACAATGGACTTTCAGTCGTTACCGGAACGAATAGTCTGGAAAAAGGTGGCGTAGTATCCGTAATCAGTGACATCGACGTTCATCAAAATTTTACCAGCAACCCTGACGGCTCATACAGAAACGACATCGCTGTTCTGAAGG
Source organism: Diadegma fenestrale (assembly GCA_037043255.1). Taxonomy (NCBI): domain Eukaryota; kingdom Metazoa; phylum Arthropoda; class Insecta; order Hymenoptera; family Ichneumonidae; genus Diadegma; species Diadegma fenestrale. The sequence goes on from CM073316.1 coordinate 3,839,803, forward strand.
TAGAGATTTTTAATGAAATTATTTTCTGACAAATGGGAAACGTTTTTCGTTCTTTCGAATTATCTCAAGTGATTTTTGGACCATCGTGTGGAAAGTTGGCCTTCGCAGTTGAGATTTTTGCTCGGAGAAATTCGCCGTAGCTTGACGCGTAATTAACCGCGATTCGGAATTCATCAAGTGGATTATTTTTTCGTTGATTTTCAACGACTCGTTGAAATTCACGTTCCGATATTATGCGACGGTGTGCAACGTGTCTTTCGTAACAATTTACGGAATTTCAAAAACTGAATCTCACTTTATTGTGTTTTTTGTTTTGTTTATCAATGAAGCTCAGTCGTGATATCGAGATGACCCCGACGCAATCGATAATAAATTTACCCGACACTCGCTACGGTCATCACGTGGTTGCGACTGTGAGCGGTTGGGGCATGACTTACGAGGAATATCCGGATGGCGAGTATTCGAAAATACTCCAAAAATCCGACATGACGATTCTCGACCACCAAGAGTGCCAGAAACTTCACAAACTGAACACCATCGGCGAGGAAAATGTTTGTGGCTTCAAGAATAGTTTTTCTGGAGTCTGCACGGTACGTTTTACGAAATATTTCACTATCAAATTCCGCAAAAAATCAGTGAATGATTGATTAACACGTTTTTTCCTCGATTTTTCACACCTCGTCCAATTAATGAAAAATCGTTTCGGCTCATTCGTCATTATGATTGACTTTTTCGTTTTTTTTAAGGGTGACGATGGGAGTCCTGTGTTTGTCAATGGAAGTCTGTATGCGATCGTGTCCTGGTATTATCCGTGCGCGATAGGTGTGCCGGACGTTTACGTCGATGTGATTTATTTCTACGATTGGATATTGGAATGTATACTCAAGGGGTACGCTGATTTTGAAGCGGCTTAAAAGAAGCTGAAATCTTGTCTCCGGTGTTGTACCAAATTAATTATTTCCAACTTGATTAGAAAATAAAAAGTATCAGCGTATTGTTTGTTTAAGAAAACGATCATGACAATCGTGAGCATGTAAGGCGATTGAATAAATGAAAAAAATCGACTTTTCTGTCGATGAAAAAAATTGGCGTTTGTCTAAATTCGCAGAGTATCAACTTAGCGTAAAACGCACAACGGGCGCTTTGATGTTGCACGTTTTTTTGGGCTCTTTTTCTTCGATGGATGCTGCACGTGACATAAACAAACGACGCTTGATGTCTCCATAACGAGGTAAAGTGCCGAGAACGGATTTTCACTCTGCGCTCACGTCCCAAATTAATGTAATTGCACGGAGAGACGCGTAATTGAAATTTTAATTAGATATCGTCGATGATAAATACCAGGCTCGCCCGGAGATCGATAATTTTACATCTTCAGGAATATATTTTTCTTTTTCCCGCAGCTTTTCGAGACGTCGGATTCCTCGTTCGGTTACTTTTCATTAATTTAATTCGACCCACGTAATCTGACATTTGTCGCGCACAGTCTATTCGAAAGTCGTTCTCTTGTTACGTGAAACATTAATAATTGCCTATAAAATGTTGAAAATGAAAAATGAATGACACATTTCTTCGGAATCGAACGATTCGATGATGAATTATTATTAAGCACATCAACAATCACACGGAGAGAATGTTGCATCAAAATTTAGTATGTCATTATAGTTCCCTGGTACCAAGTCGTCTCTGAGAAATTTTAGCAAAAACAGTAATTTTTCATTATTTTTCTATCGAAATCGCGGAAATTATGACATTTTTTGCACTTTTTCAGATTAAAATTTACTATGTTTTTGCTAAAATTTCTCAGAGGGACGACATGGTACCAGGAAACTATGATAACATACACGGAAAGAAAGAGTTTAAAATACAGTGGTACACAGTTTGCATTAATTGGACTCGAAGCGATTGCAAAGCGATATTTACTGAAAAATAGGGCTCAAATTGGCTCAAATTACAGTGCAGTCCAAAGTAAATTTTAACAGTTCAACACCGTTAAACACACGTTTGTGTGTATGTATGTTGGTGATAACGTCACCAACTGTGGAAAGAATAGCGAAAATACCGTGTCACACTGTAAAATTGAATGAATCGCTCTGTAGTCATTACTGTAACACTGTAACTATTGCAGCTGCGTACAGTATGAAAGTTGGTGATCTCTTGTAATTTTGACAGTTGAACACTTTTACTGGAAACATTGATGAATTTACTGTATCGAACTGTAAACGATCCAGTGAAACTGTTAAAATGTCAGTTCGTACAGGAAAATTCTCTGTTCCACTGTAAAATAAAGTTTATATTGCGATATTTACCGTTTCTTTTTTCCGTGTAGTAATTTTTAATGCAATATTCTCTGCGTGGATAGAATTTGCAGTAAATCGTATGGCAAGTCTCAAAAATAATGGAAATGTGATGGAAATACGCACAGGAATTCAATATTTAGAGTTAATGACGCGATTGATGCTCCTGGGAATGGGACGATGAGTTTTTCCAAAACTTTTATAAGGAACTATAATTACAAAAGCAGAAGGATTACGTTTTATCATCACACGTGGATCTTCGAAGCAACGTAATAATGCGATACTTGATGATGCAACAATTTGCAAGGGAATTTGGTCGATTCTCACGAATGTAAATTACGCCGGAGATATTTCGTTTCGAAAGAAATTGGGATACATCGGAGAGCACAGCAATTGACCGGCGTTGATTCTTTTGCATATACTTACATGTGTATGTGGAGTTTCACGTGCTCTCGATCGTGCAATTTTGGTGTATCGCAGATATAATTCGTTAAAACTAAGTGTAAAATATTGAGAAGAGAAAGCGCGAATGAGGTGTAAAACGATGTGAACGCCAAGCACGTTCTGTCTGGTGCATTAAATAACAAAAAATTGCGGCGTTTATTTCTTGGGGACTGTATGCAGCGTTGGAAATGAGATTTAATCGACAGATATTTGCCATCATTCACAGGGCCTCGAAAGGAAAGTCTTTGTTGCAATCTACACGGAAAAAAAGAAACAGTAAATATCGCAGTACAAACTGCTTAAACAACAGGGTACCCACTTTATTTTACAGTCGAACAGAGAATTTTCCTGTACGAACTGAGATTTCAACAGTTTCACTGGATCGTTTACAGTTCGTTACAGTAAATTCATCAATGTTTCCAGTTAAAGTGTTCAACTGTCAAAATTACATGAGATCACCGATTTTCATACTGTACGCAGCTGCAATAGTTACAGTGTCACAGTAATGACTACAGAGCGATTCATTCAATTTTACAGTGTGGCACGGTATTTTCACTATTCTTTCCACAGTTGGTGACGTTATCACCAACACACATACACACAAACGTGTGTTTAACAGTGTTGAACTGTTAAAATTAACTTTGGACTACACTGTAATTGGAGCCAAATTGAGCCCTATTTTTCAGAAAATATCGCTTTGCAATCGTTTCGAGTCCAATGTAAACTGTGCACCACTGTATTTTGAACTGTTTCTTTCTTTCCGTGAAGGACGAAATAATTTTCTTCAAAAATTTCAAATTCGTGATTTTTATTCGGTACCAGGATCAATGAATCATTTATAATCTTTGAAAATAACGCATAATCCAACGATTTTTTATCTCGACAAATATACTTGGCGAAAGTATTTGGACAGCTGCAACGAAAATAATTCTGTAAAATATTTCAAATTCACGCTCCACCGGATTAGCTCGAGCTGTTTGATAATCGATCGTAAAATTCAGTCACTTATATCGCGTCAAACGAGTCCGGTTCGGTCGAGTTATAAGAGAGAGAGAAAACCTTTCTAGAAATCGGGCATAGACATAAACTCGGAAAGCATAACGATTTGAATTATGCAAATACCTTGACATATTCATATTTATCAAGAAAAAGAAACGAATAAATGCAAAAAATTTGCAAAAGCAACTTTAACAAAATTTTGTGCAGCGCGAAATGCCAAAAGGTGAAATTCTCCTGTGAAATAAGCAGATCGAAGAGTGACGCAACGATTTTGGTCGGGATTCTTGCCCGTCCACACAACACACACAAACACACACACTGGATTTTATAAACTTGCAAAAAAGATCGAAAAAAAAATTCCAATCTTTTTATCTCGCTCTCCTTTTCTCTCTCCTTTCTTATTATTGATTCTCTCATCTCGTATGCCAACAGACGCGCATTAATTAAAACGTGTCAGGCTCTAAATCGCATCGTATGACTTTCCATTAGCATATTATATGGATGTTCGTGACATAATGATTCGCAGAGAAAACCATCGTTTATCTCTTTTCACCATTAACCTTTCGCTTTAAAAAACGTCCGTAGATATGAGAGTATTAAATTAAGAGATAATAAACGATCAGTTTTGAGTGGAAAATTGTTAAGCAGCAAATATTGATTTGAAATTGATTGGCTAATGGGAAAAATTTAGTTCGTGAAGTTTTTTCGGGAAAATGTCGATTTTACGAGTTATCTCGTTTTGACTGACGTTTACGTACGAAAAATTGTCAATTTTGTGAATCGTCCCATGAAAAACTGATGAAACGTACAATTTGTTGATTCGAAAATAAATTTTTTATGGACTCGAGGCAGAAATTGAATCAACGATTAATCAATTCGCGAGCATGCACCTGTATAATTCATTATGAAATTGTTGGACGTGTGTGCACATACGGAATGGTATTAATTTTAAATTGGAAGGCACGTTCGTGTGCGTGAATATACGAGGGGCAATTAAATCAGCGGAATTTTCAAAGGCGATACAGTCTATCAACGCAACAGTCGCTGGCGTATTACAGGCGTGGACTATTATCGCGTATGGAACGAGGGATACACACGCATGCATTTATACGACGTAGAGAAACGGCAGCAGCACGCATTCGACAAGCTGTGAATGCCAATCCAAGTGCTTGCCATTGAGATTGAGATAGAGAACGAGGGAAACGAAGCGTGCAAAGAAGAGAGCACGTGAGCGCGAGAAAAGTGAGCGAAAAATCGAAAAAACGATTTAAAAAAATGCGTCGGATGAGCAACGCAAAAGGGCGGTGAAAACGAAAAATGCAGCAGAACGAGAAGAAGCCAATAAAAATCAAGGCTGGAGAAAAATGCTCAAGGGAAAGAAATCACGCGAAAGAGACGAGAAAAATGCCAATAACAATAAATTCAGAAATGATCATCAAAGCGAATGAGAATTTTCTTGATGGAAAGTTTTTATCGCGATTTTCGAAAGAATAATTCTGTGTTTACAATTTATCGTCATGCATCACATCGTGAAAAGTTCTTTGAGAGATTCTCGACGAATTTAATTAATTTTCGAAATCATAATGATGCTCGCGTGTTCCGATTTCTCATTAATAACAATTAATAACAATTAATAATTGATTTAAATTGATTTAATTTAAATAATAATAATAATAATAATAATTAAAATAAAAATAAAATTAATAAAATAATTTAAATTAATAATTAATAGATTAATAAGAATAAATAAATTAATAATAATGAATAACAATTAATAAAAATAATTAATAACAAAGCAGATGCCATAAATCGGGGACGCATCGATCGCTATCGATCAAATTGAACCTGTTTTCCCAATCGCCGCAATAATTCGTGTGACAAAACTCGGTGAAACCGAGAGGCGAACCTAGTGCATGAATATGCGGCTCGACAGCTCGATATTGTCGTTGGTATGCGCATGAAAACGCGAAAACCGGAAGGGTAGAAGCAACAGAGTGACTATAAAGTATATATTCATGTGTAGTTTCGATCGATCGATCGATAGGATCGCTCGACGGTGCATATCGGGTATGGGGATAATTCACGAGTTCCAGGCGAGTGTGTACGAAGAGAACGAATAGTGGCCACGAAGGAACTTTCACGCCGAATCGACAGAACGTTTTTACCGATGCTGGACCAGAAATCATTAGCGATTTATTGAAAAATACTCATCCCAATTAAAATCACGCGAAACAATTCGTTCAATACATGGAAAGAACGAAACAGTTTAAAATACAGTGGTACACAGTTTGCATTGAACTCGAAGCGATTAAAAAGCGATATTTACTGAAAAATAGGGCTCAAATTGGCTCAAATTGCAGTGTAGTCCAAAGTTAATTTTAACAGTTCAACACTGTTAAACACACGTTTGTGTGTATGTGTGTTGGTGATAACGTCACCAACTGCGGAAAGAATAGTGAAAATACCGTGCCACACTGTAAAATTGAATGAATCGCTCTGCAGTCATTACTGTAACACTGTAACTATTGCAGCTGCGTACAGTATGAAAATCGGTGATCTCATGTAATTTTAACAGTTGAACACTTTTACTGGAAACATTGATGAATTTACTGTAACGAACTGTAAACGATCCAGTGAAATTGTTAAAATCTCAGTTCGTACAGGAAAATTCTCTGTTCGACTGTAAAATAAAGTGGGTACCCAGTTGTTTAAGCAGTTTATACTGCGATATTTACTGTTTCTTTTTTTTCCATGATAATTTCATCGTTGATTTCGACATTTGTCCAAAAATCTTACTCAAAAAATGCCATATCTTTCGAGCACGCGATTGTTTTTTCGATCGGATATGTCATTGAGCACGAGAGCATGTTAATCGTTGATTCGTAAAGTCGAAGGATCAGCTCAGCTAATAAATTGAGTAAGTTGATGTTGAATCGCCAGTAGATATATCGAAGGAGAGTGTATACTTAATGTCGAGAGCGAAGAAGAGAGTGCATCACTTTCCATATGCCTCTCGTCGTGACAACGATCAATGATCTCTCTGGGTGCGCATTCGAGAAAGGCTCTCGATCTCTTCTCTTGCTGGACGTCATACTATTAAGCTTCGATACGCGCTTTGGCGTTCCCGCGCGTACAGCGTTACCAGGCCGAATGAGAAACGAGGAGAGGCATTTTGCCAGAGGAAAAGAAAGAGGAACGGAAAGCAACGGAGAAACGAGAGAAAGGGAGAAAGAAAATAAAACAGGGAAGGGGTAGAAGAGCCCGCGCAACACGAATTGATGATGAGTAATGATAATTTCAGGTAATTACATACACGCGCGCGAGAGAGCTCCACGTTGGATAATAGCGATCTAAGTGATTTAGGACGGACAAGTATACTCGCGGAGGAGAAGAGCAGGACAGGGATAAAAAAGCCAGAGAGTGCGGGAGGGAGATGAGAACCTACTGATCTTGTATATTGAGTGGGATCGTTACGTTTTTCTATGTTGTCAGAGCTCTTTGGGACGTTCGTTAAAAAGCCTGATTAGCATTCTTCAGAAAAATAAAACTAGAGCAGAATTCATAAAATCACGTAAACACTGACTGTTTTTTCGTATTAATTCTCAAAGGAGACGAATGTTCAACGTTTTCCAGTATTTTCTGCAGGGCAATCATTTAGCAGATGGTCAAAACTCGCTCTCTGTAACGCTGCTTAGAAAATAGACGTAAAAAAATCGAGCAATAGAATTTAAGCATATGCAATTTAAAACATTTAGATTCGACTCAATGGCCGTCGCGAGATTCTTATGCCGGAGTAATGCGTGTCTTAATACCTTTTTGTATGGTTGCGTATCGAGTGTGTATCGAAGTTGGGCGTTCAAAAGAGACGTGGGGCGTCGGCGTGGCAATTTGAATAATGCATACGATGGTCGAAGCACGACGTTGAGAGCCAAAGCGAGCACGAGTAAGTATGAGGAAGCGCTCGCACTGAAAATCGTATGCGCATTCGTGAAACGTTTTGAGAAGAGCAAGTAGCGCGGGAGATGCTCGCAGATATAATCCTCATGAGGTCGGTGTAAATGAGTGCAGCACGCCACAAAAGAACAATGAGAAGACGAACTACTTTTGAGTACCGACATCATTCCATTTCGAAATCTCCTTCGTACGCGCATTGGTACGCGCGAACATCGACTCGTTAAAAAATCTTTCCATCTCTTTACACCGCCTCGCTGTTTCTGCAAGAAGAATTTTTTTTATTGAAACATTGATGCGCATCAGGAAACGTGGTCAATGCAGCAAAAAAGTTTGATTCTCGTCGATTGAATTATTTTTTCATTGCATCGAATATTGAACGACGGTTTGTTCGGAATTCGTGCAAATAATCGGTTTCCCGAAAAGCGTTTCGCGATTGGAATTTCAGGACGTCTGCGAGGTCCAGAGTTGCGGACGCTGCTACACCAGAGGGCGCAAGTCTCTGATGGATTCGTGTTCTCTTGTCTCGCTCCGTTTTTATCATTTTTCTATGATCTATCGATCCGTGATTATCGTCATTTGTATTCACGACCCGAACATCGTTAACTTATTGTTGGCACGTTTAATCGCCAGGTTTGATTCATTTGCCAGCATGAAGCGTACGTTTTCTTGTTTTTTACAGTGTGTGCTACATGTGTGCCAATATACGTGCATCTGATTTTGGCACATTTCAGATTAGTAGAGCTCATTACGCAGTTCATAATAATGAGTTTTAGAAAAAAAAGTTTAGTTTCAGCTCCTCGTTGAAAAAACGCAGTGAAATCCCTCTTTCGGTTACTTTTCATTAATTTAATTCGACCCACGTAATCTGACATTTGTCGCGCACAGTTTATTCGAAAGTCGTTCTCTTGTCACGTAAAACATTTATAATTGCCTATAAATGTAGAAAATGAAAAATGAATGACACATTTCTTCGGAATCGAACGATTCGATGATGAATTATTATTAAGCACATCAACGATCACACGGAGAGAATATTACATCAAAATTTACTATGTTATTATAGTTCCCTGGTACCAAGTCGTCCCTCTGAGAAATTTTAGCAAAAACACTAATTTTTCATTATTTTTCTATCGAAATCGCGGAAATTATGACATTTTTTGCACTTTTTCAGATTAAAATTTACTATGTTTTTGCTAAAATTTCTCAGATGGACGACATGGTACCAGGGAACTATGATAACATACACGGAAAGAAACAGTTTAAAATACAGTGGTACACAATTTGCATTGGACTCGAAACGATTGCAAAGCGATATTTACTGAAAAATAGGGCTCAAACTGGCTCAAATTACAGTGTAGTCCAAAGTAATTTTTTTGTATTTTTGATTTTTTTTCTATCGAAATCGCGGAAACTATGACATTTTTTGCCCTTTTTCAATGAAAATTTACAATGTTTTTGGTAAAATTCCTCAGAGGGACGACTTGGTACCCGGGAACTATAATATCATAGTAAATTTTGATGTTGGTGTGAGTTTGATTGAGAATTCTCTCCGTGTAAAAATCTCTGATTCTGAATTGAGTTTTTTTTCGTCAGGATTCCTGCTCGGCACATATTTTGATCCCAGGACTCCGAGAAATTTATCTTTTTGATCCTGAATCCCAAAGGAAACGTCAATATACGAGCTCATGGGTAGAAAATAATATTTTCTTATTTACAAATTTAAGTTTATTTAGAATCATTTAGAAAACTATTCAGAATTTATTATTAAGAAAATTATATTTTTCAGCAAAAGCCTTTTTCTTGTGTGCGTACGAAGGATCATTGCCGCTTTACAAAAGGAGACATCAAAGCGCACGATGAAAGGATCCGCGATGCCGGAGCATGAAGTGTAAAGGTGTTCACATGGATAGTCTCTGGTTCTAAAAACAACGGCGGGAGATTAGTACCCGCGAGGTGGTTTCATCGCGACTCAGCGTCAATGACAGCTTCATCCTCCGACTGACCAAGAGATTCCCAGGAAATATCACGATCCACGAAGCCAGGAGGAATCACCAAAGTTTGCTTATGGGAGCGCGAAGACGTATAAGCTTAAGAAGGAAGAAGAAGCAGCAGGAGAAAGTGAGACGGAGTCTTGTTGCATCTCGGCGATGCGCGTGGCGCTGCACTTGGGAATATTTTCTCTCGTCCAGGGATTAGCAGCGCAGGGGCTGCATCTCTGCGAGCGAGTACATCAGACAGCATGAGAGAATTTTCATGACTCATGGATCGTGAATATCCAGTTGAGATGCCTCGATTCTCTTACACTGTGACTTTTACACTGTAACTCACTGATATTACTGTAAAGTTACTTGTGTGTATTCGTACCTTGTATACATAGCGGCGTACACAACTTTGTAGACATATTGGTATTAAGAATCAACCATAATACCAACTACCACTTATCTTTCTTCCTCTCTTCGCCTCTCTCTCGCATCTTCGCCTCTTTCTCTCATGGATTACCCTCTGGCTCGAATCAAGGATTCGTATTACAATAAATACACTTAAAACCTCGTATGCACACGTATTACTCAAAGGATCGATCGATCTTTTTACAATATTATCGAGTAATTGATTTATTGCTCCGCAAGGAATAAAACTCTGTGTGCAAACTTATAAGTAATTTATATAGAAAACTGCATGACGTGTTAGTGGCAAACCATGTCCAAATGTCTGGATTACCGATAACACTCTCGGAGTCGTTCAAAACTTAGCGTGTACAAAAGTGGAAAAAAAATAGCATGTCACGAAGGAAGCAATGTGGGAGGAAGGCAAGGTCTCTCGAAGTTATTTCAGCTGTTGAGAAACACCGATATATTCTTTTATTCCAATCGTCCTCAAGAATCGTGCATACGTTTTGTTTTTCTTTTATCGATGTGAGATTTATGAATGTGTGGTCGAGTGTGGTTTGTATTTGCAGATAATAAACGCGTCCCGTTTCCTTCGAGATTCTCATTAACCTCCTGGCTAGATCCTCGTTACGCAACTTTTATGGACTGCGTTACACATACTTCGTGCTGTTACAATCTTAATCTCGTGCTCTTGAGAACTCCGCGGTGGTCAAGGTGTTTAATTTTTTTCCACATTCGAATCGAAATTTTTTGCAATTAAAAAAATATTGAGAACCGTAATTTACTGTTTTTTTTTATTGAACTAATTGTAATTTGTGGTTTTGGCCACATTTGCTCGATGTCGAACACTTTAAGAGTTTTCCTATGAATCGAGTCTCGAGATTTGCTCTCTTTCCGTTCTGACAGCATCCTCGTCGCTCTTTGTCCTCAAGAATTCTTCGATAATTGAACACCTTAATGATCATGTAAGGAAAAATCGAGAATGCCAGCCATATTCAGTTTGCCATGAACCATTTCCTGTTCTTTCATTTTTTCCAACATTGGAAAATGTGTATGGATCTTACGTGTCGCTCCGGACACGTATTTTTTCTTTTCTAAGGCTGTTACCTGACGAGAAGCTCGCGGGTGATTAATTGATTAATTAACTGGCAAGAAAATTGCACGGAAAAAAAGAAACAGTTTAAAATACAGTGGTACACAGTTTACATTGGACTCGAAGCGATTGAAAAGCGATATTTACTGAAAAATAGGGCTTAAATTGGCTCAAATTACAGTGTAGTCCAAAGTTAATTTCAACAGTTTAACACTGTTAAACACACGTTTTTGTGTATGTGCGTTGGTGATAACGTCACCAACTGTGGAAAGAATAGTGAAAATACCGTGCCACACTGTAAAATTGAATGAATCGCTCTGTAGTCATTACTGTAACACTGTAACTATTGCAGCTGCGTACAGTATGAAAATCGGTGATCTCATGTAATTTTGACAGTTGAACACTTTTACTGGAAACATTGATGAATTTACTGTAACGAACTGTGAACGATCCAGTGGAACTGTTAAAATCTCAGTTCGTACGGGAAAATTCTCTGTTCGACTGTAAAATAAAGTGGGTGCCCTGCTGTTTAAGCAGTTTATACTGCGATATTATAAGTTTCGCAAACTGGTGAGGTTGAAACATGCGGATTGCCTGAACAAAAATAAAATGAATTTTGCAAACTTGACGATTGCAGCATTAGCCTCGATCGATCTATTTGACTCGTGAGTCGAAGAATTTTTTCTTGGAATATTCTGCTCGTTTTTTATACGTCAGATATATCGACAGTCTATTATTTAGTTTTAATGATCCGGTAGATATATTGAATAAGAAAGAAAAAAGGTATTTTAGGAACGCGATAATGAGCAAAAGTTGCCTTATTAGTAGATCGATGCAGCGAAAGATTGCGGAGGTTAGACATCGCACCTCGCGTTAAATATTTCAATAATTATTTTCCTCAACAATGAGAGGTGTTTCCTGTTCGAGCTATGGATTTCTCCGTACACGATTAAACATGTGCATAATCGAATGCCACGATGATGCTTAATCAATTGATAAATTTTCCTTTTCCTTGGCTCTCACATATTTATAGACGGATATTCCATGTATAAATGAAGCTTTACGAGACTCGAAGGTCGTTCGAATCGATACCGTGAAAAACGAACGCGAACCGGAAGTTCTCGATTGAAAATTATCTCTTGGGTCAATTTCTTGGAACATCGCCTTGAGCCTTATGAAATTTTATGTTGAAGGTTGAGCTGCAAGGAAAATTGTTAACAGGGGCCCACGACTTTGTAACAAAATTACTATTTCTTTGGGTCTGTCGCATGAAAGTCTCTTTGTATTCCGTATCAAGATCCTCGTGATTTGATTCTTTCAGCAATCCCAAACTCTTGATAAGAGAGCAAATTTTTGATACACTCGTCGTCCTTGCGATCAAAGCCTTTTGCGTAATGGACCTCAGATCCGAATCTTCTTTGATAATTTTTCTGTGTTTCCTTTGACTTTTGTCTTTTCTGTCTCTTTCTTTTTTCTTTTGCCGAACGAGTGTGGAAGTCGCCAAGTTGGATGGACGTCAGCCTCCTGCGAAGCTTGTAGCTTCGTGTTTGAAAATATCTCGAAGAAGATACACGGACAGAGAGCGAAGCCTTGATTTGCTCTTCGTCTGTTCATGGAGATGCAGCTCATCTTGGAGTCTCGGTCCAGCAGCAGGACCATCAAGAGATCTATCTGCGATTGTTGCTGCTGCCGATTGTTGCTCGCTAGACTAGATCTCATAAGATGAGCGCAGAAGGTTGAGATCATAGAGAGAGAGAGAAATAAATTGAGAGCGAGGGAGCAGGGAAAAAGTTCGGATGCTGGATAGCTTTATTGTACGCGGACACATGTGGTTGGTTCGTAGGAATATTCTCGTTCACGATCATGGTTCGAATGAGCAAAGTGTATATGCACAAACTCTACTTGGGGGCAGCTCAACACACGAGCCGTGGACTGCAGCTTTGCGGTTTGCAGCGTTGATCTATAGACCGGTCTCAAGATCGTAGATCAGAGCGTGTGCGCCTCTATTACACATTTTACACACGCACGCGCGCCTTCTCTTATTAATCTCGTGCTCATGTGCCTATTACACAAGGTGCAAGGAAGCGTGATCAAACGCAAAGATCCCTGAGAATTCTCTCCACGCAGAAAAGCACGCGCGGCTTCACGAAAAGTTGAAAAATATTCACCCGCCGTTCATTTTAACAAATTTCACGTTCCGGCGAACACACGTCACTTTTTTGACAAAAATGTCATCGATTTTTCTAGAAATTTGTTGAAATTCGTTTTTTTTTTTTTTCAAGACTCCACGCAAAATATTTGTTGAAGGGTTGATGCTAATCAACGAACGCTTGCACTCGTCTTGCCTTCGGAAAAAGTAAGGAGCAGCAAAGGATCTTTCATTTGGATCGTCCTAGATCATTACTCTCGATCGGCGGATCTAGAGCTCTTGTGGAGCTCGCGCGGAACTCCATAATCTGGATCAAAGAACCAGTCTTTCTATAACATTTATGTATGCTTCGTATATGCCATGTGCATCAACGCACATGCACATACAGACGCGCTCGGCATATCCTGTGGCACGTGAGGCAAAAGCTTACGATTGCTACGCTCTCTCGCACCCTCGAGAGAAACTGAGGGAGCAAGTTTCTGAGGATTTATGTCCTCCGGAGGAGATTTCCTCTCGCTCTAATCTTTGTAATTTTCATCCAGGCAAGAATTTCTGCACAAACAAGCCCAAAGAAAGTGGCACGTTTGAAATAAATATATATCGATGGAAATTGATGTCAAGAAGGATCGCGAATGAAATGCCAGGCTTTTTATCATATTTTCACTTTCGAAAGAGTTGCAAAAACATCCGCTTCGAATATTTAGCCAGTAGAAACGAATCTTCCGAGTATCATGCCGAAAAAATTGCGCGACACGATTGAAGGAAGTTCTAAAAGCAGTTTGTTCGATCAATGAATGTCAAAATAAATTGGATAAAGAGAATATCTGAGTGAAATTACTTTAGAGCGAACAATCTTTCGCGGCGAATCTTGGGTTATAATTTGCCCGAAGCCTAGCGGATGCAAAGTGCCTTGTGCGAGTGTATGTATAGGCAAGAGAGTGGCTAGCACAGTCGTGGAATATTATATGTATTAGCCGGGTTCCTTGTATGATTACCATAGGTATCTGTGCATTACCGAGAGTCAATGAATACCCGGTGCACATTGGTGCATGAGTGCGTGGAGGGGGAGGAGGGAGAGAAGGAAAATATAATATCGCATACCCCGTTACTTGGACAAGTGCAGAGCCGTGGACCGGCAAAACGATGAGTCCAGTAATTCTTGTACGAGCATAATGAGTTATAAATCAAAAGTAGGGAGGCTGAGAGTTGTTAAGGGTTCTCATAGAAAATATACACACATTTGGTACGTGTGTATAGCAAATAAGTTTAGGTACACGCGAATAATAAAGTGTATATGTTTATATGTATAAATATATACAAATAGGCTATCAATAACTATATATGTCCATGGCTGAGCGTCTCTCGAAGCAGATGTTGCTTGCTGTTCGCCCCCTTTTGCGTATAACATCGTGTATCGAGTACGTATTCCCATCGTTTATTACAATCTTCCTCTTCCTTGTGAGCGCAGAAGGATAAGAGCGAAAGAGCTCGCGCGCGCATAAGTTTCGCCGCAAGGTCACTGGGTCGGGTCAAAATGCGCGTATTTAAAATTAACGCGGAATATCGGAGGCTGCGCGCGCGAGAACGATAGAGAAGAGAGACCAAGAGCAAAAGATAGAAGCCTCTAATTCGTACTTCCGAGAGGAGACTTACCTCGCCAGCTCATCTCATGAGAATAAACTCACGCCGTAACGGTTTTGATGCATGTACTCAAACCTCCAGCCTGAAACTTATACTCTTTGGAATTTCTATGCAACTCGCTCCTCGCACAATCTCTCGTGCATTATATCTTTGTTCCGTCAATGAGCACCACGTGGATTCTATGAATAATTTTTGCCCGTTGCCAGATTCCGTGCTTGGAATTCAGCGGAATCGATTATGCAGTTTTTTTTCCGCGTCTTTTGTCTGTCTCGATTAGAGCGAGTCGCACGTTATTTCTTTCGATTGGAAGATGAAAATTTACACGGAAAAAAATAAACAGTGAATATCGCAGTAAAAACTGCTTAAACAACAGGCTACCCACTTTATTTTAAAGTCGAACAGAGAATTTTCCTGTACGAACTGAGATTTTAACAGTTTCACTGGATCGTTTACAGTTCATTACAGTAAATTCATCAATGTTTCCAGTAAAAGTATTCAACTGTCAAAATTACATGAGATCACCGATTTTCATACTGTACGCAGCTGCAATAGTTACAGTGTCACAGTAATGACTACAGAGCGATTCATTCAATTTTACAGTGTGGCACGGTATTTTCACTATTCTTTCCACAGTTGGTGACGTTATCACCAACCCACATACACACAAACGTGTGTTTAACAGTGTTGAACTGTTAAAATTAACTTTGGACTACACTGTAATTTGAGCCAATTTGAGCCCTATTTTTCAGTAAATATCGCTTTTCAATCGCTTCGAGTCCAATGCAAACTGTGTACCACTGTATTTCAAACTGTTTCTTTCTTTCCGCGTATATATACGCTTTTCCGTGACTCTCTCATGGCAGTTTTATCAATTTCCATTTTTTTTCCAGTATATTTTATCGAAATTGCGTTCATTTCCTGGCGAGAGGATTTCGAAACATCGATTAAGTTTCGCGTAGTCTGTGGAATGAGTTTTTACGCTTCGACGTATTTTGCGCCTCGATAGTGCGGTTTTAGAGGTTTATAGAAGCGTGGAAGTGACCTGGAGAAGAGCAAAGTGCAGAAGGCACAATCACGCGGATTGAAAGAACCGCAGAGCGAGAGCGAGAGGGAGGGGGGAAGAAATAAAAAGAAATAGACTGAAGTGGCGGCTTTCAATTTAGTTCGGTCGCTTTGAGGCTCCGCTTTTAATTTGCCGCCAATGATACTAAAGCTCGAAAAGAAAGGGGGGCGCTCTTTAATGCACACCGCGAAACAAGCACACATGCATGTGTCTGCGGCCTTAGAGGGTGTGGATATGGAGACTCGAGACCTTAGAGAGTAAAACCGTCGGAGCGATATTCCATTAAATGTTCGTTTCGCGGGCGAGACACGATCGCGAGAGGGCAAACTCTCTTCTGCCTTTTTTTCACTTTTTTCTCTGTCTCGAGTTCTCTTTCTCTCTCTTTTTCACTTCTTTCACGCCCGACAAGCCATTAAACATTTCGTGCACGCGATATCGTATTCTTCATATTTTTAAAAATCACTCTATCGATTTACAACGGGCTAATAAGAAAATTAACGAGCATCGATAATTAATAAATTGAACAACAAAAATCTGTAATTTTTTCTCAACGAAACCATTTACTGAAATTTCTTTCGTGAAAATCGATTTTTTTCTCTAATCGATTCAAAAAAATTATTAAAATCGATCCCCGTGGCTAAATCCAATTTCGTAATTCAGCGAACGACGAACTTTCAATATGCTACGCGGGTGTGTGCGCCATGAATATATCTAGGCTGCATATTTGTGATGCGTCATTGGGCCAAATGTGTCGTCTCGGTGCGGAGCACGTGCATATAAGCGGACATTTAATTAAATCGCTCATAAATTCCCGACTCGATTTGGGATCATTGTGTGTGCCCTGTCGGCCATGGGGCGAGGGGGTCAAGGAACTTTGGTTACATAGTCTCACGTCAATCAAAGCGTCTCTTTGCGTACGCGGAGATCTCTTTGTGCACGCACATTTTGGTAGAGAGCTCATCGCGGTAGCGTCTGGGTTGACAGATCACCGCCAAGGATTTTGTGATCCTTTTTCGCTCCTTGGCCAAAAGATCGAGAACTTTAGTGCGAGCAAGAGAGCGAGAAATTGAGCGAGCGGGGAATGAAAAGAGAAAGACGAGATCGAGGGAGAGAGCGAGAAAGATCGACACGTTGATGCTCAAGAATTTATATTATTCCAGAGTGAAGGTACGACGACGTAACAGTAAAATCTACCCTCGCACACTTCCATACGATCCGCGGTGTGCGCCATTCACGAGAGCAGGAGACATGACCGAATAATTTGGGATTGAAAAGGTCACGTGAGAGAAATATTTGCGGATTGTGAACAAACCGAGACAGGACGTTGAAGAAAAAAATCAACCACAACCAAAAAATAAACTAACGAAGAACGGACGAGTCGACGAAAAGCGACGAGAGAGATCCGACGATGACATTTGTAACGAGATGAAAGAGGCTTGCGTGTTTTTCTTTTTTTTTTCCGGCAAATTTATTTCTAAAGAATAAAACGAATGTGCCATAACGAAGCAACGAATTATCCGAGTGCTGGGGCGTGCTCGAGCCTAATTATTAAAGAACGAGAGATCGAGATTCACGTCCAGATCAACATACACGCGTCGCACAATTATCCCTACAGTTATTTCGTGTAGGTGTCGGTCCAAACTCGTCACGATTTTTTTTCATCGGAGCACCTACAAAAAAAAAAAACATACTCACGACGTTATTAACTCCAACATGTATATAAATAAGGAAAACTTTAAATTATTTTTATAAACGTTGCTCCTGACGGAAAAAAAGAAACAGTTTAAAATATACAGTGGTACACAGTTTACATTGGACTCGAAGCGATTGAAAAGCGATATTTACTGAAAAATAGGGCTCAAA
Source organism: Diadegma fenestrale (assembly GCA_037043255.1). Lineage (NCBI taxonomy): Eukaryota > Metazoa > Arthropoda > Insecta > Hymenoptera > Ichneumonidae > Diadegma > Diadegma fenestrale. The sequence goes on from CM073316.1 coordinate 3,857,693, forward strand.
TTGGCTCCAATTACAGTGTAGTCCAAAGTTAATTTTAACAGTTCAACACTGTTAAACACACGTTTGTGTGTATGTGTGTTGGTGATAACGTCACCAACTGTGGAAAGAATAGCGAAAATACCGTGCCACACTGTAAAATTGAATGAATCGCTCTGTAGTCATTACTGCAACACTGTAACTATTGCAGCTGCGGACAGTATGAAAATCGGTGATCTCATGTAATTTTGACAGTTGAACACTTTAACTGGAAACATTGATGAATTTACTGTAACGAACTGTAAACGATCCAGCGAAACTGTTAAAATCTCAGTTCGTACAGGAAAATTCTCTGTTCGACTGTAAAATAAAGTGGGTACCCTGTTGTTTAAGCAGTTTATACTGCGATATTTACTGTTTCTTTTTTTCCGTGCTGGTGAACGAATCGGAAAAACATAACAATATCATAAAAATATTGAAATTTCCTGTCGATTATCGAGAACCCAAAATGGGCAGAGTCACCGAATCGTGACGAACGAAATGAAGTTGTTAATGCAATAATGAGTCACGGTCATTTTTAATAAAATTATAGCGTCGATTCAATAGATTTGGACACAGTCACAGCAAAAGACTGAGCGAAGCTCGTTTCTCTTTTTTTTTTCGAGAGATGAGAGATAGTCGCAATTGTCTCATTGATTTAATGTATGCAAAAAGATAAATAAGTGTTATGGGGTCTATACATAGTATTACGGGGTGAGCGTTTTGCGGTGGGCGTTACATATATAACCGGGGATAATACCCGTGGCAGCGATGCGTTTGCTTGGATGGTGTTTTCTTTCTGTATCTCAAAGCTCTCGATCGGTGATGCTGGCGGCTTACCGACGACTTCGAGATGCCCTGAGGCATTCCACGTGCTATCAGGGAGGTCCACACTTGGCGTATGAAAATATCTAGATCATTTATGAATCGTAATTTATATGAACATGGATTGTGAATATTCAAATCGTTCGAAATAAATAATTAATGAAATTCATTATCGATCTCTGCGAGCGTTTCGTTTCAAAATCGATTATCGTTTTCGAAATTCACAGATTTTTTTTTACTGTCGATTGCTCTCAAAGGAAAGCCATTCGTGTGAACGAGGGACGAGCAACTCGCGTTTTTCTTTCGAGAACCAGCGCCGAAAGACAATCACAACTCACTAAAACGTGCGCGAGTGTTTAACTGACGAGTAAACCTCGCTTGCCGAGCGAGGATAAGAGAAGATCTCAAAAAAGAGTCCGAGGGAGCTTAATGAAAATAAATAATGAGGCTTCGTTAGTGCGACATCGTCCTTAATGTCCAAGACTTTCTTTCTCGAGCAGACTGCTCTCGCGACTCCATCTTCTCTTCCCTCAATTCTGCAGCACGAAACCATTTCTTGCTGCAAATAAAACGTTACGCCTTCTCGGAAACGCTCCGCGGAATCCCGAGCGCAATGCAATTTTTCTGATAAAATAATGTGAACTAGCGTTTGACCGAAATTAGGATGACGTACTCACGACACATGCTCTGTGCATAATTTTGCATTAAATAATTTGTTCTCTTTATGGCATTCAAATTAGAAAACACTCTAGTCCGGTTTTATTTAATTAACAAATGTCCAAACATCCAAAAAATTTCGTAATTTTTTATATCTCGTTTCAAAGCACGAGAATTTATTCAAAATTACAAGATAATTGCTTAAAAATAATTTGTTCTCTTCATGGCATTCAAATTAGAAAACACTCGAGTCCGGTTTTGTTTAATTAACAAACGTCTAAACATTCCAAAATTTCGCAATTTTTTATATCGCATTCTAAACCACGAGACGTTATTCAAAATTACAAGATAATTGCTTAAAAATAATCAATTCACGGTCACGAGTAGAAAGACTCATCATTTATTATATTTTTGTCAAAAAAATGGTTTGTTTTTTATTTCAAGTTCTACTACGAGTTCATTATGCGAAAAGGTTATTTTTAAAGATAAAATTTATCTGCGTTTAATGGATCCGATCGAGTGTATCGCACGTAATAATTTATCGAGTGCCATACAAATTAAAATAAGGAGTTAGCCTCGATCGTTTTGCATGGTGAATTATGTTCGTTAAGCCCTTCGGACTTTTACCTGTCGATAAATATACACGAGAGCAGGATTTGCAGTAGCGTGGCGAGAAGCTCTTTCCTTGTCTTTGAGTGAAGATGCAACGGAGATGGAGAAAAAGACAAAAGTCGTGAGATTTTCTTTTTCTTTCGGAGGCAGTTGCACCCGAAGAGCATTCACAGAGATGCCACCGCTTGTGTGCTCCGACACGTATATGCGGTCGGGTGTGATATGTGGAACCGTGGCAAATGCGTGATCTACGTTCATGCTCGCGGTAGCCGCGTTTTGCCAAGCTTATAGATATATACATTAAGTTGATGATGCACGGGAGTCCTGCGGAAAGGAGGGAAGGGGATGAGAGACGAGATAAAGAAATCGTTATAGGAAATCTCTGCTGTAGGTAAAACCACAATACAAATATAACCCGCTAGTGGCGCTTTATATGATACACCAGAAAAGAACGAACCTTCCCACTGCGGTTTCAAACGAAGAAATCACGTTTTTGTTTAATTAAAAAATTCCATCACCAAAAGTGGTCGGAAAAATGCTCAATCTCGTTATCAGGACAATTCTTGTTAAAATTGCCACAAAATTTGGATGATCCTATCCGACAAAATATCGATCGCACTTCAGGGTGAATTAAGTTCTGCTATGACAAAGACAGTTTTTAATTTCGAGACAAATTCCTGCGAGAGAATCGTCTTGGAGTGCACAGAGAGAAAACAAGAGGATCGAGATGAATCCAAAAGATCTAAGCTCGCCTCTCTCTTTATTCCCGAGCCTCGAGCACACGGGGTAACATGCTTGCTCATAATATTCATGCACGCCATATAGACAGAGCACCAGGCCATGGTAAGTGTTTCGTATACGTGTGCACTTTACACTGAGCATTTTCTGTATGTGTGTGCATCGATATGAGGCGTTTCGCGTCGACTAAAATTTTTCAAATCTTCATCTTTTTTTCAATCGTACAATAAAACTTCATTTTTCCTGGAGCCAACACTGAAAATAAAATTTTGTTGAAAAAGACCGATATTTTGTTGGATACGTTACAACTAAACGTTTTTTTCGAAATATGACGAAAATTTTGTCATTCCAGCAAAAAACATTCTGGAAAATCTTTTCGGAAAGTAAATTTTTGTCATTCCAATCGTAAATTTTGCTGACAGTTCCGTTACAATGTAAAATATTGTCGAAATAACGAAAATTTAGAAATCATCCCGAAATATTTAGTTCGCCGTATTCAACAAAATATCGACGTTTTTTGACAAAATTGAATTTTCAGTGAATCAATTAATTTACACGTGCGTTTCACGATATTTTGGTCCGATTCAAATTTTCAGAAAAATTTCCTTTCAATTCTTTTGGCAAAAAAGTTGAAGTTTCTCTATTTTTTCCGCGATCTCGTTTCTTCGAGAACAAAGTCGAACGAGAGACCCAGAAAATGATGATTTTTGGGTTATTTATTTTTATTAAAAACAAGTTCATACCGATTTCCCTTGTCCGAATCATAATCTCCAATTTTTTGTGTCCGAAAAATATAATAAATGCGCAAACTGAACGTCCAGTTGCGTGAATTAGTCGTGATTGGAAATCTGTCACTTGGCGTGAAATGCCTTATGCGCATATGAGGTATAAATAATATATAGATAGGCCTGATCCTCGCTGTTTTCTTTCTTTCTCATTTCTGATGTTTCTCGCTTCTTCTTGTCGCGGTAGTGTCTGTAAGTCGACTAGCAATGGTATTAGTACAGGGTGTACCTTACTCCAGTGAACGGAGAAGGTTGTCAGTTCTCTTCGGAGATTGCATAGGCTCGAGCCCAAGTAAAGTCTTTGCACATCGCAGCGAGTGCATTTGATTTTAGATTTCGAGTGCGGTGTACGTAGAAAAAAAATAAAAATCAGTTTTTCTAAATATCGTGAAGATTGATAAGAAAAAAAAGTGATTGCGAGAAAAATAAATGCGAGAGCCCAAAAATGGCAGTTTGAATGGGACGAATGCGATAGGACGAAATTCTAGTGAATCGTCACGGCTTATTAATACAGTAAATAATAATGCGTGGTCGTCGCGCTCGGACGAAACGTCTCTGACGTCATTGGCCGAAACCTACGAGTCGAAGCGAAGGCGAGAAAAAGTAGGAAGTTGCTTGTACACGCATGCATACAACGAAACAGTTAGAACCCACCGGACGAGCTGCGACGAAAAAGGAATTCGAAGGACTCGAACTTGAATTTTAGATCCTGCGTGGGTGACATTTAGATAAATCGAGAGACAAGATTTCGCGAAGAAAAAAGACGAAAACGAAAAAGAAACAGTTTATATGATGAAAAAAGTTCAAGTTTTTGCATTCTTGAGCGTAAGAAAAAAAACTTAAAAGTCTTGCTGCTGTCTGACCAGTGCGTGACTTAACTACTGGCTAATGATTCCTGCTAATCTAGATTGCCTCGTGTCCATCTACGCTAAATACGTGTGTGCATAAATTGTTTACGGTGAAAGGGTTTCAAGTGATATTTCGTGACGAGGGTGGACAACCGCGATCGATCGATTTATTCAGGTTCAATCAAGGTAAGATTATTTTCATTTAATCGTAACTTACCGAGAGCAATTCCTAATGGAGAAAAAAAAAGAATATTTTCAACAATTTCATGTCGATGGTCGAACTCGTTCTCAAAACTCGAAATTGTCGACGAAAAAATTCTTTCCCAGAGTAATTGAACGTTCGCGTTGTTTAAATCGCGGACGAACGAGTCTTATTTCCTGCAATCTCTAGATTTTCAGTCACGATTGACATTATAAGGTTCTTTCAGCGGTGACGTCACGAATGCCTGTCTTTATGAGATACGTACAACAGTGTGGTTTATAGTTAAGGCTGCCAGTGTATGGGTGACGAATGAATGATCAGATACGAAGATAGAAGATATGTGGGACACTTTATGTAAAATCGGCCTCACCTTTTCTTTCTTCTTGTGCCATCGATTTCTCAAACCAATTAAAGAAATGAGTTATAAAAAAATCCTGCGAAATGATACACGGAAAAAAAGAAACAGTAAATATCGCAGTATAAACTGCTTAAACAACAGGCTACCCACTTTATTTTACAGTCGAACAGAGAATTTTCCTGTACGAACTGAGATTTCAACAGTTTCACTCGATCGTTTACAGTTCATCACAGTAAATTCATCAATGTTTCCAGTAAAAGTGTTCAACTGTCAAAATTACATGAGATCACCGATTTTCATACTGTACGCAGCTGCAATAGTCACAGTGTTGCAGTAATGACTACAGAGCGATTCATTCAATTTTACAGTGTGGCACGGTATTTTCGCTATTCTTTCCACAGTTGGTGACGTTATCACCAACACACATACACACAAACGTGTGTATAATAGTGTTAAACTGTTAAAATTAACTTTGCACTACACTGTAATTTGAGCCAATTTGAGCCTTATTTTTCAGTAAATATCGCTTTTCAATCGCTTCGAGTCAAATGTAAACTGTGTACCACTGTATTTTAAACTTTTTCTTTCTTTCTGTGTACAAAGTCGCTTTAAGGGAGAGGCAAAGATTCTGCAGGGACAGAATTCATTGGAAAAAATTGCTCTAGACAGAAAATCTTTTGACATCACCATCAGGTGTGAGTAAAAATTCATATGACGCTGAAGTTTGCATCGCGTTACGAAATTCGGTTTTTATCCTTAGCAAAAATGATTATTCAAGCGCAGAATGTAATTACGATGATGAAATGATCGATTTGTGCCACCCGAAAAGCATATTGGCTTGAAAATTTAGGATGACGTTGAAAATTGAACGAATTATCGATAAATTCAAATATTTTTTGTTGCATTCCAACGTTGCAAACTTCAGCATCATAAATTCATCGATTTTCGAGTTTTATTTGTTCGATTAAATTAATAGAATCAGCATTTTGCGAGTGAAAAAATGAATCGAAAGACTCGAGAAGCTGGTTCACGATTATTCTGCGGGTATATATTTATGGGAAGAATGTGAAATGGTCTGGAGGATGTTTGTAGTGGGGAAAATACAATTTGTCGTAGCCACAATTACTTATCGGATTAGAAGCTCTTAATGGGCCATTATATCCGCAAGAACCAATGTCCAGCATGGTTAGAAAACTTGTAATGTATATATTTCTGCAACGCACAAACATAGATTTATCTATATATGTGTAAAATGTAAATGCTGGAGAGTAGCTGCAATATTTCTTGTCGTTCCCTTTGAGTCATCGTTCTTGGAGATAGAACGGAGACAGAGTGACTTGAACTCCATTTAGAAATGTTTCTTCTAAGGCTCGTGTCCGTGTGTGGATTAAATTGAATGGCGAGGAGAGAAGAAATACGAGAAATATATTTTCTTGTGAGACAATTTATTAAATGAACCAATGAACGGTTTCTCGATCGCGTATGTAAATTCATGTGGCTGAGGCAGTTTCTGCCGAGAGTTTAAGGTCGAGGAGAGTCTCAAGGCCATATTTGTGAATCGACGTTTACGCCCTTATTACTGAACCTCAAGGATATGCTCGGTCCAACGCATATGGGCGATGGAAACTCCGCGATGGCCATGCGACCTTCGAAGGCCCATCGTGGCGAATCGGAGGCGCGATTTGTGTCATAACCGTTTAGTGAATTCACTTCTCTGCGTCCTTGGACTTCCACCAGGCTCTCAGCTCCTCGTCCTTACATTTGCATACAAGCCACAAGCCAGGGCTCGGCCAAGTTATTTATTTTCCATCGGGAATGGAGCTCAGGGTGTCGGATGGATTTTCCAAAAGTTATTTTTCAGCAGATCGTCCATGCACGGAGAAAAAGGATTCGGTTTGTTTAGTAAGAAATAAAATGTTTCGGGAAAATGTCCTACATGAAGGTTAAGAAGCAAAAGAATCGTAGCACCAATTGCAAAACAGCATAGTATTTTTTAACACTTACAATTTTTCTTAGCATGAATTATAAACAGTTCTATATGAATAAGAAACAGTAATGCGCGCGATAATGAATTTCAGGTTTGTTTTCATGAACAATTTACTATGTCAGACAAGAATTCAGTTATGAGTGAGAATATCTCAAATTTTAAACGTCGACATAGTAAAATTCTATAATCCCAATATGAATATATATCAAACATGTGTGAAATTTAATCACACGTATTGTTTTGTTCACCATGACCATTGCGATTTTCTTTAATTGCTATGCTAAATTGTAAAATCGGTTTTAATCTGATGATCACGTTTTACTATGCTGTTTAGAACGATTTGTCGCACTGCCATTCGAGATGTTGCTGTAATTTCCGAACTGTCTTCAAAATACTATAATTTCCAACAATAAGTAACTGGATTCCTAGTATATTTCTTAATAATTTTCGACTTTGTTTTCTCCGTGTGGAGATGCCTACAATGCGTTTTGGAGTAAAATGCACACTGTCGGCGACGTGCTTGCATTGTGCAAGGACGACGAATCAAGTAAAAGTTGAAAACTCGGCGAAATTCAGAGAGAGCGAAAATAAATTTAAAAAAAACCAACATCGAGTCGTCTTTCACGATAATTCCCACAGGAAGCATTTGATCGAAGATTAAATACTGTATAAAATACGTAAATGATGAGTATTGCGCCCGTTTCTCAGCTGCAGAGACTCTAATCGGTCTCTCTTGAAATCTTGCCGACGCCATTTTTTCTCACGCTTCTATATTATCACGAAGGCTTAAAGAGAAACGAAAGAGAAGAGTAGACGAAAAAAACGAAATCACTTATTATCCAATTATCCGAAAATCATATCTCACGATTTGCCCGAAGAGATCAACGTCCCCTTCACACTTGAGTGGATAATAAATGGCGTTTTTATGGGACGTTAGTTTTGCCAAGAGTATTTGAAAATTAATTAAAATTACGTTATATGGATAAATGAGTTGAAAAAAGTGACATTTTGGTGACCGATCGAGTTGTCGTCGTTTCCTGGCGAGTCCGCAAGTCAGCATCATGTGGATTTGAGTGAAAAAATATTTTTTCAATTCTCAGTCGTTCATTTCGCTTCCTTTCGGCAATCAGGCGAAAAGTTTGGAGATCGCGTTTCGCACTGAACAGAATTCTATGGTGTCGTTATACTGGGACGATGTAATGACCGTGAGGTGAAGAATGAGGCAGAAAAAGAGAGCGAAAAATAATTAGACATGCGCGTGGGGGCCACGCTGCGGTTCCTCTCGCGCTGTAGCAATTGACTGGATTAGTAAAATGTTGCGTTGTGGTCATCCCTGACGAAAAAGCCTGGCGAGAAAGAGAGGGCGAAAAACCACAGCACGCGCTCAGGGTAGTCCGTAATTCTTAGAGCATCAGCTCGAGAGGGCGTTGAAAAAGATTATTGTATAGCGGAACGAGATCGTTTGAGAGAATGACCCGGTGACCTGGTTGTCTCGGACGCAGCCTCGTAGGGAGTCTCGTTTTACCGCAATCCTCATCATCACACGTCCTCGAGTTAACGAGAAAGACCACTCAAGATGAAAATTTGCACACAACATCGGTCACCACGGAGCAAACGAGTGGGTGAACAGCGCAGAAGAAATTGGTCTTGGCAAGAGTCTCGGCAACGTCTCGAATGGGCTCGTTTTCAAGACTTTCGTGAGATTCTTGTCAAGATTCTTGGAAAAAGTCTCGCAAAAAGTCTTGCTGTGAGACGCATTGCGAGGGTTCTCAATTTTTTAAAATTCAATTATAATCAAAATACAATTAAAAAACGAAGGACAGGAATAAAAATAAATCAAGAATGGACAACAAGAAACGACACTTGCTGCATTGAAAAGTATTTTTTACTTGGCGATATCACTGAAATAGCCAAGAATTTGTCATGAAAAATCGGATTGAACAAAATTACAACGGACAGAAGCCTAAAAAAAATCCCGTATAATGATTTTTTTAGTGTAGAATTGCGATGGTTTTGAGGGGAACGGTCACTCAAATTCCATGCAGTCAACTCGCTCGATTAAATATTCATACACGGAGTCAATATTACATGAAAATTGACTATGTTATTATAGTTCCCTGGTACCAAGTCGTCCCTCTGAGAAATTTTACCAAAAACATAGTAATTTTTCATTCTTTTTCTATCGAAATCATTTTTCAGACTATTAAAAAATTGTAAAACTTTGCAATGAGTCTCAGCAAAAGACTTTTTGCAAGACTTTTTCCAAGGATCTGGGGAAAGTCTTGAAAACGTGCCTATTCGAGACAATGCCGGGACTCTTGCGAAAAATCTTGCCAAGACCAATTTTTCCTGCGCTTACTTTTCTATACCATTTATACGACAGTTAAGGTCGCATAGAGACGAAAGATGCGCGGCGCAGCTAGAAGCAACAGTTGAAGTTCATGGGCTGCGAATAGATCGCGAAATTCTGGATAAGAAAATTCTTGGCCATTTTTTTATTCGATCGACCGATCCCGAGAACTCGAATCGATTAAGAGAAAACCACGACCAAAATCAGGTGCGTATCGCGGCGACGAATCGCCGAAGCGGGAGCCGCTGATGATTGGATTCGATCACTAATTCGTCGACATCTCAACAACGATGAATCAGGGAGACAATTTCCATTAGACTTTTCTCTTCGAATTGCCATGATCTAACTGTCCTCGGTCTTAAAATACGTTGAGGGGCTCGTGGCGCCACTGTCGCAAATAAAAAGTACATAAAGTTTGTATGAAAATGGCGTTTTCTCTCACTGACACGTGCACAAATGGATTTTAGTATCGACGGCTGACGGACAAACGATTTCATCACGCCCATGGTATCGCGCGTTTACGGGGGGGGGGGACACTTTCAAGTTCCCATTCGACAAGTGTTTCACGTCTCAATCTCTTTCGAATCATACAACTTTTTTCGCAATCTGAATTTCAGGTTTGCGAATCCATTAATTTTCAGCGTGGCCCGGTAAAAAAACAAGATCGTAAAGCGATGATGTTGATTAATAAAAATTACAAAAACTCACAATTATAATAATACACGCACAATCTTTGGACTTTCGAAATCTTTGGAGCGATCGAATTGCGCAAAATCAAAAGGCAAACAGGATTCTTGTGTATAATTTTTTCTCTTCAACTGAACAACCTGAATTCGCTCCAATTACCAAATTGGTCCTCGGGAACTGGAATATTAATGAGGATCTGGTCAAGCGTGATGCAAGTGCGTTTTTCGAAATTCTTCTCGTGCCAATTCGCGAATCGACATCGAGATTAATGAATTCATTGGATTCGTTCCAGTTCCATCCTTGCATGGCAAATTGAATTGTCATTTTATTCTGAGATGAATTTTGAAAGCTGACAAAATAAAAATGGATCAATTTTTTGTTTTTTTAACCGGAGATATTCAAACTGATCGCGCACTCTTTCGATAAATGCGTTACGCAAACTGATTTTCTCTTCTCACATTAATAAATTTATGGGCCTCGTGGACCCGAAATTTTCGCACATAAATCGAAGGCACTTGCTGGCTTCGTTTATATAAATCGAGACTTTTCGATGAATATATATGACGACCGAATTCCTCTGATCCCTTTCTCTTTAGTCTGGGCTCTCTGCTCGTCGACGTCATGAAATCAGCAGCAGAGGGCAAAGAGTAAAATTTGTACCTGTTCGAAAGAACACACGAGTGTAAGAGCGAAACGATCAGCGACGTCCCACGCCGAAACCAATGGCGTCGGTATGTTCAAAACACACGCACACACACATAAAAACACGCACCTTTAATACGATTCAAATGCGCGTGGGTGATTCGTGAAGGATGTTAAGGAGATCCGGCCTTATGTACGAGGCGACGATGGACATTTAAATATCCATGCACGCATATACGTTTGTACAACGATCTCGAAAGCAAATGAGGCTTAGCTCAGAAAATAACTCGCTGATTATTAGGGAGAAAGGTGATTGTTCATTGAGTTGCTTCGATCAAATTGGACGAAATCGAGAATTTATACTTTTCGCTCTGTGACATCGCGATTCGCGAATAACGCGTCATCTGATGTGCCGAAAGGACAGGAATAAGGCTGCTGGCGAGAAATGAAGAGAAACGACCGAAGCGAGGCGACGATAACGCATTCGTGGAAAGCGAAGGTGTTAAAATTAACATGTTCAAGTTTTTTTTTTTCATCATCTCCCACTTGCAGTAAAAAATGAAAAAGAAATACACGTTCTCGTATATTTTTGAGATGCGATCGTTTGCAGCGAATCACCGGGTTTCAGAATCTTTGGCAAACTCTGATTGTGTGGTTAGTCGAAACGACTAACCATAAATTTGACTTTAGTAGTAATCGATCTTCCAATGTCACATTTCGTTGACTTGCTCTATTAAATCTGTCAAATTTCAAATTTTGCGCACATATAACCTCGAATACGTGCCGTTGCTAGATATTAGGGAGAGTCGAAAAATAAAATCCACTGCAAGTGCTTTTTATAGTTTTTATCATTCCCGTTACAAGTCACCTTTGAACGTTTTTAAGCGATGGTAAATGATTATGAGGATTTAAGCTCTCTGATGTTTAATTTTCATTTCAATCTATCCATCAATTACGGAAATATGAAGAATAATGTACAGCCTATTCCGTGACTTCCCATAAGAGGCCATGTTGAATTGGTTGTCAAGGCTTGTCAAATATTTACAAATATCTCGCGTAAAAAGCCACCTCAGCTCACAAAAATTGGTACGAGTTATTTTTACATAATTCTCTAACTTTCTGCCAAGTTTGCCATTTTTCTGCGTAACTTCCTTAAATTTTGATGGGATATTCTTTGCCTTACTTGAATTTTTCAACATGGTTTTTATCCGTCAACGGCCTCGAAGGTTCTATGGTCGTGAATGGTGCTATTCGAGATATAGCAGGAATATAAGGAGCAAGGAATAAGGGGAAAAGGGAGATGAAGAAAAAGAAGATCTCGCGAGAAGAGGAATGCCCTCTGGGTCTTGTCTCCATCGTTTTACAACTTGGCGTCAATGGAACGAGGGAGTTGTATCAGCTTCTGCTGTGATTTTCTCTCTCTTTCTGTCCTTTGCCAGTAGCTCCGAGACCTGCAATTGTCAACTGAATAACTAGCAGATATAGTAACAGGTAGAAAAACCAAGTGGTTTTGTGTTTCCTCTTGGGATTCGAGATATTTTCGTTCGATGAATTTCTTTGTTCGTTCTCCTTCTTCTTTTCGCGTTTCTTCGGAGTATTTTCTGAACCGAGATCTCGTTGATGACAGGGCCAACAAAACGAGAAATTGAATTTAAAAAAAAGGAGAAAAATGCCTGAAAAAATGTCGCAGACGGTGCCAAAATGCCGTCGAGAAATTCAATCAACTTGATCATTTACTTTGAATTTGTTTGATCCCTTTTATCAGCCGAAATTCTGTCTCCCACTACCGAGTCCCAAGTCTTGGTCGCGCGGGATAAATTAATGGCGATTCCCATGCACGCAGAATACATGCAAATGCCCGCCGGCACTGGTGACACGCGTCCAACTTCTCACACAACGATTCGATCAGTGTATACGTACGAATCTGAAGATTCTTGCTGCCTTGAGCTAAATATTCATAAATATGTATATATCTATAAAACGTGTGTCTGTACATGTTCCTAATCTCTGAAAGTGTCATCAGGTCCTCTGGTTTATTACGAAGAGATGAGAGTTCAATGACTGCGCGAACGTCCGTTCATTTCCTTTCTTTTTCTCTCCACGCCACGTACGTAGAGGCACAAACATACAAATACACAGACAAATACGTTTTTACTATCATTTACCAGTTGGTTCGATCTTGACGCTATCGTGATGCATTTTTTTTACTTTTTATTCAATTCAATCAGACTCTCCCACGGTGCTAATTGCCCGAAGTCTCTACGTACACGTTTTCAAGTTGTTTTCTTATATCGTTCGAGCAAATGAGAAAAAAAAACATTAACGAGCCGAAAATTGCTCGAAAAATGTCCATAAAATTCTACACGATTTTGTACTATGTTTTTAAACACCTTTTCGATTGAATTGGAGAAAAAAAAACGGAAACATGAGCTCCTTTGTCGCTCTGAGTGCTTAACAATGGATGACGATTTGGCACACGCAGATCAATGGTCCTCGATGGGCGCCACTCGATTTAAAAAAGGAGGTGTGTCAGCAATCTCGTTTATCTCAATTTGGCATATCTGATGAGTGCGCTTGGCAAACTCGTTCTTTCTAATCGCCTAATATAAATTCAGGATATCCGGAACAACGTTTATAAGGCGGGTCGAAGGAAACGCTGCTTATAAAATCATTTGTACGATCCCGAGTGTGATTCACTTTTGGATTACGGTATTCATATGCGAGCAATTGTGTCTCCCACTCGTGTACACGAACACAGGCGATAAAACACCGGGGGCTATGGAGATCAGAAGAGGAATGTCATTCTAAAATAAACGACACGGAGAAACGAAGTCGAAAATTATGAACGAATATACTAGGAATCCAGTTACTTATTGTTGATAATTATAGCATTTTGAGGACAGTTCGGAAATTACAGCAATATCTCGAATAGCAGTGCGACAAATCGTTCTAAACAGCATAGTAAAACGTGATCATCAGATTAAAACGGATTTTACAATTTAGCACAGCAATTAAAGAAAATTGCAATGGTCATGGTAAACAAAACAATACGGGTGATAAAATTTCTCACATGTTCGATACATATTCATATTGGGATAATAGAATTTTACTATGTCGACGTTTGAAATTTGAGATATTCTCACTCATAACTAAATTCTTATCTGACATAGTAAATTGTTCATGAAAACAAACCTGAAGTTCATTATCGCACGCATTACTGTTTCTTATTCATATAGAACTGTTTATAATTCATGCTAAGAAAAATTGTAAGTGTTAAAAAATACTATGCTGTTTTGCAATTGGTGCTACGATTTTTTTGGTTCTTAACTTTTATGTAGGACATTTTCCCAAAACATTTTATTCCTTACTAAACAGAACGAATCCGTTTTCTACGTGGAGTAACGAGTTAATGCGAGAATATAATTGATACTTTTTGATTCAACGTACAGAAGAGATACAAAAAAAATTTGAGCCTCTCGAGCCAATCTGGCGGATAAATAAAATGGGGAACCGAGACAGGGAGTAAAACGAATTGGAACCTTTTGAGGAAAAAGTATATGGCAAAGGACGGAGAGAGATCCTTGGGAGTAGACAGACGAGAGTATCCGTCGTAAAGAATCTCGTTCCTGTGTGGTCCTCCCCGGATACTCTATTTTTCTGATTCGCCCTTGTTCCTTTGCCCCTCCAAGTTTTCTTATTTCCTCTTGCTCCCTGTCCGTTTTACGGTATCGATGTGGGTGTGACCGCAGCGAATGTCGTGAACGAGCACTTTTCCACGCTTCTGGGAAGGATCGGAGGGATTATCGGGAGAGTCGGAAACTCTCGAGATTCTCTCTGGAGCATGGCATTTGGTGTTAATATGGACGATCGATTTTTCTATATCTCGGCTGGAAAAAATTGTGAGATATTTCTCAATTTTTTTCGGCGATTACTTTGCGGCACTTTTATCAATTTTCTTGTTATTTGTTCAGAAGAATTCGTTGTGTTCGTGTGAACATTTCGTCGCTTGTTGCCTTCGTTGAGTCGTCGCTGGGGACGAACACAGGAGGAGGAAGAGCGGATGAAAAACATAAGAAAAATGACCATAATTTCTTGTCTCTTTTCTTCAGACTTCTTGTAGTTGTTCTTCATCTTCTTAAACTTATATTCCAGGAGTGAACAACTTTTGTTCTTTTTTCACGTCCTCGTGGCCTTCTTACTTTTAGCTTTTCTCTTTCGCCATTAAATCGTCCCGACAGGCTCGCCACATCATACAGACCTTCTCCTTTTTGTCACCCTCTCTCACTCTTTCTCTGTCCCTCTGCGATCCTCTTCGTGCATCTTGCTCTGCAATAACACAGAATTCAAAGCGAGGGCGTTGTCGTGGAAACATCTTTGGCGAACACTGCGGAATCGCGATTTATCTATGCGATGGAGCTCTCGGAATGAGTCACCGAGAATGACCGAGTAAAATCTTGTGCTCTCGTAGTTCCTTCGGCTTTATTTTTTCATTCCCACCTTTTTTTCTACTCTGATTTCATTTTAATTGAGGCTGGATCGGGAATGAGAGACCTTTGCCGCCGTCAAAGTGCAACGCGCGCGCAGGCACGCACGAGCCCCTGCATCTTGTCGATGCCTCGAGCGATTCCGAGCAATTTATTTCACCCCCTCGGTCTCGCTTTCTTCCTCTCTGAACCGCACGCCTCAAATTTTCGTTCTCCCGGACGCGTCGTTTCTTCGATATTATAGATCCGTGCATCGAACTCGATGTCGAGCCAACTTTTGGGCTTATGCATCGCCGAGTCTTTGCCCTTTTCTCCTCCAATTCGATTCATCGTTGTTCTCCGAAGATAAATCACTGGGAATCAACCATGCAATTATGGTTAACATTCCTGACAAATCGCTTCTCGAAAATTCTCTATTTCTCCCGCGCACCCCTCCACTGCACTTATTTTTTTATCGCGGCCGTTTAACGGATTTTCACGAAAGAATCGAGGCTCAGCGACAGGAATAATTATTCAACTTTACCGAACGGTCACCCAACGCACTATTGGCTTCGTCCGGGCCTTTTTTCTTCGCCTTATCCCAGTAATATTAAGGAGGTTCCGTTATGGCGCAGGAAATAACGAATCAAGTGAGACACAATTCCCAAGAAAAAGTGACGATCTGCTTTTCGTTTAGCAAGCGATCCGTTGCGAAACTCCTAAAAAATGAGATGTTCCGAGCATTCTGTCGATTTTAACTAGAAATATCTCCTCCAAACATTCGTTGAACCCACTATTTTTTAATTGATTCGGAACCCTTGGAGTTTTTTTTATAAATTGACATTTTAATACGCGTTTTATCTAATCGCGAAGTATTTTTAATATTTTTCTGATTTCATGAGGGCGAGAAATTTCCGTAAAGCCAATGTTGAATCAAGTGACTTTCGACTTGGAAAATATTTAGTAAAACTTGGTTGACCTAGGATGATTTTGAAAGAGATTAAAGTTTGTTGCCTAAATAACAACATAGTTCGTTTTCAGATTTTAATCTAATTATCGCTCTACTAACGGAACCTCCTTAAATCATAGTCAATCATCTCTCGCTATGACACTCTCGTATGCATTCGAGAATCCTCCGATATAAATTCGTAAAAATGTTTACATTATGACATTTGTACATTATAATGAGGTTCGAAATGATTCAAGTGTGGGTGCATCGGAGGACATTCAAGAATGACTTCATTCTTTGAACCATAGTGTGTATAGGTGTTTCTGATTCCGTAACGTCCTTGCGACTTCCCACATAATGCTGGAGCGAGGACATCCGCCAGGTCTGAACGATTGCACACGCGTGTCACGTGTGGAATAACACGATCTTCTCAATTAACCTGAGAAATGACCCAATAATTGCAAAATGATTTTTAAAAAATTATCGTATTCGCCATTTTCATCGGTCGCTGGAATAATGTTCCAATTTGTCTTTCCAAAAATGTGCAATAGGAATGGAAATGGATAGTCTGCAGATGACACGAATAATTCGAGATTGCGTGTGTGTTTCAACGCGCCAACGCACTGATCAAAATATGCAGGAATTTCGTAGAAACGGACAGACAGTAATTTTGATTGTTCCGAAGTTTATTTCGATGTCTCGTGAATTTTGGAACTTTGAATATTCGTCGATTGTATTTTAATTCGACAAGGTTGACTATGACTTTTGCATTTTAATGGTCTTAACAAGTTGTTGAGACTCCCACAGCTTTTCGTCTCGTCTCTTATATACGCTCGTGGAATCTGTTGTCACGAGTCAGAACACGTGTGTTATACAAGACTTGGTAATTCTGGGAGAATGGTGCGTTATTGAAAGTTACATAATAACGCGTGTGTGCACGCCACCGGAATTTAAAAAAATGGCCAAGTGTTGCGTGAGCCTCGCTTTATTAGTTGAATGTATGGCAGCATGGCCACTGCGACGAGATGTACGAAGAGAGTCACGTTTCACGCGACTTTATAATTCCGGAGAACTTGTCAACGTGCGCTCCTTCACACCTGACAAACCAGAAATTATGAAAACGAAAGATCTCAGTTTCCAAAACCAGATTTTCGAAATTTGTAGGAAAATTCATTGCCTGGAATATTTTTTACTACTGAATCTTCGAAATTGTTGAGTGAATTTCGAAAAATATAGGATCGAGATGATGGTCAGGCCAAAGGAAATTGAGGGGAATTTTATTTGGTCGGAAGCGTATGAGAAATTTCTAGAGTCGAATAAAAATGTCGAAGCGAATAATAATTTTCTCATGTATGAAAAATCAAGAACCAGGAGATCAAATTGATATCAGATTTTTTCGCTAATAGTAACCAACGGTCCATTTACAACGTCATTCATCATGTAAAAACATGTGCATGCATGCGGTACCATATACAAAAGTGTAATGTAATAAGACACACGAAAATAGCGTGGAGAGAATTTCTGTTAACTGTACTGCGGCTGGCCGGTGGCCATAAAACGATGAGGTCTAAGGTCATTTCACCCGGAGAGTCTTTCTTCGTTCTCTTCCGGGCTAAAAGTAAACGGACACCTGTGCATCGCGTCGATTCTCCTGCCCCTGGTGGATCTTCCGCGATATACGTTGGTCGATGCAACAACAGAGCGACGTCCCATCGTCTCTGCTGCATGCGCCACAGATTTCTGCTGTGCGAGAGATTTCTCTCTGTTCATTTAGACTTCTGAGTTTCTTCCTGCACTGAAAATAAAATTTCGTTGAAAAAGATCGATATTTCGTTGGATACGTTCAACTAAACGTTTTTTTCGAAAAATCACGAAAATTTTGTCATTCGAACAAAAAACTTTCTGGAAAATCTTTTCGGAAAGTAAATTTTTGTCATTCCAATCGTAAATTTTTCTGACAGTTCCGTTACAATGAAAAATATTGTCGAAATAACGAAAATTTTGAAATCATCCCAAAATATTTAGTTCGCTGTATTCAACAAAATATCGACGTTTTTTGACAAAATAATTGAATTTTCAGTGTGTAATCCCAGCCAGAGAAAAACGTCCTTCAGCATTTTTTTTCATACACGGAAAGAATATTACATCAAAATTTACTATGTTATTATAGTTCCCTGGGAAATTTTACCAAAAATAGTAATTTTTCTTTTTTTTCTATCGAAATCGCGGAAACTGCAATGGAAATTTACAATGTTTTTGGTAAAATTCCTCAGAGGGACGACTTGGTACCCGACAACTATAAAATCAGAGAAAATTTTGTTGTAAAATTCTCTCCGTATACTGGAATATGCAAAAGATTGAAATCACAGCAATTTGAATTTTCTTTCAAATTTCTATCCAAAAGGAATCACGATGCCATCGATAAAAAATTCTTTTCGTCGGAGAACCAAACGAGATCTTGGAAAATTGTAAAAAAAATTGATCCGATTTCCCGGCAAGCTTTTCGTACCGAGGAGTAAATTTACACGTACCGTATCCTGTGAGAGCTTGGAGAAAAGAAAAGGAGCGCGTCCGAATGCTTTGAAAGAAAGAGAGAAAAAGATAAAACGCCCACTTGGATCTCTTAAGGGGAAATGTCACGGTGGATGATTGATTGGTGGCTTTGCCAGTGCGGTGCAGATCTTTCTTTTATTCCACTTTCTATATACACGTACGTATATAGTTTGTCTACCGTTCTTGTGAAAGGACGAGGACGAATAACGAGAATGGAGAGAACGAACGTGTTATATATATACACACGTATGTTTGTGTGTGTGCAATAAATATATATATTCGTACGATTACATGTATCTAGAAGGTCCATAACATTTGCTCGGTGCAAAGTCAAAGGTCACGTGACTCGCAATGAACATAGATAACTGCACACTAGTACATTGTACTAATAATAATAGCTAAAGGATTTTCCATGTTAATTGGCGTTATTTTCACTTTCTCTGCGTTCGAGTGATAAATTTTCCGTAAAACTTCTCCACTGAAAAGAAAATTTTGTTGAAAAAGATGGATATTTTGTTGGATCCGTTCAACTAAACGTTTTTTTCGAAAAATCACGAAAATTTTGTCATTCCAGCAAAAAACATTCTGGAAAATCTTTTCGGAAAGTAAATTTTTGTAATTACAATCATAAATTTTGCTGACGGTTCCGTTACAATGAAAAATATTGCCGAAATAACGAACATTTTGAAATCATCGACGTTTTTTGACAAAATTGAATTTTCAGTGTCGTAATTTTTTACTATGTCGACCGAGTAATAATTTTTCCGGTGAATTAATCGAATGAACTAGCCAAAAGGTTTTGGATTGAAAAATAACCGAAAAAACGCAACTTTTCGCGTTAATTTTCGATCGATTGTCAGTTTCGGGAGAAAACGCTTTTTTTTCTGACTCCCAATGCAAATAACTATGTTTTCATTTGGTCAATGGAATGTGATAATGATAGAGTAATAGCAGAGAGTTTGATGGTGGCCAGTGTGGTTGTTCGATACGTAACAATAACAAGAGACCCGAGGCGACGAGTTCGAGTGGTATCGCGTGCACCGAGAAGACTATACAGCTCGTCAAGAGGAAAGAACTCGGTACCGACAGCAGGGTGAAAGTTTACTCGGGTTTGAGGATGATATTTTACGAGAGAGAGAATGTAAAAGGGGGAAGAGTCGAAGACATAAACTCGCTCCTCCTTGTATATCTCGTTACGAATAATGGAAATTTTCGTGAAAGTTGTGCGTGGACGTGTAAAAAAAAGGAACGAGCATAAAATCATCTTCGCAATCGAGTAATACGTGTAACGATAATTTATAACGCGTTCGATTCGTAATGTATATCTTGACCATAAATTAGTTATGCACACACGCACACAGACACGTATAGGTCGATGATTTATGGGGGTAGTATTAACTGTTTATAAATAAAAATATAAATAATAAAAAAAGGTTTATATGGATATAGAACGTATGAAATTACTGTGTATAATTTTCGAAGCGAATCTCTTTGATCTCCGGCTTTGTACAACAAGCCAGGTCGTCAAGGCTTCTCGCGAGGCACCTCGTCATCTTACTCGAAGACATCGCGGATTCAGGGTCACTCATCTTCAGGTCCATTGTCGAGAAATAACTATCCCCGGGAGAAAGAGAAATAGAGAGAGGGGGAGAGAGGAAAAAAGATGAATATTAAAGTGTGGAGGGAAGATCGGTCTCTCATCTTGTCCTTTGTACAAATCGTACACGCATATTAAATATACATACGCACTATATATACAGGCCGCGCGTATCCCACATCGCGATAAATGCGATAGGGATGCTGGATGGCTGCGTACGGGAGGTCGACGATGATGTACACGCGAGGAGAAAGAATTCCTTCGGGCAACCAGGGAGTATTCCATTGTGTGGAAATGATCAAGTGGAAATTCTATCGACAATCGTCTCGTCATTCTCCACTATTTGATGCATATAAATATACACGCAATGTTTATCTATAAATACGAATTGGACATTATAAGATTTTTCCCATCACCATCGAGTTTTTTTCATCGCACGGAGAAAACAGATTCGTTTTGTTTAGTAAGAAATCAAATGTTTTGGGAAAATGTCCTTTATGAAAGTTAAGGAGCAAAAGAATCGTAGCACCAATTGCAAAACAGCATAGTATTTTTTAACACTTACAATTTTTCTTAGCATGAATTATAAACAGTTCTATATGAATAAGAAACAGTAATGCGCGCGATAATGAATTTCAGGTTAGTTTTCATGAACTATTAACTATGTCAGATAAGAATTCAGTTATGAGTGAGAATATCTCAAATTTTAAACGTCGACATAGTAAAATTCTATTATCCCAATATGAATATATATCGAACATGTGTGAAATTTAATCACACGTATTGTTTTGTTCACCATGACCATTGCGATTTTCTTTAATTGCTATGCTTAATTGTAAAATCCGTTTTAATCTGATGATCACGTTTTACTATGCTGTTTAGAACGATTTGTCGCACTGCCATTCGAGATATTGCTGTAATTTCCGAACTGTCCTCAAAATGCTATAATTTTCAACAATAAGTAACTGGATGATTCCTAGTATGTATTCCTTAATAATTTTCGACTTCGTTTTCTCCGTGCGGCAAGTTATTTCAGTTTGTTTGAGAATATGTTTCTGAATTTTCAACGACGAAAATAAAGTGTCAATGGGAACGGCAAAGAAGGTTGGAAAAAAAGGCGAAGGTTTCAACACCATGGAAGACATTTTTTTCGAAGTGAAACGATCCATGAGTGTTGCTGACGTTGCGATCGAAAGAGGAGGATTCGAAATTAGTAAATGACCGTCATCATCGTGTGCTTGTTGTCACGTAGAATATAAAAAAAAAAGAGAAAAAAAACTGTGAAGAAGAGAAAATCAAAGTAGCTCCAGGTGATACTTTGGTCTGGAGTAAACAAGATCGTGAGTGCGATGTCAGTGACCCTGGTGCGCGGTCATGTAATAATTCCCTTTCGCTGAGATGATTTCTGGCGAGAATAATAACGATAATAATAATTACAAGTACGCTGCGTTGGCTGCCGAGATCATCTATTTATCGTAGCGAGAGTACATAAGCTGTACGCGTAATATACGAGAAGAGACAAGAAAAAGGAAAAGGGCGGAGAGCTGCGGGTTGGAGGAAAAGAGGAGACGCGGGCGAGAGAAGTCTCGCGGGGATGTCGAGACGCTAACGATTGATCGACCGTGACGCCTGATTAACTGCCCGCGATCTTTCTCCTACGGACATTTGCTTAATTGCGTCGTAACGAGAAAGTAACATCGAAAGTAAGACGAAGAAAGGAAGCGAGAAAGAAAAAGATCGAGACGAGAGAGAGAGAGAGCGAGAGCGAGAGAGGGAGAAACTTGGCCTAATCATCCTTGTCTCAGGGAGGTCTCTCCTGCGGCATGATCGATCAATCTCACGAATACCTCACTCCTGTGATGCATGAGAGCCGACATAGCGAGAGTCTTTTCTCTGTACACAAATTGTTTTGCAAGAGAGAGTGAGCGAGAGAGAGAAACGGAGCAAATTTATTCCGTACGCTCTCGTCACCCAAGTGGATGATAATCCACTTCGTATGTTTACATTAAGTTCCTCCAACGATTTATGCGGGTCATTTAAATGCGAGTTGCCTCTATAATCATAATAATGCTCATAATGATAATAACAACAATAATAATAATCAATTATTCATATTATTTCATTATTAGTATAATCGTATCGAGTATTAAATTGCAAAACGAAAATAATAACAAAATGATGATTCTGTCTGCGGATGCAATAACAATATTTTATTTTATATTAATATTCATATGAAATATTGTGCAAGGCTTCGAGGGATCAGATTAAAATAATAGCGTAGCGGAGAACAACTTTTATTATTGTTCATAATTGAAAGAATTTTAATGTCAAAAATCATCCAGTAGAGTTGGAAATCTTTTGAAAAAATCACACGCTCACATAAATCGTGTGATGGAATCTTTACAGAAATGCGATTCCAGTGAAAATTCACACGATATCTAGTTTTTTCTTCATTCCCGGAAAATCCTTCTATTTGATACATTTGTATGCGATATTTTCGCCCGCAGAACTCTGTTGTTCTCACGATTTGCACGTACACGTATTGTGCAATATGTTGCATAAAAAAAATTAATTTCCTCGATGCAATTTCACTCTCGAGCTCTAATGACCCACATATCACGACGATCTAAACGAGCTTCTGGCTTGCGATACTCAACAAAGAACTTTCGTTATTTTATTTGCAATTTTCCGTTACAATCAGCATTTACGGTAATTTGAGCTCCAATTTCCACATTTTATTTGCGGATAATTGAACGAGAAACCGAGACTGCGAACGTTTGTCTGAATTTTAAAAAATTAGCTTGTTTTTTATCAAAACTTCTGCCTGATTTTCGGTTTTCTGTTTCGAAAATGTATTTTGGTTTGTTGGAAAAATGTTTCCAAAGGAAAAATATAATGTCTCTGGTTTTTTTTTCACAAGGAAGTGCAAGAAACGCCAAAGGGTTCGGACTCATCTCGCACAGAGGAAAGGAACTCGGTACTTCTTGCTATTTCTCTTTCAGACTCTTTTATCTCTCACATCCGAAGAAGGTGCACATAACTTGGGAGTGCAACTCTCGTCACGCGTCCTCCTTATGATGCGCTCTTGCCATGTAATGAACCAGCTCCCTTGCGTAACCGGTGCAACGTGCTCGTGCCCACCCGTTGCAAACAACACTCAACACACATTTACACAGAGACACAAACACAGACAACAGGAAACGCGGTGAAAGAAACATGGCAAATGGGAGATGCTGGCGTTTTAAATGTGCAAATTTCATACACGGTGGTCCCAAGGCAGGTTGTTAGGAAATTAGAAACGTTTAAATAATTGACTCCTCTTTCTACTTTAATTCTATGACGTGATCCTGAAGTTTCGATCGTTGGAATGCAACGAAATTCTGTGATTTCTTCAGCAGAGCCAATAATTATTATTCAATATTTGGTCCGGCCAATAAAACGATTCTCTCTTGCGACCAAAAATCTCCATCTACTCAAAAAATTGCCAGGATTTTCGAAATTCAATAAATAATCAATAGAAAAAATGTTTTTCGTTGAATCTCAACGCTGCAAACTTCAGAGTCATTTCTATGACGACAATTTCACGTTTTTCATCCATCGTTCGCGTATCTGTGGACACACTGGGTCATTTTGTTAACTGCTGAATAAAATTCTGTGAATTCGAACTTGTGCCAACAAATTGATTTCATGAAACAATCAAATTTCGTTTGCAGTGAAAAGAAAATTTTGTTGAAAAAGATGGATATTTTGTTGGATACGTTCAACTAAACGTTTTTCGAAAAATCACGAAAATTTTGTCATTCCAGCAAAAAACATTCTAGAAAATCTTTTCGGAAAGTAAATTTTTGTCATTCCAATCGTAAATTTTGCTGACAGTTCCGTTACAATGAAAAATATTGTCGAAATAACGAAAATTTTGAAATCATCCCAAAATATTTAGTTCGCCGTATTCAACGAAATATCGACGTTTTTTTTTGACAAAATTGAATTTTCAGTGTGGGAACGAACGGAATGACTTGGTGACCGGTCATTTTGGTTTTTTGACAAATTTAGACTTTCGGTGCAATTTTGAGACACCCCGTATAAAATTTGAGCTTTCTCCAGGTCTTGAAGAGACGAGTTCGTGTGTTATTAGTACGTACTGGCGTTCATACCGCGATAAAGCATACGTGGCTGCCTTAAAGGGACGACGATAAACCAGGGAGATGAACAAGCCGTGTGTAAGTCGAAAAGTCTTGTATATAGAGTGGCATAAAGCAGTGTGTTCCCCTTTTCTTGATTCTTTATACTTATTGGACAAGTGCCAGCTTCGGGTCACATTTTATGACGGAAGGAGACAAGGCAAGAAGAGCGGGCGCGCGGGGTTATGGGCTCGTAAAAAGTAAAGTAATTAAGTCAGCTAATTAGCCAATTACTTTTTCTAATTAGTCAAGTTTTAACGCCTTTTATACAGTCGCCATAAATGAAATTGTCGAAAAAAGTCCTGAATTTTTCGTATCGTGCTAAGAAATCCGGTAAAGAATAAATTTTCAATCGATATGGATTTCATTGATTTATTTAATTGTGATCAATATATACGCAGTCGATCGCAATTTTCGAGACGCAAAGTCCGCGGTTTAAAAAATCCAAGCAAATAAAAAAAATGTCATGAAATTTTATTCTTTCTTTTTCTCGTTTCGTGTCACGAAAGAGACTCGCGATGGTCCCATAAACGAAAACCAAAGTTCAACGACCTGCCAGAGTTTCGTAGCACGCAGTCTCAATCCGCAAAGATGGTTCTTCTTGTCGAACACACTTTTTTTCGTCCAAGATTCCTTTTCTCACTCGTACGCACTAGTTCGACAAGCATTTGGAAAAAAAGTAAGAGGACAGAGCGAGAAAGAGACAGAGAGAGGGTTCACCGAGTCTTGCGTCGCTTCCTGAGTCCTTCTTAGCTGATGTGATGGCGAGGTCGTTGGACCAAGGCCGGTCTTACCTGCCTCGTTCGTCTTCAGCGTCCACAAACATATAGATACGAGCAAATCAGCGAAAAAAAGAAAAGATTCTGGAAACAAATACCGAATTTATGTTCCTTTTCAATTCACAGGCAAATATCCATAAATCATGATTTTTATGGCATCGCGTCAACTGACGATCTCGTATTTAAACCCGAACCCTAATCTCTTTTTATCTCGAAAATTAATAAAATTTATTATATCATCTTGCTCCTTCGTTATGTTAAGATTACACTTGGTTAACTTTAACAATTGCCATTTTTTTACCACCTTCGATGATGTAGCCTCGCGCTCAGATACAGAGGCGTTGTTGTCGGGTCTGGGCCAAGGTGCAATGCTACCATCATTCTTGTCGAGACGTCGAGAGCCTCACTCGTCGCGCTTCCTACTTGGCCCTTTGCTCGAGCTTTTTTCATATATATATATATATCTGGAAACTATATGTTTATGTACATTCTGTGCCGATGCTTCTTCAGTTGCAATTGCAGAGGCTTTTTCCATCCCTCTCCACTGCTGCCTCCTCTTGTCTTTTTCTTTTTCCTCTTATGTCTCTCTCTCTCTCTCTCGGTGTCTGTTTCTGTCTACTGTTGTAGTTTTCTGACGGAACTAGCACCGTGCAGGATGCACATTGGACCAAGGTGCATAGCAGCACGCGCGCTTCTCTTTACTGTTCAACTCTCGGAGCCTTGGCGTATTATAGTCTCTCCCGAAGACTATAAATCACAACGACACCCAGGCACTCCTTCTCGTCATCCCTTCTTACATATTATCCACCAAACCACCATACAATACGTATAACTACGTTAAAATCCTTTTTACTCGTACATGCATAAAGTTTCAGTCATGTACAGAGACTTACTGTACATTTCCAATCGCCATTTCTTTGATGCATTCCCGCTCAAAGAAAATCATGCCTCGATCGTCATTTTATTTTGAACTAAAGCAAAATTGCCGCATAGCTGCACCAGTAAAATGGAACAGATCGAGTTAAGGAAGTTACGCAGCTACCGAGCTAGTCATAAAAAGATTTGACTAAATTTGACTTTGGTAGTAATCCATCTTCCAATGTCACGTTTCGTTGTCTTGCTATTATATCTGTCAAATTTCAAATTTCGCGCACATATAACCTCGAATACGTGCCGTTGCTATATTTTAGGGAGGGCCGAGAAATAAAATCCACTGCAAGTGCTTTTTATAGTTTTTATCATTCCCGTTACAAGTCACCTTTGAACGTTTTTAAGCGTGGTAAATGATTATGAGGATTTAATCTCTCTGATGTTTAAGTTTCATTTCAATCTATCCATCAATTACGGAGATATGAAGAATAATGTACAGCCTATTCCGTGACTTCCCATAAGAGGCCATGTTAAATTGGTTGTCAAGGCTTGTCAAATATTTACAAATATCTCACGTAAAAAGCCACCTCAGCTCACAAAAATTGGTACGAGTTATTTTTACATCATTATCTAACTTTCTGCCAAGTTTGCCATTTTTCTGTCCATTAATTCTATTATCTGCGTAACTTCCTTAACTACAATGATTCGAAATGGTTTTTTTATCGCATTTTGGTTTTTTGGCATATGGTTTTTTTCTTTAATTTTGTGCATACAATTCAATCGGAAACGATTTTCCATGCAGTCGATCGACTGTCTATTTGGCTGATATTCTTATTGAAACGTTAGTGTGCGAAATGTATTGGCTGCAGCATTCGTAAAGATTGCAACTGGATTCGATGCATTTCCCTTTGCCCTGAAGATACAAATAGGAGTGCGAGTGAGACGATGAGCCGTAATCGGCAGAGTGGAGAATTTCAATTTGCCCTTTAAACGTTTCTCGAGAAAGACCAAGGGATTAGAAGAGCCGAGCCGAGCAGCTGAAGTTCAAAAAATCCGAATGAAACAGAGACAGAGAAAATAAAGTAAAAAATTATATACAAAAAAAAAGCTAGTCTCTGTAGGGTTGTGCATGCACGCTTCACAATCTGTGAGAAACTCATTCACACCTAGAGGTCATTTCGTTCGAAATGATTACCGCTCCAAAATTATAGTAACACAGCGATTGAAATGTGAGATTTTCAAAAGAAATCGATCGACTTTTTTGACGTTGTACCATTTTTTCGGTCTTTTTGTT
Organism: Diadegma fenestrale; assembly: GCA_037043255.1. Taxonomy (NCBI): domain Eukaryota; kingdom Metazoa; phylum Arthropoda; class Insecta; order Hymenoptera; family Ichneumonidae; genus Diadegma; species Diadegma fenestrale. The sequence continues at coordinate 3,885,085 of CM073316.1, forward strand.
GTAATCCTGAACTTATTATTTATTAATTATTAATTAATGCATAATTATAAAATTAATAAATAATAGTTGATTAATTATTATTTAATTATTAAATAATAATAATTGAAAAATTGATAATTAATAAAAAAATAAAAAATAAATAAAAATGAATAAAATAAATGAATAAATAATGCACAATTAATCAATTAATTATGCATTTATGCAATTTAATTAAAATTAATAAATTAATTATGTATTAAATGATAGACATAAAAAGTTCTGCGATCGAATGTATCGCGAATGAATAATTTTACCTCAAAAATAGTGAAAATATCGGAATTATAGTTTTGTATGCAATTTAATGCATAAAATAATTGGCAAGTGGTTGATTGTTTGAACGAGAACGTCCTGTGGATCTAGACAAACACAAAAACACGTAAGGCATGAATAAAACGACATTGGCTCTCGTGCTCGTAACGAAAGTGAGCTCACCTCCGCTTCTCGCATTGCTCGCGTGCATTAACGCCCGTAATTCTATTCTCGTTACATAATTAGCGTCGCGCTGGAGAAGAGAAAGAGGAGACAAATCGTAATTGTTTTCTTCCACTGTTGAAGGGAGAAATGAAGCGAGGCTAGAGAGAAAGAGGGAGAAATCTTCGAGACAAAACATATATAAATAAATACATAAAAATACCTCTGCCCTAGCTCCTTTGAGATAATTGAGCCCTGGATCGTAATTAATTCTTTAATTATTCTTTTTTCTCTAGCCAACTATCTCGAGTTCACTGAAACTATTACGCCTTATCGAATTCTTACGGAGATTTACGAGTGTGTGTCTCCCATTATTTTACAATTAGTAGTAAAAAAAATACGTGAATCGTCACATGAATTCATAGAAAAATTGCAGAAACTTTTATTAATATTTATAATTCATTCATGAATTTATACGTAAATCCAGCATCGTAGTTTTGATGATCATAATGAAAGAGAGACTGGGATTTCGGTCTCTTTCGGATCCCTTGAGCACGGAAGCCTGAGGAAAGCTCGTTAGCACGAATTATCTATCCAACTTTCGTGGTGAGCGCGCCTGCGCAGAAAAAAATAGTTTCAGCGAGACTATCGTCAAATCTGCGACAACTCTGCGAGACTGTTTTCGAGTCGCGACGAGACAGATCTCAAGATTCGTCCAGACTGTTTCAATCTTGCCGAAATTGTTATTCACAATTTAGCAAGAATCTCAGACTCTTCGAGAGAGTGTTTTGTCACGATGGACCGGAGCCTCGCCCAGATTCTTTGAGAGAAAACACCTTAGCATGGAAAAAAAATCGATGTTTCCTCGGCGGGATTTTCAAATAGTGTGGGCGAGACTCGCTGAATTGTGAAGAACGAGAACGACGCGTGAAGAATCCGTAGCAAATTTCATTTATTTGTTTAAAAAAAGGCCCTCTCGTGGCCGATCTGTATTAAATATTTCCGTTTAGGAATACGTGCGACAAAGTGGTATTGCAAAAAAGGAGAATCAATCGAAGAGAAATTTAGCATTTCCGGTTTGTGGCAAATCCCGTTTCGTATCGTGTTTTCTGTAATAATAATCTACAATCTTATGATTATAACTATATACTCATTTGGTATGTAATTACATGCAGGGATGTAGTGATTGGAGGCGATAAGATATGGAAGTTTTCAGCGTCTATTAATAACGGATGATAAGAAACTTTATTAATGATGTTTCAATCATGGCGAGAGTACATCGTAAATTGTCGTCGTATTAAGCGGAAGTTTGAGAAGTTAATATTGGCAAAAATATTCCGAGAGGTGTCTCACTAAAAAAAAAATGGACATGGAGCAATTTGTTGTTCCCTCCATACAGGATATGGCATAGAATTCCCATACTCGGGCATGAGTACGAACTTCAGTTTAACTTGCATTGCTTTGCCAGCAACTTCAACTTTACCGAGTACATTTGTGTTTTTTTTATCTTATATTTTCGTAAAGTATACAGTAAATATTGTAAATGATGTCTTTGGATATGGTGGTAGAGAAAGAAAGAAAAAAAAGCAGGAACGAGGCTTAAGATCGCAAACGATCGGAGACGATTCGATCTCGTCGTTGAACGTCGTCACCTCGACGCAATTTACATTATTATACCCGAGTCTTTGGCTAAGAATCCCCGCGTTCTGTGTTTCCCGAACGTACTTTGAGATTTCTCGTTTCTTTCTTTTTCTATGATTTTTCTTTTTTTTTTCTCGACAATTTTTTGTCGTTTCTTTTCTCGCGTCATACTCCTCGCGTATTAGCATAACTAGTCAGTGAAGAAGCACGCCCGGGAAAAACGGACCGCGATCTTACAAAGTTTATTGTAATGTTTTACACATTCGAGACTTTTTATGATGTTTTTTTCCCGCAACAATCTTCTCTGCGTTGTTGGCAAATCAAGTTTCACGTAATAATCGTCCCGCTAACGTAGTGGGCGAAATATTTTCATCTCCTATTTTTTCAACACGTAATTACGATAAAATATATTCTGCAATTATCTTCACAGCGTTGCGTATTGAAAATTATTCAGAAATCTCCCCGGAAAGTTTCTTAAGGACATTTTAAAAATTTTACGTTTTTTCAAATCTAAATCGATTCACATTTTCGTTTTGGTCAGACTGATACGAATAATTCGATAATTTTTTTCTTTCTTCGTTGTCTCGCCGTATAAATCCGAAATTTTGGCCGAAAAGACCGAAATTTTGAAATAATATGGCAACGCAGTATTAATACATGGAGAGAAAATCAAATTTTTCCATGATATTATAGTTCCCGGGTACCAAGTCGTGCCTCTGAGGAATTTGACCAAAAACATAGTAAATTTTCATCGATTTATCAATTTCCGCGATTTCAATGGAAAACGAATGAAAAATTACTGTTTTTGGTAAAATTTCTGAGGGACGACTTGGTACCCGGGAACTATACACTGAAAATTCAATTTTTTCAAAAAACGTCGATATTTTGTTGGATACAAGCGAACTAAATATTTTGGGATGATTTCAAAATTTTCGTTATTTCGACAATATTTTTCATTGTAACGCAACTGTCAGCAAAATTTACGATTGGAATGACAAAAATTTACTTTCCGAAAAGATTTTTCACAATGTTTTTTGCTGGAATGACAAAATTTTCGTGATTTTTCGAAAAAACGTTTAGTTTAACGTATCCAACACAATATCGATGTTTTTCAACAAAATTTTCTTTTCAGTGTAATAACATAGTAAATTTTGATGTAATATTCTCTCCGTGTAATAAGAATAGTAAGAGAAGAGTGTGTGCAAAAGGAAGGATGGTAAGAATGAAAGATTCTAGAATAGGTGATTTATGATCGGAAGTTTGTGATTCTAGGGGACAGAGACTGCACACGTAGAACCGTTATGGACATGGGTTAGAAATTCTTTCTCAGTCGGTGGTACTTTACGTGGAGGTTCGTGTAATATACAGTTCGTAAAGGTGCGTGAGTCGATACGATTGAGAATCGTTTGATCGAGTGAGTTAAGAGTTGTACGAGGAAGAAGGAAAGAATGGAGATAGCAGGACAGAGCAAGAGAAAATCGGATAAATCTTGGAGAATAATTCACGAGAGGCATTGAAAGAGTCAGAGACTAACGCGAGAGAGTAAAATTATGATAGTCACGGTTGTATGTCAGGAAGGGATGTTTATAAGCAAAGTCCACTGATATAACGCACGTATAACGGAGTGTAGAAATATCTCCAGCCATGAAATACACGTAAACTTCATTCGTGCAATGTCTTCGCTGGTATGAAGACTAGTTAAGAGAGAAAAAGGGAAAAAGCAAGTTTCAGGGTAGACTAAATCGTAGTTGAGCCTGTACGAAGTTTAAATTTCCATAAGATCGAGTTGAAACGATTTTCGATAGAAAGAAGACTCGATGCATTATGTCTCTTGCAATGAAAAGAAAATTTTGTTGAAAAAGATCGATATTTTGTTGGATACGTTCAACTGAACGTTTTTTTGAAAAATCATGAAAATTTTGTCATTTCAGCAAAAAACATTCTGGAAAATCTTTTCGGAAAGTAAATTTTTGTCATTCCAATCGTAAATTTTGCTAACAGTTCCGTTACAAATGAAAAACATTGTCGAAACAACGAAAATTTTGAAATTATCCCAAAATATTTAGTTAGCTGTATTCAACAAAATATCGACGTTTTTTTGACAAAATTGAATTTTCAGTGTGTCAATTTTCCGAATTTCGCCTTTTTCAGAGGCAGAGAGTAACAAAAAAAAGTGCAAAGTCGTACGTTCTTGAACCTCAATGAACCGAGTGACTGAGAGGCCACTCCCTGCTTGTCGAGGAGATGACGAAAACTCGAAAAAAATCGAAAACTCGTGGCAAGGCCACCAAAGAGCGAAAACAATGGTCGAGATTCTTCTCCTAACTCTCACCCGCTGCGGCCCTCGGAACTTTTTTTTCTTTACATTTGTGGAATGAATTTGCTGCTCGTGCGAGTACCAACAATGCAATTAGCGGTCGTCTGAGCTTATATTGTTCGAGTCCAAGGTGACGCATTCAATTATTTCGGGAAAAAGGATTCCTTAGAGCGAAGGTTGAATAATTTTGCGTTAACACTCGAATTTCTACGATAATTATCGCCTCTCCCAATTAACCGGCAAATAAATCATAAAAATAAGAAAAATTGTGAGATTCCGGCAAATACTTCGAAATCACTCAAAGAAGAATTCAATATTTTGCCTGAACGATCGTCGTATTCTGTTCGAACGTCAAACATTTCTAATAAACGCTTCTAAAACGTTTATCTACGCGGCTTGGTGACGGAAAAAAAAACGCAGATGCGCTTTATACGAATTACACGTTATCGCATAAATAGCATAGAGTATAAAATCCATGTACACACACATGCAGAGTACATGCACGTAGGCGTTATCGATCGCCTGCCCCCAGGGTGTCTCGTCCAGATTTTTTTAATTTCCCTACAAAAACAACCCGCCGCAGCACCAGCTTTCAATATATTTCATTCTCGCCGCTGTATTTGCAATGTCGTTGATAAACGATACGGTTATATTAACGTCACCATATTCAGAGTCACGTACCTGCAAGCGTGAAGAAAAAACACTTGCAATGGAATGAATGATCCATTCCACAAGTTACTTTCAATGGAGTTCCTCTGTCTCAATTCCACTCACGTGGATCTTTTTTTTCCAAATCTATAATCAACGCTCATTTGCATAAACTGCATATAGAGAGAATGTGTGAAAAAAATAGCCAAACGTGCTGGTGCAACGACGTTTTTAGTGAGCAAATGAACTCCCTGCTCGAGTCTCAACTCCGATTAGGAAAAACGTGGTGATTGGTGATGTTTGGGAACCTCGACGTGCGCGATCTTTTTCAAACCACGATTTTATTCATTTCGAGCCAAAGACGGTGGAATTAGTCATTTTCTGAATTAACTGCGAAATTTTCCAGGTTAAATTCCCCAAAACCACTCGCCACATCGCTTGTTTTAACTTTTTTGAAAAAAAACCTTCTGAACACGTTTTCACTGTCACGAGAAACCGCAGGTGCACCGTCGGTGCATACATTGGTCCACATTTAGGATGAGCTTCGCGTACAGAGTTTTTGATTTCAAAAAACTAATTTCCACGCCTTAACAGTAGTTAAAGAGCGCGAAGTCTCTATGGAGGATTTTTCGGTACGGTCGGATCGCAAAATTGGCAGTAATTAATCAAATTTGAACTGATTTGGACGTTGAATAAATCTCAGAGAGCCCTGAACCGCGGGGTCAAGGAACAGTGGAAAAATCAACGAGATGTCATTTCGCCCTTCGTAGACGAAGTGTGTACGAACGTTGTTTTTTTGTTGCTTCGTCCCATTATGAAAACGCGTAAAGAACGCGATTTCTCGATGAGAACTAGGTTGGCCGAGATTTGCACTGGGTTACCACGCTCGGAGGACAAGTAACTCATCCAAGCGGAAGATCCGCTCTTTTTTCTCGCGAGTTATTTTATTTTATTTAGTTACAATTGAGTTTTTATTTATCTCGAGCTCACCCACTAGACCGGACGTTCCCTGCCCTCGAAGAGCTCGACAAAACCGTTTCTGCGGGCTATTGTATATGTATTACGTATGTGATGCTTGCTGTCGAGTTATATTGCGCGCGGCGTTACGGTTCACACGGTGGACCGTTTTCATGGCTCGGGGGATTCGAACAGCGCGAACCTGGGACGCGGAAAAGAGTTGTTTTCATTCGAATGAGTAATAGTCGTATTATCCGTGCGTGTAGAGTTACGGAATGAAGGAAGAAGGCAAAAAAAAATAATCACGACGAAAGGAGACGAAGAGGAAGTGCGCGAGTTGTTACACGTGCATGGGACATTCTACGCCGACGTGACGAACTTTTGACCCTGATTTTCCAACTCGATTAATGTATTCTTTTGTCTCCTCAACGCCAAAATGGCCGTAGCCTCGTTCTCTTTTCCTTTTAATAAACTCATGCCAAAATCGCGAGTGAGTTTTTTTCTCGTCTCTTGATTCGATTAGACGACCCATTGCTCTACAAACTCTGCGCGGTATCCGTATCAAAACGCGTATGGTAACGTTGGGTAGAACTTAATTGGTCTTGGAAACCAACAGGAAACGCCGGCTACCTGTATTCTTTTAAGGACTTCCATCACAGTCTCCTATTCTGTCAAAAAAATGGAGAACACACAAACTAAGAACGCTCCGTATAAATTTAAACGGCCTCTGCTGTTCCAAGCGGACTCTTCGCTATACGAATTGCCTCAACTTCCTAACCCATACGAAGAAAAAAGTTGGGTTTTGTCCATTGTCTCGTTCATGACTCACACATCCGCGTCATTCTCGTAATACGAATGCCTTTTTGTTTTTTTTAACGTGTTACACGATGACGTTTGGGCCTTTTTACAAACGATCGTCAACTCATCAAATTCTCGAAATCCGAGACGTCGCCGCCTTATCTATTTTCTGTGGCGATTCGCATTTTTTCGGGATTTGTCGCTGCGTTTGGCTATTCGACGTTTTTAGGCTTCAGGATGGCACTGCGCACTGCTGGCACAATTTGAGGTGTTTGTTGATCGTAAAAATGATCAACGAGGGTAAAAATCGTTTCTGCTACCGATCTCGGGCTCATTCCGTTCCATTTAATTGCGAAGGATCGATTCATTAGTAGCCGATAAATTAGTACAGGAGTCTTTGAAAAAATGAGGTTCATGTCCAATAAATTAGCAGGAATTCTCATGAAATCCGGCGTTTAAGTCAAATAAATCGGTTTGGAGGGGTCGTAAATCCGTCAATTCGACAGCCACGCCTCGGAAAATTTGAACCCTTGTTTTTTACTCGCTCCCTCCTACTCGTCTCGTATTATTAAAGTTCATATACGTATTGCGGCAAAGCAAAGTTTAACGAGAGTACATGTATGCGTAAACGCAACGAAATAGCGTGGCTAAAACGTCGTAAAGATAAAATGCGTGGGCGTGCCCATGAGAAAACCTGCTACGGGACCTTTGCTTCAGTTACACTGAAAGTGAGAGAGAGAGAGAGAGAAAGGAGGACGAATTGTTTTTTCATATTGGTAAAACATCGAGCCAGATCGGTTCAGACTCATTCGTGGGAAACTGAAAGATCTAGTAAGTCAAGGAATAACTAAAGTTCGATCATTATGTGTTTCCACTGTTCAGACTCACTAAATGGGCGCACGTATACATTTGTAATTGTTGAGTAAGAATAGGTTACTTTATGATTATAATAATTTCGATCACATGCCGTACAGACTGTTTACCGTACTTGGTGGAAAATGTTAAGAAAATGGCATTGGATTGAGATTCAACTCCCAATTTGTGAAAAAAACTGAAAAAGGCTGAATTTTCTTCCCTGACCCTTCCCGGACAAGGTTTTCGGCAGCCAAACAAAACTGGGACGTAGGGAGGCAGATAAAAGGAGAGTTTGTTGATGAGACGATTTATGGGTCAACTTTGTTTATCTCGGAAGATTCCTGAATCGAAAGGCTTGTCGCAGATGGTTGAGGGGGGGGGGGGGGGGGGTCGGTGATGGTCGATCGCGTGTCCAGATTTTCCGCATAGCGATGGAGCGCGAGTGTAGAATCGACGGAGCAGAGTAAGAGAGAAAATGAGAGCGCGGTTCGAGTTAAATTGCGAGCTACACTTAACCTTTTAGGGTTAGGAAAGTCGCGAGGGGGCAAACGCGTGTCCCTGATTACAGTGCATCCCGTTGTCTTTTGTCTCACTCCTTCTGGTTCTCGTCCTTCCATCTATTTCTGCCTGGAACATTTTCAGCTACTCAAGCTCCGTTAATCCAGTGTCGAGAAGACTCAGAGAGAATTTTATACAGATAGAACCTATTTTCTAAACCTGTGTAATGCTCTTACATTCCCATCTATATAAATATACTCGTGTATGGGAGATCGAGAGCGCTGAGGCTCAGGAAAGAGCAAAATCCGGGGGGCTACTTTCTACAGATGCTGATAAAATGCAACGTATAGATTCCAAGGAATGTTTCTCCATTGTACACACATCGAGTGTGTTCAAAGTTGCGCCAGTTCTTCACTTTTTACCTATTCTTGATCTGGAAAGGGCCAACTTCCGGATACCCTGTACAAATTTAATTATACAGATATATTCACGGACACGTGAGTACTTAACGGGCACTCTCGAGTCGTTTCAAGTACTGAGAAAACGAGCGTATAACCCTTAACGTGCAAAAGTAACGACTCCTTAAGGGGTTATATACAGTTGGAAGACCAAAAAAACTTGTTTTTTTTAGAATTTTTTCTGGGTAGGGATTTCATTTGATGAATGAAAGACAAAGGAAACAAATGTAGTGTCATCATTCAACTCTCTATCGCCATTTTTTATTTCCAAAAATATCGCTTCACATAGCTCCTGTAGTTGATCTCCTGTATGTAGTCTAAAAAAAAGGCGTTTTGCGGTGAGCAAGAAATCTCCGGTTTGGATCAGCTGAAATAAAAAAACCAAAGAGATTTGTTTAGTGGATAGATGAATTCAGGTATTCATCGAAGGAATAGTTGGAATTTCGAATTTTGATAAAATGGCGGCTCCTCAAAGATGAAATTTCAATTTTCGACCAATTTTTTTTCATTTAATGGTTCAAAAAAGATAGAAATGAATTTCGGATATCTTATTTCTTCGATGAATACCTGGACTCATGTATCCACTAAACAAATCTCTTTGGATTTTTTATTTCAGCTGATCCAAACCGGAGATTTCTTGCTCACCACAAAATCCCTTTTTTTTAGAGTACACAACTACAGGAGCTATGTGAAGCTATATTCTTGATAATAAAAAATGGCGATAGAGAGTTGAAAGATGACACTACATTCGAGTCCTTTGCCTTTTATTCATCAGATGGAATCCCTATCCAGAAAAAAATCCTGAAAAAACAAGTTTTTTTTGGTTTTCCAACTGTATATAACCCCTTAAGAGTAAATCATTGTTTCAGCAATGGGAATGATCCGAATAACCATACAGAAGAGAATGTGTGAAGAAAATAAAGAAAACTGGCACGAGAGATGGACGATTTTGCTACGAAAAAGTTGTCTGCGTTTGCCTGGATCTGCAGGAATGAGCGCGCGAGACATAAAACACAAAAGATCTCGTATATTGAAAGACTCGTGGCTGACTTTTGAGTTTTTATAAGATTTGGAGTTACCGATCAAATCAAGCAACGGAACATGGAATGATCGACGAGTGAGGAGTCTGCAAAGCGTTGAGAGCGAGTCTCCATGAGTTATCCCTCGTCTGGGTCCCCCGTTTTTTTCGCATCAACCTCCTCTCGCAGTTAGGACTCTGTTACGAGAGGGAGAACACCGAGTTAAGTGGAGAATCCCAGCGGCAAACATTTTTATAACAGGGCCACCGTCTGGCCCTTCGGGCTACTCTAGTTTGCCTTTTCAAGAATTCTGCACTTGCCACCGCACCACTAAAAGCGTTCTTGTTCTTTTTTATATGCGTTCGTCGGATATTTGCAATTTTAGAAGAAAAAAAACGTTTCTTACACATCACGCTGACGATGAACGAGAAATTATCCTCTGCGGTGCCTTTCCCTGTTCCTCCAACACTAGCCACGAGTTATTTGGGAAGACGAGCCAGTGATGATAAATTCATTCCATACACCTTTTCTCTCCCTTTTCGTGTGTGTGTGTGTCTCTCTCTCTGTCTTTATGAGGCAACAACAATTCGCGATGTAATTCAATGCAGAATGGGAATCGAGCGAGATCGACAATCACAGAGAAAAAAGGAAACAGGGAAAGAGAGAGAATGTAGCAAACAGCAGGTGGTTCATATTCAATGTTCAACTAAACAACGTCGCCGTTAGGGAATTACAAGGGAGTCGAGGTAGAAACTAAACATGATAGGAGTTTCGCGGTGAGAACCTGCGTACGAGGCAGTAAATAATAAATATAAATATGAATAATAATAATAGCAACAAAATATCGTTACTATACAGGGTGAGGCAGTGTCCAGCAAAAATGCCACAGTCTATTTTATAAGCATCAGGAATATCGTTGAGTCAAAAGTATTTAAAAAAAAAAAGCGTAGCGCGAGAGCCGCCGTACTCTTATATATACAGTAAAATAAGCGATTTATGACGTCACCGAGACTTTAACTTGTTTTTACAGGAAAACGGGTTGAGAGAAAAATCTCATATTAGATTTTAATTTTCTACGATTTTTAATCTTTCGAATGGTCCTTGGTGGAAGAGAATCCGTTCAGCCGATGCAAAGAAATCTGACATTGAAGATTTTGGTCGCGAGGTTTGGGACATTTTCTGTGTGTCACAGTTTCTTGGAGTCGGAAGGTAAAAATTACGACAATGCGCGTGACGGTTTTGCTCATAAGTTCCAGTAGGTTCGTGGTGGTGAGTGGACATTTTTAGTGGATAAAGTTATTGCCTCACCCGGTATATCATGTGCGATATGTGACTAGAAAACATGTACGTAATATGTTTATCGGTGAATATTATAATAGATTGTAAATGTTGTATTTAATATACGATAATCGTAAGTAAATAAAAACAATATTTATTCAGCTCAGAGATAAGTTGTAAAACGTTCATTGGAGAAGTGAAATATTTTTACGAGCCCGACGAATAATGGGGAATAATGAGAATTTCTCCCTTTCGCACTGTCTCTCTCTCTCTCCCTCTCGTTTATTCTCTTTCGCGTATCTTTACTCGCTAGTAGAAAAGTGCATTTATGTACAGACACATTTATCGGGTACGAGAGAATAAGAGATCCGGAGTCTGCACTGCGGTCTCTTATATACTTGGTGGGATATCGAACTGCGGAACAGGATAGTGGCGATACAGCCGAACGAGGCTTAAGGGGGGTTTAAGGGGAGCAAAGGGAACGGGAGATCGAGGTCAAAGAGACAGTCACGAATTGAATCTCGAACGGACCGAATTCGATAGTTCTTGAGTTTTGCTTCTGTGTGTCTGTGTGTTTGTGATTCTGTGTTGATTCCATACGCTTTTGAGACGGCGAGATCCAAGTACCTCGAGTAGAAATTCACGACACCAAAGTCTCTGTAAATTCGTGTGTTTTGCCTCCTTCTTCCCTGTAACCCCCTTTTTTTCTCGTTCATTCTTCAACGAGATTCGTTCGATACGATTAAAATGCATGTTTGCAATTCATCAGTTATTGTCTCGTCTTTTTTCCAGTGGAATTTTTGTGAATCATTCAATGAGTTTGTTTGTTTTTGCTTTGATTTCCGCATTAATTTTCCTTCCTTGACTCTGCGGTTCTAAATTCAAGTCACTGGGTCGGGATTACTTGAAAACGTTTTTTCGCCTCGGTAGCATTTTTGTATGCAGCGCAAATCTTTTGGGAAAGAAAATAAATAAGAAACAATAAGGCGAGGGTTGAACGTTGTGAGGTTAGCACGATAAATTGTCGAGTATAAAAAAATAGGCTTTTATATACTTTAAATTGGCTAGCCCGAGGGAAGAACAGTGGGGAGAGAGAGGGCGAGAACGAATAGAATGAAAAGCAAGAGGGAAAAAGGAACGCCATTAGGTCGATTCGGGAGGAAGATTCGACAGGCGAGATAATAACAGAAACTCCGGGCGGGCCTATACATCACGAGCCACCCCACACTTTGACCAATTAGGAGCGTCTGCTCTCTCTCCCTCTCTCTCTCTCTCTCTCTATCTTGTTTCTTCTAATACCTTATACGCACGATACATGTAGTGTCCACCGGTCTTTGTATTAGGATCACAGAAACTTGGGATTCGAATTGTCTTTTTCCTGTTGTTTCTTCCTTTAAATCCGAACCTGAAGAGGGTCCGACAAAAATCGGCAACTTTGATCATTCTAAACAATGATTCCAGGCTTTTTGCTGTCTTGCCAGGATTTAAAAACCCGTCTCGATCGAGAGATCAAAGAGTTGAGCGAGAAATTCTACTTCGTGACCTCTGCCACGTCCACGCGATCGAGCTTCCTGTCGAAAAATCAATTTTTTCAATTTTGTTTTTCAATCAAAATCTTGGCGACTCCGCTCACCTGTTTCCGGATCGAACTTGCCGAGATAATTATTCAATGATCCAGTGCAATTAGTATGACGGTCACTGGTACGCGCGTGGCCAGGATTTCTCGAAGCCGTTAACGAGCTCGTCGTGAGACAAATGTTGGATCCCGGTTTGTTGCCGTTGGGCACGCAAAGCGCGTGTGAAGTAGCTCAACAATGGAACACAAGATTATACCGAGCTGGAGGAAGCGAAAGAGAAAGAGGATATCACGAACCAAGCGGGATTTGTTTGCCTACGGAGTTTCCTGCTCGGTGTGCGCGAGCAGCTTGTCATCCAGGCGTGAAGACGAGACTTGATGAGCTTGTTCGTCTTTACTTTTCTCTTCCTCTTTCGCCCTTTCACGCCTCAACTTCTCGACAGTTTCGCAGGCTTTTTCACACACGCACCCGTCGTGTCGTGAGCGTCGCAATCACACGCGATTCTCGTCTCTCAACAGCAACGATATAAACCATGTATTTACATATAATAAGTACCAGGAGGCTCATGTCACATTTATCGCTTGTAGAGGTTCATTTTTCGAACAGTTTTTGTGCCAGCAAATTTAAAAGGAAGTTACACAGCTACCGAGCAAGTCATAAAAAGATTTGACTAAATTTGACTTTAGTAGTATTCGATCTTCCAATGTCACATTTCGTTGACTTGCTATTAGATCTGTCAAATTTCAAATTTCGCGCACATTAAACCTCGAATACGTGCCGTTGCTATATTTTAGGGAGAGCCGAAAAATAAAATCCACTGCAAGTGCTTTTTATAGTTTTTATCATTCCCGTTACAAGTCACCTTTGAACGTTTTTAAGCGTGGTAAATGATTATGAGGATTTAATCTCTCTGATGTTTAATTTTCATTTTAATCTATCCATCAATTACGGAGATATGAAGAATAATGTACAGCCTATTCCGTGACTTCCCATAAGAGGCCATGTTAAATTGGTTGTCATGGCTTGTCAAATATTTACAAATATCTCGCGTAAAAACTCACCTCAGCTCACAAAAATTGGTACGAGTTATTTTTACATCATTATCAAACTTTCTGCCAAGTTTGCCATTTTTCTGTCCATTAATTCTATTTTCTGCGTAACTTCCTTTAAAAAATACTAGTGCTCTGGTATTTTATTTTTTCGATCGCTTTTATTGATTAACATTATCAATAAAACGTTTTAATGGGACAGAGAGAAACAGGCGAATCGCGATCGCTTTTTTCCTAGTCGATTCACAGCTTGACGTTCGCAGTCACAACTGATGAAAATAAATTTGACCGTTTCTCAATGGCTTTATCGTCATTTTGTAATTTTTTTTACGATCAATTTCGGAGTATTATGTCGTGACGGGAATGAGGAAGGAAGGTGAGGCCCGGAGCTCGTTTTCTCGTGCAAATTCTTCGACCAATGTGTAATACGTTTGTAAAGGGAAAGGAGCTCACGCGACACAATGTAAAGTAAAATCCGTTGAATGGGAAAAGTAAGCGGATCGTTCTCCGACTCTCCTTTATCCACAATTCATTTTTTCCGCTTTTTCTTTCTTCGCATTTTTCTCCCATCGCTTTTTTTTCGGGCTCGAAAAAAAGGAGTAAACGACCCACGGTATCTGCGAAAAATAAGACACTTCCGTGTGTAACAATTGCTAATTATACACCAACTACTGTAATCCTTTTTTTTTTAACCTGCGTTGAATTGCAATTGCCTCTATTCATTTACGTTGGCGAGATTCGTGTACCGAGAGCTTTACGGTTGTTTTTACACGAGGAACTGAGTGACTTTGCAAGATCAGACGAGAAATCCTGATACCAGTCGCAAAACTCTCTCGTGCATCCTGGATTACGATTTAATCCAGAGCTCTTGCCTAATTGCACTGCTCGACCTCGATTAATCGGTTTCTACATCAACAAAAATATCATCAAACGGTAAATCGTTCGTACAAATTGACAAAATTTTATGAAAATTTTAATCATAAATAAAATTGACGAGTATCGTTACGAATTCATTAATAAATTTATTAAAAATTCATTCATCGACTTCGTTCCAATAGTTGAAACGAACGTTTGGAATATTTTTGAATCTGATTGTCTGATTTTCTACTATTTAGCTGGTTGAATGTAAATCGAAGATTTTTCGAAAGTTTTCCAATTAATTAAGATGCGTCGACTTCGAAATTTTGGTATTTCACGTAATTTTGATACGTAATGAAAAAAAATGGGAATTCTTTTGGCAAAGTTTGGGGCTCGAGACCCCCTGCTGGCTCGTCGGAAGTTACGTAAGGTCTTGAGACTCGATTATCGGGGAATCGAAGAAGGAGAGCCAGAGGATAACGCGAGGGAGGGAGAGCGAAAGAGAGTGAGAAAGAAACGGTTTTGCGGGCGCGCGATGATGACGACTGCTCTCACGATCGCCGGCTGCTGTGGCGCCCGCAAAGTGAAAGTATCTTTCTCACTTCTCGTGCCTCTTTCTCTCAACGGTGCTTGCTTTTATACACACAACGAGAAAGAACACCGGCTCGTTCGCGATCCACGAGGTCTTTCTTCGCTCTCTCGAGCGTGTCTGGGTATGAATATCCGTATCCACTGGCTGTTGATAGTTTCGCAGCTTGTTCGAACCGCGTCCTCGTCTTCGGGTCAATCGTCGAGAAAATTTTGCAACGTGTAATGAAATTCCACTTGAGACATTGAATTTTCATTTTATTCTCACTAAACGTTCAGACAAAATTCTTATTTGATACGAGGATCGATGAAATAAAATCCATGGACCGAATGAAAAAATTAATTGACCGTTCGACTCAATTTTCTCCCAAAAAGACAATTTTTTTCTTTTAAATTGCAAAAGAAAAAAAATATCGGATTTTCATCAATAAAAATCGATCGAAAAGCTAATCCAATTGTAATTGAACGGTGTAGTCAAAGCTGCGAATTGTCAACGATGAAATGGTCGGAGATATTACAAGCCAAGACAGAAATCTACGACGACGTCATCGTAAAATAGGAGCGACCAAATTGAGCGAACTGTAAAAATGTGTGTATGTGATGCTAAAATCGTACCAGGAACACTCATTTCGTTGGGTATCGAATGTGAATTGTAATTCTTGCGTGACACACGTTTAAACTCGAGAAATAGAAGCGACGTTTTACCTCCTGGGGTTTTTACTATTTCTCTCGTTCTTTTTAACATTTGTTCATGTTATTTTTGTGTTAGCTTTTTTTTCTTATAGCCTGGAGACGATCACATATGCTTAAAATCACGAAGTACGTGTGTTAGCTTCGTGGCTCCTAACAAGTATTTTGCTCCGATCTTGCCAAGCGGTTCGAGGATCGACTTAAACGAGTATCTCCAATGAGCACACAGTGTGTGTTTGAGGGTATTGCGCAGAGACACACGGTGAGAACGGTATGCTCTCGAAATTCCAATCGATTCGATATTCTCTTTCTCTTATATGCTGCTCATTCCAAACTCTCCCTTCGTCCCTCCACGTGCTTTGTTACTCGCTGTATTAGTGGTGTGGCTCGTTTCCGTGCTGGCTCTCCTCGCGCATAGCAGTCCGATATTTTTACTCCGAGCCTCTCATCTCATTGCACAATCTAAAGATCGATATATTGGCCATTTTACGCGGAGAAGCATCATCGTTTTACTTTTTCCATGCAAACTCAATCATGCTCATTAATTCGAGGCATATTGGATCACAATAAAAACTGCAAAACCCCGGCCAAGCCATGCATGCATTATTTGTCCATACTACGTTGACACACTGGGTCATTTTGACCCGGCCTAAATCTTCGGAACTATGCCTGCGATCTACCAATCCTGACGATCTTTTTGAGTCAGCATGGAAAAAAAAGAAACAGTTTAAAATACAGTGGTACACAGTTTGCATTGGAGTCGAAGCGATTGAAAAGCGACACTGAAAATTCAATTTTGTCAAAAAACGTCGATATTTTGTTGAATATACAGCGAACTAAATATTTTGGGATAATTTCAAAATTTTCGTTGTTTCGACAATATTTTTCATTTGTAACGGAACTGTCAGCAAAATTTCCGATTGGAAGGACAAAAATTCACTTTTCGAAAAGATTTTCTAGAATATTTTTTGCTGAAATGACAAAATTTTCGTGATTTTTCGAAAAAAACGTTTAGTTGAACGTATCCAACAAAATATCGATCTTTTTCAACAAAATTTTATTTTCAGTGGATATTTACTGAAAAATAGAGTCCAAAGTAAATTTTAACAGTTCAACACTGTTAAACACACGTTTGTGTGTACGTGTGTTGGTTATAACGTCACCAACTGTGGAAAGAATAGTGAAAATACCGTGCCACACTGTAAAATTGAATGAATCGCTCTGTAGTCATTACTGTAACACTGTAACTATTGCAGCTGCATACAGTATGAAAATCGGTGATCTCATGTAATTTTGACAGTTGAACACTTTTACTGGAAACATTGATGAATTTACTGTAACGAACTGTAAACGATCCAGTAAAACTGTTAAAATCTCAGTTCGTACAGGAAAATTCTCTGTTCGACTGTAAAATAAAGTTTATACTGCGATATTTACTGTTTTTTTTTTTTTTTTCGTAAGCAGTGAGTTTTCAAGTTTTTTTCATTACGATACTTTCATTGCTAAAAAATACAATTATTGCACAAGACAATTTGAAAAATTGAAATATAAATTGTTTCTTCATACAGTTTCTCATAAATATTCCTCGTCACATCTGTCATATCTTCTATGATGCTTCCAAACGTTTCTTTTATAGAAGCTGTTGATTAACATGGCACTGCTTGACATTTGAGCTTGGAAGAAGCCGATCGCACAGAGAGAACACGAGCTCCGAGATGTTTTCCTTCATCTTCAATTGCCCCTTTCTCTCACTCTTTTGACTGACAATCAAGCAATCTTACAGCGCTCGTAAATACATATATTTGTTTCGTGCTAACCGTACAGCCTCGTGATTTTCTCATGAGCGTCCGCTCGATTACGTAACTAAATATTGTTGAGTGATTTCGATAGTTTACGGAAAACTTCCTCGTCTATTAATTTTTCTGTTCAGTTACATCGCTCTCGTGCTGTGGCTTCTTAAAAAAAACGAGTTTACAACCGGCGATTCATTTGAATGAGAAGAATATGAAAGCTGATCAATAAAAATAAATCCGCGCTATCAAAAATCATCAGAATCGTCAGGCTCGTTTGAAATTTTCTCTAATCCAATTTACTTTTTTTTCTGATTCTCCCAAGTCAGATTCTTTTTTCAATCCGTTTAAACTCGGAAAAATGCCGGTTAATTAGTGGAAAATAAATAAACAAGCTGTCTATACGGCAACGAGGTGTCTACCGGGGGGACCGCAAGTTTGATTGGCTATTATATCGATGATCAAATACTGAAAGAGTCGATCAAGTGATTGACATTTGACTACGGACATTCGGTTCAGCATTAGCCTGTCCGACGTCCGTTTATCACCGCAGATTTTTTTTTGCACAAGGTAAATCGCTGGCTGTAAAATATCACATGCTAAAACGCTTATTCGCTGATTAGAAAAATCATGATTTAGCAATTCAGATTCTACGTAACGATGTACGGTTCATCGGATTTCGCTTGTGTTCAAATTTGACGCTGCCTACAGAGTGTGTGCGAACTATTTTTCCCTCTGTAATGCGGAGTACGCTCGTACAGTTTGCTGCCAGAGGGAGAGAAAGAAAATCGAGAAGGCGGAGGCCCAAAAAACAAAAATCCGGCACTCCGAAAACTTGTTTCGTCACTTCACACGATTTTTTAGAATGAATTCCGTTGTATTGAAATAATTTTGGCAAATAATAAAATTGGATGGGATATTAAATTCCATTACGAGATATTTTTTGCTCGGTCATCGAGTTCTCGCATTTTGCCTTATTAGTGGATCCCATTAGCGTTGTTTCGTAGTTTTGGTGAATAAGAGAAAAATGACTTGTCAGAATTCACGCAATGGTCCTCACCCGCGTGGAAGAATCGAATGATTGATGTAATCAATAAACGACTCAAGGTCGTTTCAAAGAGACGATTATTTTTTGAGGGTTAAAGTTGTGAACGAAGATGGATTTTTCGCATACGAGATTGGCGACATCGAGACGTGGATTATTTGTCGTCGAATTTTCTTCTTTCTGGGTGTTTGGGTGCGTGTGAGTGTTGGTCGATTGAGCGATGCGTGGGAAGACAGAGGCTGTGTATAGTGCGGCGATTTTCTGTTATGGTGGGCGCGATCTCGCGGCCGCCACACGGCCTACGTCCCGCGGGATAATAAATCTGTACTGGGCTGCGCGAATGTGCACGCACACGCCCGCGTGAATCTCGTGGCCGAAGCAGGAACGCTCTCTCGCGGGGGATGCACACAAGTTTCTCTCGCCTCTTCGATCTAAATACATTCATAGAGGGTATTTACATGCCTACGCTTTTCATCTCCCTCTTTCCTTCCACTTTTATTCTAGGCGCTCTCCCTCTTCTCTTTCCCTTTTATTTATTTTCTCTCTCACTGTCGTTTTCTTGCTCCTCTCGCGTTGCCCGATAACTCCACGATAAATCTCTGTCATCCCCTTTCTCCGCTTCTTAATTGGCGTCCGCCAAGAAAAGTAGAGACAGAGAGAGGTCAGTTCAACGTCGGTCTACCGCGATCCTGTTGTGTCTGCTCCAAGACAATTGTTCTCGAGACTGAGACATCTGTCTTCCAGAGAAAAAAGTCTCAAGACAAAAGAAAACTACGACGAAGGTGAGGGATTTTCGAAGAAGAAAAAAACAACCAAAATTTCCGAACGTTTCGCTCGGAAATATGTCCAACGTCAAATTCGCCTGTGTTTTACGAGTACACTGAAAAGAAAATTTAGTTGAAAAAGATCGATATTTTGTTGGATACGTTAAACTAAACGTTTTTTTCGAAAAATCACGAAAATTTTGTCATTTCAGCAAAAAACATTCTGGAAAATCTTTTCGGAAAGTAAATTTTTGTCATTCCAATCGTAAATTTTGCTGACAGTTCCGTTACAATGAAAAATATTGTCGAAATAACGAAAATTTTGAAATCATCACAAAATATTTAGTTCGCTGTATTCAACAAAATATCGACGTTTTTTGACAAAATTGAATTTTCAGTGTATGTATTTCACAATGAATTGGAAAAGAATGATAAAACTCCTTTTACTTGGCTCGATGCATCCTTCAAAGAGGCTGCATCATCGCGCTTTATTTATTACCTTCAAGCATTAGCGCAGTGTCACGTAAGTGTGAAAAAATGTGTGTATAACACATTATCATTGAAGTTAAGCACGATGAGCGTAAATTGACATGAAAATATTGGCAATATAAAGCGACACTGAGCGAACGAAAAGTTATTTAGTTGCAAGCAACTTTTCTCTCTCTCTTCAGCTTATTCATTCGCCAGCATACTTTTAATACTTGTTCATGCGAATTGAGGCCCGAATTGCATTAAATCGAAGAATCTTTTTGGACCAACCGTTGGATCAGCCGAAAAAACCCGGGAAATTGTGTGCAGCAGCCTGAAATTTCGTTATTTCATATTTGAACGAAAAATTAACAACAAAACATTGAATTGCCAATTAACATTTCCATGCCAGAGTGAAAATTGTACAGAGTACGTCAATTTTGACAAGTTTTACACTCGCGAACACTTTTCAGCGTGATCGTAAAAGGTGAATTTTCATTTTTTTTATGAGGGTTATTATTGTCGCGTATTCAAAACGATCAGAATTGGTGACATCGAACCGACAGTGACGGCTGCTGCAGGTTAAAACTCGGTTCGGTGACCCTTTCGGCCATGCACCATCTTGAGTCTCAATCGAATCGGTACAAATCAAATAAAAAATAGTAAAAATCGATTAATAACTACATAAATGACTGAATTAATAATTGAATAAATGAAAAAAATGCGTGGATAAATAATTGTACTGTTTATGGGGTCGAAAACGAGGGCATATTAATAAATTAATGTTTCTTCAGATATTGTGGCCGAGTGTACAGGTGCCTCAGGAACTTGGCGCTCTGGAATGCCCGTAGGTCACCGTATCGCTCATAGAGTCAGTAATAAACCAATAGAGAGAAAACCGAGAGCGAGAGACAGCGAAAAAGAGAGAGTTGGCGAGCTGAAAGCTGCAAGAACGAGAAAGATAAGATGATAAAGCAGCAGCAGCAACAGCAGCAGCAGAGAGTGCGGGCAACACCTTTCCCTTTCGGTAGCCAAGAAGCGTAAAGTACTTTTTACGCATCGCCGACAGTCTTAATAGCACATCTGGCTAACGGTGTGCAGGATAGAAAAAAGCGATACACGTACGAGCCATTCCACAAAAGTAATCGTTTGATTAATGAGCTCGGTAGATTTTTTTTTTCCGATTGTCAATTGAATCGAAACGGCAGCAGCAAGAAATTTATTGATTGGAAAAAAAAAAAAACGTTCAGGTCCAATAATATTTATTCATCGATCTATCAATTTTCAGTAGGCAAATCGAATGAAATTTCACGATTTTAGCTCATGTAGAAATGAATGATTTTATCCTGTAAACTCTAACGTATAAAAAATCTTTAACGGGCATATGCAGAGCGCGGGAAATAAGTTTTTATTGACGCTATTATTATCGTAGTATAGTGATATTATTATTGCTATTATTTCATACAGAACGTAGTGGAATAAAATGATTGCTCGGAGATCGCGATTGACCCAGTTATCTGGAACTAATGTTGATTTCATTGACATGTACGTATCTCACTCGCGAGCTCTCGCCACGCGGTATATACTTATTTAAAACATTTATTATGCACTGGGGATTTCCCCTCAGGGAAATCCTTAGTGAACTTTTACTCCCTTATATGAAATAATGCTACTATATGCGCGTGATACAGATGTAAAACAGACACACGTGCTCGCAATTCACCCGGTAGCTCTTGCAAGTACATTTAATAACGTTTGTTAGCTTGATTTTTATATATATGTATTTTTTTTTTTTTTATTCAATCTCTCTCACAAAAGTTGCTATCGACGAGAGCGATCGTTACGCAAATTCTTTCGTGTATGAAAACGCCCGAGGACTCAATTTATGTACCAGCTCGACTCATTGAAAATTTGCCAAGTAAATGAAGTAACTTTGGTTACTTGTTACGGAGAATCGTGCCACGTGTTCTCGTTGTCTTTTTATCGAGAGCAAAAGGAAACAGAAAAGAACGGATGTAAAATATTAATTGGATAGGAAAAATAATTAATGACGATACTAAAAAGATTTGTTTTCGTTCGATATGTTATGACAGTCACGACAATAATAGGGATGGAAATAATTAAGAATCGATTAGATGTTGAATTTTAATTGAATTGCGCAATTTTTCGATTCTCAATAGTGTCTTTTTATTTTGCTCGCGCCTCGCGGATGATTTGCATGTAAATCGAAGGACGAGCTTTCGACGCGAACGTGATACAGCGCGATACACATCGACAGAAAGCTCGTATATAAATATTTATTTATTGCACGTATCGCAAATCGTATCAACTTTGTGTGAAAAAAAAAATCGACAGGAAACTTACAAATTTCTACACACGTACGTGCGACTTACGACTGTTTGAACGAAAGGAATCGAGTTGATTTCCAGTTCTGATGTTTTCTCTCCGACTTTTCGTCGATACCTCCGCGTACGTGGACCAGAAATACTTCGGACTGTGTAGCTGGTTCTGTCAGATTTTTGTGTTTCAGGCTCTCGATTGAGAGATAGAGGGACACGGAAAGTGTTGTGGCCATTATGCAATGATCGTGGTAATTATATAACGAGGACGAAGTGAGAAAAGGACAGAAAACGTACGAGAAAGGGAGTTGGTAAAGAGAGAGAGAGAGAGAGAGAGAGAGAGAAGTCGAGCAGCAGAGCTGGTTGCGAGGTTTTTATGTGTGTGGCAAATAAGTGAAAAGAAATCGCGTCCACCGCACAGCGCGTTTATGCAAATATGTACATCTGTCTCTCTCGAACATGTCGTGAACGAGAAGCGTGGTACTCGAACGGAACTCTTGTCAAGTATATCGGTGAATGCGGTTGTCGTTGCTGCCGGTTTTATGAATAAGACGCCGCTTCTCTCTCGGTCCCTCAGCCTCCTTCCATGGAAAGTCCATTTATTTATTTATGACTCTGAAGTTTGCAACGTTGAGATTCAACGAAAAACATTTTTTTCTATTGATTATTTATTGAATTTTGAAAATCGTGGCGATTTTTCGAGTCGATTGAGTTTCTTGGTCGCAAGAGAGAATCGTTTTATTGGCCGGACCGAATATTCAATAATAATTATCGGCGCTGCTGAAGAAATAACAGAATTTCGTTGCATTCCAACGATCGAAACTTCAGGATCATCAATTTCATGGGAAAAATGAAGCTGATGAAAAATCCCTAAACGATAGTGTCGAAGTTGCGTGTATTGATGGTCGTTCACCGATATTTATAGCGTTTGCGTTTATTTGGAGCAATTTCAATTCCTCTGAAGTTTGCAACGTTGAGATTCAACGAAAAACATTTTTTCTATTGATCATTTATTGAATTTTGAAAATCGTGGCGATTTTTCGAGTCGATTGAGTTTTTTGGTCGCAAGAGAGAATTGTTTTATTGGCCGGACCAAATATTCAATAATAATTATCGCATTTGCTGAAGAAATAGAAGAATTTCGTTGCATGCCAACGATGCAAAAACTTCAGGATCATATTTATTTACTTTTTCCATATTATTGTCAATACGAAGGAACGTCGTGAGAATTCCAAAGAAGGAACTTGATTTTTCACTAATTATAAAACTAAATAAGCCAGGCCGACAAGCTTAGTAAACAAATATGATCACTTAGGAATTTTTACTCGAGTGCTAAGTACGCGGATGCAAATAAACGGGCGGAGGAAAAAAAAGGTTGTAATGTGTCGCAGTGACTACTGTCATCGTCATCTTCTTGCACGCATGGGGCAAGACTCGTTCGTCGTCGCGTCATCTCGAAGAGGCGTTTAGGTAACCGCTATATTTATCCAGGATGCTGGGCAAAAGACTACTGACCATAAGTATATACAGCAAACGTATATAACAAACGTCCTTGGCTTGAAAAGGGCGTAAGACGCCTCGATATTTACGGAGGTGATCGCGCCATTTTGATTTTTACCTTTCGAAATATACACTTGTGTGTATACATAGCACATTCGCAATGCGAGGTTTAGTCGATCTGTAATCGCGTGGGTAGATACACGGCGTATTCGGCTGCCCGGTGCGCCCCCCTCTGTACGTAAAAGGCAATCATTGCGGAATTGAGAGAAGTCAAAATAAAACAAGAAAATGTGGCTCAGGAGTGTGTTGCCAAGTGTGTACCTCGATACTTATACATCGTGGCAAACTACGTACGTCCCAGAGTGAGAAGCGGACCAGAAGATGCAAAAGAAGCTAAAAAAGAGATGAAGATTGCGCGAGAAATAAAGAAAAGTCGTGGCTTGAAGGAAAAGAAGAAGAAAAAAGGGCGTGGAGAGACTTCGTGTAGGATTGAAAAATCCGAGGGATATAAAGGTATAGGAAAGGGACGAGATTCAATGATCGAAGTTGGGACAGACGAATAAAAGAGCTAGGAAGAAAGACGGCGGAAAGAGGGAGGGAGCAAAACTCTTTTCTCTGCAAAGAGCGCGCGAAAAGAGCCAAGAAAAACAAAGTTATCTATTGGCGGCGGCGTCCAAGTAGAAAGAAGACGAAGACGAAGAAGAAGAATCGAGCTCTTGCGCGCGGCATATCCTTCTTCTGTGTTCGGCGAAGCCTTCCAGAGTCCTTCGCTCTCTCTCTCTCTCGCTCTTTCTTCCCCTCCGTAGAAAATTAATGTCCCGGTCGCGGCTCGCAGGAATTGAGTGGAGAGTCGTGTTTAATTGGGATAAAATCTCGGGGTTTTTCTACAATGAATCAAGCGGCTAACGTATATGCTGAGAAACGAGAGAAAGAGAGAGCGGGAACAGGGGAAAGAAAGATCGAAAAGTGACAGCAGCAAGCACACCGCGAGGCCAGAAGCTCGCATCGCCAAAAGAAAGAAAAGTCTCGCTTGTGCGCCTGCTGCTGTGGAAAAGGCGAATCTCCTCGAAACTTATGCGCCTCCTCTCGCCGCATCTCGCCTCTGCACACACGCCTCGCGTTCAGATCTCTCGTTCGCGAGTACCGAATGACCACGTTGCTTTATCGTTTCAATTTCTTCTCGTTGCGACCATGAATTGCACGTTATTTTGTGTCGACACCGTTAATGAGAAGATTCTCCATCAAAATTTAGAAATATTTCCTTGATTTTTACAGGGCCAGCGATTATTTCGATTAGAAAAAAAAAAAAAAATACACGGTACTATCATAATTAAACAACAATTTTAGAACTTGATTGATCGACTTGATTTTCCCAGTGGAAAAGTAAAGACGGAGCGAGTGTAGAAACTTGTTCACGCATCGTTCGCAATGCATCGGGCTCATCGACATTCGTGAGAATCTCTGCTCTCTCTTGATCACGATCCACGAGCCTGTGGATTCGCATCTTTCGACAACGTACTAGAATTTTCCATTGGGGCTTCAAAACAAATTAATCAGTTTGTAATTGCAAAAGAATTCCAGAGAATTCGACCAAAATATTTTTGAAAGTGGCTAAAGATTTTTGATCCATTTTTTCACTTTTGAGACTTTGAAATTCTCGTAAGAACCATCGTATTCTTCAATTACTTGATTAACTTCATTTTCCTTGATAATCTCTGCGAACGTACGTGCTCGGAGTTGTTTCTCAAAGTGCACGCTTGATTTTCATCGTTCATACATTTATACGTCTTTCAGATACGCATTAACATAAATTAGATACGTTCAATTAGAGTTACGTAGCTCTTTCCTGCAGTCGCGATCTTTTATTTAGTTTCTTTGCGTTTCCACAAAATTCCAGCAATGCCGTGCGACGATTCGTCGCGGTTTAATTTATTTATTCTTTGCTTTATGGAAATAGAAAGCGCTGAGATAAATAGGCAGAGATGTTCTCGCAATATAGTCGAGTTACACGTAAATACGTTTGAGAAAATGTTGTAAATCGCTTATCTGGTATATCGTCTTGTGTACATTTGTATATAACGATGTATAGACATTTATATTATGTATGATTGATAAAAGCTGTGCACACAGTTCAACGTCCCCTTTGCATCTAGACATCCGTGTAATTTCCTGTAAGCAGTGATTAGTTACGTGCAAGAGCATGACTCGATCGCGCAGCATCTCTTCTTCTCTTTCTTTTACTCTTTCCCTCTCTGGCCCCCTCTCTCTCACTCTCTAGGCAAACGTTACATAATATATGAGCACATGCGTGTATGTCTATACAAATAAGTGCGCGGAAAGCTTTGCTCATCTGTACAGAATGATTCAATGGCCGGGTCTTTTTCTATAGAAAATTGAATGAAAAAATTCGAACGCACTGAAAATTCGATTTTGTCAAAAAACGTCGATATTTTGTTGAATACGGCGAACTAAATATTTTGGGATAATTTCAAAATTTTCGTTATTTTGACAATATTTTTCATTGTAACGGAACTGTCAGCAAAATTTACGATTGGAATGACAAAAATTTACTTTCCGAAAAGATTTTCCAGAATGTTTTTTGCTCGAATGACAAAATTTTCGTGATTTTTCGACAAAACGTTTAGTTGAACGTATCCAACAAAATATCGATCTTTTTCAACAAAATTTTCTTTTTAGTGCAGTTTTTATTCGATGAATATTCCGTTACGACGTTAATTGGTTATTTGTTTAATCCGAGGCCTGAACTGGCCTGGGGTGGAAATAAAAAATGTTCATTATCTCGTAATGAATTGATTATATTTGATTAATTAATGAATTTCCTATTTATTGGTCTGTCGCGTGGCGAAAATTTGTCCTCGCAGGATGCAGCGGCCCGTAAGCAATTATTGCACATCGATTATGTTTGAAACGCGAAGAGGAGCTGAAGAAAGGGAAGGAGAAGGGATGAGAGAGAGAACGTAGCGCCAGTAAGAGTGTTGTAGGTCAGGGGATAAAAATGATTGCGGCAAGAGAGCGAAGCAATAACCTGCCCTGGTCTCTCCGCGCGAGTTCTGCTTCATGCACATATATAAACGCACGAGTCTCGGCGAGCAGGGCACGTGGGCAGATAGCCAGTTAACGAGATCCTCTCGATATCCTTCTCGCATATACGGTCAAGTTTCGTCAACTTCTTCTCTCGAGGTCCAAGCTTTTTCCATATGGCATATAGACATTGCGAAAGATCGAGAAGCAAAGGGAAATATAAAGAGACGAACAACCGCCATAAAACTTGAAGATATGATCTTCGAGCTGTGATTAGAGTATATAATTACAGGCCGCCAATTATTTTGTACGTCGACGAATATACACACACTTTAAGAAAACGATCGTGCGTGATCTCTTACGAGGGCGTGCCGGAGACCCGGTGCACATGCACAAGTAAAAAAACGGCCGAATTAATTTTAACGATACATACAAATGAGTCTAGAATTATTTCAAAAAATACAATTAAAAACTTGAGTTATTGAACGAGGAACATGTAAACGCTCTGGCACAATTGAAACTCATTAATTCCATTCGATTTACGACGCCGCAGGGACTAAAAGTTGTGAAGGACGACGCGACGCGTATACGGAAAACGACGAGCGTGCTTCCGTTATTTCGCGGGCTCCGCGATTTATTTCGCTCAGGGCAAATTCTCGGTTTACATATTTTCTCAGACTGAATGAGCCTTTCGCGTCTTTGGCGGTTTTCGTGTAGTTGCAATCGTCTTAGACTTTGCCGAGGTCCAGAAAACAGACACGTGACGGGTTCTCCAAGACCGCGTATAGATCGCGCGGCTCTCGTGAGGTGGGTCGGAGCCAAGACGAAGAAGAGAGAAATTCTGGCTCCCCGCGGGCGGTTCCACGTGACATTTCCGGAGCCGTCGCGAGCACTCTCGAGGATAATACCCGTGAGTGCAGATACAAAAAGACAACAATCTTCATATGCCTCTGTCTCTGTCTGGCTCGTTCTTCGTCTTTTTTTAGTTAAAGGACCGTCGTGCGGCCACGAATCGGTCGCACGACTTGTCCGGTTTGCTGCGCTGGTTGCTCCTGCTCGCGCCACGCCGCCCCAAGATCATCTCCATGATCAATGGTACTCCGCACTGAAATGCATGTCCCCGGGGGCATAACTGTAACCACCGAGATACCGCACGAAGATTAGATGCACCGTTGCGTTGCTCTTTGTTTGCCGCTTTCTTCCTCTCTCTCATTCTCTCAGGGGGTTTGTTTGTTCGTCGAGAGTCTCGTGCCACATAAACGTTCTGGATAAATTCTCATAAGTGACACGCCTATCATTTTCCCCTCAATAGTGTCTTGTCCAATTAAAGTTCCTAATTAGAAAAGACAAAACAATTTTTTCTCAATAAAAATTATCATGTTGACGATTTATTCGTAATTTTGATGGAATTCAATTTTAGCGACAAAATGCTTTCGAATTTTCAAACAATAAAGAACGTCCCGCTGCTGCATAGCCATCTGCTTGACCAATTGGTGTGTTGAATCGATGGTATCGGGATCGAAGAAAATATGCTCATACCATATGAGAATGTGTATAAATATACAAGTAGTGAATCGTAATTCTAGACTAGGTGGTAGCCAGGACAGTGACGGTAACGACACTCGGGCAATTCTAGCTTCTCTTTGGTTAGGCCTGGCAGGCAGAGAATATTAATTTCCTCTGTGCTCTGAAGGAATATCCAGAGTCTCACATATATATTTATATGACTATCGATATACGTATCGAATGATGGAATAGAAAAGGGCGTAAATCATAGGTTTTAGCAAGCAAAGCAACGTGAGCTTGAGGCCATTCGGTTGGTTGCTTGCCACTCGGAATAACATTGGCAGTGCGATTCCCTCCGGCAGTGAAACTGGAGCCCATCGACCAATCATTGCAACGATCGTACAGACCAAAGAAAAATACAGGAAATGTTCTCCAAAGCGAGGGAAGCTTGTGCAGCCGCGATAGAGAAAAGGAGACAGAGCTTTTGCCTGCAACAGCATCGAAAATGGGTCCACTGAATTATCGTACGACTGCTTTGCGTTCGAGAATGTTTTGTCAGGGGTTGTGTCTCGACTTCTGTTACCGCTGCACTGCTGATCATGCCGAACGACTTTGCCTCCGCTATTTACAGAGTCACATGCGTCCGAACAGAGGGGCAGCGAGAAAATTGACAACGTTAAGTATAAAAACGATGATGAATTATTGGGTCTCGGTCATCAGTCGTAAATAATGCAGGAAATTAATTGGAGCTTGCGTACCTTGAGAGATTTTTGAAATATTTTTGTTTCCTGCTTTTTTTTTTTTATTGTCCTCGATCCGTGATTTTATTTTCACGCCTCCCAAAAGGCTTTTGAAATAGATTGAATTATATTATATAGTATAAGGAAAGAGACGTCATTGGAATTTCGACGTGATGAAAAGAAATAAATCGTTTTCGATCATGCCTTTCAATAATTCGACTCGCAGCGCCTCATTAAGGTTCACAAACACGTCCCAATTCATCATTCCAGTCTCGAGGTCAGACCTACGAAAAAATGTCTCTTCTATGAACGCCCTGCTCTTTGCAGTTACAGATCGCAGATTTTTATGTTGGGGAAAGAAAAAAATACATTCTAGACACGTTCGCATACGAGAGAAAAATGGCTGGGTCAATATGCGAGGTCATTTCTCGCACTCGCCAACCGCGGATAGTCCATTATTCAAGACAATGCCAGAAATCACGTGTACACATACGTGGGAAGATGAAAATAAGACGTGTGTAACACGACGAGAGTGTTTTCAAATATTTTCAAGATTTATTATCCGCAGCTGTAGCTCAAAGAAATTCAATTGTCCTCACTCTCGAGCCTCCATTCTGCGGTATAGAAAAAAAAATACATATTTTCGTCCAGTTGTCTCGCGTGATCGCTGCGGACAAGAAAACATTCCGAGAAAGGAATTCATTTTGAATGTTTTTGAGTGGGCTTCTAAGTAGCTTGCTTTGACGTTATTTCTCTCTCAATTGAGCTCCGAATAGGCACGTGTTTTTGCTTATTCTCATGCTCGACCTTCCGGTGGACCAAACAATCGCTTTACGTTATTTTTCTGCCAATGGATTCGATCAACAAACGAAAAATAATGAAGAGTCCAGATTTATCAATTCGTTCAAATTGCATGATGTTTTTGGCAATTTCTGTATGAATTTTCAGGGATTCTGCATCAGCCAAAGGTCATTTGCTGTTTCGTGATGTTTATGACGTAATTTACCGATTGGTGAACCTTTTCCTTGGTGAATTCTCGAGGTTTTCAAAGTCCTCGAGTGTAAATACGTTTCTTGTATAAAATATCGCGTGTATCGTACATAGGCAGGCATTTACAAAGTAATCTGGGTGATGAAGTCACTCGGGATGGTTTAGTTGAGAGCACAACACAGGCAAGGAGCCGGTAAAACACGAGAGAATAAAGGTAAGAAAGGAAAGGAGAATAAGAGAGACGTGATAAATTTCTCGGAAGGTTTTCGTACATAAAGCTGCGCGCGAGTTTGTACGCGACTGGGTTTCTAATAGATTTATTTAGCCAAGGAGTTAGCACGGAGTTGACCAAGCGAGTGGACTATCGCGGGGAGTCTGGGACTCGAACCGAAGGAAAATAAGAAGAGAAAAAAGAGTTTCTCAGCAAGAGAAAAAAAGCGTGTACACACACACGCGCGTAGGCAAAAACTCGGAGTAAAAAAGAAAAAAAATGGCAAACAGTAACGCGCGTGGGACGTTTCTCTGATGGAACTGCAAGAAGACGTTCCCTATTATAGCATTACATTATCTTTCTCTGTTTCTTTGGCCACATTCTGCTCTCGTGCTCTTGGCTGATTCTCGAGATCTTTTCTCGCACCCAAGCAATTGTAGACGCGATTGTCTCGCTCGCTCCGGAGCTTCTCCCGGCTGGTGCATCCTTGTTGCTTCGTTCCAAGTTTTAACGTTCTCCAGATGCTCGAGGAAAAGAGCAACGAAGATAAAGACGAGAGGAGAGCGAGAACGAGATATGTTGCGAGAGCATGAGCTCGAGGAAGACAAAATTCAGGAGTGAGGCACGTCGAGTAGCGAGAGAAGGAGAAGAGCTTTCCAAATGGATTTGTCTGCCAGCTTCAAGGTCGCTTGACTTATCGCCCCCTCTTTGGTGTGTACCTCTCGCTGGTAAAGTCTTTTCTCGCTCGACATACATACACTCGCGTACCAGGTGTACATACATAAATACAGAGTTGTATTCGTTATGTAGGATTGCCCCGAGAGTGGCACGCACCCGCGCCACGGTCGAGCGAACGAGCGAGAGAGATAAAAGTTATCCAGTGAAGCGAAGTGAGTAAACGCGCGCCGAGAGGAGAATGAAAATAAGACCGACAGCAAAGAGATCTGCTCGGTCGTCCCCGAGGGAATCTTGGAGTCAGGACCAACTCAAACGTATCAATTGCTTACAAACGAAAAGGCTCGGTACGAACGTTTCGCAAGGGACTGACTTGGCGTTACTTGAGCCTTTTTCATTTCTCAGCTGGAAGATGATGCGGCCTGCAGTCTTCGTTGATGCTTCTGAGCTCTCTGATGCAGCTATAAGGTGCAGCTTGCGCATTGCTCCGTGTCGTCGTCGTCGTCTGCGTCGTCGACGTCGTTGCGCCAGTGAACGAGCGTGTTTTACGCGCGTGGGACGTGTGAAGGTCTCCCATTTAAGGCGTTCGCGCTCTCTCTCTCTCTCTTTTTTCTTCAGGTTCGCTTTTTTTCTCATGGTGTGCGTGTTTTTTTATCGCGTTTCTCGCTCGAGAGCTCTCGATGCGCCACACACAGAAGAGAGAAGTCACTCTCTTTTCCTCTCAACTTGATCGTCGCGCGGCTGGACCTCGGGAAACAACCCTTGGGAGTTGTCCGAGTCCTCGTATAGATGGCGCTCGAAAAGGCATAGAGATCTCGAGGATTTCGAATGGATTTATCTCGTGGACGTTTCTCGAGGCCGTCTCAAGTGCATTTACTCCCATACACATATGCATCGCCACACGTGTGTATACGTGTGTTTATTTATATACGAAACTCAAGAAGCGTTGAGATTCGAGCGGCTCCCAACAAGTCTTGCTTGATATTTATGCCGTACGGCGTGTGTTACCATGACGCAGACACCCGATGTGCTTTTTATTCTTCCTTTCCTTTTCTTCCTTTCGCTCATTCGCCGCTTCACGCTGTACACGTCATTTGTTCCACTTCATTTTTTACAAACCGATAATTCACGACTTTATTATCACGATTAATTGTTGCGAATTATTCAATCGCTCAAACTTGGCCAAAATCGCATCAAAACTACTTTTTTTTTAGAGAATTCTTCTAAAAACTAAACTCACTAAAGTCACGATCTCACGCGCCCTTTCTCTCAATCTATGATGCTGGAGTTTGCAACGTTGGAATGCATCGAAAAATATTTAATTTTATTGAAGATTCGTTCAATTTTCAATGTCATCCAAATTTTTCGAGCCGACATGCTTTTGGAATGGCAAAAATGGATCATTTTATCAACGTAATTACATCCTGTAATTGAATAATTATTTTTTTCAAAGATAAGAATGAATTTCGTTGCATTCTGAACTTCCGAGTCGACTCAATCTTCGGGATAGGAATTAGCATAATTTTTTTCATATTTTTGTATTTTTTCGCTTTTTTGACAGAACACACACTCGGCAGGGTCCGCAGGCTGATTTCTTTCGTTCTTTTCGTCTTTTCAGCTCCGCTCGAACAAATTTCCCATCGATACAAAAGTAGCCTACGTCATTCCCATATTTTTTCCTCTTTGCCTTTGTGCTCGGATCCTCGTGTCGCAGGCACGATGATTTCAACCGCGAAACTAAATAGCGCTTAATGTCCCAACCGTGCACGAACCAGGTGAAAAAGTTTTCTTATATTTATACAATGTGGAAGCCATTAGGTTGGAGTGTCCGAGAAACTGCGTGTGTGTTCGCGAAAGACTTTTTCGGGCAAGCGCCACCATCGCAGGTCCGGGCAGTGAAGCCAAAATCGCTTTACGGCTTCTCCACGAATATTTATTTGACAACCGAGGCGTATCCTGAAAGTCTCTTTTGTCTACCGAATCAACCACATTTTTTCTTCCCTCCGTTTCTGGCCAATTTTTAATGGCGAATAAATATGGTGGAACGAATCGCCTGAGAATTTTTTTTTCCTAATTTGTTTATAATAATAGTCATGACAATAATTATACAGTCGAAAAAGATTCCACGTCTATTTTTGCAGCGAAAATTCGCCTTCACATCTTTTCACATATGCCCAAACTTATTCGTATAAATATATACAGGACGCGGGGATGAGAACACACTTCAGCACACCCCATAAGAACTCCCATGGGTTTCCGGGAAGAATTCTTGGCGCGTCAAATGTAGGAGGACTCCCGGAGCTCTTAATGGTCCTAGACGCAACATTGACGAATTTATTCGACAAGGGTTCCGACCAAAACCGAACGCTTTATGGACAGATAAATATCAGCGATTTCTGCTCTCGCGTGCTCGCTCGCTCGCTGCTTTTACGACAGATTTCTGATGCTCGAATTATCTCTGTCGTTCTGTATCACTAGCATGTGGACGTCACGGTACACCATCCAAAAAAATTTGCTGCCAAAACCCAACCGCTTTTTATCAACGTTTCTCATTAACATGTCAATTAGCCCGACGAAAATCGCAACTTTCTTTCAAAAAATTAACGCGCCACGCCGCACTATCGAGCTATTGAATTTTCAAATTAGCCAATCACATGATTCCGTAGTGAACGACTCTACAACAGAAGAAATCCTTTATGAGGTCGAATTTGACTTTGAATGACAAATACAAAGTGCAAATGTCTGCGTTGGTCGTTGCAGTACGTTCACCTTTGTAGAGAGTTGAAAAATTCAGAAGCAAGTGACGTCTGTTCCATATCGAATCCGAAAATCGAGATGAGCGACCTCTTAAATTTTTTTTTCGAGTTCGAACGTTGTCTCGAGCCATCCAGGAGTTTATTGATGAAATTTGCATACTTTTTATTTTTACCAGGAAGATTTTTGACTCTGAATAAGGAATAAATTCATTGTTTATACTTGGCATTGAAATAAAATTTTATTGCGGAATGTCCGTCGTAAATTTATGGACGAGAGTGAAGCTTAATGCTGTGTTTTGGATACTTAATAAGGATTCGTGGTCGTAAAAAAAAATCCGAATAGATTTTGATTGGCGCGGTGACCATTCGCGATTCTGGGTCGAATGAGCGGAACTGCGCGAGTCTGAGTAGGTGTCGCGTACAGCTAAAGGAAGTAATCTTCGTATCTGGACGGTGAAATACGATGGATATGGGGAGCGAGCACCGCGAGAGAGTGCGAGATAGAAAAAGAGAAAAAAGGGTATGGAGTCGAAGGCTTTCGTGAGTGTGGATATGGCAAAGGAGATCAGAGACTCGGGGAGAGTGCGCGTGGTCCCTGGGGTGGTACACACCACGCATTTGCGGTCACACTACTCGCGGGACACGAAGGAAACGGCATATACGTCGATTAACGGCCGCGTGACCAGCAGCGTTCACTATTCGCACACTCCTGGCTCCTTCTGTCTCGAACGATCAACACATATGAGGTCCACGCACGAGACACGCTATTTATACGTGCTGACTGCATGCAGAGTCGAGAGAGAGGGCAACAGAGAGAAAAGCAGTGACAGCGGAGAGTAAACGATAAGGAGACGTCACTGAGCAACCAAGAGAGTATAGGAGAAACGTGGGAGCGCAAGAAAAACGAAAAAAGTGGATATAGAAATGAAAGAACGGACCAGACGTCGTCAACTTTTCATCCGGTGAGAGAGCGGGTTCCTCAATAAGGCAGCAGCAGGTAGGACGTAGCGCGTGTCTTATCCGGGCGCCAGGAACAGCGATGATTCACCACTTTGAAAAGTAAACCGAGCGGATTCGTCGATTTATACAATTTTAATTAATTCCTCAAATTTTTCGATTTCGTACAGTGTACGAAAAAGATTTCTTTAGAGAATATCACGAAAAAGTTTATTCGTGTTTGGTTCATTCTTAAGGAGGTTCCGTTAGTAGCGCGATAATTAGATAAAAATCTGAAAACGAAATATCTTGTTATTTAGGCAGCAAACTTTGATCTCTTTCAAAATTATCCCGGGTCAACCAAGTTTTACTATTTTTTTTATTTTATTACATTAAAAAAAAAAATTTTTTACTATTTTACTATTTTTTTCTTCATTTTCTTTTTTTTTACTATTTTACTATTTTACTATTTTCATTTACTATTTCCAAAGTCGAAAGTCACTTGATTCAACATTGGCTTTACGGAAATTTCTTACCCTCATGAAATCAGAAATATATTAAAAATACTTGGCGATTAGATAAAACGCGTATTAAAATGTCAATTTAAGAAAAAATCTCGAAGGGTTCCGAATAAATAAAAAAATAGTGGGGTCAACGGATGTTTGGAGGAGATATTTCTAGTTAAAATCGACAGAATGTTCGGAAAATCTCATTTTTTAGGAGTTTCGCATCGGATCGCTCGCTAAACGAAAAGCAGATCGTCAATTTTTCTTGGGAATTCTCACTTGATTCGTTATTCCCTGCGCCATAACGGAAGCTCCTTAAATATTGACGCACACGGTCCCAGAACAAAATTCCTCTATTCCGTAAGACCGAGGAAAAAAAAAATCGAGAAAATAGTATTCAACGTATAAATTCCGAATAAAAAACAGGGAATAAAAGTAAAATAAAGGAGAGCTAGGAAGAAGAAGAAGAAGAAGAAGAAGAATGAGTTAGATCTTGGTGGATTGCGGATCGTTCGCGGGATCGTTTGCGCGCGCCGTCGCCCTCTCTCTCGCGCTCTTTTCCTCCGTTTGCACCACCGACAGATGGGATTATCTGATCTTGAATCTAGCCCTGGGGATGGCTCTCGCGCGCGCGCATGTGTAATTGCCATCGGTGAGAGAGGAAAGAGTACAGAGACTTGATTCTGCCGCCTTTTCTAAAGCGTCGCTCGGCGAGAGCAGACTGCGCGAGAGCACATACACCGAAACTACGTTGCTCATTCTCTCTCAGTTCCTTTGACCGTCAAGCTGCAGGGATTCCCGGTAGCGTCTCGACTATGAATGCATTCAGTGATAAATAAACAAATCCGAAGGGTATCGGCTGTCCTGGAGCCATGACAGTGGTCAACGTGTGGACGTGGATGCAGAAGAGTTTAATTCGCAATTTATGTGGGAATTTTTCGTACTGGAACCCACCCTTTGGGTTTTCCTTTCCTCCAGTTAAATTCTTATTTAAAGGAGACTTTGTAAGAGCACGAGAATAATGTTTACATCGAGAAGAAGACGGAGGGAATCTGAAAAATAAAGAAGGGATGAGAAAGAGGGGGGATGCAGGAATGTTTATTTTAAACGAGAGAAAGAGACATGTTTGTTCAAAGAGGAAGAAAGAAAGCGAGTCAAGGCTGTGAACTGGAGAATGTGCGTGCAGCTATGCTACCAGAGAGTAAGAGACCAGAGGGAGAGTTTTATATCCCTTGGCGTGCTGGATATTCCTCTGCTGGTTGCTTGAACTACGAGGAGAGGAAAGAGCGAGAGATATGGCAACGAAGTAGGTAAAGCCACTGAGGATCAGACGGCCAAGTAAAATAGTGGTAGAAAGAGCTCGAAAGATCGCCACAGTCTCTCGTTCTCTCTCTCTCTCTTCCTCTCGACCATCTCCCTGCATCGTTTTTTCCTCTGCCCTCGTCTCTCTTTCTCTGCAAGCTCCAGAAGCCAAAACCATAGCTAGGAGAACAGTTGAGCGCGTCCACATGAATCTATACCGGGCCTCCGGTAAGAGAGTCTACTCGATAACGATCGGCCACCGCGAGCATCACTTGGAAGCTGCGCGAAGAAGAGGAGCATCAGAGAGGCCAAGCGAATCGATGCTAGCGAGTATCTCTAGCAGCTCTTATTCTTCATCTTTTTCTTTTTCTTATTAGCCTTCCTTCTCTTGTCTATAGATCCTCCTTGTACAAGAGTTCACTCTCTTTCTCCCTCCCTACTTTTCCTATGCTTTTACCTAACCTCCCCCTCCCCCTCTCTTCCCCCTGTGGCACCTGTCCACCCAAGTAGATAATAACGCCGCGGCCCTCCGAGCACCACCAGAGGAATCGGCCGCCTGCCAGCTACAGCCTGATTGCTCGACTGCTACCTGCCTCTGGCTCGACTCTTACCTCCTTCTTCTTCTTCTTCATCTTCCTTCTTCTTTCTTTTCTCCTTTCATTCCGCTCTCTTTCTGGCTCACTTGTTTCACCTCTCAATGTGCTCTTGGCACTTCTTCTCTTCTCTCGAGCCGCCACCACATTGCCACAAACGGCCTCTCTGCTCTCTGTTTTTCTATCTTCCTCTATATCTCTCTCTCCTCTCTTATTCTTTTTCCTCCACGGTATTCTCTTCTCCTCTCGCCAACATACCAGTGCTTATGCCTTCACGCAATCTTCCATGCGCCCTTAATTCACACACAAGACCATTCAGCCGGTGCACACTTGCGCAAGATTGTTACCTTCGATCACAACCAACTCCGATCATCATTATATTCGAATTTCAAATGTAGCAATTAAGGTGTTTGCGATTGTGTCAAGATCAATGCCAACGGTTATTTTTCTTGGATCCTCTTTTCGATTAGGCTCTTCATTCCCCATTGCAAACCGTTTGATTTTGTAATTCCTAAATCATATTCGGTCAATTGATGGGATTTTTTTTGTCTCGAGTTTCAGGATGCATGGGGCGAGGAATCTGAGGGGAAGAACGAAACTCGTTACAGCATCAAGTCGGCGTAATCTCGATCAGGTACGATTTGAATATTCATTCAAACGATTCTTTGAAGTCGAATCTGTAACGAGAATAAAAGAAAGGGAAAATTTTATCGTAGAGCTTTCATGACTCTGAAGTTTGCATCGTTGGAATGCAACGAAATTCCTTTTTATCTTTGAAAAAAATGATTATTCAATTACAGAATGTAATTACGATGATAAAATGATCCATTTTCGCTATTCGAAAAGCATATCGCCTCGAAAAATTTGGATAACATTGAAAATTGAACGAATATTCAAAAAAATTAAATATTTTTCGATGCATTCCAACGTTGCAAACTTCAGCATCATAGAGCTTTCAATTTAAATCGCAGATTTATTGCTAAACGTTTGGTAGTGATGGTCGTAGTGATAAAATCATTCTGTTCCTTCCGTAGCTAATTTAAACGATCAGAAACACTCTCGGAAATAATCGTTTCGTCCTGGGCCTCTAAAAAGCTCATCAAGTCGTTTCCGCCCTCTTTTCAAGCTGTAGGCCGCTTTGATCTTTGCGCGAAAGTCAGCAAAACGAAGATCCCATTCGACGAGACCTGATATAAATTTAAGAAGCGATAGAGCAGGACGTTCTGTTTTGAATTAACACATTTGAACAAATTTTTTAAGAGACTGCAAAGAAAAAGGGAAAAATTGGTTTTTATTATTTAGATTCATAGCCGGTGCTAATGTCACCGTCATTTATCCGTTTCGTATTCACAACACTTTGCGTCAGTGTGTGTATATAAATTTTTATTATTCTCCATCTATCCTCCATTCTATTCTTCGCAATTCTTCTTTTTTTCTGGCCTCTATGTCTCGGGATGCCGCGGCTGCATCGTCATGTCGTCGTCATCAAAATT
Source organism: Diadegma fenestrale (assembly GCA_037043255.1). Classification (NCBI taxonomy): domain Eukaryota; kingdom Metazoa; phylum Arthropoda; class Insecta; order Hymenoptera; family Ichneumonidae; genus Diadegma; species Diadegma fenestrale. Next base: position 3,923,422 of record CM073316.1, read on the forward strand.
CTCCGGTTCTTTGCGAGACCAATGGGGAAAGAAGAAACAAGATATGGCGAACGTCAGGGTGGTTAGTTTTATGGGTTCCCATGGCCGACAGAGCTTTTTCTTGTGGATGCAGCGAAAACTTTCGGTCGTTTACTTTTATTAATGACCAGCCTTGTTCCGAAAATTAATTTTTTATGCTTCATAATTTATTTCGTAAATATACTCATTAATTTTTTTGCCGAAAATTCAGTGGCTCGCTTTTTTTAACGACTTTAGTGTCGAAATCATCGACGAGATATTTTACCGAAGATTTTTTATGTGTTCAGTTTTTTCTTTGAATGTTTTCGTCTTCGCGAGGATCTCATTGAAGGAAATTATCGTCGGCGGGAATAATTCATTGAAAAATTGAAATTTAAGAGTCAGACGTAAATATGAAGAGTTTCAGTGGGAATGTAGTCGCGGAATTGACTGCGCAGGGGGAAAAGAAAAGTGAAAAAAGGGAGGAAAGACGATTGAGAGCAGGAGGATGAGCTCTCTGGTGGTTTGTTGGCGGGCTCGATTGCGCGGGCTGCGTAGACCGGGTGTGTAGAGCACTCTGTTCGCTCGATCAAAGTCGTTAGTCGTCCGGTCGTTAGCTCGTTATATCACGCCGCGATGTACCCAGCGAGAGTCGTTAGAGCCTCGATAGAGAGAAACTTGAAAGAGATGAAAAGATGCTGCGTGAGTAACTCTGATTTAGTCCGACTCAAACAGCGCCAAAGACCGAGGGAGAGAAAGAGCGAGAGGCGAAGGGAATAAAAAGATTGAAGAATAAAACGTTAAAAAAACGAAAAAAAAATGAAAAAAGTGAAGATGAGGAATGGAAAGAGACGAAGAGAGCTTTGCAATGAAAAGCAACGAAGAAAGAATCTGGGCGGGAAAGCGTTCGTTGCACGGAGATAAATAAAAGAGAAAAATAGAAATAGAGAATTCCTGAGCACTCTGTACGGTAGTTCCGACTTCCGAACTGGTTCTCCCTGCGGTCTCGCTCGATGAGAACGCCGCTCGTTCTTCTAATCACTTTCGATCATCCGTAGCCACGCGGTAAAGAAGCATCGCGCCTCGATTCGTCAGGTGTACAAAACGAAAATAAATCGAGAGCTATTCCTTTCATCCTTCTTCTCCTTCGTAAGCTTAATGAAATTGCGTCTAATCAAACGGGTTGGGGGTAAAGTACGTCGAGGTTGTAGCGACGATGCCATCGGAAATCGAAAACAATAAGAACAACAAAAAAAACCTTATCGATTTGTTTTATGGGCATCGCTTTCGAGCGAATTGCATGGAATTTATAGCACATTCTGCACCGATACGATACAAAATTAAGTTATGCGCGTACTCGAGCCTTTGAAATTTAAGGGGTTATATACAGTTGGAAGACCAAAAAAAACTTGCTTTTTTACGAATTTTTTCTGGATAGGGATTTCATTTGATGAATAAAAGGCAAAGGGATCAAATGTAGTGTCATCTTTCAACTCTCTATCGCCATTTTTTATTTTCAAAAATATAGCTTCATATAGCTCCTGTAGTTGATCTCCTGTGTGTACTCTAAAAAAAAGGCGTTTTGCGGTGAGCAAGAAATCTCCGGTTTGGATAATCTGAAATAAAAAAACCAAAGAGATTCGTTTAGTGGATAGATGAATCCAGGTATTCATCGAAGGATTAGTTGGAATTTCGAATTTTGATCAAACGGCGGCTCGTCAAAGATGAAATTTCAATTTTCGACCAAATTTTTTTCATTCAATGGTTCAAAAAAGATAGAAATAAATTTCGGATATCTTATTCCTTCGATGAATACCTGGACTCATGTATTCACTAAACAAGTCTCTTTGGTTTTTTTATTTCAGCTGATCCAAACCGGAGATTTCTTGCTCACCGCAAAACGCCTTTTTATTTAGAGTATCACAACTACAGGAGCTATGTGAAGCTATATTCTTGAAAATAAAAAATGGCGATAGAGAGTTGAAAGATGACACTACATTTGATTCCTTTGCCTTTTATTCATCAGATGAAATCCCTATCCAGAAAAAAATCATGAAAAAACAAGTTTTTTTTTGGTTTTCCAACTGTATGTAACCCCTTAATACAAAAAAAAAGCCAAAATCAACCAATAACGAAAATGGTCAAACTAAATCTCGTCGGAATTCCAGATTAATTGAAAATAAGCAATAGAAACACGCCCTCAATGAAATGTCCTGAAAAAATTGTAGAAAAATCGAATTTCCCAGTAGATTCAGTCAGACTTGGGCAGACATGGAAAGGCGAACGATGTCGGCATACTAGAAAATAATATGCAACGTTAACAATTTCCACATCCAAGTTATGATCTCAACAATATTGAGTGATGAAAGATTTTGACACGTCACGATGTGTGATTGCCCTCGGCTGCTTTCATAGCAAAGCGTGAGAGAGCAGCAACGCTTTTACACTCAAAATCTACACAAACGTAATGTACAAACACACACACATATAGAGATATGTTTGAGTATATTGGAATACGGATAGAAAGAGGCTGGAGAGCGTGTGGCCAAGACCCTCACGGAAGAAGGAGAGTCGTAGCAGAAGGGCTAACCGCCGCCACATCTTGGTGAGCAGTCACGACCTTGAAGAGCACGAGCACACTCTCGATAAGCGGTAGTTCGGAATAACGGAGTAACCGGCTGATCTCTTCTTCCTCTTTCTCCTTTCTTCTTTTCTTTCACCTCCTGCTCTCCTCATCGTTTCTCATCCTGCTCTCCTCAGCCTCTTACTCTCCGCTTTCGAGACAACCGCAAGTATCTTTCGTCCCGAAACGAACGTTGCATAAGTATCGCAACCACCGAAAACGTTCTTTCCGCAGGGTCCCAGACTGAGACTGCGATCATCCGATCCGCGTGAACGCTTCCGAAGAAGCTCCGTTCGAATTTCAGAGAAATTTACTTTTACTCACACCTGGCCCCAAATCATCATGGTCGGGGATTTGAATCTGATTGAATTCTGATCCGAACATCATAATATCCTGATAAATTGGTATTTTACAGTGCCAAAATGAAAAATGATGGAATTTCCGGGTAATTATTTGGTGGTAATGTCGATTCGAAGTTATTTTCATTATTCAGTGTTCGAATTGCTGGCTTTCTCGCGTGTCTGACGTGAACTGAATTCAAGTTGTTTCCTCTTTCGATACACACGTACAGCTGTCCGTTGCGCATTGAATCTTGTACACCTGGAAACGAGTCAACGTTCTACTGCAGCGTTTATATTCACTATTAACTCTTCGGCCACAAGCACACACAATATATACGTTTTAAGTCTCGGAGTACCACTTTCACTGGCCAAGTCCCTGACACTTTCCCGCGCGAGGCCGTAAACGACAAAATGCTGTAGATACGAATAGATAGACTGAAATTTTCTTTACCACGTATTCGAGATTCTCTTTGGTTTATACGAGCGAGTCATGAAATCTTCCTCTCTTATGAAATTACGCTGATACGTGACCACGACGGCAAACGAGGAAGCGTTCAGGCGCGAATTAAACGGCAGAGATTAATTTACGAGATCTCTGTGTTGGAAGCAAAAGCGATTGTTACAAATCGTAGATAAAACTTTCATGACCAGCACCGGGAATGGAAATAACTCAGGAAATCTGTGATTTCCGTCTCGCAGTTTGAAATATTTTTTAGACCTACCCAGACACGGAGAATCATGTGGATTTCAAAGAAAGAGCAACGGCGAATGAAAAAAAAAAATAATGCTCATAATAATAATAATGAAAAAGGTAAAAAATGCGAAGGTTAAAGTAGCAACGATTTTGATTCGTGGGGAGAAATGTCAGAACCGTTAATGTTCTTGATGGTCTACCGTGCAACAAGAGCTCGCGAACAAGTTCTGTCGGCCCAAAGTGTTTCAAGAACGAGTTCCATACCGTTCGGATGATTTGCAATTATGTTAATTTTTCAGCTTCTCCACCGCGCCGAATTTGCCTTTTTTTATTTATTTACATTTCGACCAAATGTGCGTACACGCTATTTACAGAAGTTTAATTGACTCGTTACGGGAATCTCATTGGGATCGAAACGAAATTAGGATTTTGATACCACGAGTAGGAAATACTTCTCGCATGTGGGGATAATGAACGTTGGATCTTCCTGCAGTTTTATACGCGCAAGAAACGACGTCGGATGAATCGTGACGCGAAAACACGAGGAGAAAGGAGGATCCCCTCGCGAAAGACCTTTGTACATCGTGCCTGAAACTTACCCACAAACACGGACACTCATACGTTTATATAAATATATGAGCTTTGATGTTGCAGCCAAGGTTTTTGTAAAACTTTGGCAGAGCGAGGGACATTCACGTTGTTTTCCATCTCGCGCGCGGTTTCTGACTCTCTAGAAAGCTCGTCAAATAGAAAACAAATTCGAGCGATTATTATATTCAGAGACTCGTGAGAATGATTTTATTGAGATAGTGCAAAAATTGCCAACAAATATGTGCACGAAAAATCACGAAAACCTCAAGACTTACGCAATACTTTTAGAATCTTTCACGAACTTACGTCAACGACGAAATGTTTGGCTGGATGGAATGGAGATGGGATTTTTATTCGTTAGGGGAGAATGAAAATAAGTTTGGATTAAGATTCGATCGTTAATTGAGAATTTTCAGACATTCCTGACCTTTTTTAGTGACTCGATTCACGTTGATCGAGTCGTATACTTAATTCGACTTGGCTAGAGTTCGATGGCAGGAGTTTAATTGATTCGTTAGCATGTGATTAAGAGACTAATCGTTCAAAGACCTCGACACGTGTAGAATGATTACGAATCCATTCCTCTTCGAGGTAAACCAAAAAAAAACAGTGTCTTAACCTTTGGCTTAAAAAATCACTAGGAAACGATTTGTTTGATTTTCAACGCGACGAAATTTTTTTCTTTCCTATTCATCGATGATCCGGGGAGTCCATGTCCTCAGAGTCACGAATTAGATCGAAAACTTGCTCACTAATCTCTTAGGAATTATGATTGATATACGTTTTTTAATACATCTGGATATTTTTTTCTCTATGGTCAATTTGGGCTCATAGAGGCTCGAAAAAATTGGATTAATTAGCCACGACGCTTACGAATGATTCAGCGGTGAATCCACTTGGCGAGTCTGTGTCAAGAAAATTAATCAGACTACCGAAAGTTATCCCTTCGCAAAGGCATCGATAAGACTCGAGATTTTGATTAATGGGTTTGTTCTTTTGTTGTGAAAAGTGCGTTGAACCACGTTGTAACTTATTAGGTGATTCGAGTTGGACCGGGAGAGGATAAAAGAAGGCGCAATGGCCAAGAAGCGAGAAGAAGTAATTAGAGTACTGTTACGGACGGCAATCGTCAATTTGTCAGAGGAGGGAGAGAAGGAGAGCGAGAGAGAAGTGTAAAGAGGGGAGACTGAGATGAAGAAAATATTCGAGAATGGTATAAAGCCACGTACGAAGACCATTAGATATTATATTATGTTTTTTTAATCCCTGTTTTTGTCTCACTCGTGCTCGCTTTAGTGGCTGCTCACAGGTGCAAATGTCCGGAAATTACGGGACGATTAAAGGTTGGAAACATAGAGGACGCCCAGGTTTTATGGCCAATTAGAAATAATTAGTGTCTCGCCGCGGGAACCGCCAAAGTTCGTTCTCACACTGATATTTCTCGCTCACTCTCTCTCTCCCTCGTGATTTCTTTTTCGTTCTGGTAAGAGACAGCCAATCGGGTAATTATTTTTATTGGCTTGGTGGTTGATTCGACGGTCGAATAGTTCGCCGAATATTCTTCATCCGCCTTCATGATGTATAGTCTCATTTTTGCTTTTTTCTTGTTTATTATTTTTTTTATGTATTTTTTTTTTTAGCATTAGCTCATTCTTCAATTTCTAAGCAAGATATTCGACATTCTTTTCACGTCTTCAGCGCTCCTCATTCTTTCACGAAAAGTAGTTCAGGACGAGGTTGAAAGTTCAAAGAAACGAGTTCTAATCGCCAATCCGGTTCGACCGCTCGCGTAATTGGGTTTATGAATTTATCATTTAGAGAAAACGTTTAAAGCGGATCAAAAAGAGCTCGAAATATTCTTTCAATGTTTCGTACGCAGCAGACGAACTTTCGGCCTCCCGAGAGTTGATTCCTGGTCAAAATTCGTTGGATTTTTCGTAGAGAATTCTACAGCACACGAAGACGTCACGATTGGGATCATAATTACGGATCTTATGGTAATGACCATTGACGCTCGTTACCCAAGAATTAATCCGGCCCCCATACGAGCTGCCGCGTCTTTCCAAAGTTTTTTTTTCTCTCCTTGGTCTCCCCCGTAAGTGCGTGCTGCTGGTAACTTGAGAATCTCCCAACGATAACACACTGCGAGGGACAGAGAGTAAGAAAAAAGGGATAATTCTTCTCGCTTACTGGAAGTTCGAAGACTCTATATACATAGAAAAGTGTATAGGTCTGAAGACTATTAGCATCGCGCGAGGTCAAATTGCAGAGGGGCAGATTGCTCTCGTGATTTTTTGTTGGCTCGGATGTAGAACTTATAACGTTAGAATCTGGGTGAGTTGGGATGAGAGCGATTATATACTGAAAGGGACTTTACGGTTGGGGCGGCGGCAGATGATGAAGAAAAGAGGAAGAAAAAACGACGAGGCACAAAGAAGAAGGCAAAAACCATGAGCAGAAGAAGTTGATAAAGAAGAAGGTGGAGGAAAAATTGGAATAGACTCGAGAAAAGGCGCGAAAGATTGAAGCTGAAGAGATCGAAGAAAGGACGGAAGAAAAACGCGCGTGCGACGTTTCTCTCTCTCTCTCTCTTTCTTTCTCTTCTTCTTGTTCTCCTCCTCTTTCTATGTATTTTGCTACGGGCATGAACGAGAGGAAAGTCGCCTCTCATCCAGAGGCTCTCTTCGGAGAGGTTTGCACGAGAGGCGCTCTTTTCCCCGCGATGTGGAAGGGGATGGTCCAAGCCATAACATTACAGAGGAGCCCGCTGAGTGAGATATTACCGCCGTCATAACCCCTAATAACTACACGGAGCCCTTTATAACGCCTCTCTCGGTGAGAAAGATAGTCGGAGAGAAAAATAGAGACAGGGCAACGCTTACAGAGAGAGAAAGTGAGACCAAGAGGGAGTGTGTGTGCGCTACGCCTCACATTGTGTGAGTTCCGACAGGAGTAAAGAGCAGAGGAAACGACGACGATGCAAAACGTTGTGGCAGGACTGGCTCCTTCGATTCTCCCGATTCCGCAGCATATTCGCATTCGCTCTTACTCGTCTTATCCGTAAAACAACACCGATGAGTCTCCCGCGAGCAAACGCCGCCGAGATCGGGATGAATGTTCCGAGTAACACGGCGTGTCGAAAATAGCGTGAAAATTATTGGTCAGAGGTCAAACGGATAATTTAATTAGATACCATCGGCCTGGCATGTATGCCGGATTATCTTCACTTTGTATCTCCGAAAGCTCACCTGCTTCGGAACTTGATTCTCTTTCAACTCGAATAAGACTTTGATATACATGGCGAAGAAGAAACAGTTTAAAATACAGTGGTACACAGTTTACGTTGGACGAGAAGCGATTGAAAAGCGATATTTACTGAAAAATAGGGCTCAAATTGGCTCAAATTACAGTGTAGTCCAAAGTTAATTTTAACAGTTCAACACTGTTAAACACACGTTTGTGTGTATGTGTGTTGGTGATAACGTCACCAACTGTGGAAAGAATAGTGAAAATACCGTACCACACTATAAAATTGAATGAATCGCTCTGTAGTCATTGCTGTAACACTGTGACTATTGCAGCTGCGTACAGTATGAAAATCGGTGATCTCATGTAATTTTGACAGTTGAACACTTTCACTGGAAACATTGATGAATTTACTGTAACGAACTGTAAACGATCCAGTGAAACTGTTAAAATCTCAGTTCGTATAGGTAAATTCTCTGTTCGACTGTAAAATAAAGTGCACTGTTTCTTTTTTTCCGTGTAGTTGATTCACTTATTCGAGTTCCGAGATTCTAGCTGGTTAAGCGATCCACAAAAAAAAGCACAGCATTCGTCAACTTATTCTAAATTTGAGTATTCGAGTATTTGGTACTTGATTCTCCATCAAGTATCAAATATTCCGAGAATCTATTTTGGCCATAAGTACAAATTCTTCGGGTATTTGATACTTTATGTTTATCAAGTATCAAATATTCGATTATTTGAAAATTTCTTTCGGCCCAGTACCAATTCTTCAGGTATTTGATACTTTTGATTTTTATCAAGTATCGAATGATCGAATATTCGGGAATTCGTCCAACCAAATCTCAATTAATTTGAGTAATTGGTAATAATTGTCGATATTAATACCAAAAATATTAGTAGGGCCGACCTCTGATTCGAATCATGACAAATCCATCATTATCATTAGTGATTTTCGTAATTATGATTGCGGGTATCATTGTTTTGGGACTATGATATTTCCAGACCAGTGAACTCGATCAAAAATCTCATAATACGAACTCTAAACGTTATCGAATCATTGAATAATAATCAAATTATCATCCAGGACGAAAATGTCTGATGCACGAGTCATGGACTTGTTTAATTGTTGGGAAAAGGTCGAATCGTTTCGTCCAACGATAGCAGGAGGTCATTCGTTGGAACGTTTGGTCGTAAATGCGGATAAGAATGAAAGAAATAGCATTTTCATATATGCGTCGCTCTGGTCGCAATGGTTAAGGGGGTTCGTAGGTATGTACGGAACGAAGCAGAGAGAAAGCACGGATGATGTTTTGTGGTTGTAATGATGTTATTTTCTTGCTGCCGGTTAACTCGAGAGCGTGCCCGAGCTCGATTGCAAAAAAGATCTACTCCCTCCCCCTCGGTAGTGCTCATTGGGAGCGAGGAGAAGTTGCATGTCTACCACTTCACATACCTGATCTACTTCAACCCCGAGCCAGTTGGAAGGATCAGAAAATCCCGCGTCAGTGATGGCGTAGAGAAGATCCTTCTTTTGCGTTCGAGTATATCTCTCGCATACCGTATTTCTACTGGCGTTCATGCCGTTAGCGTGGAAGCACACCTGGCCATTTGTACACACACAAACTCATATGCGGCTGTTTAGAATAAAAAGGGCTCAAGTAAGTCGGCGTGCTGATTGAACGAGTAGAAAATCCGCCATTTTCATATGGAGATAATGATTGAGGAGCTTGCAGCGTAATGGACGTATGCGGCGCAGCTAAACCATCGAAAGTAAGAAGGAAGGTGTCTTTTAGACTTTCAGCTATCGCGAACGCATCCGTCGGAGATGTTTGTAGGTCCAGCGCGTGTGTTTGCGCGGGGGTAGAAATTCTCAAGAGAAAAGGACGGTGCAACGAATTGCTCTCCCTTTCGCTTCCTTCAGGCTCAACTAAAAGCTAGTATTTCTCGCTGTAGTACAAACCAAGAGAAAGAGAGGATGGGGCATAGCGAAATATCTACCATACTCTTTGGAATTTTAAGAGGAGGCCGACCAGATGTTGAGCCTCTCGTTTCTCGAATAGTTCTTCACGGTCGTAACAGTTTTCTACATATAGTCTCACCTATATCTGTACATACGTTCATTCATATATATATATATCTATGCCCTTTGCTTATGGTCTGGAGGAGAAAAGAATGGCGGAGAGTGCGTGCGTGCACTTCAACTCTATTTTTTTTCTTATCATTATTTTTGTTCAATTTTTTCGTCCTGAAAAAGGTAAGAATAGCGCTCAGGGCAATTAGTTCCAGGTCGAGAAAATTTTGAAAACAACTAGTCCGTTGCGTTCCCGGACAAATTCTGAACTGCGGTCGCCAACTTCGGGCATTACTCACCAACTTTTTGGAAGGGGATTCTAAAAGGAATCCTCGTGGAGAGTGCGATGAAAAATTGCTTCGATTTACGATCGAATTGTGATCGCCCAATTGTTTCCAGTTTATCGCATCGTCAAGAGTTTTCTTTGGATATTTTTCTTTACGACTGCGCTCTTCGGGGTTATCGGGCCTCGAAATAAATTTCTGTTTTTAACGATTAAGACGTCGCGAGAGGATTTTCGTTCATGAGTGAACTACGCCTTTGGGGTCGAATTGGGGCTCTGGGTCAAGTTGAGAAGGGACGATATTGCTTCGTGTAGTTCGAAAAGTTTGTATGTCTACACGTTTACACAAAAAATACTGCTCTTCCGGAGAGAGGTTCGCCTTAACGATCTTGACCACGAAACATCTCACTCTCTTTGGCCTTGAACGAGAAACTCTCGCCCGTAAAAATCTCTGGAGCGAGAGAGGGAGGGAGAGCAAGACCCTTCCTATCCATGTAATTTCGTTTTAAAGTCCGCGCTCGCCATCACGAGAAAATGACCAGAATCGCGCTCCAGCTTTACCCTCTGCTTTGCTCTTCCACACATCGTCGTATAATTAACCGCAGGCGCGAAAAAAAGTGCCATAAAATATGCGTTTCTCGCTCTCGTATACTCGAGAAGAAAAATGTGCGTGCACCGCGACTATACCTTTGAACGAAAGGGCGTGATTCTCGTGAATGTCCTCTCGTCGTCTCCTAAATGTTCGCACACACAAATTATCTCTCTCGACTCCTGATGCGGAATAAATTCAGACGTACGACGTCCCTTGAAATTCTCATTTTGTTGACTTTTGACAGCAGCGTCTTTGGGGAGAGTCTCATGCATCAGCAACGCTTCATCAGCAAAGTGCATTTTCCCAATGAGCAAAAATCCTCGCACTTCCTAATCAACTTTTATACTTTTTTCGGTAATTATGCAGTCTTTCGGAAATTTCTGAAAATCTTTTTTTTGGGTAAAAAACATCATGCGCCACCTTAATATTGCTTTCTCTCATGTTCTTTATGCATAAAAAAAGGGAAATGTCAGCCTCCCCCCATGGAATATGGTGAAAACACCATAATTTATGGGAATTTTTGGGAAATTCCAGCCTCCCCCCATGGAATATGCCTATTGTGCCTATTGTGCAAATTCGCAGAATATTTAAAGTGTCGAAATATTCGAGATTTTCTCGAATTATGGTATAAACACCATAATTTATGGGAATTTATGGGAAACGTTAGCCTCCCCCCATGGAATATGCAAGTTTACATGGAAAGTAAGAAGTTTCAGAAGAAAAAAAAATTTTCCCACCATTTTTGGGAAAAGGCCTCAAACTGCTTAATTATACCCTTTTTTCTGATATTTCCGAGCTTTTGATTAATTGAATCGAAAGTTGTGAATAGCGATAATCAGAATTGCACGTTCTGGTGATTCGGAGCCAGAGGACAAATATATTTGACTGTCGGATAATTAGAGATTGTGTAATTTGGAGGCGTGAATTTGTGTGAGACTTTAAAGACTGACGAACGATATTGCACTGAGAATGATTACTCGATGAGATGTATACGAGGATGCTCAACTTGTTGAAATGCGAGGGTATTTCTATATCTGTATAATTACATTCAGGACGATTATTCTCGTCCCGGGAAACGAGCTCGTTAGGATTTCTTAAGAGCCGTAGAAACGTTCGCCCGAGTTAATTAGAAAATCCAAGCGCGAGAGTCAAGAAGCACACGGCATAATATGCTGGAGGACGTACTTTGCTCGCACCGAGTCTTTTACAATGGCCTGCTGCTGCTGCTCCATCTTTCTTTATCTTTTCTGACCCCCCGCCATTCGCGCGCGGCGCGGCTTCGGTCTTCGCTACTGCGGAATTCACCGCAGATAAAAGCCCATAAGTCACTCGCACGTGTCCTTTCGTACCGTTTGAACATCGGAAGCTCGACACTCCGACAGAAGAATAGCATATTGGAACCCATAACGGTGATTTTGTACACGAGCCTCGGATGAAGAGCGAGGGAGACAGAAACGGGATGTTATAGGAAGTCATCACGTTTTCCATAATTCACTCTCGTGTGTCACCACTCGACGATCACCGCGCACAAGCTTCGTATGATTTATGATTTTGCCTTTACATTTTTATCTCTTTTCCCAAGTCCTACGAGATATATATCCTTCCAGAATAATTTATCAACTCTCTCAGTTATCGAGTTTATTTCCACATTTTTCCTATTTTTACAATGCACCGTGAGCTCCCGATTGATACGCGGAAGTGTACCAACCGCCTTTGCTTCGTGCACCTGTCACGCTCATCAGGTCACGATTAAAATTGATAAACGATCCAAAATGGCCAAGTTTTCTCTAAATTTTCGAAAAAATGTTTGTAAAGTCCTCGTGGAATCGTCGACCTTATTCCTACATCGTTATCGAGGAAACATTAAAAAAGAGGGCATCAAAATTCAACGGGAATATTTTCAAAAGTATCTTTGCACGAAACCCAATTTTTCAACCGCTTGTCAAGGTCAAGCTTACTATTGAATGATCACGTGCTGAAAGTTTCGATAAATAATTGGACCTGCAATTAAATATTTAGGTCCTTCCCGCTCGGTTAACGTTTTCAATTTAGTTTCGACGGTTCAAGAAGCAGATTGAATTAAGTCCGATTATATGGACATGTTAATTCAAGAATACGGTATAAATTTGCATGGATAAACACATTTAGGGGGCTTCGAAGATCGTCTAATTAATATTATTATGACAGGAATTTATGGCTCGTATGTAATCTTACAAAAACGCTTGTATAGAAGGCCCGTCAAAGGCTATCTGGATGATTCGTCGCTTTGGCGTATTTGCGTGCTTATTAAACGTCGTCAAGCTATTATTTTTCGGATATACCAAAAAAGGGGTCGTAATCCTTTAGCCACAAAATTATGAAGCCGGTATAAGATAAAAGAATTTAAACGAACCGAAAGCGATGAACTATGAGGGATTGAGGCAAACAGGAATAATGAGAGGAAAAAAGTGGAATTTATGGCTTTGAGAATGAACGTTGATCGCGTTTGGCTCTAATTGAATCGTCGAGTCAATGGAAACTTTTACGATAAAATCATCGTAAACCACTGAAATAATAAAAAAAAATGAATTTCCAGATGAGGAATTTAAAAAAAAATTGTTTATCTGTTAAAAATGGTAATAAAATGGAAGAAAAAATATTTTTCACCCGACGCAAAGATTGAGACATGTTTACCGAGTATGTCGGGAGGTTTAAACTTCTAATATATTGTACCAACACTCACGAGGTTTCGGAATATCTATGAAACGTTGTATACGAAGCGTTTAGAAATGGAACTCACGAATTTTAGGGTCAAGCAGCGCGAGATCGATGATTAATGACGGCAGAGGCTTTGAAAAAGTGAAGGAGGATTTAAAAAAATGGGTTGAGTAAACAATCTGAAAAAATTAACTGATTTTTGTTGTTTATTTTCCTTAACAAGCAAACAACCCCCAGGTCCATTCCTTTCTCCTCGATTATCAGCGATTATTTTTTTTTCGTCCGAAATTCGCTGCATAGAATGGGAGAATGCAAAAAAAAATGAAACACGAAGGAGGCTGGGGTAATAATTTATCGCAATTAATCACAACTGCGAGGGCCTGTCGCCCGTTCGGGAGTTTGGTTGCTCTTTTTTTAATGCCGGAGAATCGAACGTTTTTTGTATCCAGCTAAGCCATTATCACAGAGGCGCCCACCTCGGCACTACATAAATAGTCAATCGTTCGATATCTTTCAATTCTAAACCATCGAGCCTTCCTCTTGGCTTTCTCTGCGAATCCCTTTCGCTCCTCATATTTTCTCTCGATATATATTTCTTCTTGTTTTTCGCGCCGGGAGTTCTGAGTATTTTGTTAAATAAAACGATCAATTATTGTTCCTCCCGGACTTGGAGTCGATCGATACCTTTGCCATACGATCGTTATAACCATTTTGTAGCATTAGATATACGCAGTAATGGCCGGAGAAAGGATTCTTCGGCTGCAGTCAATAAAATATAATTACAGTGTCCCTCGAGGGCGTAGGAATCGATAGACTCGCTCTTAATTGATTTCCAGAGTTGTACCGAATGAATCGATGCAACCGCAAGAGTGAGAGAGTCTCGCACGCATACGCACGCGTCTATATACGAATATGAATAAATAATTTGTATATTACTCGTCTGGCCCCGAAGCTCTCCAGGCGTCCTAGACTCCCTGCTCGAAAAGGAGCATTCCCGTTGCTCCTGTTTTATTCGCTAAAAACGATCCTCGTATTCTATCTCGCACTCGAGACGTTATCGATTGGCAATATCTCCGAACAACAGCCTCAGCGCGAATCCTCAGAATGCCGCGTCGTTCACTGGTCATACATATGGGGATCTTCATTAGCATAACTTCGGCATAAAACATCGTGATATAGAGAAAAACCAAGTATGCAAGAGAAAGACGAGAAATATAAAACGATCGTGAATATTTTAGCCATACCGGCGCCTCATGAGACAACACTATTTTATTGCGGAAAAAAATGAGCCGAGGACACTTCAAAATCGCTCTTTCCGTAGAAAAAATTCATGTGAGCCAATCAAGTAAATTATTATTCGCCAAATTTTACCATTCTCATTTGTTCAGTCAGTTTTTTTGGTTTCACAATCACCCGAGCTCGCTTACGCCGAGCGTCTGCTCAGCCCAATCGGAAAAGCAGACAGAGAAAGGTATGATTTCTCTGTTTTCTATCGAACTTGTCTATTTCTCTTGCGGAGAGATTCACGAGAGAGAGCTTTACCCTGGCGAGTATTTGAAACATTCGAGAAGGAGCTCCTCCAGGCGGAGAGTCAAGGCCGCGTACGGAGCCCAAGAAGGACGCCTTTCCTAGCGCTCGCGTGGTGCATACAGAAGAACTTTCAATATGCTAGACACACGACTATAGATATACCGAGAGATGCAGAGGAACGCCATTGAGAATTCAATATTTAATGAATTAATTGATAGTCCGACATATCGACATTAAGGAAGTTACGCAGAAAATAGAATTAGTGGACAGAAAAATCACAAACTTGGTAGAAAGTTAGATGATGATGTAAAAATAACTCGTACCAATTTTTGTGAGCTGAGGTGGCTTTTTACGCCAGATATTTGTAAATATTTGACAAGCCTTGACAATCAAATTAACATGGCCTATTATGGGAAGTCACGGAATTGGCTGTACCTTATTCTTCATATCTCCGAAATTGATGGATAGATTGAAATGAAAATTAAACATCAGAGAGATTAAATCCTCATAATCGTTTACCACGCTTAAAAACGTTCAAAGGTGACTTGTAACGGGAATGATAAAAACTATAAAAAGCACTTGCAGTGGATTTCATTTTTCGACTTTCCCTAAAATATAGCAACGGCACGTGTTCGAGGTTAAATGTGCGCGAAATTTGAAATTTGACAGATATAATAGCAAGTCAACGAAATGTGACATTGGAAGATCGATTACTACTATAAAGTCAAATTTAGTCAAATCTTTTTATGACTAGCTCGGTAGCTGCACGTAACTTCCTTAAATCGTTGTTCATGACGAGTGTCGCAGTCCTTGACTGTAAATATTGTGTAATTGCGAATATATCGTCCGGATAGGAATGTGAGCACATTTTACAGCCACCCCCTAGTTTTTCCCCCTCTTCCTCAAGGTTTTGCACGGAGATGGCGAGGAATGCAAATGCCGCACTTTCATACATTTCTTTCGATTTCTTATCCTCGGCGAGGATCGGAGTCGTAACAGCAGTGTGCGCGGCAGTGCAGCCGCAGCTTGGTGCACTCCTCGGGCGACCATACGCTTAGCAGCCTTGTGCACCAAGAACTGCGTTTTATTTTCCGCCAGCGGGAACCGTATCGACTTTACTTTTTCTCTCTCCTGGTCTATACGTTGTTGGCGCACTGCCCCGAGAACGGGCACCACGATTGTTCGCACGTGACTGAACAAGAGAAAGTCCGCGGTTCGCTTGTTTACCGTGCCTGTTCGGCGTAGCGACTTTTTTTTGCCCACCATCATCTGGACGACGCCAACAATGTTTGCGGAATATAATTCGTACTAAATTCCGAGCAATATTTTAGATCAGGTGGCGCAGCTCCTAACGATCGATCGCAATAGTCAAATCGCTCGTGTCCTCCTCGGGATATGCTGCTAATTTTTTTCCGTGTGCCATTCAGGATTCGATGACAGGGATAAAAATGAAAAATTCGAGGGCAAATCATATTTGAATAACTTTCTTATTTACAATTTTCTATTTTGCTCCTTATTTGCCTTGGAATTGGTTGAGTTCGACGTCGTTCTTCGTGAACCGCTCATTAGACACAGAAAAGTTCTAGAAGTGAAAATTCTATGACTCTGAAGTTTGCAACGTTGAGATTCAGCGAAAAACATTTTTTCTATTGATTATTTATTGAATTTTGAAAATCGTGGCAATTTTTTGAGTCGATTGAGTTTTTTGGTCGCAAGAGAGAATCGTTTTATTGGCCAGACCAAATATTCAATAATAATTATTGACTCTGCTGAAGAAATAACAGAATTTCGTTGCAGTCCAACGATGGAAACTTCAGGATCATAAAATTCTGAATAATATAAGCGATCCGAACGTTGCAGCTGAAACGTTGTCGAATAAAATCGTGGGCGGTATGGCAAAAGAACTGCGACTAATCCTTAAGTCGGTTTTGGGAGGTAGATGATAAATAAAAAATGAAGTGACGTCATTAATGAGTCTCTGAAAATGTTCCAAATTGAAATCGATGGCTTGTTCATTTGTTGGCAAATGAAAGAGTGATCGGACTAATCCCTGGTGGTGTTTAATTGAGTATAAATGATTCGGGTCACGTCATCAAACGCGGGTTGTCGTCGCTTCTGGTCTTTGTAGTTGAAAACACCTTGAGACACGCCGCCCGCGCTTCTTCCACAATAACGTCTTTCCCTCTCCCCCTTGTTCTCTCTGACCTCTTAGGTTGACATGAACAGGCACCAAGTATAGAAATCGTCCATGAAGCCCCCGCAAAAGCGTATATCTTGGGATCGTTATGCTGTGGTTGTTGCGGCTGTTGTGTTGGTTCACACATTCACTATAATCTGGTCATGCTGCTGCAGGTTTTTGGTGGGGGACCTTGACCGAGTGACGTTCACCAGAGGTGAGGCCCCCTCTGGTGGATAAATGCGACCGGAGGAGCTCGCGAGCCTCACGTTGGCTATCCCTTCCTCCATCACTTTTCTCTCTCTCCTTCTCTCTCAACTGTTCGCAGCTTCTAGAATATCCGAGACGGCTCCTCTCTCTTTCTCCATGTTTCTCTCTCAAACACTCATTTCTCGTCGAGCGATCTCGTTTTCTCATCACTTTACTGCAATAATTCTGTCTCTGTTGCTCATTTTCCTTCCTCTTTGCCTCGCTATGTTTCTGCCCATCTTCAGCTCTAGATGTGGTTTTGCGCCTTCTTCCGTCCATCTACCGGCAAATCGCATATACATGGATATATAGATATGTACAAACGTGTATCTGCAACAGGAGCAGCGGCGCGCTCAACCAACGCGCCGGTACAGGGATAAAGCAGGATCGGTGGAAGGAGTAGTAAGCGGTCTCCGCAGTTTCAACCTGGTCCCCAGCTTTTATTAGTTCTTCGGCGCTCGGCGGAGAACGTGCGTGCCAACCGAGTTTAAAACCGCTCCGAGGTACGAATGTACAACGAATACTTTAGATCCAGTTTTTTTTCCATTTTTTTTTATTTCGAAACAATTCCTCCCTGTGACCGATCCACGATCGACGAGCCGGTTTTAACGGAGTGACCCGGGAATGCGGAAGAATCGATCGCAAATGTGTTGCCAAGATCGATCATTTCTCCGTTCACTCTTTTGCTAACGGAGTGAAAAGCGCGAATTTTTAGTTTGGTTCATAACGAACGATCGTCACTAATCGAACTTCAGTTTTTTCTCCATTTTCAATCGTTAGTGATATTACAAGTGCAAAGACCCGGAAATGGATCTTACCGATCGAAGTAAAAAGTAAACGTGGGTGCGACGATTTATCGGTACCGATAATGACCAGCTATCGATGAGTGACAGTTATTTTGGTTTTTATTGTTTGGTTTTGTTTTTTAATACCAGTGATTTATCTACGACATCCTGAGGATTTTTCCAGCCAGTTGTTTTTTTCGTTTGTTTTACTTTTATTGACGATCGTGGATTCGGAGCTACTTATCGATCGAAGTGAACCAGTGCCAGTAGAGGTAATTTAGTGCGTTTCATCAGTGGTCCTTGCTTTTAACTCCTGATGATTGAATTTCAATGGTTGGGGGATTTGATTCACGTATAGAAGGAAAAAATTTGAAAAGTTGTCGCACGCCAGTTCGTCTTGCGAAAATTTTCATTTAGACTGACAAAAATGAAGTTTGATCCGTAAAATCGATCTCTTCGGCGCATCCAAAGCTCTTGACAATTTCCTCTTTTCATCTAATCGATAGAATCGATCGAGGATGATCCCAGAAATGTTTGTACATACGCGGACTGGTTCGGTAGTAAACGCGCGAGGCTTATCGTATTACGAATCATTTAATTCGTGACATAACCGTATAAAGAACGAGCGTTGAGAAGGTTTTCTTTATCGTTATGAGAAATCGTGACGAGCTTTGAGATCGATCGATTGAGATTAATTGATGGGGTGCGGGGTCTTCTCGCGGGTCGCCGTGAAACGATTTGTTCACCGGTTTACGCACACGTCATATCGAGATTAAATCGACAATGTAGAGCGAGTAAACACAGCGAGTAACTAAAGAAGGACAGGAAGCAAAATGAAAGAGCGAGAAAAGAGCGGGCGAGGGGGAGAAGTGGAAGGAGGAAATGTGGCAAAAGAATCTCGCAGAAAAGCGATAAAACTTTGTAAACTCTCTTCAGGGCATGTTCCCTCATTAAGTTAAAAATAAATCAATAATAATCTCACCGGCTTATCATCGTGAATTAATCAAGAGATAAATTTTAATGGAGCTCGAGCGTTTCAAGCAGATTCTGAGGAGACTCGAGCAGAAATGTTTTTTATGACGGAAACAGGATGGAGTTAATGAGAAAGATCAACAATGAATCGTGAAAAAAATAAACACTCGATTCAATCGTCTCCGACGCTTTTTAATGGCAAAAAACCACAAGTCGCAATTATTTATCGGTTTGTTTCTCTTCGTTCTCCCTCGTTTGTTCCTTCGAGCATTTACACGTGGGTTATCTCACTGCAGGTGTCAAGGGCAGAGGCTGGAGCATGCAAAAATAAGACGGAAATAAAAGACGAGAAGTGTGACCGATCATCGCGTGGCGTTCGTTTCTCCTCGCTTGTCTCACTCGTGTCTGCTTAGATTATCCTTTTTTTTTCCGTCTACAACTTTTTTTTCTCCGCCCTTTTTATCGTCTCTCTAATTCCAACTATCGCTTTTTCTCCTCACGTTGCATCTACGACGTTCGATCTCCACCGTTTTTTTTCCCAGTCATTCAGTTAGCTCGATTTCTTCGTTGTCAGTCAATGAAAGATCCTGCGTTTTTTTTTTACCTTCTAGTCGCCTGCGGCTCGGCATTTTTGAACCTGTATTTCCAAGCCTCCTGGGTCATCCTTTAGCTTTTTAAAAACATACCGGAAGCTCCTATTAGGAGATGAGATGTGAATAGGAGAATGGGAAAAAATATCAATCTTAATAGTCCCCAGAGCCCATTAGTCGAAGAACGATGAGAGAAGAAACACGTTCGACAATGATTTTTTTGATCTCCAGTAAATTATGGCTGTTCGTGTATATTTAGATTTCCATTCGATCGGTGACGAACTCATCATTTGAGCGAACAATGGTTGAGCATCACCGTTCATTACGTAATTGTGAATTAATTACTCGAGTTATGGTTATTTGTCATTATGATGCCCAAGTTTGCAACGTTGGAATGCATCGAAAAATATTTAATTTTATTGAAGATTCGTTCAATTTTCAATGTTATCCAAATTTTTTGAGCCGATATGCTTTTCGAATGGCAAAAATGGATAATTTTATCATCGTAATTACATTCTGTAATTGAATAATTATTTTTGTCAAAGATATAAATGAATTTCGTTGCATTCCAACGATGCAAACTTCAGAGTCCTCATTCGTGAATATTCTGGACGTCGGTTGAATTTCAGGAATTATTGACTTTTGAGCTTTCCTCAAGATCACAGCCAAGTGAAAAATATTGTTTCATGACTTTTGCGTAATTTTTCACCCTTAATTACCATTTTTCATCAATGTACTGAATCCCCAGACAAATGTGATGAAACCATTGAGACTCGGAACCGAATGGTCCAAAGGAATCGTCAGTTCTGTCAACATTTTCAAACTGCCAATTAAACAAAAATTCTTCCAATACCGTGGAGTGAAAATCTCGAGAAATAAAATCGCAGCGCTGCATTTTTTTCTGTCTCAAATTATTTGATAAATTCGGAATTCAATCAATTATGATTGAACTCTCCTTTCGATTAACTGTCAAAGCGATTCCAAGAGCACGTTGCAAAGGATGAAAAAAAAATGGTGAATTGATGACTGGAGAACAACTCGAATGCCTTGAGAATTTATAAATAATGGAATTACAGCGCGTGGTTTCTTTTCGGGCTAATCAACCGTTGGTTCACTCGTTTTTTTCTTATAAATTTTTTATAATAGTAAAAGCATTCCAACGATTCTATGAGGTACACTTTAAATGATCGATATCGTTCCATTCCGCTGATGGGAGGCTTTCATCATCAACGAGAGTGGAGAAGGCGAGAATGCGAGGGAGAGAAACAGATAGCAAGATACGAATAAGGTGGGAGACGAGATTAAGAAGTCGTAAAAAGCTTTCCGGAGTATAGAACGCCAGTTGCCCGAGATCCATAGTTACGAGGGAGTCTGGCATTTTACGTAAATTTATTGGGGAGGCTGTAGATGCACCGTAAAGTGCACAAAACTCGGTGCATCTCGCTCCGATCGAACTGACCCATAAAAACAGATACACATAGTAAATACATTTGTATATTCGCGTGTATCCGTGTGTGTGTGGATAGAGGTGATGAATGCTCGGATGATCGGTGTGCGTGCGAACTCGCGAAAGAAATTTAACGAGGTAAAAACAAGTCCCATCAATTTGACTGGAGAGTCTCTTGGTGAGTCCTGGCTCATCTCTCGCCAATATGCTTTCGGATAAAAACGGTGCTATAAAAAAAGGAACGATAGAGAGACTTTTGACTTTAGCCAAAAGCAAGGACAGCGGGAAGGGGAGGAGAAACGAAGAGGTAGAAAACAAGACTCACAATTTGCGACTATATACCGACATTTTATTCCGTATAGGCAATAAAAAAACTTTGGCCTCTTGTGTATATGGAGCCTCGAGTAAATTGCAACGCGGGCTTTGGCTTCACATTTTTTCGAACCTATTCCATGTTTTTTTCATCGTTTGGACAATGGAGTTTAATTATGATACAAGATTGCCAACATTTTTTCCCAGGCTTTCTTATCGTGTTCTCTTTTTTATGGACTGTGCTCGTTCAATGGCAATGCTTGAAAGTAAAAAACGTTCGCGAATTATTTTGTTTTACTTTGTACGAATGGCCTGTGTATAGGGCAGGATAACGTTTAGGGAACGACGCAGAGGAAGGAACAACCTCGAGTTCCGAAACGAGTCAACACGGATCTTCCATTCGAGCCTGTTTCTTTTTATGCCCCACGCACTTTACGGAATTGTGTATGTGTGTGTGCTTTGTAAGCTTCGAGATCCGTGAATCAGAATTCTTTTTTTTTTTTATTTCTTTACGATTCGGCTAACTAATACAGGACTATCGTAACGATTCTCTTTTTATTGGGACACTCCTCTCATATTCCTGCTGTTAATGGCTGACCCGAACCCGAAAGATCCGCATCTTGAGCGAGAAATTCTTACTCGAAAGTTGCCCGGAGATTGAGCCGCTTTTGAATTTTGTTGAAAGTTTTTTTCAAATGACTCTTCCTTTTGACCGAAACGCCAATTAAACGCGGCACACGAGTGATCTAACTGCTTTGACAATTCTCTCGTGAGGGTTACGTAATTTTCCGCGTTTTTCCTTACGCTAATGGCTCATTAATTCTCTGAAATACTTTATCTTTAAAATTCGGCAATTAAATTTAAATAATTAAGCAGAACGGAGTGTATTCTGCAATTAATCAAGTCGAATGAGAGTGGAACGGTTGGGAAAATTGAATTCAACGGAATATTCAAGACTTTTCGGCCGAACAAACAAAAGTTGGCAAACAGGCAAAAGATTTCAAAGTAGATACGGAGCTGCAGTGGTCAGACAAGATTAGATCGAGCAAGGCCAAAGTTGCCAGCGACGAGACACCTCCAAAGTCTCACAATTCCATTTCTGGAAAACAGAAATTGTCGTGGATACCACGTTGATGAGATCATCGGAATAAAAAAGTTGAATATCGTGATGACATCGCGAGTAGGTGAATCAGGTGGACTAGCGAAGAGACGAAACGACCACGAACCGGCAATTAATTTATTGAGCTAAATGAAAATGTATTTTTCTGTTTTGTGATCTTTTGCGATGATATTCAGATTGAAAACGCATTTTTTTCTGGGGACAATTTGGGTCGGAGTACATGCTGAAGATGTTGACGATTGCGCACGAGGGTCGGTCGAGCGTATATATGAGAGATCGAGGAAACGAGATCGCCCCCTCGTGGAGAACGTCCTCTCGTCGAGGTCTCGCCAAATACGGCGCGAGAGCTAAAGAGACTCTCTTCGCGCTCTCTTGCTCTCTCTCTGCTCTTTCTCCCTTTTTCTTCGATCCTCATTTCTCGCTCTTTCTCTCTTGCTGTCCCCCTGAGGACTCACGGTGAGTCTGATTTGAGTTGAAAGCTAGAAGCTCTGCCTCGCAGCAGAGAGTCCGAGCATAATGTATCTCTCAATCCGTTCGCGGGCCTCTCATTCTCCCACCCTGCTGCAGTTCCTGATCCTCTCATTCTTGTACAACTCGCTCACGAGGCTATGAATCTCGCGACTCTTCGTTTCTTCGTGACTCTGGTGTCACAATTGTGCATATTCCTCATGCACTCGAAAACCCAAGGCTCGATGACTCTGAAGTTTGCATCGTTGGAATGCAATGAAATTCATTTTCATCTTTGACAAAAATAATTATTCGAATGCAGATTGTAATTACGATGATAAAATGATCAATTTTTGCCCTTCGAAAAGCAAATCGGCTCGAAAAATTTGGATGACATTGAAAATTGAACGAATTTGCAATAGAATTCAATATTTTTCGATGCATTTCAACGTTGCAAACTTCAGGACCGAGATTTCGAGATGAAAAATTGAAAACAAGAAAATTTTCGTACTTACCAGGAATTTCAGGCGTAAAAATTAGACTTTTGTTGATGAAACAAAAATAATATTTGTTTTCTATGACATTTAGCTCGACGTAGACATTACGAGCTACATCTGTGGGATCTCGTTAAAGTGGCAAAAGTATAAGTAGATAATGGCCTTGGGATGTCAGTGTCGGGGTCAGCCTCATTGTCTTCAAGGGCGAACGCGAAGCGCGATGTCAGAGAGTGGTCAGAAGTGCATGTGCACACGCGCGACGGGGTGCGCAAAACGCATGGTGCATTTTAATTCGCGAATTGCATATATTCTCGTTTGCGTATACAGACGCACGAAACCTCGGACAAGGATCAGATTTATCGTTCTTATCCGCACCGAGAGTCTTGGCACACTTGACGTCCATCTTTTTCTTCCCTCCTTTTTCGCCTTCTCTTTCTCTTCGTCAGGCATGTTCCATAATTAAATTTTGAGTAATGTCATCCTCGCAAAACACAGTAAAAAACATCGACTCGCGCTCGCGCCGAAAGCATTTTGCTGCAGGATAAATAATTGTCTGATGCATGTTGAGGCAAAGCAGAGACGCGAGAGACGAAAAAAACGGGGTCCGTTTCGCGGAGACCACGAATCCGCGCACAGACACACGCACGAGACTCGTATCTTTGAATAAAAAGACAAAACGGAGTAATAGTGGACAAAAAGGCGAGAGCGAAGTACTACCGAGGGACTCTACGTGATACGTAATAATCCGACGAACAATCTGATGCATTTTAATCTCTCGCGAGCACACGTGGAACTGACCGCGAAATTTTGCGCTTCTCCGGTTTCACCCACTTCTGCTCCTTTTTTTCGTTTCCTACTACACTCTCGTCTCTTTA
This sequence comes from Diadegma fenestrale, assembly GCA_037043255.1. Taxonomy (NCBI): domain Eukaryota; kingdom Metazoa; phylum Arthropoda; class Insecta; order Hymenoptera; family Ichneumonidae; genus Diadegma; species Diadegma fenestrale. The sequence goes on from CM073316.1 coordinate 3,947,560, forward strand.
TCTTCGTCCTAGCTTTTCAAGATTGCTGAGAAAACGCACGAAAAAAAGGGACACCAACGAAGTTTTTTTATGACTCTGAAGTTTGCATCGTTGAGATTCAACGAAAAACATTTTTTCTATTGATTATTTATTGAATTTTGAAAATCGTGGCAATTTTTCGAGTCGACTGAGTTTCTTGGTCGCAAGAGAGAATCGTTTTATTGGCCGGACCAAATATTGAATAATAATTATTGGCTCTGCTGAAGAAATAACAGAATTTCGTTGCATTCCAACGATGGAAACTTCAGGATCATCAATTTCTTGGAAAAAATGGAGCTGATGAAAAATCCTTAAACGATAGTGTCGAAGTTGCGTGTATTGTTGGTCGTTCACCGATATTTATAGCGTTTGGGTTTATTTGGAGCAATTTCAATGACTCTGAAGTTTGCAACGTTGAGATTCAACGAAAAACATTTTTTCTATTGATTATTTATTGAATTTCGAAAATCGTGGCAATTTTTCGAGTCGATTGAGTTTTTTGGTCGCAAGAGAGAATCGTTTTATTGACCGAACCAAATATTCAATAATAATTATTGACTCTGCTGAAGAAATAACAGAATCTCTTTGCATTCCAACAATGGAAACTTCAGGATCATGTTTTTTCACAGATGTTTCGTGTCACAGCAATTAAAATATTTAGCGAATAAAAGATTTAGCCAGAAAGTTTCGAATTACAAAGAATCGAAAATCCAGACCGACGGTTAATTTTTTTCCTCGCGTTTTTCGCGTGCAAATAAAAGATCGTCGAGATCTCTTATCGAAAGCGGAAAATGGTATGTAAACTGTGAATAGTGTCGTGGGGTTGTCGTACCGGAAACGATCGTTTGTTAAGCACTAAAACCGAGACCCGGAATGTCCTTAACGATGTTTATAGACTGTTAACTATATTTTCCAGTCGACTTATCAGTCATCGTCATCTTTCAATCATCGCACTGTCGTATTATACACACCTTCTGTGGCAATTTCCACCGCGTCATGTTCTCACTCATTATTACATATCGAGGTACGAGAAACGTCATCGCGGCTTGCGTGCGTCTGCAAAGCTCACGAGTCTTGGCCACGCCAGGCAGAGGAAGAAAGAAAGAAAGAGAAAGACCGAGAGGAAACGCGATGGGACGTAAATCGTAACGTCATCGTTGAAACTCGCTTAAATATATGTCTATGGACATGATCATTATATTATTCACGATTTTTACAAACATACAGCCGATCCACATGCGGACAGTCTTTTTCTCTGACAATTACGACCGCGCAAGTCCCTTGTCAAGCCGAAAAAAAAGAGTAGAAAACGACGAATAAAAAATAAAATACGATAATGCAAGTCCATTACAATTATACGATTGTCAGCTCGTCCATTAAAGCAGAACAAGAGGACAGCTGCGAACAACAATGATGGGAATAATTCGATGTGGCGTGTGCATAGATCGTTTGTGAAAGCTCATCGCGTGCGATTCCGACTAAATTTTTAAGCATCATAATATAAAAATCGTAGTCATCGTTATTTCCAGCACGATCGCTTTCGTACCCGAGAAAATTACTCAAGAACACGAGTCACAGGGAGAGGGCAGTCGGGCGCGGGGGAGGAAAAGAATGTGAAAAAAGAAATAAACGTTGACAAAAAAATGGCGCGAGGAGAATTCAAAATTAGGTACAGATTTCTGCTTGTTCGCTTTACAGGTCGTCGAACGTCGAATTGAAACAAAAAAAAAAGCGAAATACGAATCGCACAGGAAGGATTAAGTTCACGGGGTATGCCCGAGCGGAGCACGAAACGACGAATCGAAACGAACATTAATAAATACGAAACGACTGTACAAACGTGAGTGAAATTGCTTCACGAAATCTCTTAATATTAAGGGTGTCATTTCGAGACACTTTACGCAGTAGAGCGTCTTTCGAACAAATTTTGAGGACGTGTGTTATGAGCGGAAGTAAAAGGGCGAGAACAAAATGCCCGAAGTTCAGCGATCAGAATCATTGAGATCGGCCAACGAGGGCGAAACTGGCGATCTTCCGAACGAGGTCCATACAACCTCCATTATTGTCGAGACTCGTCTCTCGGCTGCAGGCTCCCCTGTAGCCAATCGCAAGCTTCCTGAAAGAAGCGTCTCATTCAACCGCGATGTCCACGTCAAAAGAATTGGTGAGTCCAAGCAAATCACACCATATAAAAAAAAAAACAAAAAAAAAGTAAATCAACCCCGTGAGCGAGCAGCTTGATCGAAAATCGTCCTCATTCGAATCTGCGTACTCGATGCATGGATTTCGATGACCCTGAAGTTTGCATCGTTGGAATGCAACGAAATTCTGTTATTTCTTCAGCACAGCCAATAATTATTATTGAATATTTGGTCCAGCCAATGAAACGATTCGCTCTTGCGACGAAAAAACTCAATCGACTTAAAAAATCGCCACGATTTTCAAAATTCAATAAATAATCAATAGAAAAAATGTTTTTCGTTGAATCTCAACGTTGCAAACTTCAGAGTCATGAGGAATCGTAATTGTCACAAAGCAAATTACAATTAAGTGAAATTAATTGAAACTTTGTAATTCACTGTTTAATTTACCGAGGGATAAAGTTTCGAGAATCAAGCAGCCCACTCACGATACCAGCTCCAAAGCGTTACTGCATAATTTGCTCTGCCTAATAACTCATTGTCTAACGTCTCAAAGCTGTGTGCTCGTGCCACGAACTCGCTCGTTAACTAAATAATTGAAACATTAATCCAATTCGATGTGTGTTTAAAATTTTATCAATTTATTACTGTTGTTTTTTAACGTTTCATACAAAGATTTACGAAAATGTGTTTTCTCGCATTGTTTTAACGTTGTTTTGTCTTGTTTGTTATGCTATGGGGCTCGTCCTGGGTTTGGTGTGAATGTGCAAGGACTCAACAATACTTTTCAAACTTACCAATTAATGACGTTTACATATTAATCGCATAATTATAAAATAATGAATAATTATTTACAACAAAAACTTTCAACGATTGAAAATCGTTCTAATGTCTGCCAAAAACGATCGAAAAATCGGGTTCGACCGATACGGTAAATAAAAAGCAAAATAATATGAATTTCTTGCGAGAAATGTTTCAAGATCGTTGCGGAGCATTGATCAACCAGAATTTCACGATAATCCCACGAAGAACAATTGTATTGGGAATGAAGACAAAGTTCGAAAGCGTTGAAAGTTTATGCGATCTGTGGTAATCTCGTAAATCTGAAGCCGGAGAATATCGATGAGAAATGTTGGTCGCGGAGTAGTCGATGAGATTGGTGTCGCGGTCGCGGCTGCGTTTTGCACCAAACGACACGATGTTCGAATATGATAAAGTGACATAGTGATTCTCGATGCAATATTGCATCGATAAATATAAAGACTAGCAAATATATATGTATGGAGGAGTATATCTATATGGAGGAATGTATGAATGGCGAAGAAAAAGCAACGGCGTTGCTGGGACGGTAAAATTAATGGCTACTAAACGCGAAGTTACTATCGTAATACCCGGGCGTTTGTATTATTTTATAGTGGCATCCGTCCGAGTTTATGATCGTGGCCAGGAGAGAACCTCCTGTGCTCTTGCCATCTCCCCCTTGCATTATGTCTATGCACACACACAAACACTCACACACACACATACATTTTCGAGTCCATTGGCGATATATTTATATACATGTATAGAGATATTGGACGAGCTCGAGAAGCGAACATTTCACGGGAGAGCGTTGTCTATTGGAAGCATAAAGCAGGAGCAACAGGGCACGGGGGTAACCACCGTGCAGTTAGGCCCCTAATAGCTTTGGCAAAAGCAACGAAGGAGCAACAAGTAGCGCGTGAACGCGTGATTTTCAGACCTCGTCACGAGAATCGACTCCCATAACGACTCTCCTCTATATACATTCAAAAATATATGTAACTACATATTGCGAATGTGTTTGGCTGTGTACTCAATGTACCAAGAGCATTTTAATGACAATTTGTAATACCAAAGTGCTTAATACTTCGTGCTAGTCAAATTAGCGTCGATGTAGAGAAGAAAAATCCTTTCTACAAACTCTTGGATCGTTTAATCGACTTTTACGTGTAATAAACTCCAGGACATCGTGTTCGTTGACAAAGGAAATGATTTGTCGAGGTTCAACATCAAAGGAATTCAGGATCGAGTCGTTCTTGCATTGTTTTTGCAGCCACGACCGTAAAAAATATGTACGAGAACTTTTTCGAAGGTTTGGTGAAGAGAAAAATAAATTTGCTGGATAAAAATGGGGGGAGAGAGTTCACCGGTCGATCGCAGTTATAGGGGGTAAAGTCATGAGCTAGCCCTTGGACATTATCGCAGAGGAATCTCTATGGGGAAGAGCTCGCGCGCGAGAGAGCCCTCCAGCTTTATAAGCCGCAAAGCGCGAGCACACGGCGTGTGTTTCCCAGGGCTCGATCGGGTGCAGGCACGGGACACTCTGCTTTATTACGACGTGATCACGTATAAGAGAGAAAGAGAGTTGTTCATATATGTATACATTTATATCGAAGGGAAAAATGCACGTGAAGAGGCGGCGCACAAACTGCTATGGATTCCCTCGGGCTCCGCGCCAGTGTGAGCCTGTGAGGATTAGTCCACGCTCTATAGATTATCATAACTAAAAGATTATTCCCAAAGGAATAGTCGTTTACCAAGATAAATCAATTTATTTCATTCCAGCTATTCGAATGAAAATTCTTTTCTGAAAAAGACGAAAATTCTGTTGAAAAATCGTTGAATTCGCTTTCCAGCAACTATTTATTTATCCTGCAATTTTTTTTCGAGTCATTTCTTCCGAAGTTATGATCGTTCCTTTCTCTCGGTACACGAGGCTCAAAAGTTATTCAGGTATTTTCGATTTTGTCGTCCCAACGCCATAATAACGCCTTGCACTTTATTTTCATTCTTATTTCTTCTCACTCGCAAGCCCAAAAGTCCCGAATGAATGCTGCTTTATACTTGATTATGTATTCGAGTAATATCGCGTGTGTATCCCCGCGAAACAGCCGTGGGGGACGTGAATAAAACACGAATGGAGTTGCGAGACGTTCCCTTCATTTTTATTCGCCTTTTTTCTCTCTCTTTCGCTTCGGGATTATGCCAGAGGGATTTTAAATTGAATTTGAAACGCAGAAGGAATGGAAAAGATTCGGGTGTTTGTTCGGGCTGTCGGGTCACAGGACCACGAATAAAGATATCAAGAGAAAAATAATGATCGTGCTAATAAATACCCTCCTGGACATGGGGCGCGTGGTATTTAGCGCCTTAATGTCACAAGGATCATTTTAAATATCTCCATTCAAAAATACCGACAAAAAAAAGAATCAAAGCAAATTAAAAAGTTGAATTCGATTTACGCAGATTATTTCGCACGAAAATCTGTGTTCGGAATGTGTTTCTCTCTAATTCCTTGAAGGACGATCCTTCAAATCGTGCATCCTTTATAAATCGCCTACCGCAAGAATAAGATCATTCTCACTTTCTTTCCAAACTGGAATGACCAGCCAACTTATCATCGAAAAGATATAAATTCTTGGAGAATTAGATTTAAAAGAATTCTTTCTTTATTCTTCCCCCTGCATCTTTTCTCTCTGGTAAAAGCCAAAAATTTATCGTCCTATTAATCGGATTCAATGCATTTTTTGTACAAAACGTTAATAAGACAAGTTTCGATGTTTAATCCAAGAATCGCTGTGGTACTGAGTACAAATAAAAATCAACAAATTCATTGTTGAGGCATGTGTGTGAGGCATTTTCAGCGAAATCCTCTTCCCACACGCTTCTCGTCTTCAGTTTGAAGGATTAAGGAATGATGAACGAGTTGCGGTTTGGAGAGACAAAAAAATGTCTATTGCTCGAATGACAAAATAAGAAATGATCGAGTCCCAAATAAAATTGTTCGAGTGTTGCATTTTATGGGCATTTCTCGAATGTCATTTCGACAATTCTTTATACTTCAGATTGTCATATTTATTTTTATTGTCCATTTGACCCCTCGTCTGTTACGAGTCCTTTCGCTTTCAGTTGTGCCAATCGTTGATTTTAAAAGCCCTCGCGATTCTCGAATATGGAAAGGGAAAAGAGAGGCGACGCAGGGGATTTCTCGTGAGTTTCTCAGCGCAGAGTTTCTTGCTTTTGAAGATGTATGTACGTCCGTGTGTGTGCATTGAAAAAGTACGAGGAACCCCCTGCCTCGCGGGTGAATATACGTTCCAATCAATGGCACTTATATACATACGCATGAAGCTCGTTCTCTCGGTTACCCCGAGAGCTGGCCCTCCTTCGGCATTTTTTCCTCTGGTTCTTTTTTTCCCCCACATTCCATCTTTCTTCCGCAGCTTCTCGACTCTGCGTACCGCGAGCTCAAGCCCGAGCGAGCTTCTCGGCTTATTTCTTCCACTATGTACTGCTACTTTCATATTTCTTTTTTACTTCTGCTTACTGCCAGTTTGCAGTTTGCTCGCACAAACATTGAGAATACGAGCGAGAAAGAGAACATCCACTTGTTACGTACCCGCTTGAATGGTGCGTGCAAATATGCGTCTCTCCTTTGTTGGCATATTTTTAGCTGCGCCTATGGGCTCTTCCACCTCAAACCCTTCGATTCCTGACCCTCTCAATTTCGTGAACCGCTTACACGTAACATTCCCATATTTTTTGTCCGACTTTTTCCAGTTACTGAATCCAGTTACTTATTGTTGAAAATTATAGTATTTTGAGGACAGTTCAGAAATTACAGCAATATCTCGAATGGCAGTGCGACAAATCGTTCTAAACAGCATAGTAAAACGTGATCATCTGATTAAAACCGATTTTACAATTTAGCATAGCAATTAAAGAAAATCGCAATGGTCATGGTGAACAAAACAATACGTGTGATAAAATTTCACACATGTTCGATGTATATTCATATTGGGATAATAGAATTTTACTATGTCGACGTTTAAAATTTGAAATATTCTCACTCATAACTGAATTTTGTCTGACATAGCAAATTGTTCATGAAAACAAACCTGAAATTCATTATCGCGCGCATTACTGTTTCTCATTCATATAGAACTGTTTATAATTCATGCTAAGAAAAATTGTGAGTGTTAAAAAATACTATGCTGTTTTGCAATTAGTGCTACGATTCTTTTGCTTCTCAAACTTCGTATATGACATTTTCCCAAAACATTTTATTTCTTACTAAACAGAACGAATCCGTTTTCTCCGTATGGGCTTCGAATAACTGCAGATTCTGCCCGCTTCAAAAATCTCACTGTGCACTTTGCACCTTTACTTTGCTCGGTGTGCACGATGATAAACACCAAACAGGCAGATGATGAGCGCAATCATATTTTCTTGGCGGATCAGCCGCATGACTATGTATCCGAAAGGGGAGACCTAATTCACCATGTACCGAGCGCGAAACTCATTCTCAATACCCTGAGGATTTTCCATACACGCGCGTCGTGCGAAACACGCGTAAGAAAAAATGTGCGAACGATCATTAGACTTTCACTCTTTATATTGCGCGGGATATGCAAATGTGGCAATAAAATTCACACCTCGATGTTCTCACGCTTCCCCTACGAGTGTTCTCGGACCAGTGAGAATTTATTTATTTATTTTACTTTATAATCATTGCCACATTACTACATTGGCTTCGAACTTTATTCTTCAACGAATTTGATTATTTCGCTTGCGAATGGATATTCCAACGAGGAGTAAATTTTTTCATTCATAATTTATTTTCTACTCAATCACACACTACAAGCAAATTGAATGAGCCATACGTTTTTATTCCCATGCGATTAAACGTTTTGTGGAAAATTCATGTAAAAAATTTGGCACTTTTTTTCAGTGTATTGATTGATAAAAAGATTGCAATTGCAATTCTCAGAACTGGCAGCAAAGTAGAGCGTAGTAAAACAATTTTCTCGACCTTATTCACCAAAATATCGATTTTTTTCCAACAAAATTGAGTCTCACGTGGAATGGCAGGGATAAAGGTGGAGTTTTCAGACGATCCCACAATAGCTCAGAGGCTCAAACGTGAATCATAGTCGAGGGAAGGTGAAAAAAATGAAATGAAACGTAAAAGTGGTTCGTTCGATCGTGTATCTATAGAAATTTATAGATCCATTTATATCGCGATGACGTAAATGCCTTGTTATTATGTGCAAACAATTTGCCAGATTTTTTTCTGGCTCATTTTGTACGTCATTCCACAACGGGATGATTAATATATCGTCTCTATATAAGAACTGGAGTTAAAACGAAAATGGGAATAGACGAAGACTTCCGGGTGCAGCGAGAGACATTTCGCGACCATATATGCGGCGAATATTCCTCGGGTCATATTCACTTCCGGGCAATTTGGAAAATGAACGCAAGAGACAGATAATTTTCTATAGTTATAATGAATGATTGGACAGCGCACGTGGTGCGTGCTCTACGGAATATATACGATCCGGCAGTAATCCTTAGATGGTATTGGCATAAAATTTCGAAGGCAATATGGCGTTGGAAAATTATTATGGGTCACTGCGCGACTCCCCGTGTGTCTGCACATTCGTCCGTTTTGTTACTTTTCTCCAGGATTAGAACGCTCCACCATCCGCATTGTTTCAAAGCCAGTAAAATTCGTTTTTATCGCATTATTAAATGACCGAATTATACGATGCTTGAAGTTTCCATCGTTGGAATGCAACGAAATTTTCTTTTTTCTTGAACAGAGCTCATAATTCCTATTCAATATTCCGTCCGGACAATGAAGGAATCTTTTTTCAGCATCCAAACACAAAATTGGTTCGAAAATCGTCATGATTTTTTAAATTGAACAAAAAATGAATAGAAAAGACATTTTTCGATGGACTCCAACGTTGCGAACTTCAGTGTCACTTTTTTTCTCAAAATACGCAACATTTCCATTCAGACGATTCGGTTTGATTTTTTGCAACTAATAATCGTTGCAAAATCGAAGGGTTTCGAATTCTTATGGCTTTCCCCATGAAATACTTCCTCCTCGGACGAAAAGCTTCGATTTAGTGCACCGATTCGAAAATGCATTTCATTAAAATTCATTTCTATCGTGGAAAGCCGCACTTTAATCTAAAATGACAATGTTGAAGTTTCCATCGTTGGAATGCAACGAAATTTTCTCTTTTCTTGAACAGAGCTCATAATTCTTATTCAATATTCCGTCCGGACAATGAGAGAATCTTTTTTTAGCATCCGAACACAAAACTGGTTCGAAAATCGTCATGGTTTTTCAAATTTAACCAAAAATGGCCAGAAAAGAAATTTTTCGATGGACTCCAACGTTGCGAACTTCAGTGTCATCCGAATTATTGTTTGAGTTATCGGAAAAAAAAAAATCGGTACCGTTTCAAGCAGAGATTTAATAGTGAGGGCAAAACGAGGGGAGGCGTGCACAGGATACTTCGGCAAAAGAATAAATGCGGGGAAAGCGGGAGGTGGAGCGAAAGACAGAAAAAGACACAATAATCTTGGAGCTGTGGGTCATAGCCACGAAGCAACCTTTTCGACCTTTCCAAGCCGCCGTTAACACTTCCGGTACTCCTTGTATCTTTTTTTTCCCCGCCATCCCTTATCTCGTTCTTACCGAACGTTTACCAGACATATTTTCCGTTCGCGAGCACCTCGCGGCTGATCAGTAGAGTATCGTCATTTTCTCTCTCTCTCTCACTCTCGCTCTCCCTTTGATTTTAGCAGAATATCTTTGTCGATGTAATTGTATGTATATCCCAAGATTTCTCCCTTATCTCTGACACGACCTAGCGCGAGAGACTGCGCAAAGGGTCCAAGTAACCGCGCGTGCAGCCGCCCCCTGAGGCACACCTGCCGCCACGATTTCTCTCTCCCCTGCTGTTTTCTGTTTCTCTCAAATAAGTTCCGAGATCTTTTCCATCTCTCTCGGATTTCTCTTCCTCTTATTCACGAGATAGAGAAGTCGAGGCTCGTGCTCAACTTGCCAGCCACCTTGTAGCTCACCGGATGAAAATTTCTTCGTTGCCCCTTCTCCCTCTTTACTCGCGCGTCAGACTCCAGATTGCGCGAGGCGGTTTAATTGAACATAAATCGTTCATAAGGCCTCTCATGGTCATGGGCTCTCTCTCCCTCTCTTGCTTCCTCTCCCGTGGCTTGCAACTACCATCAACATCATTGCACATACATTGTACACTATACGTTAACCGCGAATCGAAAAAAAAAACACGTAAATAACAAGAAAAAATATCGTACGTGTATACACTATCTTATGAGGTATCTTAGCTATGGTTCTACGATCTTTTACGCTGACCATCCGTTGTACTCACTGTTAAACAGCCGTGGATACTGTGTCACGTATCCATGATATGTATACCGTGCTATATACACAGACCACGAACAGTTAAAATGGAAAATCATGCAAAGTCATTCTGGTCAAGAATTTTATTATCTCTATTTTCATAATTTTTCTTTTCACTTCAAAATCCCGATACTAAATGGTTCGTATATCGATAGCATAATTTGCATCATTATAATTTGACGAGTCGTAATATATAATTACCCTAATTGAGTGCATAATTAATTGATTGACTAGTTTGTATTTTTTAGTAATTCTTGTCATTCTCATTTCATTATGCACTGGTATTAGTGTTGATGGGAATTAAGCACTTAGGGAGGCCCTGCAGTAAGGAGTAAAACGATGCAAACACGAACTCGACTCAAGAACTTCCCGTATATACGCTGGGTCTCTTAACCATTTACGTTTTGGGTGAACCTTCTGTATACGATGATGCTGAAGCTTGCAGCGTTGGAATGCATCGAAAAATATTTAATTCTATCGGAAATTCGGTCAATTTTCAATGTCATCCAAATTTTTCGAGCGGATATGCTTGTCGAATGGCAAAAATGAATCATTTTATCATCGTAATTACATTCTGTAATTGAATAATTATTTTTTTGAAAGATGAAAATGAATTTCGTTGCATTCCAACGATGCAAACTTCAACATCGTGTGAGAGTGCCGAGGATTTGATAATAAATCGCAAGAGAAATTTGTTCGATGAAAAAAAAAAAAATTCGTCAAATTGCATTTTTTTTCATGATTTTGTTTGCAAGTATAGTTTTGAAAGTTTGATTCGAGGTTTCTTGGAATTGTCGATAGGAGGGCTCGAGAAAAATGGACATTGTCATGATTGTGATATATGGGCACGGTTCATCGATGATTTAAGATCAATTAAGGGAAAAGGTTTGCCCGTGGAGAAAGCGTTCGGATTGAACGTTGAGGCATGGTGCATTGTTCTCTCGGTGACTGTTGCAGCCTCCATGGAATATTTCTCATTCCCAGTCTCGCTGTTCTCGCGTGGAGGAGTTAATTTTTGCGCTGTTGTTGAAGAAGAGAATATGCGATGTGCAAGCTCGATCTTTGCACGTTCCAAAGAGTCGTTTGTGTGCTGTGAAAAATACTGGCGAATCTTTCTTCGTGTTACTGGCGCCAGGTCGTTGTTACTCAAACGGCATATAATTTAATACGTATATGTATATATTTTGAGTGAATATATTTCTAAGGAAATCATCCATGAGTCTATTACGTCTGGCTCATCGCCTCGTATGTAATTCTTTCCTTAAACTCTTTTCAAGAAAGTTTTACGAGACCCGTAACTCGTTCCTCCCTCTTTCGAGACTCTTTCTCTCTCTCTTTCTCTTTGGCGTGCTCTCGCATACGGAGATCCGTTACGATCCGACATAATGATACGTCTCTCGTGGTGTTACCGAAGCTCCGTGTTATAAACACACAAATGCAGATGTGTAAAATCTGCTCGCATGGAGCTGCAGCATCCAAAGAGAGAAACCAAACGAAAAAACCGATTGAAAAATCGATAGCATTAAATTTCACATCGACAGAGTGTAATCAAATCGGTATTATGATTCGCTGTCCACGACACATGGACCGAGGAATGTTAATCAGTTGTCTGGCATTAATGAATATGCCAGAAAGTCACGATGCTGAAGTTTGCAACGTTGGAATGCAACGAAAAATATTTCATTTTGTTGATAATTCGTTCAATTTTCAATATCAACCAAATTTTTGAACCGGGTGGCGAAAATCGATCATTTTATCATCGTAATTACATCCTATAATTGAATAATTATTTTTGTCAAAGATAAAAACGAATTTCGTCGCATTCCAACGATGCAACTTTCAGAGTCATAAGAGTCTCAGGCTCCTTGGCCGATGGTCCAAGCAGAGGAACGAAGAATGAGACAAATTCTTTTCTCGCGTAAGAACTCACCGAATACATTAACCATCCACGATAATCATGCGAGTCCGGGGTAATTAACGTTTATGGATTTAATCTGGACTAAAGCGCGCACTCTATATATAATAATCTATGGTCGGAGGTATAGCATTCCTTTTATGTAACAGGACTCGAGCACTATACGCTCAGCAATAACAAGACGATCATACGCGTGTGTATATATATCGTTACAGTCGCTCGATTGCACCGAGAAATAAAATAATACGTTCATAGCGATATGAGTTTTACGAGCAAATAATGGCCGTGAGGGAAATAGCGATCGTTCTGCGGACCATAAGTTTTTGCTCCTCCTTTTCGATCACTCTCGACGTCTTTCTATGCGTACTGAATGATATTTGTTAATAACACTTTGCCCGTCGAAGCAAACGTTGATTTAATTGATTCCTGTACGCGCATTCTTCAAAATATTCAGAACCAATAATTATCCGGGCAATTAAATGAGCAAAGTTTTTAATTTAATGGGACCACCACGATTGGATGGGAATTTCGATAAATTAACTGTGAGAAACTGTTGTCGATACGATATCGTGGAGAAATAATTGAATAATTAATCGATTATGAGATTTTTGTACGATCGAACCTTGGGAATTACACGGAGAAAACGGATTCGTTCTGTATAGTAAGAACTAAAATGTTTTGGGAAAATGTCATACACGAAGTTTGAGAAGCAAAAGAATCGTGTAGCACCGATTGCAAAACAGCATATTATTTTTTAACACTTAAAATTTTTCTTAGCATGAATTATAAACAGTTCTATATGAATGAGAAACAGTAATGCACGCGATAATGAATTTCAGGTTTGTTTTCATGAGCAATTTCCTATGTCAGACAAGAATTCAGTTATGAGTGAGAATATTTCAAATTTTAAACGTCGACATAGTAAAATTCTATTATCCCAATATGAATATACATCGAACATGTGTGAAATTTTATCACGCGTATTGTTTTGTTTACCATGACCATTGCGATTTTCTTTAATTGCTATGCTAAATTGTAAAATCGGTTTTAATCTGATGATTACGTTTTACTATGCTGTTTAGAACGATTTGTCGCACTGCTATTCGAGATATTGCTGTAATTTCCGAACTGTCCTCAAAATACTATAATTTCCAACAATAAGTAACTGGATTCCTAGTATATTTCTCAATAATTTCCGACTTTGTTACCTGCGTGTAAAAGAAAAAATGACTATGAGTGCCTGTCTCGATTAATTAGTCAGGGAAAAGAGGACAAGTGTTCGGAGCATAGGTACTCGAAGAAATAACATTGCGAATTGCATTAGAGGGTACGTACAAACATAAACGAGCGAAACGCTAATCGCAGGACGACCTCATTCGCCTGAACGATCTCCCGGGAGCTCGAGCGCGTATATGACCCCGACAAGATGTTGTCCAAGATGCCCTGGTGGCCGGAGGCAAGGATGAGCTTGAGAGAGCAAGAAGAAAGCAGGCACGAAGAGATAGCGAGAAAAAGAGAGAGAAAGAACGAAAGAGCGTCGAGGAGCTGTTGGAGAGCTGCTGCTGGAGTCTCCAGCTGGGCGACCACGACGCCTATAAATCCGTCAACGCTCGAGGCTCGCGAACACTTAACTCATTCGCGCCTCTCATTCGCTCTTTTCATCCACCACGTATTCACCATCGTTTCTTCTCTCCGCACCAAAAGCAAGATGTGCTCGCTAATCATGACTAATTTGTCTACGAGACTCCTCAATGCATTTAATGTTTATATTTAATCTGTATACAAACCGCGTTTACGTGTACAGACGTACGTCGTGAAAGATCATTCCCTAGCGAGTAAGTCCAACGAGATCGGGGAAAGAACACGTTCACTTTCTAATCTGCGTGTATCACAATCAGTTCCCGTTGAGTCTCGCCCTCGATTCCTCTCCGCCGCACAGAAACCTTGACTCTCTCGAGATTCAATTATTAATTGAAAATCACGATGATCTGGGTCTTTTATCTTCGGATCCCGCATCATCATTGCCCAAAGAATCTCTTTGGGAGGATAAAAATTAAATTTCGAATGCTAAGGCGGGATGTGCGCCTTGAAAGCAGAAAGAACCAGATTTCGATGTAACTCGACACCAATTAGGTCGGACAATTTCAATTAATTATTTTGATATATGAAGAAGAGAAAAAAAGTCGCGATGTTCTCACGAATTGTTAGGAAAAAGCTGTTGGTCTGGCTGGATAATTATAATCATCTCATCGAATCTGATCTTGGCTTTCGAGATATTTCGACGCACGCAGTTCTGTATTTTGTGCATTACGAAAGAGTTGATTGGCTGGAAGATGAAGTAAAAGCGATAATGAAAGTTCAATGTCGTTTCTTTTATGTACGTCGATGAATTATTCCAAGTATTAAGGATCGGTATGGGATCGAGGCGAGAGAGGCGTGGCGCGGAGTCATGACGGCGCGAGGAGATCGCGATGTACGTGAATATATATGTATATGCACATATTAAATGTATATCGAGATATCTCGGTCGAGCAAGAATAGAACAGACGCGCGAGGCTCGTGAATCTCGAGGTTTGAGCTACTCTTCTCGTGGCGTTTTCTTCCCGTCGTCTCTTTTCGCAGCTCCCAGTACTGCCAGCATCACCATACCGTAAAAGAAACGCGAGTGTACAGCGGGACAGGCTCAACTGAGAGGCGATATCGGGGTCACTGAAAAATGTGAGAAGCCCGGAGAGAGATACTCTTTTACAGTGATCATGTATGACCGGTACATCGAGCATAAACCGCGAGGAACACTTTGTGCCATCGGGAGCCATACTGATTTAAAGAAATTGGTGCTAATTTGGACCAGCCATTAGGAGACGACCAGATTTTAGGTTTTTGCCTGTTTTTCAATGCACGCACGAACGTTCGTTTGTGTGTGACTCGAAGTTTTAGGAATGGAGACGATTCCGCGAGGACGTCCTTGGGATGCTGGAACCACGGAATTGGTCCAGATGGATTGATATGTTTGTGAAAATGACGTAAACGTGAAATTATTGATGGAAGGAATAAAAGAGTGGTCCAAATTAGCACCAAATAGTGGATATTGTGTATAGGAGCACGTTTTGTATCTGCGCTCTCGCGCGAGCACGTTACAACCTACGCGAGCAAAGGTCACGTTTTCCCGCGATCCTGAACGCTTGCGCGCGACCGGGCCGAGAGATCTAGCCAGGGTTCTTTCTGTCTTTCTCTCTCTCTTTTCTCTCGGTGCCCCCGCCTCACTTGGTTTCTTCTTGAGTCGCGCGCAGCATCCGCGTGAATCGAATTTCAGCGGTGAAACGTAATTTCTATTGCCGCGCCTGCTCGCTCGTTACAGTTGCACACTGCGGAGAGATCCGGAGACACTCTACTGTCTCAGCTGCCTCGGTTGTTTCCTCATTCCCATTCAATTAAACAAAGGACTGTCACACACGTATAGATATTTGCACGTGTGTTAACCTCGCGATAACACATTCGCGTGTGAGTCTTGTGCATGCGCTGCTTGGATTCGTTCCAGTACTTTTACGGAGAGCAAATCTGCAGCTGCCTTTCTCAATGCCAACATTTTATTCTTCACTAAATTATCACTGCGAACGAAACACTTGGTAATCGGAGAAACTGTGCTTTACAATGTTGGAACAATATTTTATTTATCCTGCAGTACCGAGACCTAACGAGCGACACGCGGACTCGCTGGATAAATTAATTAGGGTTCCAGAGGTTGAACAAGCATCAGCCAATTTATATACACATGTTCCTCATCCGTAGCTTCGGAACGGAATGCCCTAACGTCTTCTCATTCAAGCGATACAAACTTATCGGTTAGGCCCTTTCAATATAACTGCAGCCTCCGATCAAAGTCTACGCGTACGCTTTAATCGTAATGAATTTCCCATCGTGAGAGAGAACATCCTTCGAGATTGACCGCTCGATGTTTGAGCTGTATCTGCTTGTAGTTTAAACATCTCGTGATTAACGAGACTAACGATCTCGCGGTACACCTGCTTTCCATAAAACACCGATCAATTTATGACGAGAGAGCGAGAGAGAGCCTTACAGCTCTCTATCGATCAGGCTCATTATATCATTCCCTGTGAACGCCGTCCGACAGCTAATACAACAGCTTAAAGAAAGGCTATTACTGCGCGTATCTCTCCGTCTCTCTTTCACTCGGTCTCTCGAAAACGTAGTCTCGGTGTACGCGGTAGCACGCATTAATAAAACACGTTCGTTCCTCCATCGAGCAGCAGAGAGCAAAGATAATTACCGTCTTATTAAAATCCTAGTGGATATCCCGCTGCTGCCAATACCGTGCGATAAATGGCACATACCTTCTGCCATTTCCTCCCCACATAAGTATACGCGGTAGATCGATTGATTCGTTCGAAATTCCAAGTTGCATGTCGCTCGAGAATGCAGCTGAGATCCTATCTCAGGAAGCTACAGACACGTCGGTTCGTTCTATCGAGTTTTTCAACATAAATATATCCATCTCTAAAAACTTACACCCAGAGAATTATAGTGGAAAAATTATGGTGGAAATCTCGGAAATGGAGACAACAATTTAAGGAAATGGAGCAAAATTAAGAATTTTATAGAAATCGATCAAAATCTCGGGCTTTGGATGCAAAAAATTGGGATCCACCGGTTGATTTTAATTTAGTTTAATTTTTAGAATTATTAAAATAAATTATTCAAATTTTTGTTTAATGTTTCGATGATCTTGAAGTTTCTATCGTTGGAATGCAACGAAATTCTGTTATTTCTTTAGCAGAGCCAATGATTATTATTGAATATTTGGTCTGGCCAATAAAACGATTCTCTCTTGCGATCAAAAAACTCAATCGACTCGAAAAATCGCCACGATTTTCGAAATTCAATAAATAATCAATAGAAAAAATGTTTTTCGTTGAATCTCAACGTTGCTAACTTCAGAGTCATTGAAATTGCTCCAAATAAACCCAAACGCTATAAATATCGGTGAACGACCATCAATACACGCAACTTCGACACTATCGTTTAGGGATTTTTCATCAGCTCCATTTTTTCCATGAAATTGATGATCCTGAAGTTTCGATCGTTGGAATGCAACGAAATTCTGTTATTTCTTCAGCAGAGCCAATAATTATTATTGAATATTTGGTCTGGCCAAAAAAACGATTCTCTCTTGCGACCAAAGAACTCAATCGACTCAAAAAATTGGCACGATTTTAAAAATTCAATAAATAATCAATAGAAAAAATGTTTTTCGTTGAATCTCAACGTTGCAAACTTAAGAGTCATATGTTTCGTTGTACTTGTTTTTCAACATGTTTGGATCAAAGTCTCGAAACGGGTTTCAGCGTCTTTTTATGCCCGCGATCTTTTTATGTGAATGAAAAATTGATGAATTTGGTTTGTTTGGTTTGATTGCAGGACGTGGTGCACCGCGAGTAACCGCGGCCCTCGTCGGCGATGGAGAAGGTAGGTTGATCGCGACACATGTCCACAAAGAGAGTATAACCTCAAGGAGCAAAGAGGATTTAGCCCTTGAGGCTGCCCACGTGCTCGAGCAAGTTGGTAACGTGAATTGCGTGGCCCGAGACAACAGACGTTTGCCAGGCAAATTCAGTACGTTGCCGGCGCGTAGAAACAAGAAAAGAACAGAATTGGCGCTTGAGACGAGACGTCGAAGCGTTGAGATCGGCGGAACGAACGAGGACAACGTTGATACCCCGAGAGCCAAGAAAAAGGCTCTCGAGCGTAGCGCGAGCGATGCGAGTTCGCACAAGCTAAAGTCCCCGTTGGCCAAGTTCTTTTCACCCAAGTTGGAGAGAAAGTGGAAACCGACGGTTAAGCGAAGCGTAAGTGACGCCGGTGCAACGAGTAAGGAAGCTCGGAGTCAACGTAAACGAAGTGGCAGTGACAGTGAAACGATCGGAACCCAACAAAACGGCTCGAGAGCAAAGAAACCATTGTCGCCTATAATCGAGGCTTCGCCCCAGATCGACAAACCGTTCGACTTTACCGACAAGAGAGATTCAAAAAAGTCTAAACAAGCTGGTGACTTGTTGTCGGAGACGCAACCGAGTGTCGAAGAGTTGACGAGAGTGCACGAAATTCTGATACACAAGCCGCCGAAATCCCCGCCTAAATCGCCCGATTCCAAACGTCCATTGTCACCGAGTGTAGAAACAACAAGAAAAACCATTTACAACGAATCCTCAAGAAAAATCGGTACATCGTCGCGCGATCGTTCGCCAGTTTTGGGCATCACGACTAAAGTGACCGTTGACGAAGTTGACCAAGCTCCGGTGGATAAATCGAGTGACATGTTGCACAGCAGCCGATACGATCAGCAACACGCTGCAACTGGTGACGAATCATCGACTATTCACAAAATGATTCATCGGCTCACTGCCGATCGTTCCCCTCCACCACAATTAACAAGGACCATGGTCTCTCCCAGTCCAGGCTTCGGTCACAACAATAACCGACCATTCTCTTACACGCGACCGAACAACAGCAGCGAAAACAACAGTCCATCGCCGCCTCATCATCAACAATCGAGCGTCATTTACGCGCAAGTCCAAATGGACAAGAAGAACAAAGCTCAGCGCAGTCACTCGGACAGCGACGAAGGTTTGGGCCTGGACAGGAAAGATTCTTCGAGAGAGAACAGTCCAGCCGAGAAGGAATATCGTCGGACAACGGAGTACACGAATTACGGTAGCGATTTGAGACGAAACAACGAGATCAACAGCTTCAAATCATCTCGTTACGTGGACGACGTGGCGACTCACAAAACCACGAGCCACATCGTTGGCAATAATTTTTCACCGAGAAATCCGAGCGACTCGAAATCACCGAGACGTCATGGATTCGATGACATCGATCGAAACCTCTTCGACCGACCTGCGGAGAAATATACTTCGACAGTTTTCGTCGACACTTCCGGTCGCGGTACAGCCGACGGCATGGATTCACGTCGCCGGGAAAACGTCGAACGATTCGCACCAGGCGGTGCTCGACAAACAATTCTCCCGACCAGCAAAACTAGCGAACTAAGTGCTCGCCGGGATCTTCTAGAATCGCGGATAAAATCGCGGCTTCATACCGATGACATGTTCGCCAAGAGCAACGGCGTCGCGAAAAAAATGGAACACGAGATAATCGATAAGCCGATAGTGCCTTCGCCAATAACGCCGAATCGGGTCGCTTCCCCGAAACGTTACACCGAGACCTACATCACGGAAACCCGCACAAACAGCAACGGTGAGAAATACATATTCGAGAAGGAAATACACGAGGACAATGGCAAAGTTTACGGTTATGAGAAAAAGATAACCAATAAAATTCCCGGAGACTCTGGCGCTTTGGAGACTAAGCCTCGCAATGGTTATACGGTGGAAACGCGAACGGACAAATACGGCGATAAATACATCGTTGAAACACGTACTCACGAGGGTTACGCGGACGGTTTCAAGCCATTCCTCAGCGACAAAAGCCGCAACAGTCCCGAGGGTGGTCGTTTTCCCGTGACGAGAAATACCGCGAGTCCTTACAAATCGAGCAATTACATCGTACCGGACGTCACGTCGCATCATAGAATCGAAACGCCCGAGACAATCGGACACTCGTCACCGAACGTTGTGAGAAAAATCCGCGAGCACAAATTCTCCAAGAGCGAAGATTTTCTCGATCGCGAAACGAGAGCGTCGCGCGATCCTTATGTCTCCAAGAGCAAGAAAAACTTTGAATCGATTCGTGGAATGAGCAAATCGACTCAACGACTCGACGAGGTTGGCGAAAATTCAAGAGTCAAGGCTCTTCGCAACGAGTACATAACGAGATCGCACGAGAATTTGAGCAGCGCCGCTTACGTTAACGGACGTGATATTCGCCGTGACATCGCGGCTCCTCCGCGAACCAATGGACGCAAAGAGCGTACGACCATGGTTAAGAGACACTTGGAAGATCTTTGTGAACGTCCCAATGACGATTACGATACCGATATATCGCAATTGACAAACAGCCAATTGGAGTCTTCCAAGTATTACAAAGAGACGCGAACCACTCAGAGATATTCATCGAGCAAAGCGAATAATTTGCATGACGATTACGACAGTTCTCCACCTCGACTACGAAAGGGTGAGCATCATCGGGTCGGAGGTTACAGTTCATCGCGTTACGATTCCGACACAACGGCGCGTGATTCAACGAGATGCGAGTCTCGTTACGTCGACGAGAGATCGTCGACCGGACGCAAGGAACATCCGCGAAAATTGATGGAAAGTGAGCCGAAGAAGCCGTTACGTAGATCGCGCAATCGTCTCGATTATTTCGACGATTCGGACACCCGCGACAGTTCACGTGGCAAGACGATGAGTCAAAGATTAGAGACTTTCGACGAGAGTCCAACGATGCCCGAGCGAGTTTTCCACGAGACGAAAGTTCGTCACTTGCGTCACGAGACACGTGGACACGTTGAGCGTCGCAACCGTGAGACCAGGCTCAGCGATACCGATCGCAAAGATCGTTTGGCCGATTCGGGTATCGAGAACGATTATCGAAGGGACTCGCAAGAAGCCGATCGACGAGAAACCCTCGAGTCCGATGACGAAGGCTTCGTTACGACACAGTTTATCAAACACGAGCGACGTCATACCGATCGTAACATGAATCTCACGCCCTCGGAAAGACGCAAATACGACAAATACATCGCGGCGAAACGCAACGATCACGTTATCACCTCAAAACCACCGACCGGTACAGACAAAAAATACGAAAAAAAGGTCGCCAAGAAAAGCGGCACGATGAGCAAGGTCAAACAGTTGTTCAGCAAAAAGGAGAAAAAAGCCAAGGAGGAAAAGAGCAAGAGCAAAAGTGTAAGAAGCGGAAGTAGCGGGGCACTCACCGATGACGAAGTTACCATGAGATATCGAGAGTATCGCGGCGATCAACTCAGAAGTGCCAGGAGCGCCAGGGACCTGGAAAGCGACATTAATCAGGTAAGAAAATCGATCTCAATTCCATCATTTTGAAAGACTTCCCTCAACAATTATCAAGAGCCTGCAAATTTCCACTTTTCCTCAGTATTTCTGACGTTAAACAGAGAAATTTGCGACGTGTCGAAAGCGGACATTAAATTTTCCGACAGCGCACGACTAAAAATAGAAATTGCATTACGAAAACCTCTTAGCGAGTGCTTCACACTATTTAAACTTCGCACAGCGTCAAGATACGTAAGCATGACGTAACAATCCGCAGCAGCAACAGATTTCGGAGCCGACAAAAGCGGGTCCATCTTTAAAATAACAAAAAATCCTCCAAACGTGCCAAAATCCACTTAACATATGACCCGGCGGTGTCATTAATACCATATTTATTATTTGCTCGCCAAACACGGGTTCAAATAAAAATCAAATAGTTCAGAGACTTGCGAAATCGAATTGAAAACTGCACGAATAATATTCGAGGTGCGCATCAAGTCTCAGATGTTCTGCTCAAAATTCAAAGACCAATTCGCACAATGACTAGTTGATCGATTGTTCTCGGTGTATTTCCGGTTACCAAAGGCTTAGCTCACGATTCAATTACACTTTGATATTCACTCCTTTACAAAGATCGTCTTCGAGTCACGACCGATGATTATGAAGACGACGATGATGATGATGATGATAATGATGATGAACAGGGCGCGCAGCAATTTTGGGCAACCCGATCTCACAATCTTTTCTCACCGTCTCTCGTGTCGTCGCGAGTTGCTTCTTATCCAATACATATATGTTTGTCTCGTATATATACGTATATATATTATGTTGTCTTTTGGATTACGTCACACCTAACTGTGCATTGCTACCGTGTCTACAAGCACCTGGCATAATGCTTTATATGTATATATTCGGAATATATGCTTTACCCACAATTATACACTCTCACGTGTATATTCGTGTGTGCGAGTGTGTAAAGAGGAAGAGGAAGAAGAAACAGAAGTAGCAGAAGCACCGGTGAAGGCCCTGCAGGCAAGCTCCAGCACTCACCGACTGGATCTCTCATGCACCCACGCGTGAAAGATCGCTCCTCGCACTTTTTTCCTCCCGCCCTCCTACCTTCGCCAGTTATTTATTATTTTATTTTTGTTTACCGGCTTTTTTATTTTATACGCATGGAGAAAACGATTTGCCATGCGACTCGGTCGTCAATATTTCGATTGGAATTGATCGTTGCTTCGCATGATGTCCGCGGAAGTTTCGCAGTTTCCGGATATCGGAGCGTTCGCTTCCGAATGTTTTTTTTTCGACCCTGTGGGGTCTGCACACGTTTCTTGCCATTTTTTCTCGCAGACTGAGCCTCGAAGTAGAACAAGCAGATCCTCGCGCACATATAAACACGCGGTGAAACGGAACTTCTCGCAGCAATTCTAACGGGAGATAGCAAAGTCATTTATTTGTGTGTGTGCTTACGTGTGTGTATCTCTCAAAGTATATCCTGGCGTGTATATGGTTTTCGGAATTCACGCCATTTCGAGTGGCCACGTCACTTTCCTCCTACTTGAATCTTGTTTACGAACACATACGGTTATATTTCACCAAGCAAATAAAACGTTCTGTCCTTGTCACAGTATCGAGTGATCGCAGATATTTTTCTGCGAAATGTCGAATCAACGTTCGCCAATTTGAAGAAAAAACTTGGTCCTAATTAAAAAGAGTTTCTAGCCAATTAATGAGGTCTCGAAACGAAGTGAGATTCATTATACTATACACGGAGAAAACGGATTCGTTTTGTTTAGTAAGAAATAAAATGTTTTGGGAAAATGTCCTATACGACGTTTAAGAAGCAAAAGAATCGTAGCACCAGTTGCAAAACAGCATAGTATTCTTTAACACTTACAATGTTTCTTAGCATGAATTATAAACAGTTCTATATGAATAAGAAACAGTAATGCGCGCGATAATGAATTTCAGGTCTGTTTTCATGAACAATTTACTGTGTCAGACAAGAATTCAGTTATGAGTGAGAATATTTCAAATTTTAAACGTCGACATAGTAAAATTCTATTATCCCAATATGAATATATATCGAACATGTGTGAAATTTTATCACACGTATTGTTTTGTTTACCACGACCATTGCGATTTTCTTTAATTGCTATGCTAAATTGTAAAATCGGTTTTAATCCGATGATCACGTTTTACCATGCTGTTAAGAACGATTTGTCGCACTGCCATTCGAGATATTGCTGTAATGTCCGAACTGTCCTCGAAATACTATAATTTTCAACAATAAGTAACTGGATTCCTAGTATATTCCTTAATAATTTTCGACTTCGTTTTCTCCGTGTAGCCCGAAAGGATTTTTCTGCAAAATCGATTTTATGTTCTATCAATTTATATCAATCGGTGTTTTTTTTAAATTTTTATCCCAAGTTCGCGTCGATTCGTCTTCGGAAAATACGAGCAAGTTTCGAACACGAATCGTTCGATCGCCAGGATTACGGCGAATAAGATTTAATGAAGAGTTCGTTATCGAATTCAGGATAAGAGTTGAAATTAATCCATTGGAATCGGTGGCTCGAGACACGCTTGTTATAGAGATATCGCGCGAACTTGGTTTTATTTATGCTATCGCGCGAGCACCGTGACCCTCTCTCCGCTTCGGTATATTTTTCTCGTTTTCACCGCGAGAATTCACAATCCCGGTACAGCAAACCCCATGTGTACAGAGATGCAGGTACAGCGCGTGTGTATAAGAGTGCGCCGAGGATATATGCGAACGTACAATACGCGAAGCAATTAGAGCTAACGAGGCGTGAATTACGGCGATGGATTTATCTCGAGGGGGTAGAAACGGGGGGTCGCAGATAAATCTAAGCGAGAGAAAAGAGATTGCAGCGACTTTGCTATTTGTATATCCCTTATGCGTTCGCGTACTTCTCTTTATATTCCTTCCTTCTAAATCCATCTGCGTAGTTATATCGTAGCACATTTGTACAGCTGCGAAAATTCTACCTGTCCACCGAGTTACGCCGCTTAATGAAAAGATTATTATTTATTCTTAACTTTGTTCGTGTTGAAGTTCCGACCAGACGATTTATAACTACGTGGGAATTGAGTTTTTTTTTCCCCTTTCTCGTGGAACAAGAATCGAACAGACAATTCTTGTGCAATACAAGCTGCGAAAATTCATTAGGAATATTATTCCTGCGTAAGAAAATTGTATCAAATAAAAAATATTTCTATTGCCGAACCTGCAGGAATATCATTTTTCATGATCCTGAAGTTTCCATCGTTGGAATGCAACGAAATTCTGTTATTTCTTCAGCAGAGCGAATAATTATTATTGAATATTTGGTCCGGCCAATAAAACGATTCTCTCTTGCGACCAAAAAACTTAATCGACTCGAAAAATCGCCACGTTTTTCAAAATTCAATAAATAATCAATAGAAAAAATACTTTCCGTTGAATCTCAACGTTGCAAACTTCAGAGTCATCATTTTTCGTGCTTTTCCCGATAGACGCCGTTACGACAGACCATCTCGTGACTGACTTGACAGACCTTTTCAATCCGAAGAGTTCGAGGAACTGGTAAAAAGGCCTGTCGCACTTATTCCAAGATGAAGAATCACAGTTCCGCCATAAATTGTATTCGTTCGGTTCATCGTGTTTGCCTCCTGCAGCGAAAATGGTCAAATCCAAAAATCATGTCGTAATTCACGGCCTGGATTTCTTGGGTATTGTAATTTGACCTGATTTTAAGTTTTTATGGGGAAATCCGTGTTTTCGACGATTATTGCTCTTACAAAATGTCACTGATTCGTCTTGTATCGATCACGAAGAATCGTGGAGCTGAAGAATTTAATGAATCCAAAAGCAAGAGAAAAAGATTGGGACGAGGGCGTCACGATGTTTTTTTCGTGACAATAAACAGCTCCGGCATTCAGCTCTGGCCATTAGAAAGGGAAAAGCAAAGAGTGACAGGGAGAATAATTAAATTCGGTAAATTGTATATCCCGGTAGTGTAGCAAGTAAAAAAAAAAATGTATGACTCGAGTCATTAAATTTATGCGGTTGAATTTCGTGCTCGTTTATTTATCGGCGTTTTCTCGAGAACTTGCATCGGCTCCGTGAAGTATCTTTGTCTTTCTCAATTTCACAATAGTCTCCCGGAACAGTTGGATAGAGATCGCATAAATATTGTGTATACACAGTGAATGAACACTGGTACATAACAGGTGCTGGCGCGCGGTCTTTTCCCGACGTGTGTATGCGCAACGAATTGGTCAAGTGGCATTTAAATTTTAACACGAACCAAGCAGTCAGCCAGCCGATAACTATATCGCTATATATATTGTAATTCTCTCTATTCCTCTTTCTTGCTCTCACTCCCATAAAAACACGAGGCTGCAAAGTCTCCAACGTTAAATTCACCCACACGTGGAGAACGCCAAAGAGAACAAAGTCACGGCGAGTCTCACTAACGCACGCGTGCTCAAACCAACTCTCTCGCATAACAGCCATAATATTTCGCCAGGATCCCCACGCCCAGGTGCTACACCAACAATCCAAGAAAACACGCTTCGATACCTCTCGCGAAGGTGAGGATGTCTCCACAACGTGTAAGAGTCTCGATCGCTAAAGAAAATCGTCCATATCATGTTTGGTCGGAAACAAAAACGTTATTTCGTGGGGTCCAGTGGAAGGAAAAGCTGGCACTTCCAAAATTGGGAATTTCCCTTTCATTTCAATGATTTTTCTTCAGTTTCGTTTTTTCCATGTGGCAGATTCGATGTGTCAATGGAAACGACCCACGCAAATCCAAACTGGGTTCGAACACAAAAATAAACATTTTTTTTTGCCAGAAATGCACGAAATTTGTGACGTTTCTCGTGTCCCGTTTCTTCGTCGATTTTGTCCCAACTTCGAGTTATTTGTTGCGCGTGGGCAGAGAATTCTCTGAGTTGCATGGAAGAAACGATTTAGGGTACACTCTGACCGCGATGACTGATGATGGGAGATACTTGAATGGACGTTTCGAGCGTGTTCTTGTGCGCGATCGATCTTATGTGCGTTTGATCGGTTTTCGTGCAAAGCCCACACACGATCTCGCGGTCTTCAGCGAGGTCCTCGATAACCGAATGAGAATAAAAAAAACATTGCTCATAAAAACGACGGGCGAGATGTGGAGAGGTAGGCAAAAAATGAAACGAAAACGAGCCCCACGCGCAAATCGGTGATCGATGCCCGAGTGGAGTTCGGTAGCAGCGGGCTCATAATTTTGTTTGAAGAGGCGAACACTTTGAAAGAGAAAAAAGAGGAATATACAAATAGCGATGGCCCCTCGAGACCGTGTATGAATCGCCGTTTTGTAAATTTACACACGCGACTCGACACTCGATCCACGAAGATCGTTCACCGGGATCGAGAGAAAAAAAATCGAAACGAATTATCGATGGCTTGTCACACCAAATAACCGGTGCGAAGGAGGACGCGATGAGTATCGATGACGGCATAGCGCCTTGTTGAAAAAGAAACGACTATAAACAGAGATCCAAACGGATTTCAAATTTCACACAGGGAAACGGTTCATTCATTCCGAATTTGGTCATTCGCTGCTGAGCAAACTAACCGAGAACCAAAGTCACGATGACACCTTCAAAATTCATTTTTAATGAATTCACGAAACTTTCTTTTGCCAAATGTGACGATACGGATAAGAAAATTTCTCCCAAAAATTTGAATTCATGAAAAAATACAAATTTTATGATTCCAGTTCATAAATAATTTGTAGCAGAATTTTTCACCTGCAATTCTCTCGTTGCTATGTCCAGATCGATGTCTCGACGATTATAGAAACATTGGATTGTGTCGTTACATAACAAATCGAAGGTCCAACAATTTGAACATTATTATTGCTCGTACAAAGAGTATATCTGTGGACATAATAATACACACGAGGCTGCAGCGTACATCGTGTGGCGAGGGAGATCTCTGAGGTATTTCAAGAGGGTCCACACCTCCTTCGTATTCGCGAGGGCGATCAAAGCATAATTTCTTATAACGTGAAAGAGAGAATGAGTATAAATAAAATAAAGAAAGAGTGAGAGAGATACGAGCACCCACAGACTGTGACCTACACACACACACTATCGAAAGACCTGTTCGGATGAGATTTCTACAAGTGAGAAGAACAGCGACTCGATGCGCATGTATAAAGCAAAGCTCGACAATATCAACTCTCGTATTATATACCGAGAGCAACTCCGCCGTCTCTATATCGCTATAACACCGCAAGGCCCATGCACTTACTCTACGTTTCCATCGAAAGTTCACACTAATGGCATTTTGCTTGGATATATGTGTGTGTGTCCATAGATATAGAAAACCTCTTGAGTGACGTATTGCCCTCCAAAGCGGTGCATTAGAATTTATTAGCCTACTTTGAGGCTCGGGCGTGTTCCACGATGCTTTGTATTACAATACGTATAATCTCGTCACTGTGAATTATAATGTAACAGCGCACATCGAAGTAAAATGATTTGAGAAAAAAAAATCAGTTATAACAGAATGAATTTTCGATAAATGCAAAGAATTTCGTGAGCATTGAACAATTTTTCATTGTACTTGTTTTTCAACACAAATATATCCGTCTCTGAAAACTTACACCGAGACAATTATAGTGGAAATCTCGGAAATGAAGATAACAATTTAAGGAAATGGAGCAGAATTAAGAATTTTATAGAAATCGATCAAAATCTCGGGCTTTGGATATGCAAAAAATTGGGATCCACCAATTCATTTAGTTCAATTTTTCGAATTATTCAAATAAATTATTCAAAATATTTTTAAATGTTTCGATGATCCTGAAGTTTCCATCGTTGGAATGCAACGTGATTCTGTTATAATTCTTCAGCAAAGCCAATAATTATTATTGAATATTTGGTCCGGCCAATAAACCTCTCTTGCGACCAAAAAACTCAATCGAGTCGAAAAATCGCCACGATTTTCAAAATTCAATAAATAATCAATAGAAAAAATGTTTTTCGTTGAATCTCAACGTTGCAAACGTCAGAGGCATAAAAAAAATCAGTAATAACAGAAAACAATTTTTAACAAATACATAAAATTTCGTGAACATTGACACGTTGCACTTTGCTTCAGTTCGTTCAAATTTGTCATTTTGTCGTTTTACTTCATCGACTAGACTTTGTTGACGAAAATTATCGCTGTATTGACTAATCATTGACATGTTTCGGGTCAAAATAATAAAAAAACAAAAGCAGTCAAGAATAAATTAGTACATAAACAAGAACGAGGCATATTTCGTGTTTGAAATAACTTTTTATTGTATTTTGCAGGCTTTTTTGTCTCGTGTTTTGAATGAATATGTCACAATAAATATTTCAGTGGTGAGAGAACGTGCATAAAAAGCAGAGAGAAGGATTGAGTTGCCAGACTTGTTACTTTTGTTGTTTCGCATACTTTGAGAACTCGATGTAAGAATGTTGCACTTTGCTGCTTTATGGCAGCTGGGGACCATTTACACCTCCGCTGGATTTCTCTCTCTCTCATTTTCTGTCCTTCTTGACGATTTTTTCGAGACTAGACGAGCTGCTTTGTCGACTGGCAAAGATCTTGCGCGGGATCGCGTTCTTCGTCGAGTAACTATGAGGCCAGCTTGTGTGTGTGCATTATACGAGACTAGCAGAAACGAGAGAGAGAAGGAGAGGAAGAGAGAGAAAGAGCTTTTGTGGTATGCACTTTGTTCATAGGAACTGGATCGCTCTTCCGTTTCCTTCTATGGTGCCTATTGCTCCAGAGTCTTCTCCACCGACCACCCCCGCTTTCTTCCTCTTTCATTCCCGAGGGCATAAAACTGTTGAGATAATATTGCCAGATACGTTATTTATCGGCATATCTCTTTCCTCTGCCACGAGTTGGAGAGCGAGAAGTTTGCAGCGCGGGGCTGCAAGTCTCCCGAGTTCCCGGAGACGCCTCATGCTGCCGGATAAGAAAATCTTCGAGAAATTATACGACTCATTGCTCCCTCTATTTTTTCGCGACCCTTTTTTCGTTGTCTGGACGAAGAAAATTCCTCAATTTGCTGCTTAAGAATAATCGATTTTGCCATTGGAATATTTTTCACAAACGTTGCGTTTTGCCTTCACACACATGCAAATGCAATCGTGCTTTTGTTCTACTTTGCGGATGCTGTGCCCTCCATTCCCTCTCTCTTTCTCCTCCTTCGACTTTCTTCCTTCTCAATATCTCTCGTTGATTCCTTCATCGTCCGCAATGTGTAGGTTCGGGTGTAGGTGTTTTAGAACGTGAACGCCGCGAGTTTTGTGTAGGCGCCTGCTTCGCGTTCACCTCACCACACGATATATCTCTTCTCACGCCGCGGAGAGAGACGCCGAATAGCTTTTGCCGCTATCTCGACTTGACTCCATATCCTCATCTTTGTTGCCAGTTTCCTACCCTCCTTTCTTCCGATACTCTCGTCGAGACTAGCGGAGATAGACGTGACGTACGCGGGGGGCATAAACGCGGACTTTGGAATGACTCTGAAGTTTACAACGTTGACATTCAACGAAAAACATTTTTTCTATTGATTATTTATTGAATGTTGAAAACCGTCGCGATTTTTTGAGTCGATCGAGTTTTTTGGTCGCTAGAGAGAATCGTTTTACTGGCCGGATCAAATATTCAATAATAATTATTGGCTTTGCTGAAGAAATAACAGAATTTCGTTGCATTCCAACGATCGAAACTTCAGGATCATCAATTTCATGAAAAAAATGGAGCTGATTAAAAATCCCTAAACAATAGCGTCGAAGTTGCATGTATTGATGGTCGTTCACCGATATTTATAGCGTTTGGGTTTATTTGGAGCAATTTCAATGACTCTGAAGTTTGCAACGTTGAGATTCAACGGAAAACATTTTTTCTATTGATTATTTATTGAATTTTTAAAATCGTGGCGATTTTTCGAGTCGATTGAGTTTTTTGGTCGCAAGAGAGAATCGTTTTATTGGCCGGACCAAATATTCAATAATAATTATTGGCTCTGCTCGAGAAATAACAGAATTTCGTTGCATTCCAACGATGGAAACTTCAGGATCATAATTTTGGATCTGGTCGATTTTCTTCTGATTGGTATAATTATTTTGACCAAAATTGTAATGTCCTGAATTTGCTCTCGATCCCGAAGATCGCAGCATCCAAATGAATCGAATAAACAAATTTAACTTCACCGTATGCGATCATGCCTGAGAAATCCTTCACGAACATTATACGATATATAGCAAATGGAGATTTACATCGCCATTCAGAATCCCGTTCGAACGTTGAAATTGCGAGAAAATGGTGTGTAATTGGATAATAAATATTGTGCGAATATAGAAATGAGCAGAGATATCTAGTTTTGATGCACGAATTAACGATTTCGCAAAATAATTCCATATCACGCGATCTGCGTGCACGATTTGTGTTAATTTATTGATTCATTGTGGATTCATCGGTTTTTCGCGAATTCATCCGAGTCTTGGCTCAGGAAATCTCATAAATTTCCGTGGACCATTCAGGACGAAGCGCAGATTGTAAATTATCGCGGAAAATGCTCGATTTCCGAATTTAAAAAAAAAAATCGTTCTATCGACGAAACTTTCGAGCACGAAATCGTTGCATTCAGGAAAAAAGAAACTTTTTTTCGTTAATTTGGACAAATAACTCGAATTTTAGTGCAAGCAGATGAAAATATTGGGCAATATTTTGCAGAGCGACCTTCAGAATTGCTATAGCATCAAAAGCAATGGAGTTACCATATCGGTTTTGTATCGAAACCCTTATAAGAATCGATCGTACTTCGATCTCCGCGCGGGACCCACTTTCGCAACGAAATTAAAAATCTCTCGACTGGGAATATTTTTCTCACCGGTTGTGAGTCTCTGTCGAATTTCCTTAAGCAGAAAAAGCATCCGGGCAAGTACATACGTCTATGTAAATCTGTGATGTGGCGAAACACACGTGTTTATAAATACTCGATGGAGGCTGTTTGGACCGAAGAAACTGATGATGATTGAGCGAAAGAGAAAAAGATAAGTATAAAAACGCGGGGAGAATGAGGGAAGAGATAAAAGAAAAAAAAAAAGAAACACGAGAGTGCGTATCACGCGCGGCGGCACTCGGTCTCTCTCTCCATATAAAGATTGTAAAAAGGTATGTGTGTCTCCTCATTCGTCGTTTACGGACATGATGGTCTCGCACGTCGCGAGAGTTTTATACTTTGGAGCTGTTGCGAGCAGAGCGCACAACTCGATTAATCACTCTGACCAACTCGAGACTCTTTGCTTGCCGGGAAAATACGCAAATTACTCGGCGCTTAAAAACAAGAAAAAAGCAAAACTTTGCACTGCATTTTTTTTTTACTCGACCATTTTTATAGCTTTCGTCACATTTGCCAGCAACGTCGAAGGTTATAATTCATTAATCGACGCGTATTCACCTACTTCTTCTGATATCAAACCAACCTGATGGCAAAAGAGATAAATAAATGAAAGAAAACATGGCCATGATCGCGTGTCTTGGCTCCCGTGAGTCACTCGACCTCCGACAGCGGACGACATCGATCCTCCGAGATCCTCGATCGAGGTCTCGATTTCCTTATAAGTGATCCGAGACACGAATCGCCAAGATATACACGCATCATTCCTACACACGCATAAATTCATTTATTTTCTTATTTATACACGATGATATTTACTTTATATGTTTCTGCATGTCCAATACTAATACGTGAACGCGTGAGCACATACATATGGACTGGGATCGATTAAAGGTCGCGACTGAATGGCTCGTTCGCTGCATCACAGATGCACTTGGATTTTTTCCAGAAATCCATGCGTTTCGAACCATCTACGTCGAAAGATTCTTAATCACATTTTCTACGTCATTAATTTTTGAATATCGATCACGAATTTTCGTGTAAAAACGAGCAATTACGGATTTTCAGAGTTTTTCCAGTAAATATCAGCGATTTTACTGTTTTTATGACATTGCAAGCTTGATTGAGTGTAAATGAGTAAATTTTAGTGATTCGCGCGTCACGTGCTTTTGCCTGCTCGCAGTTAAATATTGTTCGTGCGCACTTAATATGCCTGTGTGTGTGTATAAAATGTCTGAAAAGAGACACGTGTTTGGCTTATATTGGCAGACACATCGGTGTAATTGTGCACCTCTCTCGAGTACGGGATGACCCACTTAGCAAGGTCGCCGGGCAGGCAGACGCAAGAAGTTTGCAATGCTCTCTTTCGTCCCGACCAAATCAGCCGCGGCACTCTCTCGTTTCTCATCTCGCTCTCGTAATTCGCTTCACAAAAAAGCAGACAGACATATACACGAGCCGCGAGGCAAGCAGCCTGAAAATGTATTTATCATCATCGGATCTCGAACGGCCTGCTCTCGCGACTGTTGGATCGGTCTCGATCGAATTTCTCGATCTCATTAAAATTTACGTCCTGGTTGAAATTGATGAGAATTTTTTATTCGCACGAGTCATCCGGACTGTCCATAACAACAACAAAAAAGAATCCATTGAAATTATATTTAATTAGCTCCGGCAAAAACTTGACCCAGAATAACTTTCGCGTTTATTCGAATCACGTATGGCGAATTTACCATCCAACCCCATAAGCCAAGGAGACGAATGTAGGCTGAAATAAAATTGAAACGATCTTTCGAAACGTTTCTTAAAAACCTGATTTTCATGAAATCTACCACGAAAAACATTTTCTACGGACATCAGAAAGCAGAAAAAGTTGTATACAGACGTCCAACATTCTGAATTCAGTTGCTCAACTCCGCGAACTGCGCAGTCAGTGTCGCACGAAGGCAGTAAAAAAAAAAGCGAGTAACTCGTATGTGAGCCAAACGCAGCACAATAATAACGCTGTTGTCTCATAGAATAATTGCTCACGGGCTGCAAACACTGCACACATTGCATCGTGTGTCAAAACTAAAAAAAAACGTACCATAATGACAATAATAATAGAAAATATAATAAGCTCGTACAAATTTGTACAATTTTACGACACTTACGAGAAAAAAACGGGGACCACTCGAAAGCAAAGGGGCTGCTGGTAATCTCGCGAGACGAATTGCGACATCGACATTCTCCCTCGATATATAATAAAACAAACAGTACTTGAATGACTCCCATAGAGCCGCACGACAACGAGAGACGAGAAGTGAAAGATATTGCGAAATTCAAACGATCGGCCACCATCCTGGCACATGTCGCACATATTTATCGTATATATGTATTTATATGAAGCATGGACTGCTGCAACGATAGGCACACACAACGGCGATCTGGAACGCGCGAGAGGGCAAGGTGCTTATACGTATAGAAACTATAGGAGCATAATAAAATAAAGGTTGAGCGATACGAGCCACTTGGCTCAATCGTCTATCATAGAATATTGCCAGTTTTTCATAATACATTACGATCGAAACACAATGCTGACGTTTCGAGCCGCGAGACAATCGCCCGTGTTGTCGGATTCATTCGGAGCAGATTTAATTTAGTGTTATGATGCAATAGTCACGCGGTAATAATAAAAATTTGAGTTAGAAAAAAAATAATAATTGAGGAATGAGATTAACAATTGTGACAGCAGTTTTAAAAATTTAATGAAACTTTTCAAATTATTTTTATGACACGCAACGCTGGAGTCCATCGAAAATTTTTTTTTCTATTCATTTTTCGTTCAATTTAAAAAATCATTACGATTTTCGAACCAATTTTGTGTTTGGATGCTAAAAAAGAAAATTTCGTTGCATTCCAACGATGGAAACCTCAAAATGGTTTATTTTTATGATTCTCGAACAAACTGTTCGTTAAAATTTCGTTGATTGTCGTTTACAAATTAAAGAACGAAGGTCGCTCCTTATGCGCGTATCGTTAACGTTTAAATGCGGCAAGAGCTCGTGATATTTTGAAGCACGTGCGAAACGTGCTTTTCACGGTTTATTGCAATGTTTAACTGAGATTATGTTCACGAGTTACATCAGTAATTATAAATGACTGCGAGGAAACGTGTCCGTTCGTACATAATATTTGTACAATTAACATTTTTAGACCGTGTCTCGCTGCTACACACGCTTTATTCACTCGCCGAACATTTTCTATGCCTATATGTATGTGTGCGCAATTTCCGTTCTCTCGAGCTCGTACAGCAGCCAGCAACGAGACAACGAGAGATGGAAGGTCGACTCGGCGAGTCCGAGGCTCTGTCATACAATACACATTATGTAAAAGTTGAATTCTTTCACGCCTTCACTAATTGACGATCCGAGACTTACTCATTGATTACATAGGAAACGGAATCTTTATTCTTGTCATCCTTTGACGCTAATTCACTAAATTCCAAACTCGAATGTACAGAAAAGCAAAACCCGCGGGGCGATAATAATAATAAATGAGAAAAACAACTTCACGAAACTACAAAAGTTCTCAATTATTGTAATTTTTATAATCATGCGCAGAAATTGTCGGTCGTCCATCAATTTACTTTTATTTCAATTTTCCAATTGTGCAGAGTTGGAAATTCGAAATTTACAGACGATTTCATTGAAGGTAGAAATTTAATTCACTTTCTTCGGACCATGGAGAACGTTTTTCTTCATTTCATAATTGACTCGATCTCGATTATTTATAGAACGTAATGACCGACTGGCAACACCTGCCAAAATCATTGGAATGTGAGTTCCGCGAAGTCTGCTCGTGCAAATCGCTCGAGGCGCCATATATCTCGATGTACACTTGTACACATTGTACGTGGCTTTTCCCTCTCGTTGCAGCAGGATGCAAGTGCCTTTTATATTCCCTCACGCATACTCAAAGCATCGCACGAGTCCGCGGCGACTGACCGAGAACTGGGTCTCTCTGCATGCTCTCTGTCTTTTTCTCATCGACTCTCACTTTTCATTTCCTTCGGTCTCGGGTTAATACACACCCGCCGCAGGGACTGTGTGCAGCTTCTCTCTCGAAACTCGTGCCTTCGTCTCTCCTCAAACGTGAATTGGGCAATGGGCAAAAAGCATGAAAATTTCATTTTTACGCAATCCCCTTACAAACAAAAAACCTTTTGCTGCGATCTGGAATAATGATAACGTCTGGAAAACATGCGTAAACATCTCCCCCCCCCTTTTTTATCATCCTGCTGCTTATTAAATTGATCATATCATGCGATCGTAGAAATTTCGTTCAACCAACTTAGTTTTCATTTGCGAGTTCAAAAGACTCGTGTAACAAAAGTTTAATTTCATTAAATACTCTTTTGCGGTATTGCAAAAATGAAAAATATCGAAATTTTCGTCTGAAAATTCAATTTTGTCAAAAAACGTCGATATTTTGTTGAATACAGCGAACTAAATATTTTGGGATGATTTCAAA
Source organism: Diadegma fenestrale (assembly GCA_037043255.1). NCBI lineage: Eukaryota > Metazoa > Arthropoda > Insecta > Hymenoptera > Ichneumonidae > Diadegma > Diadegma fenestrale. Next base: position 3,983,349 of record CM073316.1, read on the forward strand.
ATTTTCGTTATTTCGACAATATTTTTCATTGTAACGGAACTGTTAGCAAAATTTACGATTGGAATGACAAAGATTTACGTTCCGAAAAGATTTTCCAGAATGTTTTTTGCTGGAATGATAAAATTTTCGTGATTTTTCGAAAAAACGTTTAGTTTAACGTATCCAACAAAATATCGATCTCTTTCAACAAAATTTTCTTTTCAGTGTATGAATTTCGGTCGAAAACCACGAGACATCGAATTTTGATTTAAACACCTTAGAAAATTTTCTTTTCCTTGCATTCGTTTTTGAAATGAGTTAAAAATCGTTTTTTTTTCTCCAGTAGCAAGACTTTTCACGCTTTATTTTCCACGAGTCTTACGTAATTATGCAAAGTCTCGTATTGGAAATATTAATGTCAAAATGGAAAATGTATTAACCGCGAGGCTTCGAACGCTCTTTTGTTGGTAGAAAAAATGGAAGAGAAGAAAAAAAATAGTGGAACACTCGGTTACGTGTACGTTGGATATTACAAAGCGCGTGGAAGACTTCTGACAACCATTGATTTCATTCTTTAAGCACGAGAATAGTGTCCGCGATGAATTTATGACAGAACACAACGACGACGATACGCACAAGCGTGATATAGAAAATCTGTATTATTATATATGTTGGCATACTCCTCCAGAGACGCCCGGAGCTCTGTAGTGTGGATAACTCGTTTCATTCGTTCGCGCCACGCAATGCATCGGTACGAGCATTGGTCAAACCTAGAATTGCGTATTTGTACGTGCGAACGCACTTGAATGAAAAATTTTATTCTAGGCGTGGCAAAATTAGCCGCAGGAATGTTTTTTTGTCAACTGGAAGGTGAAAAAATAAAAATGCGAGTAGAAAATCATTGAAAGAATGCCATAAAAATATTTCACGATCTTTCGTAATAATTTTTCTTACACATTCATCAATACAGTCAAGAAATAACGCGAATCCAATCCTACGACAGGATTTTCTTTTCGAAATACAACTCTGAATAATTATCAGAAAAAACGTCGTTCGTTATTCTGCCAACGAAACAGATGAATGGTAATGAGGATTTTTAATGCAAAGTTGTACGGCCAATTGCTCGTAAAATGCATGCAATATATTTTTCGTAATTGTTGCTAAGGTTTCTCAAGAATTAACAGAGACGATCCCACTTTGTATATAAGCAACGAAACTTTGTGTGTGTACCGACGATTTTTTCTCTCATTGATCGTGGGTAACCAGTCAAGTTGAGTAACCAGGACTGGCCAGCTACGTCGACACGATTATACTTCCGTGCTTATATAATAATATGTAATAAGTACTCTCGAAGCGACGGGAAGACATGCACCGAGTTATAAAAACGAAGGTGCGTGCATCGCGAGTATTACATTTTATACGTACGCTCTTTTTCGTCCAGACTCGAAACCCCATAGTTACATTCACGTGCTCGTACGGAATGAAGAAATAGAAGCTGCGAATCGCATTTTTTTTTAGGCCGATCGCGAAATGTTTGTGCGAAGGGAAAAATCGATGCAGAGAAAATTCTCGCGCATGAATCTTCCCACTCGATTCGATCCAGAACTTACACAAGCGGCTGTTTAATGATTTTTAACGAGGTCAGCCTAATGAACCGTTGGCGTCACGGATTCCGCTGCATGAGAGAATTCGGTCAGAAAAAATGTACATAAAGACGAGATTTACAAACGAAGCTAAAAAAACTGACAGTTTTCCGACAGGAATTTTGTCATATTTTTATTCGCACACTGAACAGAAAATTTTGTTGAAAAATCACGAAAATTTTGTCATTCCAGCAAAAAACATTCTGGAAAATCTTTTAGGAAAGTAAATTTTTGTCATTCCAATCGTAAATTTTGCTGACAGTTCCGTTACAATGAAAAATATTGACAAAATAACGAACATTTTGAAATCATCCCAAAATATTTAGTTGGCTGTATTCAACAAAATATCGACGTTTTTTGACAAAATTGAATTTTCAGTGCATTCGTTGAGCCCTCGTGTGTTTCGGAAGTGAGAAAAATATGGTGGCGTTTACCGAAAATGGAAACTTCGTCAACGCGGCGCTTTGCTCGAGTAAAAACTTTTTGAAACTCATCTTATTAGATCGGTCGTTTCAACCATAACAATTTTTCATGTCGACATGGTTCTCGCCTTTTACTCACAGGACGATACTTAGATTCAATCGCTCTATTCATTCCGGCACATTGGCGTAAAAGCCGCTCATCGTCTCGCGGTAAATGCTATAATTCCGCGAGTGATTAGCGACGTCGCCTCAGGTGAAAACATATTCACGAGAGAGCGCGGAGCTCTCGTGTCCGTGAGATGCGGAGACTGAATGAACGCGTCGAGCGTACTTCTAACTGGTTGATGGTCGTTGATATGCCTCGCTTTTCCTCTGCTCCCATCAACGCGTTTAGAAATAACAGGCTCGACTATTTTGTAAGATGCAAATTTCTCATAAGCACAGAACGACGTTTCCTTGACGTTGAGCCAAAAGCGAACAAAAAGAAAACGGAAAATTGGCCCGAAGTGTATGAATTCCTCAAGAAAGTTGCACTCGCTCATGAATAAAACAGGCGGAAATGATTTTTCAATAATTTATTCAATACAGACGTGAATAATGCTCGATTTTTTGGCCTTCACTTGGAAACGAAAAAAAAAGTGATCGCGTCATGATATTACGTGCGCGGATTCGCGAGACAATAAAGATCCACGAGATAAAAAAATTCTTCGGCTCGAGAGAATATCCGGATGAAAAGACTTGCAGAGAGAAAAGAAGAAGCGAGAAAAGAGAGAAGATGAATATGAAAAGAGGCCGAAGAGGACGAGCGGAAAGGCGTTCGCAGACACTCGATTCAAACACGCGGTAAGACGGCTCTCACTTTCACGTAGTTGCCGTGACCGAGATAAAGATGGTGGCGAATTACCGCCAACATCAAGTTGAACCACTGACTCAATGTACATACTCGTACGTATACGTATTTTTAAGTATGGCCAAAAGTGTGTACACAGCGATGAGGAATATCGAAATAGCCAGTTGTATGCGGCTCGCTGACCGGTATCCCCGGAACCATATATGGAAAGACCTTCCACGTGCATATGTATGTATTTGGGTTATATACAAGGGATTCAAAGTCAAACAAACCAAACCGCGCATTTCAGTTCCTTCGTCTTAATAAAATAAAAATAAAATAACTGCGCCAACCCACTACAAAACGCAATTTTGTCATTCCACACGTGTCGATCCAGTTTCACGTTAAACCATGAGCAACAAAAAAATTTACGTAGCTCTCCATGATTTTTTCAATGATCTTGAAGTTTCCATCGTTGGAATGCAACGAAATTCTGTTATTTCTTCAGCACAGCCAATAATTATTATTGAACATTTGGTCCGGCCAATATCACGATTTTCTCTTGCGACCAAAAAACTCAATCGACTCGAAAAATCGCCACGATTTTCAAAATTCAATGAATAATCAATAGAAAAAATGGTTTTCGTTGAATTTCAACGTTGCAAACTTCAGAGTCATTTGTTCTCATCTACATGATTAATCGACAATTATAGAAAAGTAAGGCAACGACGTGATTTTCATAATAAAATCAGTAATCCATTGATGATAGAAAAGGGAAAAATGATGAAATGAAATACGCGATCGTGAGTATTCATTTTGATGATGACTCTGAAGTTTGCATCGTTGGAATGCAACGAAATTCATTTATATCTTTGACAAAAATAATTATCCAAATGCAGAATGTAATTACGATAATAAAATGAGCCATTTTCGCCATTCGAAAAATTCGAATGACATTGAAAATTGAACGAATCGTCAATAAAATGAAATATTTTTCGATGCATTCCAACGTTGCAAACTTCAGCATGATTTTTGATGAAAATAGCGTCAAAATTTGAACTATAGGATTTGCGAAATGTGGCGCGATTAATTGGACGTTGGATTGGTAAATTGGAATCGAAACGCCTCGTGGAAGATTGAGTGCGCGGTATAAAGTCAGGGTAAAGAGGATCGAGTACGTACGTCCATGTGTACAGCAACATTTTCCATATCTCTGTGTCTTTCGTTCACAAAGACAGAGGAAAGTCTATCTATGAGCGTGGAGTATACATAGACATGAGTAGATAAAATGTTTCTATACAGAGAGGTAGCCGTCTCGCGTGTCGACGCTCCCGAAAGGATCTATAGATCAGTCCTTTAATTACCGGTCTGTAGTTGAGAGGAGAGCGCCGCGCGGCGAGTTCGATTCGATCGCATGTTGCACAAACTCTTTTTCCTTCTCTGTCTTGCGTGTGCGATCGGCGGCTTTGACCATAATCCACCCATATATCCACACATAGCCAATGGTCCAGTAACACGAACTTATCTCTGAGTGTGTACAAACAGCGACGTACATACGAAGCTGCAAGTGTGATTGCGAGTGCGTTCGCACGAATACAACGTTACAGAGGTAACAACATTTACCCGGCTCGTTTCGCAGCTCGCAAACCACCAGGAGAGAATAACTCACCTTGGGTTCTCTTGGCCAGAGCCTTTTGCTTCACCCCTGGGACCTTAGCCCTCCTGCCTCTGTGCATATGACGCATTATATCTGCTTACGCGCGGGAGGTAAATCCCCAGTCTCGCGATGTCCCTCGTTCAAATCTCCGAGAGTATTCTCGAAGTCTTTCCTATGCTCCTGCTGTCGCAACTGAGTCTTTCGTCTTATTGCGATGTATGACGACGTGTCAAAAAGAACAAGCGCGTATTATACGTCGAAATATTCGCTAATCGCTTTCGAGTCTATAGTCACTGCGTGGAAAATGCGCAAAGAGAGCAGAGACGGGACGAAAGAGTCACCTTACAACGTGTTTGTACCTCGAGGGCTTAACACACGTTGGCTCCAAGTGTACCGAGAGCAAAAGTTAGATCTCAGCGATATAGGATTATGTTGTAGATATATTACGTAGCTCGTCTATATATTTATGAAAGGGTGTTTCAAGCGTATTTATAAATTCTTGTACGAGTGTAAGTTTGCAGAGAACACGTGCACGTTTGCTGGATTGCGAATCGTCGTAGGTAGCTGAGTAATAGAGACTCTCTGCATTTGTAGCTTGCATTCGATGTGTTTCGTAACTCGACGTATTTATTTATAGACGCAATTTTACATGGGTGTGCGTTTATATTCGACACAAAAGTGTGTACGAGTGTATTGCAACGAATGCGTTTTGCACTGCAGGTACTTGCAACGAGGCGTGGCTCTCGCTCGATTTCCTCCTCTTTTCGCCTTCGCTCCTGGTCTCTCTGTCTTTCGTTTTCTCGTGCTCCGAATCGCTGTTGAAAATACAACTATTTTTCTAACGGTTTGGCCTGATTGTACGCACCGTTTGTTCCTCTGATTGTTCCACCTCGATTCTTTATTCTTTTGTATTACTCGGTTGCTCTCTTCCAAGTATATTTATATGGTGCAAGCGTAGTTTTTCGACATACTGCACGCAGTGAGCTCGATTGCTCAGTCGTCAACGAATTTAAGCAGGTTCTAGGCTTTAGCGCGATCGCATCGAGTTCTTTTGTTCTCTGAGGTTCGATTTATAAATCCAAGGATTATAATTAAATTACGCAGTGACTCGATAAAGTGCCTGAGGGGCCTGGAGGAAAGGAGAGGGAGAGACTGAGCATATTCGTGGCAGGTTTCACATGCTGCCATATTTATATTCATACATATGTTTATTATGTGGATACCCGAGGGTAAAAGGGGTTGCTGCTCCGGTATTACCGATACACGTTTGTAAACATGGCCCTCGACGAGCAAACGACACGGTGGTCTCCCACAGCCTGGAGAATCAAATATATATTGTATATCGGTATAGAGAGGCTGCTGAGAGAAAAAGAGACGGAGATGACTGTGAGCCCTGGAGGTAGAAATCGAAAGTGGATTCTTAAGATTCACCATACGAGGCTAAGGATATTTGCTGCTGTTGGGTGTGTATTCTTTCTCTCTTACACGCACGCACACACGCTGTAAACTCTGGTTGGCCAGCGCTCTTGGACCCGCTCGGACCATATATGGATCCCGTTGATCCGCGGATCTATCTCTCCCTCGACCCGTACCTACGAATACATACGCTCGAATGCTCCAATGCGGCGAGTTTTCCTCGCGCACCGCGCGCGTTCCTTTCGCGTTATTTTTCGTAATTTTCTATTTATTTTTTGTCTTTGCACAGTTTCATTCCTTTTTATTCGATTTTAGTTCATTCGGCGCCATGTAAAATTCATTTTTCTTCCGTGTTCAGATTTTTCTCCACCGAGTGAAATCGCGCATTCATAATTAGGACTAATGGCATACACAACAAAGTAGCATGGAAGGGTTGCCCCGCCACTATATTGGCTAACGCTGCGGTGGTAAAGGCCACACAAGAATTTATCCAGGAACGAATTTTCATTTTTAACTTCTTTTCCACTCGTAGCTCAGATTAATCTCTCTCGGTCTCTCCTTGTCTGACGCAGACTCTCGCGCATGCATTTACTCTCGATCCCCGCCTGCCGGAGCCATCCCATGAATGCACTTTGTGCCGCTTGGCGAAAATTCCACGGACGTTAATTTAATTTAAAAAAAAGATGGTTTTTTGTTGTTTGGTTTAGTTTTCTCTTGAATCTTGCTTATTTTTTTGTATTCTGCATCTTTTTGTTATTTGTTACCGCGCGGTCGCTGCACCAAAGAGCGCGAACCACGTGCATTCTCCGAGCCTTCTTCTCCGTATTTGCTGGGCTTCGTCCTCAATGAAAAATCTCGAGGAGTGTGTCCCTATCGACTAGCCTGTCACATGGGCCATTACTAGCGACCGCAGTAAAGCAGCCAGCACACCCGAGCCAACGGGGCCCTCTTCCCTCGTATATTTTATATATATCTATCCACGTACATTGCTATTGCATACTATACTATAATCCAGGCTTCCCTGTTCTCTCGCCAACGTTGTAAATTCCGATGTAACGAAACTATCTATCTGGCGTGGCAGAGCGTGCGATCGTATACATACCAGTGTACCTGCGTGTGTGTATTATTCACCATGGATTAGCAAAGTTCAATAATTGAACGAAAACCTATCCCTGCATCTCGTTCTTTATTGGAAATTCCTGTGCTGCGTATAATTAAAACTTGATGAAAAACAATATGCGCGATTAGATCGATTGGGAGGCGTACGAGCAGCTCGCGAATCGTTTTCTCAAACTGTTTTCATTTTTTTTTAAATTACATGCGCGTTTTCGTATTTTTTCCTTGAGAAATTGACAAATTTGTTGGGGCATCGTCTCTGCATGTATGACTCAAAGTTCGATTTCTATTTCGTTGATAGTCTTGCGCTTTGCAGTACGAGAACAGTGGGAAGCGAACGAGAGGGAGAAATAAGCGTGAGCTGAATCGAAGATCAGCTTGTGTGCTGGCCACTGTTGGCTGCACGTGAGCGTGGTCTCAGTTTTCACACGGTATAAATTCGCGGTAAACAAAACGGAACCGCGAGTCTATCAGAGCGCACAATAGAATGTACACGCGGATCCAGAAGATCGAGCACACGGAGAGAATTTTACATCAAAATTCACTATGATATTATAGTTCCCGGGTACCAAGTCGTCCCTCTGAGGAATTTTACCAAAAACATAGTAAAAGAATGTCACAATTTCCGCGATTTCGATAGAAAAAGAATGAAAAATTTCTATATGTTTTTGATCAAATTTCTCAGAGGGACAGACTTGGTACCCGGTAAATTTTTGTTTTATTTATTTTTAATTGATTTTAAATTTTCTTTAAATTTTATTAATTAATTATTAAATTATTATGATTTATTGGTATAATGATTATTATTTATTATTATTACCAATAATAATTAAAACTCACTAATTAATAATTATAATATTAATTGATTAAATTACTAAACGTGGTAAATTTTTGTGAAATATTCGCTCCGTGTTCATTTTCCTGCGTGATTGTGAAGAAAAACGACTGGAAATTTATAATTATCCCTCCGAGAAATTTGAGCAAAGACATAGTAAATTTTATCTGAAAAAGGACGAAAAATGGCATAATTTCCGCGATTTCGATAGAGAATGAATGAAAAATTACTTTGTTTTTGGTAAAATTTCTCAGAGGGACGACTTGGTACCAGGGAACTATAATAACATAGCAAATTTTCAGATTTCTTTCGCGATGCACACGCGTATTGCGTGCGAGATCGTGTTCATCTAATTTTTTTCTCATACGGAGCCCTTAATTCCTCAATTCGTTGGAAAAGTGCGGGAGAAATAGGGAAAAAGAGGAGCAAGCGATGGGAGCACGAGATCAATGAAATATGAATGATCCTGTAGATATAAGTTGGGAGCGAAGCTTCACCTGCGCGGAAAACCGCGTTGGGATCGGGTAGTATCTTACGTTTCTTCGTAACCGGTGAGCGCCACCACATATCCACCACCTACCTGTTTGGCTGCTGTGGCTGCCGGTTGATACTGTAGCTCTCTATATGGGGAAGGCACGACCTGGTACACAAACATACGTTCGCCCGGGGCTTCACGACACAACAATGCCCGAGGTGTGCAAGACACACGGCCGTCCACGCGAACACCTACGGTCGTATATACACACATTTTCCCGGAGTGTCTTTCTGTCTCCGTTTCTTACATTGAAGAAAGTCCGTGCACACAATTGACTCTGGAAAGAGTCGCGACACGTTTCGCGTGTGTGTAGAGTTGCGTTTATGCTTGCCCGTTACAAAAACGTAACCGATATCTTGGCGGGATCTTCTCTCATATAAAGACGATAATATATATCGATGGAGCAACGTAGAGAGGCTGTAAAATCTATTCTTACGGAAGAGTCGTAAGGGCCTTTTGATAATAAGCGATCGTTATGTGTAGAGAGACGGTCGCGCAACATCTTCGTACGTGTATATGTATCGTATATGCAGTGTCCAAGGGTCGAGTCTCGCGACGGGAATTGCTTTATTTAATAACAACGAGATCCTCGTGTGGACTCACGAGAATCGAGGCACCGGGAGACGGCGAGAGACCAAAAGCAGAGAGAGGGTAGCAATAAAATTGCTCCGCGGCGGTGTGTATCTTGGCTGAGCCAGTAGGGATGAAATATACATATAGAAACATAAAGTAAGTCGAGACTCCCGCTTTATAAGTGTCGTGTGTCTTTTCTCGAGGCTCGGTAAAACAGATACACACACACATAACCTTTCTCCTGGAAATTTGCCCTCTCGATCGCGTGTAGTAATAATATTATATGAGCTATAAGGTCATACATGTAACGAGTCTCAGATTTAAACTCTTGTCTTGGTGTTTTAAGTCCGAGAAGTGAATGAAAAAGCTGTGGGCAAGGAAATGCGGGCGCACGGAGAGACATGCACAAATGCCCAACGAAATATAACAAAATATTGTCGAGTAAATCGATTTTTTATTCTTCCGTCTTGCAATTGGCGAAATATCCAAATTACGTTGGTTCGAATCGCGAATTTCTATCATATCAGCTCCGAGAAATCTTTCCCACGCGCGTGCAGAACTTTTCTACATACAGGTAGACGGAGCAGTGCATTAAAGATAGGCAGCAACAACCTGCTGCTCTGTCGACTCTCGTATATTTCTAGACGCAAAATAAAGTTATATCAAATATACATATATATGCGTTTGTATACACAAAAGCGTGGGCGTCTGGGAAAACGCAGATTGTCAGGTAAATACCCGCGCCTGCTCCTTTTGCCAGTCGATCTATCCCAGTCCTATATATATTATTACAATTATCATTGTTATTATGCCCAAGTAAACGTGCAATTATATATCGGTGTATAGTCGGCTCGTGTATATAGTTGTGGTAGTCGTTGTTGTTCGGTATTTGACCCAGTGAACTCACGGGAGCACGCGAAATACGTGCGAAGCTCTCCGAGACAATGAGATAGCCGAGGCCCAGTCCAATCTCTTATAATAAATCACGTGTATGTTCGCGTACATATCGCTTTATGGCTATTATAGTCAAGATATCGACAGTCTTGCCACGTATATAAGTTAATAGTACCAACACGCTCTTATCTTCGCGGCTTATGTATTGTATATACAACGCATGTGTGTGCCTGTGTCTATTTATCTATGTATACACTCCAGTGAATAACTTGTCAGTGGGTTCACACGTGTGAACAGGTGGCTGATGCTCGTACCGTTTACTTATCAATGGGAATCGATCAAACACATTCTAGACGTGCCTCTAACGAGTTCTACGCCGCATTTGCACGATTGACATTATACATTTGCCAGGCTAACCGAACCTGCAAACTCTTGCGACTTTATATCGCTTTATTATATTTTGTTTATAATACCGCCATGTAAATATTGAATTAATCGTATACACGCGCTTCAATCTAGCAATAAAGTGCTCTCTGGAGCTCTCCACCAGGATTCTGAGCTATCGATCGAGATGCTTTTAAGGAGGTTCCGTTAGTAACGAAATATGTTGTTATTTAGGCGGCAAACTTTAATCTCTGTCATAATTTTCAAAGTCGACAGTCACTTGAATTACCATTGGCTTTACGGAAATTTCTCACCCTCATGAAATCAGAAAAATATTAAAAATACTTCGCGATTAGATAAAACGCGTATTAAAATGTCAATTTATAAAAAAAACTCCAAGGGTTCCGAATCAATCAAAAAATAGTGAGGTCAACGAATGTTTGGAGGAGATATTTCCAGTTAAAATCGACAGAATGCTCGGAACATTTCATTTTTTAGGGGTTTCGCAACGGATCGCTTGCTAAACGAAAAGCAGATCGTCATTTTTTTTTGGGGAATCGTGTCTCACTTCATTCGTTATTCCCTGCGCCATAGCGGAACCTCCTTAAGCAAAATCTTCCGTTCCCCGGACAACGAGAATCATGCTGTATTTATTTTCTACCTTGCGGCATTGGAAACTATGGATTTGGAACAAACGGAATTGAATGCGTGGTAGAAAATCGGACGATTTGTACGAAAGTCATTTTTTTTTTATTCCCGTCATACTTGTTCGAGACTCATTACATGTAGAAAGTAAATATATGTGTTTGGCTCGGTAGAGTCTATTAAACATTGTATAGAAACTGAATGCGGAGTATTATTCGGCCTCACCCACAGATTTTACAATATAATTGGATCTCGCAATTGAATAATGGCCAACTTAGATAGAACGATAGACCCATAAACGCCCACACACGCGTATATACGAGGATAGAAAAACAACATGTGTGTGCGGTGAGCAAGGTGCGTCGCGAGTTCTCTTAAAATCTCTCGCTCGTTTGTAACGATTGCATTTTATTTCAGCGAGTGAATTCGCGCAGAGGATTATTTTTCTCGTATTTGTTTCTCTCGTCGCAATTGTACACTGAAATCTAAATCTGAAAGATTTTCTCGATTCAATTAATCGATCATTGATTATAATCTGCTCGCGGGGTCATTCGCTCGCAGGTTCGACAATTAAAATCTAGTATTAGTCGCTCCGCTCTACGCAATATGTAAACTTACATACACATCCGCGTATGTTTATCCATTTATTCGTGTGGCGTAGGAACGAAGTCAAGAGAAATAGGAATGTAACGTTTTATTGGCACGAGGATAATTAATCGTTTGGCGTGCGAGAGTAATTAAGGTAGTGGCTGCGGTTGAGATTGCGAGAATCGGTTGGCAGGACGTTCCGCGAGAGAAGATGGAGCGAACAACCGCGAGAGTTCCTAATGAAACGCGTTCACTCTCTTCGGACTTTGTGTGTACCGTGAGAGTGAATGGCGCGCTGCACAGACACACAAACACAGCGAAGTACACAAACATGTAGGAAGGAGCCCACAATTACGACAATCCAATAAAGGGAGAGAAAGAGATTTACAATGAGGCGATGAAAAAAGCAGAAAAAGATGCAAGTAACGTCAAAGTTGTCTTTTACGTAAGTTGCGGTGTGCAAAGGAAAAGCCTTCTTGTTTCAACTTTTGTTGTGGCAGCAAGAGACAAGTCTTAAATCTCCTTATATCAGTTACAATCCCATATATTTATATATTCCGATTACCCGGTGCGTGTCATAAGGGCGGAATCGAGATTATTCAACCTGCAGAGTGACTCGCTCGTGTGTTCCGCTCGTTGGTTTGTCCGTTTTGCTTGCAAGTGGAAAAGACGTATCGAAACGTGTTGGCTTATAAATTTAAAGCCCTTCCGGCGTTGGAAGCATCAATACATATATATTTTAGCTTCGGTAGGGCTGTGCGCGACAGAAAAAAGAAAGGAGGAATAATGGTTTAATTAAACGCTGCTTAAACGCTTGCTAAAGCTCCGACCGCGTGTGTGTCGCTTTTCTTCCTCAGCTCCCACAGAGCAGGACGACCAGCAGGCCACCTTCCGATTGATTTACAGCGCGTCCAAAGTAGAAATGGCCTGTACTAGTCAGACCTCACTTACAGAACTCTTCGAGAGATACTCCAACTGTCTTTTATACGTATATATACATTTTATATGTATATACAGTATTTGTATCGTTGTTTCTATCGTCGAGTGAGTTTTATGCAAGAACGCATATATATTATCAGTTTTAAAAGCCCCCAGGGTGAAAGAGAGAGAGAAAAGCGTGGCGATAAACCGCGGTGACATTTACTCCACCTCTCGTGCTCGCATATACAGAACTCGATCTGCTCTCGGTCCAATCCCCCGTCCTCGCCGCGATAGTCCTTTGACGATCGTTTTTCCCTTTTTTTTTCTTTCACTTCTCGTTCAACTCTACTTTTTTCTACTTCTACTTTTTATTCTTCCTGTTTTTATCTCCCCACTTTGGAGTCTCGTTTTTTGCTCCTCTCACGTTCGTACCCGAGCAACTACCATTCGTGTGGTCCACCATATCTCAAGGACGTTTGCACAACTCTACCGCGCGCGTTAACTACGAGCGACTGTCGGACTTAGCGAACGCTAAATTTTTTGCTCCACTTTTTATTTCTCGTGCCAGAGTCGCGCCGCAGTTCTCGCGCGGATCGTATATGCATGCGATGAATATTTATGCACTTTTTTTCGCAGACACTCGTAGACTCGTGACAGCAGGAAATCGCGCACATTTTTCAACAAATATTCTCGCATTCCTGATGCGACGATTAAACTTTGAATGTGATTTCTCAGAATCCTCGCGGAGTGACCGAGTGTGTGCAGATTAGAAAAAATTAACCCATTTCTACATTTTATCAAATACGTTTGCAATTAAAATTTTAATGAAATCCGCCACGGGTTAATCGGTAGCTTGGTCCAAAAAAACACCGCGGGTCGATGGAACAAAAGTTTTAACGAGCTCTCCCGATGACAGCAACGCACGAACGCGCGGCTTATTTTTGTCAAGTTTTTTTCGTTTGTTCTCGCGTCGCCTCTACATTTTTCCTTGAGGACGTCAATCCGGGACTTATAAATGCGCACCGCGGTATAAAAGAGGTGGACAGGCATCGGCTGGTTACGTGGGATAAAAAGAGAGTCGTTGCAGCAGATTGGAGAAGATGCGCGCGGCTGTATAAGCGCCTGACGATGTGGATATGGTGTTAAATTAAGTCTTTACCAAGTGATGCGTACAGGGAGCGCGTATGTGTGTAATTCTCATGGATACGTGGTTAGTTGTGTATAAAGAAATGAGGAATATTCATGTGCAAGACGAAGGTGGGAATTATGATGGTTGAAAACATCTTTTTCTCGCTTGAGCCAAACTCTTTCTCCTTTTCTCGCGAAGATTGCAACCTGAGAATAAGAGATGACAAGTTTATTTGCTGCCGCTTAGCACACACGTAGAGTCTTCGAGTGACAAGTGAATCTCGTCGAGAGGACCGAGAAGAGAAGAGATAAAGATTAAGAAAGGCGAAGAGACATAAAAAAAGGTGGAAAAGCAGGGAGGCAGAGAGAGCGAGAGATTGAAAGTGCGAGAACGAGCGTTTCTCGAGAAGTTTAATGTATAATAATAAATACTGAAGGTATTAATTCATTGGTGAACGATAGCGTGGACATTGCCCGATTAATTGCCGCGATTAATAATAATTAATAGGGTTGTCCGGTAGGCGTGGGCAAAACGCACTAGAGCCGTTCGCATTCACGCGCTTTCAAAGCTTCCCTCGACGTTTTCCGTCCCCTTTATTCCTTTTTTTATATCATCCACAATTTTTACCAGTATCTTCGCGAGTCCAGCACACACGCAACGTCACACACTCTGATGTTTCTCCTTCTGCGGACGCAGGTGCACGCGGCTTCACGATAAGTCTGCAGCTTCATTTTGAGACTCTTGATTCACGTGTAACGCAGTCTCGCTCGCACTATTTTCCTTCTTTTTTCTCAGCTCCCGTCTCTTGTATTTCGCTCGACGAGTCTTTCCTCCGAGATTGTGAAAATCGAAGCAAAGGCGTCGTTACGCGGTGTATGAAAACGCACTTCGTTGCTTTGCCCACGCATTGCACTTGTCAGTCGGCCTAAATTCTCGCGCGCGAAGGAGAGAGCGCACGCAGCGCATATAACGTCTAGAGCGAACGAGTTTTTCGATAAATTATGGTGCACCAAGATAAATAGACAGGAGGCCGGGAGATTATCGCCTTAATGATAAACTGCCCAACAAATCGTGACTCACGTTTAATCAGCAGATGCTCACAGACAGTTAAAATCACTCAGAGGCATTTTGAATAACTCTGGCTTCGCCCAGACTCTCGAGTTACTATGTAAAAAGTGTGCGCGTAGCTAGGGAAGAAAACATCAGCACGAAAATAGCCCACAGTCGATTTGCAAAGCGATTATTTGTCACGGACAAGCCTCACGCGACATTTACGTACATTTTTGTTGTCGCTGTTTTCAATTTTTTATTAACCGTAATATGCAACGATTTAACTCTGTCATTTTAAATGTTCTTACTGCGCTCCGCGGAGACTCCCCCCCCCCCCCGCTCCCCAAGGCAATTATTATCGAGTGGTATGGAAATGAGGGAATAACAATTATTTGCGGGATATGCAGCTATACACACCGTCGCAGCCATTCGCTGGGGGGCCTTCTGGACCTCGCCTCTTTACAATCTCTCTCTCTCTCTCTCTCTCTTTTACTCTCGCTCTTAGCCACAGAGTCTCCTCCCGGTGTGCAGAGACTCGCGCCATCACGCGTATAATTTCTCATTATGCAAATGTGCGTATGAGCAACGCGGCGGTCGCACGAGGACGTCCACTCTCTCACACGCGTGTGTGCTGGTCTCTAACGTATGCCTTTTCCGGAACGCGCTCTTCTCGCTCCCTCGCTGCACCAGCACGAGCCAACTCGTCTTCCCAGAGACTGCCCCGACCCCATTATGCGCCTCATCCTTACGCACCCTCCGCACTCGCGTCTTTTCTTCACCCTTTTCCCCGCCCCGCTCATCTCATTCTTCGAAAACATACGAATAATAATCATTATTTTAATATTTGTTTTTGTACGTTTCTCGTTGCAGGTGAGTTTACGACTCCGTCCTAACTAGCCTCCGTCTGCGTTGTCGGAGATATGAGAAGTATAGAGAACGTGAGAAATAATGAAAAGATCGAGTTGTCGTTCCGGTAAGCCCAATTTTTATTTTTCGAACGTTAAAAAACGATTCGAATTGGTTTTTTCATTCTCTTCGTATCGAACAGATTTTATCAACAAATTTTTAATCAACTCTATTTCGTATCAATTACAATGAAATTAATTAATCGTGAGATCAACACCTTCGAGTATTCTCGTCGAACGAAATCATGTTGCAAGCACACACGTGTTAAAACAAAACTGAATATCGTTCGCAAAGTGAGCAAACGAGAGATAAATAACGACTTTACAAGTCGAATTCTCTTTCTTTCTTCCTCCACTGTGTCAACGAGCTCATTCAATTGCTGTATACAAATCGATGCGGGGGCGCGTCGCTAAACCTGTTGGCACATTGCGTAAGACTCCTTCCCTGATCATTATGCAACGACGATTCGCTACTTTTATTGCACCGTTGCGGATACAATGGTTAAAAGGGGCACGTCGCGATACACGGCCGCGTTTCAGTTTTTTTTATTTTAATTGGGAAGAATCGCGACTGAAAATTCGATTTTTTTCCGTCCACGTCAAAAATCCTGCATGTTTTTATCGCTGTTTTGACTTTCACAGTGTCAACGTGTTCCCGCAGCGAGAGTAGACAGATTTGAAATGATATCAGATTCTCTAGTGTCACATCAACGATTGCTTCGGGATTTCTAACGCTTTGTAAGCCTCCGGTGCGTGTATTACGGACTCGTATCCTTCCTCTCATCAAGCACACGATTGAACGAACGAGACAAGCATGATGGTACTCTCGATTTCTCTCTCGTCCTTTATTTTTACCATATTCCCGACCATCACCTTTCCCTATGCTGCGGAGCTTTTTTTCTCGCATTTATATGAGTTTCTGTGGTGCGTACTCATTCCACTGGCATATTATACTCACGCCATCGTTATCAATGATCGTCTTTGCCGCTTGTCGCACGATTTCAACAATGTAACGCTTCGTCCCCCCCTATCCCTTTCCCATGATCCTCGTCCTTGCCTCCTCGTAAATAAATGACACACATGAGAAACAAGATGCTGCGGAGTCGCCATCCTTTATCTCTTTTCCCACTCCTATATGCTCCGTCTCACATAGAAGCGAGATATTGGCTGCATTAACGAGTCCATCGATCGTTCATTCATGGGAAAATCTTGATTCGCTAGTTATCTCGACGATAACATCTTCACGCACGGCCAGTGCGTACATACGTGCGTGTCAATCTGTGCCAAAGAGAGAGACCGAGAGAGACACGAGCTGGAGCGAAAGAGATTAATTTTATGAGACACGATTGGTGATACTTTGTAACCTTTTATTTCCTGCCGTTGCTTTAAATCAGTTTTGCTATAAAAATGTAGTTTTTTTTTAAATATAACACAGTTCTAATGAGGCGGAACATCTATAAAAGTTGAAAAGTATTTATGGCTACAATCAACGAAATATAAATATTCTTCAACGCGTTTTAAATTCTATTAACATAATGGAAATGTTGGCAATCCATGACGCATCGAGATATTAACGAAAAATGTAGCCCAACTGTTTAAAATTTATGGGCACGAGTTTTCATTTTTCTACGAATAAAAAATGACGATAAAAGTTTAAATGATGGAGCAGAGCGTGATTAATTGGACGGATAAAGTTTTATTCGTGCAAATGCGAACTCGAATTCATTAATGATTGTCAAAAATCCTCGAGGCTCTTTCTTTTCTGCTCCGAATTTTTTGTTGTTTTTGCTTCAAGATCATAAATATCGTTGACGACCGTGTAATCTGTAAAGCGTTAAAGTCTCTGTCCCGTGAGCGACTTATTAGGCGAATGAATCGAATGAGGCGCGCGCGCGCGAATGACGAAGACGACGACGACCTCGACGCACCCAAAATAGTGGATTCTTCCCGAGGCGACGTGAACAAGGTCTCTCGTCAGATGTCGCGAAGTATTTCCAACGATTAGTGTCAAGAGTGTGTTCCGAATGAAATTTCGAAGGCGCTACGGTGTAAATGTAAAGCAAAATGGTGCAGTCGAGTTTGACGAAGCGTTAAATGTTTTCGGGTTTCTTGACACGAGGATCAGAATCGAAACGAACCTGACAGGCGCGCGTTCGGTTCTGGCAACCCCGAAAAGCTGATGGAAGCGACGAATACATTAAATTTGATGAGTCCCATAATGACATGAACCGACATGACGATAACTGAATTGCTCTATTCACAAAAGCCCTCAGTTACGCCCTTGTCATTCTGAAATTGCTTCGCGATCACAAACCTCGTATTTATATCCGTTTCGCGATGTAATTCCCGCGCGAGTCGACGCGGAGTGATATCTCGCCTTGAATCGGTCGGCGTCGCGGCTGTGTGAATTCGAAAGTGAAATCGCGCACCTTTACGAGGTCCTTGCGAGATAGACGGACGCTTTTTAATCCTTATTCTCATCCAATGATAATCGGCAGAGCGCGTTAAACCTTCGTGTCATATATTATCGTAAGAAAAGGAAGAAAAAAAAACTTGAAGACGTAAGTCATCGAGTGTGAAACTCATGGAATAGCCCAACTAATTCCTCTTCATTGTTCAGTCCTTCGTGCCGAACGTAAATTATTCCCGAGCACAAAAATGTATCCGGATTATGATGCAATCGAAACAAATCTATATGGTGCCTTAAAATTGCGGTGCATAAAGGGTTTTTTCACATAATTACAAATTCGCGTCCCCAAAATAAACGTTATGACCATCTTATCTGCAAGAAACCTCATGAATCGGAAACTCATTGTCACAGGATCGCGTTTTCTTTATTTTCGATGCGTCGCTCGCAATATGTCGGAAAACACGGAAAAAAAGAAACAGTAAATATCGATGCAACGTTGGAATGCATCGAAAAATATTTAATTTTATTGAAAATTCGTTTACTTTTCAATGTCATCCAAATTTTTCGAGACAATATGCTTTTCGGGTGGCAAAAATCGATCATTTTATCATCGTAATTACATCCTGTAATTGAATCATTATTTTTTTCAAAGACAAAAATGAATTTCGTTGCATTCCAACGATGCAACCTTCAGAGTCATAAATATCGCAGTATAAACTGCTTAAACAACAGCGTACCCACTTTGTTTTACAGTCGAACAGAGAATTTTCCTGTACGAACAGAGATTTTAACAGTTTCACTGGATCGTTTACAGTTCGTTACAGTAAATTCATCAATGTTTCCAGTAAAAGTGTTCAACTGTCAAAATTACATGGGATCACTGATTTTCATACTGTACGCAGCTGCAATAGTCACAGCGTTACAGTAATGACTACAGAGCGATTCATTCAATTTTACGGTGTGGCACGGTATTTTCGCTATTCTTTCCACAGTTGGTGACGTTATCACCAACACACATACACACAAACGTGTGTTTAACAGTGTTGAACTGTTAAAATGAACTTTGGACTACACTGTAATTAGAGCCAATTTGAGCCTTATTTTCCAGTAAATATCGCTTTTCAATCGCTTCGAGTCCAATGCAAACTGTGTACCACTGTATTTCAAACTGTTTCTTTTTTTCCGTGAAGAGAAGGAAAAAGCTGCGTATTTTAGCTCGACGTTAAATGACGAGGGATTTATTGATAGCTATTTGTAAAACTCGTTGCAATATCTTGTGATGCTCTTTAGCATGTATTGCATTACAGTGAAATGTCCTCGTATCGTACATACATGTGTACCTACGCAGGATATTGTTTGGTGCGTATTTATGGGTGTATAAGTGAGATAGCGCGTAGATCGGCAATGCAACGACTGGGGGGATAGTCTTCTCTATTAATTTACAGTTTAATCTCCGCGTCGAATCTGTGTAGAGTATACGGACATGGGACATCGGTCGCGGGTATTGCCGCTCGGTAAAACCGTCGTTGACCATATATTATCGTGCTTAATGTTGCCGCGCACTCGACGACAACGCGACAACGACGCGATCGTAGCAGGAAAGAAAAAGGGAAGCAACAGGTGCTGGCTCTTTGCCGATATACGTGCATATTCACTCGTGGTCCTGCTTTTTTTTCCCTCGCGATCGCCCATCTCTCTCGATCGCTCCCCGCGCGCATCGCTCGTGACTTTTTCCCTTTTCTTTATATTTAATCTTTTTCCTCGTCTTCATACGCGCGGCTTACACATATTACAGTGTCACGATGACCGCAGCGCTGTCGTTAAGCTCCGTCATTCGAGCGTCTCGGGCTTTGAAGCCCCCGCTCGCGATACAGAAAGACCTCGCGGGAAGAAAAATCCAGCGAGTTTGTATCGTCACTCTCGCATCGCAAACGATGCTTTGTGATACGAATTTAAAAATTGATCGAGAGAAAAATAAATCCAGAGAAATTAAAACGAGCCTTGCGATCGTTTTTTCTCTTTTTGATACGAAAATGGCTCGATTTTTCAATTACGAAGCAAATTTTGAAATGGCAATTACCATTTTCCATTAAACTGCAAGGCGCAGCAAGTAAAAAAAAGGATTTTCATATCGTAATTATTTAAGATTCGATCTCTTTTTTTTTTTTACGAAATTATAATAATTGTGTCTCGTTGTACGAGAAAATAATGAGAGGCCAAATTGTTCGAGCACAAAATCAATATTCGCGAGGATAACGATGATTGCATGGATTGCGCGTGTTGGTTGTATATCCGCGTGATAAAGAGCAGCGAAAAGCGGGAATCATAATGAGCTGGAAACCGCAGAAAGGATAAAGAGTCTGCAAAGTGGACAGAATCATTCAGAGCGAGTCCTGTTTACTTTACTCTCCGCGATGCTGGCTCAAATATCTTTCCCTCTCGCTCTCTTCTCCTCTCTCTCTCTCTCATTATAGTTAAGTTTCTCGTTGCGGCTATCGGGAAACTGGAATGCACTTGCAAGGCCGTTACTACTGGAGCGTTACTTATAGCCTGGGTGCACAATCGTTGCTCTCAATCTTTACAACAAACTAATCGTCGAATATACATGTATTAAATTTACAAGATACATAACTATATCGTCCAACCACAATTACTCTCTCGTACATATCGGTGTACTCTCGCGTGATTAACTGCTGGTCGAGGTGATCCCCTCTCCTCTGTTCCCATCTCATTTATTTAATGTGTAAACTACATCGTAGTAACGGAAATAGCGAATAAAACCAAATATTTCGCCCGCCGGTTTCTTCCGTTTCTTTCGCCCGTTATCGCGTCATTACAGGACAAAAAATTTAAGCTGCGTCAAAGCTCCGTTACGTTTCCGCAATACGTACCAACGATATTAATTATTGCTCTAATGATAATGACAATGTGGATATTTCTTACAAAGACCTGTGAGAACCACCGAGCTCACCAGCACTCGATACTTTTATATTCTCACGAGTTCTGACGTCAATTTTTCCGATCACCAGACCGGAAAGATGACGACGAATCCACAGATTCGCTCATCCCTTTCTCACTTCCCAAATTTGTCAAAAAACGTCGTTTTTTTGTTGAATACAGCGAACTAAATATTTTGGGATAATTTAAAAATTTTCGTTATTTCCAGAATATTTTTCATTTGTAACGGAACTGTCAGCAAAATTTACGATTGGAAAGACAAAAATTTACTTTTCGTAGAGTTTTTCTAGAATGTTTTTGGCTGAAATGACAAAATTTTCGGGATTTTTCGAAAAAACATTTAGTTGAACGTATTCAATAAAATATCGATCTTTTTCGACAAAATTTTCTTTTCAGTGCACTTGGGCGACGATGATGAAATTTTTATGGTTTGCCAAAAGCTTTATTTTCCAGGTCATGCACCTTCGTGCTCCAACTCCTTGTCGCACTCATCGCTGTCGCATTCGGATCGACACAAACTGCGATTATTGCATCATCGAACGTATCGATTGGAAAAATATTGTTATATTATTATATCTGTGTGGACGGTTTTTGCAATGAGTCGGAGTCTCGACCTAGTAGCCTCTCGTTTACATGATAATTACAACTTGGCTGCGAACACCCTTTTCAATTTTCAACGTTCATCTTCCCTGCTCTCTCGCCTCTCAGTAGGCTAATATAACTTTTGCAATATCAACGCGTAACTATGTAATTATACAGACATTCGACTTATTGCGCAGATAGAAATATATATGCAGATTCATGCACTGTAACGTGTTTTGCATATATGTTTAGAATTGTTTTGTATTTTGCTCGACGTACAGCCTGCTGCTCACCGTATATGTGTCCACGAGCATCGCGTGTATGAATTTATTAACATGAAACTCGGCCAGGTGCCCTCGCTAAGAGTTTCGCGTGTCCGACATTATTATCTACCGGGCAAATGTTTCGCTTCATAGCGAATATGGGCCGTTCCAAACTCAATTCATTCGACCACAATTCTGCATGCATCTTTCTTGCTAACGTTCCTGATTAGTTAATTCATGGGAAATCCACCGAGATGCATTTCGTTGATTTGCAATCTGGTTGAAAAAAATTCATTCCAATTCCGTTTTTGATTTCGAGGAGCGTCGAAAATTGGTCGAAAATTTGGCTATTGAAAATTGAATAAAAATAAATACTCGTCTCCATTCTTTTGTCAATTTCCTCACGACGCAATACTACGAAAAATTATAAAAATTGGTTGAATTTAATTTTTTTCTTTGCCCTGCGCCTTCGCTCAGCATTTCTTTGGTGAATTCATCAAAATTGTTAAAAAAAATCCCGTCAAATTTGATACTGATGCATATTTATTCTGGAAAATTCTACTGCGCACGTTTTCATGTGACAGCGGAAATGCCTGATCGAATGATATTGAGGCGAATGGCTCGCTGACTGTAAAAACATTACGAGAAACTGTGTTTGTTACATTTGAACCTTCACGGATTTATTCATACATATAGCAGACACATGGAAATGGAATTGCACGAATGCACGTGAAGTTTACGGTGACTGTGAGCGGTGGTTATTAATCTTAATAGCGATCTGGAGGCTGCCAATTATAACAAAGCCTGGTGTCAGTCCTCGAACTTTACTTTTCCTTCACACGTATCACTCACGTGAGAATAATGGAGTTCTGACTGCTGGCGATCGATTCCTCTCGTATTAATTACGAAAATAATTTAAAGAACCGATTTCAACAAAGTTTTGCAACGCGCGGGTCTCGAGAGATCGACGCGAATGAAACGGTGGATTTCGCATGAATTTCAGTTTGAAAATCGTCGTGAGAAATGTTGAAAAATAAAAATAATTAAATGGTCGCGATAATTGCTAATGGGTGTACAAATTGCTGCGAGTTTTGCGCTCCAATATACGAGATAAAAACATGAGTATAAGCTGTTAATTGAAACGAAGCTGGGTGGGAACTTCCAGGAAGCGATGCGAGGTTATAAAATTCATGACGGCGTTGTGCAATCTCTGTGGTAGAAGGAAAAACCATCGCGTGTCGCGACGATTGCTCGAACTCACGAGTAGTGCAAAATAACGTATGAATAAGGAACATTGAATGAGCGAGGGATAGAGAGAGAGAAAAAAAGAGAAATAAACAGGACAGAGAGCACACGCGAGTACACTTTGAGGAATTCGTTACGGGCGATTCGTCGCGGTCTCTTAATTGTCTCTGTCGTAGGCGTCATTGATCACACACAGACTGACAAAATCCTTATGTCACCTCGATCTATCATTACATTTGGACTAAAAAAGTTTCTGTCCATTGGGCAATACGTTCGCTTGTCCATCGCGCGCGTTGTGTGAGGAATAAAAATGTTCGAAGGTCTGTCGCGTAGAGCGTAAAAATCATTGAACAAGATCATTGACGCGAGATATTCCGGCAAGGACGTGACTTCGGGGCCGAACGCGCTCGACCGCGAGAGAGTCCTCCGGAAGTCGCGGTGGTTCAATGAGATAAAAAGAAAATGATCTCATAGCTCGGCGCATCGATCGGAGAAAATTATTGATTGTTTTTTCCATTCCTTTTATTTTTATTCATCGATCAAATTGACCGCAGTGGATGTACTTGAGGGACACTCCAGCAGCAGGTGATGAGGGTCTCTGTCTCTTTTTTTTTCCTTTCTCCATGTCGCTCTTTTGCTCTCTCTCTCGTTCATCATGGCGAGCGGGGGGAAAGCCTGGATGAAATCGAGAGTCCGGATTATCTGGGATAAGTCTCGTCGTGACCGTAACCGTAATAACCGTACCGATTCAACAGGAGCAGCAGCAGGGAACGTTATAGCGCGCGAGAGACCCGCAAAGGAGATTCAATTCGCAATGAACGGAGCCCGCGACCAACGAGCATTTTTTTATGCCCTTTTTTCTTCATGTTACGATACTTTTTATAGCGTCTGCCATAATTGCTAGCAGGCGAACGGATTACCTCTTTCAAACTGCCGACCAATCAGTTTCTGGCAGGCTTTTTTTCAATTCCGTACTGCATAAAAGTAGTGCAAAGCGAATTGACTTTTGTATTTACAATTTCTTCGGGAACGACGTTTTTTTTTTTTTTAATCGAAGTATTTCGAGTTTATTTGTTTTAAGGGAAATCTGAATTTCTCGAAACTTTGCTACACTGAAAATTCAATTTTGTCAAAAAACGTCGATATTTTGTTGAATACAGCCAACTAAATATTTTGGGATAATTTCAAAATTTTCGTCATTTCGACAATATTTTTCATTTGTAACGGAACTGTCAGCAAAATTTACGATTGGAATGACAAACATTTACTTTTCGTAGAGTTTTTCTAGAATGTTTTTTGCTGAAATGACAAAATTTTCGGGATTTTTCGAAAAAACGTTTAGTTTAACGTATTCAACAAAATATCGATCTTTTTCAACAAAATTTGACACTGAGTTTAGGTTTTTTTTGGTTAAAACGATGCCTGGTGAGTTCAAAAGATTTTGTTATGAATTTGTGTGGCGGTAATGGTCACGTTGGGCGAGTATTGATCGATCTTTTAATCTCGGGAGAATCAACGTGATGTCGAAGTTACGATGGCGTTGATCGGAGAGCAACGTGATGAGAAAATAAAAGTTGTATAGAGAGAGAGAGAGAGAGAGGCTTATAAGAATTTTCTCTACGACAGAATCCCCTCTGCTCGCGATAATGTATGCATCTTGGGTTCTCGTGGCTGTAACAACTATGCGGTGTGAGCAAAAGCAGCTCGAGGGATAAAATCAGCGTCAAGATATATTTTGCTCGTCCAGAGAAATATGCCCGAGGGAATTTGTTCGCTCCCTTTCTCTGTTGGGTATAGATAAAGGAGAAGAAAAAGGGAGGGAGGGAGTGAGAGGAGAGAAAGAAATTGCTCCGGAGTTGTTGAGCACTCGTTCGTGGAACTAAATCGCGTTTAAACAGCTCACAAAGCGGATCGCTTCCGGTACGACGACGACGGGTGTGTAAAGCCCAACTCCTCCTCACTTGTCTTCTCTCCTCTCTTCCTACACACTACTCTACTACTCGCTCATTTATTCTCTCCTCCCCCTCCCTGGGTTGCTCGAGACTCGCTGTCTTTTCTCTCGGTGCGCCTGCTGTGATCACCCCATAATTCTCCGCTCGTCTCAAGACGCCACAGTAAAAAACAAACCAGTTGAAAAAGAAATCGGGCGTGATGCGCCGCGCGCACGGCCCGAATCAGGCCCCGGGTCTCAAGCGAGATAGTTTATTATAGGTGTGCAACGAGAGACGCGACCAGCTTCGATCGAGGCTGCATCCTTCGGTGCATCATCTTTTTCGCCATACACTCCTTTCCATCTATTGTAGACCGTGAATGTACATTCACGTGTACACTACGCGTTTCGTCTGATTTCTTGCTTCCCGACGTTCCAGTCGCTAATTGTTCGATTATTATTTGGTCAGTGACGAATTGACGCGAGCACTCGGTGTTTACAAACGAATAAGCACGGGATGTATAGAAGTGAGGCGCATTGGAAGGTTCTCGTAAAAAAGTATACCGAAACGAGATTAGTAGCTGATGAAAAGATGGAGGTTGCCCGGATGACGTTTTAAGTGCCGATGAAATTGTACGCCGATAAGTGGAGCTTGGATCTCTTTCTGTGTGTAACTCATTTCGAAATAAGTGTAAGTGAGAAAGAGAGTCGGAGGGAGCGAAACTTTCCTCTGGTTTGCCAGGCCATAAGGAACCTCCCAATGGGTTATGCGCTCTTTAGTATTACGTGACTCGTTTGTGAGTGTATGTGCACGCTGCTTCTCATCTCATCTTCCTCTCGATACAGGAACGATAGAAGGTCCCAGCCGCATGAGAACCGATTTGCCATGGGAATTTACCTCCCGCGTATCGCCACTCGATATTATTGCTACATATATCGCTCTCTCCCTCTCTAGCTTTCTTGCGCTTGGTATTCGATACTTATTTCCGATCTTGCTCGGGCTCTCTTTCTACTTAGAATCGACGCTTAATACCGTCGTTTTTTCTCCGAACTGTATAATATCCATGGCAGGGTAAAAGTCTGGACGTATATATTGCGATTTATGGGAGGACCGGACTCGCGCGCGTGCTCCCCGTGATTTATCACCGTATTTTCTCGACTCGTGCGTGAGAGAAATTGAATTTCGAAGCACGAGTATAAATTCGTCATGTTCCTATCATTTATTCGGATAATTGGATAGAAAAAAGAAACAATTGCTTTAAAAAGCACTGCTGCAGGTCGGATGGAGTTGAGGAAAGTTTAGATGAAATTCAGCAAGATTAATGTTGAGTCGCGATGGATGCTGGATTTCTTGAGAGCTCGCAGCAGCAACGGGAAAGCAAACGACGATCCCTGAGATATGTTCTAGAAATAGAGGAAAAAAATGTTGCTTCGTTGCGCAGAGAAAGATCAAACTCACCGACCCTCTTTCCTGCAGCTCCTTCGATACGATATATACATGTACTTTATATATTCTAGCCAAGATAAATACGCGACACACGAGGAGTCCGCTGGACTTGGGCGTCTGCTGCACTTTCTGGATTGGCGACACGATTCCAACACTCTTTCTCACTCTCTCTCCACTCTTCTTTCTCCCCAATCCCTCCTTGTGTTCGCGCGCGGCTAGAAAAGATATAAAGACGCCGCCACCATATGGCCGCAGACGGTGCACCTCGCCGAAGCAGAGAACGTTGCATAATCTGCGAGCTTGTTCAACGAGATCTCTTTTCCTGCTCGTCCATATCGGACCTCCCTGCTATATTTTCCTTTCCTGCCTCGCTGCGAGGCCTCCCCGCGACACACCCGCGTGTCACGCATCTGTCCAAACTTTTCGCTCCCTGTCCTTTATTTCCACCATGAAATTAATCCTCGCTCACCCATCCTTTCATCATTTTTATATACAAACTAACTATATTCCCGAGAGCAGTCGCAATTGCCCGAACACGACTCGAAGGAATTTCAACTATTTTTCGCATAGAGCCATGAGACAGCGAGACCCTTTGCTGTCGATTCTTATCTCTTCTCTGGCGAATATAGAAGCGCCGCCTATAAATAAGACTCCGGCTTAAGGAAAACATGACTCGCTTGTCTCATGAATCCCCCGCAAGATTGCCCTTCGCGTTTCATCTGGGTCACCGATTCCTAAACGGATTTTCCCTGGCAATTCAACAAGTTTTTTTTGAAAACAAAAAAAAATCTCAGCTGCCATGACGTTCCATTTTAGGATCGATTGGGAAAATGCCGCGTTTGCTGCATCAGGCAGATTCGAGGACTCGCCAACTGATTTAGTGGCGCGTGTTTTTTCAACCACTTTGCCTAGACATGTGGGAATATCCATATGACTCCATTTCAGGGTCCTGTGGCAGACCTTGGAGTCGTACCGAGAGCTGCACGGAATGAGGGTAAGGTCGCGCCGATGACCTCTACCTTTTAATTTTTTGCCCAGTTGGTTTTCTTATTATTCGTGTCTGTGTCTGGGCGAGCGTCCTCCAGATTTCCCAATATGGTTGTGCGATGTCCCACTTGTGGAGAAACGTATGGTGCGAGCTTTATCCTTCGGACTTTGCGACCCTACAAGGAAAGACGCGTGTCTGGCGACGAGTTTATTTCACCGTAAGCGATACACATTTGAACTTGAACTTTTGCATCTTTTTACTGTGTTTGCGTTTATTTATTTTTTCAATCATTAAAGGCGCATGGCCTCGAGAGAGAGAGAGAGAGAGAGAGAAAGAGAGTCAAGCAGCATGTCCGTTCGGAAGGATCGAACAAGGCGGTAGGATGAAATAGCTGATAAATTAATCTTTACAACTTTTTGATAGCGCGCAAAGAATCCAAAGGGTTTTATTTCTCGTTTGAAAGCATTAAGGTACAGAGAGGGAGATTGGATCGAATTCTGTGATGATGTTTCCGCGGCTTTATAAACGCTCGAGTGTAAAAACATATTTCCCATGGGGTGTGGGGCTGCTATTGAGAGAGAGAGAGAGAGAGAGAGTTTTGCGTGAGCTTCGAGCTCTGTCCTGGGCGTCTTTGCGCATTCCACGGCTTTGGCTGCCGTGTGCTATGCATAAACGCTCCTCTTGGGGTCTGTTGAACGCTTGAACGCGGTAAGAGCCACGATCGCCAGCGAAAGAGAGACGGAGGAGCTCCCTTCCCAAGAGGAGCAGTAAATTATCACCATAATAACCCCATGGAAGCGGATTGGATTTCTCACACAGTCTTTTCTCTCTGTCTCCCCCTCCCATCTCTATCCATCTCGTCTGTGCTGCTGGTTGAAGCTCTCCATCGTCGTTTGAATCCCTTCGCCCTTGTCTCTGCCCTTCAGAGTCCTTTTCTACGCGTCGCGAATGCAAAGTCCTCATCCAAACCTCTTACACCCGAGCGGAAATTTCAATCCGGCTGACACACGGTCCGGATTGAATTGCCTTATTTCTTAAGTCCGGCCTTGATCAGGCTGCACATCAGGTCCTTAGCACAAATGTAACGCACTTTCGGATCCGGACGGGACTATGCGCCTGATCCCAGCCGTACCCCAGCAGATAGCATTGATTATTTAATTTGTGGTTATTTATAAATTAAATAATCCTTAGTTCTCGGCAACGTAAGATTATCTAGTACGATAATATGACGGAATATTTAAAAAAAAAGCAGATTCATCAATTTATTAGAATATTGGATTTTTTTTGCCGGACGGGGATTCGATCTGCCTACCTACGCCTTTCCTATTTCTTGCCTACATTACTATCCCGGGACGCTAGCCACTACACTACGGAGTAATTGATACTTTGCAAATCTAATTCTGATATAAAAGTTGCAGAAAATACCGGACACGCAAAATGAGTGAAAGTAAAATACCAAATAAATTTGGTTATTCCAAGTGGTTATGTCAAAGACTTGAGATATTATTTATATATAAATATATATATATATAATTTATTATTATATACAAATTATATTTATATACATGCACTCGTATATATATATTTATATTAATATATTTATATATGTACTCATTATTATCAATTTGTTTTCCATATTTATTTATATATAATTTTATTTATTATTATTATCGGCTGGGATCCAGATATGCTTATTTATTGTCTTCTGACCTATCTCGATCCAGTCAGGCATGCATTAGTAGTTCCTGACCCATTCCGGATCCGGGCAAAATAACGCTGCCTTATCAGTCTAAACATAATTTCCCGTCAGGCATGCATTGGTAGTTCCTGATCCGTCCCTGATATGAATGACATAAGGGTAGCCTGATAACCTGCCATGTATCAAAATATGATCAGGTCCAGATCAGGGTGCTATTCGGTTGGCCTGATCAGACGTGCCTTAACGATAGCGGATGAGGACCAGGTACATTATCAGGCCAGCCGGGAAAAATTTCTGCTCGGGCACTACTCCCACGTCCCCTCCCGCCCCTTCTCCCTCGATAAAGCCCGCTATAAAGATACACACATATAATACGAAAGTGTATACATGTATTCGCGTCTCTCTCTGCTTGATTCTCTGGTTCTCTCAGTTGTTGGCCATCACCGCTATGCACCGTTTACGCGATCCTCGGTGTTTACACGCAGCGGCGGTTTTATGGGAATGTTAATGGGTGACATTCCACCCTTTTCCCGAACAGGAGTGCAAGAGCGTAGGGATGAGCACAGCGAGAGGAAGAGAGGGAAAGGGAATGAGAAGGCCTCTCAGGAAGCGCGATAGAGAGAAGAAGCAGAAGAGGAAAAAGAAGCAAGCAAGCAACACGTTCGCTAAGTTGCGTCGGTTATTCGCACGCGCGCTTTCCTCTCGCTACCTCTGATCCTCCGTGGCTCTCTCTCGTCGGCCAACGTTCGGCACGTCATGATTTCTCCCTGAATTTATATTATAACCTTCGTTTTCCCCGCAAACGACCTCCGCGCGCATATAAAACGTCTCGGGACTTGAACGCGCCAAGAGGTGCGGACGTGGGATCAGCGCAGTGAATCGTGGGATTTATCGAGATTCGCGGTGACCATATTCCCCTTTTTGTATGTATATATTGTACACACAGAAAAACCCTCTTTTGCCACCATTTTTTCCATCAAGCTTGTGGCATCAACCGAGTATAAAAAGTATTTTGTTCCCCATGCTTGTCCGACAGAATTCTTTATTCTTGACAACATCCTCGACCTTCGTTTCCTCACTTTCTCCCTGCTCGCATCCTCTTCCTCTCTCTCTCTCTCTCTCTCTTCATCTTTCTCTCTCGATACACATACAGCAAACACCCTGATCAAGGCCGCGAGCTGCTGTGCTCTAAGACTTTAGTAGTTGGATACAAACGCAGTCTCTCTGATCTCTCGGTATCTCGCTCTCTTTTACTGTTGATACGTCAGTTCGTCGAAGCCGAAGAGGCAAGACTGCGAGAGAGAGGGAAAGCAAAAGACTAAGCACCTTCACCCAAGAGTACAGACCGTCTCCGGAGTACATTGCTGACGCGACGGCAGCCGCGCGGACGATAAACTCCAATTACACCTCGTTTCCTCTTCTCTTTCCATTCGTTTGATTCCGCACCTACGAACCAACTGCCCAATGGGGTAAAGGCCCGCCGGTGTGCAAGGATATCACACACTATAATGGTAACAACAGCCGCGCGTTGGATTATCCGAAAAAAAAGCCATTTCCATCAACGCGATGCTTCATCGAACAAAGGGATGAAAAACCATCAAACTTCGCCAAGCA
Source organism: Diadegma fenestrale (assembly GCA_037043255.1). Classification (NCBI taxonomy): domain Eukaryota; kingdom Metazoa; phylum Arthropoda; class Insecta; order Hymenoptera; family Ichneumonidae; genus Diadegma; species Diadegma fenestrale. The sequence continues at coordinate 4,014,006 of CM073316.1, forward strand.
GCCCCATCAAATGCAACCATTACGTGGACACTTTACAGTTAATTAGACTCTTTGTCAATTTTTCTTAAAGGATGCTAATTCCCATTCGGTGGTCGTGACTCAAGGATTCTTAGTAGTTGAAATGGCTTGCGCATGAAGATGACGAAACCGCGCCCATATCCTCGTTTCTTCCGTCGTTGTAATTGCAAAATTCTCAAGTTTTCCTTCTATAACTCTACTATACACCGAACGCACTCGCTTCCTTGCCTTTTTTTCTGGCGGATAGTTCGTTTGTGCTCTCCCGGGCGCCCGCCGGGAGATGAGTTACCACCGCGTGTTGATGGTGATCGCGCGGTCCATCTCTCGTCTATTGCTGCATCTCTCGTGGGCTCAGCTCACTCGCACGGTGGGCTGTTGGCTCACTATACACCGCGATGAAACCAGCTCACTTATAAACGAATATATATATACAGATATAAAGATGGTTTTTGTGTTGAATGCTATGCGGATACATCGGAGGTGAGACTCCTCAAGAGTCTTGACACCTGACGGGACCCACAGGGCCCGCCGAGTCCAGACCCATGAGCGATCCCACAGAAGGGACGAAGAAGGAGCATCACGATAGAGAGAGAGGAAAGAACAGATGGAATCCTGGTGAACCGCATCATAGAAATATCCGCCCGCCCCCGGTGATACTCACGAGTGCAACAACGTGCCGCGAGATACGGGGATGAGCGGATCTCTCAGCAGCAAAGAACACCGGCAATCTCTCTCTCTCTCTGTTCCTCCCTCGATCTCTCATCTCCATTCCTCTCGATCCTCGCTCCCCTTCGTTACATCTATCTCTATAAAGTTTCCATCCACTTTCTGCCATAGAGAGCTTGATTCAGTGATCCCTCTCTTGCGGAGAGTATTCCTCTCGACAGGATTGCGTAGTGTTCCCCAACAATCTGGCAAACTGTCGAGGAAAATCGTTTTCGAGATTACACCCGTCGGTTGTACGAATGTGCAGGATATATAAATATATAGCAATCAAGCAGCTAGTCCAACAGACACCTTAATTATAATTAGTTCGCCACAAGAATATATCTCGTGTCTTTGTGTCTTCTCATCCGTCGGGGAGATACGGAAAGTGTGCTCGCGCAGAGTGAGAATGGAAACTACCGCCGAGCAATAAGATATAATCGGTATTTAACGATACATTTTGAACGCGATTGCAATTTGCTCAGTTTCCTCGGCGAGGCGCAATTTACCGCGCGATCATTACAAGAGCAAACAGTTTGTCTTGACCTACAATATTTTATTACTCCCTGCGCTTATAATGTCTGTTTTATCGCGTATATATATAATGCTCGCAAGGCTCTCCGCACTTGGTTATAATCGCGTATCCAGGCGCGAGGTCGAGCGGAAATTAATCGCAAATCGAAAGTTTCCGTCTCTCGTCGTTGCGAGAAGAGAACGAAAGGACGAGGTGAGAAAGAATTGCAATGAGAGCGGGCAAGGCCTGCTTTGCGATAAGAGCAAACTGCCTGTATATACAAAATCTGCTGCTGTAGAAAAACGTCGCCAGGCAAACTACGCTCATAAAACTGAAGCAAAAAATTCATCGGGGATTCTAATTACCACTCGTTAGACCAATGAATGATGAAAACATTTTTCGCCTCTCTACGGGTTTCTTGTTTCTTGTCGTAACCATCGGGTTTCTCAATATATATACATACATCGATACTTAACGTTGCGCGATCGGTTGTTGTGTAACTTATCCACTTGCCGCAGGCATTTCATAACCAGATCACCCCGGTTTTGCCGATTTTTTCCTCCCGATAAGACAACCGTGCACCAATTTCGCATTCAACCTTTTTTTCCCTTTCCCCTTGTTCCTCGCCTCTCTCCATTCCTCTGGCACATCGTCGTACACGTTTCACTTTTACAATTCCGTCGCTTTCTTTCGCGTCGAAATTCTATAGTCAAAGTCGCCCCGAGCCTGAACGTGAAAACATTTTCCGGAATCGTTATTGCGCCGGACCGAACGAAACTGCGGCAAAATGACCGAGATAAATATTTAAAAAAAAAAGGCAAAAAAAAATCATCATATCTCTCAAGATTGAAAGAGTCGCCCCTACCTAAGTGGACTTTTGGCGTGGGCGAAAAGTGGCCGCTGTGTTCGACCGTACGATTCTCTGCAACCGGTCTAGCAAACATCTAATAAATATATGTATATACACGTGTAGTCACGCGATCGACTGCGCGATCTCTCGCTCCAACTTGGATACATTTTCGCTTTAACCAGCACTCAGCGTTTTTCGTTCTCTTTCGAGCGCGACGCGTTTTATCATATCGCCCCGATAAAATTCCTTCTCCGTTAGAGACACTGTCGTGTCTCTGCACCATCAACTTGCTGGATATTACAAATATCGTCGCGGTTTACGACGGAATTGCAGACACACGGCGTTTCCTACGGAATCTGGCGCGTTCGTTGCACCAAATGACGGGAAAAATGTCGGAGACGATAAATTTGTACGATTTTTACTAGAAACGCGGTCAATTTTGTGTCTACGAAACGTATGGCCGAGATGCGACTAAAAATTTTCATGCATTCGAAAAGAATTTCGTAAGAAATGCGCCTGACGTTTATTATTTGATGAAGAAAAATGAGGGACGAGGGTTCGAAAAGCGAAACGTGTGTGGAAAGGCAGCGGGTGCAATTTCGCGATTGCAGCGCTCAAAGAAGGCGAGATCGTCGAGCTGGCGTTTGTGCGCGAAGAGAGTAAAGTTGCGCACAGGTTTTCAATGTGTATGGGGCGTCGCGCGGGGTTAGAGCCCGATAGGACACGCGATAAATCACTGCGTAACGAATGCGTCGCTCTCGATCGAAGGAAAGACAGACAATTTTCTGTTACAGCGAGAAAGAGATACGAAAGAATGGACGATGAAGATACGCGCGTGTGCAGCGAGGTCCGGAGCGAGGAGAGCGAGCGAGAGAAGCAAAAGTTGGTTATATAGTAGCGAAGAATGGAGCGAGCGCACGCGGGCGCCATCAGCATCGTCGGAGAAAGAGAACCATGAGAAATCGTCGCTTTTCCCACGGGGGCTCCCGTTAGCGGGAGCTCGCGGTGTTATAAAGAGAAAGAAAGAGAATAAAAAAGCAGAATAAAAATAAAGAGAGAGAGAGCGTGTGTTATATACAAGCGAGGACCGCAGGGCCCGGCACTTTGCGATCTCGCGAGAGACGCTCAGGCCGCCCTCCGGGAACTCGTCTTTTGCGTAAGATTCGCCCGTGGCTAACCGATCCAGCATAAAAGCAATAACAGCAGCAAGCGGGAGCACACACCTCACGATCGAAAATATAATTAACGCCTCTCTCGATTCTCCATCGTCCCGTTCCTCCCGCAAAGTGTTAATCGCTTTGCTGGCAGCTCTAATGGCCTAATCGATGGGTCCGCGAGCTCCTCCGAACGCCCCATCTCTCATTCCCTTATATTCGCGCCCAGCACTCGCGCCAGACTCCTCCAATTCTCTTCTGCTGCGTTGATTTTTTTTAATCAAAAAACAACGTCAAGCCATGAAAAACCTCGAAATCCATTGGCAAATCCGTATGTTTTCCTATTAAAAATTCCCATAGCAAAACTTTGGAAGCAAAACGGCACGGAGGAAACGAAATCGAAAATTATTAAGAAATATACTAGGATTCCAGTTACTTATTGTTGGAAATTATAGTATTTTGAAGACAGTTCGGACAATACAGCAATATCTCGAATAGCAGTGCGACAAATCGTTCTAAACAGCATAGTAAAACGTCATCATCACATTAAAACCGATTTTACAATTTAGCATAGCAATTAAAGAAAATCGCAATGGTCATGGTGAACAAAACAATACGTGTGATAAAATTTCATACATATTCGATGTATATTCATATTGGGATAATAGAATTTTACTATGTCGACGTTTAAAATTTGAAATATTCTCACTCATAACTGAATTCTTGTCTGACATAGCAAATTGTTCATGAAAACAAACCTGAAAGTCATTATCGCGCGCATTACTGTTTCTTATTCATATAGAACTGTTTATAATTCATGCTAAGAAAAATTGTAAGTGTTAAAAAATACTATGCTGTTTTGCAATTGGTGCTACGATTCTTTTGCTTCTCAAAATTCGTTTTCTCCGTGGACATATTTCCGCATTTCGAATTAGTACGACACAGCGACACTTATTTTTCAGTCCAAGATCAATTTTTCCATTCAGCATCCAATACACAAGTCTCATAATGAGTTTTACAATTGAACTCTGGAAATAATGGAAGGAATAATGGACTGTGGTATAAAATGGAGATACTCGAGCCAAACTCCATTGATTCTGGTGCCTGAGTGCCACTATATATATAAACACACATATCTAAATGTATTATATGTTGCTTACTGTGAAGACTACGGCATATATATAAAAGCCTCGGAGTGTATATAAGAGGCAGGCAATTATCGCTAATGCGAAGGTTTTGTTCGGTTTATAATTAGGTACGAAAGTGACAGGGATACCGACAAAGAATTGCGAGCATAGGAGAGTTCTCTCAGTTATCTACCAGCAGTCTCTCTCTATACTTAACACAAATATACAGTCCCACAGGTGGATGTGTATATATAAATATTATATATTAAACAGAAGTGCGTGGTAGCTCGAGAGCGTGCGCAGGCGTTTTGTTCAACGCACACAGCGTCTTTTTGCTCTCTCTCTCTCGTGAAGAGCTCTTTGTCGCAAAGTGTGCATTGGGAAAATGCATCCTTGCGCGCAGTCGTGTGTCGTTTAATTCTTTCTCACACTGTCTCGTGGATTATTCCTCCGTGTCGCTCTATCTTTGTCTCGCGATTGGTGTGTGCGCAGTGTTCCGCGGCAAAAGGGAGTGACAATGCACCTGCGAGTGTGTAAATCCCTGACTTCGGGCCTTATTTAGTAGGCCTACTGCGCGTGGGGTTCGAGAGAGTTTCTCTCTCGCCGTGGTTCGGAGCTCTTGTTGCAGTAGGTGAACGGGGGAGGCGGTATATACGATTATGCACATATGGCGATACATCTACTAATATAACGAGACCGATCGTGAGGCCAGCAGACTCGTTGAAGGTGTTGCAACCACGTATGTGGCAAGTAAAGGCGTTCATTTGACTGTGCACCACGGAATTGTACAAACGCGCATGTTTCTGTATAGATTTACGTCGACGCGCGCAACTTACGCCTTTCCGACTCCAAGAAACTCTGAGAAACAGAAAGTGTCCCAATAAAACGCGCGACCAAAATCTTCAATGTTAAATTTCTCTGGATTGGCTGAACAGATTCTCTTCAACCAAGAACCGTTCGAAAGATAAAAAATCGTAGAAAATTCAAATCTAATATGAGATTTTTCCCTCAACCCGTTTTTCTGTGAGAACGATTTAAAGTTTCTGTGACGTCATAAAACGCCGATTTTAAGAGTCCGGCCGGCTCGCACCTTACGCTTTTTTTTCAACTTGGCGTCGAGCCGCTACCGCGTCTTTTTAAATAGAATAAATATGAAATTCGGTCTATGAGAAAAAAGATGAAACGATTTTTGAGAAAATTGTCCGCTCGTATACGCCGATTAAATTGCGACAACGGCGCGTGAGCGACTAAAAGAGCCTGGAACCTCTGCATATTGCGCTTTTTACGCGAATTGCGTCAGAGCCTCTTGTTTATTGGAGATACGTCGATTGTTCGCCCCCCCCCCCCCCCCCCCCCGACTACTATATGGCTTGGACAAGGACGCTGCCCATAGAATTATCATTGTCCGAGTTCTCGGTAATTCCGTAGGAAGAAATTTCATATACAGACTCTTCTTTGTGTATTTATATATTTTTGGTCCATGCGAGTGTGTGTTTTTCTCGTGGCGAAAGAGACACAAGGCAGTATATAAGCCGCGAAGCCCAAGCACGCCCGAGAAAAGAGAAGCTCTCTCGCTTTCTGTCTCTCTCGTCGATGTAACCTACAGAGAAGAAGAAGAAGCGTAAGCCAAGCAAATAAAACGTGTACCACGCGCAGCTTCTTCGGTGGCGCGGACCAGAACGAAAGAGAAACGCTCGCGGTCATTACGAGAGCGCGCGGAGCCAAGTAGAAAGATGACAACGCTAGAGAGATAAAAAAAAGGGAAGAAATAAACAAAGAGAGGCATAACATTTGCGCAAGCATCTCTACTAACTAGCAGAATGCTAATATTTAATTAGCCACGATGAACGCGCCACTCCTGGACCATTCTACCCCATCACAGTCCTACAAAACGTTTCGCATGTGTCTTCGTCAACCCGCGCGTTACATACTCAACAAGTGTGCTCTCCACTTGGATGTGAGCCCACAGAAAAACGTTAACGTGAGCAAGACACAAGCATCCGACCAAATGAAGCCTCGAAAGAGAAGAAATAACCAACTCGCAAAAGAAGAATTAACGAGGAGACAATCCGCTACCACACTCTCAACCAAAAAGCATTAAAAAAACATCCTGCTTCAGAAAAACTACGGGACAACCTTCGGAAAGGAATAAATAGTCAGAAAGTACCATCGGCAAATATACTGCAAGAAAATACATAGAAAGAGGAAAAGAGAGAACATCGTATAGAGAGTCCTCTTGGCTCGATGTTCGAATTCGATAAATCAATATTTAACAACGTCTTCCTCGAATTCTCTCTCATAAAAAAAATCCAAACTGCTTCAGCAATGCTAGAAAATTTTCCCGTTGTATTTTCATCATTGATCGTATGGATTGAAGGGGCTCGCACTTTAAGGAACTTGCTGGAGTTTTCTCAAGAATTTAGTCAATTATCGAACTATAAAGCGTCGAGACGCTAGCTCGACGGTGGAAAATCCTTAAGTCACGTCATCAGATTTCTCGTTTCGATCGTTCGCGAATTGTGGCACCGGAAATGGAATCCGTTACCCGTCTAGAAAAAGCGATGATACGAAACTTCGGAAGTTTGTGATAAGGTCGATCCCAAGAGGCGACGAGCAACTCGACGCCATAAATGTTGGCATGCCGCATGCACTTTGCTGCATGCTCTCTCTCTTTCACTATTTTCTGCCTCTCTTCCTGCAGTCTGACTGATAAAACAAAACCAGTCTCCCCTTTCCTGGAGCAGTAGCTGGCTGTCACGAGAACCGCACGGAAACGTCTGTTATTCGCTATTCGTCTTCTGACTTGCACACATAAACCGCTTACTCCCGTTTCTCATTTTTACGCTCCGATATATACGCGATAGAGCGATATTACTGGAGAAAGGTAAAAGAATTCTGGATCGAGTTCCAAGTCTTGAATCTTTCTGTGCAACGACGAAAAACGATTGAATTTTGCAGAGCAGTGTGTGTATACGCGGAATATTGGAGTATTTACGAAATTCTCGTTGAAGCGTGATATTTTCTCGTGGCAGGTCTTGTATAATAACGAGATCTTAGGAAAATTATTGCGGAGTGAGATCTGGGACGCGCCGGTCCAGGATAAAGAAGCCTCAGCAAACGGTGTGTTTTTTTCCTCACAGCATTTTATACCGATCGCACCTTTATGGATTCACGCGAGATTTACTAGCGCGTCTTTCTTCTCGTGAATAATTCTTGAAGAATTGCGCAAAATATGGCCAATATCTCACGAGGAATCGTTAAACAAACGAGGGACAACGGTATAAAACGTAAAAACCGCTGCGATCATTTCTAGGTATACAACGAAACGATCAACATTAGCATAATTCCGAGTTATTCGAACGCCTCGATGAAATAAGTAACGTTCCCGGGGCTTAACACTTGTACCTGGTAATTTACAACGTCCAGCAGCGATGAATACAGACTCAGAGAGAGAGAGAGAGAACGTGAGACAGTGGGTGATAAAATAATTTTAGGAAAAAAGGAAAAAAACAGCAGCGATTATTGTTGCGTTCTTCTCGTCCAAAGAATCCAGCACAGAAATTGTGCGATGAGAAGAATGGATGAGATGAACACACTCTGCTGCAGTAGCGACGACGTTCCGAGCTCCTCATCGCGCTCGACCGGTCCAGACACCACTCCGATCTACACTGAACACTCAATGAGAGAACAAGGGAGAACGAAAAGAGAGATAAAACGATATACAGCGATTCTACCACGTTATGTTATTCCTACGCGTACCAGGACGACTGATCCCACATCTTAATTATTCCATGGCGATTTATCCTACGACGTGAGATCGTACAATGTAAGAAAGACTCGGTTGTCCATACAATACGTTGATCCTACATTCGTGTGTGTAAATATGAACAAATTTGAAATCGCTTTGAAATCAACCCAATTCCAATAACGGAATTAATATGTTTTTTCGAACGCGCGCCATCCTACTATTTTTTTCACAAAAGAACCAGATCTGATGAATATCAGGTCCAAATTTTAGGCAAAAATATCGAAAATCCACGAAGTGTCGATTATTTTAGTGAAAAAACTTTTTTTTCGTTTTTTTTTCTTCATTTTGCATTTAAAAAAATATGTTAGCCTTGGATTTCTTTCAGGAAAGTTTTTCGTATCTAAACTGGAATTTCCAAGGGTTGTTCAGTAATTTTTTGAGAATTTTCGGGCCGATAGATTGGTCACAATATGGGTTCGAAAATGGACTGTGTAGAATCAACCCAGTGTGACCACCGAGATCCGGTTAATGACAAAAATCAATTTTTTCGTAAAATAATTCAATACTAATGAGTTTCATTTCTTTATTTCCATCTAACGAGACGAAATCCTTGATTCAAGCTCCAATAATGATAAAAATACTCCGAAAGAGTTCGGACTCCGAATATCGAATTTACAGGTGAATATACACGTGGCCACGTACATGATAAATGTATCCCAACTGGGCGGCTAAGCGGTGTAACTGACCTGACTCACCGAAACCTCGTTTCCACCGCACGACACGCTTCAGGAGATTCGAGCGGCATTTCGTTCGTCGTGTACCTTTCGAATTTTGAGTCAACAGGTGTAAAATACTTCGCTGGGATTGAATAAGTTGTGTGCAAGAGTAAAAAAATGTATTCTTGCATCTCGCGACTATGGAGGGAGGAAAAGTTTGTGAATGCGTGTGTGTGTGCGTCCACGCAGTCCTCGGGATATATTGCAGTTCCGTGCACGCGCAACGAGGAATAATTTATGATGATGAATAAACGGTCCAGGCTAGTTTGTGATTCGAGAGAGAGAAGGAAATCGTAGAATTCTCGCGTACACAATCAGTTGCAATAATTACTGGGCCATACGCAGTCGATTGCTGACAAAAATTGTGAACTTTGCTGGTCGTTAGAGATAAAAATAATTGAACTGGGCCATCTAGTTGCAATAACAACTTTGCACTTCGAGTCACTGTGTCCTATCATCATAGACGCGATATAGAGTCGGAGAAACGGGGAGGCAAAAAGAGGAGGAGGAAGAAAGGGCGAGAGAGAAAGTATATGCGTGAGCAATAGGAAAGAGAAGAGCGTTAGAAGTTGTCCGACAGCTTCACCAGTACAGCATTTAAAGTGCATTGTTCCGCGGGCAAGCCAATCGTTCCCAGGCGTTCTTATTGTTCCTTCCTCCGGAGTGTGTGTGTGTGTGTATGTTACCGCATAGCCGTTCCTCCTTTTGCATCTTGCTAGCCAACCCGATAACGATAAGAATGCCGCGCTTCTACCACTCGTTAATTGAGGCCAAAGACCTCCTCTAACGACCTTCCTAACGATCTTGCATTCACAATCACTGCGACAACGAGATAGCCCAACACACCCGCGTTTTATCTTTCGTTCTCAGCAAACACTCGTAATTTCTTGCTTTTTATCAATCGCTTTCACGCATACGAAAGTCATTGAGCAAATCATTTACATCAAAATTTACTATTTTACCAAAAACCATAGTAATTTTTCATTCTTTTTCCATCGAAATCGCGAAAATTATGACATTTTTCGCCCTTTTTTCAGATGAAAATTTACACCGAAAATTCAATTTTGTCGAAAAACGTTGATATTTTGTTTAATACGGCGAACTAAATATTTTGGGATGATTTCAAAATTTTCGTTATTTCGACAATATTTTCCATTGTAACGGAACTGTCAGCAAAATTTACGATCGGAATGACAAAAATTTACTTTCCGAAAAGATTTTCCAGAATGTTTTTTGCTGGAATGACTAAATTTTCGTGATTTTTCGAAAAAACGTTTAGTTTAACGTATCCAACAAAATATCCATCTTTTTCAACAATATGTTCTTTTCAGTGTACTATGTTTTTGCCAAAATTCTTCAGAGGGACGACTTGGTACCCGGAAACTACAATATCATAGTAAATTTTGATGTAAAGTTCTCTCCGTGTACAAAGTCTCAAGCCTCGCGAGACCGTGACACGTTCTTGAACTCGAAGCGAGATGAGTATGTAACCCAACAAATAACAATATACTGCATTGCCCTCACGTACCAATCGCTTTTGTCTCAGGTGCGAGCTCTCGTCTGGCACTATTGAATCGCACAACATATATATTGCATGTGCCTATGCATACGAGTGGATACTGCGTCGACGACATTCCAACGACGTCAGTGAAACTCTTTCTCCTGAGATGTTGAGAATTTTCGAAATGGTGTAAGGAACATGGACATTTTTTGTTGTTTTTGATGATGAGCCTGATGACTTCCCGGACACTCGGTAGAGTGCCGGGCTTTGAAAAGATTAACGTATAAAAGATGGCGAGCGACGTTTGATTTCTTGCGAAGTGAGCTGACGTTCTCTCTGTCTGGTAAGTTCTCAATAGTTAATGCAGCTCGGGGATAAAGGGCTCCGTTCAATTACTCGCAACACGATACCGCGCACGGCTATTTATTGTGGTCTGCACTAGAGAGATGAAGCGAGAGTCCTCCGAGTTGATCTGCTCTCAAATTTTCTCTCTCACTCGCTCTCTTTCCCTTTTGCTGAATGGTGGAGCTTCGTTTACTTGGCACAAACCCTCGGCATCGCTCTCTTTCTCTCTTGCAATTTCTTCTCTCTGTTCTTTATCGTACACACAGCTGTCCATGGCTTATTCTCAGCGCTCCATCAACGTTAAGAACGATTTCCATTGTTCTTCGTCGTGGACGCTTTATAGATACTACATTTATCCGGTATTTATATAGACATATATAAATACGAATGAAGAGTACAAGAGAAATGTAAACGCTTCAACTCGGAGCAACGAGTGAGAGGAAAATATTTTATAACCGGTGAAAACCGCGATATAATGATAACAACTAGCTACTCATCACGGCTCTCACGGTTTCGTTCAAACCGGAAGACCCGTTCATTCGCAAGATTTTACAACAACTTTAATATCTCCGTTTATTTACCATTTCTATATACCTCATTCCGAATCGCTTTTTGCTTTCATTGCCAATTTCTCAGGCTGCCGTATAAGAATCGCATCTTTTCAACGCGATAAGAGAGAGGGACGAGCTATGAGAAATGTGGGAACAAGAATCTTCTCCATGAGCCGACGTGTGTCTGCGCGAGACGCGATAAGAACAGGCTGCCCCGTCTCTGGTTAAGAAAACTTGTCAACTGGTCAAAAATATTAAATAACGTGAAGAATTATTCAAAAATCCGTTCAGACGTTCAGAAACCTGAAAACTTTCGTGGCAACGATTCAACATCGCGTCTACGATCTTTTTTTCTCGTGTCCTGAGATTCTTGCTTCGTTATCTACAATTAGAACGCAGAGAGAAGAGAAGGAGAGGGATCGAGAGAGCAGAATGGGATGGTCATTGCACACTCGATGACTCGGCACTGATCGATCTCCATGGGTTTCTTTATTGCCGAGTTATTCGAAAGAATTCTCTCCGCATATAGCTCAGTTGCAGATGCATTTATCTATGCACCAGAGTCTTAAAAAAAAACGACAATCTTGAAGAGCACTGAGACCGAAAAGAACTTGGCAAAGAGATACGACGAGTTAGGAGAGCCAGGAGTGACCATGAGACGTACAAGTTGAAAGAGATGTTTTCTATTGGCAAGAGGATCGATTCTCTGTACACAGAGTTATCTTGTCATTCGCCAAATAAACAATATCGTTCCGCTTGATCGACGGGATCTCCCGAAGTTTCTGATTGTGAGATTCATTCCTATCGGCCCATGACTGAGATTCTTTCCTCCATAACAGAGTCCAATACGTTTATTTATATGCAGAATGTCGCGAGTCTCGACTCATTCGATTCCTTTTAGGATCATCGACGTTCGATAACTTGGCCTCAGAGTATGTGATGCAACTTTTGGAAGGGGCTGTACACATAGAGAGTGTGTAAACGATCGTGTGCTCTCGTGGGTTGTTCCGGCGCCCAGAACCTTAACTCGACACACACACACACGCGACTCATCTTTCGTTCATCGCGATCGAATCTCTCGCGCAGTTTCCAGCCACTATGGCTTAGGTTACTGCTAGATCGTCCCAGGAAGTTCCAACACTTTAACCAACTTTTCTCAACGTTTCATATACACGGAGAATGTTCCGTATGTGGGGATGATATGATCTCGCGCAATCTTTACCGATCTGGTGCTCCCTAGGACCCAAACTAGCCGATGTATTCCTGTGCAATGGACGACATAGAGGCTGATGGCCTTCCTTGAGTATCGGGCAATTTTCCGATGACTCTGAAGTTTGCAACGTTGAGATTCAACGAAAAACATTTTTTCTATTGATTATTTATTGAATTTTGAAAATTGTGGCGATTTTTTGAGTCGATTGAGTTTTTTGGTCGCAAGAGAGAATCGTTTTATTGGCCATACCAAATATTTGACAATAATTATTAGCTCTGCTGAAGAAATAACAGAATTTCGTTGCATTCCAACGATCGAAACTTCAGGATCATATTTTTCGCGGAAGAGTCTCATGGAAAACGAATGCAAAGTCGGTTTTTCGAAAATGCATGACCAAAAAAGTTGATTTAATAGGAAAATTGATTGAATACGAAATTTCTACGTTCGTCAGGGTCTGGGAAAGTAACGGGATAGTTGAAAATGAAAAATTGGACCAGATGTCCGTGCAAGAGATTATTCGCACTTTATCGACTCAATTTCACGACGGAGAGGATCGGGGAGGACACTTCCGGTCTTGGAAACTTTTTGCACGGGCTCTCAACGGAAATGATGATTCTTTTATCGAGGATTTTGTTGTTATTCGCTCGATACGGCTGTGTACAGCGATGCATATATATATAAATATAGATAATACATATGTATATAATATATGGAGAGCCAATAATCGAACGTGTCTACGGGTTGGCGGTTTAATCGCGTTTGAGAATCTTGAAATTTTTTATCATCGATGTCGCTTTCTCTGTTGGTTTCTCGATGAAGAAGAGAGAACGGGCGCGGGCGAGCGCGTAGTTTCTCGATTGAAACCTACCTTGACGGCCTTGATGCAGCTCTCGTGGATCCTCCCCGCACCCATACTTGCATAGTGCGCGAGGAGAGGATAGCACAGAGAGCACGGGATATAATTATGCGGTACTGAAGTACGTTTCTGTGTTGTACTGTGCGCGGCTGGCTCGGCCTCTCATCCTCGTGCTCTCACTGTGGGGGGCTGTCTTGCTCTGGCTTTTGCTCTCGGTCCTCTCAATGCAACCCCCTTTGCCTCTTTCGCCCCCTCGCCGTATGCGCACCATTGGCCACCACTTTATTCAGGCTGCAGAGCAAAGAGAGTTTATACATCTTCATGGTTGCCCACATGGTCTCGAGCCCTCATTAAGGTTTTTGCCGGAGGTTAATACGAGATACGGCAATGTACTTACGCGTTAATCGAACCTACCGGGTCATGCTGTTTAGCACTATGACCATCATTCGATGTAGGTAAACACAAGTCTTGTTCTCTACAGTTTAGCGCTACATTTTACAACGTAAATATGTACCCGGTATAGCTAACGTCCTGCTTTAGTGCGAACATGTACGAAAAGGAAATTCAAAAGTCTACACTGCTAAAGAAGCAATAAGCTCTTGGGAGATTCGCAAAGACGAGATAGAAAAATAAATGAAGAGGTTGGTCGAATGAGATGGAAAAAATTGGAGAAAAAAAAAAAACATGGTCGTCACGACAAATTATAAGAGACTAATGAGTTATCGCGAAAAACAGCGAGGCGCACTTAACAAATCATGTAAGGACGCTGATTTTCGCTGTAAACAAGCCGGCGGAGGCGTCACCGTCATTAGTGACGAGACAAACCGAACGAGAGGATGAGAATGTTCAACCTACTGACGTGTACAATTTTCATTCTTTCAACATCCTGCCCACGAGAGTCGCTTCACCAATTTCGACAAATGACCTTTTATTCGTGCTTGGCGTTTATACACATGCACGTGGAGTTTCTTGTCCCTTTGAATTTTTCTCACACAGAGGCTCTCGGGATTTTATAACTGCGTGTGTGATGAAGCAATTTCTTAGGATTGTCTTTGCGCTACTCATTCTGTGACAGAGATGCATAATCCAAAGGGACGCCCAAGAGACGTAAAATGAGAGGAGAATAAAATAAAATGAAATATTTCTCGATACGAATCTCCTGCATGGGGTTCGAATTGTGGCCGGCATTAGAAGCAATTATCCGCGAGTCATGGAGATTGATAGCGGACTATAATATAGCACATGCCACAACGAGAGAGAACTTGGGGTTGGCGTGTATTGCACGAAGAAATAAAAATAGACAAGTGGGAGGAGTGAGTACGTGTGTTATTTGTATGTGTACGAGTGTGTGTTGTGTGTGTTGTGTAGGAAAGAAAGAGAAGAAAGAAAGAGTTGTCGGTGGGTTGGAAAACGAGATTAAAAGCGAAAGGAAGACGTCGCTCGCGTCCTCAGCAATGGGCGCCCCAGGCGAGACGTGCCATGACGTCTTTTTCAAACGCCTGCCTGGATTCTCAAGCTCTCTTGTTTCTCTCCTTCATCACTGGACCTTCTCAATCTCTATCTCGCTCTCTCTCGCGCTTTCAAGAAAGATTGAGCTCGTGTGGCGGCAGCTGTAGCGGCGGCATAAACGTTGATGTTTCTCACGGGTTCTGCTTCTTTGCTTTTCAACCCTTTCAACGTGATTGGTATACCTACGCCATAAGACACGTACGTAAGTCGCGAGATCCTTACAAGTAACACACAACACTAGGAGTAGAGTTGTAATAACAATAACACTTTCATGGAGGAACGACCAAGCTTCGTTCGTGATCGTGTGTCCGTAAGGCTGCAGCCCACGTCTTGAACGCGCGGTCCTCCATAGCTGATGTCTAAGCTGATGTCTCCGTAGTGACAGCTCTGTAGGTGTACCGAGATGTACGACGACGTAACGCAGCGTAACTACGCAAACGTGTAGAAACTGAGTTTGCACAGGAAGGCAAAAGGAAGAGCATAGTTGGAAAAAAGAAAACAAACAAAACCCCTCGAGAGCCTAGAATGTCATCTAGAACGAAGCAGCTAAAATGGAGTCTGGGGGCAGGAGACATTGACTAGGTACTCGAGTCAGATAAGGAAGACGCGAAGATCCGGAGATTCTTAAAATCGTGGACCATCAGCAATTCCTTCACTTCATGCGCGCCTCGCATCTTATCACTACAAATTCTCATAGTTCGCCGCTCAGTGTACAACGAACTCGTAACTTTCGTTCAAGTAGTTAGTTCACAACGCGGCACGAAGAGCAAGAGGAACGATGCAGGACGAAGGAAGCGCGTCAACGAACTGACCAAGACCTTGGCCCTTGTTCGCCCCAATGAGAATTATATACCAATGAACAAGAGAAACAAGACGAAGCAACGCTTCCATTTTCTCGACTCGCCGCTGTCGCCGATTGCAATTTACCGATACGATTCTACGCGCCGCGTCGCTTCTCTCTCTCTCTCTCTCTCGGCAACCTCTCTCTCTCTCTACAGTCCGTGCTGTCCGCGAGACGAGCGCTAAACCAGATCGCTCATACCTCTTCAAACCTCTATATACTTTCCACCAAAGCCCTGCTCCTTCCTATCTCCAAGACCTTTTCTAGTCCGGGTTAAGGCTGCAGGGTCGTGTCCAACACTCTTTTCTCTATATATTTATAAACAAACCTCCCATTTCTAGGTGCCGACGAAGAGATCAATCTTTATTTAACTCGTAGTCCGTGCAGCTCAGATCACACTCGAACACTCGATTATCTTTTGGCTTAACGCGAAACGAGCATCAGGCTTGCCAGCTAGAAGTAGTGGCTAGAGGCCAGACTGCTTTTTATTATTCCTCTCATTCATTTATATCTGTAGACTCCATCACACGATCCAATTTCGTAAAGTTCAGAGGCAGCCTCGCGTTTTTTTCTTTCAATTCATGAAATACGATTCATCTGAACGTAATTCTAATCAAAAGGTCGGCTCGGAGTCCTCCGTGATCTTCTAACCTAATAAAGGAATCGCGGAAATTACTCGAAAAATGGCGAATCATCCAGAGCCTTTGCAAAAGGAAAAATGGCCTTGCGCAGTGATAAAAATGATTTCAAGGACGGACAAAATTGTTTGAAGGCTTCGCTAGTTACGAAGGCTTACCACGAATCAGTAGGAATCAGTGCACCAAGATAATAAATCCTGACGAGTGTTATTACACACTCTATATTAAATAAAACTGGTCCGGGAAAAATGATTGTTCAAATGTATAGCCCATTCTGGTGATGCGTAACCACCGTGGCTTTATTAAACGTTGGCTTAATTGACTTTGGATCGATAAAACAGGCTCTTAGCAGAGTCGATTACAATTTGCCAATCACTGTTAGTTTTATCCTGATGGCGTCATAAAGCAGGCTCGATGGGCCCTTGAATTCGTTGGAGCTGCGCGTTGTGCGTAGAAAAGTAAACAAGCATCGCGATTGTGGAATTATAACGAACACAGGAGAGAAAATGAAGAAAGTGAACTAATCCAGACGATTTACGAAGGAGACTATATTTATTATTTAATTATAACGAGAACCCCGCACGTAAAATACATGCACATGAAAACTGTCGAAGCAGTGTATATAAATAATGAGTAGAGTGGCAATATTTACGAACGACTATAGACAATCAGGAAGTTGCGAGTCCGAGGGCGTAACTCGCGAGGAGCGAGAAATCCTAAGATAAAAAGTAAAACGAAAGCGAAAGTGTGCAGAGATCGAATAGATTCTTTGGCTTAATCGTAAGAAGAAAAAAAAAAGGGATGAAGAAAAATTCGCTGAGGGTAAAAGCAGAAAAAACTCCCGCACCGGTTCGAAGAGTCTGAGAGTCTCGCATCTCGGTTATTAATATTCATCGACACGTCTGTGTATCGATCTGTTTCATCGTCCGATTTCAAAGTTACGTCAAAGAGCCCTCGCGAGATCAGGGACGAGGGACGTTCGGCTTCACACGGGGCTCGTACAGCAGCGTTACCAGAAGAGCTACGACGAGGGAGGAGCGATAGAGGGAGAGAGAATAGAAAAGCAAAGGGAAGATAAACGATGCCAATAAACGAGGGGGATAGGAAACTCGGCGGCAATCTCTTGGAAGACTTTTCGAATAAAGTATCGAGCGTCACTCTCGCGGTACTGTGTAGTGCTCGCTCATGTAACCAGCAGCTCGGCGTAACTACAAGTCGGTGAATCTTGACACGATCGCAATAATTAATATTCACCGAAGCATAAGTGTGTGTTGTGTGTGCGTGTGACATGTTGATGAGAACGAGGATGAGGTTGTGTGTGCATGAGTGCGTCTTTCTTTTTTCGGTGTTTCTCTCTCCGCAGAAAGGCCGTACATAAATCCGGGTAGTCGCGAGGAGGCATTGGTTAAGGGCTCTCTCCCTTCTTCTCTGTCTTTGTTGCTCTGTTTCTCTCTGCGAGAGTTGGTTGAGCGTAGCGATACATCCGAAGCTTAATGGGCGCGAGAGCGAGCGAGAGGGTAATAACTCGGGGGAAAAGAAGCGCCCTCTGTCCATTTCTCTCTCGCTCTCTGGTGGGTTGTCGTGACCAAGACAATTTCCGGGCACACGGTAGAGAGATCGGCTCGCGCGCACGGCCACCACGAACTCGTTTTTCATATCTACCTCCCATAAATAACGATGGGGATAAATGAAGAAAAAAGATGAAATAAAAGGGTCGAAAAAAGGGATGAAGGAAAAGGAAGGAGCGCGAAGCCGCGCGCGGAGGAAAAAGGAGAGGAAAGTCGAGAATAGCGCGAGGAGCAGAGAGCAGATCCTTCAGACTCGCGAGGCTTTATGCTGCTCCAGGATGACATCGAAGGGGACGAAGTGAGAGACAAAATAATGATCTACCTTGATGATGATGAGTCAACGATCACAGAAAGCGCACATATAAAACGAGCTACCTTGGTAAAAAATTGAAAAAACCAAACACAAAAACGACACGCAAAACCTCATGCTCGTTGACTACTTGACCACTTTCTCCCTCTATATATTTGTATATGTACTGGTTCATACCATCTTAGGTGGTTATGATTCCCGAGGCATCTTTGCGCTTGTAGTTGGTTGTATATACAAAACCAATAATGCGTAATGCCGGCCTCGCACGTCACAAATTATTATCGCGGTTACGCGGGCCTATATCTACCAAGGGAGCGGGGGCAAGAGCAGAGCGAGAGAGAAAAAGGAAAAGAGAGGAGAAGACCTCCCAGGATGACGATAGGGGAAAACATCATAGCTCACGTTTTCGCATTAAAAACCAGTCCCTCGTCAGCAGAGCTTTTCTCACTCGGTCATATTATGGTCCATCATACGCATACACATCTATTTATATTTTATGATGTATATTATCAATACGTATACGGCTGTAATAACCAGATATCCGTAGATATTCTTGTTATTACGTCCTGACTCCATAAATGCGCCGTCTTTGCGCGTTGCTTATAAGCAACTATGGCTTTTCTATCAAAATCTTAAGCAACTCTAGCAACCAAGTTATGCCTTTTCCCGAGACTAATTAACGTTTAGAAGTGGCTCATCAGTTACGCGGTTGGACATTAAACGTGCAAACGAGGCAGCGATTCAAAGTTTCCGGCATGGCAGGGATGAGAACCAAACGAGAACCTAAATTTGTGCCAAACTTTGAAAACTTTTCAACTTTCCATGTAGCTACATATTCAACATTCCATGAATGCACATCCGGTTGGCTCTTTTAGCCGCTTCTATACCCTGGTATGAAGAGGCCTTACCACTTCTGAACATCCTCTTCATGTGCAGAGAAAACTTCTCCCTACACGCCACGTCTAAGCCGATGACCTTGGAGAGAAGCGAAGGAAACATAGGATTCAGAATAAACCTGCGATGGCTACAAAGGAAACGTGTGCCAGGATGCAGGAATATGCGTGAAGCTCCGAGTCTCGCGGGCTTCAATTGCCGAGACGAATCCTGAGGGATACTTCCTGAGAAAGGATAACATCGATGCCCCAGAGCAATGGACTTTGGAGTTGAGTTTGTTATGCACTAACGACGTTGCCTTCTTCCTTTGCAACCATTGATAACTTTCCTAACATAGTCCGCGGCAACTCTGGACTCGGACTCGATAAGAGAATGTAATATCGAAACTTTTGTCTATCAATGATGCAGGAAGAAAGTCCCGAGCACGATAAAACACGAATTTTGCGAGGTTCCCAACTCTTAAGAGTGTGCTCTGGATGTTGGCCTGCAAAATTCGATACAGAGTTGATGGCAAAGATTGGATGGCGAGTGTGGAGATCTTGCAATTGGTTTTAGGCTGATTTGAGCGTCTTGGAAGGATCAAGAAACGAGCCGTAATCTGGTTAGCGCGAGTATAGTCATACCGGTGCGCTGCATAATACATGAGATTTTATTGGAATGAGTGGAATCCTGTGAAATTGAAGCGAACTACTGGGGAATGTTAAAGCTGCGCCTGGGATCCAAGAATCCTCTGCTCTCGTCTTTTCGTATCTCTCTCTCGCTCTGCTGTCTCTTGGTCTTTCTTTTGCTCGGTGAAACTAGATCGAGATTCGCAAAGAGGTTGGCGTGTGCTAAAGGAGCTCAAAGAGCTTATGGAGGACGAGAAACCGAAGCGCGCAGGAAGACGTTTTACACGCGCGATCCCCTTTTCTCTTTCTCCTCTCCGGCTCTCTTGCCAAGATTCGCATTCCTGGTTAAACCGCATCCCGTCCTATGGCACACAACCTCAACCCCACTCTTGACGCACTCGCTGAAGAGGCCTCTTCTTGCGCTACCGACGCCGCCACCGCTCATACCACAACGCTGCGCTTTTTTTATCTCTCTCTCTCTCTCTCTCTCTCTCTCTCTCTCTCTCTCTCTCTCTCTCTCTCCTTTCCTACTGCGCGGATCCCTCTCGGTTTCTAGACGATCGTTTTGCACCCTTTTCATGTTCTGTTTGCCTTGACTGCTTACACGGTTACGCATGCATTCTTTCCAATACCAAACGAATATATCTCCTTCCGAGGAGTTTGCAACTACCGCAGATCTTTTACCGACAACCGGTCAATAATCATAATTGCTGTACTCTTTCCGAGTCTCTTTTGCATTTTGCACAGCCAACTCTCTGTCTCCCATCCGCGCGAGTCTGCATGTTGCGTATACGCAGGTCTCGGTATGAAATTTAGTTTCTGTGAAGTGCCGAGAAATTACACGTTGAAGCACACAGATTCTAAAACGATGCTTTTCGCAATAAAGGAAAAAGAACGTCGAACCTCGTTCCGCTTGCATCCATGAATCCAACCAGCAAGAAATTGATGATCCAAAGGGACTCTAAGGGAGGCTTAGGATAATATAATACGCTGTTAGTAAAATATCATTCTCTTCCCGGAATTCATGATAAATTGTCAGCGAATAAAAGCTAATGATAGCCAAAGACTCGAGTTACATGCAAAGTGCTATACACGTTCGAGTTAAATTTGCACGCAGCCACGATCCAGCAGTGGCAACAACGACGCGCCTGTCTCGTCCGAAAAGAATGAACGAGAGAGAAGAAAATAGAGAAAGAGACAAATGCGAAAGAAGTACTGGTTCGATGTTATGGAAGGCCCGCATTTCCCGGAGAAGGCCCTTAACATTTACCCACGTGTGGACAAGTCAGCCCACACGCGGCCATGTGCCACTGCCAACTCCCATGCATAACTCGCTACAGTTACGAATATTTATAAATAAATACATTTCTTACAACCGTTCGTCTCAAGAAACGACAATTTCCTCCTGCTGATCGCTTCATCAAAGAAGAAGAAAAAGAAAAAAGCGCGTATCCCCAAATCCCGGCTGTCGAGTCGATTTAAACGGAACGAAGAAAATGTTCTTGGATTCGTGCAATAATGCTTTTTGCTTGAGATAACCGTTGTATATACGTGTACATTGAGGCGGCTATCGTTATGATTCAGTTCTCATACGTCTCGTCCGGCCATTCTTCTCCGGTACCTACATAATCTTATAATGCAGCCGAGGAGTAAAAGAAGAAGAATAAGTGAAGGAGGAAGAGGAGGAGGAGGAGGAGGAGGAGGAGGATGCTGCAGGGTCTCTGGTGTAAGAGAACACATGCGGTAAGCCGTATAGCGTTCGAGCACGACCTAGCCCAATCTCTGCGCAAGCCCACGCGAGGAAACTGTAAGAGAAAGAAAGGCCGAGGAGAGCGAGAGAGACTCGGGTGACTGGATATGTGTGCATGAAAGAGCGGCGCGAGGGAGTAGCCGTGCATAACGCATTCCCCGTCGTGATGCAGGTAGGGCGAGGCGCTGCCGAGAGGAATAGGGAAGAAGGGCGTCGAGGAAGCAGCCTCTCTTTCTCTTGGCAGCATATCGTACGATGTATATAAGAAGCAAATAAGACAAAGATGAAAGAGAACGTTGCTGCGGAAGATGCTGGGCGAGAAGGACGCGAGGACTGCGTTGGAGCCAACGTAAGAGCAGGACTCCAAGGAAGATGGTATACAAGACGAAGAAGGCTGACCGGGAAGGCCGCGCACGGGTATGCAATCCGTTGCAGTAAGAGAGTTAGCAGGGGGGTGCGTGGGTCACAATGCCCTCGGGCAACATATCGTGTGCCTCTCTTTTTCCCTCTATCCTTCTCTCTCGCGTGCACCGAACAGAAGAAGAGAAAGAAAGAGCGAGGTAGCGCGCGCGCGACTCGTTATGGAAAGCATACACAGGATATTGTTGCTCGTATATATGGAACAAGTCTCGAAGGAAAGCGGCCTTTGCGTCTTTCTCTTTCGCTCTTTCTCGCCAGCTTGTACTATGCAGATGATTCCGCGATATGGGCTATTCATCCTGAGTCATTTAAGAGAGTTTATGCGGTGTTTGCTGCTTTGCTCATATACGCATAGTTTCCTTCGATATATGCACTTTAAACCACTGCTACGTATACAATCGATGTATCGCGACCAACACATAAGCCTCCGCGCCCTTCGTGCCCTTGTTACAACACGCGCATAGAAACTTCTCTTCAAAGTTTCATTCGTTTTTTCACGTTTTTTGCCACGCCGCAAAAGCCGGAGCTCGCCTTGTCGCGCAGCTGAACCCGCGCGCGACTTTATGAATGAGGAACGAAAAAATCAAGCCTCGCTGCTCCAAGAGGAGGAGTTGCAGATACCGGCAAGCAAAAGGGTTGCAAAAACTTACCCTCCGGCTACTCCTGATCCTTTTGCCGCGATATTGCGCCACCCACGTGGCCTCCTCGTCTGATCATATTCATACCATTTCTACTTCTCCCCCTTTTAATGTCTCTCGCGCGGTGCACTTTTTGTCATTCCGCACTGAGAGACTTGCAGCTGAGAAATTCTTGCAGGAATCATTATTGTCAGACGTTCAAATCTAAATTATCATTATGACGTTTTTTTACTTTGCTCCGATGCAGAGATTTTATTGCATGACTTGCTTATTTTTTTTTTTTTTTCCTGTTATCTCGCTCGTCGTATCGCCTCTCACGATTCCCGTTTATCTTTCGTCTTCCAGGAGGATTACAGCCAGCGTAGACGTCTCTCAACCCCAAGTGGAAGCCCCAGCCCTGCTAGGCCCGCCCGCCTTTCCCGATCCACGGGAACACTCACCCGTGACGAGGAACCCTTTTGCGATTTGAAGAACACCCTTACCAGAGATAATCAGGGCCAGGAGGCCGAAAGAAAGGGATGGTTCAAATCGTTGTCGCGAAAGAACAAAACAAGTGCCAAGGTAGAATCATCATTCAATCGCTCCCTTCTGTTACTCTTTTAAGGAGGTTCCGTTATGCCGCAGGGAATAACGAATCGAGTGAGACACAATTCCCAAGAAAAAGTGACCATCTGCTTTTCGTTTACCAAGCGATCCGTTGCGAAACTCCTAAAAAATGAGATGTCCCGAGCATTCTGTCGATTTTAACTAGAAATATCTCCTCCAAACATTCGTTGACCCCACTATTTTTTTATTGATTCGGAACCCTTGGAGTTTTTTTTTATAAATTGACATTTTAATACGCGTTTCATCTTATCGCGAAGTATTTTTAATATTTTTCTGATTTCGTAAGGGTGAGAAATTTCCGTAAAGTCAATGTTGAATCAAGTGACTTTCGACTTGGAAAATATGTAGCAAAACTTGGTTGACCTAGGATGATTTTGAAAGAGATCAAAGTTTGTTGCCTAAATAACAACATATTTCGTTTTCAGATGTTAATCTAATTATCGCTCTACTAACGGAATCTCTTTAAAATTTCACCAGTCTCTCAATCTTACAAGAGGCGGAAATATTTTTACTCTAAAATCGTCCGCATTTACTGCTTTTTTTTTTTTTTTTTAATTTTATTTTAGTCAATTGCGAAAAATAAAAATCGTTCGCGCCACTTTACAAGGGTCCCGGCCGTACGTGCGTCCCAGAAAAAAACACGAGCACGTCATCGGCTTAGTCCCCGAGCCCTCGTCCAAGCTGACCATCTGATCTTTTCTCAGCGGTCCTTTTGTGGACCAGTTCTGAGATTCTGTGGACAAACATGCCTACGCGTATCTCTGGCTCGTCGCGCCATGGTCTCAATTTTTCAGTCGTTCTCTACTTAATTTTCATTGTACACACTTGTTCTCCACGTGTTTGCGCTGTTGAACTTGCCCACGAAACGGTTCTTTCGCCTGAAATCCACGAGAGTATCTCTCGCCGATCTCGCCCACCGGTATCCGCAGCAAAAAAAAAAAAAAACATCGAGCATCGAAACGTGAGAAGTGACGAAAATTCAGCAAGTAATTTGCTCCAGAATCAAAAATTCTAATCAATATTTCATCGTCGTTGGAAATAATGAAGAAAAACTCGCGCAGCGTTATAAACATAATTGACTCGTTCCACGTGATGGAATCTCGAAATACTCTCGAAATTTCGTCGCGATAATTCACAAAGTTGAAAGAAAACGTAAAGTTTGTCAGAAATCTCTCGTGAATATCTCTCCTCAGAGTTTAATACAGTACAAAACTTCATTGGGGGTCTTGGGGCTCGTTCCCATGCACTTGAACCATCTCGAGAACATATCGCGCTGGTACTTATGCATGTATGCTCGCGAGCAGGCATATATACACGAAAGGATGCCTAGAGCTCGTCTTGGAAATTGGTGATGTTTTAGTTGTTGTTGGTGTTGTTTTATTTGCGAAGTAAAAAAAAAATGAAATTTCGATAAAGCATGACGATAAGAGCGGATCGAGAGTCATGCACGTTCCTCTCACATCCCTGATGTTATTACCAGCTCGCAATGTGTCTTGGCTATTTATATATACACAGACATATGCTCACGTTGTATAAATAGTTATATGACGCGTACACATGTATAAAACAGTAATGGCGGGCACATTCATCAGTCAGTGGAACAGATCTTTGCTCTTTCTCTCTGTCGGAGGGTTAAAAAAACGTGAGATTGCGAGGGGTGCAGAACGGGGGCCGGGTGAGCCATTAGGGCCACTACAACCACCAATTACCAGTTTGATTAAATGCTTAACTAACTCCGCGCGCTCTGTGGTTTAATTTAATCGGGAGATTAAGTGCCCGGTCCCCCCTTATTGCGAACCCCATCCCCCTTGTCTGTCCCAAGCGCAGCTATGCATCGCTCTCGTACACACGCGCCTCTCTATAAATATATTTATGTATACGATCGAAAAATCTCGAGATCGAGACGGTGTAATCGCAAAAATTCAACGGGAAAAATGCAAAAACGCATTGTTGATCGGGTGGGCGATTCTAAAACAACAAAAACCGTTTCCTTCTGCGAGTTCCATAGATTTTTGGCATCAAACACCCGAGAAAAACGTTTCTCAGCTTCTCATACTCTTCGTGGTGTCTCGGAAGGGTCAACAAAGTCAAAGAATCGTTTTCCATGTGCATCGCATTGCAGAAGAAAAATAAATGATGATTCGGACTTTGCGTTTCTAACTGAATGAAATATCGATCGTTTATCTCTCTGGGAGGATGATCCTGAAGTTTGCATCGTTGGAATGCAACGAAATTCTGTTATTTCTTCAGCAGAGTCAATAATTATTATTGAATATTTGGTCCGGCCAATAAAACGATTCTCTCTTGCGACCAAAAAACTCAATCGACTCGAAAAATCGCGACGATTTTCAAAATTCAATAAATAATCAATAGGAAAAATGTTTTTCGTTGAATCTCAACGTTGCAAACTTCAGAGTCATTGATGAGAGTTGGACTTTGATTCATTTTAATGAAGCGATTCATCCGGTCTCGTTAAACCGACAATTTCCACGATGTTGAAGTTTGCATCATTGGAACGCATCGAAATTATGTTTTTTTAAACTATTTCTAATCGAAATTCTAATTCAATATTCGGTCAGGACAATAAATCGATATGTTTATAGGATCGAAACTCAAAATCGGTACGAAAATTGTCATGGATTTGAAAATTGAATAAAAAATGAATAGAAAAAATCGCAACGATTTAATAAATTCAATAAATAATCAATAGGAAAAATGTTTTTCGTTGTATCCCAACGTTGCGATAAGCTTCAGAGTCATCTGGGAGGCGCTACTGCGATGAAAAAAGGCTAAAAAAACGTAATGATGAATATTTGAGCGTGTATGAAAAATGGAGCTTTGGAGAAAATGTTTGATCCGCGTATACTTTGTTGCTCGGTGAGTACAACTCGAGGATGATCTATAGGAGAGGCAAAACATGGATATCGGTGGGGTCATAGTCATGAGTCATGAAGACGCCGCCGCACAGTACCCAACGCGCCACACGCTCTCCTCCGAGTCATTATTTTTCGATTCGCACACATCCGATATATATACACAGCTTTGTATCGCAAGCTAGTAACTCTTAGGCTCGTGGTGTATGTAATACAGAACGAGAAGTGTATAGAGCTATCCCGCGGAGTGATCGTGAAGAAACAGCATCCTTATTTCTCTCTCGCATCATACGCTCGCTGAGCTTTGCTTTCTCGCTCCTATTTGATCCCTCCCTTGTCCCTTCTCGGATAAAGTACATATATACACACGTGTTCGCGGAGGGACGAGGCATAGGCATTAATCCAACATCCCCAGGGCAGAGCTGAGATGCTCAGAATCATTTTTTTTGTCCCTTGAAGAACAACGAGCTGCCTTACATCGGATTAACTGGACCGCAAGCGATCAACTCTTTCCAATGTGTCTACATACGTATGTGTGTAAATATAGACAGACAATAACACATATGTATGTTATTCTCTCTATATATTAAGTATATAACATAATATTATGTTTATATGTATGTATAGACTCTTTATAGAGATAATGGACTCGCGTTCTGCTCGCGCGAACGCCTACCGGGAACGCGAAATTTGCTGTAATGTTCTCGCCAGCACGATAATTTTAGACTCGCGTCATCTTCTTTTTTCCTGAGTCTCTCGCCTTCGTTTTTTTTTCTCCTCTCTACTTCTTCGGTTTCCCTTTATCTATATCGATATTTATATTTTTATTGCAGTTTCGCAAAAAAAAAAAATTGAATGACATTTCGCTGAGAATTTATTGGGCGATCGATTTTTTTTCAACGACGAGTTTTTACTGATTTTTCAATTTTTTTTCATTAACAGGCCAAGATACGCGGCGCTTTCTGTGAATATATTTTTCGGCAATTTATTTGATGCATTTTTTTTTCTTTTTTGGTTACAGCCCGTTGATAAAAAACCGAGAATCCCTGAGAGCGAAATTCTTACGACTGGCACCGAAGACGAAGAAGCTTCTTCGGCACCCGAACGCGTCTCTGTGCAGAAAAACCTGCGATTCTTCGGCGACACCGATCAGGAGTCTCTCTCATCGAATCGTGAACGCAGGTCTGAATATTTTCAGTTGTAGAAAAATTTTGTGGTATTTTAAAATCTCCGTTTTTTTCACGGTTTTGAATGATGACTCTGAAGTTTGCAACGTTGAGATTCAACGAAAAACATTTTTTCAATTGATTATTTATTGAATTTTGAAAATTGTGGCAATTTTTTGAGTCGATTGAGTTTTTTGGTCGCAAGAGAGAATCGTTTTATTGGCTGGACCAAATATTCAATAATAATTATTGACTTTGCTCAAGAAATAACAGAATTTCGTTGCATTCCAACGATGCAAACTTCAGGATCATTCTGAATTGCAAAGGAGAATTTTTGGAATTTCCGAATATTCGCGAGTCCCGTCACGCACCGACGCGATTGTCCAAGAGACACAAACTTTTTAGCAACTTTGTGAAAAAACATAAATTATACGATATTGAGAATAAATAAAAATCTTTGTCGATTCTCTCATTATCGCCCGCTGCGGTGCTAAAATTCTTCGGCCAAGAAATGTCTTCGATTTACTCATTTTTACTCATATTCCCACAGGAGCAAACGTTCCGACGATCATGCAAGCACGAGGTGTGACGTAACGATATCCTCGAGTCGACAAAATTTGAGCGCACCAACGCCACCGAGGAAACCACCAAGGCTTGCCGAAAGTGCATTGTCCTCGGGTGAAAGTACCACCGGCGATAGCAGCCAGCAGAGTCAGAATTCACAGAGATCTCAACGATCGGTTGTTTATTTACACGCTGCTACAGGTGAGTCGACATTTTTCACATCCAAATTTCCTCAACGAACAATAAAATACCAAGAAATTGAATTTTTTTAAATATTACGAAGCTGCACTGAAAATTCAATTTTGTCAAAAAACGTCGATATTTTGTTGAATACAGCGAACTAAATATTTTGGGATAATTTCAAAATTTTCGTTATTTCGACAATATTTTTCATTCGTAACGGAACTGTCAGCAAAATTTACTATTGGAATGACAAAAATTCACTTTTCGTAGAGTTTTTCTACAATGTTTTTTGCTGAAATGACAAAATTTTCGGGATTTTTCGAAAAAATGTTTAGTTGAACGTTTTCAACAAAATATCGATCTTTTTCAACAAAATTTTCTTCTCGGTGTGCAGGAAATCTTTTCGATCTTCATTTGTATTGAAAGCCCTTTGAATCCCGAAAAAAACTGATAATTATTCAGAAAAATATTGGAATCTGGAAATAAATTGTGAATTTTTTAGAAAAACGATAATTTTTCGGAAAATTGAAATTTTTAATCATTTTTTCGACGTCTAATGTTTTCAAGCGAAACCGATCGAAGTGTCTATGAAGGGCGTTGCAAATAAGACTCGAAAAACAGCAGAAATTCGTTCAGTTTGTGTTAAAATGTTGAAATGATCGAAACTTCGAGTTGCGGCGAATGAATGACGATTTTTGAAATTAAAGTTGGCGAAATACCAGGACCAAACGAGAGACGACGTGCAGCGAGTCGAGACGAACTTAATCGACCTCTTCAGTCTCACACGAAAACAGTCTCGAGAAGCGTGAGTGTTCTAGCACCCTGGAAGCCACGACATTATCGCGAGCCGTTCGAGATCAATTACGATCAACAACAGCATCATCAAAAGCCACCAACAACCATGAAACGCAGACAGAGAAGTCGCGAGACTCTTAGCAGACGTGGCAAGGAGCCTCGACGCAGCAAGGACAATCTTTCGAAAACCGGTAATTTCGCACTTCCTCCGAAACTTTAAAAAAAAAACGGGAATTTAATGGAAAATGGTCATAAAAGTGGAAAAAAGTTTGAAAAATCGTAACAAATCGAAAAATTTAATTAAATTATTAAACCGAGGCTCGTCTCAAAGTGGAATCCAAAACGCATCGATCGAGACTTTAAAAAAGTCTCTAAGCCCACCGGAAACAAAGTTACAGCCATTTTCCTGTAATTTTTTTAATATTTGATAAAAAAAAAAAGATCGAATGCTCATTTCGACGTTTCGTTTCAGGTACGATAAGTCGGAGTACTTTGAAATCGAAGGAGAAGCAAAAAGTGGACAGAACGGTATCGACGGAGTCTTTGGCGTCGAAAAGTCGAAACGGGACTTCAAGGGGTGAGCTAAGTCGTTCGACGTCGGTACCGAGGGATCCGAACAAGAGTGCCGGATGGTTCAAGATCAAGAGCAAAAAGTCGCGAGCTTAATGGCTCCGCCATTTGATCAATGCTAGTCTTGAGTTTCATACGAACGTTTGCTTTTTTTTTTTTCAATAACGATACCGTAATAATTAAAATAAACGATAAAAAGCACGCGATTTCGTGCCGAATTTTCACGTGCACGATTCTCACGTGAAATCTGTTCGAGCGTGCATCAGAAATGTAAATGTCCACATATGTATATGACGACAATAATTAATTAATCCACTAATCAAATGTACCTCTCGAAGATTCAAACTTTCGTCAAAAACCCTTCGTTTATCGATGAAAAAATAAAAAATTCTCCGACCCAGCCCGCGAGTGTTTCGCACACGACGAACCGCCAGGAATTTAACAAAAAACGCGAGTAAATAATACACACGCAAAGTACACACATTTGTAAGAAGAAAAATAATTGTGAGGATGATTAACGAGAGTTTGCATTTCATTTTGATCAACGAAAAAGTCCGAAAATTCAATTTTTTACGAAATTATTCATTTCCCCTACGATCGAAATGGAAAATTACATGAAAAAACGAAAATTCCATGTTTCGCAAGAAAAAAAATGGGAATTCGTTCGAATTTCTGTTTGACTTGGTTTTTCGGATGAAAAATCATGGAACAAACTTCTCAATTAATCGCCCTGACAATTATGTATTAAAATTTATACATATATATATTTTTCATGTATATTAAAAAGTGTAATTAAACTATATGCGTTAATGCTGCTACAATTATTTGTTTAATATCACGAATCAAATGCATCGCCATTCCCATGATTTGTGAGTTTAAAAAATGACAAAAAAACGAATAAACAACAATATTATATATATAAATATGTATATACGTGCGTTATATACGAGAAACGGTAAAGAAGATAATAAAAAGTTATTTTCATAAGCGAATCAATAATTGCATTGAATTACGACTAACAACGTAGAGTCGCGGGCGCAACGAACGCACGAAATAATGCATCGTTAATGAAAAGATGTGAAAAATCAAAATTGTTCTAAACGATGAAATAAAACAAACGAAAAACTGTTACGATTATTGTTGTAAAGGGAAAGAATTTTTTTTTTCTCATCTTCAATCGTTAATTAACACTTTAACACTGCGTTCTCTCTGCCAGATTTATAATTGATAAATTTTTGCCGTGTTTGATGAGAATGCCTTTTTGATTTATAAACGCGGTAACTAATTGTTCGTCAGTTAAGAAATCGCCCAAGATTTCACGAAATAATAACGTCGTCGGTTTTCACTTATTTTGTTATTATTATTTTTCATTTTTTGTTTGTTTTTAACACGATCATGTAAACAGCGACGGAAAAAATGAGGAAAATTAAGAAAATATGGAAAATAAGTGAGCGAAGAAAATAAACGCCCAATCTAGAGACCATTGCTTAGAATAACCGTGAATCATCGTGCCATCCTCCCATTTCCCTTTTTCCCAAAACCACAGAAACTCAAAGCAGAAAGAACGAAAAATAAATAAATACTCGAAACGTCTAAATTAACGATATTTCCAGAACAATCAAAATTTTCAATTTACTCGGAATAAAATATAAAAATAAATTCGCTTTTTAAGATTTAATCTCATAACTTGTGGATTTCGAGAAATTTCCATCCGGTTTTTTTCCATCTGGACGACTGTTTTCCTCGTCATTATGTGTAAATATCTGGTAATTGCTTCGAGGTCAAGTTTGCAATATTATTCATCTCGAATAAAGATGGAGCAGAAACATTCCAACGGATGAAGAAAACTGTGGAAATTAATGACAGTTCGCAGCGTTGGGATCCAACGAAAAAAACTTTTCTATTCATTTTTTATTCAATTTTCAAAACAATGACAATTTCCGTACCGATTTTGAGTTTCGATCCTAAAAACATATCGATTTATTGTCCTGACCGAATATTGAATTAGAATTTCAATTAGAAATAGTTTAAAAAAACATAATTTCGTTGCGTTCCATCGATGCAAACTTCAACATCGTGGAAATTGTCGGTTTAGCGAGACCGGATGAATCGCTTTATTACAATGAATCAAAGTCCAACTCTCGTCAATGACTCTGAAGTTTGTAACGTTGAGATTCAACGAAAAACATTTTTTCTATTGATTATTTATTGAATTTTGAAAATCGTGGCAATTTTTCAAGTAGATCGAGTTTTTTCTTCGCAAGAGCGAATCGTTTAATTGGCCGGAGCAAATATTCAATAATAATTATTGGCTCCGCTGAAGAAATAACAGAATTTCGTTGCATTCCAACGATGCAAACTTCAGCATCATCTCATCATTCATTTTTCATTCCACCTCGGTGCTAATTGCGTGTGTATATATAGACTAATAGTCTTATCATTTGCGTGTAAATATCGTAGATTCTTAAGGCTGCATTGTTGTGCAGAATTGTGCTTTTGGAGAACATTTTCAGGATAAAATAAATTTGTAACTGTTACAATTTAATTCCATCAATTTTGTACACATTTTCATTGATCCTTCGAGAACACGTACAAAGTTTTCGAGCTTCAGAAAATATAACAAACAAACAAATTTTCACATTACACAATTTTTTTGAAAAAATTGCACAAAAAATCGAAAGTCAACTTTTTGAATGCCAATATTTCAAAAAAAAAAAATTCTCTCCGATTCTGGCACGATCATCCACGACGTCGATACAGATTCGGAATGTGTTCAATTTTTTTATATTTTGGATGCACAAGACGCCCGGAATTCCGGTCGCCAATGTGATAAAAAGTCATCGATTCGTATTCCAGAATTTTGTACGTGTTTTCAAAGAAATAACTGACACGTGTACGAAATTAACAATAAAAAGAAATGTAGAAACGTTACGAATTTGTTGTGTTCGAAATGTCACCTGAAAACACGTGACTCTGGACGATAATCCAATCTTAAGCGATTCATTGATGTAGGTAAATTTATACTCATATATATTTAACATTTAAAATTAACTTGTAGCTATATAATTCGCATGATGAACGAGAATGCACCTGAAATGCCTGAACGCCAGAAAAGCACCTCCGTTTTGTAACTTTGTGGCCTTAATTGAAATAAATAAACGTGATTCTTTAAACGGTGATTAAAAAATTATTATTTTCTTTTTTATTAAAGCTTCAGTAACAAAATATTCATTTAGATTCTTATCGCAACAAGTACAGCATTCAACTTTGGTTTATTTTTTTTTTGCCTGACCGATCATTGACTTTTGGCTTTTTTTTAAATGATTTTCAATTCTGTTGAATTGTTAGCAACGTAAAACTAGCAAAATACTTTTGTACATTATTTAATTCAGTGTCTCGGCGACTTCTTCGCTATTGAGTTTGTCGAGACAACAAATGGAAGTTCCGGCTACTATCATCAGAATTCCGATGTAGACGTCTGGAAACAAACAGACAAGTTTTTCATGGAGAATCCTCGGGATTGCGGAGGAACGATCGAAGGTAATTGTCTCATTGAAGCCACTGACACTGAAGTTCACAACTTTGGAGTCTATCGAAAAATTTCTATTCTTTTTTCGTTCAATTTAAAAAATCATGACGATTTTCGAACCAATTTTGTGTTTGGATGCTAAAAAAAGATTCTTTCATTGTCCGGACGGAATATTGAATGAGAATTATGAGCTTTGTTCATGAAAAAAGAAAATTTCGTTGCATTCCAACAATGGAAACTTCAACATCGTCATTTCAGATTAAAGTGCGGCTTTCCACGATAAAAATGAATTTTAATGAAATGCACTTTTGAATCGGCGCACTAAATTGAAGTTTTTCGTCCGAGGAGCAAGCATTTCATGGGGTAAGCCATAAGAATTCGAAACCCTTCGATTTTCCAACGATTGTTAGTTGCAAAAAATAAAACCGAATCGTTTGAATGGAAATGTTGCGTATTTTGAGAAAAAAATGACACTGAAGTTCGCAACGTTGGAGTCCATCGAAAAATTTCTTTTCTATTCATTTTCTGTTCAATTTAAAAAACCATGACGATTTTCGAACCAATTTTGTGTTTGGACGCTAAAAAGAGATTCTTTCATTGTCCGGACGGAATATTGAATAAGAATTATGAGCTTTGTTCATGAAAAAAGAAAATTTCGTTGAATTCCACCGATAGAAACTTCAACATCGTCATTTGCCATGAATTTATGGATTTCATGGAATTCGAGATGAAAAA
Source organism: Diadegma fenestrale (assembly GCA_037043255.1). NCBI lineage: Eukaryota > Metazoa > Arthropoda > Insecta > Hymenoptera > Ichneumonidae > Diadegma > Diadegma fenestrale. The sequence goes on from CM073316.1 coordinate 4,047,561, forward strand.
GTTGACGCTATGCCAATGACCGGATGTGAGACAAGAACCTTGATACGAAAATGTCAAGATTTCTCACTCCGATGGGGTTTTTCTTCCCCGAGAACCCAGCCGGCCATCGCCGTGACGACGAACGTAAGGGAATTTGTTACGGGCACGGCCAGCGACAAATCCGCGCTTTGGAGCGTAGCAACGTACAGAAGGGAGCCGCATTGATTGACGAAAAACGGTAGCATGTACTTAAAATAGAAAAATCAACAAGATCATAACGTTTCGTGAGGCTAGAAAACTCTGAAGTTTGAGGGATTTTGAGGTTAGCCACACGAACCTTCAGGTTCGTAACCAAGAAGAAAACTTCGTTGAGAAACTTTCCGGACGCCGAGGATGCTTTTACATCGTCTATACCGGTCGCCCCTTTCTTCAACAATGGATTCGTAGCTCCCCACAATATTGCCACGATCACAAGATAAAGGATCGACTCTGAGAGCATTAATTCACAACAGTTTCGTAACTTCTAACCTAAAAGTTTGACAGCTCGACTGCGACTACGTGAAATCGTGTTTCTCACCCAGGACAGCTGCCATTCTATCGATAAAGTTTCTCCAATTTGGACATCGAACGATAAAACTCCATACGAATAAGCAGAGATTTGTCCTTTACTCGCGTCTCATCAAATTTTCGCTCCCGTACGAGAAAACACAGGAAAATGAGCAACTGTCACTCGTCCAGTGGTTCTCATTGCCCAGCTTCGACCGAGTGTTGACGTCAGTTGAATGCCCAACGACAACATAACCTCTGCCGAGTTCAACAACGAATCTAACCTCAACTCCTCCAATTGTATTTCTTTGTAAAACGATTCAACAAAATTGTCTAATGTTGCTGAGAGTTGAAAAATTTCTGTGATCATAAAATGTTCGTCCTTTTGGGCGATATAAATTTGTGGAGTTTGAGTGACGATATTTTCATCAAGGACACAGACTTTGGAGCGTTCAAGTAAGTTTTTTGTTAGGGTTACACGTAAACAAAAAACTTTCACGAAATATGGCAACGAATTCAAAATCCTCGGAGAAGTTTGCACCAAAAATGAATCTGATAACTTCGATTTTGCAAAATATTTCGAAAAAGTTCGAAATTTCAATGAACAATTGATGACACTGAAGTTCGCAACGTTGGAGTCCATCGAATAATTTATTTTCTATTCATTTTTTGTTGAATTTAAAAAACCATGACGATTTTCGAACCAATTTTGTGTTTGGATGCTAAAAAAAGATTTTTTTATTGTCCGGACGGAATATTGAATAAGAATTTTGAGCTCTGTTCAAGAAAAGAGAAACTTTCGTTGCATTCCAACGATGGAAACTTCAACACCGTAACAATTGACACGAATCATTTCTCCTGATCACTCGTTAATAACGAAACTTTCGTTACATCGCTGTAGCAACAAGAGTTGAAATAAAATTGGAATTTTATCAGGTATCATGAAAAACGCGTCGACGGATTGTACGAAGAAGGTAAAAGATCGTACTGTCAAAAGCGCAGTATGGTCTCGATCCTCCAAAACAAAAAGGGCAACAAACTCAAAGACGGAATAAAATACCTGGAGGTAAAATATTTTTCCTCAAAATGGCAATCTCCTCAAGATTATGGGATTTTTTACGAGCTACGGATGAATTTTGTTTTCGCAGGATCAGTTACACGACCACACGGTAGTTCACTGCCACTGGCACGACGAAAACACCGTAGAATTGATGTTGAACACGGGTTTACTGATTTACGTTCAAATTAATCTTCTGACGGCGGACATACAGAAAATTATGTTTGACAAATACTTAGTAGGAAAGATTTCCGACCACGTGTCCGACGGTAAGAAATTTTCCACCGACAAAGAAAATCTACGATGCTGAAGTTCGCAACGTTGGAATGCATCGAAAAATATTGAATTTTATTGAAGATTTGTTGAATTTTCAATGTTATCCAAATTTTTCGAGCCGATTTGCTTTTCGAATGGCAAAAATCGATCATTTTATCATCGTAATTACATTCTGTAATTGAATAATTATTTTCTCCAAGATAAAAATGAATTTCGTTGCATTCCAACGATGCAAACTTCAGAGTCATGAAAATCTGCTGATAAAATGTGTAAAAAAGTGGGAGAATTTCATTTAAAAGCGCTTCTGATTATAATTTCAGTGACCATGACAAAAAATCACTTAGTTTTTACTCACAATGACAGCCAAGTTACCGTTGTTCATTTTACGAAATCAAAAAAATCAATTTTCGACAAAATCAGCAAGTTGGAGCCGAGATTGTCGGTCGTTGACCTTTCCATCCCGAGCGGACGCAGACAAGACAAAAAAATATGCATCAACAGAACCGGAGATTTAGTGAGTCCTTGTCAAGTTTTTTAAATACTAGCCCTGAAACGTGAATAACGATGTTGAAGTTTGCATCGTTGGAATGCAACGAAATTCTGTTTTTTAATCAGCGAGTCTCATAATTATTATTCGATATTTTGTCCTGACAAAAAAAACTTGCTTGAGTCCCGAAAACTCAATCAAGACGAAAAATTGGCGCGATTTCAAAAATTCCATAAATAATCAACAGAAACAATATTTTTCGTTGAATCTCAACGTTGCAAACTTCAGCGTCATTGTAAAGCGAATAAGCTTTGCCAGGAAGCTGAGAATCTTCAAAAACATGGAAAGAATATCTGCAGAGAACTTTCAGGTCGACCTCAGATTGAAATTTTCATATTTATGCACTTTTTTTTCAAAGAAATCACTTTTATTTTTGTATTGCTCCCAAAAATTTGACTCTCGAGTTCTCACTGACAAAAAATCGTGGGACTTGCTAGCGGGTATGGTTACGATCAGTAAAACAGAAATAAAAACTCGTGGCCAGGTTTTAGTGTGGTGGAAATCAACGATGAACGAGGTTTATCCGTGGAGTCCGGCAGTCAAAGATCATGATCGAGCGAATGTTCATCTATATCGTTTGACCGGGTGAGTACAAAAGATTCTCCGAGATTAATTGGAGGAGGGAGAATATTGAGGCTCTGAAGTTTGCAGCGTTGGAATGCAATGAAATTCTTTTCAGTCATTGGCAAAAATAATGGGAAAATTTAGTTGACATTGAAAATTGAACGAATTATCAATCAAATGAAATATTTTTCGTTGCATTCCAACGTCACGACAAACTTCAGCATCGCGAGGCTGGGAATTTTCTACTAATTCTATTGATTTTGCGCTTTGATTGTAGAATTAATTTGGAGTGTCGAGAACTTGTAGGAGCAATGAATTTGGGATGAGGTGGTTGTTTCTTCGGTAGGTTCTTTCAATGAATTTCTTCTGTAATTTTGGGGCTTTGGAAAAATCCATTACATTGGAATTTCCTTGTAGATTTATTCCGTTTGTTCTTCGGCTTGTTCCGGAGTTTCAGCCAGTCCAAAACCCAGACTCGCTTTCTTGGACAATTCCCCATTTCCAGTTTCTTTCGCCACCGACTTTGCTTTCTTTGCCTGCTTTTTCTTGGAGCTTGCCACGTTCTCGGGGCAAGATCCTTCGTAATGTTTTTGATGGGCTTCCCAAGCGGCGCGTTTGTATTGCTGGGTATCGGACAATTTGTACGCCGTTTCTCTGCTGATTCTCGTCGGCAATTGCCAAGTGCTCTAGAGCCAGTTGATTTCGAAATTACGAATCATTTTTATTTTATTTTATTTTTTTTATTACTTTTTTTCTACGCTTTACCTTAAAATCGCCCCAAGGAGATCTTTTCGATCTTGGCTTTCCTGGTAACGTATGGCCCGAGTTGTCAACTAAAAACGTCGTTGGGACGCAGTGTTTGTAACACGGCCACCGGGGATGCCAATTCGGAACTTCCCAATTTCCAAGCATGTACGGCTTGAACGTATCTTCCGCCCAATTTGCATGCCAAAATTGCGACATCCTCGTTTTTTCTCTTTTTTCTTTCAATTTCAGTTACTTAAAAAAATCTTTTTTCTTCACAAGCTGTAACTCGCTCGTTTTCTCGCTTCCAAACTGACACGTTTCCATGGTAACAACCAACGATCGACCAATTATCCAGTCAAAAAAAAAAAGAACCGGAATCACGTAATTTTTACAAAGTTCAACGAATTCTTTGTTGTTGCCGCAATTTGAATATTTTAATTGTGATCCTGAAGTTTCCATCGTTGGAATGCAACGAAATTCTGTTATTTCTTCAGTAGAGCCAATAATTATTATTCAATATTTGGTCCGGCCAATAAAATGATTCTCTCTTGCGACGAAAAAACTCAATCGACTCAAAAAATTGCCGCGATTTTCAAAATTCAATAAATAATCAATAGAAAAAATGTTTTTCGTTTAATCTCAACGTTGCAAACTTCAGAGTCATTTTTAATTCGTCAATTCTCTAGAATATCAAATGTAAAAATAATGTTCCATTTTTTGGACAACTTTTTAGCACGAAATTTGAGTTGATTTGTCATCTCCGAACCGAATTCGATCCACTTTGCATCACATTTAATGGGCGACATGAAAATGTTATTCATTCGGTGGAACAAAAAGTCTCGCGCAAGGTGAGTTCAATTTCGATTGTGAAAATTTATAGTGAGACGATAAAAGAAAGTTTTTTTGCACTGAAAGTGAAATTTCTGCCAAATCCAACGATGCAACATCATTTTTATTATTATTTACCGTAAATTGGATCGATGAAGAAAGTGGCTGATTTTATTTTTCAACAGGGCGAAGTCACGATCGAATGGCAAACGTACGAAGTTTCGCAACAAGACAAATTGCAAAGGATCGAAGTTATTTCCGTGCCTTTGCCCACCCACACGAGCTGCGCTATATTCTCGCCGAATCAGGATATGCTATTGTTATGTTGCATCGACGGTTCGATAACTCTGCACGATCACAATAAAGGCACGAGCCACAGTGTCAAAGCTCCATTCGTGAGTAGAATTAAAATTCCGACCCTCATAAAAATTTCAATCAAAATTTCTCGATTCTAGGAGAAAATTATTGACTGGCGATACGTTTTTGCTAATTGATTCATATTTCAAAGATTCCAACCCTGGCATCGTGGCATAGCGATGGTTTCGTTTTTACGATCGGCAACGAACGTGGACAATTTCAACACTACGATATTTCACTCGCGACTATCAAAAGTCAAATGCTCAACGACGACTCTACTCCGGCAATAATTTTCGATCTGTCCACGTACTTCAGGTGAGCTCGACTGATGACCTTGAAAATTTCGCTTCTTTACGAAAAAAAATCGATTTTTATCAATTATTAATTAAATTATTAATCATTAATTAATTAATTATTAATAAATTTATTAATAAAATGATTAATTATTAATTACTAATTATTAATTAATTAATTAATAATTATGGATTAATTAATTTATTTATTCATTAAATTAAGGGAAAACCGTTAATTTTTTTTTTTAAATATCGATTGTGTTAATTTGCTTATAGGAGTCAGCCCGCGTTGATGCGAATGATTTGGAACAGAAAATCCGATCCAGGAACTTACAGCAATCATTACAACACCGGAAATGCGTTATTTCTGCTCCTCTTTGAACGGTAATTGCCAGAAACGATTAAAAGCTTCGAATAAAAATTAATTTTGCGTTCCAGACATTTTGTCAGTGTACGAAGAAGGAAAATCGCCAATTTTTATGGTTTCGTTCAGTGCGATCAATTAAAATCGATTTTCGAGTCAAATAATTATTTTGTTTCTTTGAAAATAGCTGGAGAATTTCTGTGTGGGGAAATTTTGACGATTACGAATGTTTTCAGGGGCCCCCTCGGCGTGATAAGAATAATCGAAGGAAATAATTTGTCGGGGGACACGTTGATTTGCAGACATTTAAATGTCCAGCATGTCGATCGTGCTACGTCGTTATTATTGTCGATGAATTGGGACACACATCCGCGAGCTTGTATGCATTCCCTCAACCAAATATTAAACTATTTGTTCAAATTGAAATTGACTCCGGAACGAGAGAGTTTCATACAAAATGCATTGGGAAGTTTTCACGTTCCGATTCGACCGATAAGTCAAGCGGTCGAGGACGAATATGGCGACGAAATCAGGGATTTGACGAGAAGATTTTTCCACCATCTGATAAGGTTCCCTCTAAAATTTTCAATATTTGATTGCAAAAAAGAAACGATTTTTCCAAAGTTTTTCTTTTTTTTCTTAATAGATATCGGCTGTTCGAAAAGGCCTTCAGATTAGCCATCGACCTGAACGACCACGATCTCTTTATGGACATACATTTTTATGCTCTTGTGATGAAGGACATGGAAATGGCAACGGCTGCGAAAGAAAAGGCGCAAACTGTTTTAAGTCGATCCAACAGTTGCAGTAGCTCACGTACGTTTTTTCTTTATTTCAACGAAACTATGAGGCGATGATCCTGAAGTTTCGATCGTTGGAATGCAACGAAATTCTGTTATTTCTTCGGCCGAGCCAATAATTATTATTGAATATTTGGTCCGGCCAATAAAACGATTCTCTCTTGCGACCAAAAAACTCAATCGACTCGAAAAATTGCCACGATTTTCAAAATTCAATAAATAATCGATAGAAAAAATGTTTTTCGTTGAATCTCAACGTTGCAAACTTCAGAGTCATTGAAATTGCTCCAAATAAACCCAAACGCTATAAATATCGATGAACGACCATCAATACACGCAGCTTCGACACTATCGTTTAGGGATTTTCCATCAGCTCCATTTTTTCCATGAAATTGATGATCCTGAAGTTTCCATCGTTGGAATGCAACGAAATTCTGTTATTTCTTTAGCAGAGCCAATAATTATTATTGAATATTTGGTCCGGCCAATAAAACGATTCTCTCTTGCGACCAAAAAACTCAATCGACTCAAAAAATTGCCACGATTTTCAAAATTCAATAAATAATCAATAGAAAAAATGCTTTTCGTTGAATCTCAACGTTGCAAACTTCAGAGTCATCTGAGTACCATAATTTTGTCTTGAAAAATGAATCGAATTCGAGGTTGAAATGGTTTTTAATGGTTGCAGATTCCACGTGTTCGAGGGCTTCGTGTTCTCTGTGTTCCGACTCGATAAGCGACAAGGAAACAGAATCTTACAGCGGGGAGAGCGAGAGTGAAGATTCGCCGAAAAGGATAAAGTCGAAATTCCATTGCGGACCGAAATATTCGTCGAGAATTCCTTTCAACAAAATTCCATCCCTCCCAGTAATAAACCCATCGAGCCTGAAAGCGAGTGGGCTCGTGTCGACGTCGTTCAACGATGTTTCAGCCTCGAAAAACGACAGTTTGATGTCGACGGCGTTCAACATTCCAACGGGAAGCCTCGCAGACTCGATTATGAACTCGTCGCCGGCGAAACCACTGGGTAGCAATTTCGTTCGACGTCAACATTACAGACTCAACAACAGCGGAATTAATTCTTCACTGGGAAAAAATTCTCAGTCTTACGACAACCTGAACGAGGATTTGTTGTCGTCGACGTTTGGGAATCTCCGGCTTTTGGGACTGGGACAACGCGAGCGTTCGTACGCGAAATCGATGGGCAACGTTTCCCATAATGCAAAAATCGACGACAATCTTTTGCAGGAAACTATAGCCCAAGATCTAATTTCAACGAGATTCGATGCCATGGAGCCTGACCTTGTAATTCCGAATGTAACTCGCGCCGCTTCGTCCTCGATCCTCGACAAAATTGATTCCAACGTCATGTCGACGTCGTTCAGCAATTTGTCCCTAAACTCGATCTGCGAAAACAGCGCCACGTCCCTATTTCGTAACGGCAGCATCGCTCGTCAATTATCCACCGAAATTCCTCACGTTTCGTTCGTAAATTCGCTGGGAACGAGTAAACCCTCTTACACTTTAGGAAAACCCAACAAAGTTTCATTTTTCAACTCCTCCAACAATTTCATGTCCACGTCCTTCAACGACCCCGACGACCTCAGCCTCAAATCTTTAGACTCTCAAAACGATCCTTGCAATTATCAAACTTCCAATTCCAGCAGCACAGTCCACAAGGATTTAGAGTCCATTCCCCCTCCCCCCACCATGACCACATCTCTGGCAAATTATCTAAATAATTTACCCAAAAAAACGTCAGGGATTTCGAGAAATCCAACCGGAATCCTCGACATAAACGACACTGCAGTCAAGTTTCCTGTCCCTCGCCCAAATCCACATTCCCAAATGTTGCAAAGACAATCCTCGGTCGCTAGTATTTTACAGAGTCAGCATCGCAACAATAATTTGCAACCCATAAGAAATTATCGCTTGAATTACGATCTCGACTATGTCCCTTTTTACGAAAGCTCCGAGAACCTCGATTATCAATCCCCGGCGACGACGATCGGCAATTACGACGTTGGCAACGGCATCGCCAACTTCTCCGCTCCTTACAACGCTCCCGGGAAAATTCATGATACCAAATCCTCGAGATTGCCGACAAATTCTAACAGAGAGAAAAAAAATCCCATCAATCCACTTCCGGCCTCGTGTGCTTCCAACCCGAAAATCAATCCCTGCCAAAACTCGATCGATTCACTCGCTTCCACCGAAAAACCTAAAGTAAAATTCTCCAACACCGTCACCCACATTCTCGTCCCTGGAACGGTGAGGATTTTTTTTGTTTTTTCATCAAAATCGTGAATAATCATGAATTTTACGTTTTTTTATGGAATTTTTTGAACTCTTCGATATTTCCGGAGTTTATTTCTTCATTTTGTTTTGCTTGTTACTTCAGGGTCAGGCTTATCGACCAGTTCAAAAACGCTCGGTGACGCAATTACATCCGATGGATCCGAAGCGAGAATTAGCCGAGAGTTTACCTTTGTGTCTGGGGAACGAAGATTATTTGAAGGATTTTCAACCGTTATCACGTAAGGCAAACATTCATGACACTGAAGTTCGCAACGTTGAAGTCCATCGGAAAATTTCTTTTCTATTCATTTTTTGTTCAATTTAAAAAACCATGACGATTTTCGAACCAATTTTGGGTTTGGATGCTGAAAAAAGATTCCTTTATTGTCCGGACGGAATATTGAATAAGAATTATGAGCTCTGTTCAAGAAAAGAGAAAATTTCGTTGCATTCCAACGATGGAAACTTCAACATCGTCATTTTAGATTGAAGTGCGGCTTTCCACGATAAAAACGAATTTTAATGAAATGCATTTTCGAATCAGCGCACTAAATTGAAGCTTTTCATCCGAGGAGGAAGCATTTCATGGGGAAAGCCATAAGAATTCGAAACCCTTCAATTTTCCAACGATTATTAGTTGCAAAAAATAAAACCGAATCGTTTGAATGGAAACGTTGCGTATTTTGAGGAAAAAAAATGACACTCAAGTTCGCAACGTTGGAGTCCATCGAAAAATTTCTTTTCTATTCATTTTTTGTTCAATTTAAAAAACCATGACGATTTTCGAACCAATTTTGTGTTTGGATGCTAAAAAAAGATTCCTTGATTGTCCGGACGGAATATTGAATAAGAATTATGAGCTCTGTTCAAGAAAAGAGAAAATTTCGTTGCATTCCAACGATGGAAACTTCAACATCGTAAAAATTCAATGAGTGGAAAAAATCTCGATTCGGAAAAAGCAAATAATTGAAAACTCTCGAAAAAATAGAGAAAAAACTCATTTTCCCGAACAAAAATGGGAAAAAGATCTAGAATTCGTAATCGAAATAATGATCGTGACTGTTTTAGGAGACGAGGAGTTGGAACGATCGAAGGAATCCTCGAGAACGGAAGAAGCAGCAAAGATCAAAGTCGTTCACTTTGGGCTGTTGTAAAAACAGGAAAAATCATTTTCATTGTTCTTACAAAGTTAATTCTAATTTTCAACCGTGTACAGAAATATTTTACAATTCGTCTGCTTGCTCAATCAGCAATTAAAACTGATATTAACTATTTAAGCGATTTTTATCCCACTATCAATATTTTGTACGAAGCACAACGGAAAGAAGGAAAAGAAAACGATAATTTCAATTGACTAGACTTTTATTTTTTCCCTATCGTCTCCAATTCGCCTTTCAACTGTAATAAGTCCGTGTCGGGCACGTAACGCTTTGCGTTCAGCTCCGGATCCCAATAATCTATCGTTACCGTCACTCCTTCCGGCAGAGACGCCTCCATCGCTCGTAACAGGATCACGTATTGAGTCGCAGATACTTCGATTTGAATGTTTCTCTGATATTCGTTGAGCGCGTATTCGGTCATGATTGTTGCGCTGTTCGGCTTGAATCTTTGGATCTTGTAACATTTTGGTGGAAACGCCCAGCTTAACGACAAAAATTCCCCGATTAATAAGTTTTCAGTAACGTCGCACGTTACGTCAAAATTTTTTGACGTCTCTTGCAAAAAATTATGTGGACGATGAATTTTCAAAATACCAATTTTCAATGCCGATATCCAGAGTCTGCGTCAGTGTGTCGATTAATTTCTGATAACTTTCCAGCAGCGGATAATCGAAACTTTTCAGTTGCAAGTTGACGATCGGGTAAAGAGGAATTTTTGATTTTCCTGTCTGCAATTAATATTTCAATGTGGAATCGAACTTTTTTCGTGATTTTCACTCATTCGTTTTTGTAATTGTTTGAAATTACCTCGAGATAATCTGGCACGTATAAACTGTAAAATCTCGGTAATGAGAAACGATGCGACGCAACGAATCGTCCGACTCTGAAAAGCTGTTGGAAATAAAAACTTTACCTCCGGAATCTTCGTAAACTAGCAGTGAAAAAACGTGAATTCGATGGAGAAGAAAAAAATCAACATTCCGATCTTGCGAAATGCTTTTTGAGGTTATGTCGAAGATTCCATGAGGAACGAGAGATTTCGGAGCTTTTGACAGTTGATTTGCTATACCTGCTTAATCCCTAGAGATGCCATTGTTGGTTCGATCACTCGTCGAATCTTAATCAATACATAAATACAATTTTAATCCAAAAAGTTCAACAAAACCGACTGCTGCGAGACCGCAACAAAAACTCTAGTCACGTGACACTTTGCGAGACGGTTTCGTCGCCACCTGCCGGAGACCGAGGAAACCAGCCGGAGTCACGAATGCGTTGGTGAACAATTCAGTTCCTCGCGATTTGTAAACGCAACAGGTCGCACGAACTCGCATTGTAAATAATCATTTTTAACGAGGAATAAAGACAAAAAAAAAACAATTTTTTAATATTGTCTGTGTTTACGTTTCTGGACGTTAAAATCTATGAAGACGAAAATCCCGAAATGCGAAGAGATAACGAGCAATTGTTATAATTTTATTCCCCGATTCAAGTGAACAAAATCCATCGTCGATGTATTTCGTTCTACGTTATCAAAAGTGCGGAGATTCGACGAAATAGTGAAAACAAACCAATCGCGATTCCCACTTTGGGCTGCTACTTGAGTTCAGCGAAATTCTCGTCGTTTTTTTTTTCAGCACGTGTAAGTTTTACTCCAAAATTACTCCAGGCCTCATTCCACTTTATTCTCAATTGCATTTTTAGTTTTTTTTTTTATCTCGATAAGAATGAGGATCGTTCTGGCACTGGCGAAAAAGTCGCACGATCAATCGAATTCATCGACGAAATAACAAGAGACAAAAGAATATTGACAAGTTTTTGAAATAAAAACTTTTTCTACTTTTACTTCGTAGGAATCTTTTGATAGCAAAATGCAAATGGATTGCTGAATGCACAAAAGATGGGGAAACACACTGTTTGACAAGCAGATGTGGTTTCGTTTGTTTTTTTATCCTTTTTCCCTCCTACACGCTCATAAGCACATATCGCATCATAATGACCTTCGTAAATCTTTCGAACCCACACAGACACACTCACGTACGATTCGTCGTGCAGTTTTATGATGCGCGAGTGCAACAAACAAAAAGAAATAAAACATTTCGCGTCTTTTGAATGAAAATATCAGTCACGATTATTCCGAATCTCATTAGTTTGCACCGTCACGATTTCTGAGAGACTTTATTTTGCTAGAATCACGAGAAAAAAGTCGGGTGGAAAAAAAAATCGAACGCGAATCATTCCAACAGCAATTCGGCTCGAAAGTCTTACTCACTTAGCAACATTGTCGATAAAACCGAATCGTACGTTTGCAAAAGGCTCAATGGCTCATCGATCGTCGGAGATTGGGATTGCTTTGGCAATTTTTGGACTGAACGTCGGTTCGAAATTCCCAGACAACGTAACGATCGCGCGCGCACACTCTTTATTTAATAACAAAACGGTGAAGCGAAACTGGTTTCACTCGCTGTGGAAAACCCAAGTATCGATGCAGCTCCGTCTTTTTTTTTTTTTGTAGTTATCGATTAATGAACGAGAACATGTTTCGAAATATTAAATGTTTCAATTCTCCACATCGTCACAGTCTCGACTAATCACATTTGGAAAATAAATTCGTTGGGAGATAAAATCGTCGATTCTATTCCTAAGTCTCCGAAAATGGGGCAAAATTTTTCTTCTCGTTTTCAAATCGCACATTTATCATTATCCATCAGAAATCTTATCCCGAAGAGACAAAAATTAAGGCTCGTCGCATCCCGAGATGTCTTGCGATTAAAATTCCGCATCGCTCTCTATCTTTTTTAATCAAAAACGTCCGGTGTCGTTTTATCGAAAGAGAAACAATAACGAGTTTAGTTCGACGATAAAATTCATAACAATAATAAAAACGATAATAATAAACGAGAGAAAGCATTTTTAAAAAGTTGTGAATGGAATTAACACGAATTTGAGAGAAAATTATACAAAAACGGAAACTGAGTCATCACAATGAGGAAAAAATCGTCTTGATCGAGGTCGAACGCAATTTTATCGATCGGGTCCGTACAAACATTCAAAACGATTCTTTATCGTCTTCAGTTCGTACAAGGATCAAGTTCAATCGGATTACGATATTGGGCGAATTAGCTTAACTCAATTATGCAATTTTTCTCCTTTCCTATCTGTCATTAAACGTTTTTTTAATTGTCATCAACATTTAGCACGTTTTTTTTACAATTCGGACTGATTTTTTTGCTTTTTTGGAATTCGAGTCACTGCAAGACAACAGAGACGACGAGCTTCTCGTGGCTCGACGTTTATTCAGTCTGTTAATTGCTGGATCGTCTCAAGCTATTGAAACAACTGGCGTCTCACTTGCGATCAATTAATCGTCTTACAATTAAAGAAAAAAATAGCGAAACGGCTCGATCATGGAATTGTCTCTGTAGAATTTCATCTCGCATTTTATTTTCGTAAAGAATTGCGGAAAAAAAATTCGTTTTTTCAAAAAACTGTGACAAAACTGATTCGAAGATTTTGATTTTTATTCTATTTCGCTATTAACACGATCGACGATGCAGAGGAAAGACGAAAATGCCAATACTCGCGGATTTGTCGAGGCGATTTCATCTGCTGACGACCGATGCAAAGCCCGATCCACCGAGAAATCCTCCCGAAGAAAAAGCCAACGGTTTTTCCCCTTTGGCCAGTGGCTCGAACACAAAATCTCAACCAACTACACCGGAAGTGAAAAATAATCAGGAGGCGAACAAAAATCCTCTCGAGTCGAGAAGATCGAGTTCGGAAACGAATTCAGACGACGAAGCAGGCCCGAGGAATGAAAATTCTCCTAGCGGGAGCAAAAAAAAAACGAGAGAATCGAAGAATCCTCGATTCAAAACAAAAGTTCCCTACAGAGCTGGTAATTTTTTGCTTTTATTTTCCACTCCATCGGAATAAATTTTCAATCATTTTTGTCAAGCATAATTCACGTTCCTCTTTCCTTACAGGACAAACGGCAAACATAATAAATTACAACATAATAAATTCGAACGGTGTAAAAATTGGAGCCACGAAAACGTACATTTGTAATGTCAATCAATGCACGAAAAATTCGGAAGAATCATCTGGAACGAGCTCGGCGAAAAGAAAATCGAGAACGATGCCAAAGACCGTTGAGGATCTCAGTACGTCCGAACGAGAGATAACGGTCGACGACATATTTGTTATAAAAACACACATAGGTCACGGTTGGAGAGACGTCGTCAGACGTCTCGGTTATTCCGAAGGCCAGCTCGATCAGTTTGAGGAAAATCATAAAGACAAGGGTATCGACGAGGTAAGCCTCTTTCATGGAATTGTCGCAACTCTGACGAATGGAATGAATTCATAATTTCTCAACGAGAAACTTCTTTTTCAGAGATTCAATGATACTGAAATTCTTCATTGAAATTCAGAATTTCTTAATCAATTAATAATTAAGAATTTCTTCAGAAGAATAAAGAATTTAAGAATCAAGAAATTAAGAATTTATTATTCATTAGAAATTTTTTATTATTTTGATTTTGAGAAATTTATTAAAATTCTTTAGGGATTAAGAATTAAGAAGAAATTCTTAAGAAATTAAGAATTTCTTAATTTAAGAATTTTCCTCTTAATTCTTAGTTTCGAATGAATTTTAATTAATTATTAGAAATTGATTAAAATTCATTAGAAATTAAGAATTAAAAAGAGATTCTTAAGAAATTAAGAATATCTTAATTTCTTAAGAATTTTCCTCTTAATTATTAATTTCTAATGAATTTTAATTATTTTTAAATTATCAATTATTTATTAATAATTAATTCAAATTCATTAGAAATTAATAATTAAGAGGGAAATTCTTAATTTCTAATGAGGAAAATTCTGAAGAAATTAAGAAATTCTTAATTTCTCATTTCTTAATTCTCAATTTCTAATGAATTTCAATTAATTTCTCATAAATAAAATAATAAAAAAATTCTAATAAATAATAAATTGTTAATTTCAACTATGAATTTTTTAATTTTTTAATTCTTAAGAATTTCTCACTGTCTTTTTAAGAAATTCTTGATTGAATTTAAGAATTCATTATTTATTAAAAAAATTTTATTTTATTTATTAGAAATTTGATAAAATTTATCAGAAATTGAGAAATTGAGAATTAAGAAGAAATATATCGAATGTATGAAATTCGTGGGACTTTGATATCAAAACTCGTGATTTTTTATTGTCTAAATGGATTTTCGTTTGCCACTCCGTCGATTGAACGTTTCTGTTTGTTTTTTTTTCGTTTTCTCAAGGTCGTCTATCAAGCGTTTTTGGACTGGAAGCGAGCAAACACAAGAAAAGCGGAAATTGGTGTGCTGACGAGGACACTATGGTCCTGTCGGGAATACGATTGTGCCGAGAGGCTCGCAGCAGCCCAGCAAACTCAAACGTAGCATTTTTCACAAAATAATTATAAAAATCGACGGATCATCGATTTATTACGAACGACGAAACTTTGCAAAGTTTCTAATGTCACTCCCATATGTAAATTTTTCTTAAAAATATATTTTTTTGTTATTACCCCAAAGCTTTGTTGTCCCAAACAACAATTTTGACTAATTTTGCAAATTATCAAAGGGCTTCTCAACATTTTGCTCCTCAACGCAAATACCGCGGAAACGGCTGAAAATTGGACAAAAGTCCACAGGACTGAACTTGCAGGGAATTCAATTTCCTACAAAAAAGGTCCTCACGTCATTCGTCCATTTTCAATAATCTAGTCGGAAAAAACGAAAAATCAACTCTCGTACAAAATCGATGGAAAAACTACAGAAATTTCATCCTGCTCACATTGCCAAATTATGACAAATAGCACGTTTAGCAAAACGTTAAAATCTCTACGAAATTCTATCCGGAATATGGAAACCTCGACGTTTTCATTGTCTGGAAACTTATCGATGGATTATTGAAATATTTTCGATTAGAAAAAGGAATTGAAATTTATTTTCTTTTCAAGAAAATTACATTTGCACCAAACTCCCTTAATGTACTAGTCCCTGTCCGGACTTTTCGGTTCCAGGACATATTTCATGGTATGAAAAAATAGATATCGTATTTTCTCAACGTCGTTAAATCTCTATATATAAATTTATATATAATTGCGTGAATGCGAATTAATTATTGTTATGACTCTGAAGTTTACATCGTTGGAATGCAACGAAATTCATTTTCATCTTTGAAAAAAATAATTATTCAATAACAGAATGTAATTACGCCGATAAAATGATCCATTTTTGCCATTCGAAAAGCATATCGGCTCGAAGAATTTGGATGACATTGAAAATTGAACGAATTTTCAATCAAATTGAATATTTTCGATGCATTCCAACGTTGCAAACTTCAGCATCATTTATTGTTACGAAAACGTAGTCGCCGAATTTTTCTAATTACACGAATCGATTTAAAGTCTATGAAATTCTCAAATTCCTCGTGTGTCCGTTACGAAGGAATGAAAGATGAAAACCGTGAATGTTCGGCAATCATCCAAGTCTTTAACGTCTTAACGATCGTCGTCGTGTTCCATTAATTTAATTAGTCAGTGTCTCAATGACGCTCGCACAATTTTGGACTTTGTTGCAGGGCGAAAATAAGTTTTTCGTGTCACCAGTGCGCGAAAAAGAAAAAGTCTCACGTTTTTAAATGCGCATATTGCATCGTACGCACCAGTGACGCGACTTTTTTGCAAGACAATTTTATAATTTGTTGTTCGAGGGTTTTAGACACACAAATAATAATGATAATTGCAGTTTTCGTTTTCCCGAAGGTCCCAAAGTTTAAAATTAATGATGAAAATGTCTAATGTCGATTCGCATCGATATCGACGCTCCAGGAATACTCTGAACGGTTAAACGAACGATTTCTTTACGTCACTCTCAATTTTACGGCCTTTAAAGACTTTAACCTAATCCGAAGAACCTGCTGCTATTTTTTTCGATTTACAAGGCGATGTCGCATTGATCGGTAGCCTATTGTCGACCTCCATACTCGTCTGCCTTTCGAATATCCGGTTTTTGCAATCTTCGAACTGCTCGAACATTTCCTCCAAGTTTTGATCGGCGTCGAGCGTTATGACTGGCGCTGGCACAGGAAATAATGTTTTTTTGTACAACCACTCGTCGTGAACCTCGTGCACTTGCCTCAGATATTCCAACGACACGCAGTCCTCTTCTCTGCGTGCTCTTTGACGGATTCTGTCGTACACGATGTCCGGAGAACTCCTCAGATAAACTGTGGCCCATTAAATTTCTCTTTTTGTTCAAAATTCTCAGTAAATCTTAAATAACTACCACAAACGAAACCAAAAACAATCCACCGGGAAAAGCAACGAGAATAATTAATTAGGCTCGTCCTTTTGGGTCAAAATGACCCGAAAATTGAATGCCAATTTCCCAAAAAAAACAACAAACTAATTGAAAAACTAATTGTTGGGAATTCACTGATAAATTCCATGTCCTGGGTCCAGGAGACCCGGAGCAGCGACCCAGCGTTTTCATCGTTTTTAATTATTCAAGTAAAGATTCAAATTTTAAAAAATCTTAAACTCCAAAATATAGACTTAAGGGACCTGGTGAGTGAAAATGAAAAAATCTATGATCCTGAAGTTTCCATCGTTGCAAATAAACGAAATAGAAATTTTTCAAAGTCAAAATGGCAACTTTTTTATTCCGCCAAAAGTTTCGGACAACTTTTTGCTCTCATTTTTATGCTTCTCCAAAACTTTTGGTAAATTAAAAAATCTGCCTTTTTGACTTTGAAATAATTTCTATTCCGTTTGTTTGCGACGATGGAAACTTCAGGATCATAAAAATCTGGACCCCCCTGAAAATCCTGTTGCTCTGTCGTCCTCGAAAAGAAAAGAAAACCGATTCGACCGACTTTTTCAGACTCTCGAACTTTGAACGCAATTTCACGAACCGAATTTTCCAAATCGACTGGATCCAACGAATAGATTCCGAGCTATCATTCTACAATGTTGGGACACGATTCCCGACGATTTACCGAACCTCGTGCTTCTTGATAACGAAATTTGCAATTCCTCAGAACCGAAAACTGTTGGAAAAGCAACTAAATCCGTTTAAAAATCGTAACCACTTCGTCTAATTCCATAGAAACGAAAATCTACTATAGCCGACTACAGTTTTCCGGATTTACCGCATTTTCAAGTCGCGAATAACGAAATAATGAAAAAACGAAGTAAAAACATGAGTTTCCGTCACACTCGATACGATTTGTTCCGTAAAACCAATGGAATCGCACTGATCGTTGGATTCTACTCATTTATCGATCACGTGACTGCGAGAAAACAACGAAAAAGTGAGTACACGTTTTTCTCAGGCATCCTTGAGATTTTGAACAAAAAAAAGTTCACGTTCGTCTCTAGCAAATAAAGAAAAACGTGTAACTTGTATTTTTCTTCAAATATCAAGCCTTTCCAATTACAAAACGTACCGGAACATTTTCCGACCGGAAATTGATGGATCATCGTAAAAAAAATGGATTTTCAATAAATTTTGGAACAGCCATGAAAATTCCGCGCTGTTTTGTCCCGCAAAATCGTCCGACTCAACGATTCTCATCGGCGTTTCCATAATTATGAACACACCACGTCAATGTTCTTAAACGACGCGATTTTTTTTCATAACGACTTTTCGGACTTTTTGTAATTTTCATTTTCTAGGCCCTTTTTTTTTGTATAATTCAACTTGGTCAAATTTTATGACTCTGAAGTTTGCAACGTTGAGATTCAATGAAAAACATTTTTTCTATTGATTATTTATTGAAATTTGAAAATCTTGGCAATTTTTTGAGTCGATAGAGTTTTTTGGTCGCAAGAGAGAATCGTTTTATTGGCCGGACCAAATATTCAATAATAATTATTGGATCTGCTCAAGAAATAACAGAATTTCGTTGCATTTCAACGATGCAAACTTCAGGATCGTTCAAATTTTTATTCAGACTCACCGATGAGATCCGTTTCAATCGCGGCGTTGTTGATGGACCAATCGTACCAATCTTCAAGGACAATCACTTCAACGCTGCTCAAGATTTTGCTCCGTTTCATATTCTCGATGAAACATCGCGCGCTGTAGACGGATCTTTCCATGACTTTGTAAGGGAGTTCGGTCTTGAGGGTGTGAAGCTGGAGCATCGTCAACTGGACGTACGATTGGAAGAGAAAACCGTACCTCTTCGGGTCTTTGTACATCAAATCCTAGGAAAAAGTAGACAAGCAAAAAAAACACGATTTTTAGTCATTCCACACGTCACGTTACGGGGTTCGCGATTTTTTTCAACGGAATTTAAAGAATTCGATAAATCGGGAAAATTTTTTTAGCGCCATTTCGAATTTTTTGATTCTCACCAACAAATTCGCTCCGGAAACGTTTCGCCAAAGCTCTACCGGCTCCTGGAGGACCATCGTGTTGGTATATTTTTTGAAATTGTTAAGAAAAGTTGTTTTGCCGCTACCGATGTTGCCCTCGATGCAAACGGTGAAGGGCCTTTGATGATTTTTGCATGGCGAGGACATTTTGAGGAACACGCGAAATTTGGCTGTTCCTGAGATCAAAATAGAAATAAAAAAAAATTGTGTAAAGAGTTTCGAATTTTTGGGGCAACGGGACGAAAATATTGTGACGGGGATTTGAAGGTTGAGTTGTGAATGAAAAATTAGTAATTAACGGCTCGTGTGGACCGGGAAATTTGGCGGAGTGTACTCACGTTACGGGAATGATTGTTTTACAATTTTCAACAACGCAATCGGCAGATAAAACAATCGACGATCGGAAAAAAAAAATGACGCTTACGTCAGTTGCGCCGGTAAACAAACGAGCTCCGACGATTTTGCACTGTAATTTCTCGACGAGTTGACTCGCGATCGTCAAATTATCGTTTTTCTATGAAACTCGATTTTTATGAGATTGAAAATAATAAATAAATATGTTTCTATCGAGCGATGCATTCGCCGATGTGTCCAACACGAATGGAGCACCGCGAACCGCGAACAAACACTGCCAACGTATGTGACCGTCATTTCCCGCCAACTGATAAATTTGGCGCGAAAAACTCGTTACACGGGGTTACATCCGGATGCACGACGAGCTTCGCGTCATTCGAGGGCTTTCATTGGCTCGGCAAACTCGAACGACCAATCAGAACGCTCGGATGAGTTTGGAGTGCGATTGCAATGGAGGGATGCGTTCGGATTCGTAATGTCAATCATTATTTCATTACGTACGCGATTCAATAATGCCACGGAGACGCGTAGTCACATTTACCTGCAGATTCGATGCAATTGCTAACGATCTGATGAATGATTGCTGTGAAATTCCGCGAATCGCAATGTTATTCGCTGAATTTTCATGCCTTTGCCATATTATCGAAATAAAATTGACGGACGCTTTGAAAAAAAATATTCACGATCAAAATCTAGCGAAAACCGTGGGAGGAAAAATCTCAAGGTCGCAGCAGGTTTTTCATATTCCAAAAGGAACACAGCGAGCGAAATCATGTCGCGTGCGCCGGTATCATATTTTCGTAAAACGATTGTGAGCTCACCGAGAAACGTCATTTTACAGGAACAACTGAGTAGTGACGCTCGCTTTCATGAGATTATTCTAAATTACAAATTTGGCCTGTCAATAAATTTTGACATCGGTTTGACAACGAAAATTTGACAAGAAAATCACAAGGTCACGTTCGCTTCGACTCTCGTGTCAAGCACGACCACGTTGCGACGCGAACTGAGCATTTGTTCATTGTTGATTTCTGCATTTACTTGAGCTTCGCGACTGTAGATGTCGCGCTTGTCGCTCGAGCTTGCTGTGATTCGTTGAGCAGCCACGATGGGAATACTTATCGACCAATCGGACCAATGATTTTCAAACTTTTCAAATTTCACGCAGGATGAGGAAGCGTTAAAAAAAATACAAAGTTGGCAGCACTGCGGCCAAATTCTTTTTTTTTATTCAGACAACTTCAGATCGATACGACAAAAACATAATCCAAAAAAACTGGACAGCTGCAGGCAGTCGTGCATTTTGCTTTCATAAAGAAAACAGTCATTTAACAGACAGCCAAAAAATTGATGATATTCGCGATGTTTATTACGAATTCGTGACTCGAGATTCAATCGTTCATTTTAATCAACACACGCACACACACACACACTAATCTTTTCGTAATCAGGAAATGAAAAAAGTACGTGAGAATCTGTAGTGGGGGAAACGACCACGCGATTCGAACTGTTATAAATATGATTTTGTGATATCGTGAATCGAGTGGATTCGGATTTTATATTTGGGGGACCGAACGACGAATACCGAAACATGAGAATTGCTCGAAAAGAAAGAGAAATTAACAATAAATTCTGAGATTGAGATTTATTTTTCATTCCCATTTCATACCCATATAATTCCCGAGAAAAAATGTCTTTCAAACTCTATTTTATTTCATTAATCGACACTCTAAATGCACGTAGAACAAATTGTAAACTGAAGATTTTCTGAATTTCGCACTTTTTCGTCGTTTCTTCGGAATAGCAGCGCGAAAATAATTCACAATTTCGTTATTTTTACCGCAAAACTGTATTATTTATTGAATAATAAATTTTCATTACGATTTTATATTTTAGACGATTTTTCCATGCTCCTCAAATCATTTTACGATCATTTTTTGCACCAAAACTACGAAAATAAAGTTTCCAAGTATAAATACAAAAAATTCTTGATATAATCCGAAAATTGAATAGCAAATGAAAAATTTTGGACACATAATTTGATTGCACGATGCCAATTTCAATATAATTACGACGGAATAATGAAAATTTTATTGATCGTAATTTGAAAATAATGAAATTGAACCGCAGGTCGAAAGTTTGAGGGAACGAAATATTTTTGAGGTTACATTCGGTGTCATGGCTTTCGGTTCAATTTTTTTCGTCGTGTATGACTAAAAAAGATTCAAGATTTAGTTCTTGCGGTAAAAATCAGCCCCTCTCGATTCTTCGTCTCATGTTATCATTATTTTTGTCTCTCTTCTGTTTATTTTTCTACCCTCTGCACCCAAACTCCATAATCCTGCGCAACAATCGGAACGCGCAGACTCCGGAGGCAGCAGTTCGCAGCATCACTAGTTACGATATATATGTATATATTTGCAAGTGTCTCGTTCTCTCGCTGCTGGGCATCTCAGTACCAAAACGACCGTAAGACGGGCCAAAAGTTAGTGGCGGTCCCCGGAGCGAGCGCCGCATACTCATCACAATTTTTCTTTCCGATTATATTACGAATGAGATTGCGGAATCGCTCCGTTGACCTTCAACGAAAACGTTTACGATTCCAGGACTAAAAATCATACAACAACAACAATAAACACACAATTTGAGTTCGAACGAATTAAGCTGAACCTTTTCAACAAACTTCAACATCATCCACGATGGCAGATAACGACAATATGTACGACGACGAGGTACATCTCAAAAAGTTATCAAATTTTATTTCCAAGGAAGAAAAATCTCTCAAGCTTTCCACACATTTCTTCGCTCCTCACTCAAAACAATTCGATCGCGTGTCTCCATCAAGGCTCACAATTCAAACAATTTCATTTCATCATTTTTTTTATCAAAAAGTTGCACAGCGAGTTTTCATTTTTTTCAGAGCCTCGAAGTTCGTATTGTTGTCATCAAAATAATGTTTCGATTATTGCTGCCATTTTTCATGTTTTTCATGCATGATTTGCTCACACGAGTGGTTGCTCTGCGTAAATAAATAAACTATGTACATCGTTGACCTCTACAATGTGTCGTGCCTAACGTAAACTGCTCTACGGGTTCGAAACCAACCTCGATCTTCTCTTGAGCCTAAAACGTTCTTCCCGTACGATAATGACACGTTTTTCTTCGTTTTTCCATAACGAAGATTACGGCGGACATTAAAATTGCATTAAAAATGATTTTGTACAGCAAACGTTTGTGTGGCTTTCGTCCCTGTCGTAGGGACCAATTTATTTCGTTGTCAGGCAACCGAACGGAGACACTGGGTCAGTGAGACCCGGAACTCACTGGATTAGCCTCGCATCGGCTCATTTGTCATTTTGTAATCGGAAAAATTGAAAATACGCTCCAAACATTTCTCGACACGTTTGCACGATAAAAATTCGATTTCGCTATTCCAAAAAATTATGAAAAAAATAGAATTCTCATAAATTCGGTATTTCATTCAAAAAATCACAATTTCTGCCATTTTAATGTTTTTTGAATCATCGTGGAAGATGCAAATTTAAAAAATTTAAAAACAAAGTAATTTTGATCGATTTGGCTTACGAAAAATTTCGAAAAATCGTGAATTTCGATCTGAACACGCGGGCAGAACTCGGAGATTCTTTCCTCAGAATAATTAGCGTAAAAAAAATTATGGGTCAGAATGACCCAGTGTATCAACCACGCTACGTTATTATTCCAGCAATTGCAGCATTTCCGTATAGCGTTGAAATTTTCATTGGGCACTTTTTCGATTTGTGAAAAGTTTCCAGCAAACCGAATGGTACGCGTTTGAAAACAAATCTGACTCGAGCAAATAGGCTAGAGAATTAACAGAGCCGAAGGTTTATATATTTTCGAAATGGATGAGACATCTCGCTTCCATTTATTTTCATATTGATATTCCATCAATCCAAACACATTAGTCACGTGTCCAAAAGCCATGAAGATCTCTCGTGTAAAAGACGAATTAGCTCGAGACACAAACAAATTTTTGTGGCTCGGAGAAACCAATCGGAAAATTGGAGTGTTCACGTCAATCTTGCTAGGGACCATTTTACCTCCTGCTTTTACCTACTTTTATTCTATTTTCAGTTTTTGATTTATCTAATTTTATCTTATTTCATTTCATTTAATTTCATTTAATTTTACTTCATTTTGTTTTATTTTATTTTAATGTATGTTATTTAATTTGATTTGATTTGATTTAATTTAATTTGATTTTATTGAATTTTATTCAATTTTATTCAATTTTATTCAATTTTGTTTAATTTTATTTAATTTTATTCAATTTCATTTAGTTTTATTCAATTTTATTTAATTTTATTTAATTTTATTTAATTTTACTTAATTTCATTCAATTTTATAGTCTGTTTATTCACTTTTATTTAATTTTATTCAATTTTATTCAATTTTGTTTGATTTAATTTCATTTTATTTTACTTAATTTCATTTAATTTGATTGTTTTTTATTTAATTCAATTCGATTTTATTCAACTTTATTTAATTTCATTGTATTTTATTTTATTGTATTTCATTTTAATTTATTTTATGTTATTTTATTGCATTTCGTAACTCTGTGTAATTAAGCGCTGTTGCCTGAAAGTTGTCGTGAGGCCATCAAATTGAATGGAATCAAATTGCTCTCTCTCTCTCTCTCTCTCTCTCTCTCTCTCTCTCTCTCTCTCTCTCTCTGTCTTATTCCTTTTTTACCAGAATGCACCGGTCGGCTGAATTAAATTAATCCGTAAAAAGCTCCCCATCGAAAAGTGAGCGTAAATTTAGCTCTATAAATTGAAATTGAAGTCTGGACGATTTCCTAATCTCGGCTCAGCCCTTAAAGTACCGTGAGCTTAAAAGAAATATTGCTGGCTCGGGCCATCACACGGTCAACTGATTCGATTGGAAAATTGATTGAAAAAGGTGCATGATATTTCGAAAACGACGTTCACTAGCGTTGGCGGTTATAAAAACGTGTTTCATCTCTTTGACCCGACCTTTCCGATCTAACGACAGTTATTTTTGTCTTGTTGAATTCTGCATTCGAAATAAAAATCGTAATGGAAATTCAAATCCCCAGAAACTTCCCACAAGACTCGAAATAAAAATTTTGCACCGAATTTCAATGAAAACTCGAAAAAATTCAGGGAAAATTAAAAAAAAAAAATTGTCAACTTGAGGTTTATCGACATTTTTACGGTCGCAATGGCTTGCAGTCATGCTCGTCGACATTTTTACACTGACGGGTGACATTACGTTCCGTAGAGTTCAATAAATATTAACAACAATGAAAAATTATTCGACGACTATAATTTCAAGGCACAGGAAGTAGAAAAGCCATAAATACGATGATTTTTTTTTCAAGAGACGCGGCAGCGGCTTTTTTTACAACCATCACTCGACGTTATCTTTCCCGCCCAAGGGGATACTTGAAAACCATTTCATAACTTATGGACTAGTAAGAGTTGTGAATTACGTGTCCCTAGGGTAAAGTTTGTATTTCCTGTGAGAAGTTGACTGCAGTTTCCGCCAATGACGTAATTGAGCCTTGTGAATTGAAAAAAAAAAAATTAGCGACGAGAAGAAAATCATCAGAATTCGTGATCAGATGACGCTGAAGTTTGCATCGTAGGAATGCAACGAAATTCATTTTTATCTTTGACAAAAATAATTATTCAATTACAGGATGTAATTACGACGATAAAATGATCCATTTTTGCCATTCGAAAAGCATATCAGCTCGAAAAATTTGGATGACATTGAAAATTGAACGAATATTTTTCGATGCATTCCAACGTTGCAAACTTCAGCGTCATCGTAATCAGTTTCTTTTGTTTATTCGTTGATTAAGGAAATTTAACAAATTTCCTAATCATTTCGCTTGGAATTCTCGATGCTGAAGTTTGCAACGTTGGAATGCAACGAAAAATATTTTATTTTATTGAAAATTCATTCAATTTTCAATGTCAACCAAATTTTTCGACTCGATATGCATTTCGGGTGGCGAAAATCGATCATTTTATCATCATGATTACATTCTGCATTTAAATAATTATTTTTGCCAAAGACTGAAGAAAATTTCGTTGCATTCCAACGATGCAAACTTCAGAGTCATGCGTGAATGCTCACGTGCATCGATGCAGTTTTCTTGCACGACAAATGGATCGTTTCGACCAAGGTCAATCGGACTAATCGGGAAATACGATCGATTTTTCTGCACCAAGTTGATCACCGATGAACTTTTCAATCGAGGCTTAGAGATAAAAAAGAAATGACGTTTTTTCTTCGGCTTTTCGCTTGTCAGCGATTGAACTCGGTAATTTTGTGCCATCCTTTTTGTTTTCCCGATCGCTACCTTGTCGGCGTAGTTTTAAAACGTGTCTGTGTAAACTTGTGTACACAAACGCGTTCATAAACGTTGCCTTTAATTCACGTGAAATGTGCGGAGCAATTGCGCTGCACACTCCGAGCCACGACGGCCCTTTCTCTATCGATTTAACCAGGAGCCAGCTGACTTGCCCCCGACCAGAGTACGGACTACCCCCCGAGGCTAAAAGCTACTCTCACCCTTGCGACCACATCCCATACGTATATCGACGCACACATTCAAATATGAGCAAAGCCGCACGCGCGATTCAAACGCTATAGCGATTCTAAAAATGAGTAAAAAAAAAAAGATTTCGCTTGCCTTGCCAATCCGGAAAACAGGAACGTCGGAAACTTGCGCGAAAAAATCTTTCGATTCATTTTCATTTCCATGTCATGCTGATTTTAAAAAATCGACTTTTTTTCGAGATTGTTCGGTTTCCTGCGGAATTTTCCGATGAAGCATCTTGAAAAAATTCCCCCGAATGATTGCTCCGGTTAATTCGATTGACTCCGACGATCCGGTCACCTCGGAAATCCTGATCTCAAGGGGGATCCATTTTAGCAGCATAATTACTTGGTAAACGTTTTTTTTTTCAAGTCCTCGATTTATTTTCCAATGGGACGCAGCAAGGCCAGCTATTTCGAGCTCTATCTCTTTCTCTCGGCCTCCCATCGACTGGATCGAACCTTTAACGTGACCATTTTTTCCTACCCCCGTTTATTAATAAATTAAAGTGGGAGCAGTGCTTCGGCAGTAATTATTCGCATCAGGAGCACGTGAGTCGAGAGGGTTCTTTGCCTGCAGAATCTGCGCTCCGTCGTTAACGAGACGCGAGTTCTTCTTGACGTATATACTCAGCATTTTCCTTTACATTTCCGCTTTCCTCCTGGGCGAATTATTCTGCGGTTGGACTGAATTTTCAGAGGGCGCTACGAGCTCGTAACGAACGGATTGTTTTTTTTTGCCTTTACGAGCTCTCAAATAACGGAGAACGGCGCGGCAAAACTTGATGAGAGAAAGAGAGAGACGGAGAGAATAAAAGGAGCACGACCACTTTCCCTCCAGGCCTCCTTCACTCTATCCCGCGCTCGTCAAAACGTGAGCTTAATAAGAAAACTTCGAGCAACGTTGTTTCGCCAGAGTGCAAGTTTTTCCCAAATAGAAACAGGTCGACGTTGTTCAACTTGAAATTTTCAACACTTGGCTCGCGCGAGAAAACATCGTAAAACACAGAATTTGTGATGAAATTATTCTTGTCACATCCACGATTAATCAACCGTAGCGAATTTTTTAATCTTTTTCAATCTTTCGTCAATTTTTCGCCGAATCTTCTTCCGAAGTAGATGCAAAGTTTAGACTGGAATTTCATGACTCTGAAGTTTGCATCGTCGGAATGCAACGAAATTCATTTTTATCTTTGAAAAAAATAATTATTCAATTACAGAATGTAATTACGATGATAAAATGATCCATTTTTGCCATTCGAAACGCATATCGGCTCGAAAAATTTGGATGACATTGAAAATTGAACGAATTTTCAATAAAATTCAATTTTTTTCGATGCATTTTAACGTTGCAAACTTCAGCATCATAAATTTTGACAGAATATTCAAAAAACCACAGGGAAACACAATTTTTTTCAAAGACTCCTCCCTTTTTTCCCTGCGGCTCGAATTTATATGACTCTGAAGTTTGCAACGTTGGAATGCAACGAAATTCATTTTTATCTTTGAAAAAAATAATTATTTAATTACAGAATGTAATTCGATGATAAAATGATCGATTTTTGCCATTCGAAAAGCATATCGGCTCGAAAAATTTGGATGCCATTAAAAATTGAACGAATTTTCAATAAAATTAAATATTTTCGATGCATTCCAACGTTGCAAACTTCAGCATCATGGAATTTTTTCCACGTAATATGAACAGGATCGATCGTAGCACCTGTGGATTTAAAAAAAACATTCCTTGAATCTCGCTACAATATTTCGTTTTATTCTGAATAATCTGAATTATTCGTCCCTTTTTTACTTTCACTCTCGAATTCAACGATATTGGCCTGACTCGATATTGACCTCCATCACTGATCCTTCCATCTCGCTCTCTCTCATCCTCTTTGCTCAATCAATCGTAGACGAGGTTGATGGAAAGGTTGAGCAAACTTGGCACACGTATAACTTTTTTTTTATATACAAAAGTCTTCTCGACCGTTCTCATCGACTCGCAGACAAACTCCTGAGGAAAAAATCTTTCCCTTCGAGCTTCGGGATGTTCCAATTTTCGTCGAAGATTTTTTTTTCTTTTTTACACGATATTTGTGACTTTTTGTACGATGATCGGAGGAGAAAAAAAACAGACACGATGTTTTTTCATAGAAATGTGACTTCCCGAAAATTTACATACGAAAATCGAATGAATTTCGATTTCGTGTGGCAATCGAAAGAATTTTCTGCCACTATCGATTTGAATGAAACAAAAAACAATTTTTGAGACTCACGCAACTTCAGACTTATCAGAAAGCGGTGGGGGAAATATATTTATTGACGATGATCAATTTGGTGATAAACAGGAGCTCGTTTCGACCAACCCCAATCAGAGAAATTGGCGAGGAATCTTGATAGCATTGTTGGTAATCATTGCGGTCCTTGCCTTGATCGTCACGTCCGTGGCGCTTTTAACACCCCCTGATGAGGGTCCTCGTGTTAAGGGCAACCGTTTACGGCTCTCGGAGGTGAGTCTTTTATCATTTTTATATCATCGCAGATAAATCGATGAGCCTTTCACGTGTTTCGTGCTGAACAGACTCCCATTTTTAACCTCTAAATAAAAAAGTTCAGTGCGTCTTTGAATTTTTTTTCTGCAATATATTTTTCGGACAATTCCCAAAAAACTTCATTCACAAAAATGAGGAAAAAATCCTGTCGATCTGGAGGAATTTTTCATCCTGAATAAAATCGTTGCGAAGTCACGAGAAAAATCTCGGATCGAGTTTCAATGGACGGGAAAGACATTTTTTGGTAATTTATCAGCAAAACGAATGATAAAACCTTTGGGCACAGATGCGTCACGTCAGATAAAATGAAATTCCGTTCACAATGGATCTTGCCAGCGAGGCGAGCTTTTGAAAGCCACTCATCAGCTACTCTCTCTCTCTTTTTTCCTCTCCCTTTTCCCAGCCCTCGAAATCGATACAGAAATTCCTTATTCTTCGCTCATCTGCTCCGACGTCCCTCTCTCCTTGCTTCTTTTTTCTATAATCTTCGCTATGTTACAAGGTGCTATCGGGAGAATTATCTCCTCCGTTGTTCAATGGTACTTGGGTGAGCGAACGACATATATGTTACCGAGATGCCTGGGGTGGCATATCGTTGCTCGACGCCGGGGACCCCAACGTCACGTCATACAGCCTCATGCCAAACGAGACTTTCGTAAGCATTTTCATCAAAATCTCGAACATTTTTTCCAAAAATACAAGAAAAAAAATGTTTCGCGTGAAAAGTTATGAGTGTGAAGTTTGCATCGTTGGAATGCAACGAAATTCATTAATATCTATGAAAAAAAAATTATTCAATTACAGCATTTAATTACGATGATAAAATGATGCATTTTATGATCCTGAAGTTTGCATCGTTAGAATGCAACGAAATTCTGTTATTTCTTCAGCAAATCCAATAATTATTATTGAATATTTGGTCCGGCCAATAAAACGATTCTCTCTTGCGACCAAAAAACTCAATCGACTCAAAGAATTGCGACGATTTTCAAAATCCAATAAATAATCAATAGAGAAAATGTTTTTCGTTGAATCTCAACGTTGCAAACTTCAGAGTCATTCAATTTTTGACATTCGAAAAGCATATCGGCTCGAAGAATTTGGATGACATTGAAAATTGAACGAATTTTCAATAAAATTAAATATATTTCGATGTATTCCAACGTTGCAAACTTCAGCATCATGAAAAGTTGAGCTAAAAAAAGGATCAGGAAAAAAAACTGATTTAAATAAATTCGATTCGTCAGGAGCTTTGGCCGGATCTGTTTGAATAATGAATCCGAATCGTCTGTGTCCAACATAAAAATTCAGGAATAAATATCGGCGTCGAATTGAATATCCAAAGCCTTTGAAAAATCTGATAAAACACACTCGTCTCTGGTACAGAAGATTTTCACAATTGACACAAGAAATATTTTGAATTGCAAATTTTCTTTTGATTCCACAATCGCGTTTGTCTTTCTGATATCCGAGACTGTTGAATCGTTGATTCAAGTGCACACGGCCCAAGAAATATGAGCCTGAATATCGATGACTCGAGAAAAAACCATTTTCCATACAGAGACGCTTGAACCCCGTGAAATTCTCGTTATCACCGGATCATCGGTATCTCCTTATCGCTCAAAATGTCAAGAAACTCTTTCGGTTCTCGTACCTCGCTCAATATACCGTTTACAATGTGAAAACTCGGTAAGTTTGTTGTTCGTTAAATTATCGCTCGAACGAGATGTCCAGAGAAAAAAAAATGGTTTCTTCATTTTTTTTTACGATTTTCGACCATTTTTCCAGGGAATCCTTGCCCCTGACACCAAACCCAGAAAAATACGTTCATCCCTATCTCCTCTATGCACAATGGACACCACGTGGCCATGGGCTCGTCATGGTACAGGATTACGACATTTATTACAAAACAGATCCAACCAGCAGCTCCGAATATCGAATCACCGACACAGCCGTGCCCGGTATAATGTCCAATGGTTTTCCCGATTGGCTTTACGAAGGTAATTCGCACAGATTTCCAAAAAATATAATTTTTTTCTGCTATTTCCATTCACGGAGACAATTTTACATCAAAATTTACTATGATATTATAGTTCGCGGGTACCAAGTCGTCCCTCTGAGAAATTTTACCAAAAACAATAAATTTTCATCTGAAAAAGGGCGAAAAATTTCACAATTTCCGCGATTTCGATAGAAAAAAAAATGAAAAATTACTGTTATTGGTAAAATATCTCAGAGGGACGACTTGGCACCCTTGGTTTTTTTAAAATTTTATTAATTAATGATTAATTAATTAATTATTCCATAATTGAATCAATTAATCAATTAATTAATTATTTTATTCTCTTTTTTTCCATTCCATTCCATTCCCTTCCATTCTATTCCATTTCATTCCATTCCATTCCATTCCATTGCCTTCCATTCCCTTCCATTCCATTTCATTCCATTCCATTCCATTCCATTCCCTTCCATTCCATTCCATTCCATTCCATTCCCTTCCATTCCATTCCCTTCCATTCCATTCCATTCCATTCCCTTCCATTCCATTCCATTCCCTTCCATTTCATTGCATTCCATTCCATTCCATTGCATTCCATTCCCTTCCATTCTCTTTCATTCCATTCCCTTCCATTCCCTTCCATTCCATTCCATTCCCTTCCATATTAATTAACTAATTAAATCATTATTATTTATTATTACGATTATTATTAATAATAATTATTATTAAATTAAAATTTAATAATTGAATAAATATTAAATAATTAAATAATTAATAATTATAATCGTTATTAATTAAATTCTAAAAATAGTAAATTTTTATGTAATATTCTCTCCGTGTTCATTTTCCTGCGTGAAAGTGAGGAAAAATGACTGGAAATTTAAACATTTACGATATTGTTTGGAATAAAAAAAATTTCAGAGGAAGTTTTGCGGAGCGCTGAGGCAATTTGGATGTCGAAAGATGGTCACATGATGCTGTATGCAACGTTTAACGATTCCCAGGTCGAGGAAATGCACATTCCATGGTTCGGAGAAGAGAGCAAAGCTCTTTATCCTGACATACGTTCCCTCAGGTATCCCAAGGTATGAATAACGTTGCAGGGCCATAAAAACAATACGTTAGAGTAATGAAAATCATACGAGCTCAAGTCCTGGAGTTATTATAGTTTGGCAATCGCATCGCTACGTAGTAATCGCATTAAAAATAATGGAAATGTTGACATAAAGAGTAAAAGTAGTTGGCACTCGTTTATATTATCGAGATCGTAGTGAAACGATGACTTTTCCAGCCTGGAACTCCAAATCCTTTGGTGAATCTGTTCGTTGCTGATCTTGCTGATCCAAAGAAAATTCGCACCAAGATAGTCGATCCACCACCTACGATCGCGCGTGTGTGAGTTCATTTACCCTGCTTAATAAAAAAAGGAGAAAAAAAACAATAGAAAACTGTCAGAGCTTTTTTTCGCACTCTGTCCAAGCTTTTTACTAATTTTTTAAAAGCCTTATTTAAATAAAGTTTTGCACCCGTGCGTATTCGTATAATTTGCGAATTAAAAGTTTCTCGAGATTTTCACGAGACTCAACACTTTCTCTTTTTTCTTTCCCATCTTTTTCACAGCGAACATTACTTCACCACTGCTTCGTGGATCTCGGAGACGGAAGTTTGCGTCACGTGGCTTACGCGAGCTCAGAATTTGTCGATTGTTACCGTCTGCAAAAGCCCACTTTGGCGTTGTCAGGTTTGTCAATCGATCGCTCAATATTCAACTGTTTTCCACCCTCATAAATATGCACAAACCTGTCGATTTAATGTCCAAAGCGAAACACATCAAATTTCCTGTTCCACAGTGAATTCCAGCACAAAAATCGATCCAAACATTTCAATGAATCGCATGGATTTTCGATACTTTGGAACTTTTCGAAAAATGAAGTTTTTTACACGCGAATTGACTTGATTTTTTGTTCGGACCTTTTTAATGTTTGATTTTCATTCTTTGAGAATTATTTTCTGGACGCAATTTCATTGTAGGCGATTCAAGAAATCGCTGAATCCAAGGGTTGGGTCGACACGCCACCAGAATCACCAATTTTCTCTGCTAACGGGAGCAGCTACATAGCAATAGCGCCTGTACGAGATGGACAGGAGGCTGGCTATTACAAGCACATAGTTTGGGTTAACGTGTTGAAAAAGCAGGTCGTACCGCTGACTCATGGTCGTTGCGAGGTTGTCAAAATACTAGCATGGGACCAAGATAATAATACCATGTGAGTGAACTCTGCTTTCCCGTTCCTTCTTATTTCGTTTCTCTAATTAACCGCGTTGCGCGGTGATCATTTTTTTTGCTGTGCTCTGCCAAACTTGTTGCTGAATTCAGGAACGTGTTTTTCTATGACTCTCAAGTTTGCAACGTTGAGATTCAACGAAAAACATTTTTTCTATTCATTATTTATTGAATTTTGAAAATCGTGGCAATTTTTCGAGTCGATTGGGTTTTTTGGTCGCAAGAGAGAATCGTTTTATTGGCCGGACCAAATATTCAATAATAATTATTGGCTCTGCTGAAGAAATAACAGAATCTCGTTGCATTCCAACGATGGAAACTTCAGGATCATCAATTTCATGGAAAAAATGGAGCTGATGAAAAATCCCTAAACGATAGTGTCGAAGTTGCGTGTATTAATGGTCGTTTACCGATATTTATAGCATTTGGGTTTATTTGGAGCAATTTCAATGACTCTGAAGTTTGCAACGTTAATATTCAACGAAAAACCTTTTTTCTATTGATTATTTATTGAATTTTGAAAATCGTGGCAATTTTTTGAGTCGATTGAGTTTTTTAGTCGCAAGAGAGAATCGTTTTATTGGCCGGACCAAATATTCAATAATAATTATTGGCTCTGCTAAAGAAATAACACAATTTCGTTGCAGTTCAACGATGGAAACTTCAGGATCATTATTTTGCTCACGACTGCAAAAAAAAAACCACAAAAAACTTAGATTGACGGTTTTTTGAATTGTACGTTTGGACAAATGTATTTTATCGCCAGAATTTTTTTTCTCAATCCAACGGCAATTAAGATCGAGGAATTTCCACAAAAATATAAATTTTTGTTTGGTTTTTTACCATGAAACTTTGTTTCTGCCTCCAAATTCGGTTCTCCCTCGGGTCAAATTGACCCCGAGTAAGATCCCGAGTCTCCGGTAACGTCACAATCGACCGGTATCTCAAAAAACCGATTTCTGTAGATATTTCATCGGTATACCGCCGTTACGACCGGGACAACGTCATCTCTATCGCGTGAGTTCGATTCTGCCGGAAATCGGTCGATCTTTGCATCCGGCGGTTTGCATAACGTGCTCGAAGGCAGCGAAAGCCGAGGGTCGGTACGCGCTGTCCGATAGCGAAACCGATCTTCACGCTGGAATCGCAAATCGATACAGCAGCTGGACTGACAAAAATGATTGGAGCGAGCAATACGAAGCTGACGTTGAGAGCGCGGTGAATAAGGAGCATCGTGTCGTTGAACCACCGCCAATAAAAAAGGACAAAAAACAGAGTAAACCGATCACAAGTGAGTAAAATCAAATTTACATTTGCCACTGACATTGCTACACTGACGAAAAAGAAAAAAAACCAACAAGAAGTAAAAAAAAAAACACTCGATTCATTTAATTGAGAGAATCCCAACATGTTTTTTGCATAATTACCGAAAATTCATTTTTGTACATATTTTTTAATGTAGCCAACGAACCAGATTTGACTTCACTAAATTCTTTAGCCTCCAGTACTCGCAGAATTTTTCTATAATTTCTCAAATTCGTAGATTCGTTAATTGGACGTTTCCAGGATTGTCAAAAATCGAACCACACAATTTTTCTTCCACTTTGCAGACGATGCGGTGGCAAAAATGTCTCGCTCATTTGACCAGTTCGATTTGAATGAATAAAACAAATTTATCGCGAAATTTCGTTGTGCCAAAATATTCTCGATGCTTTTTCGTTACCGAATGAGAATCCTGGAAAAAATTTCTTCATTAAACTGTTCATATTTACCACTCCGTAGATCTTGATCCGTTACATCAGCAACACGCACACAAACACACACACACGCGCGCGTCCGATAGACTTTCGTAGAATAAATTATGCAATTTTGATAATTGATTTTGACACATTTTCAAGACATTTTCGAAGTTCAGAGTCACGAGTCGTGACATATTTGATATTTTCCTTATACACACGCACACACACACGCGTACCGAAGAGCACACTTGTACATAAGATTTTATCTAATAAGGTTAATCCTCAGGACAGTAATTTGCCTTGATAAATATTTTGCAACCATTAAAAATATCTTGTCGATTTATCTCGGATCTAGTATGATCGAGTCGGAAGTAGAATTTATTTTTTCCTCTGTCTCACGGACTAGCAAGACTGTATTCCATTTAAGGAGGTTCCGTTAGCAGAGCGAGAATTAGATTAAAATCTGAAAACGAAATATGTTGTTACTTAGGCATCAAACTTTAATGTCTTTCAAAATCATCCCAGGTCAACCAAGTTTTTCTACATATTTGCCAAGTCGAAAGTCACTTGATTTAACTTTGGCTTTACGCAAATTTCTCACCCTTATGAAATCAGAAAAATATTAAAAATACTTCGCGATAAGATGAAACGCGTATTAAAATGTCAATTTATAAAAAAAAACTCCAAGGGTTCCGAATCAATAAAAAAAAAAGTGGGTCAACGAATGTTTGGAGGAGATATTTCTAGTTAAAATCGACAGAATGCTCGGAACATGTCATTTTTTAGGAGTTTGGCAACGGTTCGCTTGCTAAACGAAAAGCAGATCGTCATTTTTTCTTGGGAATTGTGTCTCACTTGATTGGTTACTCCCTGCGCCATAGCGAAACCTCCTTAAAGAAATTATTTTGTATTTCGTCGTATTTTCGCGATGTTTGCTAATTACGTCAAATTTTTAGACATTGTCACGTGATAGTAGAGAAAAAAAAACTCAAAATTCGCAGAAACAAAAAATTATTGAATGTTGAAAATGAAAAATAGAACTTTTATGGAAAAAAGAGGAAAAAATGCTTAATAATGCGAAAAAAAAAAAAAACAGTAACGTCTTATAATTGTAGAGAATATTTCTTGACAGCTGGGTCATTGCGATCATTGTTGGAGGTACGAGCGGTCAGTTCTACATGGGCGTGTATTTCGTGAAAGAAAAATGAGAGAATTGATGAGCTCTTCGTTAATGAATGAGATGCAAAAAAACGAAAAGAAGCGTTTCGATTGTCCCGATTAATCGATCCGTGCGCGTCTGTGATTCTTTTATCTCCCTGATCTGTCGTTTCGTGCGCTCTTTCTCTCTTTTTCTCTTGTATCCTCTATCACTCGCGCGCATTAATGAGCGCATTGACACGTGGCGAGATGGTGTTCTCCAAATAAAAAACACAATCCAGGTATTAGAGACGCTAGAAAAAAAAAAGTTATTCTGATTATTATAATAATATCGTGTACATTTATATATGAATTATATTTTGTTGCCTATAAATGTAAATTTTCATTGTTTATTATAAACTTATGGGGTATTTCGAGTGAATTTTCAAAAATTCGGTTCCTTTGAAAGTTTGACTTTGATGATGCTGAAGTTTGCAACGTTGGAATGCATCGAAAAATATTTAATTTTATTGAAAATTCGTTCAGTTTTCAATGTCATCCAAATTTTTCGAGCCGATATGCTTTTCGAATGGCAAAAATTGATCATTTTATCATCGTAATTACATTCTGTAATTGAATAATTTTTTTTTTCAAAGATAAAAATGAATTTCGTTGCATTCCAACGTTGCAAACTTCAGAGTCATATAAATTCAAGCCGCAGGGAAAAAAGGGAGGAGTCTTTGAAAAAAATTGTGTTTCCCTGTGGTTTTTTGAATATTCTGTCAAAATTTATGATGCTGAAGCTTGCCACGTTCGAATGCATCGAAAAATATTGAATTTTATTGAAAATTCGTTAAATTTTCAATGTCATCAAAATTTTTCGAGCCGATATGCTTTTCGAATGGCAAAAATGGATCATTTTATCATCGTAATTACATTCTGTAATTGAATAATTATTTTTTTCAAAGATAAAAATGAATTTCGTTGCATTCCAACGATGCAAACTTCAGAGACTTTGATCTTTTCGTATGGAGATAAAATTTTACACGAAATGCCTCATGTTAATGTTTCAAGCAGGGCTCTCGTGCGTGTGTGCAATTATATCCGTGTGAGTGACTCGAGTGCGCTGTGATTGATGAGAATTTTGCGGAGAGGGAAAAAATGAGGCTTTCGTTAGACGAGCAATGTTTATTTATTGTTTGTTATCGCTGTTTCGACACCGCAGACTCGAATGACTTTTATTTTGTTCCTCGCAACAAAACCAACAAAAACAATTTGCAGTTTGTCTTTTATATGGAAAATATAAAAATTCTTGGTCGAGCTTTTTATCCGTATGGACGATTTAAAGTCGCTGCGTGCGACCTCGCGAGGTCGCGGCATATTCGCGTGCATAAGAGTGCGGCAGGGCTTGTCGTTCTAAAATACTTGGCGTCGAGTCGCTGCCGCGCCGTCTCTTTATTCCCCATGGAAAAATTAACACACGAGTGACGCGATTGCGAAAATTGCCACGTCTATATTTTCATGTGCCATAATTTCACTTTCTCTCTTTATCTTCGCTGAAAACATACAAAACATTCGCAGATGCCACGAGCGATGTAAATATTGCATTAACGGATCTTAACGATGGATTATCAAACGAGACGGACACCACCGAACACGTCACATCTGCCAGTACGGTCACTCCACATATCGGAATTTATTTTCATTTATTTATCATTTCGCATGATTTTCTAACACCATGATTATCATATTTCGCGTGTACGAAAATATCACTTTTCCCTGTTTATCAATCATTTCAAAGCGACTATAAATCACTGCAATTTCAATGACTCTGAAGTTTGCAACGTTGAAATTCAACGAAAAACATTTTTTCTATAGATTCTTTATTGAATTTTGAAAATCCTGGCAATTTTTTGAATTTTTTTTATTGGCCGTACCGAATATTGAATAATAATTATTGGCTCGCTGAAGAAAAAACAGAATTTCGTTGCATTCCAACGATCGAAACTTCAGGATCATGCAATTCCATCAAAATCGATGAGCAATTGTGAGCAAAAATGATAAAACTGCTGAAAAAATATGAAAAATTTCTTCTTTCGCATCATTCAGCATCGTTTTTATTTTCTTTTGAATAATTCATCGTTCGATCGCTATGATAAATTGTTCGCGCACGAGACATATAATAGCCATGGGGTGAGAAACGACAATGGCTTTGCGTGGGTTCAACGTCACTATCGACCGAGTGCATCTCTCGATATTTTTACCGTTTTTTTTTTTTTCAATTCCCTTTGTTATTAAGGTCCATTTGTTTATTATAAAAATGAGGTCACTCGTGCAACTGTACAGCACTCAAATTTTACGTGTTTCACTCTTTGTTAACTTGACATTTTTCTTTTTTATCTCAATTATTAATATTTTAATGTTTGAAAAGCATTTTTTTTATTTATTTCGTTAGATCAATATCGTTTCGACGTTTTTATTTGTATTACGAGTCTCGCAATATTGCGATTTGCGTATAGACATTACACGAGTTTGTTGATGTTGAGTGTTTGTGTCTAGTCGGATCTTCCATGATGGACGCGGCATGAGACGAATATATAAATAAATGTATTTAAATATATTGCTCAGTGTATTTACACGTATTTGTACTTTTCTCAATAGAATTGCAGAGTCCGACCAAATATTGATAATTTGAGCTTCATTTTTCAAATCAACGGAATTAATTTTTGTTTATTTTCTTTTTTTTAATAATAAATGGTATAATTATGATGAAGTTTCGATCGAGTAAACTTTATGATTTTTGTCTTTGCACTGAAAATTCAATTTTGTCAAAAAACGTCGATAATTTGTTGAATACGGCGAACTAAATATTTTGGGATGATTTCGAAATTTTCGTTATTTCGACAATATTTTTCATTGTAACGGAACTGTCAGCAAAATTTACGATTGGAATGACAAAAATTTACTTTCCGAAAAGATTTTCCAGAATGTTTTTTGCTGGAATGACAAAATTTTCGTGATTTTTCGAAAAAACGTTTAGTTTAACGTATCCAACAAAATATCCATCTTTTTCAACAAAATTTTCTTTTCAGTGTGAGTCCGATTGAGAAAAGCACGACATGTATCGCTGTTTTAACGTGACAATGGCGTGACGATCACTGTGAATTTAATTGCGAATATTATTTGCATTGTTTATCAAGCCTCGAATGTATTTTTCAGAAGCGGTAGAAACTTGTCAGTATCACAGTGCCATTTTTTCACCGGGGCTCGAATACTTTGTGCTCGAATGCCTTGGCCCAGGAGTACCGACTGTTACTCTTTATAAAACCGAACTACCCGCACCTCGGTTCATCAGTATGTTGCAAAATAATACTCTGCTCAGAGTGAGTACAATCGGAATGAATTTGATGCTTTCGAACGCACTGAAAAACTCGAGAGTCATTTTTTTTTGCATTATTCGCAGGAGCGAATCGCGAAAATAGCGCTGCCTCAAATAAAAACTTTTCCGGTGCAAATAAGCGGCGGATACAACGCTCAGGTGAGACTCCACTTGCCACCGGGTCTGCGGGAGGACGAGATAACGCGTTATCCCATGGTAGTCCAAGTCTATGGTGGACCCGGTTCACAGTTGGTCACTGATATGTTCAAAATCGATTGGAACACGTATCTGGCCAGTCGGAAAAATGTAATCGTCGCCCAAATCGATGGCCGTGGCAGCGGTGGACAGGGTTACAAAATGCTCTACGAAGTTTATTATCAATTGGGCACCGTCGAGGTCGACGATCAGCTCGAGGTTACCGAGTATCTTCGCGACTCTCTCCATTTCGTTGACAAACGACGGGTCGCCGTTTGGGGCTGGAGTTACGGCGGATTTGCGGCTGTTCTCGCTCTCGCTAAACCCGAACAGGATGTCTTTCAATGCGGAATCAGCGTGGCCCCAATCATTTCGTGGAAACTTTATGGTAAATAAATCCATCAAGTCTTATTCGCCATAAAAATCGAGGAAAATCATTTTTCACAAGTTTTTCCAATGCCACAAATGACGAGAAGCTTTTTCAGCCAATTTTCAATGTTTTTTCGACCCTTCGTTGACCGCACTGGGTCATATTGACCCAAAATGATTTTTTTACTGCAACTCGTCATTTTTGACTTCTCCGAAAAATCGTTTTTGTTTTTTCGTTTCAATATTGAGCTCAGGCTGCTCGTTGCGATGAATTTTCTTTTCGTAAAATCTCCCGATCGCATCCTGCTCGGCTTTGACGCGACACTGCGATAACGTTGCGCGGTCCAATTACAGATTCCGCTTACGCAGAACGATACATGGGCCTGCCAAACGTGACGTCCAATTACAAAGGATATGCAGAGTCCGACGTGTACAATAAAATCGAGTACTTACGCAATAAAATGTTTTATCTGGTGCATGGAACTGCAGACGACAATGTGCAGTTTCAACAGTCAATGGCTCTGGCTCGTCATCTCGCCAAGAAAGGAATTCTCTTCCGGCAACAGGTACACGAGAATCATTATATTCAAAATGCACAAGCTCATCGATCCCGAGGCGTATCGATCGTAATAATTCCCAAGAAAACGAACCGGAAGTCGTGAAATTACAGTTTACCGGAAACGTAACGAAATGGCGTCGAAATTTCGAGTCTACCACGAAAACATAAATAATAGAATAATAAACAATAAATAAAATAAATAAATAAAAACATAAATAACAACTCACGAAAAAAAATTAAAAAATTCCAAATTTTTTCGAAATGTCCTCTTCATTTAAAAAAAAACCGAAGACCATAATTGCGTCCGAAAATCATTTTACGAAGCCCGAGATAAGG
Organism: Diadegma fenestrale; assembly: GCA_037043255.1. Taxonomy (NCBI): domain Eukaryota; kingdom Metazoa; phylum Arthropoda; class Insecta; order Hymenoptera; family Ichneumonidae; genus Diadegma; species Diadegma fenestrale. Next base: position 4,088,316 of record CM073316.1, read on the forward strand.
GTCATTGTGTACTCCGTTGACACTCCGGGTCAAATTGACCCAGTGTGTCAACGAGCCTGTATTTTAGTTAAAATTGATACTGGACGAGCTTGAATAACGAGTTTCATGGACGAACTTTCCTTGTCAGGTGTATCCGGACGTGAGTCACAGTCTGGCAGGCGTGAAGGGACATTTATATCTGTCAATGGCCCAATTTCTTGACGACTGTTTTCTCAAGCAAGTACCAGCTGATTCCAAAGCAGGACTAGGAAGCGGCGGTGCTGACATATAACGAGGAGAGAAAACGGGCGGCGACAATGACAGGTGATGATGATGATGATGATCGCCGGAAATCTAGTCGATTTGGGGCTAAAGAGCAAAGTGACACGGAGAAAAAATATTCCCCATAAAAGCGACGATAAAATAAGAAGAAAATGCAATCTAAATATCTCCAAATTGTGTTCCGTTCAATAGAGAAATCTTGACACACAAAAGAAAGAAAAAAACTAAAGGAAAAATACCAACACGTATGGTTTGCGTCCTCTCGTCATCGTTTTCTTGTCTTAAACACACGCGCGCACAAAGCAAATATTTTTAGCACAATTATCGTCTTGACATTCATATTTTTTTTTATCTCAACAATATATTAGATTGGTCAATACGTATATTTAATAATCAAAGTACACACACAGAGAATATATATATATATAAATATATATATTGAATAATAATATACAATTTACAATCATTCAGATCGAAGCGAGTTTTAATACAATTTTCGAGCAAAAAAAATCTCAGCAAGTGAGACGAAGGCACAGAAAATGAGAAAATTATTCGAAAAATTGTGAAACGATATTTTAGAATTGTCGAACGGCGACGTTTCTGTGAGATCGTCGCACGTTCCTGTATAAAATTTCATTCAAACGCTGTATTATAGTAATTGAGCTCGTGACATTATGCGTCACGTTGAAAACGAAAAAAAAACACATAAAATCTTGAAAAAACTCCATTACGAAATTTTAAACATTCAATCTTACATGCGAAGAGAAATTATGAAAATATTTCAAGAAATATTGAACATACGAAACAAAAATTACAGATTTACTGTTAGGAGGCTGACTTGATACAACTCTGGAATTATATACGTATGATTCGAGTATTCGTCGTGGGATCTGGCACATGAATTCTTAATTATTCTATTTAATACTAAAAAAAAAAAAAAACGGTGAAAAATAATATAAAAATGGAATTATATCGATTTCTTATGTCGTAGTGGGTCCCCTCGAAATTCTTTCGATCGTGCATTGTTATTCGTTTTTTCGCAATAATGAGGCGATCGAAAAATAACTAATCGATAATCCAAACGATTTGGCGAGAAAAAATAGCGAGTGGGATTGAATTTTTGAGGAGTCACAAGTCTGGCAGGGACTTGATGAATTTTTTGTTGGAACATCTTCCAAGATGCAGGAGCATGTGATTCTTGAGATTGGTTGGCTTGCTGAATCCACGACTGCAGATGTGACACCGAAATGGCCAAAGTCCGTTGTGAACGTACATGTGACTCTTGAGGTCTCCAGGGGTGGGAAATGATTTAGAGCATTGGGAACATTTGTGAGGTTTTTCCTGAAAACGTCAAATTACATTTAAATGTATATAATAAAGAGATTCACGTGTAAATTTAATAGAATAATAAATGTACCAATTTCTTTTGTAAACCAACGATTTTCGCTTTCACTTTCCTCTTAAACAAAAAATCTTGGCAAAAAACGCCAAATTTGACCTTTTATTTCGAAATTTTCTACAATCTTTTCATTTCCATGGGAAAAGGAACATTTTTCATGAAGCTGAACAGATTTTGCCTCCTCATATGCTATGTGAAGGTAAAATTTTGTTTTTTTCCAGTTTCCAATGTCAATATGCCTAAAATGTCCCAAAACGTCGAAAATTCATATCTAGAAAAAATGTCCGGATGTGTGTGTGTGTGTGTATGTGTTCTGGCACTGTAAAATTCAAACGTTCATAATTCGAGAACGGTTTGAGCTACAGGGCTGCGGTTTTGCACAGATGTTAATCTACACCGGCTCTTCGTTCGTTGCAAATTTTGTTGGAATTGATAGAAAACTACGGATACAACGGCATTTTGAAATTTTCAAAAAAATGTCGTAATCGCTCTAGCTTCCGCAAATTTCAAGATTTATTATTAATTTTTTTTTTTTATAAATAGAGTATCATAATAGGAAGGTTGGTATTGAATTTGGAAATGACCGGTTGAACGGTTTAAATTTGATGGATTTTTGAATTTTACGAAAATAATAGTTTTCCGAAAAATCGTCTGGGCCCTTCAATATTTGCAAATTTCGTAAGATATTAGGAACAAATCTGTCCTTCCTTTTTCCTTTCCAGAAAAGTTCTCGAAATTTTATTACTACAATGCAAATAAAAAAAGGCTGCACATTGAAATTTGCAAATTGTTTTCACTGCGAGCACTATTTTCGAGAGGCAATCAACGTTCCGAGTGAAAATCGCAATTTTTCTTCGAACAACAATTTCGTAGTGAAGGAAAAACCAATGCAATGATAAAGTGTAATTAAAATGAATCCACAGAAGTTTATTGACGAGGAATATTGTTTTTTAATGGTCTTTTTTTATTATTATACGCGGTTAAGAAATTTTGAAGCTGGATACACATTAAATGGAGAATCACGAGGATGTAATTTGTAACGAAATGGCGAGGCTGCCTAGTTCGCAATGACGATAATGAATTGCTTCTGGCTTACGGGCAAATCTGAGCTCCGATTCTTAACCCCTCAACATGTATATTTATATTTATATAGAGGATTGTATATATATGTATGTTTGGGTGTATACGAGAGCACTAAACTAAAACCGGTGTAAGACGAGAGAGAAGTCGCTCTCGTTATATGTGGACCGTAAAAGTCTATACGTATATTGGCAACATGATATGTATATATAGCCACATAATCCGCGGAGGAAGATGCACCTGCCGATAGGATCGTTGAGTCTGTAGAGTCACGGCAGGTATCGAACCACTTGGTCTTTCCCTCCCTCCCTCTTTCTTCTTCCCTCTTTGATGTTTTTTTTTTTTGGGACGAAGAGTATATTGCGTACACGCATGCTCGTATGCAGCTTGGGCGTATTTATACACATAAGATGCATCGAATGCATAAATACAGCTTTCCAAGTTACGAGAACGCGCGAGCACCGATGCGATGATACTGCAAGAATGTTCATCGATTGATTTCGACGATCGGATAATTGTTGTTTTCCGACGTTCCCTTGTATTTTCTTTCGAACTCGAACTAAATTCGTGCAGGGTCACAAAATTCTGGTCACTCTAGAGCAACGATAGAGAGACAATCAAAATCCTGACGCGGTTCATAAAAATAAGGTATGAGAAAAAAGCCAAAATTAAAATCCTCGAAATTGTTGGAACTGGTTTGTTTTTTTCGTCTTTTTTTTGTTCCAGGGCTTTGGCTGAATGTTTCAGCAAACTGGAGGCGATGCTCCAGGAGCCGAGGAATGAGCGGGAGAGAGCGAGAGAGAGAGAGAGAGACGAGGGACTGAGATCGGACACGAGGATGTGTGGTGGCGTGGTCGGTTTCTGGCGGAGCGTACGCATAAGTGAAACTTGGCTCGCAGGTACGATATACACATGTACAAACGTTTTATACACGAGTACACGAACTTGAAGCAACATATACATAGGAGGATGGTATATAGCAGAGTATGTATGTACATATAGTTATAAAATATATATAAAAGCGGTGCGGTGGCAAGGAAGAAACAGCCTGAGGGTACATACGTTCTCTGTCTCTCTAATTGGATTGCATTCCAAGCGGTAGCAAGTAATGGGCCAATTACAGTAGCTGATGGCAAGAGAGAAGCCCCAACAGCCTATATGGCTCCACCGGAGATATCATTACTTCGAAGGATTAGAGAAACTCATGCAGTTTCCGTTCTCTGATAAATAAAAACTTTTCTACCCTTCTTTCTCTTTTATTCTTTCATCTCGGCTCTTGCTCTTAACATTTTTCGCTTAATACACAAACGCATTAATACCGAGGCGAATATTCGCGTATGATATTTCTATATACGTCGCAATGTATATAGAAATATAATGAATATGCGAGGGGAGAAGAGAAAGGGCGTCGAGTTTACGTTTCCAAACTATTTCTATACGCCTTTCCGTCCTCGAATCATCGCCAGTCATACTCTCGTGGACTATCTCCCAGCAGCATCCACTCCGCGTATAGATATTTCCAGTAGAGCTATGTACACGCGGTACGCTTCTACCGGGCTTACGCGCAGCATTATCTAGGCAAGAGCAATAAATGAAAGAGCGCGAAAAAAAGTTGCACGCGGGCAATAAACCTGTGGTGTGGTCAGTAGGATGCTGTGCTTGTCTTTTATATTTGTATATGGATATACCGCCCATGTATATGGACAACCAACACAGCCAACTTTTCCAGCTCTCCTCTCAACCGCTCACCCGTTTTATGCATCTTTTATATTATATATATTTACATCTGGAAATGCATAAATTCCATTCAACAAGAAATTCTGTTCCTCAATGGCGTTGTTTGTGCTTCGAGTATTCTACATGTTTTCCACTATTTTTCACCTTTTTTATTTACTTTTTCCCCACTTTTATCGCTCAAAAAATCTGGATAATTGCGATCATAATAACAAACAGGCTTAAGGCGAGATCATCGCGAAATACAAGCCAAACAACACTCGTACGTCTTTCCTTCGATCCAGAAATTAAATGCCCGCGTAGAGATTCAATGAGACACTTTGGAGCTTCTGGAATATGGAGACCGGATGCGAAGAATAACGCGCTTTGAATCCTGAGTTTGTTGGATGGAAATCGTGGAAAAATCTTTTTCACTTATTAACAATATCGACTTCACGCGAGAATCGCGGCCGTTGATTCGAATCGCGACAGAAAAGTTTCCGATCTCCAGCTTTTGATGTGTGGAATTTTTGAGGGTAAAAATTAATGAATTTTGAAATATTGAAACTCACCTTAATGTGCGTCATTCGATGATAGTAGAGATTGGACGAAGCGGTGAATTTTTTTCCACAAACAAGACACTGATGAGGCTTTTCACCGCTGTGGATTCGTTTGTGCGTGTTCAGCGAGCTCGAGGTTGAGAAACCCTTGTTACAAACCATGCAGACGTGTGGTTTCTCCCCTTCGATATAAAATCAAAAACAAAAAAACACCAGGCAAATATATCCCGATTACCGCAAAATCGATTCTTCTCTCTCAACGACCTCTACATTTTTTCCACTCGGTTAAATTATCATCAAAAAAAAATCATTTCTGCAACAATTTTTCATTAAATTTCGAAATGGTTTGGATTTTTTTCCAATTAATTGGGAAACAAAGTCACGAAATCTTTCGATTCTGATTTATTTCAATATTTGCCAATTTATGAGACGAACGTGTGATGAATGAAACATTTTCGCTCAGAACCTTTCGTGTTTTTTTTTTTTTTTACGTTTGGTTGCGAAAGGTTCTCGATCGAGACCCGTATCGCGTGACCGGAGGGATAATTTTCATCCTCCCGTATATACAGCCCTTATGCTTGACTGTACAAAAGAACAATCAACACGAGAAAGAACACCTGGATCGTGGAGTTTCATCCCTGCTCGGGACCGCAAGTGTTTCGTCGTCTTTAACGATTTTTTTCGGTGCGACCAGTCGCCTGCGTGTTTTTAAATCTTTTTCTATGACTTTTTTATCGATATCTTGAGGGAATGAGCGTATGGAAATCATTTAAGCACGAGGGCTGTGATCTTACGAGTTACGAGTCTTAAAAACGCGCACGATCATTCCAAAGCCTTATTTCTCATGATGAAAAGCCGCAACGGCTCAAGCCTTGAACGTGTGACGGTAAAATTGAATGTTTGCAAGTTTTCTTACCTGTATGAGTCCTCATGTGTCGCTTAAGCAACGAGGGACGGTCGAACGATTTGCCACAAACTTCGCATGGCAATAGTACGCGTTCGCCTCGCTTTATCGTCGTGAGGATACTGCAATCCAGATGATCTCCTACCAAGGACAACGTTGATGAGGAACTCTCCTCCGAGGTCGACTCGTACTCGTCGATATCGTAGAACGAGCTTGGCGTCGACGAGGACGAACGATGCGAGAGAAGCGTCATCGAGAGATCGAGAGGAGATTCTGATCAAAGAAACAGAAAAATATTCGCTAAATGAATTTTTCCGACAATTTCCAATCGAGATTTCACTCATTTACATCTTAATTTAATAATTTAGTTTTTAAATCCGCGAAATTGAGTGGAAATTGGTCGAGAGCGAGCAAAAACTGCAGCAGCAGGGGGGAAAAAATCGAAAAGTTTTCCAAGGGTGGTCTCGCTTCTCCGGCGGACACGTGAATTCGTAATTCCTTCTTTCGCTTCTTTTCTCTCTCACTGCGCCCTTCTCGCTCGCCGCGTTCGTTTCTCGGCAACTTGACTCGCGCCGCCACAGGACAATCGCGTCGCAATCGAAAATAATATAAAAAAAGGAGGAGGAGAAAGAAGAAAAAATACGAAAACAAAGATAGGAAATGGAGTGAAAAGGCGAATGAGAATGAGGGAGAGAGAGACGGAGATAAAACTACCTACAAATCTGAAATGCAAATACAAGAGAGTCGGAATTTTTGTCGGCCAGATCAAGCTCCTGGTGATTCAAATGTGTGTATGGTAAAGTCCTCCACCCTTTAACTCTCTTTTGCTCTTTCTCGAGCGCCCTCTTTTCCTCAACGAGTGGAATAAAAGACAGTACAATGGATGCGTGCATTTGCCGCTTCGCATAGACGGTCCTTAGTTGCGCTGCCGTTTCTACTGCAGTCCTCGTGCATCTTCACCATCCCCGGCTTATTCTTTCGACAGTCGTATATGCGAACTTTCCGGAGATATCCCGCGGACGCCAACCAAAGAGAAAAGAGACGGAGGAGAGACACAAAAAGAGAGACGAAGAAACGTGCCTGAGGTTGAAAAAAGCAGCAGCCAGGGAATAAATGTTTGGCGCAGCCATTGAAAAAGGGCCCACCACAAAAAAGAAGCACCAAATTGAGAGAGAGAGACAGAGAAATGAGGCAGATGAGAAGCGCAAAAGTCTTGTGAGGGGCGTGGAGTTTTGCGGCGCATCAACGGGGACCAAAAACAACGTCAAATGTACGCAAAAAAAAAAAAAACCAAAGTCACTGCAGCAAAGAACTTGATTCAAAGTTTTCTCGCTGCTCGTGTGTTTCCCCCAAGATCGAGAAATTGGACGAAACGATTGGAGAACAAAATCGCCCGTCAGGTTACCCTAAAAATACCAAAACCCCACATTTCGAAAATCCAAGCTACGGTTTTCATTGAATGCACTGAAAATTCAATTTTGTCAAAAAACGCCGATATTTTGTTGAATACAGCCAACTAAATATTTTGGGATTATTTCAAAATTGTTTTCCTTATTTCGACAATATTTTTCATTCGTAACGGAACTGTCAGCAAAATTCACGATTGGAATAACAAAAATTTACTTTCCGAAAAGATTTTCCAGAATGTTTTTTGCTGAAATGTCATAATTTTCTCGATTTTTCGAAAAAACGTTTAGTTTTACGTATCCAACAAATTGTTCATCTTTTTCAACAAAATTTTCTTCTCAGTGTCGTCATTTTTATAAGCGAGCAACGTATTTTAAGAAATTTACCCACGAGATTGAATAGATTCGCAGAAAATACAATTGAGTAAAAAATTCTACAAATTTCCGATCCGATCTCTCAAATTTAGTGAAATCAATTCCTCCGCCAGTTTTCTGCGATTATCGACTCACGTCCAGAATTATTTTTTGAATCAATAGTGGAGAAAATTCATGCTGCTCCGATGACACTCACCTGCGAGAATCGAGTCGATAGTACACCGGTAGATCGCCGAACGCGAGCAAACATCCCGCGATATAAAAACGAAATCTTGATGAGTAGCTGGAAGAAACCATGCGACGAGCTCGGTATCCGGTTGGATGTCCTTAATTACTTCGAATATTGGCTCGCCTGATCAAGAGACAGTTAATTAAAAAAATGTCATTCCTTCTGACGTTATTTTCCAACGCAATTTAATTCCAAAATTAAATCAATGAAATTGAGGAAAATTTTAGTGTCAAACGACGAAGGAATTTTTCTGCAGAATTTTTAAACCAGATTCGAATCCTTTTTGCAATGAATTCCGAGGTTTTTTTTACGATTAATCTATCTGCGAATAAATGATAGTGCGAGAGTAAAAAAAGTTTAGCTGAACGATCTTTGCGATACTCACCCTTGACCTTAGTACCGATGAGATTGACTTGCTCGTTGTACGTCTTAACAATACGCAGGAATCTTATCCAATTGCACTGGCGCTTGTTGAGATTGTAGTTGGAGAAAGAGACCTCGTCGTAGCAGCCGTATTCTCGCCTAATCTGTAAGTGGATCGCTTAATGAGATTCGCCCACGAGAGTGTGAGAAGAAAAAAAAAAGCGGCGCGAATAAAAAAGAAATACATTTGAGGCTAATGCACGCGTTCAACTTATAAGGCAAGACGACTTCGATCTTCGTGTATCGCGGTGATCGAGAAGCGTATTTTTTTTGTGATATTATTTTCTTTTGAATTCTTCACATTTTTTTGTAACGCCTACGAATTAACAGCACGTGAACTTTACCGTTTCAAACCCACCAAAAAAAAACGAAACATTTTTCAATTTTTAATTGCAACATTTTAAAAATAAAAGGAAAATTCATTCGTAATTTTGCAGAGTAGTTTTCGAAAGAGTTTGAAAATGCAGGTCAAAGGATTTGAGGCGAATTGTGCAGGATACTCACGTCGTTGTCATCGAGCAAGGAGTAAAGATCGATCTTGTCAAATCTGATGGATCCCTGAAAGGGATAGATGAGAGTACCAGCGGGTATGAAACCGTTGGTCCACACGGATATTCGTACGTCACCAACGACGGAGGTTCCATCGTTCTTATAAGCATTATTTTTGCAATTATTACGATCGTTTGGTTTGAGCACAAGTGAAAATTCCCTCGGTATGAGAACGCACGTTTCCATAACAAAAAAGCAGGCCCTTCAAATTGATGACTTTTTGAAGAGCCACCGAAAGTTTTGCACCATCAATTCGAACGTGATACTTTGCCAAGGGATCACGCGAATAAGAAGTCACGTTTTTATCAGGGAGAAAATTGGAGTGATAAATAAAATGCGTCAAGATCGAATTTAGTTCATTCACAAAATTGTCGATGTGATTGAGACGTTCCGTTGTTTTAATCGATTTGGAATGACGAATAAATGATTTGTTTATGATGCCGAAACGAAACGCGATAAAACGTGGACGAGTGGAGTTTCAATGGATTTTTCGCATACGACGGTGTTGTCGTTGGCTGGACGTGCAAGGTGCAAGGCCCTCGGCTGACTGGATGGGATTAACCGACTGATCTTGACCTTGCGACGGGTTATACCAGCAGCATTCGCTACCGAATGGGTAGCCCTTCCCCTACTCTTTCCTTCTTCGTCTTCCTCCTCCTTGTTCGCCTCATATTTCTTTTCTTCTCGTTGGTCGATGGTGCTCGTCTGAAATGGGCCCCACTCCGATCGATCTGGGTGTGTGTGTTGATGTCGAGAGCTCGCGACGGGCCTCGTGCGAGGTCCACAGCGGGAGTAGTCAGCTTCCCTCTCCATCAGCAGCCTTTTTTCCGCTTTTATTCTAAAATCTTTTTCTCGCATCTCGATTTCCTTCTCGCACTCCCATTCGCTTGCTCCCACTTGCTCTCTGCTCTTGTCGTCTTGGCAATTCTCTTTCACTCTGGATCTCGAAAGCTCGATCTTCCATTACGCAGACTACTGTACAGTCGCGGGTGAAGCGTGGAAGGAGCGGAGGACGAAATAAGAGCGAAATGGATGTTTATTGGGAGGAGAATGAAGGAGAGCATGCCTCTTGCCGTTCGAAACCACAAGGAAGCCGCTCTCCCAGCTTCTTCCTCCGCTCTCCTCCTCCTCTTCTTCTTCTTCTCACATCATGTTCCTTTTTCTGCGCGTCGTGAAGTAGGGGGAGATGGAGAACGGGCGCGCGCCCAGCCTCCTTCAAGAAGAGCAGCGAGAAACCACGTGGGCGATTCTCTTTCTCTGTCTCGACACCTGTCGCTCCCTTGGCCTCTCTTTCTGCCTCCACTCCCTTCTTCCATCTCTCGGGAGTGAAGTGGACGAAAAAAGAGAAGAGCCAGGAAGAGGATCTTTCGCAGATTCTCTTATTTTCAGGCAGGAGTGTATGCCGCGAGCGGTTTATCTCCCTCTCCTCCACTGCTCGCAACGATCTCGATCTTTTTCTCTCCTCTTTTTTCATCTCCTTCTCTCGCTCAGCTCCATCCACGCGACGCAGCTTCGGCTTTGCCACCCTTTACTTTTCATTCTCCCTCCGCATTTCTATGCAGTCCAGTGCCTCAATTTTAAAAGGCAGCCAAACTCCTATCTTCGCAGAACCATTACGCCTTTTGAAATCTCTCAATGGGAGGGGCGGACCAGACCGATCGCCTGTCAACCTGCTGCCCGTCCGATTCTCCTCCCGCTCGCGATATACACAACATTGCATCGCGTATGCATATATTCATTCACATCTATAGTTATACTTATTATGGATATATCTCATGCTACCTTTAGGACGGACGTCGAAAAGAGCGAGAGAGATGCTCGCGCCTCTTGGCTACCCTTTTCTCGCCTTTTTTTCTTCGGTTTCGTCTTCTCCGCATATAATCATACATGTACGCATATATATGGGCCATCTCACACGAAGTGAGACTTTTTTTCAGGTGACGGTAAAACACAAGGTAGAAAAACCAACCCCAGGAGCAATAATAACGAATCAGAGAATCAGCACTGAAAATTCAATTTTGTCAAAAAACGTCGATATTTTGTTGAATACAGCCAACTAAATATTTTGGGATGAATTCAAAATTTTCGTTATTTCGACAGTATTTTTCATTGTAACGGAACTGTCAGCAAAATTTACGATTGGAATGACAAAAATTAACTTTCCGAAAAGATTTTCCAGAATGTTTTTTGCTGGAATGACAAAATTTTTGTGATTTTTCGAAAAAAAAAACGTTTAGTTTAACGTATCCAACAAAATATCGATTTTTTTCAACAAAATTTTCTATCCAGTGTGATTCGTTCTTTCTTTTTTCTTTCGTCATTTTTTATTGCTCGCGCCGGGCACAATAAAATAATTACATTAATGAGCGGTTGATTCTTATCCAATTACTCAACATTTTTTCTACTGCGAAACTTTTTTCTTTTCGTTTACATCCAAACGTCTGTCTCGATCTTTCAATAACGAATTCTGCGCTTTTGATTATATAGTTTTCATAGGATTGTCAAATTTCATTGCCTCCGAGATTCCTCGGCCTAAAAAAGCGCATTCAGCATTAAGGGTACCGATGCAAGGGACGTACGTCGTTATGAAAACACAGTCGCGATATAAGTTACCAGAATCTCAACGATGCGTGCATACGCGGGGCATTTTATTTTAGCGCAAAGCACTCCCGACTTGGCGACCACGCGCACGCACGCATACGAGCACCTGTTGTCTCGATATCGCCTTTTTATTACTCTTTTTTTTTTTTATTCTCTCTGGCCTCTTACCTGCTCCTTGATTTTCTCGTTCTTTCGATACGTTGTTCTTACGTCTTAACGATTCGAGGTCCCACGGGATCTCGATTTTAGACGCCCTTCCCAAAGACCTTTCGAAGAGATCTCGAAAGGCTGAGTCTTTGTGATTTCGTCCTCATTCTTTCTGAGGAACGAATCAGACGAATAACTTTGTTGCTAATCGTCTCTAGCGATTAAAAAAAAAACGTACCGACTCATTTATTTTGCACGAAATTAATACACGAATAACTTCCGCTTCGTCACGATTTTACTTCGTTTCTTCATCAACCTTTTTTAAGGAAGTTACGCAGCTACCGAGCTAGTCATAAAAGGATTTGACTATATTTGACTTTAGTAGTAATCAATCTTCCAATGTCACATTTCGCTGACTTGCTATTATATCTGTCAAATTTCAAATTTCGCGTACATATAACTTCGAATACGTGCCGTTGCTATATTTTAGGGAGAGCCGAAAAATAAAATCCACTGCAAGTGCTTTTTATAGTTTTTATCATTCCCGTTACAAGTCACCTTTGAACGTTTTTAAGCGTGGTAAATGATTATGAGGATTTAATCTCTCTGATGTTTAATTTTTATTTCAATCTATCCATCAATTACAGAGATATGAAGAATAATGTACAGCCTATTCCGTGACTTCCCATAAGAGGCCATGTCAAATTGGTTGTCGAGGCTTGTCAAATATTCACAAATATCTCGCGTAAAAAGCCACCTCAGCTCACAAAAATTGGTACGAGTTATTTTTACATCATTATCTAACTTTCTGCCAAGTTTGCCATTTTTCTGTCCATTAATTCTATTTTCTGCGTAACTCCTTTACTTTCATCGAGACGTTTTGAGCTTTTTTTTCTGCTTTTTGGAAAATTCAGAGTAAATAACAAAACCGTGTTTGTATTTTGTTGAGAGCCCCGCAAAACGGGAGTTGAAAAAATGGGAGCAAAGTCTTGGAAAGACGTGTAAACGAACGAGTCGAAGGACTGCCACCGCGGATCGGCATTATATGTTGGTTGCATCTCCCGTGGTCCACCAAGAGCTGCGGCGAGAGAAACAACGACGAAAACGAATACGACGTCGCGAGGTATATCATGGCCAGAGCAGCGACTTGAGGTGAAATAAGAATATGAAATAAATGAAACGAGAGCATATATAACCGCTGATAACTTGTTTTTGCATGATCTTGCTGTACGCGATCCGCCTGTCTCGATCTTACGCTTAACATAACGATAAAAATTATACATGTATCGTAGAAACTGTTTTCTACTGAATTAACAAAAAGCAAACAAACGACGACGGACAAGCATGAAAAATAAAAAAAATACAACGCGTTCTGCTCTCGTCGAAGATCCGCGTGCCAATAAGACGCGAACGTTGTAACGTTTTCTGCCTGATAAACACCCACTGAATTAACGTCATCTAATCGATTATCCTCGTCACGTGATTAGCATTGATAAATAGAAAAAAAGGAACCACAGCATCGATCACGTACGACAAATTACTGCAGCAGGATTCTCGTCGTCGGGAATAATTTATGGACTCTCGTCCGTTTCAGAGTTTTCTATGAGCTTTTTCTTCTCCATTTTCTCGCCTCTCCATCGACGGAATTTCGATTTTTTTGATTCCAATGGATCAGCGTTCTGCTCGGTGGATTCTCCTGTCTCTTCGTGTTGGGTACCGATCGAATTAAATGTCCTACGGACTGATTGATTCTTCGGTATTGGAACTTTTTTCATCTCCGATATGTTGACTTTCTGCTCTGCTGGTCCATGATATTTTCCCGATTTACGAAATCTACATTTCCCCGTTTTATTTTTGTTACTCGTGAGGCGAAATTCGCTCTTTTTTTTCATGTTTTCGGAAGTTGGAACTTTTATTGTTTACCTCGCGTAAAATCCAGTGCCAACCACGATGCATGCGGTCATAAGGAAAAACATTATGAGGGAACAAACCGCGACGAATGTCTCGTTTGGCATCCAGCCGAAAAACGGCCTCGTAAGTTTGTCCTCCATCAAGTGAGTTCGCCAATTCGGTGGGCCTATTACTGTGAATTTTTGATTATTTTTCCCGCAGTCTTTGGCTCTATTAATGACGAGTAGAAAAATGATTACCTTCTACCAAAATGGCGTTAGTGATCCATTCGAATCCTAAATCTTCCTGTTCGATATGACATTCCCATAATCCTGTGTGCGATCGATTCACAGCAGGAACCGCATCAACGTTCACCTTCGAAATCACGCCAAAGGTAAAAACTGACCTAGTTCCAAAGTTGGAAAACTGTGAAGGAAAAATCTTACGGAAACTGGCAAAGTTATGCCATAATTTTTCCACAATTTCTTTCCTATCGTCCATGAGATTTTCAGATCGGAGTATAAATATCCGAGCGTGATGCAATGGCACATGAGAGACATTGGCAAAGTCTCCCGCAGCGTAACGACGCTTTTCACTGGATACACGACAAGACTCGCCATTTTGATGATCATGTTCGTACCGTCGACACGATTAAACGTCAGGGTGTAAACACCCGAATCATTCGTTATCGCTTTCTTGATAACTGTCACCAAAATGAATGACTCTGAAGTTTACATCGTTCGAATGCAACGAAATTCTTTTCAGTCTTTGCCAAAAATAATGATTTAAATGCAGAATGTAATCACGATGATAAAATGATCGAATTTCTCCACCCGAAAAGCATATCGCGGTTCGACAAATTTGGTTGACATTGCAAATTGAACGAATTATCAATCAAATGAAATATTTTTTGTTGCATTCCAACGTTGCAAACTTCAGCATCGTCCGGATCGTGAAAACCGACTCGATCCTTGCATCAACTCATTTTATCGCAGTCATTGGTAAGAAATTGGTTTTTAATCGAACGAACGATAAACTAATTACAAATCTTTGGATTAATTGCCAATTTAATTGAATAATTGACCTTGAACTTTCAATTCGTTCTATGCGGGATCGCCTTACCGATATCATTCGCCTCGATCCTGATTCTATCACCGCCAGTATACAAGAATACTCCATTGTGAGACCACGCGAAATCGGAATCCAACGATTCAGTTTTTACAGCTTTTATTATATCGGGATCTGAATAAATCGTTACCAAGTGGCCTTCCTTGACACTGAGCATCGTATGGTTTCGTCGAATTCTTCGTTTTATCAACTTTACCGTATCTAACAAGAGAAATTTTCGTAATTCCAACTTTTCTCCTTTCCCATTTCGATTTCGAGTAGTGCTAATTTGAGTTTCAACAAATTCAAGAATTCAAGTGTCGAATTATGTTTATTCATTAATTAATCATTCGATTTCGATGGGCTAGTTAAGGAAGTTACGCAGCTACCCAGCTAGTCATAAAAAGATTCGACTAAATTTGACTTTAGTAGTAATCGATCTTCCAATGTCACATTTCGTTAACTTGCTATTATATCTGTCAAATTTCAAATTTCGCGCACATATAACCTCGAATACGTGCCGTTGCTACATTTTAGGGAGAGCCGAAAAACAACATCCACTGCAAGTGCTTTTTATAGTTTTTATCATTCCCGTTACAAGTCGGCTTTGAACGTTTTTAAGCGTGGTAAATGATTATGAGGATTTAATCTCTCTGATGTTTAATTTTCATTTTAATCTATCCATCAATTACAGAGATATGAAGAATAATGTGCAGCCTATTCCGTGACTTCCCATAAGAGACCATGTTAAATTGGTTGTCAAGGCTTGTCAAATATTTACAAATATCTCGCGTAAAAAGCCACCTCAGCATACAAAAATTGGTACGAGTTATTTTTACATCATTATCTAACTTTCTGCCAAGTTTGCGATTTTTCGGTCCATTAATTCTATTTTCTGCGTAACTTCCTTAATGGCGAAACGTACCATCGGTTATGTCCCCACATAAAATTGTATTGCATCGTCCTGACATAACGTCCGGGCCTAAACACGGTTCCCCCTTCACATTAGGTGCAGGATTATTGCAAACCCGTTTACGGGTTCCAACCCCACCATTGCAGCTCGCGCTGCACGCCCAAGGGCTCCATTCCGACCATCCACCATCTTCGGGATCACCGTCGATATCTGATTTGAAGACAAGAAATGCTCATCACGTCACGGAAATGCTAGAGTTATCGTCGCATCAAATGAGGGGGATTTGAACAATTTAACGAAATCGTACCTGCTGGAATACAATTTGCCACCCACGTGACCCAGCCTCCGCTATCAACGGCCAATGAAAAAAAGTAAAAAAGCAACGGGTGGGTATGCTCGTAATGAAAAACCAGAGTTTCGTTCCAAAAGACGTTGATCGTGCTATTGAACCACCTGATTTACGGTTGGACAACAAATCATTAATGAAAAGACACTTGCATCAATCCTTCGTCATTGTTTGATGATCCTTGATCCAAGAAAATTTAATCGCACGTACCTCAACGTGATATTCGTCCATGTGTTGGTAGTAAAAAGAGGCGCAGGCGCTTTTTGCTTATGATAAATATTGATGTTCGGATACTCCGACTTGAGGAAGTACACCCACTGTTTTTGTTCACCTAAAGTAATGGCATAGTATCCAGGAGTGCCAGGAAAAAGAAGGAGAGGAATTAAAACCACTCCTTTGGCTCGAATCATCAATTCAACTCGATCGGGATTCGCGACTGCGGATTTGCTCCAAATGGAAAGTGGCAAAATTCTTGAGAATCTGTCAGTTTTTGTGTTTTCTATGTGGCATCCTGCAAATGACAAAAATCTTCCTGGAATAACGAATTAATTGGAGGGAGAAATTTGAACCAAAAATCCCCTCCCGGGGAAAAAGGCTTGGCCAAGTACATTCGGTGATTCGCGCCCGCTCGGTACAGAAGAAAACGTGTGTACCTAGCGGGCAAAATGTCAGTACACAGTAGAGAGGTAACGGACGTAACTGAAACCATCGCGTCACTCCTAACCACCGCGACACTCCTAACCGTCGCGACCAATCAGAAGAAGGCTAGCGCCACGGGCCCTTTCTCTGTGTCGTATACATACACGCACGCACACTTCGATCATGGCATAATTTTACCCGTGCAAAGTTTTTTCTCAGCAATTACAGCATCAATCCGGTTGATTTATGGCTTAAACGAGGGGGGATAACGTAATTAGTCTCTAATTCAAATTTCAGATCATGAAATAACCCCTGAGCTTTGTATTTTAAGAAAGTGTTTACCCCCACCGGCCGAATCGCTTTTCTCAGAGATAATATACTCGAGTGAGTCTCGCGCCAGCAGACGACGCTGTCGAATGTACTCGGCCCGAGACTCTGCCGAGTCTCTGGATGATCCTGAAGTTTCGATCGTTGGAATGCAACGAAATTCTGTTATTTCTTCAGCAGAGCCAATAATAATTATTGAATATTCGGTCCGACCAATAAAACAATTCCCACTTGCGAGCAAAACACTCAATCGACTCAAAAAATTGCCACGATTTTCAAAATTCAATAAATGATCGATAGAAAAAATGTTTTTCGTTGAATCTCAACGTCGGAAACTTCAGAGGGATGAAATTTGTCGCAAATTATTTTGAGATCAATTTCTTGTTACTGACGAGTAGAACAGTCGAAAGACACTCCAATAGTGTGGCCAAGCTCGCTCGTATAATAATAATAAACAGGATAAAATGCTTCGGCAGGTTCTGGGTGATCCCATTGGAAAAGAGGATGCGGAGATCCTTGATAATAAAGCATAACGTGACCCCGAGGGATTTTGATGACAAAAGTGCTCCATTTGCCCAGATAAATCAAATGTGGCAAAGTTGTTTTCTTCACCATTTCTATCCCTGGAAAATCAATGCATGAGCCAACCCTCGAATTGTGAAGGGCAGTGTGAGCCAAAATCTCTTGAATCACCTCCTTCCTCGCTCTGATAGTAAAGAATGACCTTCTCATTATCGAGAGCTCCAACCTTCAGGATGTAACGAGATTTGAGGCCATCGTCGGCGGTAAATACAAAAGTTATTGAATCCGGTTGGTCGGGCTCCCAAGCTTTTAACGAAAACTTCAGACCTTCGGTTCGATGCTCCGGTAAAACGTACAGACGTCTGCCCAATCCGTGGCCTCTTACGAAAAATGTGCACTCTTCTGTTGCGGTCAGAAAAATCAGCAGGAGGAAAAGTGGGAACTTGTTCAATTGAATTGACGATCATTTTCAAAAATCTAGCCTGCAAGGGGAAATATTTCGAACCTGGCAAATCGCAGTCTCGAACGTCACAGAGGTCTTGCGGTACGAGAGGATCGGTCGTGTAGCACCAAGTACCAGCGATGTTTCTGGAAGGATCCCGGCAATAATTGCTCGCGTTTCTCACACTCCCTTCCGGATACAACGAGTCGTTCAAGTAATGAGGGTTCACAGGATGAATGGGTTTCATCAATGTCTTGGATCGTGTGGCAACGGCGAGGTCGGAAGTGGACGAAACTTCGTCAAAACCTTTTCGGCTTGCCTGATCAATCGTCCTATTTCTCTCGTGCGATTTCGAGGAATCATCAACCTGCCGGACTTTCTTAGTTGCTTTTGATGTCTTTGACGATGGCGCGGAAGTGGTGCGAGTGCTTTTTGCGCCTGCAGTCGTAGATTTTGTAGAAGTTTTGAGACTCTTTTTTGTAGTCGTCGCACCTTTCTTGCTGGGCATGCCCTCCGTAGAAGACTTTTTTGACGTCATTCTGCCACCCTTATCGATCTTTTGCAAACGATCATAATCGTAGTCACTTATCCACTCGGCACAAGTTCGTCCGGAACGTGTCGTCGATAATTTGCCGATGTAATCGTTTCCTGTTCCGGCCACTCGACACTCTAAAAATCGTTGAATTCCAATTCTAAATATTTTTTCATTCCAATTTTATTCATACGAAGAAAACTCTTTACCCGACGATCTACAGTTTCTTATCGGACAATATTGCTTCGAGACAATCGAGGGATTTTCCAATGACAGCGAATAGCAATAAGGACCATTAGAATCGTGGCCTGGATTCCTACATTTGTTGATCGCTTTCAAAGCTGAATCGTCAGTAAACAAATCGTCCTTTTTATCGTCATCCGGAACCTGCGAATCGCGTGAAAATTTCCCCTCATTTTCGCAGCTGATTGGAAACGTCGTGTTAATTGAGATTCGATTTTATACTTCGAGAGACTTCCACGGAGTGCAGGGCATTTCGTTGACGCTCGTCCATTGCGAGCCCTTGTAATTATAATCCTCAAGATTTGTGATACAATTGGGCGGTGTTGGAGTTTCCACAGGATCTGATTCAGGATCGCAAAACAATGTCCACATTGCTATGTTGTTACGACTGCCGATACTGAACCATCTTATCCCTCCGAACAAGGGGTTTTTGTGATGAAGAATTTCATCTTGTTGCTGGGCACGGCCGCTAAACAATCGCAAATGCGATGCAAAGATACTGAAAACCATGAAAAATTCAAAGATTCCTGCATCGGATTGCTGCTCGACTATTAAACTCTCTTGCTTGTCAATCATTTTAATAATTTCATCAGATTTATCGACTACCTGACGGTGAAACCTTTCCAAGCCCAAAAATCCAGCAAGCCTTTCCCTGGCACATCTGTTAAATGTTGCTTCATAGATTTTTCAGTCCCCTGATAAATCAATGTGACTGTGTCTGCTTCTCCAATTACGATCTAAGGAAAAATGTCTGTTTTACAAATCGTAAGCATCTCGACTTCGTGTCAATTTGCCTCTGCAGTCTGCATTGAATTAACGGGATTCAAATGACAATACTCGAATTAATAAAATGAAAATTGTCCATTTTTTAAATTTCGTCTTCGATACTATTTCATCCTCGTTCTATATTACAAAATTGTTCTTCGCGTCCAACTATAATAATCGAGTGATGAAACGTACCGTGAAACAAGGAAAAGAGAGTGCGGGGCTTTGATACAATTGTACGAAGACATCTTTGCTAGCTCGAACATGAAACTGGACATCGTAAGTCGTATTGACCGGTTGTAGAGGCCAGACTCGAAGGAATTCCATTCCGAATGTCGTGTGAACTTCACACGCTGATAAATTACCATAAAATCATCACACAATTGTTTTTAGTTCAAGATTCACTGGAAGCTTCAAAATAATTGAGTCCTTTTTTCATTAATTCTCGCTGTCAATTGAGAATTCATCAAACAGTAGCCAAGTTTTTTGTAAATTGCAAACTTTGACGTACCCTCCTGACAAAACTCTGTGCTCCATAAAACGCCCGTTCCCATGAGTCCATAGTAGAGGAAACTATCCGGATAAAGACTCGATATCGTGTTTTTCTTTTTATATTCATTCATGAACAAAGGTTTCGACGATCCATATAAACCAGCAGAGACGAAACCACCGCCCCAATTTATCCATAATCCTGTCCATTTAGAGCCATGAATAACGTTTGGTGTATTTTCAAAATCCTGATCGTCCTAATCGTTCCGAATGCGAGTCGAAAAAAATACGTAGCAATTAATAAAATTCAAATTAATTTGACAGAAACGTCAGGGAGTGGAGAAAACAATCAAGAGATGCATTTTAATTGTAATTTTAAACGATACTCATTGTCAGTGCAGTAAATTAAATCAAATTCTCTTTGTGATGAATCCCTTAATTTCAAACAATGACATGCACTTGCGTTTTTGAACAATTTCGTACTACAAAGTCACTCACTCCAGATGTTGGAAACACTTGGCCACTTCCTGCGTTTGAAATCACAATTTCCAGCCCAGCCCTCCAATCCTGAGCGATCCTTTTTGCAGTTGTTGGAATTGGCACAAGACTCAATAAAACTCTTGCTTCAGCCTAAATGAAAATTGTCTCTGTACCCTGCAACTAGGGCTTAACCCATAAACTAAGAACCTCCTTTCTTTTTATACCTTTTAACTACAAACCAGGGTAAATATTTCGCCCATGGGTTTTTATGACTCTGAAGTTTGCAACGTTGAGATTCAACGAAAAACATTTTTTCTATTGATTATTTATTGAATTTTGAAAATCGTGGCGATTTTTCGAGTCGATTGAGTTTTTTGGTCGTAAGAGAGAATCGTTTTATTGGCCGGACCAAATATTCAATAATAATTTCTGGCTCTGCTGAAGAAATAACAGAATTTCGTTGCATTCCAGCGATAGAAACTTCAGGATCATTGGGTTTTTTGTTCGTAAAACTGACCTAAAAGCTGACTGATCAGTACGTGAATCTTTTTGTCTTTTTCATGCCAGCGAGAACGGTGCAGAGCAAATTCAATTTCATCGAGGTTTAGTTAGTGAAAAATCGATTTAAATGCCAAAAAGTGTTGAAAAATTGACATAAGAATGGAATTTGGAGTTTGCTTGGGATACCGGTTTGTAGTTATCGGATTAATTTGAGTTTTTCAACGGCAGGATTAGATCTAAAGAAAACGTTGAATACCGAAAAGTACATTTTGATCTTCCGCAGGATTCCACAGTTTCAACCATAGAGTGATGTTCCCATAAGTTTCGTTGAGTTTTGTTAAAATGGAATAAGCCGAAGCATTACGTGCAAAAACGAGACAATCTGTAAGACGATGATCGATTAGTTTTTTAAATAAGAGCATGGAAATAAAATGTTTGGAACGAGTAAGATTTCTGCACTGGAAATTCAATTTCCTCAAAAAACGTCGATATTTTGTTGGATACAGCGAACTAAATATTTTGGGATGAATTCAAAATTTTCGTTATTTCGACAATATTTCTCATTTGTAACGGAACTGCCAGCAAAATTTACGATTGGAATGACAAAAATTTACTTTCCGAAAAGATTGTCCAGAATGTTTTTTGCTGGAATGACAAAATTTTCGTGATTTTTCGAAAAAACGTTTAGTTTTACGTATCCAACAAAATATCGATCTTCTTCAACAAAATTTTCTTTTCAGTGTGATAGGGAAATTGTTCGGGTGGTGGAAGGGGAGGCCGAGAAATCTTGTCAGACCTTTGTCATCGCAAAAAGGAATATCGCAATGCTGTTTTTCCACAGCTTCGAAATCTTCTTTCTCAACGTAACACCAAGGTCCCCCGAGATCGTCGGTCGGATTTCGGCAAAACGATTTTGCCTTATGGCGAGAAAGTTCAGGAAACTTTGCATTTGAAAATTTATCACTCTGTAAGGAAAGAAATGAATTGAGTCGTCGAATTTTCTGATGGAAATGAGCCTGTGAGAAAATTTCTCGTACTCGACCCTCTGCCAACTGGTAACGAGAGTCCCATGATTTACATTTCTTTCCTGTCACACTCACTTGCTTCGTGCCACCGTACTCGGCACCTGTCCCGGAGATTCTACACTCTGAAAAATAATGTCCACGAGTTTTGCGCTTTGGGATGTGAATTTTTGGAACTTTACGATAAACAGTAACCAAATCGCGTGATTCGCATTTCATTTCAACGTAATCCTCGATATTTATCATTCACGACTACCGTTTGGGTCGAGATTAACTCGGGAATTTTCTAAACCCGAAGACAATCGTAATATTTAGTGATTTTAATGATCGTTTTATTTTTTCATTTGCCCGCAAGCTCATGGGAATTTTGGCTCTTGACCTGTTTGTCGGTCATTTTTCTTTTTTTTTTTGTAATTTTGTAATTTTTTTGTAATTTTTGTAATTGTGTAATTTGTAAAATTTGTTAATTTTAGCAACTTGCCTCCATAGTCACAAAGTGGGATTCCACATTCGTCGTCGATCAGCGTTGCTTCCATGGTGTAACACCATGGACCTTTGGGATCCTTGGTGGGATTGCGACAGAAGTTTTTCGCCAGCCTCATCGATCTTTCGGGGAAAGCATCGTCCTTTATATCGGAGCTGACCTGATATAAAAATAGACATCGATCGATGGTCGTACGGATTGTAAAATCACAAATCAAACAGTTTTTTTCGATCAATTGTTTCCAGACTTTGTGAAGAGGATCTTCCACGTGCCAATATTGACATCGAACTCCGCCTGCAGTTGTTGCCTTTTGCCCGTGGTATTCTGTGCCAACGTGACTGAGCTTACATTGCGTTAGATCGGTTCTCGTTGCGTTACGGAGACTAGGAGCTGAATAAATTCGATCAATTACAAACCTCCATATTTTTTTCTCTCAATTCTCTCCATTTATTATTGTTAATTATTCACATACTTTTTTTTGCACTCGTACAATGTGAGACGACAATTACGATGCACAGAAGCACGTGATTCTTCGATAATTGGGAATTTATCATCTTACGATTAATTCCAGTTACAGAAAAATGACTTTTGAGCTTTTGCTTCGATGAGGTTAGCGAATTATCGGCAGATGGTTCGCCCACTAACTTCAGACCGAATAAACAACGGCGCAGAATTCAATTAAGTTTTTTAAATGATTTTATGAACTAGGAACTGAATTTTATTTTTTTCATGTTTCTTTTTATTGCGAAAGAAAATTTCTTCAACTACAAAGTTGTGCAAGTTCTGTGGAAAAGCATGAATCCATTTTTTATTGCAGTCTCGATAAATTTTGGGAACGTTTGTGTGTATTTTTGTGATGAAACGTGGATAATAAAAATTGTAATGAGCTCCGGATTCTCGCAATGAATAAAAAGTTGTGTCGAAAAAGTACATGAAACAAAAATTGATGAAAAAATTTCATAGCAAAACGAAAGTAGTAAAAAAGTATCCTGAGCTTTCGGCTGTGGCTCAATTTTCTCGTCACTATCGTATATCATTTTCGTTCTGAATGAATTGATGCTCCTGTTGCTGTTGCTGATTACGTTGGAATTCGAGGGCTAGTAATTTTTGCCTTTTCTCTTCCATCAAGTGTTCTCGATGCTTGTGAATGTAGTCCTGCACGTTTGGCAATCCCACTATCACACACGCTGCGATTCCAGATCGATGCAAACCAATATCAGTTGCTTCGTACCTGATTATAAAGCGAATTGCATTTTAATTGTTGGATTTTATGCAGAAATCCTTCTTATTGAAATCGTTAGAATGTTTTTTTTTTTTTCAGTGAACTTTGTATGATCCTGAAGTTTGCATCATTGGAATGCAACGAAATTCTTTTCAGTCTTCGGCAAAAATAATTATTTAAATGCAGAATATAATTACGATGATGAAATGATCGATTTTCGCCACCCGAAAAGCATATCGTTTCGAAAAATTTGGTTGACATTGAAAATTGAGCGAATTATCAATAAAATGAAATATTTTTCGTTGCATTCCAACGTTGCAAACTTCAGCATCGTGATCTTTGTACCATTCGTTGGTCTTTTCGTCGTAACACTCGACGTGGAAAATTGTGGTGACACCGTTAAATCCACCGATTGCAAAAATCATGTCGTCGATAACTCCGATCGCGAAATTGCTTCGGGGATTGTACATGTCCGGAATTGGGGTCCAAGTGTTCGTCGCAGGATTGTATTTTTCTCCACTGTACATCCTCGCGATTCCGTTGTATCCTCCTGAATAGGAATAGAATTTTTTTTTTTTCAATTCCATCGTCTCATTTGGATCGTTTTATTCAAATTCGTAGCGTTTTAATGCTAATCGCAGCGGATTGAGGAGAAAATAAAAACAACGGTAGAAACTTGAATTTTTGTGTTAATCTTGGAATGCAACGAAATTCTGTTATTTCTTCAGCAGAGCCAATAATTATTATTGAATATTTGGTCCGGCCAATAAAACGATTCTCTCTTGCGACCAAAAAACTCAATCGACTCAAAAAATTGCGACGATTTTCAAAATTCAATAAATAATCAATAGAAAAAATGTTTTTCGTTGAATCTCAACGTTGCAAACTTCAGAGTCATCGATCAATGGGATCGTTTATTATGGATCGAGAACTCACCGATAACATAGACACAGCCGTGATACGCGATGCACGCCTGACCGCTCCTCCGTGTTCTCATCGGCGCTATTCTTGACCATTGATTGAGCTCAGGATCGTAAACTTCAGCAGAGCTCAAGCATTCTTGTCCATTAAAACCACCAGTTATATAGATCTTGCCTGAAGAGTAGAGAAACATAGAGCAAATTGTTTCCCGGAATAGCTCGGCGAACATTTGGTTGATTCGAAGTGTATGAAAATCAATTATTACCATTCAGGGTCGTAGCAGAGGCGTCGGATCTATGAACCGCCATTGGCGCTATCAGGGACCATTGGTTCGTACGATAATTGTAACGCTCTGCAGTTTTTTGACGATAGTATCCATCGTAGCCCCCAATGGCAAAGACAACGTCATCGACAACTGCCACGCTCACGTAACACCTGGAAATTCAAAGCTCATGCTCATTTCTTTATTGTTTCGGAAGCTCCACGATTTGCAATTCACACACGGAGAGAATATTACATCAAAATTTATTATGTTATTACAGTTCCCCGGTACCAAGTCGGCCCTCTGAGAAATTTGAGCAAAGTTATAGTTATTTCTCATCCTTTTCCCATCGATATCGCGAAAATTATTTTTCGCCCTTTTTTGAATTAAAATTTACTGTGTTTTTGCTCAAATTTCTCAGAGGGACAACATGGTACCAGGAAACTATAATGACATAGTAATTTTTCATCCTTTTCCTACACTGAAAATAAAATTATGTTGAAAAAGATCGATATTTTGTTGGATACGTTAAATTAAACGTTTTTTTCGAAAAATCACGAAAATTTTGTCATTCCAGCGAAAAACATTCTGGAAAATCTTTTCGGAAAGTAAATTTTTGTCATTCCAATCGTAAATTTTGCTGACATTTCCGTTATAATGAAAAATATTGTCGAAATAACGAAAATTTTGAAATCATCCCAAAATATTTAGTTCACTGTATTCAACAAAATATCGACGTTTTTTGACAAAATTGAATTTTCAGTGTATCGAAATCGCAAAGATTCACACATTTTTTGCCCTTTTTCAGATAAAAATTTACTATGGTTTTGCTAAAATTACTCAGAGGGACGACATGGTACACGCAGAGAATATTACATCAAAATTTACTATTTTATTATAGTTCCCTGGTACCAAATCGTTCTTCTGAGAAATTTGAGCAAAAACATAGTAATTTTTCATTTTTTTTCTATCGAAATCGCGGAAATTATGACATTTTTCGCCGTTAGTAATTTTAATGTAATATTAAGTAATTTTTAATGTAATATTTTCTCCGTGCATAAGAAATCGATTTATAATTGAATGTGTGATTTAGATTGAAACGAGAAAAATGTGCTCCCCATTTTTTTACGTTTCCGTCAGAACTGACCTTCTCGTATTCATCGGAGCCACTTCGCGCCACTCTTTTGTAACGGCATTGAAACAACGACAACTGCTGAAATAATCTCGACCGTTGAAACCGCCAACGACGTAGATGCTGAATCCCACAGCAGCCACTCCGTGATAAGCTCGCGGTCCCGATGGATCTTCCTCGCGCACCTAAAGAATTTTTATTTTCAATTTTTTTCATAGATTTTTGTCTTTGCTTTTTGGATTGTTTCGAAAAAATACCTGGACCCAACGATCGGCTCGAGTATCGTAAGTCTCCATATAACTCGTGGCGCCGCTGCCGATCCAACCGCAAATGGCGAAAAGAATTTCATGAGGAACTCGTGGTCTGGCGATCTCGGGGGTTGGAACTTCGCCGTGCTTTTGCGTGATCATTTCGAGATCGTACAGAAATTTCAAAGTTTCAATGATTATCGGCCGACAAGCTTCGTTGCCAGTCACGTACGGATGGTCCTTAACTTTTTCCAAAAAGAACTCAGTGTCCAAAAGACCCAGTCGAATGTTTTTCAAAAGATCGACTATGTGACACTGTCGACGCTCTGGATCGTGGTTTATCCATTTTAAAACCAATTCCCAAACTACTTCCTCACTGTTGACGTTCAGATCGTCCGCTCCGACCAGACTTCTCAGCTCTTCGATCGGCAGATCAAGGAGATCTTCGCTTTTCTGAGCTACCTTGGGAGGCAGGTGAACAAAAGTTTTCATTTTTTTTTTTCACCCACGGCTTTATCGATGATTTTTTTTAGAAATCGTAAAACGTCAAAATAATTTCGAGATCAAGGAGAAACTACGATTTTGGAGACGCGTTTTGGCTGAAAGTTTGAATTTGCTAAAAAAACGATGTCTCAATAATCTCAGTCGATGGTAATTTCATTTTTATTCGCACCCACCAGCACAAAGTGTCTCATGACGTATTGATAAGCATCCTGCTCGAGTCCACGACAAAAATGTTCTCTGGCGAATCGTAAAACCCTCATGCATATCTCCGGAGACAAATGTTTTCGAAGATATTCTCGACAAAGTTCGAGAACCCCGGTGACACTGAGATAATCGGCGGTAACGAGCAATTCGCAGACGTTGCTTGGGTTAATGTCCAGTGAACGTAAATACGCGTACTCGAGTAAATGATTCATCATTGGACTGGTTACACCTGGCAGAAGAATATCCGTCCGCTCGCGAGAGTGCAACGTCGTTGTGAACAGAGTCCTTTGTTTTAGTTACAAATAAGGCTGCTGTGAATGTGTTTGTTGCTTATGCATATTCGAAATAAAATAAGCAGCGAGATACGAGAAAGGCACCTGAAATAATTGCTGCATGCTGACAATATTGCCCGATGAATGGGAAATACGCCGCCGTCTTCGAGCCTAAGAACTGCATCGCAAAGCACATTGTTCTGTCTGAGATCGTACAGCGATTGCATCGCTTGGGTGCTCATGCATCTTCCCCCATTTGAGGCAATGAGACGCTTCGCGTTTGAGCCATTTCCATCAACAATAAGAAAATTATTGTTCGCATCTCTCGTACCATTAACGTTACTCACGTTGCTGTTGTTGCTGTCATTCGGATCCACGTCCATATCAGGAATGAAGCAAAAATTCACAAACGACCCTCCAGTTTTTATGAGATTTTAAGGTTTTGTGAAAATTTTGTTTGATCGACGTGAATGAATTTTTTCGTCAATTCGTCATTAGTTTTCAATAATTCTGCAAATAATGTCAAATAGTTGCGATTTTAATTGATTTCGAGCTTTAAAATTTTTTTTCTTTTTTATCTAAATTGCTTGTAAATATTTTCATAGCCATCGCAACGATAATTGTCTACGAAAAACGTCGAGATTATTCTTACCTCGGGATTTCTCGTTATTCAGAAAAAAATCCACAGTTATGATTTTTCCGTCGAACTTTTGTACCCCGGAGTGAAAACCCTATTTGCAATGAGGTGTTTGCAGAGGCTGTGAAGGAAGGCAGCAAAATGCGTCGTTGTATCGTTATCTCTAATTATCATTGAAATAAAAATCCGACTATTTTTCGTTTTCGAGAAGTTTAATTTACAGCTGTGAAGATTTTGTCTCGAGATATATTCCGACGATTAACCGCCGATTGTGCTTTCAACTAGAGACTTGAAAATTTTGAGGTTCGTCGTGGATCTTTCTTGCTTTGTTCCCACTCAAGATTAATTTGATATATTTATCGGAATACGAAACGAAAGTCCGAATTGATTGAGGCAAACTATTTCGAATGATTTAAGAAAGGAATGAATTTTGCCACGGGCTTTGACATAGATCTTACATGTCCGCCGATCAGTCTAGGACTGTCGAGTTTTGCAGACAAGTGAACGACACTCGATCGCATTTTTCCATTAAGGAAGTTACGCAGCTACCGAGCTAGTCATAAAAAGATTTGACTAAATTGGACTTTAGTAATAAGCGATCTTCCAATGTCACATTTCGTTGACTTGCTATTATATCTGTCAAATTTCAAATTTCGCCCACATATAACCTCGAATACGTGCCGTTGCTACATTTTAGGGGGAGCCGAAAAAGAAAATCCACTGCAAGTGTTTTTTATAGTTTTTATCATTCCCGTTACAAGTCACCTTTGAGCGTTTTTAAGCGTGGTAAATGATTATGAGGATTTAATCTCTCTGATGTTTAATTTTCATTTCAATCTATCCATCAATTACGGAAATATGAAGAATAATGTACAGCCTATTCCGTGACTTTCCATAAGAGGCCATGTTAAATTGGTTGTCAAGGCTTGTCAAATATTTACAAATATCTCGCGTAAAAAGCCGCCTCAGCTCACAAAAATTGGTACGAGTTATTTTTACATCGTTATCTAACTTTCTGCCAAGTTTGCCATTTTTCTGTCCATTAATTCTATTTTCTGCGTAACTTCCTTAACCAAAACTTCGGGGTTGTAAGAAAAAAAAAAAAAAATAATCAAACAATTTTATCTGAATCTGAATTTTCGATATTTTCCCCAATGCAAAGTTTCATTATAAAATTCTCTTCGAGTTTTATTGCGAGCCAAAAATAAATCGAAATACTTTTAGTAACGAAACAATTGTTTTAATTTTTATAGTACGCCCTTAAAATTAGCAGTTACATAAATACGTGAAAAAAGCTTATTGACAAATAATCCTTCGGAAAGGTAGAGAAAAAATTGATCACAGAAATCATAAAAAATGTCATATGCATCAACCGCCTTCGTCGTTGTCATTGCCTTTTAAATGTCCGATGGAGAATGTTTGTTGCACGTCGCTTCTCATCTCCTGATGGATGTTCGATTTGTCGATTCCGCTGTTGCCATCATCGACGTACAGGGCGACGTCATTAGCGGAATAATACGATCGTGATTCGTAATTGTACTCGTCGATGACTCCAGAAACGAGGGAATTGCATTTGTCGGCAAAAGACTGACGTTGGTCGTTGGTTTTTTTGCCTGTTGTTGTCTCGGCTTTGTTGATGCTGGACTGAGCAGAATCGGTCGGTTTATCGATCGCCTGGGAGTCCTGGATCGGTTCGTCACCAAAGATCCTAAATGTCCATGTGACGACGGTGAAAGTGGCAGCATTTGTTGGGAAAGCTCGAATGATGGTCGAGTTCAAGCCCCGGAAAAGCCACTTGTAACCTTCGTTTTTCATTGATTGTCGAAAACAATCAAGCGCGCCGGAATATCGGGCTTGGGCATCGGCTTGAAGTCGAGATTTAATGACGTCGACTGGATACGTCAAGACCCAGGATGCTGTGCCAGCCAAACCACCAGCCATCAGCATATGAAACGTGGAAATTTCTTTGACTTTCGTGTTCCTAGTCAAGAGCTCGTAAGTCAAGAAATAAACACCGTAACTGGGGGCTTCCCGTAACGCCGTTATTCCGAGACCATTGAAGACACCCCGATGACCTTCGCTCCGATAAATATGACGTAGACAGTGAATTGGACCTCTGAATACAGTATCCACGCTGCTCTGCAATTGCAAACGCGTTTTTGCCAATTCCAACGGACTGCAAATCGGCGATTGCGCTAATCCTGCCGATGCACCCGCCAAAAAGTGCGTCATTAAGTGATCCTGAGCTCCCATTCTTCGCTGCGTCTCGCCATAAACACCGAACACTATCGCGTTCACGACAGCCACACCGGCTATTGGCGACGTCACGCCACGATACAATCCCGAGATCTAGACGATGAATAAAAAAAAAATTAATAAGTACGATATCATTTTTTTTTTTCATCGCTATGAATCAACTATGCTCCGGGTCAAATTGACCCAGCGTGCCTATACAGCGACCGAATTTGATCGTGACACCAGAGGGTTATCAAAGATTCGAAACTTCTGAGCAGTCCACACGACCAATAAACGATATGCACGGAAAGAAAGAAATAGTTTAAAATACAGTGGTACACAGTTTACATTGGACTCGAAGCGATTGAAAAGCGATATTTACTGAAAAATAGGCCTCAAATTGGCTCAAATTACAGTGTAGTCCAAAGTTAATTTTAACAGTTCAACACTGTCAAACACGCGTTTGTGTGTATGTGTGTTGGTGATAACGTCACCAACTGTGGAAAGAACAGTGAAAATACCGTGTCACACTGTAAAATTGAATGAAACACTCTGTAGTCATTACAGTAACACTGTAACTATTGCAGCTGCGTACAGTATGAAAATCGGTGATCTCATGTAATTTTGACAGTTGAACACTTTTACTGGAAACATTGATGAATTTACTGTAACGAACTGTAAACGATCCAGTGAAACTGTTAAAATCTCAGTTCGTACAGGAAAATTCTCCGTTCGACTGTAAAATAAAGTGGGTACCCTGTTGTTTGAGCAGTTTATACTGCGATATTTACTGTTTCTTTTTTTCTGTGTGGCTGTGAAAAAAGTAGAAAAAAAATCGCATTTTACCGAATCTCGTGCGAGTATCGTACGGAAGCAATGCCAGGTGCCTTTGAACTTTGGGTTGCGATGATCTTGCGTCTGAATGTGGACTTTGATCGTATCCAGAGGATATCCCACCATAAGACCTGCGCATCCTAGTATTTAAATTAGAAAATTCATGAAAAACGTCGTTTTTCTCGATCAAACATTAAAATGATTGGAAATAGTTGTGCTCGCTTAAAAAATGATATTTGAGCAATAAATTGCCGGAGTTGATAATCCGTTCTGACGACAACGGCGTGTCGTTGCGCAATTTCTAGCATCAGAGATTTTTTTCCATTTCTAAAAGTCGTGCATTAACCCACTCGATGATATTTTCAAAATAGCGAATTTTTCGAGAAATTGAGAAACAAAATTTAGCGTTTTCCGTAATAATAAAAATTTTAAAAATGTTTACCTCCCACACAACCAGCGGCAAAGTCGAGTGCCATTTATGCTGACGTTCTTTTCTTCTTGATGAATGATTTCTTTGCTGTTTCTTTAAAGTAATATCGTAAGTAATAATTTTTCTTGTTAGACGAAGAGGAACAACTGTGCAAGTCAATCGAAGGTTGACATTGGGACATGAGCTCAGAAGCTCGGAATCCATGAAAGAATATCTCGTTCGTCCTCGTATTCAAAATTTTTTAGAGCAACTTTATGCGAAACTTTATGGAAATCACGAAAACACAACCGAGATTTTTCTTGAATATTTTTCGATGCTTCACTGTGAGTTCAATTAATTCACGGGCCCGTACGTCATCGCTACATGGTCTGTAGAAAAATTTCTCGATTTTTTTATCTTGCAATTCATCGAACTCAAAAATAGCGAGAGAGTTTGTGAAAAGACGAAGTTAAAATTCTTCACATCACTTGGTCGATCGATCGATTGTTAATTTTTGCAATTGTCACGTCAATTTAAAATACGCCTGGTCGAAACGCTTGTCCGAAAGTTTTCGATTCGGTACTGACCAGTATGATCTCGAGCTTTCCAAGCTTGAATCATTTCTCGGAGCAAAGATCGCACGGACATTATCACAATTCGTTCGGAATGGAAGAGAGGAAGAAACTAAATAATGAGAGGAGAAAAAGTCCGAAATGGATGGACTAGAAGTAAGAAGAAAAGAGTCTCGTTTCCTGAACTCTTATTCGTTCAAATATTCCTCACTTTTCAAACACGTTTATCTTCTTTTCCCGCCCTCTCTTTATCTCTCTCTGTCTCTCCCTTTTTTACACTATCATTCTCATTGATAATGTCAAATGCCTCTTTCGTGATGGACTTCCAAGCTGAATGCTCGCGCGTTTCGATGACGAAAGGTCAAACGATCATCGATAAGCAATCATCGTACGAACAACGCATCATTTTTACTAGATTTATTTTTTCGTTTCAATTTTCATTTCGCACTATCTTTTCCGTCCCCCAAGTCGTTTGCGCTTCACACTTACGTCCAGTACACGATGTTTTCTCCGCAATACACCGTTTTAATCATCCCTCAGGAAATTCATTGTTTTTATTTCATTCTTTCATACGAAAACACGTGTCTTTTGTACGATAATAGCAAAATTATATTATTTCTTAAGATACGAAACGCTGGTGAAAATTTTTTCATACTTTGTGGCAATGTCACGTTATTTTTTCTCAAATTCTCCATCTCCAGTTCATTGAGCCGTTTCTCTCGTCATTAACAATCAATGAAATACAAATTAATGTTGCAATTATGATAGTCGCGTTCGTAAAGTGCTCGAACTTTTATTGTTAATCGCTTTTTTTTGCAATGTGAAATCTCGTAGATTAAATGAATGAAAGAACGAAATTAAATAAAATTCTATATTTTTTGGGTATAAGAGTTTTGAGAAATTTAAAAAAAACCAAAAAATAAAAAAGATAATGTCGAAAAATCCAAATTTTTGAAGCATTTGGGTAAATTTTTTTTTTTCTTGGGGTAAATTTTGGTAATTTGAGTAAAAAGTAAAAAATTTGGGTAAAAAGTTTTGAGAAATTAAAAAAAAAACGAAAAAATAAAAAAGATAATGTCGAAAAATCCAAATTTTTGAAGCCGCTCCAATTTTTTTTTTATGCTCTTCGAAATTATTGTGGAAGAGACGCATATCGGTCATTCCAGAGAGAGCAGATAAGAGCGAACCCCTCTGATTCTGCTGGTGAGGTCGGTAACGTCACGAACGAGCTTCGAGCAATGGTCGCAGGCCCAAATCTTGGCTCTGATGTCTGGATCGAAGCTGCGCGTTGCTCGGGAGGCAAATACGATTTCCTTTAGAATTGCTATGCAATGCTGGTCGTTGAAACCTCGACTATTGATTTTCTTGTCTCCGTCGAGACAGTAACGGATCTAAAACATAATTTTCCTTCGGGAAAAAATTTGGAGACGGTGGCAGAAAATATTTCGTACGCGGACGCAATAACGAATCCAAATTATTCGATTAATCGTCATGATAATTCGATGGGAACGAATACGAGGCAAATATACAAAATTCAACCCTTATTCGTGACGTCACATGAAACGGCGCCCTGGAATGCTGGAATTTCTACAATTCAGCAATTTTTATTCTCGATTTTTGAAAAATTTTCTGTGTTGTGTGAAAATAATGCAAAAATGAATTTTGGGGTGGGAATTTGAATGGAGCGGATTCAGCTCGGGTCTTTTGGGAACGTATTCGTCACTGTTGACGAGGGGAGAAGAGACATCGGAGAGCGCAGAATCGCTTGAAAAGGGGCAGAGTGAGTAAGAGGCATCAGGTGGACGAAAAAGTCTACAGAGATCTCTAAATATATACATCGAGGCACGAGGTTTTTCTTGCGGCACCGAACAGTTTGGCGGTCCCCACGGACCGACGTTAAAGCAGCCAACGTATTATTGCGCTCGTCCTCCACTTTCCCTAATATTTTAAACAATTTTTTCATTCTCTCATCAACCGTTTAATCAATTAATTCGTTTTCCAAATCATTTTCGTTCGGGCTGCGCACATGCGGGACGAGGAGTAAAAAAAAATAATCGTTGCATCATTTGGAAGCGAGGGAAAGGCCGAAAGTGAATCAAGGGGGCGTGATGAGGGTGTAAATAAAAGTGAGACGTGAAAATCCCAAAAACAAAATTTCTCTAATCACAAATTCATCCAGCGTTTTTTTAACAAATGAAAAAAACAAGTTGCTCGGAGTGAAATGTGCGACTGAACTTTTCCCTACGTTGGAGCGTGAGAAACGCGGTTAGTGGATTTTTAGTGTGAAATTTGTAAGAAAGTGTGAATGAATATGTCAAATTTATATTTTAAAGTCGTAAATCTGACTTGTAAAATGATTTTACGAACGAGACAATTCCAAGCTTAGGATTATGTCACGGTTTGTCCATTTCACGTTTTCCAAATTGAAGCTTCGCATATTTATAGAAATACACGAAAATATCCGCATGTGATCGCAGAAAAGAAATTCCGATGCTGCGAATGACGTAACAGAATGTTTTTTTCGTCAGAAATTGAAACAAAACATTGCAAAAAGTGACACAATCATTGAGCTTTTCAGGGTCTCGTGGAAAAATGATCCTGAAGTTTTCATCGTTGGAATGCAACGAAATTCGGTTATTTCTTCAGCAGAGCCAATAATTATTGTTGAATATTTGGTCCGGCCAATAAAACGATTCTCTCTTGCGACCAAAAAACTCAATCGACTCAAAAAATTGCCACGATTTTCAAAATTCAATAAATAATCAATAGAAAAAATGTTTTTCGTTGAATCTCAACGTTGCAAACTTCAGAGTCATGTGGAAAATGATTTTTTCCTCGGATGAATTTCCTTCTCATTCATTTGCAAGGGCTGTTTCGGTTTTTTGAATAAATTTTTCTTGTTCAAATCGAGCATGAGGATTAGAACGTGATGCTCATTTGTGCCTCACGAATTATCGTGTGTTTATATTAAATTGGCCTTGACTGCGATACGACCAGTTGTGAATGATTTCTCTCACTCTCTTTGTACACATGTACAATGTACATTGCTTAGTACATAATTACGTGATTATACAGAGCGCCGAGTGAGATGATTTTCGCTTTGAAAAATCGAAAAAAAAAACGGCGCTGGAGAGTCCTTGGACACCGGAAACGCCCATCGAAACAAATGAATCTTCGGAAACGTAATTCATCCGAGGAACCAAAGATTTTATAGATCAGCAATATCGTTGAGAGATTTCTAATGTCGAATCCCTTAAAAAATCGAAAAAATCTTCATTTTTTGCGTATTTAGTCGGAAATTCACATTTTCCCAGACTCATTTACTCTTTTCTGAAATTTAATAAATACGAGCATATTAAAATACTCGTTATGCTCTTATCGCACACTCTCCTTCGCCTGTGAAGTTCATCGACAAGGACTTCTTTTGTTCTTGGCTTCAGGGCACTCGGTTGTCGAGTGTTGAGACTTCTTTGAAACGTCTCAGTACTTCTTGGTCGATAAATCAATAACGGCGTCAGAAAATCTCTTAGCAATAAATATTCCTCGTAAATAGATGACCAAGTCGTAATTTCAAAAGGAATCGACGGAATATCCCGAATTAAGCGCAGAAAATATTTTTTTTTACATTTATTAGTCGGTCTATGATCTCTCTGCTCACTGCGAACAGGTTTTTTTTGGCAGGGAGACTAAAAGGACGTAAAGACGGAACGAACCAGACCCCAGAGTCGATTTAGGTGCTCGAAGTGACAAAAGACGATCGGGGTCCTCGCGTCTTTCTGTTTCGAATCCATTTTTAACATAATTAACCCTTTCGTGGTCACACTGGGTTGATTCTACCCAGTCCATTTCGAACCCGTATTGTGACCAATCTATCGGCCCGAAAATTCTCAAAAAATTACTCAACAACCCTTGGACATTCGAGTTTAGATACGACAAACTTTCCTGAAAGAAATCCAAGGCTAACATATTTTTTTAAATGTAAAATGAAGAAAAAAAACGGGAAAAAAAAGTTTTTTCACTAAAATAATCGTCACTTTGTAGATTTTCAATATTTTTACCTGAAATTTGGACCTGATATTCATTAGATCTGGTTGTTTTGTGAAAAAAATAGTAGGATAGAGCGCGTTTGAAAAAACATATTAATTCCGTTATTGGAAGTGGGTTGATTTCAAAGAGGATGTTAGAGATTTAGCGTTAGCGGCGGGAATATTTATCGCCGCCAACGCGCAATGGACACTACAAACTGTCGTTAATGACGATTACAGCCCCATTAATTAGCGGGAACTAGGAGAAATTTACGTCACAAGTTGGTCACTTGGTGGATTCTACCCACAGTGACTACGAAGGGTTAAAGAAATAATGCATAAATTATGATTATTTTTCAGCATGAAAAATGAATATCCCAAAAACGGAGAATCTTCTGTCGGTCGTGATGACCGGCGAGTTGCCAGACTCGCCAAGTTCGCAGCAGCTTTTCAGCAACCAGGATCCACAGGTGAGCAGCAAAGTCTTCTCGTATTTGCCTGGATACGGAAGCCCCAAAGTGCCTCACAAATCCGAATAATCCATTTTCCTTTTTTGTCTTCCAACAATCCAATTTATTTGACTTCATAATCGCTGCTTTATTCTGTTTATTGGCGAATTGTCAAGTATTAGTTCATCAAGCTGCGTGAGACTAATCCAATCAAAGTTGCTGACACGGTCGTTCTCGTCGCCAAACATTGTCTGCGAACATTGAAAATAATAAACAGAGAAAACATGAGACTTGCAGTTTATTTCGCGATCGAAAATAAAATGCCGAGAAATTTGTTGGTTTGAATTTTCCGAGCGATTCCGATTCGATTCGATTGATTTGAAACATTGTTTTCAGGACGAAGAAGCGTCGGATTGTCCGCTTCTGACGCCAAGTCCGTCTAATCAGACACCCGATGGAATGGAACACGGACCCATATTCAATCCCCTGGAAGGTACGCCGCTGGAAATGACACCAGTGCCGACACTCGATAATATCAATTCCGAGGATGGTCTAAAGGCATTCATGAATATCGTAAACAGTTCCAGTAAGATAATGAACGATGGTGAGTCTCGAGAATATTTCAATCGCATTGCGAATGAGTAAGAGGATCCTCGCGACCACAGTCTCGTGTTTACAGTTGCGATGATATCAATTTTACGTCGCCGTTTAAATGTCCGAAGTGTTCCGAAAGATCTAGCGATTATCTGTGCGTCGTGTCAAATATTTTGTTTACTTTTCATCATCCGTTTCAATTTCTGAGTAACAAATTTGAGGCACATCAAATTAATTAGCATTAAAAGCTGTTAATTGATAAATTTTTCACTCAATTAACGTTTCTCAAAATATTTTGCCATTCAAACTTCAGATAAATAAACTTTTTCATTTTCCTTCTCAATCACGCGGATTTTCGTCTCTTATTTCGCGGGGTTCCTTCGTTAACGCTCGTCCGATTGGATCGTGGGACAGTTTCAAAGTAACAATGCGTGGCGAGTAAAACGCTGCTGGATCATCGATCATTTGACCCTCCAACAAGAGCCCGCGAAACGTTTTTCTCCCGGCAGTTAAAACGGAGCTACCGAGACAATTTATAAGTCGATACTCGCGACGGAATAACAACCAGTTGTTCCTCAACCGTCGGTTTATCGTCAAGTTCGTCATTTTTTTTCTGTCTGCACAACGGAAAAAAAATGGAGGAACAACAATTGTGCGATGACGTTGAAAAAGTGACTGTGCTCAAGAAGAGAAAATCGGTTCCGTGTGAACCGGAAGTAGAAATCGGTAATTGTTGCAAAAAAGTGTTGATTAGGGAAAATTATTCAAAATCGATTTTCATTTCTCAAGTTTTTTGTGGCTGAATTAAAAAAAAAAAAAATTCCAACTAAATTGTGCGTTTTGTGTGTTTAAGAACCGAGCTCGAGAGACCCCATGGTCGAGTCCAGCAGCAGTGAGGAAAGCAGCGTCAATAACGAACCTGTATGCAC
The DNA here is from genome assembly GCA_037043255.1 of Diadegma fenestrale. Classification (NCBI taxonomy): domain Eukaryota; kingdom Metazoa; phylum Arthropoda; class Insecta; order Hymenoptera; family Ichneumonidae; genus Diadegma; species Diadegma fenestrale. The sequence continues at coordinate 4,126,114 of CM073316.1, forward strand.
TCAATTATTGACTCAATTAAACACGGCCTATCAGCACCTCGCCCCTGATGCCCAAGCCATAGTGAGTATTTATTTCTTTATTGGGTTGAAAATCCAAATCCAAACTCCACATATTTCCATGATTCTGAAGTTTGCAACGTTGAGATTCAACGAAAAATATTAATTTCTATTAATTATTTATGGAATTTTGAAAATCATGGCTATTTTTCGTCTCTATTGAGTTTTTGGGACTCGAGAGACGATCGTTTCAATTTCCGGGCCCGAAATTGAATAATAATTGTGAGCTCTGCTAAAGAAAAAACGTGACTCTGAAGTTTCAACGTTGGAATGCAACGAAATTCAATTTTATCTTTGAAAAAAAAATTATTCAATTACAGAATGTAATTACGATGATAAAATGATCGATTTTTGCCATTCGATAAGCATATTGGCTCGAAAAATTTGGATGACATTTAAAATTGAACGAATTTTCAATAAAATTCAATTTTTTTCGATGCATTTTAACGTTGCAACCTTCACCATCATAAATTTTGACAGAATATTCAAAAAACCACAGGGAAACACCATTTTTTTCAAAGACTCCTCCCTTTTTTCCCTGCGGCTTGAATTTATATGACTCTGAAGTTTGCATCGTTGGAATGCAACGAAATTCATTTTTATCGTTGAAAAAAATGATCATTCAATTACAGAATGTAATTACAATGATAAAATGATCCATTTTTGCCATTCGATAAGCATATCGGCTCGAAAAATTTGGATGACATTTAAAATTGAACGAATTTTGAATCAAATTAAATATTTTTCGATGCATTCCAAGGTTGCAAACTTCAGCATCAATAAAAACAGAATTGCATTCCATTCCAACGATGCAAAAATCAAATAGTTCAAATTAAAAACCATCATGACTAATGCGAACGAGTTTTCGACAGATTTCACTCGATTTAGCGAACTAATTAATTTCACATCATTTCGAAACGTCAAAAAGTTGCTGTCGTTGATTTTCTCTAAAGATTGAGTTGCGAGACGCATTTGGTCGGTACAAATTCTCATTAAACGCTCAGACAACGTCATTGCACACGTTTTACGACGTTATTCGTCGGCGTGTGTACATTTGAACATCGCTAGACGTTTACGTCGACCAAAGTCACGCACTCTCAGACGTACGAGGTCTTGCAAGATCCCTGCCAAATTGACGATCTATATTTATAATAACATGCATGTCTGTCTCGCTGCGACACCCACTCTCGAGGCTATGACCGATCATCAGCGGTTTGTCATCGTCGTTGCGAGCGATCGCGGGTGAAAATGAAATATCTGAAAGGCGATTGAACGAAATATTGATGGCTTTTCCACGCCCCAAAAATTGCCACATTTTAAGTATCAAATTTGTCACTTATTCTAAGAGTTTTGAATTGTAAAGAGTTTTAGTAACTCGCCGTTAGTCTCATAATTTTGGCTCGATTAATTTTTGGCACGAGTTTTTTTGGATTTAACTTTTGAACTCAGTAATGAAGAGAATTCTTGAACCGATCAAAGTGGAAATTCGCCTCGAGGACTATGGCGAAGACTCGTTTGGTCCAACAGACATTCGATACGAAACATCGTCATCGTCGTCAATTGCAGCTAATTGAGAGACTCTCGCTCTTCGTATTCTTTTACACTCCAACAAATGTTGTCAATTAACTGAATTTATAACTTTTTGCCGGACCCTTAAAAATTGATGAATAAAAAGATGAAGAATGCTCGATTGAAAATTCAATATCAAGATCGCTATTTCAAAATTATTCGAACAATTACGAGAAAGTTTTCATTCAAAAACTAACGTACGACGCATTTTGCTGAATCACGTGTGTAGGCTTTTCAATTCCGCCACAAATTTCAAACGCATTCATAAAGATTCGAGGTAAGGTTAACGTGCAAATTGCAGTCGTGCTCGCGAATTCATATTTAGCATCGCGGGCTTCCCCTTTTGGCAAATTTCACAATTTTCAAGAATCCCAAATAAGATTTGGCATATAAATAGGCAAAATTTCATGTGATCAAAAGTCGTGATTTGCATAATTTATTATATATTTAACGAGAAAGTTATTATCGTGGACAAAATTCTACGAAGAACATTTTTCTTTCAGTTTTACAATCAGGAAAATGGGGGAAAACCACCGCTCGTCCCTATCCAACTTATGGTACCAAAACCACCAAAAGATTACAGTTTCATGCGATGGAATTGGCCAAGAATACGAAAATTCTCTTTCTGGTTCATGGTCTTTTTCTTCGGACTCTGCACAGCATTGGCAATTCGTGGTATCGCTATTATGCCTCGAAGGTAAGAAGCGAACGTCCATAATAATCGGTCGCGATAATTTTCCAGCCAACTCAGCTTTTTCCTGAAACGAAGAACATTTTTTTTTCACATGAAAAAAAATCATATTCATTCACTCATTTCCCGCGTTGGGATTCTCTTGAAAACGTCACGAGGCACGGAATAGCTCAATGTTTGCAAAAGTACATGCGGATTGCTATATTGATCGTAGACATTCACTAGAGTCGATAGTGCTGAATTAAATATAGTTCTAGACTCGTGCTATATCCATAGGTATTGTAAACAGCGTGTATATTTGTGTCTCAGGCCTATCAAATCATGTGAAGTTCGAGAGCGTCAATGGCTCTGTAAAATCATGCTTTTTGTTCAATTTAAAAAAACGATGACGATTTTCGAACCAATTTTGTGTTTGGATGCTAAAAAAGATTCTTTCATTGTCCGGACGGAATATTGAATAAGAATTACGAGCTTTGTTCAAGAAAAAAGAAAACTTCGTTGCATTCCAACGATGGAAACTTCAACATCGTCATTTTAGATTGAAGTGCGGCTTTCCACGATAAAAATGAATTTTAATGAAATGCATTTTCGAATCGGCGCACTAAATTGAAGCTTTTCGTCCGAGGAGGGAGCATTTCATGGGGAAAGCCATAAGAATTCGAAACCCTTCGATTTTCCAACGATTGTTAGTTGCAAAAAATAAAACCGAATCGTTTGAATGGAAATGTTGCGTATTTCGAGAAAAAAAATGACACTGAAGTTCGCAACGTTGGAGTCCATCGAAAAATTTCTTTTCTATTCATTTTTTGTTCAATTTAAAAAAAACCATGACGATTTTTGAACCAATTTTGTGTTTGGATGCTAAAAAAAGATTCTTTTATTGTCCGGACGGAATATTGAATAAGAATTATGAGCTCTGTTCAAGAAAAAAGGAAATTTCGTTGCATCCAACGATGGGAACTTCAACATGGTCTTGAAAAACGTGTTTCTTTAAAGACAGATTTCCGCTTTATCTACACACGATAAAGTAGCATTAGTTCATCAGCGATTGATAATTTAATTACAGTTCGTCGTTTTTAACAAAATGTTCGATTTTTTTCAATTCTGATTCGTTTTACGAGTCCGAATCAGCATTTTTCATAAATTGTCATTTAGCGACGTTAGTTTATTGGGAAATTTGCAATAATTTGTCAATGCTCATGTTTTTTTGTGGTTTATTTTGATTCGATCGATAAAGGTGCGATCCTGAGGTGGATTGGTGGCAAGGAAGTTTGTTCTACGAGATATTTCCAGCCTCGTTTCAAGACTCGTCGAAGGGAGGGCACGGGATTGGGGATTTGCGGGGCATAGCAATGCGCCTGGATTACTTGAAGGACCTTGGGGTAAAGGGTGTCAGATTGAACTCGATATTTCGATCGGAACATTATCCGGAAAACTACGAGAGTATAACGAGTCTTACATTGATAGATGAGAATTTAGGCTCGATCGAGGACTTTGATTCGCTCGTGACTAAACTGCACAGTAGAAACATGAGCTTGATACTCGATCTGCCACTTTATCCTTTCGTGACGAGTCTCGCCGGTGGAATACTGCGTAGAACTAGAAACGAGAATAACGAGACGTTGCTGTTTCGTAAGAAACGAGAAAACGACAACGAAACAACGAACGTGGCGAATAGAATGGAACATCGAACGACCATTATTCCGGATGCATCGTCGTCAGGAATGTCAACGACTCCGATCCCACAATTGATCGATCTACCATCGACCAAGTTTCCCAACTTTTCAGAATCTCGACAAGAGGCGTACTCGTCATCGAATTACGTGAATCCCAAAATAGATGAGCACGTAGTTACAGCTGCCATAAGATATTGGATCAAGAAAGGCGTCGATGGTTTTTATCTCAAAGGATTAAAGAATTATCTAAACGACGAGAACTTTGTTGAGCTTCTCAACGATTGGAGAAACATCGCTAATCCACAGATCATTTTTATCTCTGATTGGGAAACTCTGGACTCTGCCAAAGGACAAGCCAAAAATACTCTCTTCGGTATTCTCGATCTCGTGGATGTAAATTTACGCATTTCCAACGGAACTAAAGACATGAAGTCACAAATCGATCGCGTCATCAAAGGAATCTTATTCGACGAACAGTCTCATGGACGTCCATGGGTACAATGGTCCATCGGTGGTCTTAATACACCCAGAATTGCATCTACCCTCAAAGTCTCAAACGCCAGTGCGGCTGTCACACTGCTGACTATGATGCTGCCTGGCACACCCAACATTTTTTATGGTGATGAGGTGAGTTGGTCGCAATCCCTGTAAAAATCCATCGACCATCAAATTCCCACAGTAAATCTCTTCCTCGTCAATTATTTCGTACTTTTTCGAATGTTTTCGAGCTCACACGTTCGATTGGTATTTAATTGACGAGGTACGCACTTAATTGGATTATTTTGACATTTTTACCCTTGAAATTCAGATTTGTAACTTGATCCCCAGAGACTCTTTCCTCAAGGAGGTTCCAGTAGTAGAGCGATAATTAGATTAAAATCTGAAAACGAAATATGTTGTTATTTAGGCAGCAAACTTTAATCTCTTTCAAAATCATCCTAGGTCAACCGAGTTTTACTAAATATTTTCCAAGTCGAAAGTCACTTGATTTAACATTGGCTTTACGGGAATTTCTTACCCTTATGAAATCAGAAAAATATTAACAATACTTCGCGATTAGATAAAACGCGTATTAAAATCTCAATTTACAAAAAAAACTTCAAGGTTTCCGAATCAATAAAAAAATAGTGGGGTCAAGGAATGTTTGGAGGAGAAATTTCTAGTTAAAATTGACAGAATGCTCGGAACATCTAATTTTTTAGGAGTTTGGCGACGGATCGCTTGCTCACACGTTCGATTGATATTCATCACGCTCTAATTTAATGGAATTTGCAGATCGGCATGACCGATTGTGATTGCAAGGATCACCAGGATCTCGAGCGTCTCCACAACTTGTCACCGATGTACTGGGAAGGCGTTGCAGGATCGACAGAAAACTTTACTTCCCAGGGTGTCATACCTTGGCTGCCATTTTCTTCGCAACCCATAAAATCGGACATGGATAGAGCTGTACCGGAAATGGCCAAGCTTCGTCGAGCAACGACGTCAATACTGCTGGCAGCTGCTCTCAAGCACGACAGCATCACTGCCAATTGTGGCATCAGGTAAAACTGTCACTAATCCGAAGAATTTCTACGACCCATCAAAAAATAGTTTCAACATTTTTTGTAAAATTCAACAAAAATCAAATCAAAGAATCAACGAGGATTCTTATTCACATTATTTTGGCCAAACTTGAAATAATTCAAGACTTTATTTGTTCCAGGTACTCGGAGGACGAACTGATTGTAATCGAGCGCTGGTACCCCCGGAAAAATACGTACGTTTATATAGGAAATTTCGGCAAGACTCATCAGACGAAAGATCTGTCGTCACTTTATTACGACGGGCACGTGGTCGTGGGTCCTCCAGGGATGATAAATCAGGACATATTTTTCAAACGTCTGACAGTTGCACCGGGTGAAGCTTACATAATCAAGCTCGACAAGTGACGACGCATTAGACTAAGAATCTTCCGCGTCACTTTATCACATGAGGAACGAGTCCGTGGGTCCTCCAGGGATGTTGAATCAGGACATCCTTTTGAAACGTCTGACGGTTGCGCCTGGTGAAGCTCGACAAGTGATGAACTAATTAAAGCTCATAAAATGTAAAAAAAAAAAAAAAAAAACAAGAAAAACAGTTGAGATTGGCGAGACTGCACTGGAAATGCATTTTATGCATTTTGAGCAACTCGTTCGACGTGAAGAAAGGAAGAAATTTGTAATACGGAATTGATGATTCTTTTTATCGTTTTTTATCGTCAATTTTTTTCACAGTCACATGATTTTCATTAATTTATTTTTTTCCTTCATCACACATTGACCTGTTCCCTGTTACGAAACGTGGCTTTTCCATCATTCAGGCCATTGTAACAGGAGAGAAAAAACTACGGTGTGAAAATTTGTTAATTTTACTGCGACGATTTTTCTCCATTTTGGGAAATTTTTATGTTCACGAAAATCCAGAAATTTTCTTCAAAAGTGCCGAGCTCAAAACTTGTTTTTCTTTTTGTTACAAAAATAATGTACAGCGTGAAAAAAAAACAATTTTACGACTGCTGATGATTAGTACAAGCTGCAATATGCTTGTTTTAAAACTAATTAATAGCGCAATCTCGCAACAGTTGCTCAAAACAACGAAAGAAATGAAAATATGTGAACGAAACGAGAGACCTTGCTTTCTAATTATTTTATACCAATGACGATTTTACAAGGAAACTCGATCATTTGAACGGACGAGACAGATGATTTTTCGTTCTATTTTTTTCGTAAAACAAAGAGAAAGTATTTTTAAAAATAAAAATGGAAAAAAAACCCAACGAAATATGAATTTTTTGAATTTCTTACAAAACTCCATAATAATAAATATTTTATATTTTTAAGGGCGAAGAAACGGTTGAAAAAATGTACTCGGACACGACAGTGAGAATGCCGTCGTTTATTTCCATAAAACACGTGAATTTTGGCGAACAAAAGGATTTAGAGACGTTTGTGTGTTTCGCGCAAACGGTAGGTTTGCCCAAAGTTTCTATATAAATAGGCTGGCCCGCTCGAGCTAGTACGAGATTCACTCGAGCAACACTGCGGAGCCACTATCGGAGTTCTTGTAACTCGGCGATGAATACGTCGCTTAGCTCTGAGGAAGGTCCCTGGATTCCGGGCAGAAAGTGTCGTAGCATAAATTTGCTATTAGCCACTCGTCGTCTTCTCGATCTTGGGATGGGACTGGCAGATCTTTGAGGCCTCTTCACCGGGGTCTCAAATGATCCATAGGATCCTTCGAGTTGGACGTGTGTGTATTGGTCAAAGCAAAGTAATGTGTTTGAATCGTTCACGATTATCTCAACAGGGCCTCTTCCGAGCGAATCTCAATTTTTTATTAACCAAAAAACGCAAAGATTGGATCGATGATAAAAAATAAGAAAAAAAAATTGAGAATTTGAAAAGATTGACCCCATTTTTGTCTCTTCGACGATTTGACCTCAAAAAACTTACGAATTCATTTTTTCACTGGCCAAAATGTCGTCGTCATCGAGAGAACCGATTATTGTTATTTGATATCGAAATATTCTGGAACCTTTATACACTCTTTTTAATTCTTTAAAATCTAACGATTTTGAGCTTTTTGTATGATGAGACTTGATTCGACCCAAAGTTACTATCGTCCCTTTTTTACCGCGGGTCTACGAAACCCGCATGACTTTACGTGCTTGTTTGTAACTCTTGGAGAAACTTATACACGGAGAAAACGAAGTCGAAAATTATTAAGAAATATACTAGGAATCCAGTTACTTATTGTTGAAAATTATAGTATTTTGAGGACAATTCGAAATTACAGCAATATCTGGAATGGCAGTGCGACAAATCGTTTTAAACAGCATAGTAAAACGTGATCATCAAATTAAAACCGATTTTACAATTTAGCATAGCAATTAAAGAAAATCGCAATGGTCATGGTAAACAAAACAATACGTGTGATTAAATTTCACACATGTTCGATATATATTCATATTGGGATAATAGAATTTTACTATGTCGACGTTTAAAATTTGAGATATTCTCACTCGTAACTGAATTCTTATCTGACATAGTAAATTGTTAATGAAAACAAACCTGAAATTCATTATCGTGCGCATTACTGTTTCTTATTCATATAGAACTGTTTATAATTCATGCTAAGAAAAATTGTAAGTGTTAAAAAATACTATGCTGTTTTGCGATTGGTGCTACGATTCTTTTGCTTTAAACTTCGTAGAGGACATTTTCCCAAAACATTTTATTTCATACTAAACAAAACGAATCCGTTTTCTCTGTGTATTTGTTGGTGGATATTTTTTCGACAATTCAACAACTCATCTGCTTTGTGTTTCACTATGCATTGCAATGCAGTCGAAAACGACGATTGTTGGACTGGGTCAAAATGACCCAGTGACACTGGGTTCGACATGGAGTGCTGGACACTCCGATAATTTATTTTTGTCACAGGACTAACTCAAATAACTCCTGCATATGTGAATGGGATCCTGCATATGTGAATGGGCTTTTGAGTATTAAATTACGATATAAAACACGACGTTGTGATATTTTTGTTATTTACAAATATTTTATCGATGTTTAGATAAAATGGAAGATTTGTAATGCATGCGGTGATTTGTGATCGTCAACTTGTCATTAGCGATGTAAATCGTAAAAATAAAATCCGTACAATCGAGAAAATTTCTTGTTTTTTACTTACGAATTAATCTCTGGAACTGTCAGCACAAAAAAAACGTGGCTGTACCGTTGTTCGTCGTCGGACGTTCGCACGAAGAATGTCCCGGCTCCAGGGCCAAATGATGGCGAAGTAATTGCGACGTTTTACTTCCGGTTTCCAGCCCTAAGAGCTGGCACTCGAAATGGCTCTATTTTCGCAAGTAATTTTGGTTCCTTTCGGAAAAAGAAATATTACCGTGAGATTATGATAATAGAACGATAACTTGAGAAGTTTGTCCGTAATTTCGTCAATGAATGCATCGAAAAAACTCATTTTCTTGCTTCAGTTTAATGCGAGGATGAATATTTAATCCGATCTAGTCACGATCTCGAATTGAGCTGTAACTTTCTTCGGAACTTGCGACTGCCTCGAGCTCTCAGTTCTTCGGGAGCTATACGTGGCGTCGAATATCCGTGGGAAAAATGACTGTATGACGTTATCAAGTCCCCGAATAAATTCGTGCTCAAGGAAGAGAAAAAAAACAGTTTTTTTTCTGTTTAATCGCGTAGGACAACGATTTCAAAGGCGTCGGTGACATTCTGCTATGGAACAAGCGATTTCTCACTATCGGTGGAGCCTGGCCCCTCGAATCGACGTACATCAGATCCTCCATATGGATTCTCTATCTCGCGATCCACGTGAGCATGCAGTACGCCGAATTATACGCAAATATCAATAATCTTGAGCTCCTCGTCAACAGCGCCGTTGAATCGGTTTTTCAATCCATGGTCCTCGCTAAACTCGTCGTCATACGATACAGCACCACTCTCCGGAAACTTATTCTTGCCATGGAGGAAGACTTTGCACTCGAGAATTACGACAATCCCAAGGAAAGACAAATTTATCTCAAGTACAACAACATGGCCAAGTTCTTTTGGAAAATTACGATCCCTACCATTTCTGCAGGGTCCTTTATGTACTACTTGGTGCCTTTGGAAAATTTCGTACGCACCGGTAGGTTGTAAATTCTTTCGTTCTGGGTATTATCGTTTTTATGGATGCACCGATTAAAATTTGGGCAGTCTGTTTCGGAAAAGTGTAAAAAATTCCATTTTTTCTCATTTTTTGGGGACCATTGTTTTTTTTTCTTTTTTAAGCCATCTTCGATGACGCAATCCCATCGTGTGCACGTTTTAGTTGATTGGCATTGTTACGAAATTGCTATGCGGTCATCCAACCAACTATTGACCTCGCCAAACTCATCGCTTTCAGTCCTGAAATATTTATAACAAATGCTCTTTTTTCTTTAATGGAATAAGTGCACAGGAACGACACGAATCCTTTCGTTCTTCCATTCGGTACCAGGCTCTTCTTTGAGATCAAGGATACCCGTACTTATCTTATGGTGTACGCGTATCAGTCGCCCATGATTTACGTCCTTGTGTGCCACAGTGCGTGGTTTTGTCTTTTAACCACGATGGTATTTCACGTTTGTGGTCAATTAGCAATTGTGCAGTACAGAGTTAGAATGATTAAAGTCTCGTTGATCCATGAGCCTGACAACAGCAATGCCATCTTTCGGAAAATTGCTGAAAAACACTTGCGCTCAATATGGTAAGCGGCGTTTTTGTTAAAACCACTTTTACACAGAAAAAAAGAAACAGTAATTATAGCGAGGGTTCGGGATTTCGAACGGTTGAAACAGCGAGCGTTCGAAAGAGCGAACGTTCGGGATTTCGAACGGTCGAGACAGCGAGCGTTCGGGATAGCGAGTGTTAGAAAGAGCGAACGTTCGAAATAGCGAGCGTTCGGGATTTCGAACGGTCGAGACAGCGAGCGTTCGGGAGAGCGAGTGTTAGAAAGAGCGAACGTTCGGGATTTCGAACGGTCGAGACAGCGAGCGTTCGGGATAGCGAGTGCTAGAAAGAGCGAACGTTCGAAACAGCGAACGTTCGGGATTTCGAACGGTCGAGACAGGGAGCGTTCGGGATGGCGAGTGTTCGAAACAGCTAGTGTTCGAAATAGCGATCGTCGATCTCCACTAAAAAAGCAGGAAGAATGAATATTGTGTATTTTAATAAACCATAGATAGACACTTACCTTTTCGGGGTTCGCTGTTTTAGAATTTTGCTATTTCAAACGCTCGCTATTTCGAAATCTCGCTATTTCGAGCGCTCGCTATCCCGAACGCTCGCTGTTTCGACCATTCGCTATTTCGAACACTCGCTCTTTCGAACGTTCGCTATTCCGAACGCTCGCTGTTTAGTCCGTTCAAAGTTTCGAACGCGCTCGCTATTCCGAACGCTCGCTGTTCAGATCGTTCAAAGTTTCGAACGCTCGCTGTTTAGAACGTTCGAACTTTCGAACGTTCGCTATTCCGAACGATCGCCGTTTCGAACGGCGCTGGTAAATATCACAGTATAAACTGCTTAAACAACAGGGTACCCACTTTATTTTACAGTCGAACAGAGAATTTTCCTGTACGAACTGAGATTTTAATAGTTTCACTGGATCGTTTACAGTTCGTTACCGTAAATTCATCAATGTTTCCAGTAAAAGTGTTCAATTGTCAAAATTACATGAGATCGTAGATTTTCATACTGTACGCAGCTGCGATAGTTACAGTGTTACAGTAATGACTACAGAGCGATTCATTCAATTTTACAGTGTGGCACGGTATTTTCACTATTCTTTCCACAGTTGGTGACGTTATCACCAACACACGTACACACAAATGTGTGTTTAACAGTGTTAAACTGTTAAAATTAACTTTGGACTACACTGTAATTTGAGCCAATTTGAGGCCTATTTTTCAGTAAATATCGCTTTTCAATCGCTATTCGAGTCCAATGTAAACTGTGTACCACTGTATTTTAAACTGTTTCTTTTTTTCCGTGTAACTGCAAAACAATATCAAGTATGCAATTATCTTAACATTGAAATCATACAATTTTATGCACAAGAAAAGACGATGTTTTGTTTTTTTTTCCATACCGCAGGATGGCCAAGTCCATGGACGACGCTTTCAACCTCGTCCTTTTGCAAGATCTCGCAGGATCCACTTTGTTACTTGGTCTCACGTCTTACCTTGTCATTGTGGTTTGATGCAATTTTTTAAATTGAAAAAAATAAAAATTCACAGGATTCCTGATGGTCGTGATATAATGATTTCAGTTTTACTTTTCGATGAAAAAAATAGTAAAGATCCGTCGTTCGAAATTAGAGTTTGAAACTTTTGATCCTCACTCTCGATGCATTTTTCCAGAGGACGCAGACCGATATCTTGATTTTTTGCATTTCCATGGTGTGCTCGATAACGATGCTGTGCTTGCTGTACGCTTACTGCATCGTTGGGGAATATTTAATTGACGAGGTACGCGCTCAGTTGGACTATTTTGACATTTTTACCCTTGAAATTCGGATTTGTAACTTGATCCCCAGAGAATCTTTCCTTAAGGAGGTTCCGTTAGTAGAGCGATAATTGGATTAAAATCTGAAAACGAAATATGTTGTTATTTAGGCAGCGAACTTTAATCTCTTTCAAAATCATCCGAGGTCAACCAAGTTTTACTAAATATTTTCCAAGTCGAAAGTCACTTGATTTATCATTGACTTTACGGGAATTTCTTACCCTTATGAAATCAGAAAAATATTTAAAATACTTCGCGATTAGATAAAACGCGTATCAAAATCTCAATTTACAAAAACAAACTCCAAGGGTTCCGAATCAATAAAAAAAATAGTGGGGACAACGAATCTTTGGAGGAGATATTTCTAGTTAAAATCAGCAGAATGCTCGGAACATCTCATTTTTTAGGAGTTTGGCGACGGATCGCTTGCTAAATGAAAAGCAGATCGTCATTTTTTCTTGGGAATTGTGCCTCACTTCATTCGTTATTCCCTGCGCCATAGCGGAACCTCCTTAAACGATAAACCTTTGTGTATTTTTTGCAAATCGTCTTTATTTTTCCTTCAACTTTTTCTGCATACACTGCACACAGAGTACAAAAGTTCACGAAGCCTATTACCAGTGCAATTGGTACGAATCTTCATTGAATTTTCGCAAGTGTCTCATTATTTCTATGGGAGCTACTCAAGAACCACTTCACTTGTCCGCCGGCAAAGCGTACATATTTTGTTTGAACGGTTTCACAGACGTAAGTACGAGAAATTTCAAGTTTCCTCAAAATTTTTCTTTACACCATCCAGTAAACTGTTTTAGACCGAAAAAAAAGTTTTTATTTCAAATTGAAATGGTAAAAATTCCTTTTCATACGATTCCTACATGTTCGTTCGCAGGTTCTGAGATCGGCAATGGGATATTTGTCTCTGCTACGAAATTTCGCATAAACGAAGAGCATTGTACTTTGTGCATGTCATAAAATGTTTACACGGACAATTATGTGTTGTTCCATGTCATTAAAACTTGTTCCATCCATTTTCTTTTTATCTCGAGGTCATACAACCTGGGAAACAAAAATTTATCACAAGAGCTTTTTGTCGTGGTCGCGGAAACGATTATAATACAATTCTCTCGATTTAACCATAAATCATAGGAGAGTAAGAAAAGAAGATAATGATGTCGAAAATTGAGGGACGTAATCTCATAAACGTGATGAGTGCGCTGAGCCAAGGCTCATTATTCACCGTTTTTGCATGTCTGATGTGTTCTTAGATCGTGAGACAAAATAACGATTTAGGCTTTTAAGATAATTCATCTTTACTTTATGCAAATCGTATATCGATTGGAGATGCTCCTCGAGTCCAGTCTTCGATGAACCTTCGACGTAAACATTCGAGATTCAAATGATGACAGTGAGCGATAAATTTAAGGGTTATATATCACGATTATTTATCATTTTAATCAAAAAATTCGAACTATTTTGACTGCTTCATTTTTCTAACGAAGATTCTGTACGTTGTTGGCATTTTTTAGACAGACGTAAAGAGTGTTCGAGAATTGTATAACTGGAACAAACGTGTGTTGTCGATCGGTGGTATGTGGCCGTTGGAACAAAGTTTTATCAAATTTTATATAAGTTACATCTACTTCGCGATACACTTTGTTATGGCAGCCTGTGATTTCGTAAGCGTTTTTGGTAACATGACGCTTATGATTGCAAATCTTTCCGAGACATCTGTACAGGCGATGGTTGGCGTTAAAATGTTGGTGCTAAGATATTCGAGTCCCTTAACAAACATCATACGACAAATTCAGGCTCGATCGAAAGAAGACAGTTATAGAAACGAGAAAGAAAAAAGTTTGTATCTCGAGTACAACACGATTGGGAGGACATTTTTTCTCTCTGGCAGTTATATCGCTATTGGTGCTGTCATCATTTACCATTTGAAGCCATTCGAAGATATTATCAAAGCTGGTAAGAAATTTTTTCTGGATCGATGTCATGTTTCGAGTCAATTTTCAATTTTTTAAGCAAGTTACGCAGCCACCGAGCTAGTCATTAAAAGATTTGACTAAATTTAACTTTAGAAGTAATCGATCTTCCAATGTCACGTTTCGTTGACTCGCTATTATATCTGTCAAATTTCAAGTTTCGCGCACATATAATCTCGAATACATGCCGTTGCTACATTTTAGGGAGAGCCGAAAAATAAAAACCACTGCAAGTGCTTTTTATAGTTTTTATCATTCCCGTTACAAGTCACCTTTGAACGATTTTAAGCGTGGTAAATGATTATGAGGATTTAATCTCTCTGATGTTTAATTTTCATTTCAATCTAACCATCAATTACGGAGATATGAAGAATAATGTACAGCCTATTCCGTGACTTCCCATAAGAGACCATGTTGAATTGATTGTCAAAGCTTGTCAAATATTTACAAATATCTCGCGTAAAAAGCCACCTCAGCCCACAAAAATTGGTACGAGTCATTTTTACATCATTATTTAACTTTCTGCCAAGTTTGCGATTTTTCTGTCCATTAATTCTATTTTCTGCGTAACTTCCTTACAAAATTTATGATGAAACCATTTATCTTTGTAAGTCAGAGAAATATTTCGTGCAACTTTGAACTTTTTTGGTTTTTTTTTTCTTATTGACAGTTGTGCAGAATGAAACGATTCCCTTTATTTTGCCTTATCGGATGCGTCTCTTCTTCAACATCCCTGACACACGAACATACGTTCTCTTGTATTTATCGCAGTCACCCATGCTTTATTATTACTACTGTCACACAATATCGGTTTGTTTTCTCTGCACTTTGATCGTTCATGTTTGCGGTGAAATGTCGATCCTTGCTTACCGCGTTAGAAACATCAACGAATCGAGCTCGTCGATCGATGGAAATAATCGGGAAATTGCGTTTCGCAATTTCGCCATCGAACACCAAAAAATTATTAGGTAAGTCTTAATTTTCTCGTTGGCTTTCACTTCGTCCTTAATCGCTGCGACGTTAAAGTTACTGTATTCACGTAAATATTGCTTGAATATGATTTTTCGAAACTTGTTTTCGACCATGAGTCGTCATCACGGAAAAAAAGAAACAGTTTAAAATACAGTGGTACACAGTTTACATTGGACTCGAAGCGATATTGAAAAGCAATATTTACTGAAAAATAAGGCTCAAATTGGCTCTAATTACAGTGTAGTCCAAAGTTAATTTTAACAGTTCAACACTGTTAAACACACGTTTGTGTGTATGTGTGTTGGTGATAACGTCACCACCTGTGTAAAGAATAGTGAAAATACCGTGCCACACTGTAAAATTGAATGAATCGCTCTGTAGTCATTACTGTAACACTGTAACTATTGCAGCTGCGTACAGTATGAAAATCGGTGATCTCATGTAATTTTGACAGTTGAACACTTTTTACTAGAAACATTGATGAATTTACTGTAACGAACTGTAAACGATCCAGTGAAACTGTTAAAATCTCAGTTCTTACAGGAAAATTCTCTGTTCGACTGTAAAATAAAGTGGGTACCCTGTTGTTTAAGCAGTTTATACTGCGACTGTTTCTTTTTTTCCGTGAAAGTAATGCCAATTCTTTTGACAGATTTTTTTTTCACACTTTAATTCTACTTTTCTGAAATTTTCACGAGCTTTGAGATTGCGTAAGCGAGTACCAACTCAATAATTATTTCATCAGGACTGCTGAAGCTATCGACGAAGTTTTTAACGTTGTTTTGTTGGAGGAACTCGTGATATCGACAATGCTGATTGGCCTGGCAGCTTACAGCGTTCTTTCGGTTTGTCATTCGTACGAATCGAATGAAAAATTAATCAAACTTTTCGATATTGTGATATGTTGAATTTTTTCCACAGAAATCTCTCATGGTATCCATGTCTGAATTTTTTTTCTTCGTCAATTATTCCGTGGCTCTATTTTTATTAATTCTCGTTTATTGCATCACTGGTGAATTTCTCATAACCGAGGTGAGAATATTATTAATTAATAATTTTATGGATCGGAATGTCACTTTTGATGCTTTTTCATCTTTGAGTTTTTCTCTAGAGCAACAATTTGCAAAACGCGTATTATGAGTGCCGATGGTACGACATGCCGACGCGATATCAAAAACACTTGCTCATTTGCATGGCCCGAGCTCAGAAACCCTTGAAATTAACTGCTGGCCAATTTTATATCTTCTCTCTTGGTAGATATATGAGCGTGAGTACAAAACGCAAATCTGATTGGACTTGTACAAATAACGAGTGTTTGGAAATTATGATTTTCTACGAGGTAGAAAAAACTAAGTAAAATTTATTCTCGGTCATACGACAAAATATTGATGAAAAAATTTTGTCAATCTCGTAAATCGTAATTAATTAATCTTTATAAACAAGTTCGATGTTAATTTGATAATAATTTCTTAATTGAACAAGAAAATAAGAGGAAAAAATGATTCTCACTCTTTCAGATTATCAAAACTGCAGGGGCGTATGTTTCAATGTTACGTACCGTCATTTAAAAGTCTACAAGACTTTTCCCAAGACTCAAGAACGTTGACTTTCAAGGCACTACTTTGGATATTTTTCGATAATTTTTCGGAGTGGATAAAAATGTTGTATGTTTGCGTTATTTTGTGTTGCACAGAAATTCCGCAAGATTTTTAGTTAATTCAAGACGTATTGCTAGTTTGTGAAAATTCTTTGCTACGGTGGTTGAAAAATGTCTTCGTGAGTTTTGTCAACAGTTTGTCGAATCGAGAGAAACGTTTGTCGTCTCTGAATCGAATTTCGCAATTATTTTTTTTCATGTTCGATGTCATTAAACGTTTTGCGATCTTGTGGCAGGAGGAAACGGTCCGAATAATTCATGGATCGTAACGGAGAGATAAATTACACTGAAACTTTGTTGTTGAGGATCGAGTACGTGGTAGGAATAAAAATAACGATCCAAATTGATGGCTATTATTTTCTAAGTACGGCGCGGTATTAACCGGAGGTTGATAATTCGGCTGACGGGAATGGTTGATTTTTTGATGCATCTCTAAACGCAGAAGCGTTTTCGCAGGGCATTTAAGATAATTCTTCTTTGTTCTTGTATGCAAATTGTTGATCGATCGGAGATTTCATTGTTCAGTCTTCGATGAACCGTCGTCTCGAGTACTCCGTTCTATTAGAATCATGGCAGTGAGTATTAATAACGAGAATTTTGTTTTTCGTTGCATTTTCCAAAGCAGCTGAAAAAATAACGATTAAAATGGTAATTTTGATAAAAAAATCATGATTCATTTAGTTTTTTTCGATCTTTTTGTCTTCGTTCTTTATCAGGCAGATCTTAAAAACGTTCGAGAATTACATCAATGGAACAGACGAATATTATCGATAGGTGGTATGTGGCCAACGGAACCGAGCTTTATCAAATTTTACATAGGCTACGTTTACTTCATGCTACACTTGGTCATGGCGCTCGGTGATTTTGTTAGTGTTTTCGGTGACATGACGCTCATGATTGCGAATCTTTCCGAAATGTCCGTTCAAGGCATGGTAGGCGTGAAAATGTTAGTACTCAGACACTCTGGACCATTGGTCAAGATTATAAAACAAGTTGAGGACGGCGCGAGAGAAGAAAATTATAGAGATGCGCGAGAAAAAATTTTGTATCTCCAGTACAATAAGATCGGACGACGGTTTTTTCGCGTACTCGGTTACCTCGCGTTCAGCACGGTTCTCATGTATCATTTGAAACCGTTCGAAGATATCATCAAAGCTGGTAAGATGAAATCAAACTTTTAACCCTTCGTGGTCACACTGGGTTGATTCTACCCAGTCCATTTTCGAACCCGTATTGTGACCAATCTGTCGGCCCGAAAATTCTCAAAAAATTACTCAACAACCCTTGGACATTCAAGTTTAGATACGACAAACTTTCCTGAAAGAAATCCAAGGCTAACATATTTCTTTAAATGTAAAATGAAGAAAAAAAACGGGAAAAAAAAGTTTTTTCACTAAAATAATCGTCACTTTGTGGATTTTCAATATTTTTGCCTAAAATTTGGACCTGATATTCATCAGATCTGGTTCTTTTGGGAAAAAAATAGTAGGATAGCGCGCGTTTGAAAAAACATATTAATTTCGTTATTGGAAGTGGATCGATATCAAAGTGGATGTTAGAGATTTAACGTTAGCGGCGGTAATATTTATCGCCGCCAACGCGCAATGGACACTACAAACTGTCGTTAAATGACGATTACAGCCCCATCAATTACCGGGAACTAGGAGCATTTTGCGTCACAAGTTGGTCACTGGGTGGATTCTATCCACAGTGACCACGAAGGGTTAACAATTAAAAAATTCATATTTCGCAATCACACAAAACATCGAGGGAATTGCGTTCATTTATAATTTCAAGTTTATGTTCATCGCTAGCAATATATAACCAGGAGATGCCATTCATTTTACCTTATCGGATGCGTCTGTTCTTCAACATTTCCGATACACGGACATATGCTCTCGTATACATTTCGGAGTCTCCCATGTTCTATTATTATTACTTACACACAATATCCGTTTGCTTTCTTTGCACCTTGATTGTTCACGTTGCTGGCGAGTTGTCAGTTCTGGCTCATCGTATAAGGAGTGTTAACGAATTGAACTCGTTCAACGACTATAACGATCCAAAAACTGCATTTCGTGATATCGCTGTCAAGCACCGGGAAATTGTCGGGTAAGTTTAATCGATTTTTCTTCCACCTTTCCCTCACGATGTCGAAATTAATTCGAGTCATGGGCAAAATTAGGTTTGACCAGATGTCGAGGTGTTTTTTTTTTTTTTAAATTACCACGATGAACAACAATTCGCTCAAATCTTTCGATGAATTATTTAGAGGAAAACCTTGAATGACGAAAAATTCAATTCAAAATTCATTAAAAACTTTAAATTGGACGAATTTTTTCATGGATCTTTTGTGTTTAGTACTGCGAAGGCCATTGACGATGTTTTCAACGTCATTCTTATGGAGGAACTCGTAATATCGACAGTGCTCATTGGATTGACAGCTTATAACGTACTTTCGGTATAAAATACTGTGGAACGATCGAAATTATAGGGAAAAAAATGAATTTTCAAAATGAATCACGTTTTTTTTGCAGAAATCTGTTATGGCTTCGATGTTTGAGTTTTTCTCCTTCGTCACTTACTCGATATCCATGATCGGACTGATATTCGTTTATTGCATGACTGGCGATTTCCTCATACGCGAGGTAATTTTCTGCCTAAAGTTCAAGCGTTCAGGTGCATTAATAAAAATAAAAAAATAAAACCAATTTTTACAGTTGATAATCAGATTTCGTTGGAATTAAATGCTTTTTGCAAATGTTCTTAGAGCGAAAACGTGCACGATGCTTATTACGAATGCAGATGGTACACCATGCCATTGAAATATCGAAAAACCATGATGATTTGCATGGCTCAGACGCAAAAGCCCCTGCAACTGACTGCAGGACGATTTTACATTTTTTCACTCACGAGATTCGGCAGCGTGAGTTTTTAATCCCAGTTTTCACTTAAAATCGCGACAACCGTTTCATCAATATTGTGAGAAATCAATTGACAATCCTTGACATTTATTAACTTCTAAGAATATAATGCAGGAAATTATTTTCAGGTCCTTAAAACTGCTGCGGCTTATATTTCACTGCTGCGCGCTGTAGTTTGAAACTTTAAATAGAACAGGCTGATTTTTGATGCTTGTAACGATTGTTATTGATGTTAAATTCTTCAATAAATATTACCCTTTTTTTGTGACAAGACAGTCTGGTACACTGAAAATTCAATTTCGTCAAAAAACGTCGGATATTTTGATGGATACGGCGAACTAAATATTTTGGGATGATTTCAAAATTTTCGTTATTTCGACAATATTTTTCGTTGTAACGGAGCTGTCAGCAAAATTTACGATTGGAATGACAAAAATTTACTTTCCGAAAAGATTTTCCAGAATGTTTTTTGCTGGAATGACAACATTTTCGTGATTTTTCGAAAAAACGTTTAGTTGAACGTATCCAAAAAAATATCGATCTTTTTCAACAAAATTTTCTTTTCAGTGTATCAGAATCAATTTTTGCTCCGTTGTGGATCATCTTCGGTATAAGTTAATTAAAAAAACCGTCACGACCCGAGTTCATTCATATTTGAATCGATGAGCGCACTGTCATTTTTGGAATCCTCGTTTTACTGTGGGTGTCGCGAAATCGCTCCTTTGGGTTTGGATTTGCAAACTTTGTTAACGCTACTGAGATATTTCTGTCTGCTGAGAACTATCGTCGTGGCCGGAAAATCGTTTTTCGTCTATGTCTCGCAATTATCTTTCGTTTTTTTTTTTTCACAAAGTTATTAAAAGTTTTGCTACTGTGTATCACGTATTGGTACAAACTGAGGGAGAAGACACCTCCTAAATAATTCGTGCATTGTAAGAGAGGAATCGATTTTATCGAAATGTTGCATTTGGAAAAAGAATGGGACAAAAAAGTAACTACTACTATGGAACTCGCTGGCTATTATTTTATAAATACGACGGAATATTATCTTAGAGTTTTTAATTGAACTCTCTGCATGGCTGATGTTTTGTTGCATCTCTAAACGTGAAAACGACTCGTCGTCGAGACTTTTAAGACATTTTATCTTTTTCGTATGTAAATTGTTCGGGTATGGAAAACTTCGCTGTTCAGTCTTCGATAAACCATCGCCCTGAACACTTCGTACCGTTAGATCATGACGGTGAGTGTTCCAGATGGAAGTTTCGATCGTTTAAAAGTTTCTGCGATCGGTTGAATTAGGAATTTGAAGATTTGTCTTGTTTTTTTTTTTTTTTTCATGTTTCATGTTTGCCTCGTCTTTCTCAGGGAGATCTGGAAAAAGTTCGAGAATTGCACGAATGGAATAGACGAATATTATCGATAGGTGGCATGTGGCCAACGGAACCGACCTTTGTCAAATTTTACTTAGGCTCCGTTTACTTCACGCTAAACTTTATTTTCGCCATTGGCGATTTTGTCAATGTTTACGGTGACATGTCGCTCATGGTAGCGAATATTTCCGAGACTTCTCTGCAGGGAATGATCGGTGTTAAAATGTTAGTGCTGCGGCACTCTGGAACATTGATAAAAATAATAAAACAAGTTGAGGATGGAGCGAGGGCAGAGAATTACAGAGATTCGGAAGAAATAAATTTGTATCTCAAGTACAACGCGATCGGAAGGAGAGTCTTCCAAATTCTTGGTGTTGTCGCGTTCAGTACAGAATTGTTGTATCATCTGAAACCACTGGAGGATATTATCAAGTGCGGTAAGACGCAATCAACTTTTTAATCCTCTTTAATTGACTTTTTTTCTTGTCTTTTGTTCGTAAAACGTTTGAATTTTTGCTATGAATCAACTTAAGGGGTTATATACAGTTGGAAGACCAAAAAAAACTTGTTTTTTTACGAATTTTTTCTGGATAGGGATTTCATCTGATGAATAAAAGGCGAAAGAATCAAATGTAGTGCCATCTTCCAACTCGCTATCGCCATTTTTTTATTTTCAAAAATATAGCTTCACATAGCTCCTGTAGTTGATCTCCTGTGTGTACTCTAAAAAAAAGGCGTTTTGCGGTGAGCAAGAAATCTCCGGTTTGGATCAGTTGAAATAAAAAAACCAAAGAGATTTGTTTAGTAGATAGATGAATCCAAGTATTCATCGAAGGAATAGTTGGAATTTCGAATTTTGATGAAATGGCGGCTCCTCAAAGATGGAATTTCGATTTTCGACCAAATTTTTTTCATTTAATGGGTCAAAAAAGATAGAAATAAATTTCGGATATCTTATTCCTTCGATGAATACCTGGACTCATGTATTTACTAAACAAATCTCTTTGGTTTTTTATTTCAGCTAATCCAAACCGGAGATTTCTTGCGCACCGCAAAACGCCTTTTTTTTAGAGTACACAACTACAGGAGCTATGTGAAGCTATATTTTTGAAAATAAAAAATGGCGATAGAGAGTTGAAAGATCATACTAAATTTCACTCATTTGCCATTTATTCATCAGATGAAATCCCTATGCAGAAAAAATTCGTAAAAAAACAAGTTTTTTTTTTGGTTTTCCAACTGTATATAACCCCTCAAGTGAGTGCATGGTAAATTTTGAGGTTTTTCGTCATTAGCATTGCATAACGAGACGGCGCCGTTCATACTACCTTATCGGATACATCCGTTCTTCACCGTCACCGAAACTCGTACTTACGCCCTCTTATACATCTCGGAAGGTCCCATGTTTTATTATTATTATTGTCATACAATATCAGTTTGTTTTCTCTGCACTTTGGTTGTCCACGTTGCTGGCGAATTGTCCGTTCTTGCTTATCGGATACGGAGCATTAACGAATTGAATTCGGTCGACCAGTTGAACGACCCACATCTTGCATTTCGTGATATTGCCATTAAACACGAACAAATCGTTGGGTGAGTCATCAACATTTTTCCTCGTCACATAACCGTGAGTTTTGAAAAATCGTTGCACGTTGAGACGACAAAAACCTGCATGGAAAAGTTTTTTCTTTCACATTCTTGCCATTTGAGGAGAAAAATAATTTTGACAATTGGCATGTTGAGACAATGAATGAATTTATTCGACTTTTTGGAAATTCCCTTGAATGTGCGAGTTCGAATAGTTTCGATTCAACTTTTGTGCTCAGGACCGCCAAAGCCATTGACGATGTTTTCAACGTCGTTCTTTTGGAAGAGCTCGTAACAACGACAGTGCTCATTGGATTGACGGCCCATGAAATTCTTTCGGTATGAACATCGTTTCAGGATTTTTTAATAAAATCAAAGAGGGATCAATTTTTATCTAAACATTCATTGGTTTATTTTGCTTTTGCAGAAATCTGTCGTGTCTTCGATGTTTGAGTTTTTCTCCTTCGTGTCTTACTCGTCATCGTTGGTGGGGCTGATTTTCGTTTATTGCTTGACTGGCGATTTTCTCATACGCGAGGTGATTCGAAATTAAAATAAAAATTCATGGCAAAACTGTTTTTTAAACAAAATTTTTGTTTTTCTGATCAATTTTTCAGAGCGTCAACGTGCACGATGCTTATTACGAATGTAGATGGTACACAATGTCGTCGAAACATCGAAAAGACTTGCTGATTTGCATGTCCCGGACACAAAGGCCTTTGACACTAAGTGCAGGAAAATTTTACATTTTTGAACTCACGAGATTTGGGAGCGTGAGTTTTCGTAATAAATTTCGAAATTATCACCCGAAAACGCTCTTTCAAGCTCGGAACGTCAATAGATCTCATCGCAACAAGCGAAACGATCGATTTAAATCCGAAAATATATCGAAGCCGTTGTTTTCAGGTCCTCAAAGCTGCGGCGGCTTACATATCGATGTTTCGTAACATCGTTTGAAATTTTTCATCAAGAACGATCATTGCTGATCGTCGCTAGTGTGGAATTAGCATCCATTGGGACAAGGCCCGTTTTTTTTCTATTTGCGAGTAGAAACTGCATCGGGATCACTACCCGAAAAATCGTCGAGACTTGATAACGCGGGAACGTTGAAAACGAGCCAGTGCAGTCGTTTTTTTTTTGGGAAAATCGACGCGGTTGAGTCCTCGAAAAAAAAGTAAAGGTTCACTCGATCTCTGACCGGAGAACAAGACGTAATTTTGATTTATTCAGAATATTAAACGTCTTGGAGGAAAGTAGAAATCTATTTTTCAGGTGTGCCTTTCACACTCACGCAACTGATAGTGTGTCGTAAGATTTAGATAGAGTTTGATTAGAAAAAGCTGTAAAATGTCAATCTGATAATAAAACGTCAAATTTTCGAATGATTCACTGGATTTGTTTTGAGAAAATTCAGCTTTGTTGCGTGTCGAAATAAAAGATTCAGAACGAACTGGCTTCGCACGTTTTCCGAGGATTAAACATTGCAAAGAAAACTTAAAGATCGACACCGAGTTTCAACATGAACTAAAGGATGTCCAATCGAATTCCGTCCCTGCTCTTTGCTTAGAGAGATCATGCGCTGTAGAAAGTTCGGTAATGGATTTCCGCGATGTTCGGATGCAATTATGAGTCAGAGAGGAAGCAATTGCAACATAAATTGCGGAGAGCGATGCTCAAATCGATAGCAAGTGCAATGTTCCTTCTCGCATTTGCATGTCTAATGTCTTGCACCAATTTCTAGGTGGTATTGTCAGAACATTTTGTCATTATCGTAAGCGCGAAAAATTGTCGTGATTCGCTCAGTGATCGCCGAGGCTACGATCGACACGATCTTTAGGCTCAATCATGCCAGTAAGTGGAGATAGAGATTGCATATGAAAATTATCGTCAATTTCGTGGTTTGTGGCCCTTCGGCAGGTTTTTCAAAAAATGACAATTTCTTTCAGACCGATCTGAAAAGTGCAGCTCATCTTTTGCTGATGAACAAACGAGTCCTCTCGGTCGGTGGGATGTGGCCGTTGGATCGGACGTTCGTACATTTTTACATAAGTTTCATTTATTTCGTGGTGCATTTGAGCCTCGCGTTCTCCGATTTGATCAGTGTTTTTGGCAACATGCATCTCATGATGGAAAATTTATTCGAAACGAGTGTGCAAACGATGCTGTGCTTCAAAATGATCGTCGTCAGACACTCCTCGACCCTCAGAGAAATTCTACGTCGTGTCGAGGAAGGCACTCACGAGAACAGTTATCGAGACGACACGGAAAAACAATTGTACTTGTCCCACAACGTCGTCGGCCAAGCATTTTTCAAGGGCGGACATTATTTAGCTTTTGTCACCGGCGTCATCTATTATTTCGGACCACTCATAGATTTTTTCACAGCTGGTAAGCCCGGCTAAATTATTGTCAACCCTAGGACTACGAACCCATTTTATTTGCCTCAAAATACAAACCGGAGTAAACATTTACCCCATATGGGTTTCTTGTTCGTAAAACCGTTCTGAAAAGTAATCTGACGTTTCTCTTCGAGATGAATCTTTTTGTTTTTTCATGTCTAAGAGAACGGTGCAGAGGAAATCGAATTCCAGCAAGGTCTACACGGAGAGAATATTACATTAAAAATTACTATGTTTTTATAGTTCCCTGGCACCATGTCGTCCTTTTAAGAAATTTTAGCAAAAACATAGTAGAGTTTCATCTGAAAAAGGGCGGAGAATTTCATAATTTCCTCGATTTCGATAGAAAAAAAATGAAAATTTACTATGTTTTTGCTAAAATTTCTCAGAGTGACGACTTGGTACCAGGGAACTACAATAACATAGTAAATTTTTTATTATTTTATTAAAATAATATCATAGTTAAATTTTCAAATGTATTTTTTTAATAGATTTGAATAAGAATGAAGATTGAAGATTTTTCAAATAGATTTGAATACCCAGAAATGCCATTTGCTCCGATTTGTAGTTTCAGGGTCAAAAGTTTGCTCAAGGTCTCCCAATATGAAACTTGGATTTTTTAATAACGAACGTAGCTCTGCAGCTTTTGTTTTGATCGGCAAAATCTTCTGGAATTTCAGTCGCACGCAAGAAATTCTCACGATCTGACTTAGAAATATTTAATTAGATCCAGCAATTAGTTTATCGGATACTTGCAATCAAATTGCTTTTGTTTTTTCACGCGACTCTAATGCCTAACATTGAAACTTCAACTTCTTTGACAGCGATGAAAAACGAGACCCTTCCCTACGTCTTGCCCTTCAAAACGCATCTTTTCTTCGACATAGAGAATCCTCGGAATTATGCCCTGATGTACATCTGGCAGTTTCCGGTTTTCTACTACGACTACTGTCACGCAATGGCGGTCTGTTTCCTCTGTACTCTGGTTTTTCACGTAACTGGAAAAATGGCAGTATTAGCCCATAGAATTCGTCTAATCGGAGCAAATTCCAATTCGTCGATTGATGGCGATAACCCCGATGCGATGTTTCGAGACATAATCAAGAAACATTTGGTCGTTATGTGGTGAGCAATCGAGAAAAGTTGCAATCAGATAAAATGATGATACTAACTCGATATATAAAAAAAGTTCATTGTGGGGTTTGTGTCATCAGGGAAGCTACAGCGATCGATGACGTTTTTAATTTACTTTTATTGGAGGAACTCTTGATATCGACAATCCTCATCGCACTCGTTGCTTATAATCTACTATCGGTACGCTGATTTTTTTTTTAACACAAAAATATTCCATGTCGAGATACAATATTGATTTGATGATTTTCTACAGCCTGTCGTGCCCCTTTACGAAAAATTGTTTTTGGGAAATTACTGCCTGGCTCTTTTGGCGATAATTCTTATTTACTGCTTGACCGGAGACTCTCTCATTCGTCAGGTACTTTTATTAATATTATTATTGATTCAAAAGGATTGATTATTGTTCCGGGACCTTTGTTTTCGAGCGGTAAAGAGAGTTGCGCAGTCTCAGCTCCTTAATCTCTACGCATTCGACTCGAAATCGTATTGGTCCAGAGGCCTCTCCCGCCTCGTGCAGGCCAATTAGCTGCAAAGCGAGGGAAATGCCCTCGGAAGAGCATGTTTCGAAAACAGAGGTTCGGGTGTGATGTGAGATTTTTCTTAAAACAATAAATTTCGCAGAGCGAGAACATTCACGACGCATTCTATGAGTGTCCGTGGTACGATATGCAACCGAATCATCAGAAAAACTTGATCATTTGTATGGTACGAGCACAGCAGCCGGTGCAATTGACTGCTGGGAGATTTTACATTTTTTCACTCCCTCGATTCAGCGAGGTCAGTATTTTCATTTTAAACGAGAAATTATGACTCTGAAGTTTGCAACGTTGAGATTCAACGGAAAACATTTTTTCATCGATTATTTATTGAATATTGAAAATCGCGGCGATTTTTTAAGTTGGACCAAATATTCAATAATAATTATTGGCTCTGCTGAAGAAATAACAGAATTTCGTTGCATTCCAACGATGGAAACTTCAGGATCATCGAGAAATTTGATTCTTTATGGAAACCAAAGTTTTCGTTACTTCATTTTCAGATACTC